>JASDDO010000024.1:258204740-259454740 GCA_030015575.1 Agapanthus africanus
AATTCCCAACTTACATTTAGGAGTCTAGTTGAAACATTTAGGAGTCTTAAACTAAAAATGCGTGATTGCTTTTCTAAAATAATATTACATAGAAACAGTCATAGATCCATCTTTCGTTTTAATTTATAATTGTATAAGTAGTTTAAGATTCAAATTCATCTATATAGTAAAAAAATCACCATTAAGAATAAAAGGAACATCTATTAAGCATCACTTTAGTTTGATTTGTAATTTAAAAGACATGTTACAATTTTCTTTAATAGATGGAGGGTTATTTTATTTATTTATTTTCATTTTTTTGGAACTCAAAAGTTTGGAGTGCTAACCACTACACCATAGGAACCACTTTCTTTGGTCAAAAATATACATTTTTATATTAAGAAAGAACGTAGTTCATTACATAATGTCAAATTATTGCCTCATTTGGTTTAGGATTACCATTTACTAATACTAATTGTTAATAAGAAAATAACTCAACCCTTCCATTTTCGATAAATCATATTTTCAAGTAATTGACATCGATAAATCATATTTGTTAAGTAATTGACATATAGAGATTTGGCATTTGACATCATTCTTTTTCAAATCAATTAAAATATTTCCTACTACAGAAACATAATTGCTCATCAATAGGCATATAATTAGGATATTTACATATTACCAGACAAGCTGCCTTTACAAACAGTCATCTTTTTCCTTCAGATATTAAGACCCTATGTATATAGGTATATAAGGAATATTGGAGCCTTCGGTGGGCCTGGATCTCAGCCCACCCACTGGCTCTGCCCCATGGAAACATGTGTCTTATGGAAACATGTGTCTATAAACCCTTTGGCAAAAACATCGAACTGAACCAACTGGACTAAGCACAGTTGATACCATTTTCCTCTCCAATGTGCAGAGGTTTCAGCTTCGATTCCCGAAGGGGGTCGATTCCAAAACGAAAAAAAGGGAAAAAAAAAACATCAAACTGATGGAGAATGGATAAATTATTATGTGTGCACACATAGCTTCTTTTCCTTGTATTCTATGCTGATTGAGCATACACCTGGGGAAACAAGATTGTGAAAGGTTTTACTTTTGCGGTTTAATTACTGTAGACATGTATCAACAAAAGCATGGTGTATGGTTACTATTGTTTGGGGGGGGGGGGTTATAGAGGTGGTTAAGTTGGGCTTCCACAATTTAAAAATCGATGCAAACAGCAGTAACAATACCATGCTATAGGAACCCGCTACAGTAATCCGTCCATATTCAATACGCTAACATACTTCAGTAGCTGCTATTATATAAAACTAAAAAATTTGAAGGAAAGAATAAATAGTACACCAAAACTAAATTCTATGATAGAAGGCATGGATAAAATAACCAGAATTATATAGTCTTGGATAAGATATCATTTCCCCCCTTTAGCTTGGTATTCAATTTTAAATTTAGTAGAATGAATCATTAAATTATGTTGATGAACTAGCTTTAAGAACATGCAGTGGCTCCTCTCTTACTACCCATGATCCCATTTATTTGCATAACTTTAAACTATGCAATATAAACTCATAAGCCTCCAAGTAGAATTTTTATTTATAAAGTTTAAGCTACTTCTCTATTACAATATTAAGACATCCTGTCTTCTGTGTGAAAACCCACTATTACGGTGGAGGCATGCACCTTGGTAATACAATCGGGAAAGCCGAGGGATGAATATTTCACTCGGGAATGTGAATGAAATATAAAAATTATTTTACGGCTTATTTTCTGAAAAACGCCCTGTAGTTAGGTCTATTTCCCAAATATATAAAAATTTCTGTTATGCAATCCCTCCCTGATACTTTCATTCAGTTACTAAGTACCCCCCCCCCCACACACACACACCCCCCAAATGACCAAACTATCCTCATCCATTCTCAATCAAAATTCGTTTGTCTTCATTTTCACTCCTTAATTGAATCAGGGCACTCAAATTTCTCCACTCTCTCAACAAATGGCTGAAGTTGAACGTGTCGATGGTGGTTAAAGACGAGAAGGCGGCGAGTTTTTTAATTTTGTTGAATTTGAGGTCTCATAAGTTCATAACCACAACCCTAAATAGATGGTTTGGACATGTGCAACAGAAACCAATCAATGTCCCGGTTAGACAATGTGACAAAATTATAGTTCATGGCGCAATTAGGGATAAGATAGACCTAAACGAACATGGAATGAAGAAATTAATAACGATACTTAATTGTTATCAACCGAGGAGACGGACCTTGAAAGAGCGGAATGGAAGAGAAGGATTCATATGGCCAACTCAAAAAATTTGGGAGGAAGGCTTGTTGTTGTTGTATCATAACCACAACCCTAAGTTATCACTGAATTTGAGTTGTTATTTTCAATTATCATTTTAATTCTTCCTATTTTCTTCAAATACTTTCAATTTCTATATGGTTTGCTTAATTTTGTTAGTTCAAATTGAGAAGTGGGGAAATTGTAATGTAGAAGACTTAGACTAAGGGGCACAACAGCTCAAGTTGGGGAAGAAGGGCGATTTTGGGATTAAAAGTGAGGAGTATAGGTCACATGCAAGGCACAAGACCTTTTTCTATTGTTTTCTTTCAGAAAGTAACGGAAATAAAGTATAAGGTACTTAAGGACTAATGGAATAAAAGTATACGGGAGGGATTGCATAACAGATATTGTTTAGGTAGGTTATTGTGAATTTGCCCAAAGCACAGGGGTGAGGGTGCTTTCAGGAAATAAGCCCCATTGTAAATGACTGTAGCTGCTATCGTACACAACCTGTAACAAATTAGGAGGAGAAATGTGATAGCACACCCTAAACTAAATTTTTATGGTAGAAGGTATGGCCTAAAGAAACTAGAATTATATGTTCTGGATGAGATATCCTTTCCCACTTTAGCTTGGGTATTCAGTTTTAAATTTATTAGAATGAATCATTATATTATGTTGATTAACCAGCTTTGAGACCATGCATTGGCCACTCTCTTCCAATCATAATCCCATGATGTGCATCACTTTGCACTACGCAATATAAAACTCATAAGCCTCAGGGTAGAATTTCATTTATATAGTTTATGCTACTTCTATTTACAATGTTCTGACATTCTGTCTTCTTGGTGCCCCCCCCCCCAAAAAAAAATGATAAAGATTAAGGTAGAGGCAACACCTTGTTAATACAAACGGGGAAACAGAGGAATGAATAATTTTACTCTGGAATGCGTGAATGAAAATATAAATTATTGGAAATCCTACTTTGACGACTTTCTTATCCAGACTAGACAATAGCAAGGCAGGTGCGCTTCTGACCCTACTTTGTGTACAGCAGCAAAGGTGGATTCAAAAGATAACAAATATATAAATGCCACAGTGCCACACTTAAAGCATTATGAATCACAATAATTTTGAAATAGCAGTATGGAAGACTCATAAATAAAAGAGTCAACTGTTCAAACACAAATAAGCAGTCGGGAAGTAAGTTCTCAAGAATTTCCTTCTGTATAAGAATTTAAATTAAAGGAAAAGAAATTTAAAAAAAACTCTGAAATTTATCTTGCCAACATGGTGTGTGTACGCGCGCGCGCGTGTTTTCTCCTGCACAATGGTCAACAATTTGGAGTGAAATGCACACCATTACAAACTACATAAAGTTCTTAGACTATTTTCAGTTTGGTTCCAAAGCTTGAATTTCAGACGTGACAAAGCATAACTAGTGCTTTTTCATGTTTCATATGACTATATATTGCTTACCGCTTGTCTTACTGTTCGTGGAAAACCATCAAGAATAAATCCGGATTCACCCTTGGCTTCTCCCTCTCCAAGACGTGTAGACAACAGATTTATAATAATTTCATCAGACACCAATTTGCCTTGATTGACGATTTCAGCCAGCTACAAGAAAAATATAATCAATAAATCAGTGCAAGCAAGTTATTACAAATAAGTAATTTGTTGTGTAAGAACATTATAGATATTGTTTTCTTGGTAAAGAAATCAAATTTGATCTAGGACAAAAACTGGCAGATTCCTTCTCTCTTCGACTCCATGCTCTCCGCCTTCTCCCTACTCCTTTGATCTCTAATATTCAAACTCCAAACCTTTGAGATCCTTGCCTTAGGCCAAAAGAAAAAGGTAAATCAATCGATCTCTACACAAATCAATCAAAACTCATCGAGAAATATGCTCGGTCACAAGGAAATTTCAGCAAAATCCTTGAACCCACGCCCACTGCCAAAATCCTCAAACCCATGCCTTCGGTCCTCATCATGCCTTAAACCCATGCCCTCTGCTCCATGAACCCTCGCCTTCCTACAACCTGCTTCTCAAACCTATGCCCGCTTCTCCTCAAACTCATGCCCGTTATTTCTAAAACCTACTCCTCGAACCCATGGCCACTATTCCTAAAACCTGCTCCTTGATCCCATGCCCGCTGCTCATCGTTCAAAATCATGGGCATGCCCTTGAACCCAACCACCACCACTCTCTCCTCTTTGCCTCGCACCCACCTCCTCCCTCCACATGATGTTGCCACCCTCCGCTGCTAGTGCTCCATGAGCACTAACAACCAAGCGTGCTATAATAGAATTCTAATTATTATTAAATTTATCTAATGCTAAGGGGTAAAAAGTCATTTAAAACATTCACATTCATTTAACATCATTAAGTGTTGACCGTTGGTCTGGTAATTTTTCGTAGTCTATAGTCCTTTCAGTTTGCTGCCAAACGGGTAAACCTTTTGGCAGTTTTTGGGAGTTAAGACCCACAGATTGAATACAAGTGAGTGATTGTATGATTTCTCAAAGGCAGAGACAAATGAATAGATCGCAGAGATCCAGTAACACAGTAATATTATCAAGGTGGTATCAAAGAACTTGCAATAACCATTAAGATACAATAACATGTATTCAGCACTATGAATACATACTCATGATCTAATAACATACCATACTCATGGATTGAATGCTAAAGAAGAGAGCCTAAGAAAGAAAATTGCATAAACCATACAACATTTTCATACAGCATTAATAAGCATCAAATGGTTCAGAATGTTGGGCAATTAAAAAACAATGTCAAAAAATGAGTGTGGCTGAAATGAGAATGTTAAGATGAATAAGTGGTAATATACTAAAAGCCGGGATAAGAAATGAGTGTATTCGTAATAAGGCAGAGGTAGCTCCTATAGAGGATAAGATGCAAGAAAACCAACTGAGATGGTTTGGACATGTGCAACGAAGACCAATCAATGCCCTGGTTACGCAAAGCGACAGAATTATAGTTCATGGGGCAACTAAGGACAGGGGTGGATCTAACAGAATATGGATATAAGCAATTATGAGCGATATGTTGAATTGTTAATTTAACCGAGAAGACTGCCCTTCATGGAACGGAATGGAAGAGAAGGATTCATATAGCCGACCCCAATTTTTTTTGGGATGAAGGCTTGTTGTTGTAGTTGTCGTTGTATTAATAAGCATCAAAGAACATGCAATAGAATCCTAGAAGGTTGGGGAAGCATGCTATCCAAACTATCAGTTCCATAACAATTCACTCCCAAATCCAAACCCAGAATTTTCAATCAAGCCAACAACTTTAGCATACCTGCTTAGATAGGGGGCCAGATGAGTTGAGCTCATCGCGGACGAGATCGCCGGTGGCGATGTGAGGAACGCCGAGGAGATTCGAGAGCCGACTCGCGTATGTACCCTTACCGACGCCAGGACACCCCAAGAACACCCACTGCACGTTCCTCTCGGAGCGATCTCTCGTAGAGGAGAGCGAGGAGAAGCCCAGGAGCTTGAGAGCCGGAGATCGAAAGGTGGCCGCGGCGGAGGAAGACCTGAGGAGGCGGTTGATGGCCGCCATGGGAGAGAAAGAAAGAAAAAATAAGTTTTGGGGATTGAATTTATTAATTGGGAATTTTATTTAGGGATCGGAGAGTTGTTAAGTGAAAGGAGAGGAGAAGGGAAAAGAGCACGTTGAGAGAAAGCTCAGATTTAGTTGATGACGACGTTTAAGAAAGATGACGGCAATAATTGAGAATGGTTCGTAGGAATTGGGTATCAGAAGGGAATCCAAAGATTGGAAGGGTTCATCTTCAGCGTACGGCTTAATTCCTGACCCTTGGATCAAACAGGCAACCGGTTAGGCCCTGTTTGAGAATGGAGGAAAGTTTTCTAAACTGCAGTTTGATGCAGTCTCTGATGGAGGTGTGAGATGCTGTTCTTCGTCAATCTTATAACCAGCGGTACTGAACGGCTGAGATTTGAGATGTGGGTTGAACGTATGGATTTCAATGGGTTGTTGGTTGTTGTTGACGCCGAGCTACTTGCAAGGGAAATCCTGGAGTGGGAAACCACCATAGGGCCCTCCGACGATCAAATAAGTACCGAAGAATATTATAGCAGAATATCGGCGTATTGGAATGAGTTCGAGAACCTAAATCGTCTGGAAGAAAGGTTTATATAGCGATCGCTTGGAGCGAGCCGATGTGAGATTCACACCGTCCGTTACGTCCATGTGTCACGTTCGCGTTGATGGCGGGATACGCCCATTAATAACGAGATACACTCATTAATGGCAAGATATGCCAGCGTGGGATGCGGGACATGGAGCGGCGGAGGTCTCGTCATGACGGGATACACGGAGCAGTTACGGGACGCTCAGGCTTCATGCTCCTAGCCAAATAGGAAAGCTGAGAAATCTTAGACATATGATAGCTCGGAGACGAGCAAATGAGCTGAGGAGTCTCAGCTATATGATAGCTCGGAGATGAGCTAATGGCTGACGGTAAGCCGAAGGAGGAACGTGCTTCGGGAAGGTCATCTGAAAGGTTGGGTGCAATCTCGGAGGCGAGAAGCCGAGGAACGTCCCCTCATGCGTCATATTTATTCCAGTTCCGCAGCTCCAGCAATCTAGCGGGCTTACGTGGATGATACGTCATCCGCTATGTGTCGTGATCTAGGAAAATCCCAAGTTTCAAGATGCGTGTAGGTGCTATTTGTAGGGTATATATTTTCTGAATTTGAACTAAAAAATAGGAACTATTTTTCAAACTTATCCTTCAATAAATCTTTCAATACTTTTCCTTCATCTCGACTTAACTCAAGAACTGAACTCAAGATTACCTACTTCTAAAAAAAACTGCAAGGATGTATAATTATCAAGGTTAAACTGAAGAGATGATGTAAACGCTGTTTGCTATCGATTGGGGAGTTGAGCTCTTTTGTTTATATTTCTTTTTTTAAAGAAAACAATCAAAGGTTATAAGAGTTGATTGAGAACATGCCACAAGAATAAAGGGTAAAAAGGTATAAACAAGTCAAATATTGCTGAGAAATATAAGGCTTGTAGACGGTAGAACAGTTGATGGTATGTTAAGTTTCCAAATGATTTGTCCAATAAGAAACCATATGCTCTATTTACAGAGCTCTTGAAAAAAAAAAGCAGTTGTAGTTTTCATTAAAGAGAGATCAAAAGATGATGTATGGTACAATGAAAGCGATGCTACATGAAAAATAATAGGCTAACTAAATAGGGCGGTGGCTGACTTTGACTTAAAAATGGTTGGATAAATGCAAGATACAGTTATGCCACCTATAAATTTTATAGCTCTCATAATGAAGAAATTTGTTCGCCAGCACCAGCAAAATAAGAATGAGTTGCGGGCCCTAGAAGGCAAACATGCTAGAAAATGTGTAAAATGCATATGAAGCAAGACAAAAGATAAGCAATATAATATATATTAAGGTATCTTAATTAGATAAATGCAGTTTTAGAAATGTAAATCAATGTCGGAAAATTAGGTAAAAATAATATTTAAAGTCAGCATCTACCTGTGAATTCATCGACACTAATTTTGTCAAAAAATGAGATAAAATTTTTCAACCCATTTTCTAATACAATAAAATTATTTTCGATTTAAGTCTTCGAAAATCCATAAAAGATATTTTTTCAAGCTTAGGAAAAATTCGTTGATCATGATGATATATAATTTATCATTTTTTATATATCATTAATAAAAAAAATGATGTTTTATTTTTGAATAAAATATTGATGCGAAATGTATATATGAGATTATGTGTGCATCGCCCCAGCATCCAAACTCTTTACATTTGATTTCTAAAGAATTAGATAAAATAAAAGAAACAAACCCAAAACCCAAAATGCGAATCTTCTTGTTTATGTGTTAGTCATTGTATAACTTGTATAACGACCCGTCTTGATTTTTGCGGGCTTCAAGTTTTATATTAATGTTTAACATTGTAAAGTCACGACTTGTCCTCCAACCTTTTTTTGGATATATAGTTGTAGCTCTTTTTTCCGTCCTTCATCCACGTGACTTATTAATCCTAAAAAATGGTTAGCACGAACGTAGAACAATGTGTCCGGCAATAATCAGGTTGAGACCAGGGGTAGATTATCTTTTCTTTCTGCTCCAATTCATCTTCTTGAGCAATAATCAGGTTGAGACCAACAGTAAATAATTTTTCATACTATCATAGGCCTCTTAGCATTCTTGATCCCACTCAAACAATGCATCAGCTTTCATCAACTTGTAAAAGGCTGCATCTTTCTGCATGCTGCAGGGAGATAAAGCGTGATATGAGCTGAATGATGCTGATAAATCCTCTGGGTTCTTTTAAATTCTTTGGAGGTAGCATTTAGACAATAGCTTTGAATTTGATTGGGTCAATTTCAATTTCTCACTGGCTACAGATGAAGCCTAAAGCTTTTCAGAGAATACTCCGAAGGAACACTACTTAAGGTTTATCCTTTAGCGGGTACTGATCAACGCCGGTGATCGTACCCTTCTCAATGCATCAGCATTCCCCTCCTTTGTGATGGATTTTATCAAGATGTCATCCACATACACCTCACCATCAATATGCATCAAGTCATGGAAGATGCTGGTCATTGCTCGTTGATACATATCGCCAGCGTCATTGAGACTAAATGGCATGACAACACAATAATATGTTCCCTATATATAGCGTGGTAAAGGATGTTTGTGAAATGTACCGGTCAGTCATTTTCTCAAAATTTTGGAATTTTAAAATATATATATATATATATATATATATATATATATATATATATTTTTATGATATATATATATATATATATATATATATATATATATATATATATATATATATATTTTTATGATATATATATATATATATATATATATATATATATATATATATATATATATATATATATATATATCTATATATCATAAAAATTAGGTTGAAATTATTGAGCTAGAAGTGTAATTAGATGATTTTTCCATATATTCTGCATTTTGAAAATTACTTAAGATGGTCTAAAATTGGAAATTTTGGACTCTGAAATCCTGGCGGCCGCAAAAGGAGCACATGTTTAACGGGATCTTTTTATTTTGCAATTTTCATTAAGAGAAGTCTTGAAAAATATTTAAAATTCGAGAAAGTATATCCTATTCAATATGTGGCCGATTAAAGGATCACATGTTGAACTAAGTCGTTATATTCCAAAAATGGTCGAAAATGGTGTATCTACTAAGGGCTTCAAAGGGAAATCCGAGAAGATAAAAAACAAGGGTCTATTTTGAGATCAACATTCAAGTCTTTTTTTATCCGCTTCTTCCCATAGGCTTCATGATGGTACTAATAACATTGCAGATGGTAAGACTTTCTTATTTACTCTGAGACATGAAGGAGTTTTGGGTGAGTGGAGATTGATTGTCGAGTTGGATTATAAGCTTTCGTTGGGCACTCTATATAGCAAGTGTACATGTCCTTGGCGGTTAGATGAATTGGTTACTAGGTTCCTTGTCTTTTATTCCGAATTTGGTTGTTAAAGTACTTAATTCATTTAGTGAAGCTAACCAGGAGGCAGAATACCTAGATAATATTGGGAAGTACTATAAATAGTTTTTCTCGGCCCAGAGAGCTTAGATGTATCTGTAATCTGGACAGGTGAATGATAGCTTACGTAAGGAATTGAAAAACATTGTTTAATACTGCAAAAGTTTAATTGAAAGAAAAATAAGAGTTTTTGCAATTAGTTATGAACTTGTCCTACTAGTTTAGCATGCTTGCAAGTACTTGTAGATTGCAAAAATCATCGACACTGAAAAAGAAATGCTTCAAAGGCTAGCCTATCAGAGCATAGTAGACGGCCCTCTCTTAAAGGTCCAACACGACAAAAAAAAGACTAGCCGAGCCATGTAGACGGCCCTCTCTCTCAGAGGTGTACTCAAATCCACTAGTGTTCTGACGTCTTCTCTCTCTCAAAGGTGCAAATCTGAATAGGTCTGAAATCATCTTAGAGCCCCGAGCTGCAATAAACGCCATTTCTTCAAGCATACCAGAGGGTGCCAGTCATACAAATTGCTAGGCCTATATATGTGGGTGAAGAGGAGGCTTGCTGATACCTAATAAGCAGTTCCTTTGAGCAGTAACAAATGAAGAAGAGGCGAAAGAAGCCCTGGGAGCCTTGTTTGTTATTGTTCTCTCGCTGAAACACTTCAAAGGGATCGATTTCTTGTTGCCCAATCCCTCCCCGCAACTCTTCGACCATTTAAGCTTCTTCAATGGCCTCTCAGGTTTGGCTAGATCCTGAAAGGAAATTATATTCGACAAGGATGTGAAGGATTGGGATTTTCCTTGGTAATGCATTGATAGCCCTCTCCTACAAATAGATAAATTAAGTAGCTAGCTAGATTGGTAAGAATGCGACATCCATCTATATAAATATGATTACAAATTAGAAAACTTACTTGAAAGGAAGCTGTTCTTTGGGAGAAGACATCATCTCAAATGAAGGCCCTTTGCATGAAGATGTTGGCGATGAAGAAGAAGAAGAAGACGAAGACCTAGATGAAGCTGTATCCTCTGTAGATTCCGAGGACGATGATTCTATTGAATTCTGTGATAGAGAAGAGACAGACCCAAGACTCTCCTCCTCATCATCCATGATCTTATGCTTTCTTTGTGAAACAAAAGGAGCATCCATATTCAAAATACAGGCTATATATCAAGATTAAAATTAGTTCTCTGGAAGAGGTTCTAATGAGAACAAATATGGGAATATTAGGAGATAATAAAGAAGAGGGAGATGAGAAAGAGAGATGATAGTTATCATGCCTTTTTAAAAGAGTTGATTGAAGGTTGGAGATTCCTCATTATCTACAGGACAAGTTTGTTACTTTGTTTTGCCGTGTCTCAAATGGGAATAGGACAATGGATAAGGCTGCACAACCACAAGGCACCACCTCTCTCTATCTCTCATTCTCTCTCTCTCGTTAGCCCACCAAATTTTGCCCATTGTTTTCAATATTAGGAGTGCAAGTTTGATTCCCTTGTAAATGATAGCCATCTGGCCGATTCTTTTTTTATTTTTATTTTTTATTTTTTGTTCCCTCGTATCACGGGGTGAAGCTGGATAGCATGGGTTTTTGATAAGTTTTACGCACATCCTGAAATTTAAAATCTAAATTTGAAACCTGTCCAAACACAATGAGTTTATACTATGTTATGCTTAAATCCATAAATTTGGGTTTCAGACGGATTTGGCTGGGTTATCAATTTTTGGATGGCGGGTTGGGATTATATTATGAATTATTAAAAAATTGAAATTTTAAAACTTGAAATCAGTTTTACCAAATATATATAAGCTAAATCTATACTTTAACCAAAACTATATTACATAATGCACTTTCGATTTATAAACTAATCATGAACATTACAACTAAATTTCATACAATAGATGCAATATGCATACATATTACAATTTTTAGAATCATATGTCTCTTGTATATATATATATAGAGAGAGAGAGTGAGTTAAATACAGAAAACGGGTTTCGTTCGGACCGGGTTTAGAATCCGCTAAGACGTTTGTATTAAACCCATATCCAATCCAAAACTAATTTTCTGCCCTCCCCCGCCCCCAAATCTGGTAGGGACTGGTACAAGATGTTCAAAAAAACCCGAAATATCCAATGGGTTAGAGTCGGGCCGGGTCAGCACCTGTATAAAGGTTGTGATGATAGAAACGAATTGTGTCCGTATTTTTGTGGGTGTTTGTGAAAAGTTTTATGTGTAATTTTGGTATGTAAATGGTTGATTTCGAATTTTTATATACAACTATGTTGTAATGAACTGAAACAGTGAGTGACTTAAGCGTGTGCTATAAAGTTATTAATACTTCTCTTTGTATTTATGAGTGTTATATTTATCATTTATTAAAATCTCCACTTATATACAACAACTGTCGTATCAGATCCAAAATGACAAACGGTCTCTTCTTACCCCAAATTCTAAAACTCATGAAAAAATATTTATGACACTTGGTCACTTTAAATGAAGACGTTGTTCGGATTGCAGAAGATTTAGAAGACGTTAGCAGTGGGTATCAAGAACTCTATCAAAGAATAAGCTGCACTCACAAAACCAAGGGACTTAGTTGAAGGATGCAAAGAAGAGAAGGACAAGAAGGCCTTCTTCTATTTATATCAAGCAGTCCATGAGTCTTCGCCAAAACAAACACGAGGAAGAAGCGGTGGGATATCCTTGTCGTCACCCATAAACGAGATGTTCGCGTGAGGCTGGTTTGCCTCTATATAGATGCTACAACAGAAGTATGAATACATTTGAATGAGAGAGTTGTAAATGTTCTGGACTATGCTTTTTGAATATAGGTTATCATAAACCAATTAAAGAGAATGAAAAATAACTGGATGGTTTTTGAGCGGTAAAGAAGATATTGTGCTCATTTAACTCTAAAGTTTGAAGAGTCCAAGGATGTTAGATAGCTCTCTATTGACCAATTTACCGGGTCTCTTCATGCTAATGAACAAAGGTTGGAAAAGAAAATCGAATATGAGGTCATCGAGTAAATTTTGAGAGCAACTGATTGGAAGAATACGGATACCAATACAAGTAAGACGAAAAGGATGTTAGTAATCGCAGAAGCAACAACAGACGTCACGACAGAGGCCACGGTGGAGGATGTGGACAACGAGGGCATCATCAATTACCCTTCAATGCGGCAGAAATAATAAATCTTATTTTCAATATTATAATTACCATAAA
Source organism: Agapanthus africanus (assembly GCA_030015575.1). Classification (NCBI taxonomy): domain Eukaryota; kingdom Viridiplantae; phylum Streptophyta; class Magnoliopsida; order Asparagales; family Amaryllidaceae; genus Agapanthus; species Agapanthus africanus. The sequence continues at coordinate 258,217,813 of JASDDO010000024.1, forward strand.
TTTAGACATCATAAAAGTGAGTATTGGGAGGAGGAATTGGATTAGCAATCATCGTTGAAGACAATTTTAAAGAAGAAAAGCAAACTCTCTTGCCCACATGTGAAGAAGACATAACAATAAAGATTCTCGTAACATAAAGTTTTTTGACATGGGAGGAACAAATGATCATGTGCTATAAAAATGAATTGTTCTAAAAATTGAAGGCGATCATTAGCTTGTGTGATTAGTTTTAGGTGGGGATGTTGGAAATTAATAAACTTGTTCTTGTAAATTGAATAGTTTCAAAACTGAGTGATAATTAAGATAGCAAGGAAATGAAAAAACTAGAGCACACGAGGTGTTATGAGATGCGTCAACTTTGGTATCTTTTGGACTAGGAACCAAAGCCTAGGACGAACAAGGAATGATCTACAAGAGGTTGGTAAAATGAACTTCTTCAAATGGTAAAGATAGAGATAAAGGTAATAAGATGTGAAAAAAGATTTAAAAGGGGTTATTCATAAATTCTCCAAATACAATATGCATAACTTTGTTCTTTTCTTTTATCTATTTGTAAGTAATAAATAAGAGAGAGAGGTGTCACTTTTAGGCTTAACAAAAAATAGAAATTTTGTAAATATTTTCTTTTGAAAAATGGGAAAATTGTGTATTACAAACGGTGTTCTAGTCTTTACTATTATAACCAAAGTCAAGATGAGACATGTCATCTTCTTTTTATCTTAAGAAAGTGAAAATAAATAAGAAAATTTCTAAGTAGAAAGCGGATACAAAACGCTCTACCGAACCTCCCTCTACTAAATCTTTTGATGACTATGATGATAATGCTATTATGGATATTGCCAATTCTTGCGGAAGGATGGAAATACTATTAATAGTATTCGGCTTTTGGATAAAAACATAAGCAAGGAAGGATCTTTAATCCTTGGTATTTTAGTGAACATTCTTTCCAATGATATTGATCGAAGCTTTTCTAGACGGATACATATTTTGACTTCAAAGAAAAATTTGCAATACATACAATTTAGCGGTCGCTGATATTTAAATGAATAGTTGCAACATTTTTTATTGTATTTTTATATGATGCATCTAAGATTTTAATTGTAAGGTCTAGAGCAAATATATATCTTATGGTTGCATTTATGTGAATAATAATGATGATTGTTTAGTAGCATTTTTGTGAATAATAATGATGATTGTCTGTTCTCCTTCCACATATAAAATCGTAAGATATTAGCACAAGCCCTAATTGTTTATCTCGATGCATAAATATTTTGTCTTGTAAATATTTTGTTTGTTTAATTTATTTTATTTAGTAGGACTGTCTTGTCCTGTTTTTTCTGTAAAAAAGAATGAAAATTTCTTTAATTTATGCCTAAATCACATGTTTATCCCATCTTGTATATTATATTTGGTTACAAGTCTTAAGTCATATGCACACGTGCATCGTATGTGCAAAAAAATTCTAGTTATAATAATAAAGATGTTAGAGGGTCCACAATAATCTCATGCTAAGATCTCGTCTGATATCAGAAGCATATGCTATGAAGTATGAACTTCACACAACCTATTCCCATGTGGAGGATAAGCTTCATGTTGGTCCTGATATTGTTAATTTATTTAAAATTAATTAGATTATATTTCAGGATAAGTTTGCTATGGGAGGCATATTAAAGTCTCTTAAAAGGATATAAGTGAAGATTATTATTATACAATTGACTTTGTTATTAATGTGGTATTGGTTCTCTCACCATCCATGTTAATTAATTATTTGTGAAATGACGACTTTTGTACCTCTTTTGAATAATATATGAATTTGGACCTTCAAATTTATGTTTGGTTTGAAAGGGGGAAAGGCTTATCTGTAAGTCACTTTAATTAGGCTAAGATAAGAAGATAAGAGTTGAGATTAATTAATTCTCTCATCACCACCACCACCACCACCACCACGAATCAGGTTGGAGTTTTTTTCTTAATTAATCTTATTAAATAAATTAAATCCCCAGATGATCCCAGAAGGAAAATAATTCCTAGAATGACTCTGAGAGTTCACGTCAGAAGAAAAGAGTAGCCCCGGATGCCACATCAGAAAGAAAACGCTGGTTGGAACAGTGTTTTCTTTCTATCGCAAACGCTACTTCTGATAGCGTTTTAAAACCACAGGAATACAAAGGATAAGACACAGAAGATCAAGAAATTTGCTTGGGGTCTTGAGGGAAAACGCGACTTGTGATAGCGTTTTCCTTTAAGGGAAAATGCTACTTGCGAGGGGAAAACGCTATCACAAGTAGTGTTGAGGGAAAACGCTATCACAAGTAACGTTTTCCTACATTCCAACTTTTTCTTCCTATTATCTGAAACCTCAACTCCTTATCTCAGTGTCTATATCAGTGAACCTGAACCTGAAGCAAATTTTTTTTGGTTTTCGATGAATGGAATAGAATTTAGATTCAAAATTTTTTATTTTCGTGGTTTATGATGAATTTTAATAACGGATAAATTTTGAAATAAAATGGACATTATTTCCTTTATAAATATTGATATATTTTCATAAATATATAATAATCTCCACTCTGGAGTAATACAAGCCACACTCGGCTCTAAATAAATTCTCATCTCGATGGGTAAAACTATACAATAGAAAATATATCACATAAAGTATAAACATGCAACCGCACAAATTAGAAAGTAACAAAATATATTCTGGATGCTATAAAATTTATAAATAATACATTATTCTTCAAATAAAATTATAGTATCGCCTCTTCTTTTTCTTCATCTGTGAGGCTTGGTGCGATGGTCCTGTACGTTATCTAGGGGTTGCTGCGATGGTCCTGCTTCACCATCCCGAGTCATCTGCGTTGATGCAGGGACGATATCAAGACCGTACTCCGCCGCCACTGCCTCATCCGCCGCCACCTTATCCTCCTCAACCGCTTCATACTCGCGTCTTCGGTGGGGAACACTGGGCCCTGCCTGATTATCGGATCGATATGTGCGATTTCGCTGGTCATGAACGGCACCTTCTACCATTATCTCAAATCCGGAACTCTCACCCGCCTCATGCATTACGCCTCGGCAATGTCCAATCGTAGCATGCGCGAATTGTTTCAACGTGTCCGCCGCATCACTCCATATAGTCCTCATTGCCATACGCACAAGCCTCCACATGTGTCCAACCTGAAAAAAACAATGTACATTTTAGTATAAACATTTTATAAAACATACAAGATGACAATCCAACATTAAAAAATAACTAAAATAACATACCATCTTAACTTACGAGAGAGCTGTGGGCTAAAAAATAGGGACATCTCCACCAATGATATATCGCTGATCGGGCGTGACAACGTACAATCGAGTCCTCAGGATATACCAACTCATGTACTCGATACGGCGTGTAGGATCATACACCGAGATGTCACCTCTAATGACGAGTTCAAATCTGTCAAAGTCCCACATGTGCACGTGTGGCATATGCCTGTGTCTCTAGTCCTCCCTGACCTTGCCTCACGCATCTATCTTGTGCAACGCGGCGTCAAAAACTCGGTCTGGTGGGATCGCTTGGTGCAAACCGAACTGGCGCAGTACTCTATCCGGATAGTAATTGTAACAACCCTAAAAGTCTTATACACTTTTATTGATCCAATATTAATAAAAGAATGTATTTCTTTCCTGGTTTCGACTTATAAGTTATTTTTAATAACTTATGTACAAGAAACTCTTTATAGCTCACTAGTTAAGCATCTACACTGTTGTCCCATAGCCTGCAAGTTCGAATCTAATCAGTTCCAATTATTTTTAATATTTTTTCTTTTTAATTTTTTCGGAAGCCCAAGAGTTGCACGTGCATTGCACGGAGAAACGAAGAGTTGCAAATAAATCAAACAATAACAACGAGACATAAATACCCAGATGAATGCACTGCACGAACCCCGAGACTAAACTCCACTTTTGGACCGCCGTTTTCCTCATTTTGACCACTACCGGCGGTTGGAGTGACCCCAAATCCCTTCATTTTTTGCACGTGCATCTCTTCAGCTCCCCACTACTTCTTTTTCCTATTTGATTTTCCTACAATTAACCAGAGAACCCCAGACCCTTCATCTACCCTTTTACCTTCACTTTTAATACATTTTATAATCTTTTTTAATTTCTTCCATACCTATATTTACCCCTATAAATACCTAGCCTTTTTCCTTAGGTCTTCTTCTAGATTATTCTGAAAATACGACTCAAAATTCTCTCTCTCAAGCCTCAATCTAGTGAAGGAAGTTAAGCGCACAAGTTTAAACTAACTCCGTCGCTCAAGTTCGTTTCTCCACGTGTTAGCTATCTAGAGTACGTTCTTATGCGCGTAATCGGACCCAAACTCAAGTCTCCATGCACCGTAGGTCTCGATTCCTCAAACGAGACTTTTTCTCTTCTTTTTCTCACTTGTACGAGTACAAGCGGATACCGTAAGTCTCCATCCTTATCTCCCTTTTTCATCTATACTATATTCAAATTCGTAAGTCTCAACCCTCTTGACTTCGCTTTTTGCCCCTTCTTACATCGCCATCAAAATACGACTTTTAGTGGCTAATATCACTTTTAATTTAATTGTTGTAAAGTTTTGACATATCCATTATAGTTTCATATTATTATTAACAAGAAATTATCACTTACAATCACACTACCAATTACATGCCATGTTTCACCTACATATCATATGAATTTAAAATGAAATTTTGTTATTATTAAAACTACCTTAGAATGCATGTAACACCAAAATACCATGAACTTAAAGAGTACCTCTTATTCGATAATTAGCATAAATACTTTTAGGAAAATTCACGAGGTAACGACCTACCCCACACGCACACCTTTGATTCATAACACGATATTCTAAGTATATGGTTAATTCAGAGAATAAGTTTTTCATTAAAATACCATAGTTTTACAAAAGGGTTTCTTAAAATCGATATTTGTTTGAATTCTTGGCAATTGCGTCTCTACAACCTTTGTTAGGGGACTCGCTAATGGATGGTGCGGATTATCGCACATTCTTGGGATAGTAGAGCGAGTTGCAGAGCTCCTCACGGAGAATTCAGTATCGAAAGAAAATAAAAATACGGTTTTTAAGAAATAAGACTTTTCTAACAAAACTAAACTTTGAAAAAAAAAGAGTATATATAATTATGAAACCGTATTTTCAATAAAAACAAACTGTAAAACTATATTTTTAAAATGAAAAGTTGAAATTGTAATAAAATACCATTGAGTCTACAAAATGAGTAGTTTTCATAAAAATACCATAAACTTTTAAAAGCTGGGTTTTATCACCAAAATACCACTAAAATTAAAATACATGTTCATAAAAAAAACTCTAAATATTATAAATAACCCTCGAGATTTATTTTTAAACATTATTAGTATATTTTTCATAACCCCCTCGAGAAATGCAAACAATATAAATACAATGTAAGCAACAACAACAAATACTTAAGGACTCTAAATTAAATATAGGTTTACGCGGTATCAATTCTCTTGAGCCCCGGAAAGCCGGAGAAAGTGAATGCTTGTCTATTCAGGTTAGACAACTTAACGGAGTCATCAAGGGCAATTGTCTTGAAAAAAGACACAAATCCTGCCGTCCATGTGCAGTAGTTGTCCGATTACTCCCGAACTTAAGAAATTCAAGAGCTAAATATTTTCATAAGATATTTACTCTAATCTGAATACAAACTCAATCAAGATCCAAACTTTAACACAAACTTGAACTCTTGATCATGAACCAGAACACCTGAACTTGAATATCCCAAAACTTGAATACTAGAATACTATGACTTGACATGAGCTTAACATGAATACCAGAACACAATGGCTGCTATTGAAACTGACTTGACTCGAACCATGAAATACAACTTGATATGAATACATGAACACTTGACACGAATACTTGATATTGATATGAACTCAATCTTGCAACTTAATGTATTCATGGATTCGAGTAAGGCTGGTAATTTTAACTGTAATCTAGAATACACGGGGTGTTGGGATAGTTCAAGTGCGAATCCAACGAAATCTCAGAAATTCCCCTAGATCATAAATCCATGTCTACTAACATAAGCAAGCTATCATGAGGGCCCGTGTTTCCTTACTCCTGAATTATAGCCTGTTGAGTTTAGAATACTTCAATATTAGGTTGAAGTCCCGTTACTAATACTTGATTCGGGACCGTGATTCTTTACCCCTGGATTATAGCCTGTTGGGTTCGAAAACACTCTTGAAATTGGTTGATATTTACCATTGAACTTATGTTAAATTAGTTTACCCATGTAGAGACTTTTTAGGACACTTACATGCACTTCATATTCACTATACCTACACTATACGGCCATGCTATACTATGCTCATGTTACTTTGCCATGATATATAGGACTGCATGTTAAATAAAATTGCCATACTTATATTAAATGACATGTTTAAACACCATATCTCATAATCCATTGCTTCATGATATCCATTTTTCTTTGTCATTATACTTTTATACTTCACACCATTTTTCTTGGGGTCTTACCGAGCTAAAGTTCGCCGACGGGTATTCCACCCATTTTTGTTTCTTGGAATGTTCATCAGATAATGTGGAGACTGAGGAGGTGGACACCACAGAGGAGGAGCACAAGTAGACCGCGACTCAGGCCTAGACTAGTTATCCTTTTCTTTCAGTTTATGTATGCCACATGTTTAGGCATTTCTGTTCTTGTAGTTTCCTTTTTCAGTTGAACTCATGTATTGTAAATGTATCGAGTTTGAATATAAATAAAGTTGTTGAAGTTTAAATCTCATGTTAATTTCTTGTCATTTTATATTGCTTAACTATGCTTAGCGTATTTATTCCGGAAAATGACCCTCTCGAAATAAATACATCACGGGCTTCCCATGTTACCATTTCCGTCTACTGGGAAGCCAGTCGTGACAGTAATACTCGACAAACATGAAGCGTATGAGTGGTGCCGTGGTCAACCATAACAAGTGGTAGGGATGGGATGTGCACAGAGGCGGTAGAAGCGTGACACGCTCATCTGTGTAAGGCTGCCATGTCACAAACTCATCCCATAACGTGTTCAGCTATAAGTCAAGGCACTCATGAGGGTTCCCCCTCCATGTAAACCGACCTTCCTACCGAACACCTAGAGGAGACCTCCGATCCTCAGGACTATCGATGTCCACATATCCGAGAGATGTGTGATCTTAGGGCGTCCAATGCGTAATCTCTCCCACGCCTATATCTGTAGGAACACAGAACATCCGGTCATCTGCATCGTACCATGTGATGCACGACACAAACCACGATATAGGCATGCCAAGATCGCGCTGCCCCAGCTAAATGATCCCGCTTCATCTCTGGTCAGACCGATGATCAATGGTGATACAACAGCGACATCATATCTCCGGATGAATTCAGGAATAGGACATCCCCGAACAAAGTCAAAATGTACGCACAAGCGTAACACTCTATCTGATACGGATCGGGGTCATCGATGATGGTATCATGAAACTGATCATGTAACCATGAAAGCCGTAGGCGTGAACCTTGAAACTGACCCACTGGTGGCACAACTCCAAAAGCTAATCACATAATGTCGGCCAATCATACACTGACGTATTGGTTACGGCCATACCATCCACTGGAACTCCCAATAGTACACTGACATCATGTGGTGTTGGGGTCATCTCACCAACCAAAAAATGAAATGTGTGTATCGGGCCTCCATCGCTCTATCAGTGCTGTGAGTAGAGCATGATCCAACTGCATACTGCAGATGAGTTCGACTCCATACAATCCACACTTAATAAATATATTGGCTATCTGTGGTATCATCGGCAAGTAATCGTGGCTGCAAAACTCTATGTCGGATACTGCCTCACCGTTCCACACGACATCTGATCTATGTCCTGTCTGTAATGTCAAGAGTGTCGGTATCTGAGGGCCCAGATGTGTAATATCATAATTGCGTAGCTCATCCTGAACATCACGACGACCTCGACCACCGGGAAATCGGCCACCATGAAATCCACCACCACATGCTCGTACTATCATACAAACTTGTAAAGTAAAACACAATAAGATATTAGAATATGCCAAGCGATAAGAGAATCATCGAAAAAAAGTAACAAAAGACAATACTACAGTATCCAATAAAATAAAACGTCAAGAATCGCGACAATATATATGACAATATCCATGATAACCAAAAAATAAAAGCAATGTTACAAAATCCATCACAACAGAAAAGTAAAGTAATGCTACAATATCCAAGAAAACAACACAATCTCTAAAGTCGTCCCAATTGCTAAAAGTTTCATACAGATATTCATTCTACCTCAATACTTATAATAAATAACATCAACACAAACATCCTTATTATATTGCCCCACGACCATTGATTGAAACGACGGACCCGCTTCATCACGTAGTGGACACCTACGACTGTTGTGTCCCTCCTGATAACATTTCTTACACCGGTATTGACTGGATGTTCTGTCATGCCCCGCTTCCCAGTGCACGGGGAAGGGGACATGGCGGGCCGCGACGTATTTACTCAGAAGTAAACACGTTAAGCGTAAATAAGCAATATAAATGAATAATACAAGAATAACAAGAGATGTAATAAAACAACAACTTTTTATTGATAATCATTCTTTACATACAACTGAAAAATAAAGTACAATGATAAAAAGCGATACCTAAACAATAGCATATGAACTGAAAAGAAAAGTAGTACAAGTAAAAGCCTAGAAGTCGTGCTTCTCGGTGATCTGCTCCAAATCGTCCTGGCTAGGCTTGGTCTTCTGAGAGTTGGGTCCTCCTGACGAACATTCCAAAGAAAAAAGAGACATGAATGTCATCAGCAAACTAGCGCTCGGTAAGTCCCAAAAGATAGAATGGAATAGACAAGTAAAGAGAATAGAACTGGTAAATTATTTGTTTGTTATGTTAACGTAGTTGTTTATAGCTTGGTACATGATTGATGTGTTTAAAGATGTGAAGTGTAATTATAATAACCGCAATCAGGACGGTGTCGCTAGTAGCTAGCTGCGATGAGTACGGGTCGTCCGCAGGAAAACGTGAACCTTTTTCTTTCTTTAGACGAGTCGATTGAAAGATGGGTTGATTGGTTATAGATCTATTTTGATACGGATGTAAGATTTATGAAGAAGAGACTTGTAGGGTTCATATGATTTAGTAGTAATGGATGACTAATTAAAAATGACACCTTTTATGTTTTAATAGTTTAAAACTAGATCACAATGATGAATGTAGATTAGGGTTCTTTTGGAAGAAATTAGGGTTTCCCCACTCTTAACCCTTGTCCTTACATTGATCTCTATTCATGTCTAGCCCTTAACAAAACAAGTGTTAATCTAATCTCAAATCGTGGTCGAGACTATCAATAAATTGGTAGCGCGCCCGATAAGAATGTTAACATTTATTTTGCTAATGTTTATAAACTTTAAAATGTATAAAAGAAGTTAAAATATTTTATCATCCATTGATCTGCCCTAGCCTACGAACCCTAGCAAGTTAGGAATTACTCACGCATGGTTGGAGAAGAAAGGATGAAGAATGAGATCATAATGTAAGATGCAAAAATTAAGTGCAGAAATTAATTGCGAAAAGACTAATAAAAACTCTACCTTTATTAATCAACTATATTATGTACAAATGCTTTTAAACTAGAGTACAAGAACCCTAGTTTTTGCTCTCGATCTCTATCTTGTTATAAGTAGATGAACAGCTGATGATCAACTCGGATGCGTGGATCGTCTTGAACCTCTTGATCTCTTTGGTTGATGATCTTTCATTTGAAGCTCTCGGTCCCTTAAATAGTCACAAAAGCTATAAACCCTAGTTGCCATGTGTGATGATTTGTTATTACGATCACAGCCAAAAAAAATCTTAAATCTTATGGCCATCAAAGGGCCATGGATCCGCCGCAAATCATGGCCTTTGGCCGCCCAACCGCGGTGCCCTAGTGGGATCAGGATTTGAAAATTCTTGTGCTCTCTTTTATTGACATTTGGAGATCACTTCGATGTCTATATTCTTTAAATATTTCTCTGAGTCTCTGCCGTTGCAAGATCTTATGATTTGATTCAATATTTCGGTAGACTTGATTCCGACATCTCGGATCTCGCGATCTCCAGATCTGAGCTGATATCTGCATAATATCTCAAGTCATAGTGTTAATAATATTTGTTATTATTTTGAGATATCATCCTAACCATTTGTATGATACAATATTTTAAGAATATTAATTAGAAATAATTGATATGATATGCATATTTTAATTACAATATTTCATTTAAATATTATATGCATGTATTTTCCCTCATTATGTTAATTATAATGTAGAAACATATGATAATAAACTTTTCACACATAAACCCTCATATGTTCTATAATTACAATAAACACCTTTTAGAACATAACAATAGTGGGGAAATAATCATTCAAATGTGCAATATTTCAGACTAATCAAATACCCCCAAACTTAATTTTGATTGTCCCGAGCAAACTAGTTATTAAAGAGAAGAAGAAAAGAAAAACCCAGCACATTTTCGTAGGCAACACGATTGCACTGAGCACGTGCAATAAGCCTTTATACCTCTAGGTGTCCCTAGTAGGAGGAGTGTTGTCTCCTGAGAGTTTTCAGCGGATTACACCCACAAAATTCCATAATAAAAGAAAGATATTTAAAGTTACATAGAAAGATAAAGAACATATAAAAGAAAGAACTTGAAAATAAGAGTTTCAAACTACACCAGCTTTTCAATTGCCATGAGCCCTATATTAATGGTCGTTAAAAGATATCAGCAATCACATCATCCCTCAATAAAATATCGTTTTTAGTCTTCCTCCCTACCTTTCTTCCAAACATCGATCATATACCCTTACATGTGTGTTAAAGACATCTCTACACTTAGAGAATTCAGTTCAAGCTATCATACTTTTGTCTATCTTCCTTAGTACTTTTTAGTCGGTGAATATTTTAGATGGAATTGCTCACACATTCTTCATGCGACCGTTAATACTTCATGAGGTACTAACCGATCGATTACCAAATGTGCTCACTCATTTAGGCGTAATTAGCAATTTCCTCGTCTTGAAACACCTAAGGCTTAGCAGTGGCTCCCAACTTAGTTGGTCTAAAACACTAGGTGATAAAGCACCCTCGCTATATTTTTTTTATGCTGCCTTAAGTAATTACAAAACCAGTGTTCATTTCTCTTCACCATTTTAATTTTTTTATGTTTCACTTTTTTCATTTATCTTCATACTAAGGTTTTTAGACAAGAGCATTTCAAGGTATGCTCTACTAACCCAAGTTTCAAGATGTGTGCAAGTGCATATATTAGGGTATCAACGTTCAAAAGTTTGGACTCAAGAATATGGACTATTTTTCAGATTTAATTCTATCCTCAGATTAGTGATTTCCTTCATCTTACGAACCCTAAGGACAACAGCTCATGGCTATCTATTACTAGTTTCGTTATAAAATATCTAGTTTTCGTGCTTTTCTTAAACTTTTCCTTCCTATCATATGTATTTTTCACTTTCTAACTTTCAAAAAAAATTGTGCTTTTATTTAGTATAATGCAAAAAAAATGATGCGTGAATAAGCACAAACCTCCCCCCAAACCTATTTGCAACAGTGTCCTCACTGATGTCATTTGTTAAGCTTAAAACATGTAGACTTGGGAGGAAAAGTTAGTAACGGGGACAAGAATTAATGACAGTGAAATCCTCTTCCAAACATATTTTTGGCTCACAATTTTGTAAAAATTTATTTTCTTTCAAGAGCCAAAATATTTTCTCCCCCCCAAACTTGAGTATTAAGCATTTAAAATTATAACGGGGGGTAAAGTTATTGGTCTATGTAAAGCTTTACAAAGACCAAAAGTCAACACCAACCATTTGAATAGTTTATCAATGCAATACCATGGTTGGTGGAAGATCATAGATGTGCAGAAGTGGGGAGATAGGAGGCGGAATCGATCGGGTTTTTGTCTCGGTTGGTAGAAACGAAACGGTGATGGTGCACTACTCGCATTCTCGTTCTTGATAAGAAGAAGGGGTGGCGGTTCGACTTCTTTGGGTGGTTGATTCATCACAACTCCCATGTTTTATAGGAATGTAAGTTCTTCAGCAAAAATATCTTCAAAACTTTCATCAAGATTCCAAATGATAATCTCATCGGAAAGAAAGTTATGAAACTCGGATAGCTCGACTAAATCATTCGACAAGTCAAAGGGTTCGGACTTAGGTTCTTGTTGACAGAAGGGTCTTCACGTATATAATAAATAGTAGAATCAAACCCTAACACACTAATGGCGTCAGAATCGTGAAGCTCCTCAAATTCGTAACTGTCGGAAGCTATCTTTTTGACAGAACGTACACGAGCATAGGGTTTAGATGGTTGACTTCCTAGTTTGTAGATGTTAAGCTCAATTATCATCTTCCCAAAGAACATGTTCATTGAACCGTTACGACAATTGATTATCGCGTTTGAAGTTGCTAGGAAAGGTCGACCTAGAATCACCGGAATTTGGTTCTGTGGGTTCGCTACAGGCTGTGTATCTATAACTATAAATTCCATAGGAAATATAAATTCCCTGACTTTAATTAACACGTTCTCTAGCTCACCCCGACTTTGATTAAAGAAGTGAAGTGTAAATATAATAACCGCAATCAGGACGGTGTCGCTAGTAACTATCCGCGATGAGTACGGGTCGTCCGCAGGGAAACGTGAACCTTTTTCTTGCTTTAGACGAGTCGATTGAAAGATGGGTTGAATGGTTGTAGATCTATTTTGATATGGATGTAAGATTTATGAAGAAGAGGGTTGTAGGGTTCATATGACTTAGTAGTAATGGATGGCTAATTAAAAATGACTCTTTTTATCTTTTAATAGTTTAAAACTAGATCGATAGTGATGAATGTAGATTAGGGTTCTTTTGGAAGAAACTAGGGTTTCCCCACTATTAACCCTTGTCATTTTATTGATCTCTATTCATGTCTAGCTCTTAACAAAATAAGTGTTAATCTAATCTCAAATCGTGGTCGAGACTATCAATAAATCGGTAGCGCGCCCGATAAGGATGTTAACATTTATTTTGCTAGACTTTATAAACTTTAAAATATATAAAAGAAGTTAAAATATTTTATCATCCATTGATCTACCCTAGCCTACGAACCCTAGCAAGGTAGGAATTACTCACGCATAGTTAGAGAAGAAAGGATGAAGAATGAGATCATAATGTAAAATGCAGAAATTAAGTGCAGAAAGTAAGTGCAGAAATTAATTACGAAAAGACTAATAAAAACTATACCTTTATTAATCAACTATATCATGTACAAATCCTTTTAAAGTAGAGTATAAGAACCCTAGTTTTTGCTCTCGATCTCTATCTTGTTGGATGTAGATGAACAGCTGATGATCAACTCGGATGCATGGATCGTCTGTGACCTCTTCGGTTGATGATCTTTCATATGAAGCTCTCGGTCCCTCAAATAGTCACAGAAACTACAAACCCTAGTTGCCATGTTTGATGATTTGTTGTTACGATCACAGCCAAAAAAATCTCTAATCCTATGGCCATCAAAAGGCCGCGGATCCGCCGCAAATCATTACCTTTGGCTGCCCAACCGCGGCACCCTATGTAATACCCAGTTCTTTTATACGCCAATATCCGTATTTTTATAAAAGGGTCACTTACAAATTTACCTATTTATACTTATAATTATTTTAAGTATTTAAAATATCCTAATTCCTTTATTCTATTTCCCTTCTTAAATTATTTTACCTAAAACTAATCCTATTACTTAAATCCTTTTTATTTTTCCCTTTATTATTTTCCCTTTTCTAAACCCAGCCCAAGCCCAAACCCTAACTCCCATTTTTCTTTCATTATCCCCCGGCCCATCTCTCTCTCCCTTTCCCAAATAATTTCAACTCCCCTAACTCGGCCCATCTCTCCCTCCTTTCCTTTTATTTCTTCCGAGCCGGCCCAACCCCCCTCTATTTTCTCCTCCATTTCTCTTTCCGTTCAAACCCGGCCCATCCCCCAATACCCGACCTGCTTCACCCTCCTCTTCCCCACGTCTTCTTCCTCTCGTTCCCGCTCTTTCCTTCTCTGCCTCCGTCGTTGCGATACGTCCTCTCGCGTCCGCCTCCCTCGCGCCCCACGTCCCCATGACCCCACGCGTGCGCGCTCGCGAAGTTCCTCGACCCCGTCTCCATCTTGCTCCCCTCTCTCGCAACCCTCTCTCACCCTCCCTCATTCCTTACGTTTCCCCTACGAGCGCCTACTCATAGCTTAGCCCACGCCTTCGTCGTCGCCGTCCCGTCGCCGCCCCTTCGCCATCACCGTCTCCTTATCGACCTCGACCCTCTCTCTCCCTTCATCCCCTGCACCCACGCAACCGAGGAACCCCGTGTTGCCTCCTCCATCACCGTCGCCCTCGCCTCCGTGCAACAACCTTCACCGTCGACTTCTCCTTCTCGCCTGCACCAAGCACTATAGACCGATCACCAAACTCCCCTACCTCCTCCTTCGTCCCAGCACTACCACTGCAGCTCCAACCCACAACGGCCGCAGCACCCGTCGCTCACCCTGAGCACCGCGCCGGCCACCTCCATCACCGACCTATCCTACCTCCGACGAGTTCCTTGACCTCGTCATCACCAAGCTCCCACTCTCTTTACCACTCACTTTCTCTCTCTCTATCCCTCTTTCACAACATCTCTCTCTCTCTCTCACACAGCACCTCTCTCTCTCTCTTACAGCACCTCTCTCTCTCACAGCAACATCCCTCTCTCTCATCTCTACTTCAAAAAGACCCCAAGACCGAACATAACCCAACCCCTATGCTACGGCCGAGCCCCTGCGCGACACCCACCACCGACACCCCCTCACTGCATCCCTAGCCGCCGCAGTCGAGCCCCCGGCATTTCGTCGAACACTTACATCAATCACTATTGCCGCTATTCTGGTCACTGTCGTCGCCATTAAATTTGCGGCCTCGATCCCTTAAGCCGTCATCATCATCAACAAGCCATTCATCGCAACGCCAGCGCACGCCCGTCGCACCTACCGAGCCATCGAGTCCAAGAAGAAAGATCCGAAAAGGCTAAACTTGTGCTGCATTCATGACACGAGCGTGCCGTTGCCACTGCCGTACCGTCGTTGACACGTCTTCAGGTAAGTTTAATACTTGCTTCGCTAATTTTATATATTACAATTCAAGTTACCAATAATTTCCGCATATACTTTTCATGTGAATTATTATGATTCAAGTGTTCGATGCAAAACCCAAATGGAAACCCCGTTAAATTGACAGCAGCATATAACATGTGATGGCCCGAGTTATAATGAATGTCCCTTGAGACTTTGGTTCCAATACAATGTCGTTTGCTTACGTAAAATGGTGTCCCGATTTCTGTCGTAAGACCTGAAAACTTTCGTACATGCTAAACCGTAAAATTTATAATAAATTGTGTATAAACCGGAGTTTAGCGTTCGATGGTTCGTATCAAATCTAACTATTAAACTACTGTATTATATAGTTGATCGCTAAATTTTAACAAACTATGATAGAGATAATTGCGGAGGATTACGATTCTGGACTGCAGTCCAGAACGGATATCCCAGTTAACCCCTATTTATAAACCCCTGTATATTCCTGTTCAAATATGAGAATGCGCGTAACCCTATATCATTACGTAGAAAATTGAGTTAGCTTTCTTACTCCACTGGTCTCACTGGATTCCTTAACTGTTTGATATTTTAAACTCATTTTACAATGTCGATACATTTTGCTGAATTCTGCTGAGGCAGATTTTATACCTCGAACATAACCTGTCCATAACTCCCTGTCGATATAGTATATTGTTGATCCGCCAATTGCAGTGGAAACCTAAATTATAACCCTAAACATTGTTCAACTATAGCGTCGCCTAATTGCGATCCCAACAAGAATTAAAGTGTGTTACAAAATGGACTTCCGATTCTGAAACCGGATTTTCAGCCGTGAACACTTAAATTGAAATGGTCATAACTAACAATCCTGAAACACGATTGGCGCGAAACCAATTTTTATGGATAGATAATTCAATATACTTTTTACCCCTTTTACAATGTTTTGCTTAATTCTCCATGCATGACTTATAGTAAATTATGCAAGTGGTAGGACACTGATTGATGGTATCCCATTCATATGGTAATTATTATATTCTCAGCATATCGTGTAGAAGGCATTGCATCGGTAACCTAATGGTCATGTGCATTACACAGTGTTAGGTATTAGTGTTTGATTGTGGCAAGTACGTTAGTGTGTAAGCATGAATGGATGAGTGAAAGTGGTATGTACTTGTACATAATCAGTGAACCCTATTGATTTATTGCATTGTCGACGTCTATGGGACGTGTATAAATGTGACTATAATTGGTATGGGATGATTATGGAAGCACTTATATGGGTGTCATAGATAAGGCAACAAACAATGTCTATTTATCTTGGGTATCAGTCGAGACATGCTTGATGGAGATCCTGTTTCCAGTTCTCGCGTAGACTTGTCATGGACCGACTGGTATTTGAGTTTATGGTTGACGTTTGATGTAGACCACGGGATGTGGGGTAGTTTGAGTGTGAGTTCAACAGAATCTTGGGAGTCCCATTGCCGGCACATACAGCGACTCTGGAGATATATGGGGATATTACTGATTATTAGCGAGCGACTCGCGCCCGTGTTCCCTTGTCCTTGGGTCCTACCCTTGGGTGGGAGATACTCACGAGTGGTTGACTCTCACACTTGGAATGACGATAGGCTTAGTGACCTGTACAGTGAGACTTAGAGACTGATAGGGTTAGTGACATTGATATACATTGCTTACTGATTCAACATACCTGTCATACTGTTTACTGCTTTACTGCTTACCTGCTCTACTAGCTACCTGCATTGGCTACTCCATGTTCACGTCATTATTCCATACTTACTGTTTCATATTCATCATTATTGCATGAGTTCCCATTTGTATATATATATATATATATATATATATATTGCTATCGTGTCGCTCTAACGATCTGAGTATGCATGCTCAGAGTGAGAAGTGGATCTAGCTTGGACCAGGACCTGAAGTACCTCGAGGAAATCGCGGACATCTTGATCAGCGACCAAGAGCTATACTCTCTTGATCTCCATCTGGTTAGTTCTTTTGTATTTGTTTTGATTTAGTGACTGCATTTCTTTACCTGTGCATTGATTACTGATTACCACGTAAAGCTAGAAGCCGAAGTGTGACTACGGCAGGATATTTCTTGACCGTAGAAGCATGACTGGCCTTGTCAACCCCTGGCATTCCGTATTTTGGGAAGCGGGGCGTGACATGGTTTTGTTGGTATCAGAGCTAGGTTTTGCTTCGATTGGGATTGCAGTTTCCGTATAGTGCTTGGCAATCTAAGACATCCTTCGGTCTAGATTGTAAACTTGTTATTCTTGATCTTGATTCACATAGTGTGTTCTGCTATATCTTTTGATCCATCCGCTAGAGTTTTGGGTGACTTAGTGGAGTTACGTGATTGTAATTGTGAACTGCAGCATAGTTAGAATATTGTACTCTGCTTGAGTGACTTGGAGTTCTACATTTGATTTCCACTTGTTTGAATTTCACCTCATCCGATATTCTTGTTTCCTTGCCTAATCCATATTGTATTTTGATTCTTATAGCTTGTGCCTTATATCGTCCTCAAAATTGATGTTTCGGCACCATGTCTTCCAACGACTCCTCTTCTATCTCCACTCCCCAGAATCAGACCGTCGAGATTTTGAATGTACAACAAGATCTGAAGGAAGCCCAGGAGCGAACAAACGACCTGTTAGCTGAAGGATGAAGAAGGCAGATGACTCAGGCACCAGCGGAAGTCTCCAATCGTAAAGGGATCCCTGTTAGACAAGGAAAAGAGGTGAAGATGAAGCGCCCACTTGTTCCCCAGCAACGGAAGCAGCGGAAGACCCAACGTTGTGGGTATTGTAAGAAGCCAGGACACCTTCAGAGAGATTGTCGCAGCGCCAAAGGGCAGTGCCTGATTTGCGGATCCAACGAACATCTTGTCAATGCTTGCCCTAAAAGGAAGGAGCTACAATGAGGAGGTTCGTCCACACTCTCTACTCCTGCTAAGTGATGGTCACTTCTTAGTTCGAGCCTCGAGGATAGTACGGACCCAGCGCAGGATTCAACTCGCGTGACGAGAATGCAACGGTCTAGATATCAAAGAAGAATTATCACCTTTCTGCTTTCAATAAAAATGTTTTCACTCTTTTGTAAATATTTCCTTTCGTTTGAGATCTTGTATCCGTTGAACTTTTAGTTGAATGCAATAAAATTCTGAGTTGTGATGTATGTATCGTCCCTTGCCACTCACTTTACTTATACTATTTATTGCATCAGTATTCTAAATTTTGATTTTTTCAGTCCTTACCTACCGCATATTTTCCTTGTACTCCGTATCCTTGGTTATTTTCTTAATGTGTTCCACTGTCTAATCATGACTCCTTCTTTCGGGCCATGGCCCACCCTGGAGTAGCGCCGCTTCGAGATGATGACACACGGTCGTGCGTTTCCTTGGACTGCATGCTGGTGAGTTCAGATGACGAGATCAACGGCCCACAGGTGATTTTCGTAAATAGCGATTTTGAGGATGAGAGAGTCGCAGCCCCAGAAGTCGACATGATTAGCGACTCTGACAACGAAGAAGAGGACCCTGAAGAAGGCTCGATAGAGGAAGATCCCGAGGAGGACCCGATAGAAGAAAATTCAGGAGAGGAAAACCTTGAGGAGAATCCAGTGGAAGGAAATCCCGTGGAAGAAGATCCAGAAGAGGCGAATCACGTGGAAGTATACCATGATGAAGAGGCTCCAGTCGAGGCAGAAAGACCAGAAGAAAAAGACCCCGCGGCGGAAGAACCTCCAGTGGCGATCCCTGCGGGGCGCTATGGAAATGGACGCCCCTATCTGAGCACGCAAGCCTACCGTAACCTGCTGAACTTCCATAACCGCGACTGACGTGATTTATCTTTTGTCTCCTCTGGCCAAATAAATCTATGTATAGTTTAGGGCCATCTTTTATCTTTCGAGAATGCCTTGTTTGGAATTTTCTGGAATGATAATAAGGCTTCTGAGTTCGCTAAATCTTTGAGTATTGATTCGCCTGATGTATTGACTGTTTTCCCCTTCCCAATAAATTTCTTCCCTCCGGAGATTCATGACTGTTCACCCTTGCACCCTGTGCTGACCCTACCCCAGTCTCTCTGACATTTAGTTTGAAGTACCACAATCCGATCCTTTGAGTGGGCCATACTCCATTGTAATCCCTACCCTGGATAGCCCTATACACTCTTATGCTATCTCCTGCTACCATAATTACATTCAGGGACATCGTTATTCGAAAATTTAGTTTTCATTATTTTGTATTTATCGAAAAATTGCGTGTTATGAACTACTTCCGTTTTATTCATTTAAATGCTTTACTATTCTTCACATTTTCAATAGCGCAAACATATATCGCGCATATTATTTTGTGCTACGTTTCTTATTTTCACCATGTGGGTTTTCTAAGTTATTATAAAATTGTTTGATCGATACATTTATTCTAAAATACTTTAGCCTATCGGCAAACTCTTCACCATTGGTTGTTATTGCTATTTTATTATCTGGTATTGTGCAAATAATTTATCCTTATAGATAGTCCTGTCTTGTGCTTGCTTAGGCGTATTCTGTTAGTTGCGTTATTTCTCATACTTATATGGACCTTGGATCTTCCTAACTGCTTTAAGTAAATCACTATATGTTAGTACTTGATTTTGTGGCTTTTGCATATCATTTTATAGATTATTGTTTATTTTAAATTTCGAGGACGAAATTTTTGCAAGGGTGGTATGATGTAATACACAGTTCTTTTATACGCCAATATCCGTATTTTTATAAAAGGGTCACTTACAAATTTACCTATTTATACTAATAATTATTTTAAGTATTTAAAATATCCTAATTCCTTTATTCTATTTCCCTTCTTAAATTCTTTTACTTAAAACTAATCCTATTACTTAAATCCTTTTTATTTTTCCCTTTATTATTTTCCCTTTTCTAAACCCAGCCCAAGCCCAAACCCTAACTCCCATTTTTCTTTCATTATCCTCCGGCCCATCTCTCTCTCCCTTTCCTAAATAATTTCAACTCCCCCAGCCCGGCCCATCTCTCCCTCCTTTCCTTTTATTTCTCCCGAGCCGGCCCAACTCCCCTCTATTTTCTCCTCCATTTCTCTTGTAGGGTTGCTAGGCACATGCATAAGGTTCTATGAGGCATCAACCATGCCCGATTTAAAAATTAGCCATGCCGAACAACCCAAAGCCGGATCTTTAAACTGTAGTTTAGGCGAAAACTAATATGTTAAACACTTTAATACTAAGTGAGAGGGATTACAACCTTTGTAGATCCGGTCCTTCACTTCTTAAGCTCCGTGTTGAGGTCCCTTCGCTGCGATCATCGTGTTCCGGACTCTCGAGAGGCTTCACGAAGAGAAAGATGCAGTCTTACTTCCGATCTTCGATAACAAAGATGATCTACCTTGAAGTTTCATTAACACAAGCTAACACTCACTATATGAAGTGAACACTCTCATCTAAAGGGCAAGAATAGATGAGAATGATGAAGTAGGATTTTTGCTCTCATTTATAATCTTTTTCTCACATATTTTCATTACAAATATCAAAACAAGAAAGCTTTGCAAAGGAGGAAGAAGAAGAAGAAGAAGAAATGAATGGTTCCATTTGTGATGAATAATAATAGTTTTGATAAGGTTAGAAATGCAACCATGGTTCAAGTAACCATTGTAGAGATTTTACTAGGGTTAAGGGTTAGGGTTAAGTTAAAGAAATATCTTGCAAAATATCTTTTCCAAAACGAAAAAGAAAACCTTCTAGAAACTTCTAGAAATGATTAACCCTAATCAAACCCTAACCAAGTTTAATCTCCACTAAACATGTTACATTAATAACCATATCATGTTACAATATTATATATCACATATATAATATTTATTGTAACAAAATAAAATAATACAATTAACATATATCGCATATATATCAATGTATTACCCGAGTGAGAAAAAGAATCTTTTAGTGAGCTAATATTAGTTAATGTAATTTAATATATCATATATATTATTATACATTAAATTATCGAATCAACACTTGATCCGATAATCCGGCTATTTCACAAATAACCGACTAATACGATGACCCGGCTATATCACATATACCCGGCCGATATCTCATATCGTGAGAATCCAATACGGTATCACATACCGCATTATCCTCGGTCCCACACATATCATATATGTGCTCCTACTCCGTTTTGCCTGAGCCAAGAAAGCTCTCTGTAGGACTCTAAAGAATCGTTAATACGCCGGCAGTAGGTGATGATTATATCAAACACCCACAAGCTGCAAGCGGTCAGCTAAACGTAACAGCTACCCAGGTATTGAGCGCTCAGAAGATCAACAAGCAAGCCTGTACATTCTCCTGTGAATCCAATCAGTAACACTCCCGTACAGTCCGGTCTCGTCGTCTGATATGTCGCATATCTCGCCTAGGGGTGGTAAACGTCAGACCCCAGTAGCTTGATAAGTCGTGTCGATTTGAGGTCTATAACAGTTCGAGAAACTACTGATAACACTTACCAGTAAATCTCAGCAACCCTGGCCAAGGATTTCCGGTTATAACCAATCGAACACAGCACAACATCAACTCCCTATACCGGGAGAGACGAATCCCCTCCTATCGCTCATTTCCTCCATGTGATTCGGGACTGTACCCAAAAGCCACCTTTTTGCACGCCCTCTTGGACGTGGTATGATGGAAATCAAAGCACAGTGGGAATCACACAAGACTCTATGACGATCTTGGGTCAACAGACTACTCTATACCAGTGTCACCGGAGAACTGCCATCTGACGTGAGGTATAATACCATCTGGAAGTTCTCGGCGAGTCCGTCCAGTGTACCCAGTCTCTACTGAGCACCCGTACACCATCCTTGATGTCAAACACCGATGGATATGGGATCATCCATCGCCCATCATATGGGTCAAGATCCGTATACGCTAGTCTACTCTGGTGTATCGATGCCCTGTCTCGATACACCCTCGACTAGGAAAAGTTATAGGATGTACTCGTCGACTACCGTGGCCCCACTAGTATGATCTCATCATAATCCCAGTAGTCGAGTACATATCCTAAGGGCTTTATCAACATGTAACATAGAGACAATCAGAGTACATGTTAAGATAAAGTATAACCAAATAGCATACTATCATGTCGAGCAAGAAAGTCCTCCCTATATATGTCCAAGCATCCATTACAATATATATCGTATGTACAGTAATGGCCTCTAGGGCATACATATAACTAACAATCTCCCACTTGCACTAGGGCCATCTATTATGGTATCACATACCCAATAATTAGCTGTGGTTGAAGTATCTCATACTCAACCATCCTATAAGAGTCTCTACTGGGAAAAAGGCCTTTGTGAGTGGATCCGCGCTGTTGTCCTCTGTGTCTACTCTCCAAACCTCGATCTCCCTGGAGATCAACCATCTCCATGATCAGGTGATACTGCCTAAGAATTATATCTGGATTTCTGATGGGACGGGGGTTCCTTGGCAAAAGCCATAACTCCATTGTCACACAATGGTAGGAACGAAGTTCATCTCATGAACTTATATAAATCCAGACTGCCCTCTTTGGTAGCATCTTAGGTAACGATGTATCTTGCCTTTAATCATCTAGTAAGTCACGGTATCTAGCTTGGAACTCTTCCAACATACCGTCCCTCCACTGAGGGTAAAGGCAATGCCTGCGACTGACATTCAGTCATCCTTATCACCCTGGAACCTTTCCAGTGATTCTCCCCAGGATCGATTGATACCATCTCACTACAACTAGTGAGTATCCTAACATCCAATTAGATCTATCTCATAGATCCAAAACCCAGGATTTAGGAGGTATCACTTTGATCCTATATGGAGAATCAGTGTGATAAGCGGAGATTGACCGGGCATAGCATAGGAAACTCCTTCCCTATCAAGAGTATGTCATCCACGTACTCTACGAGGATCACCACCATACTCCCTACTACCTTTTTGTATATACAAGGTTCATATACCATTTTGATAAAGTCAAACTCTTTGACTACCACATCAAAACAGATGTTCCAACTCCGCGATGCCTGCTTTATCACATAAAACATCTTGCACACGTTTCCGCTGCTCCCACTGTCTACGAAGCCCTCTGGCTGTGTACTTATAGATGCTCTCTTCCAAATCAATATTTAGAAAAGTAGTCATGACACCCAACCACCAGATATCGTAGTCATGGTATGTAGCCGTGGCAAGTAGGATCTGGATGGACTTAAGCATAGTTTTGAAAGTCTCAACTTTTCCATGTACACCAAGTAATCTTCTCAAGATATACTCGCTCCTGATGGGGATTTAACCCTTCAGATAGAGCAACCAAAGTCCATACTTTGTTGGTGTATAAGGACTCCATCTCAGATCACTAAGCATCCAGCCATTCTTACAGAGTCCTACTCCTAATGGCCTGCTCGAAACTAGTTGGGTCATCATCTCTGTTGGAGATAGTGCCCTCAGAGTCAATTATTGGATCACAGGCACTTGATTGCAATGATTGAGGGAGGACCTGTCCCAGTAGGACAGTCTTACTCGAGATGATAGTATGCTATCTGGTTTATCTTTATCATCGTGTACTGCTTTAGGTGACCTGACATGTCGCTATTACACGTTGATAGAGCCCCTAGGATTCTTGCTTGACCACCAGCAGTATGAGGGCGATCATATACGTGAGAGCTGGTAGTCTATAAGCACATCCTTAAATGGTCCCTAGTCGTGGGAGTTTCGAGACAGGGCATCGATACTCCAGAGTAGACTAGTGTATACAGTCGAGACCCCGACGAGGGGCGGTGGCCGGTCTCACAAGCCACTGGTGTCAGTTGGTTCACCTAAGATGTATACAGGTGCTCATTGGGTTATGAGTACACCGGACATGACTCGCCGGGAACATGCTAGTTGGTCTTGACGTCAGATAGCAGTTCCCTGGTGACATGTGTACAGGTTAGTTCATCGACCTGGGGATCGTCATTTGTCTCGTATGAGTTCCCACTGTACTTTGATTACTACCCTACCACGCTCAAAGGAGACGTGCAAACAGGTTTTAGTTGGGTACAGTCCCGAACCACATGGAGGCAGTGAGCGGATCTTCGGGGGTTCGTCTCTCCCGGTATTAGGGGTGAGGTCGCGCTGTGTCTAGGAGAGCCATTACACAAAGCCCTCGGCCGAGGCAGGAGATTTACTGGTAGGTATTCCAGTAGTATCTCAGGGTGTTCTAGGCTACACTCCGACACGACTTGTACCGCTTTTGGGGGTCTGACTTTTACCAACCCCCTAGGCCCGCCATGCGATGCTCATAGACGAACGGACCGGACTGTACGGATATTGTCACTGACAGGCTCAGTAGGGTGTCAGGATGAGTTCGCTCATCGACGTCCCTTTTGGTCAATACCTGGTAGCCCGTTACGTATTGGCTTATACCTCTGACGTGCTACTGGTTAAATCCACAACCAAGGTGTTGACGAGTCTTTAGAGTCCCCCACATTCAGTTACTCAGCTTTCGGGCGAAACGCTGTAGAGGCCGTATGGAGATATGGCAGGGTCCGATCAGATACGTGCGGTATTGCACGGATCAGGATCGGACGGTTAGTACTAGAGGCCGTATGGATATATGGCAGGGTTCGATCAGATACGTGCGGTATTGCACGGATCAGGATCGAACGGATATTACTATCCGGCTTTGGTTTAAGCCGGATTCTAGTATAGTACAGTGTAGATTTTGTCTCATTGCATTTGTATTTCGGTCGGAATACAAATGCGGGTGTGTATGCACAGTATCGGGGTTTTTCCTGTAATTTATTACGGGACCAGTTTTCTGGAGTTGCCAGTTTGCTTTCCGTTTCGGCCATATTTCTTTATATCTTTCAATGGCCGAAGATTGGTGGAGGAGGGCTTATTTGCATTTGTGCAAATAAGTATTTTTGGAGGGTTGTCTTTGCACATTGTGGTGTCATGATGGTCGAACCATGACTTTGACTTCTTGACTTCTTCATGATGGCTTGACTTTTTGAAGTCATCATGCTTGATGATGGTGGCTTGACCTTTTGGAATGATTGGTTGGTTGAGTGTTGGTTATTCCTTGTGATGATTTCTTCTCATCATCTCTTTTCTCTCTCTTGGATTATGAGAGACCCTTATTGCTTTTATACACTCTCTCCTTCATTCTCTCCATTCCATAGAGCATGGCCGGTCAAGCTCAAATGGGGCTGCCCAATTTTGTAGTGTGGGATTTTTCACTCTCTTGAGGCTTGCAAAATCCCCAAGTTCCATCTCCAAAAAAGTTTATATCATTCCTCCACCAAATGGCAACCTCCACAACCCTAAAATGAGACATGGTTCTACACATATTCTACAGCAAATCTTGGGCACGTCGACTCGCCAGCTTCGTGCCCGAGTTGCCTCGGTATAGAGTGGGAGCCCGTAAAAGAAGCCGGCGACGTGGTGCCCTTTCCGGTGAGGAGGTGGAGACCGGACATTCCGCGAGAGATCGGGACGACGACGAGAAGACCGGAGGACACGGATCGCTCGGTATATTTCTCTTCCCCATCTTGTAGTTAGCTAGAACTAGTTAATGGCCCGATCCGGGTTTTAGTGCGCGGTGGTGCCGGTTCAAGAAAAAATTAAAGTTAACCATCGCTTCCGCATTTGGCCTCGGGATTGAGGCCGGGGCGCCGCCGTGCACTTACAATCTCATGATGCAATCCTCGCTCCCACTGTCATAGAGAAACCAAAGTATCTCTCAGGTGGGTGAGGAACCCTACTGGATCGGCGGAGAGGCTGAGGTTCGTTGGAAACTGCTGAATCCTTTGGTTCTACCAAATCATCAGCTGCAGTTTGAATAGCTGGAACTACTTCCAGTTTTACATAACAGACCTTGCCTCGAGCTTGTCCGGATTTTGCTTTTAGACATAGGCCGGATAACCCCAAATCTTAACAAACTTAAGATATGGGCTCTTCCCTTTCCATATCACATATGAAGTGGTAGGCAACTGATTTGATTTGAACCCTATTCAATAGGTATGCAGCTTCTCAAGTGCATAACTCCCAAAAGGAAATAGGAAACTCAGTAGTACTCATCATAGAGCACACCATATCACATAGGGTGCTATTGCTCCGCCCCGATATACCATCGTGCTATGGTGTATCCGGAGGAGTAATGCTGAGAGAGAATCTCATTCTCCTTTAGAATAATCCAGGAATTCCGTGCTCAAGTATTCTCCTCCCTGATCACATCAAAGGACATAATACTTATACCCGTTTTTGGTTCTCTACTTCTATCTTATATTCCGTGAATATCTCAAAAGTTTCGGACTTGTATTTCAACAGGAACATATGTCTGAATCTTGAGAGATCATCAGAGAATGCAATGAAGTACAAAGAACCGGTCTTGGCATGTGTAGACAAGGGACCTTCATACATCAGCATGTATCAATCCTAAGAGTTCACTAACTCTTTCTCTGTTTCCAATAAACAGAGCTGTGGTCATCTTATCTTTGTGATATGGCCGGAAAGTTTCACAAGATGTAAATTCAAACAGATTTAAATATACATCTAAATGTAACTTACCTAATCGGGTCGCATTGATATGACTTAGTCTACAATGCCTCAAGAAGGATTCGTTCATTTCTGAACTCTTCCTCTCGTGTGTGTTCTGTATACTAAGAACTGTAGTTTGATTTAGAACGTCAATACTTTTAGATAACGTGCCTGAACCGATCAACTCTTGATATAGGAAATGTTCAAAACATTATCCAACAATACAAAATTATATCCTTTCTTTACTAATAAAGAGACTAATATGATGTTGTATATCAGGTTCGGTATCTAATAACATTCATTCAGAATCAATGTATTCTGGTAATACAGGGTGATAGCGACCAATAGACTTGGCTGCAACACTTGCACCGTTTCTATCTCATGAAACTTATCACCCGTTCTCAGTTCTCTACCTATCTGTAGCCCATATAACAGATTATATATGCGGGATCCTGATCCGGTATCTCATACCCAAGACGTAAAGGATACTGAGAAACAGTTCTATGTAATGAACACACCTGAAGATGATGCATCAGCATGCACTTTTTTCGTTTGGGCGGCACGGGAAATATGGTATTCCCCAATTTCCTGCTCTGTCTTATAATAATTATAAGTTGGAGCGGGACCAACGTTCCCCAGCTCAGTATAACAAGCGGGTTCGGTCAATATATCCATTTTATTATCTTGATTAAGGCGTGATATGGTGGCTACCTGGAGAGAGAGAGAAGAAAACACTCTGCGTATGCTCTTGCAAGATTAGAATGGTTATCTAATATATCTAATCAGGATGTCTCCCACTGTTTTAGTCAAATCTTCCTTCAAACCCTAAAAGGAAAGACTAGCCGGGATTAATTACACGCTACAAGTTCGCCAATCTTTCAGCCAGGCCAGTGCCGGTACTTTGAGGGAGGTTCCCCGTGCTTTCGCACGAACCTAATTAAAGTAAACCTCGTTTTCCCACGGGCGTAACCCCGTTGACACCTTTCTAGACACCTATTGTAATGTGTAAAACTCCCCCAGGAGTAACTCTTACTCGCAGCGGGTATCGGGATCCAACTATCTCATAGAAGGTATGCAATCTCATTGCAAATTTCAACACTTGAAATTCCCAATAATATTTTACCCTTAGTGACTTATGACCTTAACTATGGTCAACAAATCATAAGCACTAGTCAAGTTCAACCCGTCATTTCCCGATTGATTATACCCATCCACATGACCCTTAACTAAGGTCAACAAAGTCATATGACTGTCCTAATTAATCACATCATATGTTATATAGGAAAACATCACTTAGCTACCGTACACTGCGCCTTAACTATGGTCAACAAACGCAGCACGAATACTAAGTACTTTATTTCCTAAAATGACGGAGGGTTACGGCAGATTTTTAAGAAAACCCTTTGCGTAATGAACTGGATATCGTTGTAGAATCGAGTGATTTTAAATGGAGTGTTTTTTAGGCTTTTCTAGTTTTGCTAAAGGGGTCACTCCCGGTGAAGGGATCGTCGGCCCTTTCCTCATCGAATAAGGTGCAGGATATTTCACAAATATCGCTGTGCAAAGCAAGAACTATAGAAGCATTCAAAAGACAGACCGAGTTTGTAGCATCTGCTAGTTTCACTAAAGAGGTCACTCCCGGTGAAGGGATCTCGGCTCTTTCCTTATCGAATAAGATGCTGGATGTTCTACAAAAACACCGCTATGCAAAGCAAGAACTAGAGCTACCAGTTTTTAAACAAGTTTCTACAACATCTTTAGGTTTCTTTTAGTTTCATTAATCTCATTAATGAAGTCCCATTTTATTATGCTTCACAAGCATCTCATTTGAAACGAAATCTGCAATTTAACATATATCTCATATATATAATCTAAACATTCGCCTCAGGCAGTAATATGATCTCATCACAGAACATTGCAGCAGAAGAAAATATATGAAATATTGGATATATTAGGACTTCCGTGTTTTAATACGAGCCTGTATAAAACACGGATTCCACGGTCGCGATGAATAGCCAAACCCACATCCCTAGACCCCTACGAGAGCGGCAAGCAACACTGCCAATTCTAGGGTTAGGAGACCCGGTCTCGACTCCTCGAGATGGTCTCCCACTGGACCCTAGAACCCGGTTACTTGTGCTCCCCACCTTGGGTCTACCTAATGCGGAAAAGTAAATAATATACAATGGTGACATCACCCTCATCCTGGAAGTGCCCCAATAAAAGAATATTACATACAAATGAATTTTACATGAATGAAAAAGAAAAACTCTCATCTCACATAAAACCCCCGGCTATTCAGAACGCGACGATCCAATATAACATATCATAGCAACACATAATATCTTATATCATCAACGTAAGCAAGTATGTGTATCCCGATTGTCGTTGATGTATAGCAACGAAGCCGGCGATATACCACATACTACGCTTACGGTCACAGAAAATAAAGTGTAAAACTACAACAGTTGGAATCCGCAACCTTCTTTAGACATCGCATGCTTAACCAAATGAATTCCTTAGACATCGCATGCCTAACAATTATAAACCCCGCATTTTAGTCTCATTTATCGAAAGCACTTTTCAATATCAAGTCGGGCAATTCAACAAGATTCCCGACATCCTGATCGAATGCTCGTCGCAAACTTTAGTAGACGGCCGCACCCCCGGATGCCGTCGACGAAGTGCACTAAGGCGGAACACCGCTGTCGCAAGCACCCGAACGGATGCTTTTGGCGACGGGATTCTCCTACAGTCACTTGGTCGGGGCTTTGGGGTGTGGCTGTCTATTAAGTTTACCAGGCGAGTATCCACGTACGCTACGTGATTGCGACGAACTTTTGATCACATCAAAATTCCGTGGCAAATGATCATCTGAGACTAAACTGCTAGATTTATAACATTCAAATCATTTATCTCATAACTACATGTGGATTCCAAATATTGTATCACATTCCAGATAAATAGACAATGTTAAACTTTCCGATCGAATAATCAAACACCCAAGATTTCCCAAATTGTTCTCAACACTTGAAATTAGTTTAAAAACATCCATCACATGCTACATTACCAATGGTCCAACCGTAGAAGGGTCAAGCCAACGCCTCACATGTGGCACGCCGTACTGCCACAAACCCTAAGATTCAGAGGCAGTTCAAGACGGTCACATAATCGAGTTAAGGTTTGTTGTCTTCTAGAGGGTCCACCACGTTACTTGCACGACTTAGAACGTTCTTAAACTCGAGAAAAATCCAACTTTTGAAAAACTTTCCGACTGCGGAAAAAGTGAGTTATTGATATCCGTTCGAACTTTTTAACAGTTTCTAAAATTATCCGGAAAAACTAAACAAAGTTAAATTATCCGATCGAATCAACAAGTCCCCAATACAACCCAGAAAACTCAACACTTGAGTAAATTAGAAATTCCCAGAAGACTGCAAAAGAACCCAGTGTTCCCTTCCGAAAGACGTCGTCGACGTGAGGACGTCTAGCCTGAGATTCGGGGCAGATGCTATATGGTTTTATCCGTCCATCTCTCCCAAGATGCCAAGTTGATTTATGGCACCGTGTATCAAAGGTTTAGACGGATGCGTCCGATGTAGCAGACTTCGTCAGATTCCCCCTCGCTTGAGAGGTTTTTGATTGTGGGGACGCTCTTCCCCACAGGCGCAAGCCCCTGCAGTTAATTACGCTACCGCATCGCGGTAACAACTTTCTCCTTCTCCAGAATTTCACTTCGTGTCGTGGGTGTTTGTTTTGTTTGTGGTTGCCCGTGGATTGTATACGGAGACTGAGTAATGCCGTCGCCCGTAGGACGTGGATTAGTCCAAATCCGTATTTACTTAGATTTGGGTTTGGTGTTTTTAGTTTAAGGATACGTTAGCCACATTTGAGACTAAGATCAACTTAAACGTTCGTTAAGGATACGTTAGTCCTGTTTTGAGACTAAGATCAACTTAACGTGGTGATCCATTTAATATATAGCCGTCGGGACTCGTCACCTCTCTGACGTCGTTGAAGGATTACAACGATAAGTGCCAGAGGAGTTAGGAGATGTACCCTTGAACCAAAGTTGATTTGGAGTTTTATAGTCCATTTGAATGTTTAAGGATACGTTAGCCATGTTTGGGGCTAAGATCAACTTAAACGGGATCGTTTAGATCCGGCAAAAGAGCCTTTGGAAGCTCTATTATTCCAGTTTAGGGACGTGGTGGTCCATATTCTAGTTTAAAGACGTAGTGGTCCATGTTCTAGTTTAGTGACGTGGTGGTCCATCATTAGTTTAAGGACGTTTCAGTCCATATTCCAGTTTAGGGACATGGTGGTCCAATATTAGTTTAAGGACGTTTCGGTCCAATATTAGTTTAAGGACGTTTCGATCCAATATTAGTTTAAGGACGTTTCGGTCCACGAGTTTAAGGACCCCGCAGTCCATATTCATATGTGGTCATCGGGACCCGTTACCTCTCTGACGTCGTTGAAGGATTACAACGACAGGTGTCAGAGGAGTTCGGAGATGTACCCTTGAACCGGAGATAAATTGATTTTAGGAGAGCAATTTTGCTCAGTCAATTTAATTTGAGAACTTACGGCCATGCTTGGGCTAAGTCCAGTTGAAAAATGTTCAACACTTTTATTTGTTTTTGGCCTGTACTAGGGCTTGGCCCATTTTTAAATAATGCATTGCATTATTTTTTTATTTTTGTTTGGGCTCTGCCCAGAAAGGATGTAGAGCATCAATTTGTTTTGGGCTCTGCTCATTTATAAATGATGCAGAGCATCAATTTTACTTGGGCTCTGCCCTTTTTATTGCTTTGCAATTTATTTTGGCATGTTAGGTCTTTTTGACTTGGGCCTGGCCCTTTAGCAAAAGAAATGCATTGCATTTTTCAGGCGCTTTGCGCCAATCAAAGAGCGCAAACACTAGTGGTGACGACACGTGTCACGATCTGAAGAGCGCAAGCGCAACAGAGCAGTGCGCTGTGTCAGTGCGCTGCGCTGTTGCGCTGCTGACACGTGGCGCTCCCTGGTGGCTTGCGCCGACACAGGGGCGCAACAGTGCAATTTTTCAAGTGCAAAGCACTGTTAATTTGAGAATCTTTTAGAACCAATGGTTCATGAAAAAGTGCAAAGCACTGTTTGTTTTCTTTGATCTAATTAGAATCAAAGAAAACAAGTATTTCTTGTTTTTCTTGTTTTAAAGAACCAGTGGTTCATAAAAAGTGCAAAGCACTGTTTATTATGTGAAGATCATTGATCTTGTTCTTAGATCAATGATCTATTAGAAGAAATTTCTTCTATTTTAAAGGTTTTTACCTTTCTTCTTGAAATTTCTTCAGAGTTCCTCTCTGTTTTGAATTTCTCGATTTCTCACGAATGTTCATCCCTTTGATTTGAGGTCTAGGGGTCTTTATATAGTGCCCATAAGTTTGTTGAATTTGTTAACGAGATCTTTCTCTGAGTGATTTGGGGAATTTTCCCCACCGTTGGATCTTTGATCCAAGTGCTTCTATTTTACAGAAGAATCTTCTTGTTTTAATAAGAACAGAAAGATTTCTTTAAAATCTTAATTCTGTTTGGCGCAAATGCCCTAGCGTGACACGTGTCAAGCAGCGCACAGCGCAGCGCAACTGCGCTAGCGCATCTGCGCTGACACGTGTCGCGCAGCGCAGTGCCTGCGCAACTGAAGCGTTGCTTCCTTTAATTTTGCTTTAAATAGAGCTTTGCTCTGATTGGGTGCGCTGCTTTGGGCACTGCGCTGATGTATCTGCGCCTGACACGTGGCGCGTTGCGCGCAGCGCAACGAATTTGAAGCGTTGCTTCGTTTCTAAAGTTTAAATTTTTAAAGTAGAGCTTTGCTCTGATTGGGGGAAGATGAAGCGTTGCTTCATCTTCCGCCTTGAAATTTGAACAGAGCTTTGCTCTGATTGGGGTAAACAAATGCCCCCCCACCGTTGTGCTTATGTGGCCCCAAATGCAAGCGCAACGGTGGCAGAATTCCAACCGTTGCGGCAACTTTTGGAAGTTGAAAGTGCACTTGATGCCTATAAATAGGACCTTTGGTCCTACACAGATGATTATCATCTTTAAGATTTTTATTTTCAAAAACTTCAGAGCTTTGCTCTTGCCTTCAAGAACTCCTTGAGTTAGATTTTCTTTAACAGAAACTATTTAAGTAAGAATTAGTCTTGAATTAAATTAATTTTAATTAATAGAGCTTTGCTCTCATAGATCTTTGATCTAAAGGAGACCCATTTAGGGTTTCACTTAGTAGAGCTTTGCTCTAAAGGGGTCTAAAGAAGACTAAGGAGAACCCTATTAGGGTTCCATTAATAGAGCTCCGTCCTCTAAAAGATTTTCCTTGGATGTTCTTAATTCATTAATGAAGCTTTGCTCCTTCCAAATCATATAGAAAAACTCTTAAGAATTCTTCATGGATCTTGAAAGTTAAAGATGGCATTTGATATTATTATTATTATTATTATATCATTTTTTCCCAGAGCACAGCTCTCAATGTTCTTAAGGGATTTTCTTCAAATTCTCCTCATAACTGATTTTGATAGGTGTCACTCCTGTCTATAGAGCATTGCTCTCGAGGAGTTTTAACTCCCTATACTTTTTCTCATTGCTAATCTTCCAATGATGTTTCCTTCAGGCATTATGGCGGTGCGTCTTTATAGTCTGCATGAATTCATTATTTACGAGGATATCCGTGCACAGGGCCGTCAACAAAACCAGGAGTTTACGGACCCCTAATGTACAGAGGTCATGGGTCGTCTGAATGCAAGCGCCAGTTGGCTGCTCCCTCGCCGTTCTGCTCTCTTGAAAGTCATGCTGGGAGAAATCTGGAGAGCACTCCCGGGGTTCCACGAGGCCTTACCGCTCAATGCGCTGGATGATGCCGAAGACAAGGTACATTCAGTGTACTTGTCGGGGCTGATCTCGAAGAAGCGGCGGGATAGCCTTATCGACATCCTGCATCAAATTTTTCAGCAGACGACGATAATCGCTGCTTATCGAAGACTGGGGGGCTTCGCCGAAGACCTTGACACACAGGAGCGCGAGAGGCTGCGCACGAGAATAATCAGAAAGGCCAGGAGAACTCTGGATGACCTTACTTTTGAATTCCTCAATCCGTGCCCTAGATCTGAGGTTATTCCATTGTAATAATATTTCTCGTTTATTGCTTTATGATTGTAAGAATTTTTGGCAGTATTAATGGAAAAGTTTTATCCCAGCTTGTCTTATTTTTCGTTCTGAGTCTTTTGCCTGTGCATGAATGAGTGTGTCTCGAATGCTTAATCCAATACCAATCAGATGTTCTCTTTGTCGCTTTCTTCTTTCTTTTATTATCCGCATGTTACCTTAGTAACATGGTTGACAGATAATAGAGCACGCATCTTGATTTTTTCAAGAAATAGCAATGGCTTAGGCCGCAGGTTCAGATCTGCCGCCTAAGACTTCTCAACTCTATGAGCCGTGAGGGTCTCATAGGGACTTTTCTCCCTACGGATCGAGAGGATCTCGTAGGTGGGTTTTCTCCTTAGGAATCGTGAGGGTTCCTAAGTGTGTTTTCTCTTATAATTCGTAAGGATCCTATAAGAGAATTTTTCCCTTTTACGAGTCGAGAGGACCCGTAAGCGGTTGTTTCCCTCCTTGTCGAAACTCGACTTTGGAGAGCGAGACCCGTGAATAGTATGCAAGAGACCGTTTTAGACCGACTTTCAGGGTCCCATTATTCAGGAAGCAAGTTTTTTTTTAATCCCTGCTGCCTGAGACTTCATCTTGCAAGTTGAGACGAATCGGGAATTTCCCGCGGAGACATTGGTTTCTCTGTGAGCCGACGCAAATCAGGAGGCTCTTGTCAAGGATGTTTGTTTCCCTGAGTTGAGGTGTTTGCCAAGGATTATTTGTTTCCTTGGTGTTGAAACGAATCGAGAATTTCCCACGGAGGCACTGGTTGCTCTGCGAGTCGATGCGAATCAGGAGGCTCTCGTCAAGGATGTTTGTTTCCCTGAGTTAAGGTATGTGCCAAGGATTATTTGTTTCCTTGGTGTTGAAACGGATCGAGAATTTCCCACGGAGACACTGGTTGCTCTGCGAGTCGACGCGAATCAGGAGGCTCTCGTCAAGGATGTTTATTTCCCTGAGTTGAGGTATGTGCCAAGGATTATTTGTTTCCTTGGTGTTGAAACGGATCGAGAATTTCCCACGGAGACACTGGTTGCTCTGCGAGTCGACGCGAATCAGGAGGCTCTCGTTAAGGATGTTTGTTTCCCTGAATTGAGGTATTTGCCAAGTATTATTTGTTTCCCTGGAGTTGAAATGAATCGAGAATTTCCCACGGAGACACTGGTTGCTCTGCGAGTCGATGCGAATCAGGAGGCTCTCGTCAAGGATGTTTGTTTCCCTGAGTTGAGGTATTTGCCAAGGATTATTTGTTTCCTTGGTGTCGAAACGAATCGAGAATTTCCCACGGAGGCACTGGTTGCTCTACGAGTCGATGCGAATCAGGAGGCTCTCGTCAAGGATGTTTGTTTCCCTTAGTTGAGGTATTTGCCAAGGATTATTTGTTTCCCTGGAGTTGAAACGAATCGAGAATTTCCCACGGAGACACTGGTTGCTCTGCGAGTCGATGCGAATCAGGAGGCTCTCATCAAGAATGTTTGTTTCCCTGAGTTGAGGTATTTGCCAAGGATTATTTGTTTCCTTGGTGTTGAAACGAATCGAGAATTTCCCACGGAGGCACTGGTTGTTCTGCGAGTCGACGCGGATCAGGAGGCTTTCATCAAGGATTGTTTGTTTCCCTGAGTTGAGTTATTTGCCAAGGATTATTTGTTTCCCTGGTGCCAAGGATTATTTGTTTCCCTGGTGTTGAAACGAGTCGAGAATTTCCCACGGAGGCACTGGTTGCTCTGCGAGTCGACGCGGATCAGGAGGCTCTCGTCAAGGATCGTTTGTTTCCTTGAGTTGAGGTATTTGCCAAGGATTATTTGTTTCCCTGGTGTTGAAACGAGTCGAGAATTTCCCACGGAGGCACTGGTTGCTCTGCGAATCGACGCGGGTCAGGAGGCTCTCATCAAGGATTGTTTGTTTCCCTGAGTTGAGATATTTTGCTGAAGACATTGGTTTCTTCAGAGTTGGGATGAACCGTCGAAATTTGGCTTCGTTTTCTGGCGGATCCTGTTGGGAAAGTATGGTTCCCTCTTCGTTTACGCCCTTGGATTGTATACAGGGATCGATGTGATCTTAATTGTAGGGCCAAAGTTTTATCATTTCCTTTCTTTTGTTTCATTTCCGCGATGCTCTATCATTTCAGCTTTTATATCGTGAAGGTCGCGATTGCCCAATCATTTAGGCTATTTTTCGCGGTGCCCAATCATTTCGGCTGTTTATTTTATTTTTACTCGCTGCTTTTTATTGCGAGTTGCTCAATCATTTCGGCTATTTTTTTATTTTTACTCGCTGCTTTTTATTACGAGTTGCCCAATCATTTCGGCTATTTTTTATGCATACATTTTCACTTGCTGCTTTTTATTGCAAGTTGCCCCATCATTTCGGCTATTTCATATGCATGTGCGGCCTACTGGCTTTTCGCCGTAAGCCTGAAATTAGATGCCGATTTCGGCATCAGCACCGCTACAACTAGGATATTACCAGGAGCGAATCATCATTTGCCTCTGTCGATGTCGAACAAGGGTGGCTTAGCGAGCAGGGTTAAGGTCCTGTCGACTAAGGCTTTTGACTTCATGAGCCGTAAGGGTCTCACAAAGGTACTTTTCCCTACAAGTCGTGAGGATCTTGTAAGTGTATTTTCTTCTTAGGAGTCGTGAGGATTCCTAAGTAGGAGTCGTGAGGATTCCTAAGTGTACGTTCCTCTATAAGTCGTAAGGATCCTACAAGAGGATTTTCTCCTTGTAAGTCGAGAGGACTTATAAGGGTTGTTCGTCATGCGAACATATCCCCAGTCTCGGATGCGAATTGATTAGGGAAATGTTTATTCGCACCCGTGGATTGTATACAAGAGCCAGTATTGGACCACTTGTATGGCAATATCGGAAGTTGTGGGGGTTTCTTAAGCACAGGTTTAGTCCTCTGTAATTTAAGACTTTCAAATCTTATGAGCCGTGAGGGTCTCATAAGAGAGTTCTCCTTACGAGTCGTGAGGATCTCGCAAGTGTATTTTCTCCTTAGGAATCGTGGGGATCCCTAAATGTGTTGCTCCCTTGTGAGTCGTAAGGATCTCACGCGGGTGGTTTCTCCTTACAAGGTCGAGAGGACCCTATAAGTGTCTTTTAACGAGGTTACGCCCTTTCGGGTTTTCACAAACACTCGCCGGTAGTCTTGCTGTTTTTACTCACGGAGCCCTTTCGGGTTTTCATCTGTGCCCTTTTTTCTTATGGACATACCGTTTTCTTTTATTCTTTTTATTTTCTTCTCTCTTTTTTTTACGAGGTCGCGCCCTTTCGGGTTTTCACGAATACTCGCCGGTAGCCCTGCTGTTTTTACTCACGGAGCCCTTTCGGGTTTTCATCCGTGCCCTTTTTGCTTATGGACATACCATTTTTATTTATTATATTTTTCTTCTTCTTTTGTCTCGTCAGCTTACGGAGGCTACGGTATTAGTTTACGGACGTTTCGGTCCACTATTAGTTTAAGGACGTTTCGGTCCGTTATTAAGAAGGCTGGCTACTGCTTATAAAGCTTGAGCTTAGGAAGATAGCGAGCGGACATAGTCATCGTCATCTATCATTGACCTAGGCTATGGCTCATTAAGCGTAGTACTTCTTTAGGAAGTGACCGTTTATTGGCCTGAAAGGCCTTTCACCATGCATGTCCATGAGTAGATAGGCCCCACCTTGATAGACCTTATCTATGATGTACGGGCCTTCGTAGTTTGGCTCGAATTTTCCCCGCTTGGCGCGATTGGGGATCATAGGCCTTTTGACCACCAGCATGAGTTCGCCTTGGCGGAATATCCTTGGTCGGGTCAATCTTTCATATGAGCGCGTCATCTTTGCTTTATAAGCTTCCAGATTTTGTTGCGCTATGAGTCGTGTTTCTTCAAGGGCATCAAGCTCCTCAAGCCGAAGGTGAGCATTTTCTTCGTTCATCAGCTCGTAGTGGACTGCCACTCGCAGAGAGGGTAACTCTATCTCGAGGGGGAGTACTGCTTCTGTACCAAATACCAACGCGCATGGCGTTGTGTTCGTGGCCGTCTTGAACGTAGTTCGATACGCCCAAAGAGCCTCTTGCAGTCTCTCGTGCCAGTCTTTCTTATTTCGGGACACCGTCTTTTTCATGATCTTCGTCAGGGTCTTGTTGAAGGCTTCGGCTAGACCATTAGCTCGCGGATTATAAACCGAGGAATATCTCCAGTCTATATTGTGTTGTTGCGCGAAGCGACTGATCTTGTGGCTCCTGTAGGCAGGCCCGTTATCGGAGATGATCCATCGCGGAGTTCCAAACCGATATATGACGTGCGTCTTGAAGAAGTGGAGGATATTCTCCGTTTTCACTTCTCTCAACGGTACTGCTTCTGCCCATTTGGAGAAGTAGTCAGTCGTTGCCAGGATGAATCGATGTCCCCTGGACGATGCTGGTTCGATAGGGCCGACTATGTCAGTTCCCCACATTTCGAATGGCCAGCTAGCCACCGTTGGATGGAGTGGATTTGGATGTTGGTGGATGAAATCCTCATGGATTTAGCACGAGTGACATTGCTTCGCATATTCGAGGCAATCCTGAATCATCGTGGGCCAGTAGTAGCCCATCCGTTTGATCTTCAACTTCATTTTTGGGCCTGCTTGGTGAAAACCACAGATTCCGTCATGAACCTCCTGAACAACTCTTTCTGCTTCGTCAGGTCCTAAGCATCTCAGCCACAGAGAATCGAATGACCTCTTGTACAGAGTATCATTGACGAAGGCGAAAGACAGAGCTCGTTTCATGAGCTGATGTCTTGTGGACGCTTCTTCGGGCATTCGGTGGGACTTAAAGTAGTCTATGAAGACTTCCCTCCAATCTTCAGCCTTTTCCCGGTCTTCTATTTGCAAGGTCGTCTGTTCAGTCGCTCCCTTCTCTTCGGATGATTCCGGAGATATTTCTGCTGGGGCAAGCACCCGACGGCTTTGTACCACGATTCTAACATCATCGAGGTTCTCGTCAGCCAGTTCTTTAGCAAGTTTGGCCAACGCGTCTGCTTTGCTGTTTTCCGCGCGCGGTATGCTTTCCAAAGTATAGGAGGGAATTTAGGTCAACAGTTGTGTCACGCCCCGCTTCCCAGTGTACGGCGAAGTGGACGCGACGAGGTCCGCTACGTATGTACTCAGAAGTACATACGCTAAGCGTAGCTAAGCAATATAAAATATTACACAAGAGACAAGAGTATAAAAAGAACAGCAACTTTTATTTATTAACATTCTTTGTACAATACATGAAAGGAAATACAACTGAAATAAAAGATGCCTAAACAGTGGCATAACAGGAAATGAAAAGTACAGAAAGGAAAAGTGTACAATGAAACTACAGTGCAGGGTCTTCAATAAACTGCTCCAAGTCTTCTTGCGATGGCTCAATCTCGGCCGGGTCCAAATCACCTGAAGACATTCAAAGAAGAGAGAAACAGAATGTCGTCAGCGAACAGGTCCCTCGGTAAGTCCCAAAGATAAGAGAGAAATAGACAGAGAGTAAGAGAGGGAGAGTGTAGCTTTTAATGTTGTATTATAATATTATAATATTGTATTAACGCTGTTGTTTGTAGCTTGATACAGAAGATGCCAGTGTATACGAGGGGAGTCCCACTTACACCGGGGACTTTGGTAACCTGTAGTACAAGGCTCCGTCGATAATACCACGGAACAACGGCATGGATGTAATTACGTCTTAAGTGACCACCTCGTTCCACCTTGAACATATTCCGTACCAGTCTACCCCTTAAACCCCGCGATGCCTTGTTTGTATTGTTATCTTGTAAAATTGTGTTGATTGTATGCGTGATTAACTGACTGACCGAAACCATGATATCAGGAAACGGCTATAACCATAGAGTCATGTAAATGGAATACTGGGAATCATGTAAAAGGAATATCCATGGTTCGGTTCAGTCAAGTTATATAGATTGTTAACTGGATTCTGGGATTCATGTATTCATCTTGAGTTGAAATATAAAGAATATAGATTGACTTGAATTATATTCAAGTCAGAAATAGTCAGACTCTAACCCGAGTCAGACTAGAGAAGATAATTTGAAGTTCTTCATTTGTTAGGGGCCGTATTGTAATTTAAAAAACTTGAGGGGGTTTATTGTAAAAATATTATTATATATTTTTCAAAATACAAATCAAGTATTTAATTATCGTCTTTATGTACATACAACAATTTAATGATCAAGATAAATATGTATACATGTTCGAATAACATGAAATGAGTCAAGTATATTATTCGACTAACTACCATAAACAATGCTGTAAAGAAATATTATGTACGACTAATTAATCAAGTCAAAAGAATGCGAGAACATAAACAAAAATATGGCTCTAAGTGTTTTGCATGAGTGAGTTTCAGTTTCACCTAAATACGACTACCGGTTCGAGAGATATATATGTTTTCGTATCGTCGCGCAAAACAGATCAGAATCTATTCGGCACCGTCACATATTTTTTAAAATGCAGTTTGAGTTAATTTCCATCGGTTTTTAGGTTATGAAAAGTATTATAAAATTGTAGGTATTTCGATGAACTTATTGAAAACACCAAGATTCACATGATTTGGATTTCTAAATCTCTAGTTATGATCATTTTAATATCAGCGTTTAAAACAGAAATTCAGATTTCTGGACAGCAACTATATATTGTATTGCAAAGCCTATAACAGCTTGTTTCATGCATTAATAAGTAATATAATATACAGAAAATTATAGTTCTATCAATGGTGCATCTACACATCTAAATTTTGTCACAAACGGACATCGGGTGTTCGAGTTATGTCCAATTTAAAAACAGTGTGCGAATCGGAACAGATTCTGTCTAGATCCGTCACTTAATATTGTAATGCAGTTTTCTTTATCTTAGATGGGTTTTCAGTAAAACTATAAAACTAAGAAAATCTATATCATTCGATGTAGATATAAAAAACACCTGAGTTTACTCAATTTGGATACCGGTATACCAAGTTATGTGTCCTAGAAATCGACCGATAACTGCAGTTTTCTGTTTTACGATCAGTGAATAAATACGATGTAATTCCTAAACCATTATGCGGATCGATCTAAAATTTTTACAGCATGTATAAAATAATATAATCTATCATATGTAAATTCCGTGAAATTTTCACAAGTAAAAATTAATTTCTAAAATTTATTTTAAAACTAAAGGTATTGATATGTCATATGTGAGAAATGAGAAAACTATGGTATTTATTCGTAACTTCATTTTTTTTTTTTTTTACAAACTTTAAATAAAGTGATTTAAAATAAAACAACAAACATACAATCCTAATTGGTCACTATGAAATCTTAACATGTGAATTGAGAGTAATGAAAAAGACTTTACAAACTATATATGTGTGTATGTTTGTGTGTTCATTATTTATATATATATGAACTTAATTAATTATTTATGAACTATGATATGTTAAGGGAAGTTTTTTCATGGTAATATAAAACAAGAGAAATATAAAGAGAAGAAGAAAGAGATGGAGGGAAGGAAGGAGAGAAGGAAAAAGTGAAGGGACTTACATGCACAAGCCGGTATTGTCACCGGGCTTGTCTATCCGCCGATAGCCTCGCGTTACTAGCGAGACCTTCTTGAAGACTTTTTCATGTTCTTCTTCTTGGATTCTAGGTGAAGAGGAAGAAGTGAGAGATAGAAAAATATGAGGAAGGAAAAGATGGAGAAGGACAATAAAGATGGTGTAATGGTGAATTATAATATATGCATTTAACATGAGAATTAAAAGAGAAATGAAAGGCCACCATTCATTTTGGAAATGAAAGGTCTCATTTGTAGGTTATACAACAACAACAACAACAACTGAGCCTTTTATCCCAAGCATAAGGGGTAGGCTACATGAACCAACATGAGAATCACGCCGGGTCCAACACATGAATCCTCTGTCTCCACCCACTTCTATCGAACAATATACTTTCATTGAGTCCTTTGGCAACCATATCGTTTCGTATCACCTCCATCCATGTTTTCTTCGGTCTCCCTTCTGCCCTTTTGCCATTACCCATATCGAGAGTATCTATTCGTCGAACCGGTGCTTCCATAGGTCTGCGTCGCACATGACCAAACCATCTAAGCCGGTTTTCCCGCATCTTCTCCTCCACGGGTGCTACACCAACTTTTGCACGAATATCCTCATTTCGCACCTTGTCTTTTCTAGTGTTACCGCACATCCAACGAAGCATGCGCATCTCCGCTACGTGCATCTTCTGTGTGTGATGCTTCTTAGGAGCCCAG
Source organism: Agapanthus africanus (assembly GCA_030015575.1). NCBI lineage: Eukaryota > Viridiplantae > Streptophyta > Magnoliopsida > Asparagales > Amaryllidaceae > Agapanthus > Agapanthus africanus. The sequence continues at coordinate 258,260,105 of JASDDO010000024.1, forward strand.
CATTCTGTACCATATAATAAGGCAGGCCGAATAGCGCTCCGATAAAACTTCCCTTTCAATTTTAACGGAAAGTTACGATCACACAAAATCCCTGTTGCACTCCTCCATTTCAACCAACCAGCTTGGATCCTTTGATTAACATCACTATCGATCTCTCCATTCCTTTGGAAGATGGAACCTAGATATCTAAACTGGTCGCTCGGTGATATCTCTTGCCCTTCCAATGTTATACCAATATGGTTTTGATTTCTCTGGCTACTAAATTTGCAGTGCATATATGCTGTCTTGGACCTGCTCAATCTGAATCCCCGAGATTCCAATGTTTGTCTCCATAATTCCAATTTGGCATTAACCCCTGCTTTCGTCTCATTTACTAGAACAATATCATCAGCGAATAGCATACACCAAGGGACTTCATCTTGGATAGTTCTAGTAAGCTCATCCATCACGATGGTAAACAGGAAAGGACTTAATGCAGATCCTTGATGTAAACCAATAGTAATCGGAAAATCACTTGTTAAGCCACCGCAAGTTCTGACATTTGCCACTACTCCATCGTACATATCCTTGATTATGTCAATATACTTGACGGGGACCCCCTTTTTCATCATTGTCCCCCATAATACCTCTCTAGGTACCTTGTCGTACGCTTTTTCTAAATCAATAAATATCATATGCAAATCTCTTCTCCTCTCTCGAAAGCGCTCGACAAGTTGACGAAGCAAATGAATCGCCTCTGTCGTCGATCGTCCAGGCATGAACCCAAATTGGTTCTCTGTTATCTTAATATCCTTCCTTAGCCTGTGTTCAATCACCCTCTCCCAAAGTTTCATGGTGTGACACATTAGTTTTATTCCACGGTAGTTTGAGCAACTTTGAATGTTACCCTTATTCTTGTAGATAGGTACAAGGATACTTTTCCTCCATTCATTTGGCATCTTTTTTGTCTGCCAAATCTTATTAAACAGATCTGTCAGCCATTTAACGCCTATTTCGCCTAAGCATCTCCAAATCTCGATAGGAATCCCGTCAGGACCAACCGTTTTTCTTAAACCCATTCTGTTCAAAGCTTCTTTAACCTCAGTAAGTCTTATTTTACGCATGAAATCACGATTTATATCTTGAGATTGAATGACAAGTCCATCCAAATTCTTAGTAAAGCTCTCATTGAACAATTTGTCAAAATAATCTCTCCATCTTTCCTTGATATCCTCGTCTCGAACTAAAACCTTCTGATTTTCATTTTTGACACACTTCACCGCACATAAGTCTCTAGTCTTCCTTTCCCGCATTCGAGCAATCCGGTATATATCATTTGCAGCCTCTTTAGTGTCTAATTTCTCGTACACCTCCTTGTAGACCTTAGATTTAGCTTCCCGAACAGCTTTCTTAACTTCCTTTTTAGCCATTTTGTACTTCTCAAATCTCTCCACATCTCTACTTTTCTTCAAATCTTTATAAGAATCCCTTTTAATTTTAATAGCAGCCTTTACATCTTCATTCCACCATGATATGTCCTTAGATGGTGGAGCACCACCTCTCGACTCACCAAGTAGATCTCTAGCTACTTTCTTGATACAACTGGCCATTTTGTTCCATGTTTTGTCTGGATCATCTTCCGACTGCCAATCCGCTTCTTGTACTACACGATCTATAAAAGCCTTTTGATTACCTTCTTTCAATCGCCACCATTTAATTTTAGGCTCTACCTTACGTCTAATCTTCCTAGGTTCTCTTCTAAATCGAAAATCTAGAACTAAAAGTCTATGTTGAGTAGTTACACTCTCACCTGGCACTACCTTACAGTCGATACAACAACCTCTATCTATTCTTCTCGTCAGAAAAAAGTCTATTTGACTAGCATTTGATCCGCTCCTAAAAGTGATAAGGTGGGACTCTCTTTTCCTAAACCAGGTGTTTGCTAAGATCAAGTCATAAGATAAAGCGAAATCTAGAATCGAGTCACCTACTTCATTCCTTTGTCCGAAACCAAAACCTCCATGGATAGTATCAAACCCACTACGACTAGTACCTACATGTCCATTAAGATCACCACCAATAAATAACTTCTCTCCACTAGGTATACTTTGCACCACCTCGTCTAAATCCTCCCAGAATAGACGCTTACTAGCGTCATCAAGACCTATCTGTGGTGCATAAGCACTAATAACATTAAAGATCTCTCCACCTAGAATAAGCTTAACCAGTAAAATTCTATCACCTTTTCTCCTAATCTCAACTACATCCTCAAGTAACCGTCTATCTATGATTATACCTACCCCATTACGATTTTTATCTCTACCCGTATACCAAAGCTTATAACCCCAAGGCTCTATGACTCTACTCTTTTCACCTACCCACTTAGTTTCTTGCAAACACATAATACCAACTCTCCTCCTAATCATCACCTCCACTAATTCTATTAGTCTACCCGTAAGGGAACCTATGTTCCAGGAAGCTAGACGGATCCTATGAAACCCTTGCTTATTTGTCACTACACCCGGGGTCCGATGTAGCGCGCCGTCTCTGGACGACGACCCTTGCTTATTTGTCACTACACCCGGGGTCCGATGTAGCGCGCCGTCTGTAGACGACGACCCTTGCTTATTTGTCACTACACCCAGGGTCCGATGTAGCGCGCCGTCTCTGGACGACGACCCTTGCTTATTTGTCACTACACCCGGGGTCCGATGTAGCGCGCCGCATCTGGACGACGACCAAGCCCTTGCATATTTAACACTACACCCGGGATCCGATGTAGCGCGTCGCTGAGTAGGGGACGCCCCAACGATATTCTTGTAATGGTTCATGTCATAGAATGTGACAAAGTTTTCCGTTGGCTGTCACAAGCCTACCACAACCCTCACCCTTTCTCATCCGGACTTGGGACCGGCAACGGTGGGTTTAAAATAATGTGGGATAGGAGATTTGAACTCTGGTGGCTTGGTTCAGCAGTGCAAGATATTACCAATGAGCTACAAGCTCCTTCTTAAAAATAAAAAGAAAGGGGATGCAACACGAGGACTTCCCAGGAGGTCACCCATCCTAGTACTACTCTCGCCCAAGCACGCTTAACTGCGGAGTTCTGATGGGATCCGGTGCTTTAGTGCTGGTATGGTCGCATAAAAAATGATAAAAAATAATTGCAAGAATGGGGATTTGAACATGTGACTTATGGAATAACAATGAAAGGGCTTAACCAATGAGCTATAAGGTTGTTCATGCATATATTTAATTAGAATTAAATATATAATGTTGCTTAAAAAGAAAATGGGCTTTTTAGATGGGCTGTAGAGAATAAGAATAATGGATTTGGGTTAAATATTTATGAAAGGAAAAATAAGAATGAGAAGTTAAAAACTTAAATATAAGAAAATGAAATTGTACCTAGAAAAAAATACATAATAGATTGAGGAATAAAATAATAATAAATTTAATAGAAAAAGGAAAATACCAAGTACAAATAAATACGGTATATTATTGAAGAGGGATAATACAAATATATAAAGATTTTGGGGTCATTACAAGTTGTTGCACCTTCTCACCGTACTTCACCAACTCCGATTTGCACGTTTGGTAGTCGCCGTTTACTTGACTAACGACCAGTTGAGAATCTCTGTATATGAGGAGGTTTTCAATTCCCATGTCGATGGCGATCTCGAGACCTGCTATCAAGGCTTCATATTCGGCTTCATTGTTTGTCCTCGGCTCTGTTAAGGAGAAAGCAAAGCGCATTATCCCTCCTTGTGGAGTTACAAAGATGAGCCCTACCCCTGATTTGATTACAGGGGTATTTTGTTTGCGCTTCTTAATGGAGGATGCTCTGTCAAAATAAAGCTCCCATCGGGTATCACCACCGTCGATCGCATCAAACGCATGTTTGTCTGGAAGATCGCAATTCAAAGGAGAATCGGCGGGTATCGGATGCTCAGCAAGGAAGTCAGCGATGGCCTGGCCTTTCACTGCCTTGAGAGGTTAATACGTTATCGAGAACTCCATCAAGAGCAGAGCCCATTTAGCGAGTCGACCTGTCAATATGGCCTTCGACATTAAATATTTAAGGGGGTCCACCTTCGATATGAGACGAACTTCATGTGCTAATGCATAGTGCCTGAGCTTTGTTACTGCAAAGATCAATGCCAGGCAGTGTTTTTCAATGGGAGAGTAGTTGCTCTCTGCCCCCAGCAGAACTCGACTTAAATAGTAGAGTGCTCTTTCTTTCCCCTGGTCATTCTTTTACGCCCATAATGTGCCTAAAGAACCTTCGAGGGCGGTTGTATAAAGAATGAGAGGCTTTCCCTTAACCGGAGCAGCCAACACTGGCGGGTTCTGCAGGTACTGTTTAATCTCGTCCAGCGCGCCTTGACATTTTTGATCTCAGACGAATGGAGTTCCCTTCTTCATCAGGTGACTGTAAGGACGACACTTGCCCGAAAGGTTGGCTATAAATCGCCGTATATATGCGAGCTTCCCTTGGAGAGATCGCAGCTGCTTAAGAGTCCTCGGCGGAGGCATTTCCATGATCGCTTTGATCTTAGACGGATCTATTTCGATACCTCGGTGTCGGACGATGAATCCCAGGAATTTTCCTGAAGAAACTCCGAATGCGCACTTGAGAGGGTTCATCTTCAAGTTGTATTGCCGAAGGCGTTGAAATACAGTTTTTAGGTGCTCGAGATGTTCCTCGTATGATTTGCTCTTAACCACGAGGTCGTCGATATAACATTCGACGATTTCATGTATAAGGTCATCGAAGATCTTCGTCATGGCCCTCTGATAGGTGGCACCGGCGTTCTTTAGACCGAAATGCATCACCTTGTAACAAAATATCCCTAGAGGGGTCCTGAAAGCGGTATGATTTTGGTCTTCGGGATGCATCTTTATCTGATTATATCCTGATGAGCCATCCATGAAGGAGAAAACCTCATGAGTGGACGTATTGTCTATCATCAGTTCGGTGACTGGCACCAGTAAATCGTCCTTCGGGCAAGCTTTATTAAGATCCCGGAAGTCTACGCATATGCGCACTGTCCCATTTTTCTTCATCACCGGGACAATGTTAGCGATCCATTCAGGATATTGAACCTCCTGGATAAAGCCGGAGTCGATTAACTTCTTGACCTCGGCGTTGATGCTCATCTCAAGCTTGAGCCGCATTCTCCTCGGCGCTTATTTGATTGGCTTGACGCCTGGGGATATCGCCAATTTGTGCACAGCAACTTCTGGATCTAGTCCTGGCATCTCGAAATAGTTCTATGCGAAGCAATCTTTGTGCTGTACAAGGACGTCTTTTAACGCATCCACCCTTTCTTCAGATAGCAGCTCACTGACGAACGTCGGCCGTGGGTCACTTGCCGTCCCTAACTCAATTTTCTTGAGGTTATCTGCAGTGGTATGTATTCCATCCTCTAGCTCTTTCGGAGCTAGCGGAAATTCTGAGATCACCTCATCATTGCTGTTTTCAAAGCACCAGGGAAGGTTATCCATGTTCTCGGGCTCTTCTTTTAATATTGTTATCATGTGACAAGTGCGAATCCGCTTCCAATCCCAATGTGGAGTTGGTTCTGTTCTTGCGGCTTTGGGTTCGTACTTCTGTGGCGGCGCTACCCTCCAGTTGTCAGACAGAGCGAATTTGCCAAGCTGATACTGATCTTCAACCCAATTCTTGAATGTGAAGCAATCTTCAAGAGGATGCCCTATTACTCGATGGTAAGAGCAATAGTTTGGGTCAGAGACTTTGCCTGCTTGTTCGGGGTTTTTGGACTCCGGCAGTGTAAGCATTTGATGTTTTAGAGCAAGATCAAGTATCTTCTTCGTCTTGTCCTGAGGAAACGAGTACGCTCGACCCATTTTCTTCATGAGGGATAGATCAATAATGCTCGACTCCCGTTTGCGTGGCTTCTTAGTCCTGCTTTGTTGCTGTTGAGCTCCTTTTTGGCCTTTCGACTTGTTTCTGCCTCTACGTCGAGCCTTCTTTATAACAGGTTGAGAAGGAGTGACACTTTCATCTTTGACGGCCTGTTGAAGGAGGCGTTGCGTTTTGGCTTTCTCGTAGATGGCCATTTCGCGGTTATGATCGTCTCGAACTTTTTGAACAGCTTCCCTTATAAGCCTGTCCATTTGTTCTTCAAACGACGGATTGGGCACTTTTGTATCAGGAACTTTTACCAGTTCAGGATTAGTGTCCTCCCGTTGCGTATCTGCTTCTTCATTGAAGTCGTGCACGACGTAACAGTCGCGGAGCAGCTCTCGTTTCTTGGAGCGAATGTATCCGAGCCCGATCGTCTCCATCCTCCCACTAGGCAGCTTGTGCTGAGTTCCGGGAACGTTCCAGACCCTGTCATAGAATTTGGCCTTTCTAACGGTCTGTTGGAAGGGTATCCCTTGGTGCTTCAATAGTCACTTCAAGCCTTCTGTATAATATCTGGGTAGACGGATGGGTTGAAGCCTGTCCAGCGTAAGATTTGCACCGTGCTAGATTTCTTTCTCCACTTTGTTTTCTTCAGAGCGATAGAATAGAATTGCCTTCTCGCCTTCTCGCCTGGGCGGGACATAGAACGTCTGCAGCTCCTCTACACTGTCGGTATCAAGCGCATCCAGTTCTTTATAATGTTTAAGCGGCACCATGGCGACTTGGAGACTTTGCTCTTCATCAGTGTGAGCTCGTATTAAAGGTCGAGCAGAGAATACAGCATGGACTTCATCCTCTGAATCACTGCCAAAGATCAATGTAGGAGCAGATGGTCCCGGCTTGGTGTATTGGGGCGGACCCGAATAAACTATCTCCTTTTCCTCCTCGGTATCACTGCCGAAGACAGGGATGGTAGCGTTAGTTTTATCCTCCGGCTTGTGACACCTTTCCGTGTCTTCGAAACTCGGTAAGAAGTATTTGGCATCTTCATATTTGTGAACTTCGTTTACGGAAAATGGATTCAATTCCCCCGTCACGGTATACTCGATACCATCCCTAAAATATTTCATACACTGATGCTGTGTAGAAGGGATGATGTTATACTCGTGTAACCATGGTCGGCCACGCAGAGCATTGTATCACGTCTTGGCGTCTATGACGTGGAATTTAATGTTCGTGACGAGCAGCCCAAAGCGTAGCGTGAGTATCACAGATCCAAGAGTCTTTGATGATTGGGAGTTGAACCCGGAGATGGTGATCTTGTCCCGAGCAAGGTGTTGGACGCTCATGCAGATTTCCTTTAACACCCGCACGTTAAGGAGGTTAACAGACGACCCGTTATCGATCAGGATTTTGCCTATCTTTATATCATGGCAGTATCCTGAGACATAGAGGGGGCGATTGTGTTCGCACATCCCAAGGAGAAGGTCTTCATCGCTAAAAGTGACATCGGCCGTGTGCACTTCTTCCAATTCATCCTTCATCTTTTCTTCGGCTAGGAAAGCTTGGAACTGCTCCGGGTCCTTTAGTGCCTTAATTAACGAATCTCTCGCCTCCTTTGATAGTAAAAGGGCATCAAGAATGCTGAGCTGCGAGGGTAGCTTTCTCAGATGCGCTAAGACGTTGTAATCCACCTTATTTTTCTTCGGCGGGTCTTTGGCAGTTAGCTCTTCCATCACCTGGTCATCTAGGGCGATGTCCTCAGAGACATTTTCTTTCCCTTTATCTTTTTTGTTTGGGGGTCCGAGACTCTTTTCGGGCAGCGTGCGATTACGCAGCCGGATATTTTCACAAACCTTCGGCTTTTCTTCTTTTCCCGAAGTGGACTCTTTAAAGAGGGGGCCAAGCTCCAGCTCCTCATTAGAATCGCTCCCGAATGTGAGCACTTATGATCCCCCGGCGTTGACCATGCTACAATTGCCGGTGGTTCTATTAAGCCCTTCGGTCGTACCGTTTTGCTCTCGGCGGATCTTGCGCTTTTCCCGCTTAAATTGCTGCCGGTGAACAACATATCCTTGCCACCATCTATCGAAAGCTTTGCACTTTTCAGTGGGGTGCGAAATCTTCCGATCATACAAGCAATAGGAGGGGTGCATTTCCGCTTCTCCAGTAACGCTTCCCTCAGAGGATGGTAGTTTCATACCCATCGACACGGCTTTAGCAAACCTCTTCCTCATTTTGAATTTGATTTTGTCTGCAGTGGGTGTGCTTTGCTCTAGCGGGAGTATCTCAATTTTTTCGTCAAGGCATTGGCGTTTGGCCTTTTCGAATATGACCGCCTCGCGCTCCCGATCAGCTTTACTTTTTAAGAGAGCTTCATTAAGGAATGCGTCAATTACTTCATCCGACGACCCTGAAATTTTTGGTTCAGGATCTGCCCCCAGCTTTTCAGTACAAGGAGTCTCCTCATTGTTCGTGAGCGAATGGGAAATCATATGACGGCTCGCCACATATTCCTCGGATTCATCAAATGAACTTTCTCCCTCATCTTCCTCTTGAAAGACGTGATTGAGGAATTCTCGGAATGTAATGGGAGTCCGTGCCTTCTGGTTGTGTTCTTCCAGGGCGTTAATTTGTTTTTGTAAGTCCGTGTGCTTGTCGCCAGGCTTCACGGGCTTCTTTGACTTCTTTTTCTTCTTCTTTGAAGATTTCGACGGCTGGTTATGAATGCTTGGGCCACCTCCATCGATCTTTTGAGTTGGACGATGCTTCAACATCCCTTCAATGATCTGCGGCTCCAACGGGTTCTTCCACTTGATCGCTGGGCATATTTGAAGATCATTTAGCATCCTCTTTGTCTTGGCTGATAATACAACCTCCCAAGGAGTTTCTTCAACGACAGAGCATGTTGCCCCCGGCGTATTCATTCCCTTAGAGGTGTGGGGCTGCGGTGGATTCACCTTCCATTTGTCGGACAATGCAAACTTGCCCTGACGGTACTGGTCTTCAAGCCAATTTTTGAAGACGTAGCAATCCTCGATCGGATGACCCAGTACTCGATGATAAGGACAGTAGTTGGGCTCATTGACGTCACTTGGTTGCGACGGACGTTTTGGATCCGGCAGATTTATGAGTCGGTTGTGCAACGCCAGCTTAAATAACCTTCTCGTTTTATCTCGGGGGAAACGAGTAAGGACGTCCCATCCTCTCCCCGAGGGCTACATATGGGCGCATATTATTTTGACGAACGATCGGCTTCGAATTGTTCGGCTGTTGTTGAGCATTAGCGACCACGATCTTTTTTCCCTTCCCTTTGTCATTTCGGGAGTCCGGCTTTGGAAGAGGGGGTTTATGGCCCATCTGATCCATTTGCGCTAGTTTGTCAATCAAGGCTTGGAAGGTAGTCGGCTTGAAAAATATCATAAATTGCGAGATGGTTACTTGCGGATCAAGGGTTCCCACAAACATACCCACTGCGGGAGCTTCTTCAATGCGCTACTCGCACTTCGACCATAAGTTCCGCCACCGTATAGCATATTGAACCCATGTCTCGCCTGGCTTTACTCTGGCGTTAATCAGTGCCGTCATCGGGGTGCGTTCACTGGCGCTTGCAAAACGCTGGGTAAACAGCAGCTCCATCTCTGCGAAGGTCTTGATAAAGTCGTTCAGGAGTTCAGAGTACCACTCGAACGCTGTATCTGATAAGCTTCCAACAAACTGGCGAAGCAACAGCTTGTCATCACTGCCGGTGTTGCCGCAGAGTGCCCGGAACTGGGCAACATGCTGGTGAGGATTGCCCGTTCCCTTGTAGACATGGAACTTAGGAATTGTGTGACCGGGCGGGTACTTGATTTGATCGTACCAACTTGGATACGGCCGTCCCGTTTTTACGACTTAGCCGGCTGCTTCTGTCGCATGATCAACCCGTATTTGTTGTGCTATGTACTCGTCCAAATCAGCTTTGGAGATCGTATTCTGCTTAGCTGTTGATAGAGCTGGTGGAGGATTCGACGTCTCTCCCCTATCGTCTTCAAGGAAGATCGGGTGATCTTCGGCCGGAGGATCTTGTTGGATCATCATCCCTACCATGTCTTGGAACAGGAGGCCCATACGCTTTATGTTGGCTGCTTGTTCAGCAGCCTCTTTATCCTTCTTCTCCAATATTCGTCGAAGGAATTCGGCGTCGGTTTCTTCCTCCTAGCGTTCATCCGAGGACGTTTCAGGGTTTTCTTTTGGCCCAGTAAGTACGGCCATAGCATTCATCATCTCTTGGAGCTTTTGCTGCTGCTCCTGCGCTTTGGTCACTGATCGCGTAAGCGGTCATGACCCGTAGATATGCGACTGTCCTCCTTACCGGACGCCACGTAGACGGTATAAACTACAATGCCCCCTGACTTAGGACGTTTGGGTTCACCACCTTTGATATTCGTCGTCGGCGTTGGCACTTTCTCCGGCCTTCTTCTTTTATGGGCCGTAGAAGTTGAGGGGGCCGTTGCTTTGGGCACCCAAGCGGTCATCGCCCTTCATTGCTTGACCAGGGGATTTTCTTCCTGCCGACTTTTCGACTTCTTGTGCTGGCGAGAGAAGTTAGGATCAATGACAGATTCTCGGACTCATCGCCATGTCTTGTAGATCCTGGAGGACAGCGATTGAGGAGGCTGCTCCGGCTTTTCTGTTTCCACGGCAGTCTCTACCGGTGGAGGAGATCTTCTGAGCACCGCAGTTGGTGAGTTCCTGCGTACCCTATTCAGCAGCTCAAAACTGTTCCCAGTTGGAACAACAGCATTGACTTCCGCCGTTAGAGCTGGTGGAGTTATCCCAGAAGTGGAGTTGCCTCCAGTCTTCCTTACCCGGCTCCAGTGGCGTCGTCGGGCGCGACGAGTCGTCGGTATTGGTTCAGAGACAGAAACAGCTTCTTCTTGCCCCCTGTTCAGGTATGGGGCGGTTGCCGGTGTCAGCCTATTGAAGACTGATGTCTTTTGAGCAGCAAGAGTAGGAGTGGGAGTTGGGACGGTCAATCTTGTAAAGACCGATCTCTTAGCAGAAGAAGACGCCTTGACGACTTCAGGAGCAGGTTTGGGTACTCCTTTTGGGGTAACCTTTTCCGGGACTGGAAGCTTCATTGCGGGTCCGCGGGAGTTTTGGCCCAGCCTGGAGAAGACCGAGGCACTGGTGTTGGGCGACCCGTTGAGAGGGGGCCGCAGTAACTGAAAGTCGATCGAAGACCGACTTTTTAGGAGCATCTTGTACAGGCACGGGGGTGCTGAAGCTTGTTGGCGGAAGCATAGTTCCGAAAAACAACCCCGTGGTGGCTTGAGTAATCTGCTCCACGGGCACGGTGAACAAAGAGGCCGCTTGGGGCCCGTAGGTTATGCCCCCAGTTGAGGCCGGACGCGAGTTGCAGCTACAGTTGGAGCACTTCGAACAGGTAGAGGCCATCGATGCTTGATTTCTTTTTCTGCGCTAGGCAAAAGACCAAATCTTAGTAACTTAAAATCCGAAGGCAACCATTAACAAACCGCGATTCGTTCGCGAATACGACACACGAAGTGTGGAGTGGAAAGAAGAAAAGTTCCCACCAGGTGTGCCAGAATCTGTTCCCCTCCGAAAGACGGCGTCGACGTGAGGATGTCTAGCCTGAGATTCGGGGCAGATGCTATATGGTTTTATCCGTCCACGTCTCCGAAGATGCCAAGTTGATTTATGGCACCGTGTATCGGAGGTTTAGACGGATGCGGCCGATGTAGCAGACTTCGTCAGATTCCCCCTCACTTGAGAGGTTTTTGATTGTGGGGACGCTCTTCCCTGCAGGCGCAAGCCCCTGCAGTTAATTACGCTACTGCATCGCGGTAACAACTTTCTCCTTCTCCAGAATTTCACTTTGTGTCGTGGGTGTTTGTTTTGTTTGTGGTTGCCCGTGGATTGTATACGGAGACTGAGTAATGTCGTCCCCCGTAAGACGTGGATTAGTCCAAATCCGTATTTACTTAGATTTGGGTTTGGTGTTTTTAGTTTAAGGATACGTTAGCCACATTTGAGACTAAGATCAACTTAAACGTTCGTTAAGGATACGTTAGTCCTGTTTTGAGATTAAGATCAACTTAACGTGGTGATCTATTTAATATATGGCCGTCGGGACTCGTCACCTCTCTGACGTCGTTGAAGGATTACAACGATAAGTGCCAGAGGAGTTAGGAAATGTACCCTTGAACCAAAGTTGATTTGGAGTTTTATAGTCCATTTGAATGTTTAAGGATACGTTAGCCGTGTTTGGGGCTAAGATCAAATTAAACGGGATCATTTAGATCCGGCAAAAGAGCCTTTGGAAGCTCTATTGTTCCGATTTAGGGACGTGGTGGTCTATGTTCTAGTTTAAAGACGTAGTGGTCCATGTTCCAGTTTAGGGACGTGGTGATCCATCATTAGTTTAAGGACGTTTCAGTCCATATTCCAGTTTAGGGACATAGTGGTCCAATATTAGTTTAAGGACGTTTCGGTCCAATATTAGTTTAAGAATGTTTCGGTCTACGAGTTTAAGGACCCCGTAGTCCGTATTCATATGTGGTCGTCGGGACCTGTTACTTCTCTGACGTCGTTGAAGGATTACAACGACAGGTGTCAGAGGAGTTCGGAGATGTACCCTTGAACCGGAGATAAATTGATTTTAGGAGAGCAATTTTGCTCAGTCAATTTAATTTGAGAACTTACGACCATGATTGGGCTAAGTCCAGTTGAAAAATGTTCAACACTTTTATTTGTTTTTGGCCTGTACTGGGGCTTAGCCCATTTTTAAATAATGCATTGCATTATTTTTTTATTTTTGTTTGGGCTCTGCCCAGAAAGGATGCAGAGCATCAATTTGTTTTGGGCTCTGCCCATTTATAAAAGATGCAGAGCATCAATTTTACTTAGGCTCTGCCCTTTTTATTGCTTTGCAATTTTTTTTGGCCTGTTAGGTCTTTTTGACTTGGGCCTGGCCCTTTAGCAAAAGAAATGCATTGCATTTTTCAGGCGCTTTGCGCCAATCAAAGAGCGCAAACGCTTGTGGTGACGACATGTGTCACGATCTGAAGAGCGCAAGCGCAACAGAACAGTGCGCTGTGTTAGTGCGCTGCGCTGTTGCGCTGCTGACACGTGGCGCTCCCTGGTGGCTTGCGCCGACACAGGGGCGCCACAGTGCTATTTTTCAAGTGCAAAGCACTGTTAATTTGAGAATCTTTTAGAACCAATGGTTCATGAAAAAGTGCAAAGCACTGTTTGTTTTCTTTGATCTAATTAGAATCAAAGAAAACATGTATTTCTTGTTTTTCTTGTTTTAAAGAACCAGTGGTTCATAAAAAGTGCAAAGCACTGTTTATTATGTGAAGATCATTGATCTTGTTCTTATATCAATGATCTATTAGAAGAAATTTCTTCTATTTTAAAGGTTTTTACTTTTCTTCTTGAAATTTCTTCAGAGTTCCTCTCTGTTTTGAATTTCTCGATTTCTCACGAATGTTCATCCCTTTGATTTGAGGTTTAGGGGTCTTTATATAGTGCCCATAAGTTTGTTGAATTTGTTAACGAGATCTTTCTCTGAGTGATTTGGGGAATTTTCCCCACCGTTGGATCTTTGATCCAAGGGCTTCTGTTTTACAGAAGAAAATCTTCTTGTTTTAACAAGAACCGAAAGATTTCTTTAAAATCTTAATTCTGTTTGGCGCAAATGCCCCAGCGCGTAACACGTGTCGCGCAGCGCAACTGCGCTGACACGTGTCGCGCAGCGCAGTGCCTGCGCAACTGAAGCGTTGCTTCCTTTAGTTTTGCTTTAAATAGAGGTTTGCTCTGATTGGGTGCGCTGCTTTGGGCGCTGCGCCGATGTATCTGCGCCTGACACGTGGCGCGTTGCGCGCAGCGCAAAGAATTTGAAGCGTTGCTTCGTTTACTAAAGTTTAAATTTTCAAAGTAAAGCTTTGCTCTGATTGGGGGAAGATGAAGCGTTGCTTCATCTTCCATCTTGGAATTTGAACAGAGCTTTGCTCTGATTGGGGTAAACACCCAGGATTGTTACTGTGATGTTGCGAGCCCCAAAGACACTGTTCCGCCGCGGATCCACGACCACGTGCTTGGTTTGGCCGCGGTTCCGCGGTCACGTGACCGATTTAGGAGTCTGTACTTCACTGTAATTCTTAGATTCTCCTGCTTATTTTTCTAAGTATTTTTAATTCATAAAAAATCACATTTTTAAAAAATGACCAGAGAAGGGTTCGTGTCGGGGTTTTCGGGTTCGATCGGACTTTAAACTTCACGTAGAATTCGCCTAAAGCTCTAGCTTGGCTCTGATACCACTGTAGGGTTGCTAGGCACACGCACAAGGTTCTACGAGGCATCAACCATGCCCGATTTAAATTTTAGCCGTGCCGAACAACCCAAAGCCGGATCTTTAAACTAGAGTTTAGGCGAAAACTAACATGTTAAACACTTTAACACTAAGTGAGAGGGATTACAACCTTTGTAGATCCGGTCCTTCACTTCTTAAGCTCCGTGTTGAGGTCCCTTCGCTGCGATCATCGTGTTCCAGACTCTCGAGAGGCTTCACGAAGAGAAAGATGCAGTCTTGCTTCCGATCTTTGATAACAAAGATGATCTACCTTGAAGTTTCATTAACACAAGCTAACACTCACTAAATGAAGTGAACACTCTCATCTAAAGGGCAAGGATAGATGAGAATGATGAAGTAGGATTTTTGCTCTCATTTATAATCTTTTTCTCACATATTTTCATCACAAATATCAATGCAAGAAAGCTTTGCAAAGGAAGAAGAAGAAGAAGAAATGAATAATTCCATTTGTGATGAATAATGATAGTCTTGATAAGGTTAGAAATGCAACCAAGGTTCAAGTAACCATTGCAGAGATTTTACTAGGGTTAAGGGTTAGGGTTAAGTTAAAGAAATATCTTACAAAATATCTTTTCCAAAACAAAAAAGAAAACCTTCTAGAAACTTCTAGAAACTTCTAGAAATGATTAACCCTAATCAAACCCTAACCAAGTTTAATCTCCACTAAACATGTTGCATTAATAACTATATCATGTTACAATATTATATATCACATATATAATATTTATTGTAACAAAATAAAATAATACAATTAACATATATCGCATATATATCAATGTATTACCCGAGTGAGAAAAAGAATCTTTTAGTGAGCTAATATTAGTTAATGTAATTTAATATATCATATATATTATTATACATTAAATTATCGAATCAACACTTGATCCGATAATCCGGCTATTTCACAAATAACCGACTAATACGATGACCCGGCTATATCACATATACCCGGCCGATATCTCATATCGCGAGAATCCAATACGGTATCACATACCGCATTATCGTCGGTCCCGCACATATCATATATGTGCTCCTACTCCGTTTTGCCTGAGCCAAGAAACCTCTGTGTAGGACTCTAAAGAATCGTCAATATGCCGGCAGTAGGTGATGATCATATCAAACATCCACAAGTTGTAAGCGGTCAGCTAAACGTAACAGCTACCCAGGTATTGAGCGCTCAGAAGATCAACAAGCAAGCCTGTACATTCTCCTGTGAATCCAATCGGTAACACTCCCGTACAGTCCGGTCTCGTCGTCTGATATGTCGCATATCTCGCCTAGGGGTGGTAAACGTCAGACCCCAGTAGCTTGATAAGTCGTGTCGATTTGAGGTCTATAACAGTTCGAGAAACTACTGATAACACTTACCAGTAAATCTCAGCAACCCTGGCCAGGGATTTCCGGTTATAGCCAATCTAACACAGCACAATATCAACTCCCTATATCGGGAGAGACGAATCCACTCCTATCGCTCATTACCTCCATATGATTCGAAACTGTACCCAAAAGCCACCTTTTTGCACGCCCTCTTGGACGTGGTATGATGGAAATCAAAGCACAGTGGGAATCACATAAGACTCTATGACGATCTCAGGTCAACAGACTACTCTGTACCAGTGTCATCGGAGAACTGCCATCTGACGTGAGGTATAATACCATATGGGAGTTCTCGGCGAGTCCGTCCAGTGTACCCAGTCTCTACTGAGCACCCGTACACCATGCTTGATGTCAAACACCGATGGATATGGGATCATCCATTGCCCATCATATGGGTCAAGATGCGTATACGCTAGTCTACTCTGGTGTATCGATGCCCTGTCTCGATACACCCTCGACTAGGAACAGTTATAGGATGTACTCGTCGACTACCGTGACCCCACTAGTATGATCTCATTATAGTCCCAGTAGTCGAGTACATATCCTAAGGGCTTTATCAACATGTAACATAGAGACAATCAGAGTACATGTTAAGATAAAGTATAACCAGATAGCATACTATCATGTCGAGCAAGAAATTCCTCCTTATATATGTCCAAGCATCCATTACAATATACATCGTATGTACAATAATGGCCTCTAGGGCATACATATAACTAACATCTCTTTCCGCCCAAACCCGGTCCATCCTCCAATACCCGACCCTCTTCACCCTCCTCTTCCCCACGTCTTTTTCCTCTCGTTCCCGCTCTTTCCTCCTCTGCCTCCGTCGTTGCGACACGTCCTCTCTTGCCCGCCTCCCACATGCCCCACGTCCCCACGACCCCACGCACGCTCGCTCGCGAAGTTCCTCGACCCCGTCTCCATCTCGCTCCCCTCTCTCGCAACCCTCTCTCACCCTCCCTCATTCCTTACGTTTCCCCTGCGAGCGCCTACTCATAGCTTAGCCCACGCCTTCGTCGTCGCCGTCCCGTCGCCGCCCCTTCGCCATCACCGTCTCCCTCTCGACCTCGACCCTCTCTCTCCCTTCATCCCCTGCACCCACGCAACCGAGGAACCCCGCCTTGCCTCTTCGATCACCATCGCCCTCGCCTCCATGCAACAACCCTCACCGTCGACTTCTCCTTCTCACCTGCACCAAGCACTATAGACCCATCACCAAACTCCCCTACCTCCTCCTTCGTCCCATCACCACCACTGCAGCTCCAACCCATAACTGCCGCAGCACCCGTCGCTCACCCTGAGCACCGCGCCGGCCACCTCTGTCGTCGACCTATCCTACCGCTGACGAGTTCCTCGACCTCGTCATCACCAAGCTCCCCCTCTCTTTACCACTCACTTTCTCTCTCTCTATCCCTCTCTCACAACATCTCTCTCTCTCTCACAGCACCTCTCTCTCTCTCTCACAGCATCTCTCTCTCTCTCTCTCTCTCTCACAGCAACATCCCTCTCTCTCATCTCTACTTCAAAAAGACCCCAAGACCGAACCTAACCCAACCCCTACACCACGGTCGAGCCCCTACGCAACACCCACCACCGACACCCCCTCACTATATCCCAAGCCGCCGCAGTCGAGCCCCCGGCATTTCGTCGAACACTTACATCAATTGCTATTGCCGCTATTCTGGTCACTGTCGTCGCCATTAAATCTGCGGCCTCGATCTCTTAAGCCGTCATCATCATCAACAAGCCATTCATCGCAACGCCAGCGCACGCCCGTCGCACCTACCGAGCCATCGAGTCCAAGAAGAAAGATCCGACAAGGCTAAACCTGTGCTGCATTCGTGACGCGAGCGTGCCGTTGCCACTGCCGTACTGTCGTTGACATGTCTTCAGGCAAGTTTAATACTTGCTTCATGCTAATTTTATATATTACAATTCAAGTTACCAATAATTTCCGCATATACTTTTCATGTGAATCATTATAATTCAAGTGTTCGATGCAAAACCCAAATGGAAGACCACGTTAAATTGACGGTAGCATATAACATGTGATGGCCCGAGTTATAATGAATGTCCCTTGAGACTTTGGTTCCAATACAATGTCGTTTGCTCACGTAAAATGGTGTCCCGATTTATGTCGTAAGACCTGAAAACTTTCGTACATGCTAAACCGTAAAATTTATAATAAATTGTGTATAAACCGGAGTTTAGCGTTCGATGGTTCATATTGAAGCTAAATGTTTAACCTACTGTATTATATAGTTGATCGCTGAATTTTAACAAACTATGATAGAGATAATTGCGGAGGATTACGATTCTGGACTGCAGTCCAGAACGGAAATCCCAGTTAACCCCTATTTATAAACCCCTGTATATTCCTGTTCAAATATGAGAATGCATGCAACCCTATATCGTTACGTAGAAAATTGAGTTAGATTTCTTACTACACTGGTCTCACTGGATTTCACAACTTTTTGATATTTTAAACTCATATTACAGTGTCGATATGTTTTGCTGAATTCTGCAGAGGCAGATTTTATACCTCGAACATAACCTGTCCATAACTCCCTGTCGATATAGTATATTGCTGATCCGCCAATTGTGGTGGAAACCTAACTAATAACCCTAAACATTGTTCAACTATAGCATCGCCTAATTGCGATCCCAACTAGGATTAAAGTGTGTTACGAAACGGACTTCCGATTCTGAAACCGGATTTTCAGCCGTGAACACTTAAATTGAAATGGTCATAACTAGCAACCCTGAAACCCGATTGGCACGAATCCAATTTTTATGGATAGATAATTCAATATACTTTTTACCCTTTTTACAATGTTTTGCTTAATTCTGCACACATGACTTATAGTAAATTATGCAAGTGGTAGGACACTGATTGATGGTATCCCATTCATATGGTAATTATTGTATTCTCAGCATATCGTGTAGAAGGCATTGCATCAGTAACCTAGTGGTCATGTGCATTACCCAGTATTAGATATTAGTGTTTGATTGTGGCAAGTACGTTAGTGTGTAAGCATTAATGGATGAGTGAAAGTGGTACGTACTTGTACACAATCAGCGAACCCTATTGATTTATTGCATTGTCGACGTCTATGGGACGTGTATAAGTGTGACTATAATTGGTATGGGACGATTATGGAAGCACTTATATGGGTGTCATAGATAAGGCACCAAACACTGTCCATTTATCTTGGGTATCAGTCGAGACATGCTTGATAGAGATCCTGTCTCCAGTTCTCGCGTAGACTTGTCATGGACCGACTGGTATTTGAGTTTATGGTTGGCGTTTGATGTAGACCACGGGTGTGGGGCAGTTTGAGTGTGAGTTCAACAGAATCTCGGGAGTCCCATTGCCGGTACATACAGCGACTCTAGAGATATATGGGGATATTACTGATTATTAGCGAGCGACTCGGGCCCGTGTTCCCTTGTCCTTGGGTCCTACCCGTGGGTGGGGGATACTCACGAGTGGTTGACTCTCACACTTGAACTGACGATAGGCTTAGTGACCTGTTCAGTGAGACTTAGAGACTGATAGGGTTAGTGACATTGACATGCATTGCTTACTGATTCAACATACCTGTCATACTGTTTACTGCTTTACTGCTTACCTGCTCTACTAGCTACCTGCATTGGCTACTTCATGTTCACGTCATTATTCCATGCTTACTGTTTCATACTCATCATTATTGCACGAGTTCCCTGTTGGGGTAAAAATTTACACCCCGTTGACCGAGTCAAAGTCAAGGTCAACCCCAAGCCAGGTGGGCCTAAGCCCAGGTCAAGCGGGCCTATGCCCAAGTCGAGCCCGCGGCCAGCCTCCCCATGCCAACAACAAAATCATGTAATAAATAATTTTTATGTAATTTTTTATACATGAATGTATGCAAAATGGGCATAAAGCCAAATTTTTGTAAGCCCATGGCTTATGTGCAAAAATGAAATGGCACATGAGCCATGGGATAGGCAAAATGCCATTTTGTGAAGCCCAAGGGGCTATGTGTAAAGTGTATGGCCTATAAAGGCAAAGATAATGAAATATCTCAACAACTTTTCATTCTCTCCACAAAAAAGTTTCAGATCTGAGATCTTTCTTCCTTCTTCAAGGTTCCAAAACCTTCTTCTTTCTTTTGAATTAAATCAAGAGTTTTACTCTTTCTTTTTCAAAACTAAATAGTTTTCCACCACAAAACCCATTAAGGGGAACTCAGATCTGCCATCAGATCTCAAAAAGAAAAGATTTTTAAATCTCACATCTCTTTATCTCCAAGATCCGGCCAGCAAAGGAAGAAGAAGGACCCATTTCCTTAACCCAAAGCATCTTAGGAGTTTAACTTCACCCTATTTTCTCTTTAGAGAATTTCCGGGGCTAAAACCCCCTTTTTTCCTCGCTGGTGCGCTAGCGCTCGAGCGCAAAGCGCCCACGTGCCGACACGTGGCGCGCTTGCGCTCCAGCGCCTCACGCTCGAGCGCAAAGCGCCCGCGTGCCGACACGTGGCGCGCTCGCGCTCCAGCGCTCTGCGCTCGAGCGCAAAGCGCCCGCGTGCCGACACGTGGCGCGCTCGCGCTCCAGCGCTCTGCGCTCGAGCTCAAAGCGCCCGCGTACCGACACGTGGCGCGTTGCGCTCCAGCGCTCTGCGCTCGAGCGCAAAGCGTCCATGTGTCGACACGTGGCGCGCTTGCGCTCAAGCGCCCAGGCGCTGGCCCCACGCATCCTTTGGATGTCTTTTTCCCCCTTTTTATATATATACATATGTATACAAATGTACACATACACATACTCCACGACACTGTCCATGTTAGAAAAAATTTCTAACGGGACGCTGCCCCGCACCCCGCAAGAGGGCTGCTAGCTCCCTTGACCCCCAGCCCGCTATCCGGGTAGCGAGACCCCCGTTAAAACTCTGCGTGGCTCCCGATATTTTCAAACCCCCCTTTTCAAAACACAACACACGTATACTGCACATTGAGTTCGCATGACCATTTTGACCAGTTAATCGGAGGTTCCCTCACCCCAAAGGCGAGGGGTAATTAACGGCAGCTTAGTCCTCGGCTGCCGGAGATTTGGATCCCCACAATCAATAAACCCCGGCCTACCCTAGGCAGGGGGAATCTGTAGTATACGCCTGACAAGCACGCGCGTATTCCCATCTCAATGGGGTGACGAAAAACACCCTACAGATTCTGGCATGCCCGGTGGGACACCATCTCTCCTCCCATATTTCGGGTTAAGCGTTCATGCGAACTCAATCAATATACATACCTGTATTTATACTAAAAATAATGCTTTTTCATGCAGGATTTTCGAGCAATCACCTTTCGACGATGTCTTCGATGATGAACTCAGCTCCCGTCTCCTACAAAATGAGGATAGACTCTAGGACGGTCATTCCGGCCAGTCTCGGGCGACAATGGGAGGAGCCGCTGCTACCATTCGGCTCTATTATGTTCATGCCAGTTGGCGCCATCCCAGCTCCTCAAGCCCCGGTGGCAGACAAACCTGTCTCGAAAGGCAGGAGATCAAATGTGGTGATCTCAAGGGCGCCCCAACCCAAACGCAAGTCGGTGTCTGAACGACTTTCCTTGGCCCCAGTTGGGGGCAAGGACATCAACACCAACAAAGCTACAACGCGTCCCGAGCAAGCTCCAGCGGCGCCCTTGAACACTGCTCGATCGGGTGTCTTCTCTAAGCTCCCCGCCAGTGAGAAAGAGACGACTGGATATGAGGTCCACACGGTCTACATGGTGGGCACGCACAGCAAGAGCAAGGACGGGGCCACTACATCCCAAATCCAATCTGGCTTGAATGTGGTGGCCGCTTCCCAAGAACAGCCGCCTCTGCTGGGTGATGAAAACCCTCTTGATGAGGATGATAGGCGGAAAGACCCTTCGGTCCATGAGGAGTCGGGCTCGGAAAGCGAAGAAGAGCCGACTTTCCGCCCCAGGACCGCGGAACAAGAGCTGCTTCAAGAGCTCCGAAAGCAGCTCAGAAACAAAGACAAGGAGATGGACAAACTCTACTCCAAAATCGATGACTTGACGAATGTCGTGATGCAGCTCACGGCCCGACTTGCCTCTCAGCTGCCCAATCAAGCGGAGGGCTCTGCTCGTGAACCGGGAAATGGTGTCCCAAAGCAGCCGACGCCTATTCCCTCAAATCCAAAAGTGGGCGAACTACATGAAAACCAGTCGCATCCTATCTCGGGAAATGTCTTGGCTACCAATGACAGTAGCCCGCTAACTCAAGATCAAATCATGGATTTGGTTACCAGCAAAGTCAAAACATTGGTGGCCGAAGCCGAAGCGCAAAAAGATATCAGCAGTAGTGGGAGACCATATCCTGCTCAGTATGATCTGGTAGAATTTCCTAGCGGCTATGCCATCCCCAAATTCGGAAGATTCGATGGGGCGGGAAATGCGAATCAGCATATCGCCCACTTCAAAGCCTCATGCGGGAATACTGGGGGCAATGATGCGCTTCTCCTCTACCAGTTCGTTAATAGCTTGATCGATGTTGCTTTCGACTGGTACGCGAGCATACCGGATGGCTCTGTCACAACTTTTGTCCAAATGGAGTCTCTGTTTCGGCAGAGGTTCATGAGCGTCAGCGATAAGATTACCATTGCCGAGCTCGTAAGGACCAAGCCCAAGAGCGACGAAAGCAGCACGGATTTTATAACCCGATGGCGCAATCTCTCCGTCAAATGCGAACTGCCGATAGAGCAAGACCAATCTGTCAGTCTCCTCGTCGGAAATCTCAACAATTGGATGGCCCCGTTTTTATGCACCGCGGGTCTCAGAACATTCCAAGAGCTGACCAGGAAAGTCCAGATGCTGGAGCGCTCAAAACAGGAGTCCTCCTCGAATTCCCAAAATAACAATAGGTCCTGGAGAAACCGAAAGGACGATAATCGCAAAGGCGGAAACTCCGATGATTCTGAATCTTTCAACACTTCGGCTAACCGAAATAAGCAAGGGATGAGCGGGCCTAGCGCCAACCATCCTCGGAATCCAATGTTCGGAGAGGGAGGAGAATCTCCACTGAAAGAGAAGCTGGATAAGGTCTATTTCTTCAGAAGGGACAAAATCCGTAAAATATTCAAAGACGCCCTGAAGAACGGTCTACAACTGCCAGAGTCAAAAAGACCGCAGGAAGCGAATAGGACCGACGACCCCAAATACTGCCCCTATCATAGAGTGATAGGTCATGCCATTGAGGACTGCTTCGTCTTCAAAGATTGGGTCGAAAAGCAATACAAGGCAGGAGAGATAGAACTGTCCAAAGGCGTGTTAACAAACAGTCAAGTTGCAACCGCCAATTTCATACAAACGGAGACCGAAGTTCTTCGTGAAACCGATTCTCTCAGACATCTTCCTTTCTCTGAAAACAATCGACCACCACGTCATTAAACTGGGAACAGTCGACCACCACGTCATTAAACTGGGAACAATCGACCTCTAAGTCGTTAAACTGGGAATGTAAAAAAATGTAAATAAAAAAAATGTGTAAATAAAAGGAAAATAAAGAAAAGCCGAAATGATGGGATAACTCGCAATAAAAATCAGCGGGAAAATAAAGATGAAAATAAAGCCGAAATGATGGGGCAACTCGCAATAAAAATCAGAGAGTAAAATAAAGATGAAAATAAAGCCGAAATGATGGGGCAACCGCGAATAAAAGCCGAAATGATGGGGCAATCGCGACCTTCGCGATAAGAAAAGCTGAAATGATAGAGCAATCGTGGTAAAACAAAAAATGCAAAAACAAAAAAAAAACGGCGAATGATGAGTCGCTCCTAGTACCATATTCCAGTGCAGCGATGCAGACGCCAACCAAAATCCAATTTCCCAAAATTCTTCCAGCCCTACGGTTAGTCCCAAAATTGACTACCGTATACAATCCACGGGCTCAAATAATTCTCTTCACCCTCATGCCCCACCGTAATCACCAGTTATGCGGCCGGTCTCCGCCTTTGGAATTATGCTCTATTGAGAAGACACACTCATGTGTCCTCACGATATATGAGGAGAACAAACCTTTGTGGGATCCTTACGACTCATGAAGGAAGAACACACTTAGGAGTCCCCACGACTCCTAAGGAGAAAATACACCTATGGGATCCTTACGACCCGTAGGGAGAATTTGCTTTTATGGGACCCTCACGGCCCATAAAATTGAAAAGACTTAGGTGATAGGGATCTAAACCTGTCTCCTAAGCCATCGCTCCCCAACCCCAAAGTGGCGGATGATGAGTCGCTCCTGGTACCATATTCCAGTGCAGCGATGCAGACGCCAACCAAATTCAAAATCCCATACCCCAAGTGGCGAATGATGAGTCGCTCCTGGTACCATATTCCAGTGCAGTGATGCAGACGCTAACCAAATTCCAAATCCCATGCCCCAACGGCGAATGATGAGTCGCTCCTGGTACCATATTCCAGTGCAGCGATGCAGACGCCAACCAAATTCCAAATCCCATGCCCCAACGGCGAATGATGAGTCGCTCCTGGTACCATATTCCAGTGCAGCGATGCAGACGCCAACAAAGCCCCAAAATTTTTATGGCCCTACGGTCTGGATCATAAATTCTGCAAAACCGTATACAATCCACGGGCGTAAAACAATCCCAATCTCTCCCGAGTCCTACCGGTGAGACCACATTCAAAGTCCCACCAAAAATAATAAAATAAAAAAAAAGGTATGTCCACAAGCAAAATGGGCACGGATGAAAACCCGAAAGGGCTCCGTGAGTAAAAACAGCAGGACTGCCGGCGAGTTTGTGAAAACCCGAAAGGGCGCAAACTCGTGAGAAAGAGATGAAATGCACTCACAAGGTCCTCTCGACTTTGTGAGGAGAAAATTCCCGTGTGAGATCCTTACGACTCACAAAGGAGCAACACACTTGGGAGTCCCCACGACTCCCAAGGAGAAAATACACTTACGGGATCCTTATGACCCGTAGGGAGAAAATGCTTTGTGAGACCCTTACGGCTCACAAAATTGAAAATTCTTAGGTGATAGGGACCTAAAACCTGTCTCCTAAGCCATCATTTCCTAATAAGCAAACGCAAATGATGATTCGCTCCTGGTACCATATTCCAGTGTAGCGATGCTGATGCCAAACAAAAAAAACTAATCCCCAAATCCTCTCATGACAAATGATGATTCGCTCCTGGTACCATATCCCAGTGTAGCGATGCTGATGTCAACCCAAATCAAATCAAACCAACAACCTCTACGGCGGAATCATGCTTCATCCCAGAATATACCCCGTGTCGAAATCATGCTTCGCCTTGGGATATCTACCTTCCCTGCCGGAATTATGCTCCGCCTCAGAATCAAATCAACCAACCAGCTCTGCGTCAGAACCATACTTCGTCTCAGAGTGTACCCCGCGTCGAAATCATGCTTCGTCTCGGTGTATCTGCCTTCTCTGTCGAAATTATGCTTCGTCTCAGAATCAAGTCAGCAAACAAGCTCTGCACCGGAATCATGCTCCGTCCCAGAATATACCCCGTGTCGAAATTATGCTTCGTCTCGGAATCAAGTCAGCCAACAAGCTCTGTGCCGGAATCATGCTCCGTCTCAGAATGTACCCCGTGTCAAAATCATGCTTCACCTCGGAGTATTTGCCTTCTCTGTCGGAATTATGCTTCGCCTGGGAATTAACCTCCGCATCGAAATTATGCTTCGGTTAGAATGTCTGTCACCTTTTGGAATGATGCTCCGAATCCTGGAATTATGCTCCGCTCATCGGAATGATGCTCCGATCCCCTGGAATTATGCTCCGCAAATCGGAATGATGCTCCGACCCTGGAATTATGCTCCGTGCTTCGGAATGATGCTCCGATCCTTGGAATTATGCTCCGCTCATCGGAATGATGCTCCGATTTCCTGGAATTATGCTCCGCAAATCGGAATGATGCTCCGACCCTGGAACTATGCTCCGCTCATCGGAATGATGCTCCGATCCTTGGAATTATGCTCCGCTCATCGGAATGATGCTCCGATCCCTGGAATGATGCTCCGCTCCCTGGAACCATGCTCCGATCCCTGGAACCATGCTCCGATCCCTGGAACCATGCTCCGCTCTTCGGAATGATGCTCCAAATCCTGGAATGATGCTCCGCTCATCGGAATGATGCTCCGATCCCTGGAACCATGCTCCGCTCTTCGGAATGATGCTCCGAACCCCTGGAATCATGCTCCGCTCTTCGGAATGATCCTCCGAATCCTGGAATGATGCTCCACTCATCGGAATGATGCTCCGATCTCTGGAATCATGCTCCACCCTTCAGAATGATGCTCCGAATCCTGGAATTATACTCCGCTCTTCGGAAAGATGCTCCGAACTCTAGAATCATGCTCCCCCCTTCGGAATGATGCTCCGATCCCTGGAACCATGCTCCGCTCTTCGGAATGATGCTCTGAATCCTGGAATGATGCTCCGCTCATCGGAATGATGCTCCGATCCCTGGAACCATGCTCCGCTCTTCGAAATGATGCTCCGAACCCCTGGAATCATGCTCCGCTCTTCGGAATGATGCTCCGAATCCTGGAATGATGCTCCGCTCATCGGAATGATGCTCCGATCCCTGGAATTATGCTCCGCCCTTCGGAATGATGCTCCGAATCCTGGAATTATTCTCCGCTCTTCGGAAAGATGCTCCGAACTCTGGAATCATGCTCCCCCCTTCGGAATGATGCTCCGATCCCTGGAACCATGCTCCGCTCTTCGGAATGATGCTCCGAATCCTGGAATGATGCTCCACTCATCGGAATGATGCTCCGATCCCTGGAACCATGCTCCGCTCTTCGGAATGATGCTCTGAATCCCTGGAATCATGCTCCGCTCTTCGGAATGATGCTCCGAACCCTGGAATGATGCTCCGCTCATCGGAATGATGCTCCGATCCCTGGAATCATGCTCCGCCCTTCGGAATGATGCTCCGAATCCTGGAATTATGCTCCGCTCTTCGGAAAGATGCTCCGAACTCTGGAATCATGCTCCCCCCTTCGGAATGATGCTCCGATCCCTGGAACCATGCTCCGCTCTTCGGAATGATGCTCCGAATCCTGGAATGATGCTCCGCTCATCGGAATGATGCTCCGATCCCTGGAACCATGCTCCGCTCTTCGGAATGATGCTCCGAACCCCTGGAACCATGCTCCGCTCTTCGGAATGATGCTCCGAACCCCTGGAATGATGCTCCGCTCATCGGAATGATGCTCCGATCCCTAGAATCATGCTCCGCCCTTCGGAATGATGCTCCGAATCCTGGAATTATGCTCCGCTCTTCGGAAAGATGCTCCGAACTCTGGAATCATGCTCCCCCCTTCGGAACGATGCTCTGATCTCTGGAATTATGCTCTACGAATCAGAATGATGCTCCGATCCCCGGGAATCATGCTCCCCGGGATGATGCTTCGCCTCCGGAATGATGTTCCACCTCGAAATTCAGCTTCAAGATCTATCAATTTCATGCACACAACTCAAATGTGCGGTGTGCATTTATTGATGGGGGGCACTTTGTTGGGGTAAAAATTTACACCCCGTTGACCGAGTCAAAGTCAAGGTCAACCCCAAGCCAGGTGGGCCCAAGCCTAGGTCAAGCGGGCCCATGCCCAAGTCGAGCCCGCGGCCAGCCTCCCCATGCCAACAACAAAATCATGTAATAAATAATTTTTATGTAATTTTTTTTACATGAATGTATGATAAATGGGCATAAAGCCAAATTTTTGTAAGCTTATGGCTTATGTGCAAAAATGAAATGGCACATGAGCCATGGGATAGGCAAAATGCCATTTTGTGAAGCCCAAGGGGCTATGTGTAAAGTGTATGGTCTATAAAGGCAAAGATAATGAAATATCTCAACAACTTTTCATTCTCTCCACAAAAAAGTTTCAGATCTGAGATCTTTCTTCCTTCTTCAAGGTTCCAAAACCTTCTTCTTTCTTTTGAATTAAATCAAGAGTTTTACTCTTCCTTTTTCAAAACTAAATAGTTTTCCACCACAAAACCCATTAAGGGGAACTCAGATCTGCCATCAGATCTCAAAAAGAAAAGATTTTTAAATCTCACATCTCTTTATCTCCAAGATCCGGCCAGCAAAGGAAGAAGAAGGACCCATTTCCTTAACCCAAAGCATCTTAGGAGTTTAACTCCACCCTATTTTCTCTTTAGAGAATTTCCGGGGCTAAACCCCCCCTTTTCCTCGCTGGTGCGCTAGCGCTCGAGCGCAAAGCGCCCACGTGCCGACACGTGGCGCGCTTGCGCTCCAGCGCACTGCGCTCGAGCGCAAAACGCCCGAGTGCCGACACGTGGCGCGCTCGCGCTCCAGTGCCTCGAGCTCGAGCGCAAAGCGCCCGTGTGCCGACACGTGGCGCGCTTGCGCTCCAACGCTCTGCGCTCGAGCGCAAAGCGCTCGCGTGCCGACGCGTGGCACGCGTGCCGACACGTGGCGCGCTTGTGCTCAAGCGCCCAGCGCTGGCCCCACGCATCCTTTGGATGTCTTTTTCCCCCTTTTTATATATATACATATGTATACAAATGTACACATACACATACTCCACGACACTGTCCCTGTTAGAAAAAATTTCTAACGGGGCACTGACCCGCACCCCGCAAGGGGGCTGCTAGCCCCCTTGACCCCCAGCCCGCTATCCGGGTAGCGGGACCTCCGTAAAAACTCTGCGTGACTCCCGATATATTCAAACCCCCCTTTTCAAAACACAACACACGTACACTGCACATTGAGTTCGCATGACCATTTTAACCTGTTAATCGGAGGTTCCCTCGCCCCAAAGACAAGGGGTAATTAACGGCAGCTTAGTCCGCGGCTGCCGGAGATTTGGATCCCTACAATCAATAAACCCCGGCCTACCCTAGGCAAGGGGAATCTGTAGTATACGCTTGACAAGCGTGCGCGTATTCCCATCTCAATGGGGTGACGAAAAACACCCTACATTCCCATTTATAAATATATATATATATATTGCTATCGTGTCGCTCTGACGACCTGAGTATGCATGCTCAGAGTGAGAAGTGGATCTAGCTTGGACCAGGACCTGACGTACCTCGATGAAATCGCGGACATCTTGATCAGCGACCCAGAGTTATACTCTCTTGATCTCTATCTGGTTAGTTCTTTTGTATTTATTTTGATTTAGTGACTGCATTTCTTTACCTGTGCATTGATTACTGATTACCACGTAAAGCTAGACGCCGAAGTGTGACTACGGCAGGATATTTCCTTGACCGTAGGAGCATGGCTGGCCTTGTCAACCCCTCGCATTCCGTATTTTGGGAAGCGGGGCGTGACACCCTAGTGGGATCAGGATTTGAAAATTCTTGTGCTCTCTTCTGTTGACATTTGAGATCACTTCGATGTCTATATTTTTCAAATCTTTCTCTGAATCTCTGCCATTGCTAGATCTTATGATTTGATTCAATATTTCGGCCAACTTGATTCCGACATCTCAGATCTCGCGATCTCCAGATCTGAGCTGATATCTACACAATATCTCAAGTCATAGTATTAGTAATATTTGTTATTATTTTGAGATATCATCCTAACCATTTGTATGATACAATAATTTAAGAATATTGATTAGAAATATTTGATATGATATGCATATTTTATTTACAATATTTCATTTAAATATTATATGCATATATTTTCTCTCATTATGTTAATTATAATATAGAAATATATGATAATAAACTTTTCATACATAAACCCCCATATGTTGTATAATTACAATAAACACCTTTTAGAACTTAACAATAGTAGGGAAAATAATTATTCAAATGTGCAATATTTCAGACTAATCAATACAGAAGGTATTAGTGTATACAAGAGTAGTCCAACTTTTCCCATGGACTATGGTAACCCGTAGTAGAAGGCCCCGTCAAAACCCACGGGACAACGACACGGGATGTTCATGTAGGTGTCTTTTAGTGATTATCATCGTGCCACTTTTAACACATTCCGTACCAGTCTACCCCGTTAAACCCCGTAGTGTATATTGTATTGATTTGTAGTTATCAGACTTGCCGAGAACATGGTATAAGTTATTCATGTAAAATGATTCAGGATGTAGACGGTAGTCGTGTAGTCAAGTTCAAGATAGCCATTGTTCGGTCAAGTCAAGTCATGTTGATATTGTTCTGGTATTCAAGTTCAAGTATTCAAGTGTTCATATTTGCTATATTGGATTCATGTTGTATTGGAGTTATGATTGGATTCATGTTTGGATTGTATTCAGATTAGACTGAGACTCAGATTGAGTAAGACACTTACACATATTTGGATCCTGAATTAGATTTTTGGTGTTATCGGTAACTGCTGCACATGGACGGCGGGATTTGTGTCTTTTTCGAAGACAATTACCATTGATAACCCCGTTTTAGTTTTCTACCTTAAATAGGCAAGCACCCACTTTCTCCGGCTCTCTGAGGCTCAAGAGAATTGGTCCCACTTAAACCTATATTTACTATGGTCCTTATTGTAATTTAATATAACTTGAGAGATTTTTATGAAAAATATTTTTAGTATACTTTCAAAATAAATCTCAAGTATTTATTTATGTTAATTAGAATTGTGATGAAGGTGAATTTTAGAGAATGGGGTATATTAGTGAAAATATTCATAGCTTGAATAATTCAAGGTATTTTGATATAACTTTGACTTGTATTGATACTTGATGGTATTTTCATGAAAGCTGTAATTCTTTTATTTTTTTAGAAAACATAGAATTTAATAATATCTTAAAAATATGTGGTTTGATAATATTTATATAATTATTAAAAATAATTTTTTTTATTAAATAGAAATCATCGTTTTTCTTAAAAATTGTATTAAAATTCTATCGAGATCGTATGTTCCGTGAGGAGGTTTGCATCTCGCTCTACTATTTCCGAGGATGTGCGATAATCCGCACCATCCAAACCGGGTTCTCCAAAATGGGTTGTAGAGGCATAATCGCAAAGAATTAAGCAACACAATTTAAAGAAATCCGGTTTTTAATAGTTTAAGGTATTTGGATGAAAAGTCGTATTTTGCCACAAAAATATTGTTCAAGAGAATTGTGTTATGTCAAGATGTGTGTATGTAGAGGTAGGTCATTACCTCGTGAGGTTTTCCAAAAGTATGCTAAGCAAAAATAATTAAAATATGTCATATGTAAAATTTATGGTATTTAAATGAAAAATGCAATTTAAAGTTACATAACATGGTATTTTAAGAGGAAAATTGTTTCTAATTAGTTGTTCCATGATTAATGAGCAAGGTATAGTGATATGGATGAGTAATTCCTAAGAAAAATTATAATTTGAAAAATTATAGAATCGAATGTCGGTATAACTCCACTTACCGACAAGTTTTGAAAAGAAGAATTTTATGGTAGAAAGAGAAGAGTGAAGATGAGACTTACAGGTTAAAAGGATAGAGGGAAAGTAGAGGAAGAGAATGGTAGCCTTCGTATAGTCACAGAGTCGCCGGAAACGTCTCGAATCCTCGCCGGAAATTGACATAGGGCTAACTCCACTTGTACTCTTCTTGGACTTGAAAATTTTAAGAATTTTGGCAATAGATTTCAAAATGAAGAGGCCTAGGGTATGGGGTTGTATTTATAAGATGAAATTAGGGTTTAGGAATTGAAGAAAGAATTAAAAATACATTAAAAATTGGATTTAAAGTTTCATTTTAATTCTTTGTTAATTTTCAGGGAAAATAAACAGAACAGGGGTAGTGGGGGTAAGCCAAGGGTCAGGTGTGGAAAGAATAGGGAACATCCCCTACGGGGGGCCCGGCGGTGCCGGTCTAGGGCTTGATCTCACCGGCCAAACTGAAGGGGTGGGGGCTTTGATTGGTGACACGTGTCCTTGGCTGTTCATACAATATTGTGCACATTTTTATTTTTCTGTCTTTTCATTTCTTACGTGTATTGCACGTGTAAAATTTTAGGCTTCCAAAAAGTTTAAAATAAAAATCCAGAAAAAATAATATGTGGCTGATGAGATTCGAACATATAGGCTATGTCACAACAGTGCAACTTTACCAATGAGCTACAAATTGTTTCTTACTGTTCTAAAATAAATTTAATTTATAACTTGTACTCAGGTTAGCAAACTCCATTCTGTATTTTAAGACGAAAAAATTTTGTACAGAAAATTCAGGGTCGTTACATTCTACCGTCCTTATAAAAATTTCATTCTCGAAATTTATAGAAGGAAGTTATAACATATTCAAGAAAATTTGATGACAGTGGTGGTGAAAAGAACTACTGAAAGTGCATGAAAAAAAATATGTTTGAAAGAACAAAAGAATGCAAGGGTTTTGGAAGAAGAAGAATTACCAGTGTTACCTTGACTTATAGTTTCGGCTTCTACGGCTAAAGTGAAAGCCTGATGCCGGGGTACATTCCTCCTAGTTGGAGACACATTCCTCTGTCCTTGGGGCATGTTTCTCTCCCTTTGAGGCATGTTCCTCATTGCCTGGTGGAACTGACGAGGAGACTGTGCAGGAGGTTCACGAAGAGGTGGAGCAGGTAGGGCAAGACGAGGTGCAGGAGCCTGAATGGATGGCCGCTGCGGAAATGTGATGTGTGCTGGAATTGGGTTGCATCTATGAGGACATGTTCCAATGTCATGAGTGGATGCGCCACAAACTAAGCACATGCCGTTTGCACGTCTGTAGTCCTTCCCTAGGTATCCATTCCTCTTGCAGTAGAAGCAAAAATCTGGACTTGGCCGGTTAAATGTTACTTCTGGTCTCCAGGGTGCAAAAGTTGGCATGGAAGAGACTCCACCTGCCATCTGAGTAGCAGGGCGCTTCACACCGGCAGTCTGAGGTCTGCCCTTCTTCTTTACAACTGCCTCATACCTTCAGGCAGCTTTCAGAGCAAGATCATGGGTTGGGAAATCCTCTGCAGCTAATGCAGTTTGGATCTCTGGGTCCAACCCTTGCTGAAATCTTCGAGCTCTGATCTCAGCAGTCGGTATGAGATGTGCCGCAAACCTGTTACGGTCTTGTGTTAGCAGTGTAGTATGTGATATCAAGAAATTGAATATTGAGACATATCTTACCTGCTAAGCATGGTGAACTCAGTATCGTATTCATCCACTGATTTGTTCCATATTGAACCTTATTACAGGTGGATGAATTGCTGCTCCATATCAAAACGGGCAGTCTCGGTAAAATATTTCGCGTCGAACATGTCGTGAAATGTCTTCCATTCAATCCGCTGGGTGAGTTAGCTTTCTTCAGCCTTTCACCAATGTAACAACCCTAAACTTTCTGTACAGAATTTTTTCAAAAATACAGAAAGGAGCAGCTAAGCCCGAGAACAAGTTATAAATTTAATTTGCTTTTGAACAGCAAGAAAACACTTGCAGCTTATTGGTAAAGCCTTGCACTGCTTTAACATAGCCCCTGTGTTCGAATCCTCCCAGCCACATAATATTTTTATTGATTTTTTTAAAAACTTTTAGAAGCTCAAAAGTTTACATGTGTACTGCACTTAAAATGAAAAGTCACAAAGTAAACAAACAAGTGGAAATTGATATTTAGACAGACATGGACACGTTGCATCAATCCCAACCCCAACCCACCGGATTGGACCGATAAGATGAGAAGTTTGGCCGGTACCGCCGGTTTGGTAGGAAGAAAATGCTGCAATTTTTTAACCCTAACACCTGTTGGCCTACCCCATTAACCCAGATTGTTTGTTTTCCCTGCAATTATCTAGAGAATTAAAAATCACCTCTTTAATCCATTTTAATGCACATTTTTAATTCTCAATTCATTACCCTAAACCATAATTTTCTTTATAAATACAACCCTATATTTTGGCTCTCCTCATTCAGAATTCCATTGCCAAAACTCTCTAAATATTCCTAAGTCCAAGAAGTTGTATAAGTGGAGTTAACTCAAAGCAAAGTTCCGGCGACGTTTCGGGACAAATCCGGCGACGAAACGACTTCCCGACGATTCCATAAGCTTTCTCTACCTCTCCTCTTTCTTTCTAATCTGTAAGTCCCACTTTCCCTCTTCTCCTTCTATTAAAATAAATTCCATTTTCAAAACTAGTCAGAAGCGGAATCAATCCGACTTCCGTTTCTAATTTAACTAAAAACACCATTTATCTTAATAAAAAATTTACAATCTTTTTATATATTGTTTAACAATCATAAACAAACACATTAGAACAAGTTTCATCTCAAAATAATATATATTGCAACTTCTATTTCAGTTTTACGGTAAAATACCATCATATTTACATATGACATTGCTTATTCATTTTGATCATATTATCTTTAGAAAACTCACGAGATAATGACCTATCTCATCACAACACACATTCATGATATAGCACGATAACTTTTAGAATATTAGATTGTGGGAATTTACAAGTTTACAATAAAATACCCTACTTTCAAAAATCGTTTTTTTAAAAGTGTATTATTTAATTCCTTACAAATGTGCCTCTACAACCCATTTTGGGGATCCCCGATCGGAATGGTGCGGGTTATCGCACATCCTTGGGCCTAGTAGAGCGAGATGCAGACCTCCTCACGGAGCATCCGATCTTGATGGATTTTTTAATGCAAGTTTTAAGAAAAATGTGATTTCTATTTAATAAATAAGTTCTATATATATATATATATATATATTATCAAAATATCTACTTTAAATATACATTATGCATATTCCATATTTTCTAAATCATATGAATCACAAATTTCATGAAACTACCATTACAAATCAATACAATTCCAATATTACACTAAAATACCATATACAAAGAAATCTAGGTTATATCCACTAGAATATTTCACTTTATAAAAATTACAACTATGAAAACCCTAAAGACGATAATTAAATACTTGAGGTGTGTTTTGAAAATATATCAAAACTACTTTTTATAAAACCCCCTCAAGTTATATTAATTTACAATAAGGACCCTAGTAAATATAGGTTAAAGCGGGACCAGTTCTCTTAAGTCTCAGGGAGCCGGAGAATATGGGTGCTTGCTTATCTAAGGTAGACAACCTAAAAACGGGGTGTATCAATACAGTAATTGTCTTGGAAAAAGACACAAATCCTGCCGTCCATGTGCAGCAGTTACCGATAACTCCAAAACATAAATCAGGACTTCAATTCTGTTTAAAAGTCCGACTCAGTTCGAGTCACGGTCAAATATAAAATAATATGATTTGAATTCAATTCAAGTATAACTACAATACAACATGAATTCATGAATGCCAGAATACAATCTATATTAACTTGACTCGACCGAACTGAACCATGGATATACTCTGATTACATGACTATCCATTTATATCCATTCCATTTACATGATATCATGGTTTCGGCAAGTCGTACATCCATTAAACAAAACAATACAAATCAATACAAAATACATTACGGGGTTTTTAAAGGGGTAGACTGGCACAAAATGTGTTAAAAAGTGGCACGAGATGGTCATTAAAAGACGTAACTATACATCCATTGCTGTTGTTCCGTGGTTTTATCGACGGAGCCTTGTACTACGGGTTACCATAGTCCACGGTATAAGTTGGACTCCTTTCGTATACACTGATATATTCTGTACCAAACAACAATCAACTGCATTAACATAACGAACTCACAATACACCAGTATATATTCTCATATATGTCCATTCTATTCCTACTTTTCTTTGGGACTTACCTAGCGATTGTTCGCTGATGACATTCCTATTTCTCTTCTTTCTTTGGAATGTTGTCAGGAGGACCCGACTCTGAGGAGTTCGAGACCAACCAGGAGAACTTAGAGCAGACCACTGAGCAGCACGACCTTTAGGCTTTACTTGTACACACTTTACTTTCAATCATGCCATTGTTTAGGCATTGCTTTCCATTCTTGTATTTTCATTTTCAATTGTATTGTAAAGAAATGTTTAATAAATAAAATTTGTTGTTCATTTATATCTCTTGTCATTTTTCTTGTGTACTTTATTATATTGCTTAGTTACGCTTAGCGTATTTACTTCTGAGTAAATACGTAGCGGGCCTCGTCGCGCCTCCTTACCCGTATACTGGGAAGCGGGGCATGACAACCAAACTCTAGCATTATCAGTAAGTTGCAGTTTTGCAACTCTCACCCAAGCAATCTCTGGCACTTGTGTTGCTGCCAGATCATTTTCGATGGACTGAGCCCATTCTCCTGCCTCCATTGGGCTCTCTTTCCCAGAAAAGTGCTTCGGATGCTGTGCCCGGAATTGTTTCACTCCGGGTGCATCGATCTCAGGGCGGTGCAAGAGAATAGCAGTCTGCTGCTGTTGTCCCTCCAAAAGGATCTTCATTGCCTCAAGTAATACCGTCTGCTCGTTGATAGGAGCTGCTACGGTAGGTGGTGGTGATAGAGGAGGTGGAGTGTTTCGATTCATGTTGGTGCTCGTGTTGTTCGGGGAATCCATAAACTTGAAAGAAAAAGTAGGGTTAGGATAGATTCAAAGAATTGGAATATAAAAATGTATAGTTGCTAATTCTTATAATTCTTGTGATATATTGCTTAGGTTTCCATGCAGAACTGACCTGCATGGTAAGACTTCACGCAGAACCGACCTGCATGGGCCGCCAACAAAACTGGTCACGCCCCGCTTCCCAGTGTAAGGGGAAGGACACGTGGCGGGCCGCGACGTATTTACTCAGAAGTAAACATGTTAAGCGTAAATAAGCAATATAAATGAATAACACAAGAATAACAAGAGATGTAATAAAACAACAACTTTTTATTAATAATCATTCTTTACATACAACTGAAAAGTAAAGTATAATGATAGAAAGCGATGTCTAAACAATGGCATATGAACTGAAAAGAAAAGTAGTACAAGTAAAAGTCTAAGTCGTGCTGCCCGGTGATCTGCTCCAAATCGTCCTAGCTGGGCTCGGTCTCCTGAGAGTCGGGTCCTCCTGACGAACATTCCAAAGAAAGAAGAGACATGAATGTCGTCAGTGAACTAGCGCTCGGTAAGTCCCAAAAGATAGAATGGAATAGACAAGTAAAGATAATAGAACTGGTAAATTATCTGTTTGTTATGCTAACGTAGTTGTTTGTAACTTGGTACAGAAGGTATCGGTGTATACGAGAGGAGTCCAATTTTTCCCGTGGACTATGGTAACCCGTAGTAGAAGGCCCCGTCAAAACCCACAGGACAACGGCACAGGATGTTCATGTAGGTGTCTTTTAGTGACCATCATCATGCCACTTTTAACACATTCCATACCAGTCTACCTTGTTAAAACCCCGTAGTGTATATTTTATTGATTTGTGGTTATCAGACTTGCCGAGACCATGGAATAAGTTGTTCATGTAAACTAATTCAGGATGTAAACGATAGTCATGTAGTCAAGTTCAAGATATAGCCATGGTTCGGTCAAGTCAAGTCATGTTGATATTGTTCTGGTATTCATGTTCAAGTATTCAAGTGTTTATTTTTAGTATATTGGATTTATGTTGCATTGGAGTTATGATTGGATTCATATTTGGATTGTATTCAGATTAGACTGAGACTCAGATTGAGTCAGACACTTACACAGATTTGGATCCTGAATTAAATTTTTGGTGTTATCGGCAACTGCTGCACATGGACGACAGGATTTGTGTCTTTTTCCAAGACAATTACCATTGATAACCCCGTTTTAGTTTTCTACCTTAAATAGGCAAGCACCCACTTTCTCCGGCTCCCTGAGGCTCAAGAGATTTGGTCCCGCTTAAACCTATATTTACTAGGGTCCTTATTGTAATTTAATATAACTTGAGGGGTTTTTATGAAAAATATTTTTAGTATACTTTCAAAATAAATCTCAAATATTTATTTATGTTATTTAGAATTGTCATGAAGGTGAATTTTAGAGTATGAGGTATATTAGTGAAAATATTCGTAGGTTGAATAGTTCAAGCTATTTTGATATAACTTTGACTTGTATTGATATTTAATGGTATTTTTATGAAACCTGTAATTCTTTGATTTTGTTTAGGAAACATGGAATTGAATAATATCTTAAAAATATGTGGTTTGATAATATTTATATAATTATTAAAAGTAAATTTTTTTATTATTAAATAGAAATCTTCGTTTTTCTTAAAAATTGTATTAAAATTCCATCGAGATCGTATGCTCTATGAGGAGGTCTGCATCTCGCTCTATTAGTCCAGAGAATGTGCGATAATCCGCACCATCCAAACCAGATTCCCCAAAATGGGTTGTAGAGGCATAATCGCAAAGAATTAAGTAACACAATTTTAAAAAATCCGATTTTTAATAGTTTAAGGTATTTTGATGAAAAGTCGTATTTTGCCACAAAAATATTGTTCAAGAGAATCATGCTATGTCAAGATGTGTGTATATGAGAGGTAGGTCATTACCTCGTGAGATTTTCTAAAGGTATGTTAAGCAAAAATAATTAAAAGATATCATATGTAAAGTTTGTGGTATTTAAACGAAAAACGCAATTTAAAGTTACATAAAATGGTATTTTAAGATGAAAATTGTTTCTAATTATTTGTTCCATGATTAATGAGCAAGGTATAGTGATATGGATGAGTGATTTCTAAGAAAAATTATAATTTTAAAGATTATAAATCGAATGTCGGTATAACTCCACTTACCGACAAGTTTTAAAAAGAAGAATTTTTATGATAGAAAGAGAAGGGTGAAGATGAGACTTATGAGTTAAAAGGATAGTGGGGAGGTAGATGAAGAGAATGGTAGCCTTCGTGTCGTGGAGTCGCCAGAAACGTCTCGAATACTCGCCGGAAATTGACTTAGGACCAACTCCACTTGTACTTTTCTTGGACTTAGAAATTTTGAGAATTTTGGCAATAGATTTAAGAATGAAGAGGACTAGGGTATATGGGTTGTATTTATAGGATGAAATTAGGGTTTAGGAATTGAATAAAGAATTAAAAATGCATTAAAAATTGGATTTAAATCTTCATTTTAATTCTCTGTTAATTTTCAGGGAAAATAAACAGAACAGTGGTAGTGGGGGTAGGCCAGGGGTCAAGTATGCAAAGAACGGGGACTATCCCCTACGGGGGGCCTGACGGTACCGGTCTAGGGCTTGATCTCGCAGGCCAAACTGAAGGTGTGGGGACTTGGATTGGTGCCACGTGCCCTTAGCTGTTCATACAACATTGTGCATATGTTTATTTTGCTGTCTTTTCATTTCTTACATGTATTGCACGTGTAAAGTTTTGGGCTTCCAAAAAATTTAAAATAAAAATTCAGAAAAAATAATATGCGGCTGATGGGATTCGAACGTATGGGCTATGTCACAGCAGTGCAAGGCTTTACAATGACCTACAAGTTGTTTCTTGCTGTTTTTAAAAAATTTTAATTTATAATTTGTACTCAGGTTAGCAAACACCATTCTGTACTTTAAGACGAAAAAATTTTGTAAAGAAAATTCAGGGTCGTTACATGTTCTATCTTTCCTCACATCCATGCCATTTCGAATACGTGTTGATGGAAGTCGTCTTTTATTGCATCTTTGCAAAGACTCATCAGGAACAATATGTGCACCTGTATAGATGCACCAGACTCCTTATCAGGGATCGAAAAAAAATTAAGTGCTCAAGTGGAGGCCAACAGATCTACGGAATAGTGTGGGTTGATGAAGATACGGTAGTCAACCGCTCGAGACGCGTAAGCTACCATAACATGCGAGTAAGGAAGGTGATAGGCTCACATTTTCCTACAAGAACATCTTGGGGACTCCTGAAGGTTAACTATCTGTGTCCTGCCACCTCTAAGCCGATCACCTACAAGGTGCATACCAGTCTTAATAAAAAAATGTCTAGTGTTTTAATCGTACATGGTCACCTAATGACAATTATCCTTTTCACGCCTAATTTCTAGCAGTGCTTGAATTCTCGGAGCGAACATTTGACCCTCGGCAATAAGTTTTTGCATCACACGACGTTGCTCGGTAAAATATACATTCAACCGATGGAATGTAAACTGGAAAATCGACGTGACTGGCAAATTATGAACTCCCTTCAAAACAGAGTTGAATATCTCTGACAAATTCGTAGTCATCATGCCATACCTACGACCATTATCGAATGCAATAGCCCATTTTTTACGAGGTTCTTTTTCTAACCAAGCAATCATTTCAACATTCACCTCCTTAATCCTTACGATCGCACTATCATATTTTCTTCTTTGATTCTGGATGGCGGCTTTCTTCAGCATGTTCATCATTCGCATGTTACCATTTTTTTTGAAAGTTTGAAGAAAAGTGTCGCGTACAATAACGGTGATAAGCAAATGGTTCGTTCCAACCATATATCGGCTCCCTCATAGTGTTAAGAATACCGGTGTGACGATCTGATATAACACATAGCGGATGTCTCTGAGTTACATAAACTTGTATGTTATACATAAACCAACCCCAGCTATTTGTGTTTTCCGATTCGACTATAACAAATGCAAGGGGAAATAACTAATCAATGACATCTGGAGCAACTGCTATTAAAAGTGTGCCTTTGTATTTTCCATACAGAAAAGTCCTATCAATGCTGATAACCGGCCGACAGTATTTGAAACCCTCGATTGACGGACCAAATGTCCAGAATACCCTTTGGAACAATTCCTTTCCTAGTTCAATAGTCGCAGTTTGAAACTGAACAACAGTTTGCAGGTTAGCAGCCTGCAATGCCATCATGAAATTAAGCAGCTCGGCATATGACGTTGTGAAGTCCCTGAACAATATTTCCAACGCTCTATATTTTGCCCACCAAGTCTTCTTATAGCTTATAACATAACCGAACATAATTTTTATGGTCTGAACAATGACTTGAGGCGTGGTATTTAAAGTCACTTTCATAATATCAACGATTATTTTTGCCACAAAACATGAGTCAATCTGAAAGTGATCTCGGTTTACAATTGGATTGACACAAGTGTGAGGCTCTTTAGGTGTTTTGATCATGAATGGCTCGTCAGTATTGTGTCTGGACGTATGGAGAGCCCATGGACAACCTTCACCAATATTGCACACGACCCGCCACGTCAATGTGCTTGACTTTACAACTGTATATTGCCGATGATTTTTAACGAAATACATCGCAACTGCATATTTAAGATCCTTCTTATTTTGAAACTGTTGTCCTTTGTACAACTATGAACCGCTTCCTCCGGCAACAATCGGTTCGTCAAAATTGTTGACTATCGCATTTCCAATCCAATCTGTAAAGATAAACTCAGGGGCCGCCACATTTTGATATGTCAATTGACCTATATTTTGCCCAGCTGGATCATCTTCATCATTGTAACAACTCCAATTTCAATGTACATAAAATTATTTAATAGTTAATGTACAATTGGGGTATTTACAATTCCTGTGAATGCTATAAGAATTTGATTTGTTTTAGAACAGCAAGAAGGAGCTTGTAGCTCACTGGTAAGACCTTGCACTGTTGAGACATAGCACCAGAGTTCAAATTCCATCAGCCGCATTATCTTTTTGTTTTATTTTTTTTAATCTTTTTAGAAGCCCAAGAGTCTACACGTGCACTACACGTAAACTGAAAAGATACTGACTATTTAAACATGTGCACAAGGGTATAGGAATCGACACGACACGTGGCACCAAGACCCAGCACCCCCCGATGGTAAAGACCCGGCGACAAGCACAAAATTACCGGCACCGCCGGTCATATCCGTCGGTAATGTTCCCATCTCTTCACCCTCGCAACCTTTCAGCTACCCCACTAACCCCATATTGCTTATTTACTCTGAATTTATCTAGAGTGCAATAAAATGCCTATTTAATCCAATTTTAATACAAATTTTAATTCACCCATTCAATACACCAAACCCTAATTCTTCCTATAAATACCATACCCCATTTCTCACATCCTCACTCACAACTCCCTGCCAAAACTCTCAAAAACTTTTAAGTCCTCTTTGGTGTATAAGTGGAGTTAGCGAAGGGCGAAGCTCCGACGAAATTTAGAGGAGATTCCGGCGACGAAACGATGTCCCGACGTTTCCCAATCCTTCTCCTGCCTCTTCCCTTTTTTGAATCCAGTAAGTCCCCTCTTCCTCTCCCTTTCTCTATTCTAAAAATCTTAAATACTAAAACCCGACGGAAGCGGAGTTAATCTGACTTTCGATTCGGTTTTTCTTTAAAAATCCTACTTTTCTTAAACAAGAAAATACCAAACTTTCATATCATGTTCAATAAACATTAACAAACATATTAAACAAGTTTCACATAAAAAGAATTTATATTGCAATTTTTGTCGCAGTTTTACAGTAAAATACCACATATTTTAGTTTACCGACATAAAACAATATAAATTTGTATTACTTTTAGATAGTTCACAAGGTAATGACCTACCTCATCACAACACACATCTCTATCATAACACGATGAAGTTTTGGGAGTTTATTCTTGGGATAAAACGCCTTTACAAATAAATACCTTTAACTTATAAAACCATTTCTATAAAAAAATATATTAAACATTTCCATGCAATTACGCCTCTACAACCCACTTTTGGGGACCCCGTTTAGGATGGTGCAGATTATCGCACATCTTCGGGCCTAGAAGAGCGAGATGTAGACCTCCGAAAGGAGCATTCGATCTCGATGGAATTTTAATGTATTTTTCTTTAGAAAATGAGATTTCTACAAGAAAATAAATAAAATTTACTTTTATATATATATATATATATATAAATATCTATTATCAAAATATTTATTTTAAATATATTATATAAATATTCTAAGTTTTCCAAATCAAAGGAATCACCATTACATGAAAATACCATCCAAATACAAAACAATACCGATATTCAATAAAATACCCTATACTATGAAAATTAGGTTTTACTCACTAGAAATTTCACTTTTATAAAATATACATCTATGAAAACCCTAAAGATGATAATTAAATGCTTGAGATATATTTTGAAAATTATATCAAACTATTTTACATAAAACCCCCTCAAGTTATACTAAATTACAATAAGAAACCTAGTAAACATAGGTTTAAGCGGGACCAGTCTCTTGAGCCTCAGGGAGCCAGAGATATGGGTGCTTTCCTATTTAAGGTAGACAATCTAACAAACGGCGTTATCAACACGGTAATTATCTTAAAAAAAGACGCAAATCCTGCCGTCCATGAGCAGCAGTTACCGATAACATCAAAACTAATTCAGGATTTCAAATTCTTTTTAAAGTGTCTGACTCAGACTAAGTCTCAATCTAATCAATCTGATTTGAATGTGATTCAAGTATAAATTACAATTCAACATGAATCCGTCTATTCAATCTATATCAATCTATATTGACTGAACCGAACCATGGATATTCTCCATCTACATGTACATCCATTATATCCGTTCCATTACTGATATCATGGTTCCAGCAAGTCATCCATATACAATTTACAATACAAGAAAATACAAAACAAACAATACAATCAAGACATCGCGGGGTTTTATAAGGGGTAGATTGGTACGGAAGGTGTTAAAAGTGGCACTAGACTGTAACCATAATACACCTAACCTGAATATCCATTGCCGTTGTACTGTGACTGAACGGTTCCTTGTGCTCCATATACCTTAGTCTCCGGAATAGTGGGACTCCTCTCGTATATATTATCATTTTCTGTACCAAGCTACAAACAACAGCGTTAATAATATAATACAACTTTAAAAGTTACATTCTCTTTTTGTCTATTCTGTCTATACCTATTATTTGGGACTTACCGAGTGATTGTTCGCTGACGACATTCCTTTTTTCTTTCTTTGGAATGTTGTCAGGTGGATCGGACCTTCTGGAGACAGAGCCCAGCAGCGAGGACTTGGATTAGATAGCCTTCAACCCAGAACTCTAGATTACTTGTACATATTTTCATTTCTGTTATGCTATTATTTAGGCATTGCTTTCATTCCATATATTTACATTTCAGCTGTATTGTAAAAAGAATGTTGAATAAATAAAGTTGTTGTACATTTACATCTTGTCTCTTGTATACTTTACTTTATATTGCTTAGATACGCTTAGCGTGTTTACTTCTGAGTAAATGCGCAGCGAACCCGTCGCGTCTCCTTGCCCGTACACTGGGAAGCGGGGCGTGACAATCATCATCATCCCCTATATCACCCATATCCCCATCCTCATTCTCCAATATCAATTCGTTGTTCACCCGGGAATATATGTAAATAATTGAGTAGGATCTTCATTCAAAAGAAAATTTAGAAACACGCCTGAAGCAGCATGCTCATCAAGCGAGACTTCATTAGGTGGAAGTGCATCATACTGTGACGTGAAATAAGGCTCACTTTGAGAATCGTCAACTGTTAGCGAGACTTCACTCCGTGACATGAAATCAGGCTCAATTATCAGCATTCCACCTGTCAGTGGGACTTCATTATGCGAAGGGAAGACAAACGACGATAATGGTTGATCGTCATGGAGTTGGAATTGTTCAATATAGAATTCCAAAGCACCCCAAGACATATTCGAGGGTGATGCATACCTGATCATCGATTGCAGTGAATTATTATCTGCAATGCTCACAAGCATAAAGTGTGATCTTCTTCCCCTACCAATATCATATCATGCTTAGATTGTCACATGATATCTTGTTTTGTCCACTCCTAATTTCTCATAAACTATACAAAAAAGTCATCTATCGATATCTGACGACGGATCTTAACTTATTCGCTATGGTATGACCTTCATACTCAACCACATGAGAATCAGTGTTCACAATCCGTCCACCAAAATACAGCCAATATAAAATACAGCCAATCGTATACTCTATACATCAAATAAATGACTTTTTTCAATGCAATTCATGTAAATAGCTTTGCTAAGAAAAACTTTATAAATTATA
Source organism: Agapanthus africanus (assembly GCA_030015575.1). Taxonomy (NCBI): domain Eukaryota; kingdom Viridiplantae; phylum Streptophyta; class Magnoliopsida; order Asparagales; family Amaryllidaceae; genus Agapanthus; species Agapanthus africanus. The sequence continues at coordinate 258,304,644 of JASDDO010000024.1, forward strand.
CTGCAGTCCACTTAATAATCTTTGTTTTCAATTAAAGAAAATTCCTAAAATTTCACATAAATTTCCTATACTCTCATTTTCCTAAATTTTCAAACCCAATTTCAGATCCATTTTAGATCCAGTGATTTTCAAATTATTTTTTAATCAAACAAATATCAAATTTGTGAACAACCCCCCACCCCCATAAAGCTCATGCTGACATAACGAAGCTCATGCTGATATTATCAGAAATCAAACTAAAAACCCATCAAAAATCAAGCAATCAATATGCAAAATGAACGATTATCCTACAAACGAGTTGAGATATATCTTTCTTTGAGTTGAGAGGAATTCTTTTTCGACCTTCAAATTAAATTCCAGAGATTTCTTTACGAGCAGTGGGAAGGTTGGTTTTTTTTTTACGGAGAAAGGGGATCAATTGGAAAGAGAGAGAAAGAATGGAACTTCTAAGTGATAACATCACGAGTCTCTATGAGAGGTGGGCCCAAAGGGAAAACAGTAGCTTAAGTAGCGTTTTCTATCGAGAGAAAACGCTACTTGAGTTAGTGATGATGCTCAATAACGGTAATTCCTTATATCATGACACGTGGCGGATGACGTGTCAGATGCGTAAGCCAGTTAGGCCCCTGAGGGCCACGGAGGGGGAACCAGTGTGCTACAGTGGGGGATTCCCTCAAACCCTGTCTCCGAGGTTGCACCCCACTCCTTTCCCCCGAGTACTTCAGCAGCCAAGCCAACTGTCCCTTTGCTCTACTCCGAGCTATCACAGGCCGGAGCTTCCTCGGCCATCCAGCTCGCCTCCGAGCCTTCCTTCGGGCTGAGCTTCCTCTCCCTCCCGGCTCGTCTCCGAGCCATCCTCTGGCCCGAGGAGTCTCCCGACCTTCAGTGGCCTTCCAGACCACCCACAGCTCACCTCCGAGCTGTCACAGAACAAAGAAGCCTCGGCCTCCCGCTCATGCCCGAGCTTCCCGCTGAGCTCATATTCCTCGGTCACATCAACCGACCAACGGCACCTATCGCAGGCGCAACCGCCTCACCTCCATGAATCTCTCCATACGCGAGATATCCACCGGCCACGTCCCTCGTTCCACGCCATCACGATCCCCCATTAACGAGCCTGTCTCGCCATTAATGGGGGATCCCGCCTATCACGCGGGCATGACGCCGGGAGTGTAACGGCCGGCATGATTCCCGTGCCTGCCTGCCTGTTGCCACTACTATATAAACCCCTCTCCAGACGGATCAAGTAAGTGATTTTCTCCCACTAGGCCGTTACTCTGCTCAAATATCCGGTCTAACTTGATCGTCGGACGGTCCTCGGTGGCACAACCACCCCGGGACTTTCTTGCAGGTAGCTTGGCCACAACAACCTTAAACCCATTGAGATCCATACGCTTCAGGAGGCAACCTCCAACTCAATCCCAGCCGTCCATCGTCGCTCGCAGCAGATCTATGGAAGGTAACAACTGAAGAAGATCTAGACCTCCATCAGTTGGTGCCGTCTGTGGGAAAATCTTGATTCCACTGAAAAAAGTTCACCTTCCGATCTCAACTCAATGGCGAGCGATCACCGCGACGATCCAAGCGCTAGCCGCCGCCTCCCCCACAATGGAGGCGTAGACGAATCTCCTCCCCCGAACGCCATCAACATCCCAGCCGTCCGGATAGATCGAGTTGCGTCCGTCATGGATGCGTTCGTCCGTGTCCAAGCGGCGGGGCAAGATCCATAAGTCGCCGCTCCCCCACCTCAGGACCGGGACCTCTACAGAGGGAGAGAAGACTCTGCTCACGTCGGCACTGCCGACCACCGCTTCGCTGCCTCCCACGGCCGCAGATCTCCCGGGCCAACATATTCTGTGACCTGCTGGGTACCCCACAGTTCAACACCGAGGTCCATCGCCAGAGCGCCTCGCCGTAAGCCACATCGCGCCCCTGTCCCTCCCGAGGAGGTGTCGATCAGCTCGCCTGTGCCCATGCATGACCGACACCCCCTTCCTTGACGGGGTTACGCGGACGGGTCTCGTCACGACAGCTCAAAGACTACCTCACCAGGAAACCATCAAAGGGTACGTAACCCGCTTCTACAACGCCCTCTTCGAAGTCCCAGAACACCGGGACGAGACGATCATTACGACACTCCGTCAGGTCTTTGGCACAGGGAGTGGCTACGCTCCTTTGCATTAGCGCAACCTAAGACCATGACCGAGGTAAAGGCCTGGACCGAACGTGAGATCCAGCTTGAGTCCGAGGTGAACGCCAACTTGCCCCGAACAGAGCAAGCCGATCAGAAGAAAAGGGGTGGGGAAGAGAAGAAGAAAACTGAGTAGCTTCACTTCTCGGTCCATCCTTAGCAGGCCTCTTGCGGCCCGTCCGGCGCTAAGGATCGAAGCCCTCACCAAGAGGCAACCGGGCTCGCCCTTGCTCGGTTATCCCTGGTTGGTAATTCCCTACCTTGCAATGCCAGGGATCGAAGCCCTCGCCAAGAGGCAACTGAACAGCTTCACTGCTCGGTCCATCCTTAGCAGGTCTCTTGCGGCCCATCCCGCGCTAAGGATCGAAGCCCTCGCCAAGAGGCAACTGAGAAGCTTCACTGCTCGGTCCATCCTTTGCAGGCCTCTTGTGGCCCGTCCCGCGCTAAGGATCGAAGCCCTCACCAAGAGGCAACCGGGCTCGCCCATGCTCGGTTATCCCTGGCTGGTAATTCCCTACCCCGCAATGCCAGGGACCGAATCCCTCGCCAAGAGGCAACTGAGCAGCTTCACTGCTCGGTCCATCCTTAGCAGGCCTATTGCGGCCCGTCCCACGCTAAGGATCAAAGCTCTCGCCAAGAGACAACTGAGCAGCTTCACTGCTCGGTCCATCCTTAACAGGCCTCTTGCGGCCCGTCCCGCGCTAAGGATCGAAGCCCCCACCAAGAGGCAACCGGGCTCACCCTTGCTCGGTTATCCCTAGCTGGTGGTTCCCTACCCCACAATGCCAGGGATCGAAGACCTCACCAAGAGGCAACTGAGCAGCTTCACTGCTCGGTCCATCCTTAGCAGGCCTCTTACGGCCCCTTCAGCGCTAACGATCGAAGCCCTCATCAAGAGGCAACCGGGCTTGCCCCTGCTCGGTTATCCCTGGCAGGTAGTTCCCTACCCTGCAACGCCAGGGATCAAAGCCCTCGCTAGGAGGCAACTGAGCAGCTACCCTGCTCGGCCAGTCCTTAGCAGGCTTCTTATGGCCCCTCCAGCGCTAAGGATCGAAGCCCTCACCTAGAGGCAACTGGGCATGGCCTCGCTCGGTTATCCCTGGCTGGTAGTTCCCTGCCCCGCAACGCCAGGGATCAAAGCCCTCGCCGAGAGGCAACTGTGCAGCTTCACTGCTCGGTCCATCCTTAGCAGGCCTCTTACGGCCCCTCCAGCGCTAAGGATCGAAGCTCTCACCAAGAGGCAACCGGGCTCGCCCCTGCTCGGTTATCCCTGGCTGGTAGTTCCCTATCCCGCAACGCCAGGGAATAAAGACCTCGCCAAGAGGCAACTGGGCAGCTTCACTGCTCGTTCTGTCCTTAGCATGCCTCTTACGCCCCCCTCCCGCGCTAAGGATCAAAGCCCTCGCCAAGAGGCAACCGAGCAGCTACCCCACTCGGTTATCCCTGTCTGGTAATTTCTTACCCTACGACGTTAGGGATCAAAGCCCTCGCCAAGAAGCACCGGGCAGCAACCCTGCTCGGCCCGTCCTTAAGGATCAAAGCCCTCGCCAAGAGGCACCGAGCAGCAACCCTGCTCGGCCCGTCCTTAGCAGGCCCATTACGGCCCCTCCCACGCTAAGGATCAAAGCCCTCATCAAGAAGCAACCAGGCTCGCTCTTGCTCGGTTATCCCTAGCTGGTAGTTCCCTACCCCACAACGCCAGAGATCAAAGCCTTCGCCAAGAGGCACCGGGCAGTAACCCTGCTCGGCCCGTCCTTAAGGATCAAAGCCTCGCCAAGAGGCACCGGGCAGCAACCCTGCTCGGCCCGTCCTTAGCAGGCCCTTTACGGCCCCTCCCGCGCTAAGGATCAAAGCCCTCATCAGGTGGCAACCGGGCTCGCCCTTGCTCGGTTATCCCTGGCTGGTAGTTCCCTATCCCACAATGCCAGAGATTAAAACCCTCGCCAAGAGGCACCGGGCAGTAACCCTGCTCGACTCGTCCTTAAGGATCAAAGCCCTCGCCAAGAGGTACCGGGCAGCAAACCTGCTCGGCCCGTCCTTAGCAGGCCCTTTACGGCCCCTCCCTCACTAAGGATCAAAGCCCTCATCAAGAGGCAACCGGGCTCGCCCTTGCTCGGTTATCCCTGGCTGGTAGTTCCCTACCCCACGACGCCAGGGATCTAAGCCCTCGCCAGGAGGCAACAGGGCTCGTCCTTGCTCGGTTATCCCTGGCTGGTAGTTCCCTACCCCACAATGCCAGGGATTTAAGCCCTCGCCAAGAGGCAACCGGGCTCACCCTTGCTCAGTTATCCCTGGCTGGTAGTCCCCTATCCCATGACGCCGGGGATCAAAGCCCTCGCCAAGAGGCACCGGGCGACTACCCTGCTCGGTCATTCATGGCTGGTAGTTCACCACCGACCAATGCTAAGGATCAAAGCCCTCGCCAAGAGGCACCAGGCAGCAACCCTGCTTGGTCCATCCTTAGCAGGCCTCTTACGGCCCCTCCCGCCCTAAGGATCAAAGCCCTCGCCAAGAGGCGACCAAGCAGCTACCCTGCTCGGTCATCCATGGCTGGTAGTTCACTACCCACCGACGCCAAGGATCAAAACCCTCGCCAAGAGGCCACCGAGCAGCTATCCTGCTCGGCCAACCCTTAGCGAGTAACTTCTTACCCGCCGACGCTGAGGATCTGAAGCCCTCCTCACGAGTCCGCCGAGTTTCTTCCTGCTCGGAGCATCCCCAGTAGGTAGCCTCCTGCCATCAGACGCTGAGGATCTGAAGCCCTCCTCACGAAGCCGCCGAGTTTCTTCCTGCTCGGCACATCCCCAGCGGGCGGCCTCCTGCCCATCAGACGTTGAGGATCTGAAGCTCTCCTCGCGAGGCCGCCGAGTTTCTTCCTGCTCGGCGCATCCCCAGCGGGTAGCCTCCTGCCCATCAGACGCCGAGGATCTGAAGCCCTCCTTACGAGGCCGCCGAGTTTCTTCCTGCTCAGCGCATCCCCAGCGGGCGGCCTCCTGCCCATCAGACGCTGAGGATCTGAAGCCCTCCTCGCAAGACCGCCGAGTTTCTTCCTGTTCGGCGCATCCCCAGCAGACAGCCTTCTGCCCACCAGACGCTGAGGATCTGAAGCCCTCCTCACGAGGCCGCCGAGTTTCGGTGTGCTCGGCACATCCCCAGCGGACATCCTCCTGCCCATCAACGCGGTGGGTCCAAAGCCCTCCTCGCGAGGCCGCTGAGTAGCTTCCTGCTTGGCGCACCTGCAGCGGGTAGCTTCCTATCCTACAAAGACACGGATCCAAGACCCGCCGAATAAACTCACACTCAACGCGCGATCAGTGCCCTAACTCTGGCAAAGGGAGGATACCGACCTTCCCACACTCGTCCTTCGTTCGACTCATACTCGATGCGCGACAACAAGAACGCCGTGTCGTCCCCGAACAATCCACCACGAGGAATTACCAGCGCCAAGCCGCACCGAAAGAACCAAGCAGTCCACTCTCGATCCGACCCATAAATAGATCAGAACGAGAGTGGGGGGCTAATGATGATGCTCAATAACAGTAATTCCTTATATCATGACACGTGGCGGATGACGTGTCATATGTGTAAGCCAGTTAGGCCCCTGAGGGCCACGGAGGGGAACCGGTATGCTACAGTGGGGGCTTTTCTCAAACCTGTCTCCGAGGTTGCACCCCACTCCTTGCCCCCGAGCACTTCAGCAGCCAAGCCAACTGTCCCTTTGCTCTACTCAGAGCTATCATAGGCCCGAGCTTCCACGGCCATCCGGCTCGCTTTCGAGCCTTCCTTCGGGCTAAGCTTCCTCGCCCTCCCGGCTCGCCTCTGAGCCATCTTCTGGCCCGAGGAGTCTCCTGACTTTCGGTGACCTTCCAAACCACCCACGGCTCACCTCCGAGCTGTCACAGAACAAATAAGTCTCGGCCTCCCGCTCATGCCCGAGCCTCCCGCTGAGCTCATATTCCTCGATCACATCGACCGACCAACGGCACCTATCGCAGGCGCAATCGCCTCACCTCCGTGAATCTCGCCATACGCGAGATATCCGCCGGCCACGTCCCTCGTTCCACGCCATCACGATCCCCCATTAACGAGCCTGTCTCGCAATTATTGGGGGATCCCGCCTATTACGCGGGCGTGACGCCGGGAGCGTAACGACCGGCGTGATTCCCGCGCCTGCCTGCTTGTTGCCACCACTATATAAACCCCTCTCCAGAAAGATCAAGTAAGTGATTTTCTCTCACTAGGCCGTTACTCTGCTCAAATATCCGGTCTAACTTGATCGTCGGAGGGTTCTCGGTGGCACAACCACCCCGGGACTTTCTTGCAGGTAGCTCGGCCACAACAACCTCAAACCCATTGAGATCCACAAGCTTCAGGAGGCAACCTCCAACTCAATCCTATCCGTCCATCGTCGCTCGCAGCAAATCTACGGAAGGTAACAACTGAAAGAGATCTAGACCTCCATCAGTTAGCGTTCTCCTTTGAGGGAAAACGCTATCTCAAATTGCATTACCCTAATCCTAACCCTAAATTAATCGAGGTTCTTTGCCAAAAACGCCGACACAAATATCGTTTTTTTCTTACGTAGTGAACTAAACTCCATGTTACCAACCCCATAGTTATTTTGGGAAATAATTTGAGGCTGAGATCATTTTGGGATTTAATTAGTTAATTATGGTTAATTTAGTAAAAAGTTTAGCAGGTTGAGAGTCTTAAAATTAACAATAGCCAGTGACATAAGCATGTTGGAAAAAACCAAGGGTACACGTAAGGATAAAAGGATAGGACTTTAGTGTCGGTTGTCAATGTATTAAGATCAAATAATTAAAGGACTTTTGTTTAAACAAATAGTAAACTAAATTGGATAAGTGTTGAGAAAACGGGCCACCAGAGACTTACAGGCCCAAAACTGTCGCGGTCTCCCACATATATCAGTGGAGTCCAGAGACCTAACTGCAAATAGCCAGAGCGGGTTCCACTGACCCATATGAGAGGCCACTGCAGTTTGGGTCTATTGGGTATTATCGCTCTGTCAGACCATAAAGAAAACACAATTTATCTTTTTCTTTATACTTTTAGGCCCCGTTTCCACATAAGTGTTACATTTACAATTTATCTTTTTCTTTATACTTTTAAATATAAATTTGTTTGTGCATAGTTCGATATGCAGGATGTGGGCCGAACAGAAGAATTTGTGGCCCAGGCAAGGATCGGCCCGGAAGGAGGATACAACTAAATTGAAGTAGTCATATATTTTCCATTAAGGCCAGTTAAGGAAAGAAATCAATAAATTCCGCGACTTAAACACCAGGTGGGCGCATAATTGATACTTGAATCGAATAAAATCGACGGTTTTGAACTACTTCCTAACAAACCCTAGTCCTATCAAATGCAAAGTCGAAAATGAAGAAGGAACCCTCTCCAATCAATCAAAAATTTAGATATCTAATTTACAGCTCCTAGAGTCTAGTTAATGATAACTCAGGACTTCGGTGATATTCGTTAAGCAACCTTCCAGACCCTTTTGAAACCGCGGTGTCAAGCCCTCCTTGAATAGGTAATGCATCCATCGTCATCTTTGATCCTATGCAACTAATGATTAGATGAGGAGGCGACCCTCGACCTCTTTATCGGTGTGACGCCAATAGGGAAATGGAGGAGGGAGCCTATGACCGGATTTGGTTTAAAGTCGCCGGCATGAACGATCCAAATGTCTGGCATTGCGTTCATGCTTTGATGGGTTTAGGCCTAATCTCAGTCAAGTCGGCTTCACCTGGTAGGTATCGTTAAACCAAATGACCTAGATGTCCCGCCTTACATTCGACCAGGTGATCTAGATGTTCAGTCATGCTCCCGATTAGGTGATCCAGATGCTCAATCCTACGTCTGAACTAACGAGGACAGACCGAGTGAACAGAGCCGACGAACATTGACTCGGTGTAAACTCGTGTCGTGAGTGATCCAGATGTCCAACTTTGCGTTTGCGTGCGGTCTTTAGACCAAGTCTTTGTCAGGGTTAGTAATATCTTAAGTATAGAGACCAGTATACTTGTAATCATTAACTTCCGCTTGTTAGTAGATGGTATGAATAAAATTGATTAAATCAATACATTTAGTCTGTTTATTATGGATTTCTCTTCCATTCAACTTAAGGGGTCAAAATTATTTTACGAAGCTTGTTCCCTCCCGCAAAGGATAGCTCATCTACCCGGCGGGATGTGTTCAGTTTGACTAATCTATTTGTCAATGTATAAATTATTGCGAGCACCTTTTCTTGCATGCCCTGCGGGACCCTTGTCGGATATACGATTCACATACCACAGTGAGGCTCTTTTGATCCATCCTGAAGCATCAGGCTAAGCGAGGCCGGCGGAAGTTGATATTTGATGACAGATGTCGATGAGAAGGGTAAGGCCATACCACGGGTTGAAAAGGCAAGGGTGATGCAACCGGGTGGTGAGATTCGTTCGAAACATCAGGAGATGTTCAATTTAGGTGACATAGATACAAAATACCATGTGCAGCGGAAAATCTATGTATCTACCCTAAAAGGTTTACCGAAATACCTGATCCAATTGATTAGATCGATCACCTTACCCACGTCACGTAAAAGATCTGATTTTTAACATCTCCAAATAACAGCTGGAAGGAAACCACACTTTGAGAGAAAACGAGAATCTCACTCTTAATCATCCCGCAAGCCAACCCATATTAGAAGAGAATGAGGAAAGGAGATGACAACTCTCTTATTTTTCTCTCTAAAAAAAGTCTCTATATTGCATGCATATCTATTATATGTCTCATATGAAACCCCAGCCTCCTTTATATGATTATATAGGGAACCCACTCATATGGGTGAATATTGGGCCGGATCGGACCCAATGGCTAACAAGAGAAATAGAATTGGCCTAAGAAAATATTGCAAACTCCTTTTCTGCAATGCCTGGCGGAACCCCTGTCATTGCATGGTGGATACACTATTCATATACCATAGTGAGGCTCCTTTGATCCGGCCTGAACCATCAAGCTAAGCGACGTCGGAAGCCGATAGTCAATGACAGACGTCGACGAGAAGAGTAAGGTTGTACCCCAAGGAAGAGCCAGGGGTGATGGAACCGGCCGATGAAGATTCGCTCGAAACATCAGGAGAAATGGAATCGCCCGAATATGACTCGGCTGATGAGATATGGCTAGGACCCAGTAAATCCAGTCATTCGAAGGCCGAGGCCGGGGATGAATTAGGTGAGATAAATGTGGGCCGAATTGAGCAGTACAGACGATCGTTGTTTATCAGTAAGAATTTGTGTGGTGAATTTCGTACTAATTTTGTGAAATTTCTCTCTCAAAATGTTGACTGTTTTGTCCGGGACTATGAAGAATTAACAAAATCGAGTCGTGCTTTGGTGGAGCATAAACTGCCGCTAAAAGGCAATTTTAAGCCAAAGAAGGCAGCCACTGCGGAGGATGGTCGCGGACGTTATACTAAAATAAAAGAAGAGGTCGTATGACTATTGAAAGATGACTTCATCCAGCAGACATGGAATCCTAATTGGATAGCCAATATAGTGCTGGTGAAGAGGAGAAAGAACGGAAATTGTGGGTGTGCGTCGATTTCAGGGATTTGAATGACGCAACCTCTAAGGGTGAGCACCCAATGACAGTGATCGAATCACTTTTATACGCATTGGCCAAGCATACAATAATGTCCGTCATGGACGATCATTCCGGATATAATCAGATATTCATAGGTCATTCTGGATATAATCAGATATTCATAGCTAAGGAGGATGTGAAGAAGACTGCATTTCACTGTCCAAATCCTCTTAGCCTTTATGAGTGGATAGCGATGCCGTTTGGTTTTAAGAATGCTGGGGCGGCTTACCAATGAGCTAGGAATCACATTTTACTGATATGATTGGCCAATTTTTCGAAGTCTATATCGATGACATAATCGTGAAGTCAAATGAAAGTGATGACCATTTGGCCGATTTGAAGAAGGATTTTTCATCGGATGCAACTACACAATTTGAGACTTAATCCTCTATTGGTATTTCGGTGGGTAACTTTCTTAGTTTTCTTGTTCACCAGAGAGGGATAAAGATCGATTGGAACAAGACAAAGGCAATTGTTTACCGCCGAAAAAAGAGACGAACCGGGATGGATCGTCTTGCCTGAATTTGGGGGCAGATACTATTTGGATTTATCCGTCCACCTCTCCGAATATGCCAAGTTGATTTATGACACCATATATCGAATGTTTGAACGAATGCGACCGTTGTAGCAGACTTTATCAGATCCATTCTCGTTTGCGAGGGGTTTTTTGATTGTGGGGATACTTTTCCCTGCAGGCGCAAGCCCCTGCAGTTAATTACGTTACCGCATCGCGATAACCACTTTCTCCTGCTCCGGAGGTTCACTTCGTGCCGTGTGTGTGTTTTTGTTTGTTTGGGTTACCCGTGGATTGTATACGGAGACTAATTTATGTTGTCGCCCGTAAGGCGTGGTTTAGTCCAAATCCGTATATCTTAGATTTGGGGTTTTTATTTAAGGACCGTTAATCTATTTTGAGATTAAGATCGACTTAAATGTATGTGAGCATTTTGGGCTCGATTTGTTTTTGTTAAGGATACATTAGTCCAATTTGAGACTAAGATCCATTTAACGAGGTTTCAAAATTATTTTTATTTATGATCCAACAAAAGAGCGTTTGGGCTCTATTATTTTAGTTTAAGCACGTTTCGGTCCATTCTCATCATTTTTTAGGCGGATATTAGTTTAGGGACATTTCGGTCCATTATCGCCATTTTGGAGGCGAATATTAGTTTAGGGATTTCGGTCCTTTATCCATCTTACGCACACGTGTATTTGTTACGTGATGAAGCAAACAATGATGATATGGAATGCACCCAATTTGGGGTACGATCCGATTTGAGGCATGCACGTCAGTTTGGAAGTGCATCAACATGTTGTTGGTTGTTGGAACCCACCACCTCTCTGAAGACGTTGAAGAATTATAACGATATATATCAGAGGTGTGAAGAGATGTACCCTTAAACTAAATCCCGTGTTTGAAGAAGAAAGGGGCTGTTATAGACCTAAAAAATGTTAGCCATGTTTGAGACTAAAATTAACTTTAGGAGATATAAGATGAATATCATTTAAGATATCGTCAATGGGACACAATTAGTCATTTTTGAGACTAAGGCCAATTTGGGAAAACATGAGCAATATGGGCTCGGTTGTTTTAGAATTCCTCACAAAACTTTAGCCAATTTGGACCGAGATTGAGTCTCCATAATTATCCAATAGTGCTAAGCACGTGCATTTCACGTGGGCACTGGTTTAGTGTTAAACACTAAAATTTTGTGGTGCTCACGTGTGAAACACGTGAGGCACCACAAATACGAGCGCTATCCATTAGGTTTTATTCCCCCACTTTTTTATATAAGTGCTAAGCACTTGATTCTTGTGGCGCTCACGTGTGAAACACGTGAGGCACCAAAAATATGGGTGCTGCCCATATGGCTTTATTTCCCTCTTTTTTATATAAGTGCTAGGCACTTGGCTAGAGTTTTCGTGCAAAGCACGTGGCTGTCTCTTTTTTTTATACCGGGGTGCTTTTTAACACTCGCGTGGAAAAAACGTGAAGCAGTTTTGGTTGTTCTCTTTGTTCGTTTGAAGCACTCACGTGGAAAACACGCGAGGCTTCAAGATAGTGCTAAGCACCAATGATTTTGGTTTTGAAGATCTTGGACCATCATCACAGTTGATTTTTTTTTATATTGAAGAGCCAAGTTCTTTATGTAGGGTTAAACCCTAATTTTTGGAGGGATTAAATTCCTATATGTTCTCGTTCTTCTTCTCTCATCTTTTTTTATAACTTGACTCTTTTCTCCCAGGTTTTGAATCTGCAGAGCAAAATCTCCCTGATGAGAATTAAATTCTCAACTTATGGAGAGATTTGCTTCTACAAATCTCAATCGGGAAAGAACTGAGTTTCTTAAATGAAGGGTTAAACTCTTAGATAGATAAAGGAGAGACAATATGACCTCTGTTTTTTTTTATCTCTGGTTTCAATGAGGAAAGTCTTCTTCTTTGAGAATTAAATTCTCTTGTTCTCCCAAGATCTCACTGTGCTCTTTTTTTTTTTTGCAGAAGCTTGTGTGGGATTCTTTCTGTGCCTCTCCTCTCTTTTTTTTCCATTAATCTCCTTGCTCCTATTTATAGGAGAAGAGAAAAGATCAATTTGTTAGGAGAATCTATAATTGAGAGATCATGATCTATCTAAAGTGATCTTTTGGATCAATTGGTGAATTTTATTTACCGTTGGATTTTTAATCCAAAAATTCTCTGTTTAATAGAGAAGTTTTCTTGTTTGTTTAACAAGATTTATGAAATATTTTTCCTAGAATAGAATTTTATTCTATCAGATGATCGGAGGGTGATTTTATAATCATCATTGGATCGTTGATCCAAGGGTCCTCTGTTTAACAGAGAGGATCTTTCTAGTTTGAGAAAGATCGAGAAAATATTTCCACATAGAATTTAATTCTATCAGATAGTTCATTTGGTGATATTTTATCACAATTGGATTTTAAATCCAAGATTCTCTGTTAGAGAAAAATCTTTCTATATTAGAAAGATCAGGGAAAATATTTCCCATATAGAATTTAATTCTATCTTACATTAGAATGCAGCAAGAAAACTCACGTGTTTAACACGTGAGGCCTGTTTGGCCTGCCAATTATTTAAATGCAGCGCCTATATGCTTTGCATATAGGCGCTCACGTATTTAACATGTGTGACTCTTTTAGCCCATTTGTTTTAATTGCAGCGCCCATATGTTTTGCATATAGGCGCTCACGTGAGGCTTATGCAGCGCCCATATGCTTTGCATATAGGCGCTCACATATTTAACACGTGAGGCTTATGCAGCGCCCATATGCTTTGCATATAGGCGCTCATGTGTTTAACATGTGAGACTTGAATAGTGAGGAATTTTTCCCTTTTCTTTCTTCTTTTCCCTTTTTTTTATATGAGGGAACAAATGCCCCCCGACATTGCTCTCACGTGGCTTGCACGTGAGTGCAACGCTGGCCACTCTTACAGCCCTTGGATTGCTTAGGGGAACGGGAAGATGAACCGCTCCCATCACGTCTTATAAAAGAGGTGTTTGGTTTATTAGACGATTCACTGTTTCTTCATCTTCTTTATCAACTTTCCTTGAGAATTTAATTCTCCTTTTTAGAGCTTAGTTCTCTGCCCTAGATCTTTCAGAGTAAAACTCTGCAAAACTACTTTTTGGGTAAGGATCTTGAACGACGTTTACCTCTTAGGGAAACTCCCTTTTCCATATTTTTTCTTTGGATTTTAAATCCATCACCAGAGCTTTGCTCTAACCCTACACCGATTTCTTAGAAATCCAAAAACACTAGGGTCTTGAGGATTGTTAGTTCTCCTCCTAGGGTTTATGTCACGACCCGAAAAGTATGGAACATGACCGGCACTTAAATTACGAAACGTCTCGAGGCGTACGTAATCTAAGTAAGCCAAAATCCAGAAATCCAAACCAAGTAAAGCAGTAGAGCGAAATAAAACCAACTTTAAAGCAAGAAGTTTAACAACTTAAGCCGAAGTATGCATTTTTAAAATCTCAAGTCTTTTCTGAAAATTTCGGCAGAGTTTCCTTTGTAAAAACTGACCCCAAACGGGTACAAACCTGATAAAGCATATATAATAAATAAAGGCATCCCTAAGCGGGAGCTAGCTCTTCGCCAACCGGCGGACAAAACCACACAATGTAATAGAATATACAACACCGAAAGGCGAGGATCAAAATCAGGATAAAAATCCAACATCATCAAGAAAACCAAAGGAAAACCATAATAATACAGCGCGCGACTCTAAGGTCGAAAGAATATACACTGGTCATCTATCTCTATCAAATATACAAGTCTGGTTGATGGAATTTTACTAGATACAACTGAAATAACAAATATACAATGGTGGTCACGATGCAAATGAACCCACCTACCATAGCAATCACCCGGAAGGAACAGTGTGCCAGCAAAGTCGCAACGAAAACCTGTACGGCAAAAGCTGCAAGGAACTGTGGCACAATGGGGGTGAGTTGCCAACTCGTGAGTATAAAACATCACAGAGCAGAAATCGCATGTATGACGCATCCTAGGTCATATCAAGTAATATTCTTAAATAATATCCTGATCCATCTACATATAAGTGCAATACGACGTGCTCGTGTCAGTGCCTCAGATAGCAATATATCAGATATATGATGTATGAATGCATTACAAATGAAAACAGAATACATCATGAGTGAGACAACTGTTTTCTTTATTTAATGAGATTCCTGTATGTATATAAATCGAATATCATCAATGAAATCAACAGAGAAATCAGTGTCAAGCATCGACACAAAACATGAATCTCAATATCTCAGGCTCCGGCTATCCGGACTGGCCTGTATCATCAAATCTCAATATCTCAGTGTCTCAAATCTCAATATCCCAATACCTCGGGCTCCGTCAGTCCGGATCGGCCCATATCATCAATCACATGACCACGAACGGTATCCTCCGCGCCAAACAATCACCGGTAGGCAGTCTTCCCTTGCCGGGCTCATCGTCTACAACTCGAGCTTCTTGCCCCGAGTACCATACCGGGTCCACCATGTACCCGCAGACGGTTCATCCAACTCCTCGAATCGGGTCTCGAAAACCATCTCAGAACCGAGAAAACATCATGGTGGACAATACTTATCATATCAAGGAAAATCGCATCTTTCCCTTTAAAATAAAATAATCAGTTTAAAAAACTTTCACATGCGGTTTCCAAATCCAGAAGATCTCAAGAAGGGCTACCTTCCATGGGCCCGATACATTCTCTCCGCTCAACGCTTATGGCTGCAGAATGTTGGGTTGTACTAAGTGGTGTATGCGTCATTGTTCAACTATCATGCTCCTACGTCTGGTGGGTCAAGGCCTTCTTGAACCAGTGGAATCTTCCCACGAACACATTTTTGCTTGGGGATCGTGAAGTCTGTATCTCCCTAGAGGAGTTTCACGGAATTTCAGGGTTGCCGATTAAGGGAGAGCATTACGAAGAATTACTGTCTCCTGATGAGTATATATTTGCTATAGTGCCCGCTAAGCTTGATGGCTTAACGACCGAGAATGCTATTCGTCACAAGCATCCAAGTCTAATCAAGGTCTTGGGTATTTTTGAGAAACTGTTCATGACATCTGAAGGGCAAGGTGTCACTTTCAATACTTTCATTTCTTGCTTTCTCTGCGAAGATGTCTTATCCAAGAAGGCTCCGAAATTCATGAAGATCGAGAATCCTTTAGGATTCGGCTTGAAGAAATTGCCGACTAAAGAATAAGACCTGCCACAGTTTTATATTCCAAGCTCATTGGTCGTAATCTTTGACGCGATCGCTGCCCCTGGAATGGATGAAGAAACTTTCTTTGTTGGCTTCATCGGTCTCTGGCTTAGCTGGTTCGCCATGCCGATGCATCGCTGTTTTATAAGAGCTTCCGTCTTCTATCCCGCCCATCACATAGCCGAAGGAGCACGATTGGTTGTTGGTATTGCAGGACTATCACACTTATACCATGGTTTAAGTATTGCTGCCAACACTTCTAATCCGAGTGCGGACATCGTGAATTTCTCCCTCCACTACTTCACGTCGTGGATCGAGATGCATGTGTTGGGCGCGTTTGTTGTGCATCGACGACCTAATTTCTATGAGTCGTATACTTTCTCGCGGGTTATGAGGCTGGTCGACGCTTCTGCTCCTGATCAGACCCAGTTAGGGGCTCTGAGCGTACTATTCAATTCGTATTCAAACGAAGGCGGGATGGTTTTCAGTGACAGAGTCCTTTCTGCTCCGGCTGGGCCTATTCAACAGTTATTCTTTGTCGAAGAGTGAAGCTGCAGTTTTGAAGCCCAAAGAGATCATGCATTTATATTCAATCAGGCCAGGATACATAGTGTTCCGCCTAAATAATATTGTTCTCTTCATGCGGTACAATCCGCATCGCTTCGCCCAGTAGCTAGGTTACAACCAGGGGGTCCCCCTCGAAGCCTTTTTTTTCGAGCCCACTCTCTCGCTGGAGGACACTCACGACGTCATCCACCACTTCATGCGATTGGGTACCGGTTCCTTCTTCATGATTCCCGAGCCTGACTATCTTTCGAGGCCCGTGGGATCCTTCAAGGGCTGGTATCGTCACCAGGCTGGTCCCATCATTGCAAAGGAGAGAAGGGTCCTCTTTGAATGTAAAGCTCCTGCTTCCGCTTAGGCCATCAGCATCCCGATTCGGCCACAGTCGGTTGTTTGCCCTCCTATAAGGGACAGCGGATCAGTGCTCATTTCTAAGGCTGCACAAGCCGAATCATCCCCCCGTACTGCTGGTATGCCGGTACGTACAAGAGCCGAGACAACGACTCCTGATAAAGCACCAGCCGTAGCACCCCAAAAGGAAGATACCGAAGGCGATGTTGGGCAGCGTCATGCAAAAGCGCCAAAGGGGAAAAAGCGCCCCTCCACTGGTGTTAGCTCATGCTCTAAAAAGAGAAAGAAATCGGTCGTTGGTCTACTCGATACTTTGCTTGAGTCTGAACCCCTCCACGACGAGCCTATATCTGTGCATGAACAAGACGACGGTATCCTTTTTCCCGGCACGTCTGCCGAGGAATCCGCTCAGTTGGCCGAAGCCTTGAGGCGACCGTAAGATGAAAATGAAAATGTGCGCCCGAAGAAGGGAGGCTTTCCCCCTGTCATATTCTATGACGTTGATCCGTTATTACCTAGATTACCAATGGGTCCTCTGACAATGGGAGAAGAACGGGCTCTCAAACAACCCATCTCGGCCGTTTCTGAAGATGAGGCCGCTCTAAAGACGGGCAGGCATTTGCTTTCGATCGAAACCCGACGAGCGCATTTGATCAGAAAAGAGTAGCGACTCGAAAAGGCCATACTTCAGGCTCCCTGGCGTATTGGTATGCATATTTTTCGTATCTTTCTGCAAATAATTCATATTACTTTCCTATTGCATTATTTTTATGAAAAATTTTGTAGGGGCTTCTGTAGCGGATGTAGTTTCGAGCCCGGATCGCGCTATGGACATAGATTCTACGAATATCTTCCGTGACACACCGGAGGGTGTAGAAGAGATTACTGGAGCTGCTATCCCCGCTATGGGGCTTCCGGTGATGGTTTCTATTCCTCCAACAGAGATTGCCACACCGGCAATAGATCCCATGGATATCTCTAGTGATGCACCGAAGGGTGTAGAGGAGATTGTCGAAGCTGCTGTCCCTATCTCGAGGCCTCTAGCGGTGGCTTTTGTCCCTCTATTGGAAGATGTCACGCTGGCCATAGACCTCACGCATATATCTAGTGATGCACTTGAGGGTGTAGAGGAGGCTGCCGAAGCTGCCATCCCTCCAGTTCAGAGCAGGTGAAGTATCAAAGGTAATTATCTACATTTTGTTTAACGACCCCTTCATATAACTGAAACTTTCCTTCCCTCAGAATTGCTGGAGTTGGTGTATTCTATTGTGGACCTTTCTCCAAGGAAAACCTTCCAGCTTTTACTTGACATGGCGGCCCCGCAAGCGATACCTCCACAAAGCATAGTCCTTTCTTCTGGCCAGGGTTGGTAATCTTTTGCTTTTTCATTTTATATTTTCATAATGATGCTGATGCGCCTTCTATTTAAACCGCAGTCCTAGAAGTTGACAACGAAGTCGAAATTCTTGATGGACCTGGGGATTTCTCAAACCCTCCTTCCGTGGGTAAGTGACACTTTAGCATTGGCGTTCTTTTACTTGTTTTATGTTTAGAAAGGAAACTAACCATTCATATATGCTTACAGCTTTGCCAATCCTGACCCTCTTGGAATCCCGGATCTCCATGCCATTAGGCCCTTACGCCCGATGCGTGTCTGAGAGGATGGCAAACCAGAGCATTCATTCACTGGCGATTCTTATCGAAGATCTTCATGCTGGTAATCCTGTCACGGCCGAAGAATTCGCTGTTGAAGCCAATGCCTCTTTGTCTGTTCTTGCCACTTATCATGACGAGGCACTGGTGCGTACTTGGGTCAAGTATTGCCGTTGAGTGGAGGCCTGCCTACATGGGTTTGAATGCGTACGCCTTCCCTTTGACATCTTGTCTATAAAGGCCAGCCTACGTGCATGGATCGACCGATGCGCAGCCAATCTCCAGTCATGTGAAAAGAGACTCAACCGAAAGTTTTCGGCGAGAGAACTGGCTTCAAAAGCTTTAGGGGAACTTCAAGCCCAACTTACCGCCAAGACTACTCGTGCTTATGAAATTTGGCGAGTTCTTCAGGAGGCCATTACGGAGGTGGTAGCTCTTGATAAAGTCGTTATTTTCACACGCGGGATGGTCAAGGCCCACAAGGCTGCCGAGAAAGAAGTCGAGAGTCGATTTTCTTCATACGAGAATTAACAAGCACAGGCAGGGACTCAGCTCGCGACGTTGATAGAGCTCGAAGCAGAAGTCCGGCGGAAGAATGACGAACTTGCTGGCTTATTGAACCGCCCACTCGTTTAGAAATTTTTGTCGCTATATATTTTCTTCTTTTGTTCTTTTATATCTTGTATTCATTTTGATTTATGAATAAAATACATATTTCATTTCATCCTTGCGCCTCTCTGTCTTGACTTGACGTAAAGTAGTTTATGTACTTATCTCGGAGTTTGTAGTTTATTCACTCATTTCGGAGTTTGTAGTTTATTCACTCATTTCGGAGTTTCTAGTTTACGTACTCATTTCGGAGTTTGTAGTTTATTCACTCGTTTCAGAGTTTCTAGTTTATGGACTCATTTCGAAGTTTGTTTAGTTTATGAACTCATTTTGGAGTTTGTTTAGTTTACCTCCCTTAGGTTTACAGGTAAACTTGTCCTAACGTTGTATATAGATAACCTCCATTCTTTACGATAGAGGTCCATTAGGTTTGTGGTACTAGGGTTTTAGTCCATGGTACCGTCGCGTTGGTTGATGTATTTCTCGATATGAGGTCTTTAAGCCGTTGTTCGAGTAGCCCCGCGACTGTCGTGTCTTTGATCCCTTCGGGGGCTGGACAAGACGTCTTCAAGTAATCTTCTTAGGCTATATGACCGTCGGAAGAGCAACCGTTAGGAATTTCCCATGTCGCTTTTTACTTAAGGTTAAGCTCAATTTAGATCCCCGATGAGTCATAACCACTCCGCGCTGGTGTGGGATGATCTCTGATAGTCTCTTAGGTTTTATATAATTGTCGTCAAGACCTTGAAGCTGGGAATATGCCGTTGATTCATTTTTGTTTGACGATGTCGTGCCGTTTCTTTGCTGGAATAGGGTATACATCTGTAGGTCCTCTATGCTGTATGTATTGCAATTGAAGTCCGGAGATAGGAATATGTCTTTGCTCCAGTTTGATTTGGCTCGTTGGAGTTTTGTTGATGTCACGTCTGCACCGTGATAGAATAAGAAGGAACGCCGGGGCAGTTTTTAGGTTGTATATGAACCGTCGAGACTTGGAGCTAGGAATTTGCCATGGCTCCATTTTTTATTTGACCCTTGGGTCTTTGTTGACGTCGTGTGTGCACCATGATGGGACGAGAAGGTACGCCGGGGGAGTCTTTAGGTTGTATATGAACCGTCAAGACTTAGAGTTAGGAATTTGCCATGGCTCCGTTTTTTATTTGACCCTTGGGACTTTGTTGACGTCGTGTCTGCATCGAGCTGGAATGAGAAGAACGTCGAGCTGATCTCTAGGTTGTATATGAACTGTCGAGATCTGGCTCTCCCTTTGACGGAGCCTAGTAGGAAAATATTGTTCCTTTTCCCTTATTTATGCCCATGGATTGTATACAGGGGTCAGTATGGACTCACCTGCATGGCAAAGGAAAATTTATTTTATTTTATTTTATTTTTTATTGCCGCGATAATCTATCTTTTCATCTTTTCATATCGCGAAAGTCGCGATTGCCCAATCATTTCGGCTATTTATCGCGGTGCCCAATCATTTCGGTTATTTTTATATTTTTACTCTCTGCTTTTTATTGCGAGTTGCCTAAACATTTCGACTGTTACATATGCATATATTTTTTGCTCGTTGATTTTTTATTGCGAGTTTGGAATCTGATACCAACCTTGGCATCAGTATCGCAACGACTGGAATATTACCAGCAGCGAATCATCATTTGCTATGAAAGGACTTGGAGTTTGACACCTATTTATGCATCAACATCGCTACCACTGGAATGTTACCAGGAGAAAATCATCATTTGCCTTAAGAGGACTTAGGGTTTAACATCTATTTAGGCATCAGCATCGCTACCACTGGAATGTTACCAGGAGCGAATCATCATTTGCCTTGAGAGGACTTGGGTTTTAACACCTATTTAGGCATCAGCATCGCTACCACTGCAATGTTACCAGGAGCGAATCATCATTTGCCTTTGTTGGTTTGAACAAAGGTGATTTAGCAAACATAGTTAGGATCTCGTCGATTAAGGCTTTTTGACTTTATGAGCCCAATGGGTCTCATAAAGGTATTTCTCCCTACGAGTCGAGAGGATCTCATAGGTGTAAGTTCTCCTTAGAAGTCGTGGGTACTCCTAAGTGGTATTTTTCCTTGCAAGTCATAAGGATCTTACAAGAGTGTTTTCTCCTTATAAGTCGAATGGACTTACAAGTGTCGTTCACCATATGGGGATTGTTCTCCGCTTAATGCGGGAGACGGGACCACGTAGGTTCGTCTTGCCTCAATTTAGGGGCAGATGCTATTTGGTTTTATCCGTCCACCTCTCCGAAGATGCCAAGTTGATTTATGACACCATGTATCGAAAGTTTAGACGGATGCGGCCGATGTAGCAGACTTCATCAGATTCCCCCTCATTGTGAGGGTTTTTTTGATTGTGGGGATGCTCTTCCCTGCAAGCGCAAGCCCCTGCAGTTAATTACGCTACCGCATCATGGTAACAACTTTCTCCTTCTCCAGATGGTCACTTCGTGTCGTGTATGTTTGTTTTATTTTTGGTTGCCCGTGGATTGTATACGGAGACTAATTTATGTTGTCGCCTGTAGGGCGTGGATTAGTCCAAATCCGTATCTTCTTAAATTTGGGTTTGGGTTGGGTTTAAGGATCGTTAATCTCATTTGAGACTAATATCAACTTAAACGTTTGTTGAGAATACGTTAATTTAATTTTAGACTAAGATCAACTCAACAGGATCATTTAGATCCAACAAAAGAGTATTTGGGCTCTATTTTTTAGTTTAGGGACTTTGCGGTCCATAAGTTTAAGGACATCATAGTCCATGGGGTTTAAGGACCTCATAGTCCATGGTAGTTTAGAGACATCATAGTCTGTAAAGTTTAAGGACATCATAGTCCATGAGTTTAAGGACCCCACAGTCCGTGGAATGTCTGGTTGTCGGGACCCGTCATCTCTCTGAAGACGTTGAAGGATTACAACGACAAATATCAGAGGAGTAAAAAGATGTACTCTTAAACCAATATTGGTTGGGAAATATGTAGTCCAATTTAGGACTAAGATCAAAGATTTATGAGCATATAGGTTCAATTAATCTGAATTAGAGATCTGTGGCCAACTTGGACTCGGCCCATTCAGTTAAAATGTTGGGCATTTAATTAGGCTCAGTCCTTTTTTCATTTAACAATGATGAGCATTGGTTTGGATTCTGACAACAGTTTTTGTCTTTTATTAAATGCTGAGCACTCATTATGGCTCTGGGCTTTATTATTTAAAGAATAATTTATGTTCTCTCAGCGCATACGTGAGGAGCACGTGGCGCGCTTGGCGCTAAGCGCTAGACTTAAAGCGCTAAGGCGCTTCCTGTGAGATAGCGCACACGTGAGGAGCACGTGGCGTGCTTGGCGCTGAGCGCCAGTCAATGAGTACAGAGCACTCTTTATAAAATAGCGCCCACGTGAGGAGCACGTGGTGCGCTTGGCGCACGTGGTGCGCTTGGCGCTGAGCACCAACCAATGAACGTAGAGCGCTGCGCTCTGATAGCCAGATTTGAAGCGCTGAGGCGCCTCTTTAAATTGGAGCGCTAGGAGCGTTGCGGCGCTGTGCGCCAGTCTTGGAGCGCTTAGGCGCTTCTTTATATTTAGAGCGGCAGATTTCTTTTTATGCAACTTTTATCAGTTCTGCGCTCTGAGAATTAAATTCTCGATCATTGGAGACTTTGGCTCATAGATCTAAGAAATCAGTTCTTATTAAAAGATTTTACAATCTCTTTTGTTCTTGTGAAAGACTTTGTCTTTATTTTATAGATCTATGATTTGAAGAAAATTAAGTTTTTCCCCTCACTTTTTATGATGAGATGCTATGATCTCCTTTATGAAAGACCTCAGTCTTGTAGATCTATGATCTTAGAAAAAAAATAGGTTCTTCTCCTCTTATGAGATGATTTCATTTCTCTGTTTTATTTACCTTGAAGAAATTCTTCTTTTTCTGAGAGCATGCTCTTTTCTTTTTAAATTTTTCAAAGCTTATAGGGGGTCTCCTCTGTGTCAGACTTGAAGTCTTGGGGCTTTTATATAGGGCAAGCTGATTTCTTGAATCAGTTGAAGAGATCTTTTCTTTAATTGATTTGGGGATATTTCCCACCGTTGGATCTTTGATCCTAGAGCTTCTGTTTTATAAAAGGCAATTTTCTTGTTTTAAACAAGATTGAGAAAATCTTTTCCCATACAGAATTTATTCTGCATCTTGGTGATTTTTAATCACAATTGGATCTTTGATCCAACGGCAGGGAACATTTAATCCTAGCGCTAGCGCTGCTAGCGCTAGCGCTCTCGTTCTTTGCATGTGAGCGCTGCAGCAGAGCCTTTGACTCTTAGCGTTGGCGCTTTTAGCGTCAGTGCTCTCGTGATTTGCACGTGAGTGCTGCGGCAGAGTCTTTGACTCTTAGCGCTGGCGCTATTATGAAGCGCTGCTTCATTTCAAATTTCAAAATTTGAACAGAGTTTTGCTTTGATTGGGGTAAACAAATGCCCCCCACCATTGCGCTCACGTGGCCCACACGCGAGTGCAACGGTGGCAGCATCTCTACCATCGGATCAACTCAGAAGTTGAAACGGCTCTCAGTGCCTATAAATAGGGCCTTTGGCCCTTGAGATGACCTCTATTCATCTTCTTGTTTGTTTTTCTGAGAATTAATTCTCCTTTAGAGCACAGCTCTTTGTTTTAAGAACTTCTCTTAGAGATAGAACCCTGTCGAAAATTTCAGGTAAAAATTAAATCTTTGACGGGATTACTTTGTAATCTAGGGTTTCACCCATTAATAGAGCCTTGCTCTTTTAAATCATATAGATTTTTAGGGTTTCCTAATAGAGCTTTGCTTGTTTCAAAACATATAGATTTGTTAATCTTTCATAAAGAACACTTAAAGTTTGTTCATGGATCCTGAAGATAATGGATTTTTTAATTCATTAAAAGCTTTGCTTTTAGGGTTTCTGTTGGGTTATTCCATCTTCCTCGCAGAGCATGGCTCTTAGAATTCTCGGGGAATTTTTTTTATTCCCCTCATAATTGATTTTGACAGGTGTCACTCCTCTCTGTTGAGCGTTGCTCTCGAGGAGTTTAACTCCTTAACCCGAGGAGTCTCTCATTAAATGAGAATCTTTTTAGGATTTCTCCTTTATTTGCACAAATTTGAATTTGTTGTGTCTCTTAATCAGAACTTATTTTCTCCGTGAGGATATCAAGAGTTGTTTAAATCCCCGTGTCTATTTCAATAATCTTTTTTTAATCAGTCTGCCTACTAAACTCTTACTGATTTTCCTTTTCAGACGTTATGGCCGCTCATCTGTATGATCTCGACGAGATTATTTCTTATGGAGACATTCGCTCACTAGGCCGCTGCCAGAACCAGAAGTTTACAAACGCTCAGTGCTCCGAAATCATGCGTCTCTTTGATGAATACAATAGTTGACTACTTCCTTGACGTTCCGCTCTTTTGAAGCTCATTGTAAGAGCGATCTAGGAAGCACTTCCTTTATTCTATGACGGCATGCCGCTTAAAGTATTGGATGACGCCGAAGATAAGGTACACTCGGTGTATCTGATGGGCCTAATCTCAAAGAAAAGGCGAGACAATTTTGTTGATATTCTGCATCAAACTTTTCAATAGGCGACGATAATCGCTGCCTATCGAAGGGCGGAGGACATCAGTGAGGACCCTGACGCTTGTGATCGTGAAAGGAAGCATACGAGAATGGTCCGAGAGGCCCGAAACATTTTAGATGGCCTAACTTTTGAATTTCTCAATTCATGTCCTGGATTTGATGTCTTGCCATTGTAAACATTTTAATGATGTTTTTGTTTACCATTTTCATCACTGTAAGAATTTTCTGAAGTATGAATAGACAATTTTTGTTTTCGCGTGTTTATTTTATGCATTAAACCTTTTCCACACATACATAAATGGGTACGCTTCGAACGCTTAACTGGATGAAAATTAAATGTTCCTCTTACTGTCATTCATAGTATGTGGTTGACGTCCATAGGTTACGTCTTTTCATTTTGATTTGACGCAGAACAGTTTACGCACTCTTGAGTAGCACCTCCATTTCTCTGGCATGTAATTTTGGCAAATGTGGTCTGTAAATGTCCATCTTGACCTCTATGTAGGGTAGTGATAGCTTAGGAAACAGGTTCAGGTCTGTTGCCCAAGGCTTTTCAACTTTATGAGTCGTGAGGGTCTCATAAACACTTTTCTCCCTACGAGTCGAAAGGATCTCGTAGGTGTATTTTCTCTTTAGGAATCGTGAGGATTCCTAAGTGCGTGTTTTCTCTCGAGAGTAGTAAGGATCTCACAAGAGAATTTTCTCCCTTACAAGTCGGGAGGACTCGTAAGTGGTTGATGAGTTGACTTATTCCCGAGTTGAAGCATTGCTTTGACGGGGAGGTTGAGGGTTGACTTTGGCCGTTTTCCACGGGGTCAGGATTGACTTTAGCCGTGTTCCACGGGGTCATGGGTTGACTTTGTCCATACGGGGTTAGGATTGACTTTAGCCATATGGGGTCAGGATTGACTTTAGCAATACGGGGTCAGGATTGACTTTAGACATACGGGGCAGGATTGACTCTCGGTTGTCTGTGCACCGCCGAGTCATGGAACTGGGAACTTTGCTGCGGCTCTGCTTTGCTGACGTTGCGTCTGCTGTAATGAGACGAATGTCTAGGTGGTCTCTAGGTTGTCTGTGAACCGTTGAGATTTGGAACTAGGGACTTGCCATGGTTCCGAGGTTGATTGTCACATCTGAATCCTGCTGGAATGAGGAGGACGCTGTTGTGGGTCTCCAGGCTGTAGATGTGGTCGTCGAGACTTGGAACTATGGACTCTGCCGTGGATCGAGATTGATTGTCGCATCCGAATCCTGCTGGAATAAGGAGGAACACTGTTGTGGGTCTCCAGGCTGTAGACTTGGCCGTCGAGACTTGGAACTAAGGACTCTGCCATGGCTCCGTTTTGCTGACGTTGTATATTCCTGCAGAGACACTGATTTCTCTGCAGGTCGACGCGAATCGAGATGCTCTCGTCAAGGACGCTGATTTCCCTAAATCGAGGTTTTTGCCAAGGACACCGATTTCCTCGGAGTTCAGACGAATCGAGAGATTCTTGCAAAGACACTGATTTCCTTGCGGGTCGACGCGAATCGAGATGCTCTCATCAAGGACGCTGATTTCCCTGAATCGAGGTTTTTGCCAAAGACGCTGATTTCCTCGGAGTTGAGATGAATCGAGAGATTCTTGTAAAGACACTGATTTCCTTGCGGGTCGACGCGAATCGAGATGCTCTCGTTAAGGACGCTGATTTCCTTGAATCGAGGTTTTTGCCAAGGACGCTGATTTCCTCGGAGTTGAGACAAATCGAGAGATTCCTGCAAAGACACTGATTTCCTTGTGGGTCGACGCGAATCGAGATGCTCTCGTCAAGGACGCTGATTTCCATGAATCAAGATTTTTGCCAAGGATACTGATTTCCCTGGGGTTGAGATGAATCGAGGTTCCTGCGAAGACACTGATTTCCTTGCGGGTTGACGCGAATCGAGATGCTCTCGTCAAGGATGCTGATTTTCCTGAATCGAGGTTTTTGCCAAGGACACTGATTTCCCTGGGGTTGAGACGAATCGAGGTTCCTTCAAAGACACTGAATTCCTTGCGGGTCGACGCGAATCGAGATGCTCTCGTCAAGGACGCCGATTTCCCTGAATCAAGGTTTTTGCCAAGGACATTGATTTCCCTGGGGTTGAGACGAATCGAGGTATTCCTGCAAAGACACTGATTTCTTTGCGGGTCGACGCGAATCGAGATGCTCTCGTCAAGGACGCTGATTTCCCTGAATCGAGGTTTTTGCCAAGGACACTGATTTCCCTGGGGTTGAGACGAATCGAGGTTCCTGCAAAGACACTGATTTCCTTGCGGGTCGACGCGAATCGAGATGCTCTCGTCAAGGACGCTGATTTCCCTGAATCGAGGTTCTTTCCAAGGACACTGATTTCCCTGGGGTTGAGACGAATCGAGGTATTCCTGCAAAGACACTGATTTCCTTGCGGGTCGACGCGAGTCGAGATGCTCTTGTCAAGGACGCTGATTTCCCTAAATCAAGGTTTTTGCCAAGGACACTGATTTCCCTGGGGTTGAGACAAATCGAAGTTCCTGCAAAGACACTGATTTCCTTGCGGGTCGACGCGAATCGAGATTCTCATCAAGGACGCTGATTTTCCTGAATCGAGATTTTCGCCAAGGACACTGATTTCCCTGAGGTTGAGACGAATTGAGGTATTCCTGCAAAGACACTGATTTCCCTGCGGGTTGACGCGAATCGAGATGCTCTCATCAAGGACGCTGATTTCCCTGAATCGAGGTTTTTGCCAAGGACACTGATTTCCCTGGGGTTGAGACGAATCGAGAGAATCCTGCAAAGACACTGATTTCCTTGCGGGTCGACACGAATCAAGATGCTCTCGTCAAGAACGTTGATTTCCCTGAATCGAGGTTTTCGCCAAGGACACTGATTTCCCTGGGGTTGAGACGAATCGAGGTATTCCTGCAAAGACACTGATTTCCCTGCGGGTCGACGCGAATCGAGAGGTTCTCGTCAAGGATGCCGGTTTCCCTGAATCGAGATATTTCGCCAAGGACGCTGGTTTCATTGGGATCGGTTGACTTGTTCTACTTTTTGCAGTGTCTAGGTTGATGTATTTCCGAGACGGGGTCATTGGATGACGTATTTCCGAGACGGAGGTCATTGGCCGACGTATTTTCGCTTTCTATGGTGTCGGGTTGACTCTAGGTTGTCTGTGAACCGTAGAGTCTTGGAACCAGGGACTTTTCCGTGGCTCCGATGTTTTGACCCTGGGGTCCTTTGTTGACGTCGTATCTGCATCCTGCTGGAGTAAGGAGAAGCGCCGTTGGTGATCTCTAGGCTGTCTGTGAACCGTCGAGATTTGGAACTGGGGGACTTTGCCATGGTTCTGGGGTAGTCTCTAGGCTGTCTGTGAACCGTCGAGATTTGGAACTAGGGACTTTGCCATGGCTCCATTGTTTTGACCCTGGGGTCATTTGTTGACATCGCATCTGCATCCTACTGGAGTGAGGAGAAGCGCCGTTGGTGATCTCTAGGCTGTCTGTGAACCGTCGAGATTTGGAACTAGGGGACTTTGCCATGGTTCCGGGGTAGTCTCTAGGCTGTCTGTGAACCGTCGAGATTTGGAACTAGGGATGTTGCCATGGCTCTGTTTGTTGATGTCGCGTCTGCCTCCTGCTGGGGGCGAGGAAGAACGCTGTTGTTGATTTCTAGGCTTGTAGATGTAGCCACTGAAATCTGGCTTCCCTTTGACGGAGCCTAGTGGGATAATATGGTTCCCTTTTTGTTTATGCCCATGGATTGTATACAGGGGTCAATGTGGAGTTACCTGTAGGGCAAAAGTTTCATCATCATTTTTTTTTCTTTCCGCGACGCTCTATCATTTCAGCTTTTCTATCGCGAAGTTCGTGATTGCCCAATCATTTCGGCTGTTTTTCGCGGTGCCCAATCATTTCGGCTATATATTTTTTTACCCGCTATTTTTTATTGCGAGTTGCCTAATCATTTCGGCTGTTTTCGTATGCATATATTTTACTTGCTGATTTTGTTGCAAGTTGCCCTATCATTTTGGCTATTTCATATGCATTTATGGCTCGCTGGCTTTATGTTGCGAGTAAGAGACTTGGGATTTGATACTGATTTAGGCATCAACATCGCTACAACTGGGATATTGCCAGGAGCGAATCATCATTTGCCTTTGTCGGTTCGAACAAAGGTGGCTTAGCAAACAGGGTTAAGATCCTGTCGACTAAGGCTTTTGACTTCATGAGCCGTAAGGGTCTCATAAAGGTATTTCTCCCTACGAGTCGTGAGGATCTCGTAGGTGCGTTTTCTCCTTAAGAATCGTGAGGATTCTTAAGTGTATGGTCTCTTATAAGTCGTAAGGATCTCACAAGAGTGCTTTCTCCTTATAAGTCGAGAGGACTTACAAGTGTCGTTCTCCATATGAAGATATCCCTCGTCAGTGGTGGGACTCTGTTTGGGAAACGATTATTTGTGCTCGTGGATTGTATACAAGGGCCAGTATTGGATCACCTGTAGGGCAACTTAGGGAGTGTGATGGCTTAAGAACAGATTCAGATCCCTGTAGCTTAAGGCTTTTGAATTCTATAAGCTGTGAGGGTCTCATAGGGGGCTTCTCCTTACTAGTCATGAGGATCTCGTAAGTGTAATTTCTCCTTAGGAATCGTGGGGATTCCTAAGTGTGTTTCTCCCTTATGAGTCGTAAGGATCTCACGCAGGTGTTTTCTCCTTACAAGGTCGAGAGGACCTTGCAAGTGTGCACGAATTTTTTATGAGCCTGCGCCCTCTCGGGTTTTCACAAACTCGCTGGTAGCCCTGCTGTTTTTACTCACGGAGCCCTTTCGGGTTTTCATCCATGCCAATTTTGCTTGTGGACGTACCGTTTTTTTTTGGGTCAGCCCTAGGATGCTGCGGTTTGTAGTAGTTTAAGGACATTTTGGTCCGTCTTTCATAGGTCTGAGATTTTTTTCGGGCAACATACGATTACAGAGCTGGCTGTTCTCGCAAATCTTTGCATCTTTTGTGTCGGAGGTGGATTCCTCAAAGAGAGGGCTGAAGGCGATTTCCTCATCAGAGTCGCTTCCAAAGGTGATAACTTGCGATCCCTTGGTGTCAACCATGTGACAGTTGCCGACAGTTCTTTTGCGCTCATCTGTCGTGCTTCTCTGTTCCTCACGAGCCGTGCGCTTCACTCGTTAAACGTGTTGTCGGCGGGCAACATATCTCTGCCACCAGTTTTTAAAGGCTATGCACTCTTCGGTAGGGTGTGCAATTCTCTGATGGTATAAGCAGAAGTTAGGATGTATGTCCGCTTCATCAAGATGTATACTGCCATGAGAATTTCCTTTGAAAGAGGGCAACTTCATTCCCATTGACAGGACCCTAGCGAATCGTTTCCTTGCTTTAAGCTTGCTTTTGCTGGCGATAGGGATGCTACGATCCGGTTGGGGTATTCTATGGCTTCCCGTTACCGGAGCTTCTTTAACTTGAGGCCGACGTCTGGCCCTTTTGTATATGGCCGTTTCCTGCTCTCTGTCAGCTTTGCTTTTCGGAAGAGCTTCGCTCAGCAGTCTGTCAATCAATTCATCCGATAGCTCCAGGGATTTTGATTCTGGTTCTGGATCTGCCCCCAGTTTCTCTGCACCTGGAGCTTCTTTATCATCTATTGACAAGTGAGAGATCATGTGATAACCTGCCATGTAATCTTCGGGTTCTTTTGACGCGTCGTCTCCTTTGTCATTGTCATTGCCTCTGTTCTCAAGGATATGGTTGAGAAATTCCTGGAGTGTGACTGGGGTCCGTGCCTTCTAGTTATATTCCTCCAGCGCGTCAATATACTTTTGCAGATCCGTACGCTTGTCATCAAATTATGCAGGCTTTTTGGTCTTCTTCTTTTTCTTCGAAGACTTTGACGGCCGGGCCTGGGTGTTTTGCCCATCACTATTAACTCCCAATGTTGGGTGTGGTTTCAGCATCCCCTCGATGATCTTTGGCTCTAACGGGCTTTTCCACCTGATCGCCGGACATGTTTGAAGATCTTTCAGCATTCTTTTAGTTTTTGCCGAAATAACGACTTCCCATGGATCTTCCTCTATAAATGAGCATGATGCCCCCGGCATGTCCATCCTTTTAGGGGTGTGCTGTTGTGGCGGATTTACCTTCCAGTTTTCGGACAGCGCGGACTTGCCCTGTTGATACTAGTCTTCAACCCAATTTTTGAAGACATAGCAGTCTTCGATCGGATAGCCCAATACTCGGTGGTAGGCGCAGTAATTGGGATCGTTGACTTCGTTCGGTTGTAGTGGGTGTCTCAGATCCGGTAGAGTGATGACCCCGTTGCGCACTGCTAGTTCGAACAGTCTCCTTGTTTTATCCCAAGGAAATGAGTAAGGACGTCTCAACTTCTCATCGAGGGATTGCCGCTTGTTGCTTTGGAGAACAACTGGTCTCGAGCCACTCGGTTGTTGTTGAGCGTTGGAGGCGAAGGTTGCTTTCCCTTTCCCCTTCTCATTCCGAGGATCCGTCTTTGAGGAGGACGGTCTATGGGCCATCTAGTCCATTTAGGAAAGCTTGTCGTTCAAGGCCTGGAAGGTGGTCGGCTTGAAAAACATCATGAATTGGGATATGGTTGCCTGAGGATCGAGGGTTCCCATAAACATGCCCACGGCAGGAGCTTCCTCTATGCGCTGTTCACACTTTGACCACAGATTCCGCCACCGAATGGCGTATTGAACCAAGGTTTCTCCATGCTTCACTCTAGCGTTAATTAGTGTGGTGATCAGAGTGCGCTCTCTAGCGCTCGTGAATCTTTGTATAAAAAGTAGCTCCATTTCTGCTAATATCTTAAAGGAGTCATTCGGGAGCTCAGAGTACCATTCAAACGCTGTCTCCGACAAGCTGCCAACAAACTGGCGAAACAGCAGTTTGTCATCACTCCCAGTATTACCGTGCAGAGCCCTGAATTGAGCAACGTGCTGGTGTGGATTACCCCTTCCCTTTACACACATGGAATTTAGGGATTGTATATCCTGACGGGTACTTTATTTAATCGTACCAACCCGGATAAGGTTGTCCATGCTTGACGATTTGGCCAGCCGCTTCGCTCGCCTGATGAGCTCATATCTGTTGAGCGATATAGTCATCCAGGGTGACTTTGGAGATCGTCTCTTCTTTGTCCGTTGATAGAGCCAGAAGAGGGTTCGATGTCTCCCCTCTGTCATCTTCAAGGACAATCGGAGGGTCTTCAGCTGGAGGATTTGGCTGTATCATCATCCCGGCCATATCTTGGAATAAAAGCGCCATTCATTTTATGTTGGCAGCTTGTTTCGCTGCCTCTTTGTCCTTCTTCTCGAGAATTCTGCGGAGGAACTCAGCATCAGTTTCTTGTTCATGACGCTGCTCTGATGACGTTTCCGGGCTTTCTTTTGGCCCGGTGAGTACGGCCATCTGTGTTAACATTTCCTGGAGCTTCTGTTGTTGCTTCTGAGCCCTTGTTACGGATCTGGTGAGTGGTCGATGGCTCATAGAGATACGGCTATCCTCTTTCCCGGATGCCATATAAACAGCATGCACCACCATGCCCCCATACTTGGGGCGTTTAGATTCAGTGATCTTAAGATTCGTCGTGGACATGGAGACTTTCTCTGGCCTCCTTCTTTTGTGGGCGGTCGAAGTTGAGGGAATCGTTGCATCTGGCACCCAAATAGATGACATCTCCTGTGGTATGACAGGATAGTCCTTCTCTTGCCGAACTTCCATCTTCTTCGGTTGATGGGAGTAGTCTTGGTTGATCATCGAGTCTTGGACCTGTCGCCAAACTTTATGAATTTTAGAGGAAAGCCGCTGAGGGGTCTGCTCTGGCTTCACCTTTGTAGCTTTTTCCATTGGTAGAGGAGATCTTTTTAGCACGGCCTTCGGAGAGTTCTTGCGTACCCTTCTAAGTGGTTCAAAGCTGTTCCGAGTTGGAACAGCAGCGTCGACTTCCACCATTGGAGCTAGCGGAGTCAATCCAGAAGGGGAACTACCCCCAGCCTTCCTTACTCGGCGCCAGTGACGACGGCAAGCATGTCGTACTGACGAAACCGGCTCAGTTATGGGGGTGGCTTTGTCATGCCCCCTGTTCTGGCAGAAGGTTGCTGCCGGCGTTAGCCTCTTGAAAACTGACGTCCATTGAGTGGAGATG
The DNA here is from genome assembly GCA_030015575.1 of Agapanthus africanus. Taxonomy (NCBI): domain Eukaryota; kingdom Viridiplantae; phylum Streptophyta; class Magnoliopsida; order Asparagales; family Amaryllidaceae; genus Agapanthus; species Agapanthus africanus. The sequence continues at coordinate 258,337,202 of JASDDO010000024.1, forward strand.
GCCAATCTATCGAATAGCAGACTTTCACGTAGGGGGAGCAGTTTTGATGACTTCGCCTGGAACGGGAGATGAAACGGTCAGTCTTGCAAAGACCGACTCCTTAGCAAGGGAAGTCGCTCTGATGACTTCAGGAACAGGAATGAGTATCCGCTTTGGGATGGCCGCTTCAGGTATTGCGGGCTTCTTCATGGGCCCACTTGAGTTTTGGCCCAGTCTGTTGAAAACTGAGGCACTGGATTTGGGCGACCAGTTGAGAAGGGCCGCGGTAGTTGTAAGCCGATCAAAGACCGACTTCTTCGGAGCTTCTTGCGACGGCAATGGGGCGTTGAAGCTCATTAGTGGGAGCATGGTCCCAAAGAATATCCCTAAGGTGGCTTGCGTCACCTGGTCCACCGGCATCGTAAAAAGGGAGGCCGTTTGAGGCCCGTAGGTCACTCCTCCGGTGAGGACGGAGTGGGAGTTGTTGCAATTAGTGCAGTTTGAAACCATTGATCTTCTGTTTTCTGCACGGAGCAAGACACCAAATCTAAGTACCTTGAATCCAGGGGAAACCATAGCAAACCGCGATTCGTTCACGAAACACGACACACGAAGTGTGGAGTGGAAAAAGGAAAAGGTCCCACCGGGCGTGCCAGAATCTGTTCTCCGCCTAATATGGGAGTCGGGACCGCGTAGGTTCGTCTTGCCAGAATTTGGGGGCAGATGCTATTTGGTTTTATCCGTCCACCTCTCCGAAGATGCTAAGTTGATTTATGGCACCATGTATCGAAGGTTTAGACGGATACAGCCGATATAGCAGACTTCGTCAGATTCCCCCTCATTGTGAGGGGTTTTTTGATTGTGGGGATGCTCTTCCCTGCAGGTGCAAACCCCTGCAGTTAATTACGCTACCGTATCACGGTAACAACTTTCTCCTTCTCCAGATGGTCACTTCGTGTCGTGTATGTTTGTTTTATTTTTGGTTGCCCATGGATTGTATATGGAGACTAATTTGTGTTGTCACCCGTAGGACGTGGATTAGTCCAAATCCGTATCTTCTTAGATTTGGGTTTGGGTTGGGTTTAAGGATCGTTAATCTCATTTGAGACTAAGATCAATTTAAACGTTTGTTGAGGATACGTTAATCTAATTTTAGACTAAGATCTACTCAACATGATCATTTAGATCCAACAAAAGAGTATTTGGGCTTTATTGTTTTAGTTTAGGGACTTTGCGGTCCATAAGTTTAAGGACATCATAGTCCATGGGGTTTAAGGACCTCATAGTCCATAGTAGTTTAGAGACATCATAGTCTTTAAAGTTTAAGGACATCATAGTCCATGAGTTTAAGGACCCCACGGTCCGTGGAATGTCTGGTTGTCGGGACCCGTCACCTCTCTGAAGACATTGAAGGATTACAACGACAAATATCAGAGGAGTGAAGAGATGCACCCTTGAACCAATATTGGTTGGGAAATCTGTAGTCCAATTTAGGACTAAGATCAAAGATTTAAGAGCATATGGGTTCAATTAATCTGAATTAGAGATCTGTGGCCAACTTGGGCTCGGCCCATTCGGTTAAAATGTTGGGCATTTAATTAGGCTCAGTCCTTTTTTCATTTAACAATACTGAGCATTGGTTTGGATTATGACAATAGTTTTTGTCTTTTATTGAATGCTGAGCACTCATTATGGCTCTGGATTTTATCATTTAAAGAACAATTTATGTTCTCTCAGCGCACACGTGAGGAGCACGTGGCGCGTTTGGCGCTAAGCGCTAGACTTAAGGCGCGTTTGGCGCTAAGCGCTAGACTTCCTGTGAGATAGCGCTAAGCGCTAAGGCGCTTCCTGTGAGATAGCGCACACGTGAGGAGCACGTGGCGCGCTTGACGCTGAGCGCCAGTCAATGAGTACAGAGTGTTCTTTATAAAATAGCGCCCACGTGAGGAGCACGTGGTGCGCTTGGTGCTGAGCGCCAACCAATGAGCGTAAAGCGCTGCGCTCTGATAGCCAGATTTGGAGCGCTGAGGCGCCTCTTTAAATTGGAGCGCTAGGAGTGCTGCGGCGCTGTGCGCCAGTCTTGGAGCGCTTAGGCTCTTCTTTATATTTGGAGCGCCAGATTTCTTTTTATGCAACTTTTATCAGTTCTGCGCTCTGAGAATTAAATTCTCGTTCATTGGAGACTTTGTCTCATAGATCTAAGAACTCAGTTCTTATTAAAAGATTTTACAATCTCTTTTGTTCTTGTGAAAGACTTCGTCTTTATTTTATAGATCTATGATCTGAAGAAAATTAAGTTTTTCCCCTCACTTTTTATGATGAGATGTTATGATCTCCTTTGTGAAAGACCTCAGTCTTGTAGATCTATGATCTTAAAAAAAGAAATAGGTTCTTCTTCTCTTATGAGATGATTTCATCTCTCTGTTTTATTTACCTTGAAGAAATTCTTCTTTTTCTGATAGCTTGCTCTTCTCTTTTTAAATTTCTCAAAGCTTATGGGGGGGTCTCCTCTGTGTCAGACTTGAAGTCTTGGGGCCTTTATATAGGGCAAGCTGATTTGTTGAATCAGTTGAAGAGATCATTTCTCTAATTGATTTGGGGATGTTTTCCGCTGTTGGATCTTTGATCCTAGAGCTTTTGTTTTACAGAAGGCAATCTTCTTATTTTTAACAATATTGAGAAAATCTTTCCCCATACAGAATTTATTCTGCATCTTGGTGATTTTTAATCACCATTGGATCTTTGATCCAACGGCAGGGAACATTTAGTCCCAGCGCTAGCGCTCTCGTGGTTTGCACGTGAGCGCTGCAAGCAGAGTCTTTGACTCTTAGCGCTGACGCTGTTAGCGCTGGCGCTCTCGTGATTTGCACGTGAGCGCTGCAACAGAGTCTTTAACTCTTAGTGCTGGCGCTATTAAGAAGCACTGCTTCATTTCAAATTTCAAAAATTGAACAGAGCTTTGCTCTGATTGGGGGAAACAGGGACATTTCGCGCCAATGGTGGAACTAGGTAAGGGAGTATTTATTCTTGCCCGTGGATTGTATACAAGGGTCAATATTGGACTTTTTGTAGGGCAACCTGGGGAATGTGATGGCTTAAGAACAGGTTCAGGTTCCTGTAGCTTAAGGCTTTTGAATCTTATGAGCCGTAAGGGTCTCATATGGGGAGTTCTCCTTACAAGTCGAGAGGATCTCATAAGTGCAAAAATAATTTTACAAGATTGCGCCCTTTCGGGTTTTCACAAGCTCGCCGACAATCCAGCTGTTTTTACTCACGGAGCTCTTTCGGGTTTTCATCCGTGCCCATTTCGCTTGTGGACGTACTATTTTTTTTAATGAGATTGTGCCCTCCCTGGTTTTCATAAACTCGCTGGTGGCCCTGCTGTTTTTACTCACGGCGCCCTTCCGGGTTTTCATCCATGCCCATTTCACTTGTGGACATACCGTTTTTTTACCCATCTATTTGCCAATGAGGCTTGGGTGTGACTTCACCGCTGAAATAGCTGTGTAGCCAGTGGGACTTGAGTTGCAGTCTTCGCTGTTGGAGTTTCGATTGCAATATAGATCTCAATGGAGCACATTACTGTATTGGAGGCGATGTGCTTAGTTTAAGGACATCTCGGTCCGTTGCCGCTATATTTGAAGCGAAATTTTAGTTTAAGGACATTTCGATCTGTTGTCGCCATATTTGAGGCAAACGATTTCTACTTTAAGGACTTCTCGGTCCAATGTCGCCATATTTGAAGCGGGGTTTTAGTTTAAGGACATCTCGGTCCAATGTCGCCATATTTGAGGCGGGGTTTTAGTTTAATGACATCTTGGTCCAATATCTCCATGTTTGAGACGAATTTTTAGTTTAAGGACATCTCGGTCCGGTGTCGCCATGTTTGAGGTGAATTTTTAGTTTAAGGACATCTCTGTCCAATGTCGCCATATTTGAGGCGGAGTTTTAGTTTAAGGACATCTCGGTCCAATGTTGCCATGTTTGAGGGGAGTTTTTAGTTTAATGACATCTCGGTTCGTTGTCGCCATGTTTGAGGTGAATTTTTAGTTTAAGGACATCTCGGTCCGTTATCGCCATTTTTGAGATGACGGAGCTTCTTTGCATACTACTTTCAGAGTTTTGACTCAGGAAGATAGCGAGCGGACACGAGCGTCGTCATCTATCATTAACCTAAGTCATGACTCGTCAAGCGTAGTATTTTTTGAGGAATCAGCCGTTTATTGGCCTGAAGGGTCTTTCGCCATGCATATCCATGAGCAAGTAGGCTCCACCTTGGTAGACTTTGTCTATAATGTACGGGCCTTCATAGTTCGGCTCGAATTTTCTTCATTTTGTACGATTGGGGATCATAGGTCTTTTGATGACTAGCACGAGTTCGCCTTGGCGGAGTGTTTTCGGCCTGGTCAATTTTTTATATGACCGCGTCATCCTTTCCTTATAAGCCTCCAAGTTCTGCTGTGCTATAAGGCGAGTTTCGTCGAGGGCGCCGAGCTCTTCAAGCCGGAGATGAGCGTTTTCTTTATCTGTCAGCTCGTATCAAACCGCTACTCGAAGAGAAAGGAGTTCTATTTCTAGAGGAAGCACTGCTTCCGTGCCGAATACTAACGCGTATGGGGTTGTATTCGTGGCTATTTTGAACATCGTTAGGTATGCCCAGAGAGCTTCGTGCCAGTCTTTTATGTTTCTCGACACAGTTTTCTCTATAATCTTTGTCAATGTCTTGTTGAAAGTTTTAGCTAGACCGTTAGCTCGGGGATTATAGATGGAAGAGTATCTCCAGTCTATTTTATGTTGTTCTGCGAAGCGGCTGATTTTATGGCTTCTGTAGGCTGGTCCATTATCCGAGATTATCCGTCGCAGAGTGCCGAACCGGTACAGGACATGTGTCTTGAAGAAATGGAGAATATTCTCCGTCTTCACTTCCCTTAGTGGTACTGCTTCTGCCCACTTAGAAAAGTAATCGGTCGTTGCTAGTATGAACCAATGTCCTTTGGATGATGCCGGTTCAATGGGGCCAATTATGTCGGTTCCCCACATTTCGAATGGCCAGCTAGCCACCGTTGGGTATAGATTTGGATGTTGGTAGATGAAGTCCCCATGAATATAGCACGAGTGACACTGCTTCGCATATTCGAGGAAGTCCTGAATCATTGTGGGCCAATAGTAACCCATCTTTTTGATTTTTAGTTTCATCTTTGGCCAGGCTTGATGAGAACCGCAGAATCCGTCGTGAGTTTCTTGGACGACTCTCTTTGCTTCTGCTGGTATCGTATGCTCGGCAAGAAAGTCGGCGATGGCCTGGCCCTTCACTTCTTTGAAGGGTCGATACGTTATTGAGAACTCTATTAAGAGGAAGGCCCATTTAGAAAGCCTTCCTGTTAGAATGGCCCTTGACATCAGATATTTGAAGGGATCCGCCTTTGATATGAGATGGACCTCATGTGCCAAGGCGTAATGTCTAAGCTTCGTTATCGCGAAGATCAGTGCCAGGCAATGCTTTTCGATGGAGGGAGTAGTTGTTTTCTGTCCCCATCAGAACTCAACTCAAATAGTACAGAGCTCTCTCTTTTCCCTAATCGTTCTCTTGTGCCCATAGCGCATCCTGAGAACCATCAAGGGCCGTTGTGTATAGGATGAGGGGCCTTCCTCTAACCGGGGCGGTCAGTACTTGTCACGACCCAAATGTAGCACGTGACCGGCACTTAAATCACATGATATCTAATGACATCAACGCAATCCAAGTAAGCTGAAACCCGGAATCTAAACCCTTTTTGAAATTATTGGAGTTGAGGTTTCAATAATCATCTGATAAAATCAATTTAAAATAACATCTAAGTATGTTGAAAAGCATTTATGACCTTTTGAAACTTGACATCACCTCCTTCCCATTTTTATAAAAATCCGATACAACATAATAAAATAGCATCCCAATGGAAGCTAGTCTCCACGTCCAAACAATGGAGCAGCCAATCAATCTAAATCAGAAGTCGACTCCAAAGAGTGCGACAACTCAAAACACAACTCTATTCCTCGATTCTAAGTCCATAATATGTCATTTCTAAGTTGATGGAGTTTCCACTAGATAAAAGAATATATGAATAATCAAGAGTGAGTAGGATACAATAACAACTCACTTACCCATCAATCCCCAAAAGAATGTGTGCCCAAACCGCTGATAATCCAAGCGGTAAAACCTGCAAGAAACTGTAGCACAACGGGGATGAGTTGCCAACTCAGTGAATAAAAGTACATCTAAAGGTAGAAATCGAAATGCAAGACAATACGTAGGTCATAAGTATAGTACTATCATAATCTGTATCGATATACTATATGATATGCAAAGGTGCAATACTAACTATCATGCGATCACAAGTATAATATCTCAATGTCATATGAATCAAAATCATGAATCTATTATCCGTATTGGAATTCCCTTTGTGTCTATGAATGTCTGTACAATTATATGCAGGTACTGTCCCCCGGATCAGTCCTGGTGAAATCCAATAATTAAATATCTAACAGTGTACCTCATGATAATGATCAAATCAACATACATATAGATGTCCAACATCGACATCGAAATCCGAAATCTCTCGTATCCAGCATCGACACGTAAATACAGATACCGTCGACACTATCTCAACAGATAATCGTCACCCGATATCCTGGCTACGATCAATATCCCCTGATATCTGCCGTACCTAATCGAACCCCGGTCAGTATCCTATCATTGATCTTTGAGGATTGTTAGTTTTCCTCCTAGGGTTTACCCTATCATTGATCTTTGAGGATCCTTGGAATTTAATTCCATTTTCTTTGTCTTCCCACAGTAGGGGTTTCTGGGATTTAATCCCATTATTAAAGGAATTTAATTCCATATCACAGAGTTTAGCTCTGGAAGACTCAGAAACTTTTGGGAATTTTATTCCCTGGTGTTCTTGAGCATTTTTTCTTTTTAGGGTTTTAATACCCTTGACACAGATTTGAATCTGTTTAATAGAACTTGTTTTTCGAGGATGTTAGGAGTTATTTAAACTCCACTCTTTATTTGATGAGAATCCTTTTGGATTCTCACAATGATTATCTTGCCTCATCATTGGTGAGCCGCCGTTTGGATTTCGTGGGACCTAATGGCTTTGTAGTTAGTGGACCCATGAACCAAATTCATATATATATATATATATATATATATATATATATATACACTTTTATTAATAGGCCCCTCTTTTTATTAAGTACGATGGCATCACTCCCCTATTTCCCTTATACATGCTCGGAGGCAGCTTTCCCACAATCGCCATCAGATGAAGAGGTTATGGTGATGATTAAGGAACATGATAAGGATAATAAAAGCCTTCTCTTATGGGGAGTCTGGTACGGTCACATTATCAGGGGCCGTCGTAGTTTCACGTATGAAGTGCCAGCAGAACCCATCCGCTCGATATCATTAACGGAGCGTCCGCATACTGCTTATGCGGTGGAAGCGGTTAACTGGATCCCTGAGGGCTGGCTTGAGTCATCAATGACAGGGATCCCCAATCAACCTATGATGGCTATCGATATCTTAGGGTGCCGAATATGTCAGGGTGAAGCTCGACCCTGGGGGCAGATCTATAAAGTAGGTGTTACCCCGCGTCATCCAGTGGGTTATCTTTCCTGGGCCCGGTACATTCTTTCGTACCAACGCTAACGTCTGCAGAAAGTTGGGCTGTACCAAGCAGTGCATGCGTCACTATTCTACTATCATGCTCCCCACGTCTGGTGGGTCAAGGCTTTTTTAAACCAATGGAACCTTCCGACGAATACTTTTCAACTGGGGGACCGCGAAGTCTCTATTTTGCAGGAGGAGTTCCGCGAAATTTCAGGGCTGCCGATCAGAGGAGAACACTATGAAGAATTATTACCCCTCGACGAGTACGTATTCGCTATGGTGCCAGTGGTGCTTGAAGGGTTGACGACCGAAAATGCTGTTCGGTACAAGCACCCGAGTCTGATCAAAGTCTTGGGTATTTTCGAGAAACTATTTGTGGCGTCGAAAGGGCAAGGTGTCACTTTTGACGATTTCATGCTTGCTTTCTCTGCCAGGGTGTCTTATCCAAGAAAGCTCTAAAATTTGCAAAGGTTGAGGACCCCTTCGATTTTGGCTTAAAGAAACTACCGGCCAAAGAAAAGACCTGCCGCAGTTTTACATTCTAATTTTATCGGCCGTGGCCTTTGATGCGATTGCTGCCCCCGGAATGGACGAAGAAACTTTCTTTATCGGATTCATCGGCCTCTGGCTTAGCAGGTTTGCCATGCCAATGCATCGCCGTTTTATGAGAGCGTCCATCTTTTATCCCGCCCATCGCATAGCCGAAAGAGCACGATTGGCTGTTGGTGTTGCAGGACTTTCACACCTATATCACGGTCAAAGTACTGCCACCAATACTTCAAGCCCGGATGCGGACACCGTGAATTTCTCCCTCTACTACTTCACGTCATGGATCGAGATGCACGTGTTAGGCGTATTTGCTGCAGACCGGCGCCCTGCTTTCTATGAAGCATATACCTTCCCGCGGGTGATGAGGCTGGTCGATGCTTCCGCTCCTGATCCGACTCAGTTGGGGCCTCTACAGATGCTGCTTAATCCATATTCGAATGAAGGCGGGATGGTTTTCAGTGACCGAGTCCTTTCTGCTCTAGTAGGGCCCATTCAACAATTGTTCAATTTGTCAAATAATGGAGCTCTGCCTTTAAAGCCCAAAGAGATCGTGCGCTTATATTCAATCCGACCGGGGTACTTAGTGTTCCGTGTCAATGATACTGTTCTCTTCATATGGTACAAATCACATCGCTTCGCCCAGCAGTTAGGTTACAACCAGGGCGTCTGTTTCCCCTAATAAAAGAGTAAAGCTCTGTTCAAAATTTAAGAGGCAGTGCCTCGCGTGCCTTCCACGAGGGCACCAACGCCAGAGTTAAAAACTCTTATATTAGCACCGCACATGCTACTCACGTGGGCGCCAATGTGCAAAGAACATGAAGGAATTAAAACCTTAATTAGCGCCCACGTGCACATCACGTGAGCGCCGGCGCCCAAGTAGAATTAAATTCTACTCTCTGTTAAACAGAGCCGTTGGATCAAAAATCCAACGGAGATGATAAATCATCAAGACTCAGAATTAAAATTCTATTAAGAGGAAATATTCCTCAAATGTTTCTAAAACAAGAAATATACTTTCGGTGGGATCATAGAATAAAATTCTATTCCTTCTGTAAAACAAAGGACCGTTAGATTAAAAATCCAACGGTGATTAAAAAATCACCGTTTTGCAGAATAAATTCTGTGCAAGGGAAAATATTTCTCCAATCTTGCTTTGTAAAACAGAAACCCTTGGATCAAAGATCCAATAATGGGTAAAAATCCCCAAATCAATTAGGATCTCTTAATGTGAGATTTCTTCAACAAAAAAAACTAATTAACAAACTTGTCTCTACTATACAAAGGACCGAAGACTTCAAGTCTGGAGAGAGGAAGCCCCCCATAAGCTTTTAGAAAAAAAAGAAGAGAGCTTCAAAAATAAACAGAGAAGAAGATCTCCCTGTTCAAAAAAACTCTAGATAAATAAGAAGAACAAATATCATCTCGTTTACATATCTAAGGGTTTAATCATTTTTAAAAAAAGAACTTAGTTCTTTCTCTGGATCTGAGATCCATAAGACAAGTCTCCCACAAGTTTAGAATTTAATTCTCATCGGGAGGAACTTGTTCTTGAGAGAAATCTGGTCTTCATTAAAGAAAGAACCCAGCGTCCAGCGCCTCACGTGTTCCTCACGTGGGCGCCACAGAGAAAAGTGCCTACCACTTAATGAGCGGCGCTCCGCGCCCAGCGCCTCATGTGTTCCTCACGTGGGCGCCACAGAGGAAAGTGCCAAGCACTCATTGAGTGGTGCTCAGCGTCTAGCGCCTCACATGCCCCTCATGTGGAAGCCACAAAGGAGAGTGCTTAGCACTTAATAAGTTGCGTTCAGCGCCTCACGTGTCCCTCACGTGGGCGCCACAGAATGGAAGAGTGCTTAGCACTCACTAGGTAGCGCCTAGCGCCTTACGTGCTTCGCACGTGGGCGCCATAAAGAGTGCCTAGCACTCCATACAAAGATAAAAAGGGGTAAAGTGTTTAACACTTATTGGGCAATCCCCATGACTGAGAGCCCACATGGTTATACGTGAGCGTCAGAACTTATATAAGTGCCCAGCCCTTTTACAGAAAGGGGATTGATCAAAAAGAGCCCAAACAAGTGTTTGGCACTTTTCAATAAAAAAAAACTGAATGGACCAAGCCCAAATTGGCTAGGTCCCCTGAGGATAAAACCTCCCTGATTCAGATCAACTGAGCCCATGTGTTCATGATTTCCCAAACTGATCTCAGTCCCAAATATGACTATTGATCTTCCAACTGATGATATGACGAGTCATGACTTAGGTCAATGATAGATGACGACGCTCGTGTCCTCTCGCTATCTTCCTGAGTCAAAACTCTTAGTGGTATTCGGAAAACTGCGCCTCAAACATGGCGACAATAGACCATAATGTCCTTAAACTAAAGCTTCACCACAAAAATGGTGATAATGGACCGAGATGTCCCTAAATTAATAATGGACCGAGATGTCCCTAAACTAATAATGGACTGGAACGTCCCTAAACTAGTGCGTCGCCCCAGATATGACGATACAGTCTCTTGAGATCCATATTGCAATCAAAGTCTTGATAGCAAAGATCTCAACTCAAGTTCTACTGACTGTGCAGCTACTTCAACGACAAAGCCACCCCTAAACACTACCGGCAAAGAAATAAAAAAAACAAAAAATCAAAAAAACGGCATGTCCACAAGCAAAATGGGCACGGATGAAAACCCGAAAGGACGCCGTGAGTAAAAACAGCAGGGCTACCGGCGAGCTTGTGAAAACCCAAAATGGCGCAATCTAGATTAAAAAACAGTATATCCATTACCAAAAGGGCATGGATGAAAACCCGAAAGGGCGCCGTGAGTAAAAACAGCAGGACTACCAGCGAGTTCTGTTAGTTATATGTATGCCCTAGAGGCCATTACTATACATTGGATGTATATTGTAGTGGATGCTTGGACATATATAGGAAGGACTTTCTTGCTCGACATGATAGTATGCTATCCGGTTGCTCTTTACCTTAACGTGTACACTGATTGTCTCTCTGTTACATGTTGGTAAAGCCCTTAGGATGTGTACTTGACTACCTGGACTATGATGCGGATCATACTAGTGGGGACATGGTAGTCCATAAGTACATCCTTCAAGGTCCCTAGTCGTGGGTGTATCGAGACGGGGCATCGATATACCAGAGTAGACTAGCGTATACCTTCTTGACCCATGCAGATGGGCGATAGATGATCCCATATCCATTGGTGTTTGACATCAGAGATGATATACGGGTGCTCAGTGGAGACTGGGTACACTGGACGGACTCGCCGAGAACTCCCAGATGGTATTATACCTAACGTCAGATGGCAGTTCTCTGGTGACACTGGTACAGGTTAGTCTGTAGACCCGAGATCGTCATAGAGTCTTGTGTGATTTCCACTGTGCTTTGATTTCTACCTTACCACGTCCAAGAGGACGTGCAAAACGGTGGTTTTTGGGTACAGTCCCGAATCACATGGAGGCAATGAGCGATAGGAGGGGATTCGTCTCTCCCGGTATAGGGAGTTGATGTTGCGCTGTGTTCGATTGGCTATAACCGGAAATCCCTGGCCAAGGTTGCTGAGATTTACTGGTAAGTGTTACCAGTAGTTTCTCGAACTGTTATAGACCTTATATCGACATGACTTATCGAGCTATTGGGATCTGACGTTTACCATCCCTAGGCGAGATATGCGACATATCAGACGATCAGACCGGACTGTACGGTAAGTGTTACTGGTTGGATTCACAGGAGTGTGAGCGGGCTTGCTCGTTGATCTTCTGATCGCTCAATACCCGGATGGCCGTTACGTTTAGCAGACCGCTTGTGGCTTGTGGGTGTTTGATATGATCATCATCTGCTGCCGGCGTATTGACGAGTCTTTAGAGTCCTACACAGAGGTTTCCTGGCTCAAGCAAAACGAAATAGGAGCGCATATGAGATATGTGCGGGACCGAGAATAATGCGTGTATGTGATACCGTATTCTATTCTCGCGATGAATGTATCGATTGGTTGTATGCGATATAACCTAGTTATCGAATCGAGGATTGATTCGATAAGTCGATACGTTGGATATTAGTCGGTCATATGCGATATGACCGGATCGTTAAATCAAGTGTTGATTTAATGATTTAATGTATAATTATATATTTGATATATTACTTTGCATTAACTAGTATTGGTTCACTTAAGATGGATTTTCTCACTTGATGTGCACATTGTATATATGATATAGTTTTGGGCACTAGTTTGTATCATGTTTGATGATACATGCAAACTTGGGTGTGTATGGTTAAACCATGATTAGGTTAATGGTTAGGGTTTGATTTACTTATTTATTTATTTCTTTTCATTTATTTTTTGGCAAGAAAGAAAATGGTTGCTTCTTTTGTTTTCACTTGAAGCTCAATGAAGCTTTGAAAAAGTTTTGACCATTTTGTTTCTTTTCTTAACCCTAACCATTTACTTTAACCCTAGTTTATTCTCTACCCTTGTTAACTCACCCATGGTTGCTAAATGATAACCATCACTTCATTTTCTTTTTGGATTTTAATTCATTCTTATTCTTTCTTTTTCTTCTTCAAAAAGAAAGAAAACCTTTTCTTGAAAATGTCTAAGTGATGATTCCAAGTGAAAAATCCAAATCCAAAGTGAACGCACTTCCTATTTCTTCATCCTCTACCACTTGCCAAGTAGTATAGGGTGTTTTCTTCACAAGTTTCATGACTTGGTGAAGTTGGAGCTTGATCTTGAGTTGGCTCGACGTAGATCATCTTCGACATCGAAGTCGACGACCTAGCCCGATCATTTCTTCGATGAAACCATCGCTAGAGTCCGGGATCCGATGATCGCAGCGGAGGGACATCATCACGGAGCTAAGGAAGTGGAGGACCGGATCTACAAAGGTTGTAGTCTCTTTCACTTAGCAGTAAAGTTGTTTACTAGCTTGAAGTTTCGCCTATTCTCTAGTTAACGATCTAGTTTAGGGTTTCTCGGCACCGGAAAATTTTGAATTTGGCATGGTTGATGCCTTGTGAGACCTCATTAGTGTGCCTAGGAACCCTACAGTGGTATCAGAGCCTAGCTAGAGCCTTTGCCGATGAGTAGACAAAGTTAGAAACCCGATCGAACCCGAAACCCTAACTCAAAACCACTCTCTGGACATTTTCTGGAATTTTAGATTTTTTTGAATTAAAAATATGCAGAAAAATCAGCAGGCTTTTCTAAGAAATACTGTGTAAAACGAGCGGCTAACTCGATCAAACCGCCGCGGAACCGCGGCACGAGCATGGCTCGTGCGGCGGTTCCGCGGCCGTACGGCAGCATCCTTCATTTAATTTTGCACAGTAATTCCTATATGGAAGTGATGTTTTTTCTGGGAATTTTTAAATTCTACTCAAGAGTTGAGTTTTCTGGGTTGTATTGGGAGTTCGTAGATTCGATCGGATTGTCTAATTTTGTCTATGTGTTTTTCCGGATAATTTAGAATATGTTAAAAAGTTCGACCGGATATAAATACCCAATTTTTCCCCTGCCGGAAAATTTCCAAGTGTTGGATTTTTCCGTGGTTTAAAGACGTTCTAAGTAGTGCAAGTAACGCGATGGACCCTATAGAAGACAACAAACCTTAACTCGATTATGTGACCGTCTTGAACTGCCTTTTGAACCTTAGGGTTTGGGGCAGTACGGCGTGCCACATGTGAGGCGTTGGCTTGACCCTTCTACGGCTGGACCGTTGGTACTGTGGCATGAAGTGAATGTTTTTAAACTTATTTCATGTGTTGAGCTGTATCGGGAAAACTTAGGTGTTTGATTGTTCGATCGGAAAGTTTAACATTTTCTATTTATCCGGAATGTAATACAATATTTGGAATCCACAAGTAGTTATGAGATAACTGATTTGGATGTTATAAACATAGCAGTTTAGTCTCACTTGATTGGTTGCCACGGAATTTTGATGTGATCAAAAGTCCGTCGCAATCACGTAGCGTACGCGGATACTCGCCGGGTAACCTTAATAGATAGCTACACCCCATAGCCCCGACCAAGTGACTGTAGGAGAACCCCGTCGCCGAAAGCATCCGTTCGGGAGCTCCCGGCAGCGGTGTTCCGCCTTAGTGCACTTCGTCGACGGCATCCGGGGGTGCGGCCGTCTACTAAAGTTTGCGACGAGCATTCGTTCAGGATGTCGGGAATCTTGTTGAATTGCCCGACTTGATATTGAGAAGTGTTTTCAATTTTGAGACTAAAATGCGGGGTTTATAATTGTTAGGCATGTGATGTCTAAGGAATTCAGATGGTTAGGCATGCGATGTCTAAAGAGTTTGCGGATTCCAACTGTTGTAGTTTTACACTTTCTTTTCTATGACCGTAAGTGTAATATGTGATATCGCCGGTTTCGTTGCTATATGTCAACGACAATTGGGATGCGCGTATTTACTTACGTTGATGACATGTGATGTTATGTGTTGCTGGATATGTTATATTGGATCGTCGTGTTTGAATAGCCGGGGGTTTTTATGTGAGATGAGTGTTTTTCATTTTCATTCATGTAAAAACTTGTATGTAATATTCTTTTATTAGGGCACTTCCAGGTTGCGGAAGATGTCACCTTTTGTATATTATTTACTTTTCCGCACTAGGATAGACCCAAGGAGGAGGGCACAAGTAACCGAGTTCTAGGATCCAGTGGGAGACCATCTCGAGGAGTCGAGTCCAGGTCTCCTAACCCTAGAATTGGTAGGGTTGCTTGCCGCTCTCGTAGTGGTCTAGGGGTGTGGGATTGGCTATTCATCGCGACCGTGGAATCCGTGTTTTATACTGGCTCGTATTGAAAACACGGACGTCCTAGTATATCCAATATTTCATATGATATTTTCTGCTGCGTTATCTGTGATGTGATCATGTGATATGTTCAGATGGATACTATATATAGTATATACGATATATTATATAGACGTTACTTATGTTTTACATCCGCGCTAGCCCTGCCCCGCTCTGTCGTTAGTTACCTAACCTAACGGTACACGAGGGGACATCGAGGCGAATGCGGATGGCATAAGTGTACGTCGTATTTATCTGTGATGTTTAGGTGCTTAAATGATGGGACTTCATTAATGTGATTAATGAAACAAAAGAAACCTAAGATGTTGTGGAATCGAATTTTCAAAAGCAGGTAGCTACAGTTCTTGCTTTGCATCGCGGTGTTCCTTGTAGAACATCCTGCACCTTATTCGATAAGGAAAGGACCGAGATCCCTTCACCGGGAGTGACTCCTTTAGCAATAACTGGCAGATGCTACAACCCTCGGTTTGTCTTTTGATTGCTTCTATAGTTTTTGCTTTACACAGCGGTATATATGATATATCCTGCACCTTATTCGATGAGGAAAGGGCCGACGATCCCTTCACCGGGAGTGACCCCTTTAGCAAAACTAGAAAAGCCTAAAAAACACTCTATTTCAAAATTCATTCGATCCCACAACGATATCAAGTTCATTACGCAATAGGTTTTCAGAAAAATCTGTCGTAGCCTTCCGTCATTTCAGATAAGTCCTACTTAGTATTCGTGCTACGTTTGTTGGCCTGCGTCAAGGCGTAGTGTGCGGTAGCTAACTAGTATTTATCTGTTTATGCATATGATGCAGATTGGATTAGGGTAGTCGTGCGACTTTGTTGGCCCCCGTCAAGGGTCGTGCGGGTGGGTTTAATTCAATCAAGAAATGACGGGTTGAACTTGACTAGCGGACTATGGTTTGTTGGCCTGCGTCAAGGTCATAGGACGCTAGGGGCAAAATATTATCGGGAATTTCAAGTGTTGAAATTTGCAATGAGATTGCATACCTTCTATGAGATAGTTGGATCCCGATACCCGCTGCGAGTAAGAGTTACTCCTGGGAGAGTTTTACACATTATAATTAGCCGATCAAGTAGGTGTTTAGAAAGGTGTTAACGAGGTTACGCCTCTGGGAAAACGAGGTTTACATTAATTAGGTTCGTGCGAAAGCATGGGTGACCTCCCTCAAAGTACCGACACTGGCCTAGCTGAAAGATTGGCGAACTAGCAGCATGTAATTAATCCCGGCTAGTCTTTCCTTTTAGGGTTTGAAGGAAGATTTGATAAAAACAGTGGGAGCCATCCTGATTAGATAAAATAATAACCAATCTGATCTTGCAAGAGCGCACGCAGAGTGTTTTCTTCTCTCTCTCTCCAGGTAGCGACCATATCACGCCTTAATCAAGATAATAATATGGATGTTTTGACCGAACCCGCTTGTTATACTGAGCTGGGGAACATTGGTCCCGCTCCAACTTATAATTGTTATAAGACAGAGCAGGAAATAGGGGATTACCAGAATTCCTGTGCAGCCCAAACGAAGAGAGTGCATGCTGATGCATCATCTTCGGGTGTGTTCATTATACAGAACTGTTTCTCAGTATTCTTTACGTCCTGGATATGAGATACCGGATCAGGATCCCGCATATGTAATTTGTTACATGGGCTACAGATAGGTAAAGAACTGAGAACGGGTGATAAGTTTCATGAGACAGAAAACGGGGCAAGTGTTGCAGCCAAGTCTGTTGGTCACTGCCACCCTGTATTACCAGTACATTGATTCTGAACGAATGTTATTAGATACCGAACCTGATATACAAAATCATATCAGTCTCTTTATTAGTAAGAAAAGAATATAATTTTGTATTGTTGGATAATGTTTTGAACATTTCCTATATCAAAAGTTGATCGGTTCAGGCACGTTATCTAAAAGCATTGATGTTCTAAATCAAACTATAGTTTTTAGTATACAGAACACACACAAGAGGAAGAGTTCAGAAATGAACGAATCCTTCTTGAGGCATTGTAGACTAGGTCATATCAATGCGACCCGACTGGCTGAAGTTACATTTAGATGCATATTTAAATCTATTTGAATTTACATCTTGTGAAAACTTGCCGGTCATGTCACAAAGATAAAATGACCACAACTCTATTTATTGGAAGCAGAGAAAGAGTTAGTGTACTCTTGGGACTGATACATGATGATGTATGAAGGTCCCCTGTCTACATATGCCAAGACAGGTTCTTTGTACTTCATTACATTCCCTGATGATCTCTTTAGATTCAGTCATATGTTCCTGTTGAAACACAAGTCCGAAACTTTTGAGATATTCACAGAATATAAGTTAGAAGTGGAGAACCAAAAACCGGGTATAAGTATTATGTCCTATGATAAGATCAGGGAGGAGAATACTTAAGCACGGAAATCCTGGACTATTCTAAAAGAGAATGAGATTCTCTCTCAGCATTACTCCTCCGTATACACCATAGCACGATGGTATATCGGGGCGGAGCAATAGCACCCTATGTGATATGGTGTGCTCTATGATGAGTACTACTGAGTTTCCTATTTCCTTTTGGGAGTTATGCGCTTGAGAAGCTGCATACCTATTGAATAGGGTTCCAATCAAATCAATTGCCTACCATTTCATATGTGATATGGAAAGAGAAGAGTCCATATCTTAAGTTTGTTAAGATTTAGGGTTGTCCGGTCTATGTCTAAAAGCAAAATCCGGACAAGCTCGAGGCAAGGTCGGTTCTGTAGAACTGGAAAGGTTCCAGCTATACAAACTACAGCAGATGATTTGGTAGAACCAAAGGATTCAGTAGATACCAACGAACCTCAGCCTCTCCGCCGATCTAGTAGGGTTTCTCACCCACCTGAGAGATACTTCTGTTCTCTATGACAGTGGGAGTGAGGATTGCATCATGAGATGATGACCCAACTAGTTTCGAGCTGGCCATCAGGAGTGGGACTCTATAAGAATGGCTGGATGCTTAGCGATATGAGATAGAATCCTTATACACCAGCAAAGTATGGACTTTGGTTGCTTTATCTGAAGGGTTAAATCCCCAACAGGAGCACGTATATCTTAAGAAGATTACTTGGTGTAGATGGAAAAGTTGAGACTTTCAAAGCTAGACATGTTAAAGATTTTCATCATCGACCAGGCGTGGATAATGATGAAACCTTTTTCAGTGCCTATGCTTAAGTCCATCCAGATCCTACTTGCCACGGCTACATACCATGACTACGATATCTGGCGGTTGGGTGTCATGACTGCTTTTCTAAAATGATGTTTTAGAAGAGAGCGTCTGTAAGTACACAGCCAGAGGGCTTCGTAGACAGTGGGAGCAGCGGAAACGTGTACAAGATGCTTTATAAGATTAAAGCAGGCATCGCGGAGTTGGAACATCTGTTTTGATGAGATAGTCAAAGAATTTGACATCATCAAAATGGTAGATGAACCATGTATATACAAAAAGGTAGTAGGGAGTTTGGTAGTGATCCTTATAGAGTACGTGGATGACATACTCTTGATAGGGAAGGAGTTTCCTATGCTACGCTCGGTCAATCTCTGCTTATCACAAGGATTCTCCATATAGGATCAAAGTGATACCTCCTAAATCCTGAGTTTTCATCTATGAGATAGATGTAATTGGATGCTAGGATTCTCACTAGTAGTAGTGAGATGGTATCAATCGATCCTGGGGAGAATCACTGGAAAGGTTCCAGGGTGATAAGGACGACTGAATGTCAGTCACAGGCATTGTCTTTACCCTCAGTAAAGGGATGGTATGTTGGAAGAGTTCCAAGCTAGATACCGTGGCATACTAGACGATAAAGGCTGGATACATTGCTACTTAAGATGCTACCAAAGAGGCTGTCTGGGTGTATATTAGTTCATGAGATGAACTTAGTTCCTCCCATTGCGTGACAATGGAGTTGTGGCTTATGCCAAAGAACGTCCGTCCCATCAGTGATCCAGACATATTCTAAGGCAGTATCACCTGGTCATGGAGATGGTTGATCTCCAAGGAGATCGAGGTTAGGAGAGCAGACTCAGAGGACAACACGGCGGATCCACTCTCAAAGGCCTTTTCCCAGAGAGAGACTTTTATGGGATGGTTGAGTATGAGATACTACAACCACTGCTATCAGATGGCCCTAGTGCAAGTGGGAGATTGTTAGTTATATGTATGCCCTAGAGGCCATTACTATACATAGGATGTATATTGTAATGGATGCTTGGACATATATAGGGAGGACTTTCTTGCTCGACATGATAGTATGCTATCTGGTTGCTCTTTACCTTAACGTGTACACTGATTGTCTCTCTGTTACATATTGGTAAAGCCCTTAGGATGTGTACTTGACTACCTGGACTATGATGCGGATCATACTAGTGGGGACATGGTAGTCCATAAGTACATCTTTAAGGTCCCTAGTCGTGGGTGTATCGAGACGGGGCATCGATATACCAGAGTAGACTAGCATATACCTTCTCGACCCATGCAGATGGGCGATGGATGATCCCATATCCATTGGTGTTTGACATCAGAGATGATATACGGGTTCTCAGTGGAGACTGGGTACACTGGACGGACTCGCCGAGAACTCCTAGATGGTATTATACCTCACGTCAGATGGTAGTTCTCTGGTGACACTGGTACAGATTAGTCTGTAGACCCGAGATTGTCATAGAGTCTTGTATGATTCCCACTGTGCTTTGATTTCCACCTTACCACGTCCAAGAGGGCGTGCAAAACGGTGGTTTTTAGGTACAGTCCCGAATCACATGGAGGCAATGAGCGATAGGAGGGGATTCGTCTCTCCCGGTATAGGGAGTTGATGTTGCGCTGTGTTCGATTGGCTATAACCGGAAATCCCTGGCCAGGGTTGCTGAGATTTACTGGTAAGTGTTACTAGTAGTTTCTCGAACTGTTATGGACCTCATATCGACACGACTTATCGAGCTATTGGGGTCTGACGTTTACCACCCCTAGGAGAGATATGCTACATATCAGACGATCAGACCGGACTGTACGGTAAGTGTTACCGGTTGGATTCACAGGAGTGTGAGCGGGCTTGCTTGTTGATCTTCTGATCGCTGAATACCTGGGTGGCCGTTATGTTTAGCAGACCGCTTGCGGCTTGTGGGTGTTTGATATGATCATCACCTGCTGCCGGCGTATTGACGAGTCTTTAGAGTCCTACACAGAGGTTTCCTGACTCAAGCAAAACGAAATAGGAGCGCATATGAGATATGTGCGGGACCGAGAATAATGCGTGTATGTGATACCGTATTCTATTCTCGCGATGAATGTATCGATTGGTTGTATGCGATATAACCTAGTTATCGAATCGAGGATTGATTCGATAAGCCGATACATTGGATATTAGTCGGTCATATGCGATATGACCGGATCGTTAAATCAAGTGTTGATTTAATGATTTAATGTATAATTATATATTTGATACATTACTTTGCATTAACTAGTACTGGTTCACTTAAGATGGATTTTCTCACTTGATGTGCACATTGTATATATGATATAGTTTTGTGCACTAGTTTGTATCATATTTGATGATACATGCAAACTTGGGTGTGTATGATTAAACCATGATTAGGTTAATGGTTAGGGTTTGATTTACTTATTTATTTATTTCTTTTCATTTATTTTTTGGCAAGAAAGAAAATGGTTGCTTCTTTTGTTTTCACTTGAAGCTTCATGAAGCTTTGAAAAAGGTTTGACCATTTTGTTTCTTTCCTTAACCCTAACCATTTACTTTAACCCTAGTTTATTCTCCACACTTGTTAACTCACCCATGGTTGCTAAATGATAACCATCACTTCATTTTCTTTTTGGATTTTAATTCATTCTTATTCTTTCTTCTTCTTCTTCTTCAAGAAGAAAGAAAACCTTTTCTTGAAAATGTCTAAGTGATGATTCCAAGTGAGAAATCCAAATCCAAAGTGAACCCACTTCCTATTTCTTCATCCTCTACCACTTGCCAAGTAG
This sequence comes from Agapanthus africanus, assembly GCA_030015575.1. NCBI lineage: Eukaryota > Viridiplantae > Streptophyta > Magnoliopsida > Asparagales > Amaryllidaceae > Agapanthus > Agapanthus africanus. Next base: position 258,358,240 of record JASDDO010000024.1, read on the forward strand.
TATAGAGTGTTTTCTTCACAAGTTTCATGACTTGGTGAAGTTGGAGCTTTATCTTGAGTTGCCTCGACGTAGATCATCTTCGGCATCGAAGTCGACGACCTAGCCCGATCATTTCTTCGACGAAACCATCGCTAGAGTCCGGGATCCGATGATCGCAGCCGAGGGACATCATCATAGAGCTAAGGAAGTGGAGGACCGGATCTACAAAGGTTGTAGTCTCTTTCACTTAGCAGTAAAGTTGTTTACTAGCTTGAAGTTTCGCCTATTCTCTAGTTAACGATCTAGTTTAGGGTTTCTCGGCATCGGAAAATTTTGAATTTGGCATGGTTGATGCCTTGTGAGACCTCATTAGTGTGCCTAGGAACCCTACAAGTTCATGAAAACCCGAAAGGGCGCAAACTCGTTAAAAAACTCATGTACACTTGCAAGGTCCTCTCGACCTTATGAGAAGAAAATACCTGCGTGAGATCCTTACGACTCACAAGGGAGCAAAACGCTTAGGAATCCCTACGATTCCTAAGAAGAAATTAAACTTGCGTGATCCTCACGACTCGTAAGGAGAATTTCCCCTTATGAGACCCTCACGGCTCATAAGATTCAAAAGCCTTAAGCTACAGTCACCTAGACCGATTCTTAAGCTATCATATTCCCTATGTTTCCCTACAGGTGGTCCAATATTGGCCCTTGTATACAATCCACGGGCACAAATAAATATAGCCCTCACCTAGTTCCACCAATGGCGCGGAATGTCCACATATGGTAAATGACACTTGTAACTCCTCTCGACTTATAAGGAGAAAATACTCTTGTAAGATCCTTACGACTTGCAAAAGAAAATACCACTTAGGAGTCCTCACGACTTCTAGGGAGAGCGCGTAAACCCCTTCTCCCGGGATTACATGAAACTACACCTATGAGATCCTCTCGACTCGTAGGGAGAAATAATTTTATGAGACCCTTACGGCTCATAAAGTCAAAAAGCCATAGTCGATAGGATCCTAACCCTGTTTGCTAAGCCACCTTTATTTAAATCGACAAAGGAAAATGTCCCAGTTGTAGCGATGCTGATGCCTAAATCGGTATCAATTTCCAAGTCCTCTCGAGGCAAATGATGATTAGCTCCTGGAAATATTCCAGTCGTAGCGATGCTGGTGCCTAAATTGGTATCAAATTCCAAGTCCTTTCAAGGCAAATGATGATTTGCTCCAGGAAAAATTCCAGTCGCAGCAATGCTGATGCCGGAATTGGTGTCAGGATCCAAGTTCCCGACTCACAACAAAAGTATTTGCATATGGAATAGACGAAACGATGGGGCAACTCGCAATAAAAAAAATCAGCGAGCAAAAAAATATATGCATATGAAACAGCCGAAATGATTGGGCAACTCACAATAAAAAAACAGCGAGTAAAAATTAATACAATACATAGCCGAAATGAATGGGCACCGCGAAAAATAGCCGAAATGATTGGGCAATCGCGACTTTCGCGATATAAAAGCTGAAAAGATAGAGCATCGCGGAAACAAAAAAAAACATATCAAAATGAAACTTTTCTGCCCTGCAGGTGAGTCTACACCGACCTCTGTATACAATCCATGGGCACAAGTGAAAAAGGGAACCATGTTTTCCCACCAGGCTCCGTCAAAAGGAGAGCCAGATCTTGATGGTTCATATACAACCTAGAGACAACCCCGGCGTACCTTCTCATTCCAGCAGGATGCAGACGCGACGTAAACAAAAAACCCCAAGGTCGAAACAAAACGGAGCCATGGAAAAATTCCTAGCTCTAATTCTTGACGGTTCACAAAACAACCTAAAGACTACCTCAACATTCGTCTCGTTACAGCAGACGCAATGTCAACAACGGCGTTACCTCTCACTCCAGTAGGATAGAGACACGACGTCAACAAAAGACTTCAGGGTCGAAACAAAACAGAGCCATGGCAAAATTCCTAGCTCCAAGTAATGACAATTCACAAAACAACCTAAAGACCACATCAACATTCGTCTCATTACAGCAGACGCAATGTCAACAATGGTGTTCCCTCTTACTCCAGCAGGATGCAGACGCAACGACAACAAAAGACTCCAGGGTCGAAACAAAACGGAGCCATAGCAAAATTCCTAGCTCCAAGTCTTGACGGTTCATAAAACAACCTAAAAACTACCTCAACATTCGTCTCGTTACAGCAGACGCAATGTCAACAACGGCGCTCCCTCTCACTCCAGCAGGATGCAGACGCGACATCAACAAAAGACCCCAGGGTCGAAACAAAACGGAGCCATGGCAAAATTCTTAGCTCCAATTCTTAACAGTTCACAAAACAACCTAAAGACTATCCCAACATTCTTCTCATTACAGTAGACGCAATGTCAACAAAGGCTCCAAAATAGCCAAATCAAAAAGAAGCAAAGGAAAAATTCCTAGCTTCAGGGTCTTGACGGTAACTCAAATAAAACCCGAAAGACTATCGGAGATCATCCCACACCAGTGCGGAGTGGTTATGACTCATCGGGGCTTCCAAACTGAGCTTAAACTCAAGTAAAAAGCGGCATGGAGAAATTTCTAACGCTTGCTCTTCCAACGGTCAAACTGCCTAAGAAGATTACTTGAAGACGTCTTATCCAGCCCCCGAAGGGATCAGAGACACGACAATTGCGGGGCTACTCAAACAGCAGCGTAAAGACCGCATATCGGGGAATGCATCAACCAACACGACGATACCACAGACTAAAACCGTAGTACCACAAAACCTAATGGACCTCTGTCGCAAAGAGCAGGGGTTATCTATATGTTAGGACGAGTTTGCCTATAAGCCTAAGAGAGGCAAACTAAACAAACTCCGAAATGAGTTCATAAACTAGAGACTCCAGAATGAGTGAATAAACTATAAGCTCCGAAATGAGTCCATAAACTAGAGATTTCGGAATGAGTGAATAAACTACAAACTCCGAAATGAGTACGTAAACTAGAAACACCGAAATGAGTGAATAAACTACAAACTCCGAAACGAGTAAATAAACTAATTAGCACCACATCAAGACACAGATAAGTGGATGCAAAAGAAAAAATGTATATTCTTATTCATGAATCAAAATGTTTTAGAGATACAATTAATGCAAAAAGGGGAATACAGTTACAGTTAGGAAGGAGGGACTTTCAACAAATTGGCGATCCGCTTACGCGCTCCTCGCAACTTCTCCTTGCATTCAGCTACTGTGGCCAACCCCGCTTCGATTTGAGCCCGTTGTTGCAAGCAGGATGAAAGCTTCTCAGCAATTTCCTGCTTGGCAGCTTCGCAATCTTGCGTGACCCGCTCAGTAAAGACGAGCTTCTGCTTTAGCGCCAGCCCATCAGATATACATTGTTGGAGTTTTTCAAAGATAGCTTTCAGCTGTGCGACATTCGCTTCGATTTGGGTGCACAATTAAATGGATTCGCCAGAAGCCGTCTTATGCTCCTTTCGCTTCATGGTCAGCTTTTGTTCAAAATACTAAATGAAATCGACACTTTGCTTGATCCACGCGACCCGCTGAGCCTTCAAGATCAATACTTCAAGAGCGAGACGCTTGAGCTCGATCTCATGCAAACAAGCCTCGATCTCCTTACAATGATGGACCCAAAAGCGAATGAAATCTTCATTGTGGAAATTCACAGGCGTCGTCAGCATAGAGTTGACTTCGTCAGCGAAATCCACAGCGGAGGTAAGAGCCTCGGCATCAAGATCTTTGATAAATTCGCTTAACATCCGCTTGCTAGTCACCGCGCCCCTAGAAGATTGACGTTTAGCAAAAGGCCCCATAGGCATGGGAATGCGAGACTCAAAATGAAGCGAAGCCGACATAATTGCTGTAAAATAAATCACGCACGAATAAGGGTCAAATTTCGACTTGAAAGATAAAGAAGGAAGCTGATGGATAAGAGATACCGTACCAGTTGTTGAAAGTAGCAAGACAGGGAGCACTGGAGGCTTGGCTATTCCTTCGCTCCCTCCTTCGGACCGTGATACTGTGGTCAATATGAGGAAAGCTTAGCAACAGAAGGTCTACTCATGAAAGGAAGAAACATCAAGCGAAGAATATACTGACCAATGCCGGAAGGGGGAATGAGTTCCGATTAGAAGGAAAAATGTGGGTTTAGCACTTGGTATAAGTGGTCAAAGAGCACTCCTGCAAGGTTGCGACAATATATGGTTAATGCAAAAAAATAGTATCTACAGTGAAGCAAATAAATGAGAAGTTTTTACCTTCCGAAATTCGGGGAGACTCAGAAGAGGGAGAAGGAACCATGACAGTCAAGGCAACAGACATCGGTAATTCTTCAGCCAGTACAGCTTCATGGTTTATTGCGCCTATGCTCAGGACAAAAGAAATATTATCAGAGATGCTTAGCAGGATTAAAAGCTCAAAGATAATAGCCCAAGGAGTACCTGACAGGTCAGAAACCGAAACCGTGCCCGAAGCGTCACCGGTCGTAACGGCTTCTTCGGTTTCCATGGGGAGGGTAGATTCAACACCCACAGCTTCATCCCCTGACTCGACAAGGGCCGTCGTAACGTTTGCGTCACCCGCCGATCTACAGGGAAAGGGAGGGACAGTTGGAACGGTTCCAGATTCCAGAGAAAGATTGGCCACTTCAGGCTCTTTAATTGTGGGCATATCCCCTGTCACGCCGTCACCCAAATCTAGCCCTGTAAATAAAAAATGCGTATGTTAAAAAAAGGGGGCTGTTACTAAGAGCCGTGCGTTGTTCTACCTTGAAGTAGCCGTTCGCCCTTTTCACGAGCTGCACACGCAACCTGTCTATGGGTAGTAGACAGGGCAGAAGGAACGTCCACCGAAGGAATATCAGTAAGTGGAACATTACTCGAACCAGCACCCGCGGCCCAAGACAGCTTCGCGTTCCCTCACGGCATACTTTCTACGCTTCCTCTCAGCCTGGACCATAAAAACCGACCTCATTAAAACTTCCGACAGGGGGACGTCATCATCCGAACCGAGCTCAGCCTCCGGAGCCGCTACGACATCCATCATTGGCTGCTTCAGCAACGCCTCATATGGTGACCTTGGGAGGGCCTCGGCCGCGGTCGGTGGCTCTAGAAGCTTTCCTGCATCACTACCTGGGATTAACACTGCACTCGGAATAGCCTGGGTTTTGGTGGTCCTTGTAATAGGATAAAGAAAAAGAGTCAAACCATGAATAAAAGGAATTAAAAGAGTAAAGGTGTAATGAAACGAATTATACCAAGGCATAATAAGGAGGGAGGCGATATATGCAGAAAAGTGTAAATGAAGTATACCGGACTCCACAATAGAAACCAACGCTGCTTCTTCACGGGCCAGTCGTTTGGAAGCATCAATGGCAGCCTGAAGGTCAGTATCGGTCCCAGGCGCATCAAATAAACCCTCGTTGGTGCCATATTCGCACAAGCCCTCGCTATAAGGGGCGTGAGGCTCCTGTCCGAATACGACGTCAGCAGAAAATAAGGACTTCTTCCATTTCTGCGAAACGACGCCCGCCGCCGATGATAAAAGCTTTCACTTAACGGGTTTTTTAGGACGACGGGTCCCGATCTCTGAACCGATGCCTGAGTCTGGAGACGCTACGGCTACTACAGTCGCAGGAACATCCGGTTGAAGGTTATCAGGAAAAGCTCGTGGGACTACAACCATAGTGATTTCTCTTAAAGAAGGACGAACAGTGGTTCGTCGCTTCAGTGGGACCGATGGATTACCGGCTGGGACGGCATCCTTATGGTCAAGTAGCAGCCTCCTCTCCTTCTTGATAACAACACATATCGCATGCTGGTACCATACGACGTAAGCATTCGAGGCTTATGGCACATAGCTCGGCTCGCTAATAAGGAAATGCGACCCCGTATTTAATCGCATAAAATGATGCGTTGCGTTGCAAATACCCTCCTCCGTACCAACCAGCTCAACTAAGAACGCCTCAAGAGGAACACCTTGGTTATAACCCAATTGTTGGGCAAAGCGATACGGGTTGTACCTCATAAACAACACTGAGGCGTTCTGTCTAAATACTAGGAAGCCCGGCCTGATCGAATATAGGTACATAACCTCCCGAGCCCTCAATGCAGAAGCCCTGTCCTTGAAAGTATCATGCAACGGTTGGACCACCTTGGAAGATTCTTTTCCGATAGTCAGGACTCTATCGACAAAAGTCATACTATCCCCAACCATGCATGGGCGAAGGAGCAGTCACAGAGCCTTTCGCTTTGATGGATCTGGAGCGGAAGCATCAACTGATGCATGACCCAGGGGAAGTTGTAGCCTTCATAGAATCGGGGTCATTTATGAACACCAAAGACGCCCAGCACGTGCATCTCGATCCATGATGTAAAGTAGTGCAATGGTAGATACACGGTATTTACCCTCGGTTGAGTGGTGTCAGCGGCTAAGCTCAGGCCATGATACAAATGAGCCAACCCCACAATCCCAAAGGCCGCGCGCGTCCCCGTGACGATGCGATGAGCCGGATAAAAAACAGATGGCCTCATGTAGCGGGGGTGCGTCGGAGGAGCGAACCAACTCAGCCACAAGCTAATAAACCCCAGAAAGAACGTCTCTTCATCAACATCCGGGGAAGAAATCTCTGCAAAGGGGACGACTGGAGTATCTGGAATAAAGAATTTCTTTAGATCCGCCTCCGCAGTCGGCAAGTTATCCGAACCAAACCCGAACGGGTCGTTAAGTTTGGCGAATTTCGTAGCCTGTTTAAACAGAACTTCCGGACGAATAAAGCGGGCGATGAAATCTGCGAAGCCAACTCCGTGCCCGCCAGACTCCAGAAATAAACTCTCGTACATGTTCAACACCTTAATCAAGCTTGGGAACTGATGTTGAACGGCGTTCTCCAGAGTAAGGCCCATTACCAATGGTTTGGTGGCGAAGACATACTCGTCGGGGGGAAGTAGCTCCTCATAGTGCTCCCCTCTGACAGGTACGCCAGAGATCTCCGCAAACTCCTCCAATGAAATCGAAACCTCCCGATCTGATAGGAGAAAGGTATGGGTTGGGATGTTCCATTGTTCCAAAAAGGATTTGATCCACCACATATGAGGAGCGTGATAGTGAAAGAAGGACGCGTAGATCGTGGGATACAACTCGGTCTTTAAAAACAGCGATTTCTTGGCCGACAGGATATATCAGGCCCAGTGTAGATAGCCGGCTGGCTGACGGGGAGTCATTCCTATCATGTAAACTTTCCCCCAAGGACGCGAGTCTCCCTGGCATATGCGTCTCCCCAAAATATCCAAGGCCATCGGCGGCTGCACTGGTATTGAAGCCATGGAAGGCTGAAGACGACCTTTCGAGGTCCAGTTGACCTCTTCTACTGCGAAGGTCACCGGCGGTGAATCAGCATAATGGATCGCCAGGATCGGCTCCGAAGACGCTGCACAAGTAAAACTACGTCGACCCCGAATAATTTGACTATACCATGACCCCTACAGATGAAGAAACTTTTGCTCTGGGTCATAGTCCCGGATAAGTGCGAAGACTTCCCGATCTACGGGCTCGTCGGCAAAGGCACTCTCCAGATGAACGAAGGGAAAGGAGGAATCGAAAGCCATAGTACCTGCATAAAAAGGGAGGGGTCAGCTATTGACACAATGTTCAAGGCTTTAGCATTCTTTTACACTTAATTTGTACTGCACTGCAATTCAAAAGGAAAGGGACAGGGGGCCCAACAAAATCAAGGTAACAACCCATCAATGATGGGGCAGCCTCTCATTAAAAATAAAATCCAAAAGGATTTTCAATTAATGATAAATCATCATTAAACTCTGGAGTTTAACTCCCTCGAAAACAGTGTTCTGCAAACAGATTTCAAATCTGTCAAGAAATTATGAAGGGAATAAAATTCCCAAAAGAATTTCTTTAAGAAGGTCTTCAAAGCCAACCTCTGTAGAATAATGGGATAACATCCCAGAACTCCACTCGAGAAAGGGAATTAAATTCCAAATAACCTTCAAAAAACAAAATTGCTAACAAGGTAAAACCCTAAAAGATCTTTAAGATCTACGATCTACTCAAGTAAAAAAAAATTTAGATCTCTAAGAGATCATTGCAAAAGAAGAGCAAAACTCTGTTAATGGGTTAAAAACCCTAAGACATGAAGAGATTCCTCAAACATTAGGACATGGTCATAGTTCTTACCAAAACTTTGACAGAGTTTTGACTCTAAAAGAGTTTATTTGAACAGAGATCTAAGTCTTAAAGGAGAATTAAATTCTCAAGATAGAAGAAGTTTAAAAAGAAGATGAACAGCAGCCATCTCAAAGGCCAAAAACCCTATTTATAAAACTTTAAGAGACGGTTCAACTCCCCAGAAGATGGAACGGTGGAAAAGATGCCACCGCTGTACTCACCTGTGAGCCACGTGAGCACAATGGTGGGAGGCATTTGTTTCCCCCAATAAAAAAGCAAAGCTCTATTCAAATTTAAGAGGCGGCGCCTCACGCGCCTTCTATGAGAGCACCAACGCTAGAGTTAAAAACTCTTATATTAGCGCCGCACGTGCTCCTCACGTGGGCGCTAATGTGCAAAGCACATAAAGAAATTAAAATCTTAATTAGCACTCACGTGCACAACACGTGAGCGCCGGCGCTCAGGTAGAATTAAATTCTACTCTCTGTTAAACAGAGTCGTTAGATCAACAACGGAGATGATAAATCATCAAGACATAGAATTAAAATTCTGTTGAGTGGAAATATTTCTCAAATCTTTCTAAAACAAGAAATATACCTTCGGTGGGATAATAGAATAAAATTCTATGCCTTCTTTAAAACAAAGGACCGTTAGATTAAAAATCCAACGGTGATTAAAAAATCACTGTTTTGCAGAATAAATTCTGTCCAAGAGAAAATATTTCCCTAATCTTGCTCTGTAAAACAAAAACTCTTGGATCAAAGATTCAATTGTGGGTAAAAATCCCCAAATCAATTAGGATCTCTTAATGAGAGATTTCTTCAAAAAAAACTAATTAACAAACTTGCCTCTACTATATAAAAGACCGAAGACTTCAAGTCGGGAAAGAGGAAGCCCCCCCATAAGCTTTTAAAAAAAAAAGAAAAGAGCTTCAAAAAGAAACAGAGAAGAAGATCCCCCCCTCAAAAAACTCTAGGTAAATAAGAAGAAAAAAGATCATCTCGTTTACATATCTAAGAGTTTAATCCTTTAAAAAAAAGAACTCAGTTCTTTCTCTAGATCTGAGATACATAAGACAAGTCTCCCACAATTTGAGAATTTAATTCTCATCGGGAGGACTTGTTCTTGAGAGAAATCTGGTCCTCATAAAAGAAAGAACCCAGCGCCCAGCGCCTCACATGTTCCTCATGTGGGCGCCACAGAGGAGTTCCTACCACTCAATGAGCGGCGCTCAGCATCCAGCGCCTCACGTGTTCTTCACATGGGCGCCATAGAGGAAAGTGTCTAGCACTCATTGAGCGGCGTTCAGCGTCCAGCGCCTCACGTGCCCCTCACGTGGGTGCCACAAAGGAGAGTGCTTAGCACTCAATGAGCTGTGCCCAGCGCCCAACACCTCACGTGTCCCTCATGTGGGCGCCACAGAATGTAAGAGTGCTTAGCACTCACTAGGAAGCGCCTAGCGCCTCACGTGCTTCGCACGTGGGTGCCATAAAGAGTGCCTAGCACTCTATAAAAAGACAAAAAGGGGTAAAGTGTTTAACACTTATTGGGCAATCCCCATGACTGAGAGCTCACATGGTTATACGTGAGCGTCAGAACTTATATAAGTGCCCATCCCTTTTACAAAAAGGGGACTGATCAAACAGAGCCCAAACAAGTGTTTGGCACTTTTCAATAAAAAAAATGAATGGACCAAGCCCAAATTGGCTAGGTCCCCTGAGGATAAAACCTCCCTGATTCAGATCAACTGAGCCCATGTGTTCATGATTTCCCAAACTGATCTTAGTCCCAAATACGACTATTGATCTACCAACTGATGATATCCAAAACGATACTCATCCCACATCCTCCCGAGGAAATCTTAGTCTCAAAATATGACTAATGATTTTCGGGTTTACCACTAACTCCTTTTTCCCTTAAATACGAGAATTATTTCAAGGGTACATCTCTCCACACCTCTGATCCACATCGTTGTAATTCCTCTATGTCTTCAGAGAGGTAGCGGGTCCCAACAACCAACGGCTTTTTGGTGCACTTTCAAACTGATGTGCACACCTCAAATTAGACCGCACCCCAAACTGGGTGCATCCCAAATCATCGTTGTTCATCCCGTCACGTAACAAATACACGTGCACGCAAGATGGACAACGGACCGAGACGTCCTTAAACTAAAACCTTACCTCCAAAATGGTGATCAACGGATCGAGACGTCCTTAAACTAAAACCTCACATTAACAGACCGAGATGTCCTCAAACTAAGACTTCACCTCCAAAATGGCAAAAATGGACCGAAACGTTCTTAAACTAAAACAACAGAGCCCAAATGCTCTTTTGTTGGATTTGAAGCAAAAAATGATCCTAAGATCTTGTTAAGTAGATCTTAGTCTCAAATTGGACTAACATATCCTTAACAAAAAACCAATCGAGCTCCAAATGCTCATAAGTTTAAGTTGATCTTAATCTCAAACCAGATTAACGATCCTTAAATCAACACAAGACCAAATCTAAAAAATACGGATTTGGACTAACCCACGTCCTACGGGCGACGACAGAAATTAGTCTCCGTATACAATCCACGGGCAATCAAAATCAAAACAAACAAAAACACACACGACACGAAGTGAACTTCCAGAGCAAGAGAAAGTGGTTATCGCGATGCGGTAACGTAATTAACTGCAGGGGCTTGCGCCTGCAGGGTAGAGCGTCCCCACAATAAAAAAACCCTCGTAAACGAGGGGGAATCTGACGAAGTCCGCTACAACGGCCGCATCCGTCCAATCCTCCGATACACGGTGCCATAAATCAACTTGGCATCTTTGGAGAGGTGGACGGATAAATCCAAATAGCATCTTCCCTTAGGACTCAGGCAAGACGATCCATCCCAGTTCGTCACTATTTCCGGCGGTAAACATCGTCCTTCTCGAAGCCTTTCTAGGTGAGCCCACTCTCTCACTAGAGGTCACTCGCGACGTCATCCACCACTTCATGCGGTTAGATACTGGTTACGTATTCATGATTCCCTAGCCTGGTTATCTTCCAAGGCCCATGGGGATCTTCAAGGGCTGGTATCTCCACCGGGTTGATCCTATCATTGCAGAGGAGAGAAGGGTGCTATTTGAATATAAAGCCCCTGCTTCCGCTCAGGCCGTCGGTACCCCGTTGAGGCCACAGTCATTCATTTGCCCTCCTCTTAGAGATAGCGAATCGGTGCTTATTCCGAAGACTGCTCGGATGGAATCAGTCACCCGTGCTGCTGGTATGCCGATCTGCGCTAAGGCTGGGGCAGAGATTCCTGAGAAGGTACCGGAAGCGGCATCACCAAAAATGGACACCGAAGGTGAGATTGGGCAGCGCCGTGCAAAACTGCCGAAGGGGAGGAAGCGCCCTTCTTCCAGTGTTAGCTCGGGCCCTAAAAGGAAGAAGAAATCGGTCACTGGTTTACTCGATGCGTTGCTTGAGTCCGAGCCTCTTCACGACGAGTCCATATCTGTTCATGAACCAGACGATGGCCTCCTCTTTCCTGACACGTCTGCCAAGGAAGCCGCTCAATTGGCCGAAGCCTTGAAATGATCACAGGATGAAAGTGAGAATGTGTGCCCCAAGAAGGGAGGCTTTCCCCATGTCGTGTTCTATGACGTTGATCCGTTATCACCAAGGCTACTAATGGGTCCTCTGATGATGGAAGAAGAACGTCCTCTCAAATAGCCTATCTCGGCCGTTTCTGAGGACGAGGCCGCTCTGAAGACGGGCAGGCATTTTCTTTCAATCGAAGCCCGCCGAGCGCGATTGAACAGAAAAGTGCAGCAGCTCGAAAAGTCCATACTTCAAGCTCCCTGGTGTATTGGTATGCATATTTTTTTATGTTTCTTTTGGTAATTAATTTTTATTACTTTCACCTCATATTATCTTTACAAAAATTTTGTAGGGCCTTCTGCATCAGGCGTAATCTTGAGCCTCGATCGTGTCATAGAGCCTCCAATGATAGCTTCTATTTCTCCAGTGGAGACTACCAACCTGGATATAGATCCCATGAATATCTCTAGTGACATACTGGAGGGTGTAGAGGAGATTACTGAGGCTGCCATCCGCACCTTGGAGCCTCCGGTGATGGCTTCTGTCCTTCTAGCAGAGATTGCCACACCGGCAATGAATATCTCCAGTGACGCACCGGAGGGTGTAGAGGAGATCGCCGAAGCTGCCATACGCGCCTTGGAGCCCCCGATGATGGCCTATATTCCTCCAACAGAGATTGCCACATCGGTGATAGATTCAATGGACATCTCCAGTGACGCACCCGAGGGTGTAGAGGAGATCACCGAAGCTGCCATCCCTCCAGTTCAAAGCGGACGAAGTATCGAAGGTAATTTTTTATACATCTACATTTTTTTGTTTAACGACCCTTCCATATGTTTGAACCTTTCTTTCTCTCAGAATTATGGGAGCTGGCGTCCTCTATTGTAGATCTTTCTCCGAAGAAAACTTTCCAGCGTTTACTTGACATGGCGGCCCCGCAAGCGATACCTCCACAGAGCATAGTCCTTTCTTCTGGTCAAGGTTGGTATTCTTTTGCCTTTTTGTTTTATATTTTCGTAATGATGCTGATGTGCCCTCTATTTAAACCGCACTCCTAGAAGCTGACGACGAGGTTGAAGTTCTTGATGTTCCCGGGGATCTCTCAAATCCGCCTTCCGTAAGTAAGTGACGCTTTAGCATTGGCGTTCTTTTACTTGTTCTATATTAAGAAAGGAAACTAACCATACATGTATGCTTACAGCTTTGCCAATCCTGACCCCATTGGAATCCCAGATTTTCATGCCATTATGCCCTTACGCCCGACGCGAGTCTGATAGGATGGCAAAACAAAGCATTCATTCGCTGGCGATTCTTATTAAAGATTTTCGTGCCGGTACCTCTATTACGGCCGAAGAATTCACCGTTGAAGCCAATGGTTTTTTGTCTGTTCTTGCCACCTATCATGATGAGGCGCTGGTGCATACTTGGGTCGAGTACTGTCGTCGAGTTGAGGCTTCCTTACATAGGGTTGAATGCATATGCCTTCCCTCCGACATTTCATCAATAAAAGCCAGCCTGCATGGATGGATTGACCAATGTGCAGCCAATCTCCAGTCATGTGAGAAAAGTCTCAATCGAAAGTTTTCGGCGAGGGAACTGGCTTTAAAAGATTTAGGGGAACTTCAATCCCAACTCACCGCCAAGACTACTCGTGCTTATGAAATTTGGTGAGTTCTTCAGGAGGCCATTATGGAGGTGGTGGCTCTTGATAAAGCCGTTATTTTTACACGCGAGATGGTCGAGGCTCATAAGGCTGCCGAGAAAGAGCTTGAAACTAGATTTTCTTTATATCAGAATCAACAAGCACAGGCAGGGACTTAGCTCGCGACGTTGATATAGATTGAAGCGGAAGTCCGGCGGAAGAATGTCAAACTTGCTGGCTTATTAAATAGCCTACTAGCTTAGAAATTTTTGTCGCTGTATATTTTCTTCTTTTGTTCTTTTGTATCTTGTATTCATTTTGATTTATGAATAAAAGACATATTTCATTTCATACTTGCGCCTCTCTGTCTTGACTTGACGTAAAGTAGTTTATGTACTTATCTCAGGGTTTGTAGTTTATTCACTTGTTTCGGAGTTTCTAGTTTATGTACTCATTTCGGAGTTTGTAGTTTATTCACTCGTTTCGAAGTTTCTAGTTTATGTACATATTTCGGAGTTTATTCAGTTTACCTCCCTTAGGTTTACAGGAAAACTTGTCCTAACGTTATATATAGATAACCTCCATTCTTTACGACAGAGGTCCATTAGGTTTTGTGGTACTAGGTTTTTGGTCCGTGGTACCATCGCGTTGGCTGATGTATTTCTCGATATGCGGTCTTTAAGCCGTTGTTCGAGTAGCCCCGCGACTGTCGTGTCTCTAATCCCTTCGGCGGCTGGACAAGACGCCTTCAAGTAATCTCCTTAGGCTATATGACCGTCGAAAGAGCAAGCGTTATGAATTTTCCATGTCTCTTTTTTACTTGAGGTTAGGCTCAATTTAGAGCCCCGACGAGTCATAACTACTCTGCGCTGGTATGGGACGATCTCCGATAGTCTCTGAGGCTTTATATGAGTTGTCGTTGAGACCCGATTTTTGTTTTGACGATGCCATACCGTTTCTTTGCTGAAGTATGGTAGACATCTGTAGGACCTCTATGATGTATGTATTGCAGTTGAAGTCCGGAGCAAAGAATATGCCTTTGACCCAGTTTGATTTGGCTCGTTGGAGTTTTATTGATGTCATGTCTGCACTCTGATGGAATGAAAAGGTACGTTGGGGTAGTCTTTGAGTTGTATATGAACTGTCAAGACTTGGAGCTAGGAATTTGGCATGGCTCCATTTTTTATTTGACCGTTGGGTCTTTATCGACGTCATGTCTACATCATGTCGGAATGAAAAGGTACATCGGGGTAATCTTTAGGTTGTATATGAACCGTCAAGACTTGGAGCTAGGAATTTGTCATGGCTCCTTCTTTGTTCGACCCTTGGGTCTTTGCTGACGTCGCGTCTTCACTGAGAAGAAACGTCAGGCTGATCTCTAGGCCATAGATGTTGCTATCAAGATCTGGCTCTGCCTTTGACGGAGCCTGGTGGGAAAACATGGTTCCCTTTTTCATTTGTACCCATGGATTGTATACAGAGGTCGGTCTAGACTTACCTGTAGGGCAAAGGAAACTTTATTTAATTTTATTTTTTATTGCCGTGATGCTCTATCTTTTCGGCTTTTCATATTGCGAAAGTCGCGATTGTCCAATCATTTCGGCTTTTTATCCGTGGTGCCCAATCATTTCGGCTATTTTTTATTTTTACTCGCTGTTTTTTATTGCGAGTTCCCAATCATTTCGGCTGTTTCTATATGCATATTTTTTGCTCGTTGATTTTTATTGCGAGTTGCCCCATCATTTCGACTATTTTTATATGCATATTTTTTACTCGCTGATTTTTATTGCGAGTTTGGAATCGCACCAGCATCGCTATCACTGGAATATTGCCATGACCGAATCATCATTTGCCGTGAAAAGACTTGGAGTTTGACACCTGTTTAAGCATCAGTATCGCCGCCACTGGAATGTTGCCAGAAGCGAATCATCATTTTCCTTGAGAGGGCTTGGGGTTTGACACCTATTTAGGTATCAGCATCGCTACAACTGGAATGTCGCCAGGAGCGAATCATCATTTGCCTTTATCGATTTGAACAAAGATGGCTTAGTAAACAGGGTTAAGAACCTATCGACTAAGACTTTTTGACTTTATGAGCCGTAAGGGTCTCAGAAAGTTATTTCTCCTTATGAGTCGTGAGGATCTCGTAAGTGTATTTTCTTCTTATGAATCGTGGGGATTCCTAAGTGTGTGTTCTCTAATAAGTCGTAAGGAACTTACAAGAGTATTTTCTCTTTATAAGTCGAGAGAACTTACAAGTGTCGTTCACCATATGAGAACATTTCTCGTCATTGGTGGAACTTGGTGGGGAAATTGTTTATTTGTGCCCGTGGATTGTATACAAGGGCCAATATTGGACCGCCTGTAGGGCAAGTTGGGTAATGTGATGGCTTAAGAACAGGTTTAGGTGTCTGTAGCTTAAGGCTTTTGAATCCCGTGAGCCATGAGAGTCTCATGGGGAAATTCTCTTCATGTGTCGTAGGATCCCGTAAGTGTATTTATTTTAACGAGACTGCGCCCTTTCGGGTTTTCACAAGCTCTCCGGTAGTCCTGCTGTTTTTACTCACGCCGCCCTTTCGGGTTTTCATCCGTGTATATTTTTCTTGTGGACATACTTTTTTTTACATTACCCATCTGTTTGCCGGTGGGACGTGGGGGTGACTTCACCGCTGGAGTAGCTGTGCAGCCGATGAGACTTAAGTTGCAACCTTCGTCGTTGAGGCTTCGATTGCAATATAGATCTCAAGGGTGGATATCGCCGCATTTAGGACGATGTCTCGTGTTTGAGGCAAAATTTTAGTTTAAGGACATTTCGGTCCGTTGTCGCCATTTGAGGCGAAGTTTTAGTTTAAGGACATCTCGGTCCGTTGTCGCTGTATTTGAGGCGGAATTTCTAGTTTAGGGACTTTTCGGTCCGATATCGTCATTTTTGAGGCGGATATTTAGTTTAAGGACATCTCGGTCCGTCATCGCCATGTTCGTGGCGGATATTAGTTTAAGGACTTCTCGGTCCGTTGTCGCCATGTTTGAGGCGAAATTTTAGTTTAAAGACTTCTCGGTCTGTTGTCGGAAATAGGTATTAGTTTAGGGAAGTCTCGGTCCATTTTTGCCATTTTCGAAGTGACGGGTCTTTTGAATACTAATTTTAGGGTTCTAACTCAGGAAGATAGGGAGCGGACACAAGCGTCATCATCTATCATTGACCCAGGTCGTAACCCGTTAGGCGTAGTATTTTTGAGGAATCGGCTGTTTATTGGCCGGAAGGGTCTTTCGCCATGTATATCTATGAGCAGGTAGGCTCCACCTTGGTAGACTTTGTCTATGATATACGGGTCTTCATAGTTTGGCTCGAACATCCCTCGTTTTGCACGATTGGGAATCATAGGTCTTTTGACGATTAGCACGAGTTCGCCTTGGCGGAATGTTCTCGGCCTGGTCAGTTTTTCGTATGACCGTGTCATCCTTGTCTTATAAGCCTCCAGGTTTTGCTGTGCTATAAGGCGAGTCTCGTCGAGGGCGTCGATCTCCTCGAGCTGAAGATGAGCATTTTTTTTATCTGTCAACTCATATCGAACCGCTACTCGTAGAGAATGGAGTTCCACTTCCAAAGGAAGCACTGCTTCCGTGCCGAATACCAACATGTATGATGTTGTATTCATCGCTGTTTTGAACGTTATTCGGTACGCCCAGAGAGCTTCATGCAACCTTTCATGCCAGTCTCTTTTGTTTCTAGACATTGTTTTCTTTATAATCTTCGTCAAGGTCTTGTTGAAAGCCTCAGCTAGACCGTTGGCACAAGGATTATAGACTGAAGAATATCTCCAATCTATTTTATGATGTTCTGTGAAGCGGCTGATTTTATGGCTCCTGTAGGCTAGTCCATTATCCGAGATTATCCGTCGTGGGGTGCCGAACCGGTAGATGACATAGGTTTTGAAGAAATGGAGGATATTCTATGTCTTCACCTCCCTTAGTGGTCCTGCTTCTTCCCACTTAGAAAAGTAGTTGGTCGCTGCCAGTATGAACCGATGTCCATTAGATGATACTGGTTCAATGGGGCCAATTATATCGGTTCCCCATATTTTGAACGACCAGCTAGCTACTGTTGGGTGTAGCGGATTTGGATGTTGGTGGATGAAGTCCCCGTGAATTTAGCACGAGTGACACTGCTTCGCATATTCGAGGCAGTTCTAAATCATTGTGGGCCAATAGTAACCCATTCTTTTGATCTTCGGCTTCATTTTTGGCCCAGCTTGATGAGAACCGCAAAGTCCGTCATGGGTTTCTTGGACGACTCTGTTCGCTTCTTCTGGTCCTAGGCATCTTAACCATAGGCAGTCAAATGATCTCTTGTATAGAGTCATTGATGAAGGCAAAAGACAGGGCTCGTTTCATAAGCTGATGTCTAGATGACGCATTTTTGGACGTTCGTTGGGATTTGAAGTAGTCTACGAAGACTTCCCTCTAATCCTTGACCTTTTCTTCGTCCTCTATTTGGAGGGCTGTTTGTTTGGCCATTTCTTTTCCCTCAGATGGCTCTGTTAAGTCCTCCAAAGATATTTCTGCTAGCGCGTGAACCCTGCAGCTTTGCATGATGATCTTTATGTCGTCGAGGTCTTCGTCGGCTAATTCCTTAGCCAGCTTGGCCAATGCATCTGCCTTGCTATTTTCTGCACACGGTATGCTCTCCAGGATATAGGAGGGGATTTTTGTCAGCAGTTGCTGCACTCTTTCGCCGTATGTTATCAGCTCTGGCCTGCACGTCTGATAGTCGCCATTTACTTGGCTAACGATCAGCTGGGAGTCTACATATATGAGGAGGTATTTGATTCCCATGTCGACAGCGATCTCGAGACCTTCTATCAAAGCTTCATATTCAGCTTCATTATTAGTCCTTGACTCCGTTAAGGAAAGAGTGTAACGTAGTATCCCTCCTTATTGAGTCACGAAGATAAGGCCCACTCCGGCTTTGATTATGGGGGGTGTGCTTTCTCCTCTTCAAGAAAGATGCTCCATCAAAGTAGAGTTCCCATTGGGAATCATTTTCTTCCTTTTCTCTTTTGATTGTGTCGAACGCATGTTCATCCGGCAACTCACAATTTAAGGGGGAGTCGGCTGGTATTGGATGTTCAGCAAGAAAGTCAGCGATAGGCTGGCCTTTCACTGCTTTGAGAGGACGATACGTTATCGAGAACTCCATCAGGAGGAGGGCCTATTTGGCAAGCTTCCTGTTAGTATAGCCTTCGACATTAGATATTTGAGAGGATCCACCTTTGATATAAGATGAACCTCATGTGCCAAGGCGTAGTGTCTAAGCTTCGTTATCGTAAAGATTAGTGCCAGACAATGCTTTTTGAGGGGGGGTAATTTTTTTCTGCCCCCAAAAAAACTTGACTCAAGTAGTACAGAGCTCTTTCCTTTCCTTGGTCATTCTCTTGTGCACATAACGCGCCTAGAGAACCCTCAAGGGCTGTTGTATATAGGATGATGGGCTTTCCCTTAACTGGAGCGGTCAGCACCGGTGGATTTTGTAGGTACCGCTTGATTTCGTCTAGTGCGTTTGGCACTTTTGATCCCAGACGAACAGGGTCCCCTTTTTCATTAGATGACTGTAGGGATGGCATTTTCCCAAAAGGTTACTATGAACTGTCGGATATACATGATCTTTCCTTGAAGGGATCGCAATTGCTTGAGGGTCCTTGGCATGGGCATTTCCGTAATCGCCTTGATCTTTGAGGGATCAATTTCGATACCCCAGTGCCGTATGATGAATCCCAGGAATTTGCCTGAGGAGACTCCAAACGCACATTTTAGAGGATTCATCTTCAGATTATACTTCCGAAGACGTTAAAATACTATGTTCAGATGTTCCCAATGTTCCTCGTAAGACTTGCTTTTCACCACCAGGTCATTGATGTATCATTCGACAATCTCATGGATGAGGTCATCGAAGATCTTCTTCATGGCCCTCTGGTAGGTAGCGCCAGCGTTCTTTAAACCGAAAGGCATCACCTTATAGCAGAATATGCCCAGCGGAGTCCGGAAGGCGGTATGTTTTTAGTCTTCAGGATGAATTTTTATTTGGTTGTATCATGAAGATCCATCCATGAAGGAGAAAACCTCATGAGTAGACGTGTTATCGATCATCAGCTCAGTAACAAGTACTGGGAAGTCATCCTTCGGGCAAGCTTTGTTGAGGTCCCGAAAGTCCACACAGATGCGCACCGTCCCATTTTTCTTCATCGCCGGAACGATGTTGGCAATCCACTCAGGATATTGAACTTCCTGGATGAAGCCGGAGTCAATTAGTTTCTTAACTTCGGCGTTGATACCCATCTCGAGTTCGAGCTGCATTCTTCTTGGCGCTTGCTTGACTGGCTTGATGTCCGGCTATATGGCCAGTTTATGTACTGCTACTTTTGGATCTAATCCCGGCATCTCGGAATAGTTCTATGCAAAGCAGTCTTTATATTGAATGAGCATGCATTTTAACATGGCTACCTGTTTTCTAGATAGTAGCTCACTGACGAACGTGGACCTCGGATCGTTTTCCATTCCTAAGTCAATTTTCCTTTGGTTGTCCACCGTGGTGTGTATCCCGTCTTTCAGCTCTTTTGGTGCCGGTGGAAATTCTGAGATCACCTCATCCTCGTCTTCATTTATGAAGCACTTGAAAATGTCATCCATAACCTCATGCCCTTCCCCTTCTGAAAGTGTTATCACATGGCAGGTACGAATCTGCTTCCATTCTTGATGTTGGGCTGGTCCTATCCTTGCGATATAGGTTTTCTTTGGCTAACGCTTTTGCGGTGGGGTTACCCTCCAGCAGTCGAATAAAGCGAACTTGCCTTGTTGATACATGTCTTCAACCCAGTCTTTGAAGGTGAAGCAATCTTCAAGGGGATGTCCTATTGCTTGGTGATAGGAGAAATAATCCGGGTGATGGACCTCGTTCATTTGTTCGGGATGCCGAGACTTCGGGAGCATTACCATTTGATGCCTCATGACAAGGTTGAATATTTTCCTTGTCTTGTCTTGAAAGAAAGAGTATTCCCGACGCATCTTCTTGATAAAGTACGGGTTCCAACCACATTCTTCTTGATAGCGCGGCTTCTTAGATCTGCCCTATTGTTTGCGAACGTTGTTTGCGCTCTTTGTCTTGTTTTTTCCTCTATTTCGGGATTTTTCCTTTTTGCAAGGACATACAGCGAGCTGAGGATGGAGGGCATTGTAGTCTTCTTTCTCCGCGGACTGCTGGTTGAGGCGTTGCGTCTTGGCCTTTTCATAAATAGCCATTTCGCGACTGTGGCTATCCCGAATCTTTTGACAGGCTTCTTTTATTAATTTGTTAACTTGTTCTTCGAACGATGGGCTTAACGTTCTTAAAGCGGGATCTCGTTCTGTTTCAACGTCACAGCTATTTGGAAGAGCATTCTCTTTTTCACCAGAGCTGTTTATTGCGCGGCAACTGTAGAATCGTTCCCGTTTCTTGGACCGAACGTATCCGAGCCTAGTTGTTTCCATCTTCCCATTGGGCATCTTTCGCTGGGTCCTAGGGATATCCCAAATCTTTTTGTAAAAGTGGACTTGCCGCACAGTTTGTTCAAGGGGTACGCCTTGGCATCTTAACAGCCTTTTCAATCCCTCCATGTACTATCTTGGCAGACGGATTGGTTGAAGCCTATCGAGTGTAAAATCGGCATCGTGCCAGACTTTTTTCTCTACTCTGGTCTCCGTAGATTGGTAGAAGAGGATCGCCTTTTCACCTCTTCGCCTGGGAGGCACATAGAAAGTCTATAGTTCCTGTACGCTATATGTATCGAGCGCATCAAGTTCCTTGTAATGCCGAGGCGGAACCATTGTGATTTGCAGGCTCTGATCTGCTTCATCGAGGGTTTGCACCGACAGGCGGATGGAGAACACTGTGTCGGCTTCGTCCTCAGGGTCGCTACCAAAGACCAGAATAGGGGTCGATGGTCCGGGCCTGTTGTTTTCTTTCTAGGGTTTCCCCGAGTAGACTATTTCTTAATCTTCCTCTGAGTCGCTCCTAAAGATCGGGATAGTGGCGACGGACTTCTGTTTATCCTCCGGCTTATGACACCTCTCTGTATCTTCGAAGTCCGGTAGGAAGTACTTTGCATCTTCATATTTCCGGACCTCGTTTACGGAGAATGGATTCAGCTCCCCTGTGACGGTGCATATTAAACCATCCTTGAAATACTTCATACATTGATGTTGTGTAAAATGGATGACGTTGTACTCATGCATCCAGGGCCTGCCGAGCAGAGCATTATAGCAAGTCTTGGCGTCAATGACATGAAATTTGATGTCAGTGACGAGCAGCCCGAAGCGTAATGTCAGTATTACGGACCCAAGTGTCCGTGACGACTGTGAGTCGAACTCGAAGGTGGTAATTTTGTCTCGGGCCAGGTGTTGAACGTTAATGCAAATCTCCTTCAGCACTTTCACATTGAGAAGATTGACAGAGGATCCGTTGTCGACAAGGATTTTGCCTATCTTGATGTCGTGGCAGTACCCGGTGACATATAACGGACGATTATGCTCACACGTTCCGAGAAGGAGATCTTCATCGCTGAATGTAATGTCAGCTGTGTGAACCTCTGCCAGCTCGTCCTTCATCTTCACTTCTATGAGGAAAGCTTGGAATTGATCAGGCCCTTATAATGCCTTGATCAGAGAATCTCGTGCCTCTTTGGACAAGAGGAGAGCATCTAATATACTCAGTTGTGAGGGTATTTTCCTCAAATATGCCAGGACGTTGTAATCCACCTTATTTTTCTTAGGCGGGTCCTTCACTGCGAGCTCTTTGACAACTCCTTCATCAAGGGTGATTTTCTCAGGGATTTTTTCTCTCCCTTTGTATTTTTTGCTCGAACCCTTATTTGTAGGTCCGAGATTCTTTTCAGGCAGCGTGCGGCTACATAGCTGAATGTTCTCACAGTTTTTCTCCCCCTCTTCTTTTTCGGAGGTGGAGTCCTTGAAGAGAGGGTTGAGGATCATTTCATCCTCAGAATCGCTCCCGAAGGTAAGAACTTAGGGTTTTTTCCTTTCAGGACTAGTATCAACCATATAACAGTTGTCAGTCGTTTTTTTCACGTGTACTTGTCGCACCTTTTTGCAGTCGACGAGCTTCGCGCTTCATCCTCTTGAAGTGTTTTTAATATGCAACGTATCCTTACCACCACTTCTTGAAGGTACTGCATTCTTCGGTGGGATTGATGACCCTCCGATGATATAGGCAGTAGTTTGGATATGAATCCTCTCCATCGAGGCATATGACCCCGAGAGTGTTTCCTACCAGAGATGGCAACTTCATTCCTACTGACAGAGCTTTGGCGAACCGCTTCTCTGTCTTGATCCTGCTCTTGTTTGCCACAGGTGTGCTTTGGTCTGGTCGGGGTACATTACGACTCCTCCTTACTGCAGCTTTTTCATCCTGACGCTGACGCTTAGCTTTTCGTATATGGATGTTTCGCGTTCTCGGTCAGCTTTGCTTTATTGAAAGGCTTCATTTAACAGCCTATCGATTGGGTCGCTCAGTCCCTCGCCATAAGGAGCGTGAGGCTCCTGGCCGAGTACAACGTTGACAGAAAGGATAGACTTTTTCTTCCTCTTCTGCGAGCGAGCTACGGTCGCAGCTAGCACAAGCTTACGCTTTCTAGGTACTTTGGGGCGACGAGTCCCGATGTCTGAACCCACACCAGAATCGGGAGAAGCTACAGTCACCTTTTCTACAGGAGCCCGGGGTATCGGTAGCTCGGGCCTGTCATGCGAAACTTTAATCACCGCAGCTTCTCTTAAGGGAGGCGGGACAATGGTCCGTTGCTTCAGAGGGACGTTTCGATCACCAGCATGGGGTGCGCCTTTGCGATCGAGCAGCAGTCGCTTCTCCTCCCTGATAACGGCGCCCATTGAATGTTGGTACTAGGCCACGTGTACATTAAGGGCCTTCGGGACACAGCTCAGTTCGCTGATAAAGAAGTGAGACCCTGTGTTCAGGTGCATAAATGATACAGCGCGCTCTGCATTCCCTCTTCGGTAGCAGCAGGTTCTGCCAAAAAGGCCTCAAGTGGGATGCCCTAATTGTAACTCGGCTGCTA
The DNA here is from genome assembly GCA_030015575.1 of Agapanthus africanus. Lineage (NCBI taxonomy): Eukaryota > Viridiplantae > Streptophyta > Magnoliopsida > Asparagales > Amaryllidaceae > Agapanthus > Agapanthus africanus. Next base: position 258,381,747 of record JASDDO010000024.1, read on the forward strand.
GGCGAAACGATGCGGGTTGTATCTCATGAATAATGTCGCATCATTTTGCCTGAATACAAGAAAGCCCGGCCTGATGGAGTACAAATGAAGAATCTCCCGGGCTTTCAACACAGAGGCCCCGTCTTTGAAGATGTCTTACAATGGCAGCACCGCTTTTGAAGTTTCCTGGCCGATGGTCAAGACTTTGTCTCTTAAAGACATATCATCTCCAACCGTGCGCGGACGAAGGAGCAAGCCCCTAGCTTCCCGCGGTGATGGACACACGATGGAGGCGTCAACCAGCCGCATTATCCGAGGGAACCTGCATCTGTCGTAAAAAGAAAGCCTTTTGTGGATACCGAAGACCCCAAGCACGTGCAGATCCATCCATGAAGTGAAGTAATGCATTGGGATGTTGGCAGGATGCACTCCTGGTTCAGTGGTATCCGTTGATAAGCTGAGGCCGTGATATAGGTGGGCTAACCCGGCGATCCTGATAGCTACTTGTATTCCGGCAACCATGCGATGCGCGGGGTAGAAGACAGAAGGCCTCATATAACGAGAGCGCATAGGAAGCACGAACTAGCTTAACCATAAACTGAGAAACCTAAGAAAGAACGCTTCCTCATCAATGCCCGGAGCGGCGATTTCTGACAGGGGGACGATCGCGACGTCGGGAAGAAAGAAATCCTTTTGATCGGCTTCCAGTATTGGCCGACGGTCCAAGCCAAAGCCAAAAGGATCATCAAGTTTAGCAAACTTTTCACCTTGTCGCGACAAAATTTCTGGGCGAAGAAAACGGTCAATGAAGTCCGCAAAGCTGACCTCCCAGCCTCCGGATTCAAGAAAGAGGCTCTCTTACATGTTCAACACCTTTATCAGACTTGGGAACTGGTGCTGAATGGCGTTCTATGGGGTAAGACCCATTATCACTGATTTGGTGGGAAAAACATATTCATCCGGAGGAAGCAGCTCCTCGTAGTGCTCCCTCCTAACTAGTAAACCAGAAACCTCGGCAAATTCTTCCAAGGAAATGGAGACCTCTCTATCCAATAGGAGGAAGGTATGGGTCGGAATGTTCCACTGCTCTAAGAATGCCTTGATCCACCATGTGGGAGGTGCAAAATACTGGAACAAGGAAGCGTAGATTGCATGATATAAGCTAGGCCTCAACAGCTGCGATTTCTTTGCCGATAAAATATATCGGGTCCACTGCAAGTATCCGGCCGGATGACGAGGAATTAGCCTGATGTTGTAGGGCTGTCCCCAAGGGCGCGACTCGCCCTGACATATACGCCGCCCTAGGGTGTCCAAAGCCACTGGCGGCTGCACGGGTACTGCGGCAATAGAAGGCCGAAGGAGACCTTCTGAAGTCCAATTTACCTCCTCTACAGTATAATTGATCGGGGGTGCATCGGCATAAGGGATCGCAGAGATAGGCTCCGAAGGCGTCGCACAAGAAAAGCTCCAGCGGCCTCTGATAATTTGATCATACCATCTACCCCATAGGTGAAGATTCTTGTGTTCCGGGTCGTGGTCTCTGATCAGCGCAAGAACCTCTCCGTCTACAGGCGCCTCAGGAAATCCGCCTTCTGAACGGATGAACGGAAAAGATGTGTCGAAAGACATGTCGCCTGTGCGAAAAGGGACAAAAGTCAACTGTCAGTGCTATAATTTAATTTAAAATTCTGACACTTGGTACTTTAGAATTTGTACCACACTGCAATGCAATGGAAAGGGGACCAAAGGGGGACCTACAAAATCTAGATGACAATTCATCAATTAATAAAACAGCCTCATCATTTGATGAGACTGTTAATTAAATGAGGAAATCCTCAAGAAAATTCTCATTAAATGAGAGATCCCTTGGGCTGAGGAGTAAATCTCCCTTTGAGAGCAATGCTCTGTGGCAGAGTGACACTTGTCAAACTTTGATTATGAAGGAATAAAAATTTCTCAAGAGCTTTGCTCTGAAAAAATGATGATGAAAGAATCCATCAGAAAAATTAAAATCATTTTTTTATGAATTAAAAATTCTGAGATCTTCAAGATCTATGAACAAACTCTAAGAGTTCTTTATGAGCAAAGCTCTGTTCATGGGTTAAAAAACCCTGAAAGAAGATCTCCTTAGATCTATGGGTTCAAGAGAGCAAAGTTTTAGTAATGAAACCCTAAAAAAGGTTTTCTTTAGATCAAAGATCTATGGAGAGAAAGGCTCTATTAATGGGTAAAACCCTAGATTCTTAAAATGATCTTTTTAAAAGATTTAATCTTTACCAAGATTTTAACAGAGTTTTGTCTCTTGAAAAGTTCTTAAGCAGAAGAGCTATGCTCTGAATAAAAATTCTCAAAAGAAGAAGATGAACAGAATCATCTAAAGGACCAAAGGTCCTATTTATAGGCATTGAAATGCCTTTTCAACTTCTGAGTTGTTCCAAGGGCACAGACGTTGCCACCGCTGCACTCACATATGGGCCACGTGAGAGCAACGGTGAGGGGGCATTTGTTTCCCCCAATCAGAACAAAGCTCTGTTTGAAATTTAAATTTCAAAATTGAAACAACGCTTCAGATGCAGCGCCAATTGCGCTGCGCCCTAAGCAGCGCACCATGTGTGCGTTAGCGCTAGGTGCGCTGCGCTCTAAACAGCGCACCATGTGTCAAATATGGGTGCGCTAGCTCAGGGTGCGCTGCGCTCCGAGCAGCGCACCACGTGTCAAACACGGGTGCGCTAGCACAGGGTGCGCTGCGCTCCGAGCAGCGCATCACGTGTCAAACACGGGTGCGCTAGCGCAAGGTGCGCTAGCGCTCTAAACAGCACACCACGTGCAAAGCACGGATGCGCTAGCGCTGGAATTAAAAACTCCCCACCGTTAGATCAAAAGATCTAATAATAATGATAAATTATTAATTAATCAGAATTAAATTCTGTTATGAAAAGATTTTTCAATCTTCTTAAAAACAAGAAGATTGCCTTCTGTAAAACAGAAGCGCTAGGATCAAAGATCCAATGGTAGGGAAACATCCCCAAATCAATCAGAGAAAGATCTCTTTAACTGATTCAACAAATCAGCTTGCCCTATATAAAGGCCCCTAGACTTCAAGTCTAAAATATACACAAGAACACCCCCCCAAAAAAAACTTTGAGAAACTCAAAGATAAAGAGCAAGCTCTTGCAAGAAGATATTTCTTCAAGGTAAGAATGAAGGATGATGAACACAGAGATGAAATCATCTCATGATTATGAAAAAAGAATTCATTTCTTTAAAAAGATCATAGATCTACAAAGACAAAAAGTCTTTCATAAAAGAGATCAAAAGATCTCATCATAAAATAAAAGAAGAAGAACATAATTCTTCTCACAGATCATGGATCTATAAAGGCAAAGCTTTTCATCAACATAAGAGATTGGAAATAACTCCTGCAAAAATAAGAACTGTTGTTCTTAAATCTTAAGACAAAGTCTCTTTTAAAAGAACATAAATTTATTTCCCAGATCATAAAATTGATCAGATACGCTTTACGCTCTTGAAATGCACTTCTGCGCTCTCTGGACTGGCGCTCAGCGCCAAATGCGCCACGTGTCAATCACGTATGCGCCAATTAACAACTTGCGCTTTGCGGTTCTGAAATAGCGTACTGCGCTTATGGGCTGGCGCTCAGTGCCAAGCGCACCACGTGTCACTCACGTGTGCGCCACTAAATTGAAAGCGCAATGCGCTCATGGACTAGCGCTCAGCGCTCATAAACTGGCATCATGCGCTAATCATCTAGCGCCTAGCGCTGAGTGCGACACGTGTTCCTTACATGTGCGCTACTTGGCTGAAGCGCACTGCGCTCTTTGATTGGCGCAAGGCATCTAGCGCACCACGTGTTGCGCTGACAGAACATAAATTGTTCTTTAATAAGCCCAGAGCTCTAATGAATGCTCAGCATTCAATAAAAGACAAAAACATTGTTAAAAGGGCCAAGCCCAAATAAAGGCTCAACAACCCAAAATAAAATGTTAAACATTTATTGGATTTAGCCCAAGATTTGCCATAAGTATTCAACTCATATTAATTGAGCTCATCTTCTCATGAATATTTAAACAGATCTTAGTCCCAAATTGGACTACAGATCTTTCAACCAACCCACAGCGGTTTAAGAGTACATCTCTGAACTCCTCTGATAATTGTCGTTGTAATCCTTCAACGTCTTCATAGAGGTGTCGGATCCTGAAAACCATACATTTCATGGACTGTGGGGTCCTTAAGCCCATGGACTATGATTTCCTTAGCCTTGACTGTGAGGTCTTTAAACTCACGGACCATGATGTCCTTAACCTTGACTGTGAGGTCTTTAAACTCACGGACTATGATGTCCTTAACCTTGACTGTGATGTCTTTAAACTCACGGACTATGATGTCCTTAACCTTGGACCGAGATGTCCTTAAACTAACAATGGACCGTAATGCCCTTAAACTAATCGACCGCAATGTCCCTAAACTAAACAATAGAGCCCAAATTCTCTTTTGTTGGATCTAAATGATCCCGTTAAGTTGATCTTAGTCTAAAATTAGACTAACGTATCCTTAACTAACGTTTAAGTTGATCTTAGTTTCAAATGAGGCTAACGTATCCTTAAACCCAACCCCCAAACCCAAATCTAAGAAGATACGGATTTGGACTAATCCACGCCCTACGGGCGACAACATAAATTAGTCTCCGTATACAATCCACGGGCAACCAAAACAAAACAAACACCCACGACACGAAGTGACCACCTGGAGAAGGAGAAAGTGGTTACTGCGATGCGGTAGCGTAATTAACTGCACGGGCTTGCGCCTGCAGGGAAAAGCGTCCCCACAATCAAAAAACCCCTCGATGAGGGGGAATCTGACGAAGTCTGCTACATCGGCCGCATCCGTTTAAACCTTCGATACATGGTGTCATAAATCAACTTGGTATCTTCGGAGAGGTGGAAGGATAGCACCAATTAGCATCTGCCCCGAAATTCAGTCAAGACGGACCTGCGCGGTCGCGTCTCCATATTTTCGGTGGGGAACAGGCCTTTGAATGGTATTCAGAGCTCCCAAATGACTCCGTGAGAACATTCACAGAAATGGAACTGTTGTTCACACAGCGGTTCACCAGCGTAAGCGAGTGCACCCCGATCACGGCATTAATCAATGCCAGGGTGAAGTCAGGAGAAACCTGGGTCCAATACGCTATCCGATGGCGGGACATATGGTCAAAATGCGAACAGCGCATTGAAGAATCTCCCGCCGTGAGCATGTTCATTGGGACCCTTGATCCTTAAACGACCGTGTCTCAGTTCATGACGTTCTTCAAGCCGACCACCTTTCAGGCTCTGATCGACATGCTGGCCTAAATGGACCAGATAGGCCATGGGCCTTCCTCCTCAAAAATGGACCCTTGAAATGCCAAGGGTAAAGGGAAAGCGACCTTCGTTGCCAACACTCAACAGCAACCGAGTGACCCGAAACCGGTTATTCGCCAAAACAACATGCGTCCGTGCCTATCCCTGGAAGAAAGGCTAGGATGCGCTTACTCGTTTCCCCGTTACAAGACGAGGAGACTGTTCGAGCTGGCAGTGCGCAAAAAACTCATCACATTGCCAGACCCACGACGTCCACCGCAACCCGGCGATGTCAACAACCCCAACTACTGCTCCTATCACAGAATGGTGAGCCACCCAATCGAGAATTGCTACGTCTTCAATAACTGGGTCGAGGACCAGTATCAACAGGGGAAATTCACGCTTTCTGAGAACTGGAGGGTGAACCCGCCACAGAAGCACACTCCCAAAAAGGTGGATGCACCGGGGGTGTCATGCTCGCTCGTGGAAGAAGCTCTATGGGAAGTCGTTCTCTCAGCTAAAACTAAAAGAATGTTGAAAGATCTCAAGGCATGTTCGGCAGTCATATAGAGAATCCCATTTGAACCGGAAATCATCGAAGGGATGCTGAAATCGCGTCCCGTACCGAAAACTGTCGACAAAGGGCAAAATCCCTAAGTCGAGCCTTCAAAGTCTTCGAAGAAAAAGAAGAAGACCAGGAAGCCTGTGCAACCTACCGAGTATGATGACAAACACACAGATCTACAAAGGTACATTGACGCACTGGAGGAGTACAACCAGAAGGCGCGGCACCGGTCACCCTCGAAGAGTTCCTCAAGCATATTCTTGAGAATGAAGAGAGTGACAACGATGAGGGAAATGACTCATCAAAAACCGAAGACTATGTAGCAAGTTGCCACATGATTTCCCATTCGTTGTTAAATGACAAAGAAGCCCCCTCAGCATTAGAAAACAACGCAGAGGAACTGGGGGCAGGATCGGCGCCAAAATCTCCGGAACTGTCGGAAGAGTATGGGACAAACGAGGGTCTATTCATGCCGCCAGATGATACTGATTTGGCGGCTGCCATTGCAGCTTCTGAGCAATTGGCAAGCCACGAAGCGGGACTGGCTATCCTTGCGCAATCAGGTAACCATCAGCTGTATCTTTTCGTCATTGCATCATATTTATTATCATGTTTTGACTGACACTTTTCCTTTTTTAGCAGGCATTTCCACCGAAGAAGCTCTCGCAGCTTCTCTCAAGACTTTTGAGGAAGAGGAAAGACTTCGAGCATCCTTAGGCATCGGTATGCTTCAGTTCACCGTGTCTCCGCTCCCATTTCTTATGGGTAATCTGACCCCTGATTTTCATCTTATTACAGGAACTACCTCTACCCGGATTATTCCAGGCAAGGCTCCGACTTCACAGGGTGGTGCGGAGACGCTTCCCGGGTCGGCTATCGAAGTCTCAGTTCCGCCGGTATTGCCGACAGAAGCTTCACTTAAGCAACCAATGACGGATGCCATAACGGCTCCAGAGGTAACTATTGGCACGGACGACGATGTTCTGTTGAAGGAGGTCTTTAGAAGGTCTGCCCTCACGGCCCGGGCGGAAAGGAAGCATAGGATGCACGTGGCAAGGGAGCGTACCGCCGCATTGGATGTGGGTGCGGGTTCAAGCGCTGTTACCCCTACCCCTACTCCTTCAGAGGATGCTCCGGCTACCTTGTCCACCGCCCACAGACAGGCAGCACGTGCGGCTCGGGAAGCAATCGAAAAACCGACTCAATGTAACGTGACATTGGGTTCTTTTGTCAAAGTTTTAATTTTCAGGTTCTCATATATTCTATCTTATAGGGCCGACTCTTGCTAAAGAAGTGGCGGCAACCACCTAGCTTGAGGTAGCGGCAGGTGAGACAGCCACGATCGTCGAGCCCGAGGTAGCGGTAGGTGAGATGGATACAATCGCCGAGCCCGAGGTAGCCGCTCCTTCTCAAGAGTCGGGCACTGCTCCAATCGTCATTCTTTCCACCTGCAGTTCTCTGCCATCTCCTAGCGTCACAAGCGTTACGACGGCTCTCGTAGAGTCAGGGGATGAGGCGACGGGAGGCGAGACCATTTTGTTGGAGGAGGGTGAGGAAGTCGCTACATCCAGTGATGCCCTTGTTGCGGTCTCGACCAGCGACTTACCAGGTAAATTTCAGGTTATTGCTTTCTATTTTATTCTGCAATCCCTTTTCGACCTTTTCTGACAGTACTTTTGTTTCGAATGCAGCTGCGGTAGGCATTGAGGTTGTACCACCTGAGGAAACGCCACCAGTTGCCGCTTTGACGGTGACCGCCCCTTTGCCTTCTCTCGTACCCTCTCAAATGCTGGAAGGTGCGGATTTGTGACTCATCAGTTTCGTTGCAGGCAGTATATTTCATGTACCGACATTGTATTACTACATCATTGCAGGAGTCCTTTTTGATCACCTGTATCAGGTGCTACACCCACACTTCTCTTTCCAATCAGAGATTGCCTCATCTAGTGGTGTTGGTGAGTACAGCCTTCAGCTAATGTCTTTTCTTTTACGGGCAGCTAAATCGTTTCTAATTCTTCTTTGTTTTGATTGCAGCACTACAGATCAAAGGAGGAGACGAAAGAACAGTTGCGCCACTGGTACTCCCGGCCTTGCCACCTGCTGCAGCCGGTATAGTAAACTCCATTGTTCATGAACCTCCTCTATTTCTTAAACCGTCATTTGACTGTGATTTGTTTTGCAGCGGTGATACCGACTTCAGCCCCGTTCGAATCTCGAGTCGTAATGCCAGCAGGCCCCTTTTCTCGACGTTCATCTTCCAAAGGCGCTGTGAATAGTCTGCGCATGTTGAGCGACTACATCGAGGAGCTTGACGTGGAGGCTCCCACATTCGCTGCAGATTTTGCCGCGGAGGTTAATCCTATGCTGGCGACACTTGGGAACTTTCATAGCGAAGGCGTCGTTGAGTCTTGGGTTAATCACTGCAGGGAAATTGAGACCTGTCTGCATGAGCTCGAATTCAGACGTCCTGCTCCTGAGGTCCTGGCTGTGAACTCTCAACGGGCTGCGTGGGTTGAGCAGAGCACTCCCTACTTCCGCCATCTTGAACAAGAAGCGGCCTTAAAGCGTAAGGAGTATGAAGAGATTTCAAGCGACTCTTCTCGACTGCATGCTCAGGTTGATGCCAATGCTGTGCAGTTGAAGACTATTTTTGAGGACCTTCTACGATGTGTTTCTGACCGGCTAACGCTGAGGCAGAAGCTCGACCTCATCGAGCGAGATGCACAAAATCGTGGGGCAGCTCAGCGGGCCGTCGAAGAGCAACTTTCGTCCTACTTGCAGCAACGAGCCCAAGTCGAAGCAGAGTTGGCCGCGGCAGCTGACTAAGAAAAGGGGCTGAGGGAAGTGCGCGAGCGGCTAATTGGATTATTGAAAGCGCTTCCCTCTCAATAATTGTTTTTGTACCATTTGTAATTTTGAATAAAATGTATCCATTTTTGTATTCTTTCATAAGATGTATTCTGTACCCAATTAAATTTATGAATAAAAGATACATTTCTTTTGCAATGTCTTGTGTCATCTCTTTGCTTTCTTCTTTTCTTTGTTATCAGCATGTCACTTTAGTAAGCATAGCCTGCAGATGATAGAGTGAGCATCCTGTTTTGAATTCTTCAAGAGATAGTGATGGCTTAGAAAGCAGGTTCAGATCTGCTGCCTAAGACTTTTCAACTTCATGAGCCGTGAGGGTCTCATAAAGACTTTTCTCCCTACGAGTCGAGAGAATATCGTAGGTGTATTTTCTCCTTAGGAATCATGAGGATTCCTAAGTGCGTTTTCTCTTGTAAGTCATAAGGATCTTACAAGAGAGTTTTCTTCCCTACGGGTCGAGAGGACCTGTAAGTGATTGATGGTGTTGCCATTATCCGCACTTTGCAGAGTCGGGAGTTGCTCTGGGCGTTTCCCACGGGGTCAAGATTGACTTTAACCGTGTTCCACTGGACCAGGAATTTGCTCTGGATGCTTCCCACGGGGTCATAGCCGTGTTCTGCGAGGACCAGGCTCCGCTCTGGACGTTTCCCATGGGGTCAGGATTGACATAAGCCGCGTTCCACGTGACCAGGAATTTGCTCTGGATGCTTCCCACGGGGTCATAGCCGTGTTCTGCGAAGACTAGGCTCCGCTCTGGATGCTTCCCACAGGGTCATAGCCATGTTCTACAAGGACCAGGATCCGCTCTGGACGTTTCCCACAGGGTCAGGATTGATATAAGCCGCGTTCCACGTAACTAGGAATTTTGCTCTGGATGCTTCCCACGGGGTCATAGCCGTATTCTGCGAGGACCAGGCTCTGCTCTGGATGCTTCCCATGGAGTCGTAGCCATATTCTGCGAGGACCAGGATCCGCTCTGGACGTTTCCCACGGGTCAGGATTGACATAAGCCGCGTTCCACGTGACCAGGAATTTTGCTCTGGATGCTTCCCACGGGGTCATAGCCGTGTTCTGCGAGGACTAGGCTCCGTTCTGGACGTTTCCCATGGGGTCAGGATTGACATAAGCCGCGTTCCACGTAACCCGGAATTTGCTCTGGATGCTTCTCACGGGGTCATAGCCGTGTTCTGCGAGGACCAGGCTCCGCTCTGGACATTTCCCACGGGGTCAGGATTGACATAAACCGCGTTCCATGTAACCAGGAATTTTTCTCTGGATGCTTCCCACGGGGTCATAGCCGTGTTCTGCGAGGACCATGCTCTGCTCTGGATGCTTTCCACGGGGTCATAGCCGTGTTCTGTGAGGACTAGGATCCGCTCTGGATGTTTCCCACGGGGTCAGGATTGACATAAGCTGCGTTCCACGTAACCAGAAATTTGTTCTGGATGCTTCCCACGGGGTCATAACCGTGTTCTGTGAGGACCAGGCTCTGCTCTGGACGTTTCCTACGGGGTCAGAATTGACATAAGCCGCATTCCACGTAACCTGGAATTTTGCTCTGGATGCTTCCCACGGGGTCATAGCCGTGTTCTGCGAAGACCAGACTCCGCTCTAGATGCTTCCCACGGGGTCATAGCCGTGTTCTGCGAGGACCAGGATCCGCTCTGGATGTTTCCCACGGGTCAGGATTGACTTAAGCCGTGTTCCACGTAACCAGGAAGGGTTGACTTTATCCGCATTTCACGGAGTTGAGATTTGACTCTCGGTCATCTTCGAACCGCCGAGTCATGGAACTGGGAATTGCCGCGGTTCCGTTTTGCTTGGTGTTGCGTCTGTTGTAATGAGACGCATGTTGAGATGATCTCCAGACTGTCTGTGAACCGTTGAGATTTGGCTTCTTCTTCTGATGGAGCCTGGGGAGGGAAGGTGTGATTCCTTCTTCGTTTGCGCCCCTGGATTGTATACAGGGATTGATGTGATATCACCTGTAGGACATAAATTTTATTTTTCTTTATTTCTTTCCGCGATACTCTATCATTTCAGCTTTTATATCGGGAAAGTCGCGATTGCCCAATCATTTCGGCTATTTTTCGCGGTGCCCAATCATTTCGGCTATTTGTTTTATTTTTACTCGCTGCTTTTTATTGCAAGTTGCCCAATCATTTCGGCTATTTTGCATGCATATAATTTTACTTGCTGATTTTGTTTGCGAGTTGCCCCATCATTTCGGCTATTTCGTATGCATGTGTGGCTCGCTGGATTTTCGCTGCAAGCTTGGAATTAGATATCGATTTCGGCATCAGCACCGCTACAACTGGGATATTGCTAGGAGCGAATCATCATTTGCCTCTGTCGATGTCGAACAAAAGGTGGCTTAGCAAACAGGGTTAAGATCCTGTCGACTAAGGATTTTGACTTCATGAGCCGTAAGGGTCTCATAAAGGTATTTCTCCCTACAAGTCGTGAGGATCTCGTAGGTGCATTTTCTCCCTAGGAATCGTGAGTATTCCTAAGTGCATGATCTCTTATAAGTCTTAAGGATCTTACAGGAGTGCTTTCTCCTTATAAGTCGAGAGGGCTTAAAAGGGGGTTCACCGTGCAAACATATCCCTAGTCACGGATGGGACTTTGTTAGGGAAATGTTTATTCGCGCCCGTGGATTGTATACAAGGGTCAGCATTGAGCCGCTTGTAGGGCAGTATTGGAGGTTGTGGTGGCCGCTTAAGAACAGGTTCAGATCCCTGTAGCTAAAGACTTTTGAATCTTATGAGCCGTGAGGGTCTCATAAGAGGGTTCTCCTTACGAGTCGTGAGGATCTTGCAAGTTTCTCCTTAGGAATCGAGGGGATCCCTAAGTGTGTTGCTCCCTTGTGAGTCGTAAGGATCTCACGCAGGTGGCTTCTCCTTACAAGGTCGAGAGGACCTTGCAAGTGTCTTGTAACGAGGTTTCGCCCTTTCGGGTTTTCACAAAAGCTCGCCGATAGCTCTGCTGTTTTTACTCACGGAGCCCTTTCGGGTTTTCATCCGTGCCCATTTTTCTTATGGGCATACCATTTTCTTTTTCTTTTTCTTTATTCTTTTATTCTTCTTTTCTTTTTTTTTGTGTCAGCCTTGGGATTCTGCAGTCCATAGTAGTTTATCGACGTTTCGGTCAACAGCCAGTTTTAGGACATAGTGGTCCATCGTTAGTTTAAGGACGTTTCGGTCCGACGCCAGTTTAGGACATAGTGATCCATTGTTAGTTTTAGGACATTTCGGTCCGTCTTTAGTTTAAGGATGTTTTGGTCCGAAAACCAGCTACTACTTATGGAGTTTGGGGCTTAGGAAGATAACGAGCAGACATAGGCGTCGTCATCTATTGTTGACCTAGGTCGTGACTCGTTAGGCGTAGTATTTTTTTAGGAAGCGACCGTTTGTTGGCCTGAAAGGTCTTTCACCATGCATGTCCATGAGTAGGTAAGCTCCACCCTGGTAGACTTAGTCTATGATATACGGGCCTTCATAATTCGGCTCGAATTTTCCCCGCTTGGCGCGATTGGGGATAATAGGTCTTTTAACTACTAGCACGAGTTCGCCTTGGCGGAACGTTCTCGGCCTAGTCAATTTTTCATATGAGCGCGTCATCTTTGCTATATAAGCCTCCAGATTTTGCTGCGCCATGAGCCGGGTTTCATCAAGGTGAGCATTCTCTTCGTTCATTAGCTCGTAATGAACCGCCACTCGTAAAGAGGGCAACTCTATCTCAAGTGGAAGTACAGCTTCTGTGCCGAATACCAATGCTTACAGCGTTGTGTTTGTGGCCGTTTTGAACGTAGTTCGATATGCCCAGAGAGCTTCATGCAGTCTCTCATGCCAGTCCTTCTTATTCCAAGACACCGTCTTTTTCATGATTTTTGTCAAGGTCTTGTTGAAAGCCTTGGCTAAACCGTTAGCTCGGGGATTATAGACCAAAGAGTATCTCCAGTCTATGTTATGTTGTTGTGCGAAGCGGCTGATCTTGTGGCTTCTGTAGGCCGGCCCGTTATCGGAGATGATCCATCGCGGAGTGCCGAACCGATAAATGACGTGCGTCTTGAAGAAATGGAGGATATTCTCCGTCTTCACTTCCCTCAGTGGTACTGCTTCTGCCCACTTGGAGAAGTAATCAGTTGTCGCCAAAATGAACCGATGTCCTCTGGACGATGCTGGCTCGATGGGCCCGATTACGTCGGTTCCCCACATTTCGAACGGCCAGGTAGCCACTGTTGGGTGTAGTTGATTTGGATGCTGATGGATGAATACCCCGTGAATCTGGCATGAGTGGCATTGCTTCGCGTATTCGAGGCAGTCTTGGATCATCGTGGGCCAATAGTAGCCTATCCTTTTGATCTTCAGTTTCATCTTCGGCCCTGCTTGATGAGAACCGCAGAGTCCGTCGTGAGTTTCTTGGAAGACTCTCATTGCCTCTTCTGGTCCCAGGCATCTTAACCGCAGAGAATCAAATGATCTCTTATACAGAGTATCATTGATGAGAGCAAAAGACAGAGCTCGTTTCATAAGCTGATGTCTTGAGGACGCATCTTCAGGTGGTCGACGGGATTTGAAGTAGTCTATAAAGACTTCTCTCCAATCCGTAACCTTTTCCTGGTCTTTCATTTATAGATTCGTTTGCTCGGTCGCTCCCTTCTCTTCAGACGACTCCGGAGATATTTCTGCCGGTGCAAGAACCCAACGGCTCTGCACAATGATTCTCACGTCATCGAAGCTCTCGTCAGCCAGTTCTTTAGCGAGCTTGGCTAATGCATCCGCCTTGCTATTTTCCGCACGCGGTATGGTTTCCAAGGTGTAGGAAGGAATTTGAATTAGCAGCTGTTGTACTCTTTCGCCGTACTTTACCAACTCAGGCTTGCATGTATGATAGTTGCCATTTACTTGACTAACGACCAGTTAGGAGTCTCCGTATATGAGAAGGTTTTCAATTCCCATGTCGACGGCGATCTCAAGACCTGCTATCAAAGCTTCATATTCGGCTTCGTTGTTTATCCTCGGCTCTGTTAAGGAGAAGGCAAAGCGCATTATCCCTCCTTGTGGAGTCATGAAGATAAGGCACACCCCTGATTTGATTATAGGGGTGCTTTGTTTGTGCTTCTTCATGGAAGATGCTCCATCGAAGTAGAGTTCCCATTGGGTATCATTCTCTCTTCTCTCCCCGTCGATCGTGTCAAACGCGTGCTCGTCTGGCAATTCGCAGTTTAAGGGAGATTCGGCAGGTATCGGATGCCCAGCGAGGAAGTCGGCGATGGCTTGGCCTTTCACTGCCTTGAGGGGTCGATAAATTATCGAGAACTCCATCAAGAGTAGGACCCATTTAGCGAGTCATCCTGTTAATATGGCCTTTGACATCAAATATTTGAGGGGATCCACCTTTGATATGAGATGGACCTCATGTGCCAACGCATAGTGTCTGAGCTTCATTATTGCGAAGATCAACGCCAGGCAGTGTTTTTCAATGGGAGAGTAATTGCTTTCTGCCCCCAATAGAACTCGACTCAAGTAGTAGAGGGCTCTCTCTTTCCCTTGATCGTTCTCTTGTGCCCACAGCGCGCCTAAAGAACCTTCGAAGGCTGTCGTATACAGGACGAGAGGTTTTCCTTTAACGGGAGCGGCCAGCACTGGCGGATTCTGCAGGTATTGCTTGATTTCGTCCAGTGCGCTTTGGCATTTGTGATCCCAGACGAATGGGGTTCCCTTTTTCATTAAGTGATTATAGGGGCGGCACTTGCCTGAAAGATTGGCTATAAATCGCCGGATATACGCGAGCTTCCCTTGGAGAGACCGTAGTTGCTTGAGAGTCCTTGGCAGAGGCATTTCCATGATCGCCTTGATCTTCGAAGGGTCTATCGCGATGCCTCTGTGTCGGACGACGAATCCCAGGAACTTTCCTGAGGACACTCCGAATGCGCATTTGAGAGGGTTCATCTTCAAGTTGTATTTTCGAAGACGCTGAAACACGATCTTCAGATGCTCTAGATGTTCCTCGTATGATTTGCTTTTAACTACGAGGTCGTCAATATAACATTCGACGATTTTATGTATGAGGTCATCGAAGATCTTCGTCATGGCCCTCTAATAGGTGGCACCGGCGTTCTTTAGACCGAATGGCATCACCTTGTAACAGAATATGCCCAAAAAGGTCCAAAGCGGTGTGCTTCTAGTCCTCGGGATGCATCTTTATCTGATTGTATCCTGGTGATCCGTCAATGAAGGAGAAAACTTCGTGAGTGGACGTATTATTTATCATTAGCTTAGTGACTGGTACTGGGAAGTCGTCCTTTGGGCAAGCTTTGTTGAGATCCCGAAAGTTTACACATATGCGCACCGTCCCATTCTTCTTCATTACTGGAACAATGTTGGTGATCCAGTCAGGATACTGAACTTCCTGGATGAAGCCGGAGTTGATTAGTTTCTTGGCCTCGGCGTTGATGCTCGTCTCAAGCTCGAGCCGCATTCTTCTCGGTGCTTGTTTGATCGGCTTGACGTCCAAAGATATTGCCAATTTGTATACAGCAATATCTGGATCTAGTCCTGGCATCTCGGAATAGTTCCATGCGAAGCAATCTCTATGTTTCATGAGCACGTCCTTTAGCGTAGCCACCCTTTCTTCAGATAACAGCTCGCTGACGAATGTTGGCCGCGGGTCACTTGCCGTCCCCAAATCAATCTTTCTGAGGTTGTCTGCAGTAGTATGTATCCCATCTTCCAGCTCTTTTGGCACCGGTGGAAACTCTGATATCATTTCGTCATCATTGTTTTCGAAGCACCAGGGGAGATCATCCATATTCTCGGTTCTTCTTCTGATAGCGTTATCATATGACAGGTACGAGCTCGCTTCCAAGATCGATGTTGATCTGGTTCTACTCTCGCTGTATGCGCGGCTTTTGGTTCATGTTTCTGCGGCAGGGTTACCCTTCAACTGCTGGATAGAGCGAACCTGCCTTACTGATACTGGTCTTCTACTCAGTCTTTGAAGGTGAAGCAGTCTTCGAGAGGATGTCCTATTGCTCGGTGATAGGAGCAATAATCTGGGTGATTAACTTCACCTGCTTGCTCGGGGTGCTTGGACTCCGGGAGGGTAATCATTTGATGTTTTATGGCAAGATCAAGTATCTTCTGTGTCTTGTCCTGGGGAAAAGAGTTCGACGCATCTTCTTTATAAGAGACGAATCCGGATTGCTCAATTCTCGATCGCATGGCTTTTTGGTCCCGCTTTGTCACTGTCGAATGCCTTTCCCGCTTTTTGATTTATTTTTGTCTCTGCGTCGGGCCTTTTGTATGACGGGTTGATAAGGAAGAGCATTTTCATTTTTTGCAACCTGCTGAAGGAGGCACTGCATTCTGGCTTTCTCATAGATGGCCATTTCGCGATTATGGTCGTCTCGAACCTTTTGACCCGCTTCCCTTATAAGCTTATCCATCTGTTCTTCAAACGACGGATTTGGCATTTTCACGGCGGGAGCTCATTCTGGTTCATGGTTAGCATTTTCCCATAGAGCATCTCCTTCTTCATCAAAGTCATGTATGACGTAGCAGTCGCGAAATAGCTCCCGTTTCTTGGACTGAACATGTCCAAGCCCGATCGTTTCCATTCTCCCGTTGGGCAACTTTCATTGAGTTCTGGGAACGTTCCAGATCCTGTTATAGAACCGTGCTTGTCGCACAGTTTGCTTAAGGGGTACACCTTGGCGTCTCAAGAGTCTCTTTAGTCCGTTTGTGTAATATCTGGGAAAATGGATGGGTTGGAGCCTGTCAAGTGTAGAATCTGCACCATGCCAAACTTCTTTCTCCACTTTGGTTTCCCCGGATCGGGAGAATAGGATCGCCTTTTCACCTTTTCGCCTGGGAGGGACGTAAAATGTCTGCAGTTCTTCCACACTGTAGGTATCAAGGGCGTCTAGCTCTTTATGATGCTTTGGCGGAACCATGGCAACTTGCAAACTTTGATCTTCATCAACGACGGCTTGTATTGATGGCCGAGCAGAGAATACGGCATTGACCTCATCTTCCGGGTCGCTGCCGAAGATCAACATAGGAGTGGACGGTCCCGGCTTGTTGCACTGGGGCGGACCCGAATAAACTAATTCTTCTTCCTCCTCAGTATCACTCCCGAAGACTGGAATAGTGGTGATAGCTTTGTTCTTGTCCTCCGATTTGTGACATCTTTCTGTGTCTTCGAAATCTGGTAAGAAGTATTTTGCATCTTCGTACTTTCGGACTTCGTTCACAGAGCATGGGTTCAGCTCTCCTGTTACGGTATACTCGAGACCATCCTTGAAATACTTCATACACTGATGTTGTGTAGAAGGGATGATGTTGTACTCGTGTAACCAAGGCCGGCCGAGCAAAGCGTTATAGCAGGTCTTAGCGTCAATGACGTGGAACTTGATGTCCGTGACGAGAAGCCCAAAGCGTGGTGTCAATATTACAGACCCAAGCGTCCGTGATGACTGGGAGTCAAATCCGGAGATGGTTAATTTATCGCGAGCGAGGTGCTGAACGCTCATGCAGATTTCCTTCAACACTCTCACGTTGAGGAGATTGACGGAAGACCCATTGTCAACCAGGATTTTGCCTATCTTGATATCGTGACAGTATCCGGAGACATAAAGAGGGCGGTTGTGCTCGCACGTTCCAAGGAGGAGATCTTCATCACCGAAGGTGACATCGGCTGTGTGCACTTCTTCCAGCTCGTCCTTCATCTTTTCTTCGGCGAGGAAAGCTTGGAATTGCTCTGACTCTTGTAGTGCCTTGATCAATGAATCTCTCACCTCTTTAGATAACAGAAGGGCGTCGAGAATGCTTAACTGCGTAGGTAGCTTTCTCAAGTATGCCAGAACATTGTAGTCCACCTTACTTTTCTTTGGTGGGTCCTTGGCTGTCAGCTTTTCGACGGCTTGGTCATCAAGGATGATATTCTCAGGGACCTTTTCTTTCCCCTTATCTCTTCTATTTGACCCACTGTTCGAGGGCCCAAGATTCTTTTCAGGCAACGTACGATTACGCAGCTGAATATTTTTACAGGCCTTCGGTTCTTCCTCTTTTCCCGAGGTGGACTCTTTAAAGAGAGGGCCAAGAGTCATTTCTTCGTCAGAGTCGCTCCCAAAGGTGAGAACTTGCGATCCTCCAGCGCCGATCATGTGACAGTTGCCGGTAGTTCTTTTACACTCCTCGGTCGTATTTCTTTGCTCCCGACGAGTTTTGCGTTTCATCCTCTTGAAATGTTGCCGGTGAGCAACATATCCCTGCCACCATCTTTTAAAAGCGTTTCACTCTTCGGTAGGGTGCACAATCTTTCGATGATATAAGCAGTAATTATGATGTATTTCCGCTTCACCAAGAGTGTTTCCTTCGGAGGGTGGCAGCTTCATTCCCATTGATATGGCTTTGGCGAACCTCTTCCTCATCTTGAACCTGCTTTTATTTACGGCGAACGTACTTCGATCCGGCAGGAGTGTTTCAACCCTTTCGTCCAGTCGCCGGCGTTTGGCCTTTTCAAATATGGCCATCTCACGCTCCCGATCAGCTTTGCTTTTCGAAAGAGCTTCATTCAAGAATTCATCAATCATTTCGTCTGATGGCCCTAGAAGTTCCGGCTTAAGATCTGCCCCAGTTTCCCTGTGTAAGGAGCTTCTTCATTGTCTATCGACGAGTGAGAGATCACGTGGCAGCTTGCTACATAACCTCCAGATTCTTCGGACGAATCTTCTCCATTGTCATCATCTCCGTCCTCAAGGACGTGGCTGAGAAATTCTTGGAGTGTAACTGGTGTCCGTGCTTTTTGATTATATTCTTCCAACGCGTCAATCTGTTTTTGCAGGTCCGTGTACTTGTCACCGGGCTTCACGGGCTTTTTGGTCTTCTTCTTCTTCGAAAACTTTGACGGCTGGGTGTGAGTGCTTTGGCTATCACCACCAATCTTTGGAGTTGGGCGCGGTTTCAGCATTCCCTCGATGATCTCGGGTTCCAGTGTATTTTTCCACCTGATCACCGGGCATGTTTGGAGATCCTTCAGCATTCTTTTTGTTTTGGCTGAAAGAGCGACCTCCCATGGAGCTTCTTCTATGAAAGAACACGATGCCCCCGATGTATCCGTCTTCTTGGGAGCATGTGGCTGCGGCGGGTTTACCTTCCAATTCTCGGACAGGGCAAATTTGCCCTGTTGGTATTGATCTTCAATCCAGCCTTTAAAGACGAAGCAATCTTCAATTGGATGGCTTACCGTTTGATGGTAAGGGCAATAATTGGGACTATTAGCCTCGCCGGATTGCAACGGTCATTTTGGATTCGGCAGATTGATAAGCCTGTTGCGCACTGCCAGTTCGAACAGTCTCTTCGTTTTTTCCCGAGGGAACAAATAAGGACGCTTCATTTTCTCATTATAGTATCGCCGTCTCTCTTCTAGTTGATCCGTTAGTTTTGAGGCACTGAGCTCCTGTTGAGTATTTGCGACGAAGGTCACCTTCCCTTTACCCTTTTCGTTTCACGTCTCCGGCTTTGGAGGAGATGGTCTATGACCCATTTGGTCCATTTGGGCCAGTTTGTCAATCAAGGCCTGGAACGTGGTCGGCTTGAAGAACATCATGAATTGGGAAATAGTTGCCTGAGGGTCCAGAGTGCCCATGAACATGCCCACCGCCGGCGCTTCTTCGATGCGCTGCCCACATTTTGACCATAAATTTCGCCACCGTATTGCGTATTGGACCCAAGTTTCGCCTGGATTTACCCTGGCGTTAATTAATGCGATAATCGGGGTATGCTCGCTAGCGCTCGCGAATCGCTGGGTGAATAATAGCTCTATCTCTGCGAAAGTCTTAACGGAGTCATTTAGAAGTTCAGAATACCACACGAATGCCATCTCCGACAAGCTGCCGACGAACTGGCAAAGTAGCAGTTTATCGTCACCCCCAGTGTTGCCACATAGAGCCCTGAACTGGGTGACATGCTGGTGGGGATTGCCCGTCCCTTTATATACATGAAATTTAGAGATCGTATATCCCGGCGGGTACCTTATTTGGTCATACCAGCCTGGATATGGTCGCCCAGTTTTAACAATTTGGCCGGCCGCTTCATTTGCCTGGTGAGCTCGTATTTGCTGGGCAATGTAGTCATCCAGAGCGGCCTTGGAGATGGTTTCCTCTTTGGCTGCTGAAAGAGCCGGAGGAGGGTTCGATGTCTCCCCTCGGTCGTCTTCAACGATGATCGGGGGGGCTTCAGCTGGAGGTTCCGGGTGTAACATTATCCCAGCCATGTCTTGGAACAAAAGAGCCATTCATTTTATATTGGTTGCCTGTTCCGCAGCCTCTTTTTCTTTCCTCTCAAGCATTCTTCGGAGGAACTCAGTATCAGTTTCTTGTTCCCGACGCTGCTCCGAGGTCTCTGGATTTTCTTTTGGCCCAGTGAGTGCGGCCATTGCAGTCAGCATCTCCTGAAGTTTCTGCTGCTGTTGTTCCTGAGCCTTCATTATCGATCGGGTAAGCGGTCGATGACCCATAGAAGCACGGCTTTCCTCTTTTCCGGAAGCCATATAAACAGTATGCACCATCATGCCTTCAGACTTGGGGCGTTTAGATTCAGCGTCTTTGCGGTTCGCCGCATTCACGGGGGCTTTCTCCGGCCTCCTTCTCTTGTGAGCAGTTGAAGTCGAGGGGGCCGTTGCAGCGGGCACCCAGACGGCTGTTGCCTTTTATGGCTTGACAGGATGGTTATCTCCTTGTCGAGCTTTAAGCTTCTTTGATCGGCGAGAGTAGTCCTTGTCAATCACCGATTCCTGGACCTGTCGCCAGACTTTATAAATTTTGGAAGACAGTCGCTGAGGGGGGCTGCTCCGTCTTCTTTTCTATAGTAATCTCCATAGGTGGAGGAGATCTCTTCAGCACGGCGGTCGGAGAGTTCTTGCGAACCCTCCTAAGCGGTTCAAAACTGTTCCCAGTTGGAACAGCAGCATTGATTTCCACCATGGGAGCTGGCGGAGTTAGCCCAGAGGGGGAGTTTCCTCTGGCCTTCGTTACTCGGCGCCAGTGACGACGGCGAGCATGTCGTGCGGATGGAGTTGGTTCAGCTATGGAGATGGCTTCGTCATTCCCCCTGTCTTGACGGAGGGTTGTCGCCGGTGTCAGCCTTTTGAAGACTGACGTTCGATGAGAAGTAATGTTCAACCTATCGAATAAAGACCTCTGGGCAGAGGTGACTTTGCCTGGAGCGGGAGCGGGAGTGGCCAGCCTTGTGAAGACTGACTTCTTGTCAGGAGAAGCCTTTCCAATGATTTCGTCCGCTTGAGCCAGGATAGCTATCCGCTTTGGGATAGCTGCTTCAGGTATTGCGGGCTTATTGGCATTCTGGCCCAGTCTGTTGAAAACTGAGGCATTAGACTTAGGCGACCCATTGAGAGGGACTATGGTAGTGGTAAGTCGATCAAAGACCGACTTCTTTAGGGCTTCCTGCGGCAGCATCAGGGCATCGAAGCTCATGGGTAGGATCATACTCCCAAAGAACAGCCCGGTGGTGGCCTGAGTTACTTGGTCCAGAACAGGGAGGCCGCCTGGGGCCCGTAGGTTACACCTCTAGATGAGGAGGAATGGGAGTTGCAGTTACAGCTGGAACATTTTATGCAGGTAGACGCCATTGATCTTTCGTTTTCTGCACGGAGCAAGACACCAAATCTTAGTACCTCGAATCCAAGGACAACCATATCAAACCGCGATTCGTTCGTGAACACGACACACGAAGTGTGGAGTGGAAAGAGGAAAAAATCCCACCGGGCGTGCCAAAATCTGTTCCCCGCCGAAAACGTGGAGTCGCGACCGCGCAGGTCCGTCTTGCCTGAATTTCGGGGCAGATGCTAATTGGTGCTATCCGTCCACCTCTCAGAAGATACCAAGTTGATTTATGGCACTATGTATCGAAGATTTAAACGGATGCGGCCGATGTAGTAGACTTCGTTAGATTCCCCCTCATTGAGGGGTTTTTTGATTGTGTGGACGCTTTTCCCTGCAGGCGCAAGCCCCTGCAGTTAATTACGCTACCGCATCACGGTAACCACTTTCTCCTTCTCCAGGTGGTCACTTTGTGTCGTGGGTGTTTGTTTTGTTTTTGGTTGCCCGTGGATTGTATACGGAGACTAATTTATGTTGTCGCCCGTAGTGAGTGGATTAGTCCAAATCCGTATCTTCTTAGATTTGGGTTTGGGGGTTGGGTTTAAGGATACGTTAGCCTCATTTGAGACTAAGATCAACTTAAATGTTAGTTAAGGATACGTTAGTCTAATTTTAGACTAAGATCAACTTAACGGGATCATTTAGATCCAACAAAAGAGCATTTGGGCTCTATTGTTTAGTTTAGGGATATTGCGGTCTATTAGTTTAAGGACATTACGGTCCATTGTTAATTTAAGGACATCTCAGTCCAAGGTTAAGGACATCATAGTCCGTGAGTTTAAAGACATCACAGTCAAGGTTAAGGACATCATAGTCCGTGAGTTTAAAGAGCTCACAGTCAAGGTTAAGGACATCATAGTCCATGAGTTTAAAGACCTCACAGTCAAGGTTAAGGACATCATAGTCCGTGAGTTTAAGGACCTCATAGTCAAGGTTAAGGACATCATAGTCCATGGGCTTAAGGACCCCACAGTCCATGAAATGTATGGTTGTCGGGACCCGTCACCACTCTGAAGACGTTGAAGGATTACAACGACAAATATCAGAGGAGTTCAGAGATGTACCTTTAAACCGCTGTGGGTTGGTTGAAAGATCTATAGTCCAATTTTGGACTAAGATCTGTTAAAATATTCATGAGCAGATGGGCTCAATTAATATGAGTTGGGGACTTATGTCCGATCTTGGGCTAAGTCCAATAAATGTTTAACATTTTATTTTGGGCTGTTGAGCCTTTATTTGGGCTTAGCCCTTTTAACAATGTTTTTGTCTTTTATTGAATGCTGAGCATTCATCAGAGATCTGGGCTTATTAAAGAACAACTTATGTTCTGTCAGCGCAACACGTGGTGCGCTAGGCGCCTTACGCCAATCAAAAAGCGCAGTGCGCTTCTGCCATGTAGCGCACATATAAGGAACACGTGTCGCACTCAGCGCTAGGCGCTAGATGATGAGCGCATGATGCCAGTTTATAAGCGCTGAGCGCTCGTCCATGAGCGCATTGCGCTTTCAATTTAGTGGCACACGTGAGTGACACATGGTTCACTTGGCACTGAGCGCCAGCCCATAAGCGCAGTGCGCTATTTCAGAAGTGCAAAGCGCAAGTTGTTAATTGGCGCATACGTGATTGACACGTGGTGCATTTGGCGCTGAGCGCCAGTCCAGAGAGCGCAGAAGCGCAGTTCAAGAGCGCAAGGCGCATTTTAAGAGCGCAAAGCGCATCTGATCAATTTTATGATCTGGGAAACAAATTTATGTTCTTTTAAAAGAGACTTTGTCTCAGGATCTAAGAACAACAGTTCTTATTTTTGCAGGAGATATTTCCAATATCTTATGTTGATGAAAGGCTTTGCCTTTATAGATTCATGATCTGTGAGAAAAATTATGTTCTTCTTCTTTTATTTTATAATGAGATCTTTTGATCTCTTTTGTGAAAGACTTTTTGTCTTTGTAGATCTATGATCTTTTTAAAGAAATGAATTCTTCTTTCTTAATCATGAGATGATTTCATCTCTGTGTTCATCATCTTTCATTCTTACCTTGAAAAAATATCTTCTTGCAAGAGCTTGCTCTTTATCTTTGAGTTTCTCAAAGTTTGGGGGGTTTCTTTATTTCTGTGTATATTTTAGACTTGAAGTCTAGGGGCCTTTATATAGGGCAAGCTGATTTGTTGAATCAGTTAAAGAGATCTTTCTCTGATTGATTTGGGGATATTTCCCCACCATTGGATCTTTGATCCTAGGGCTTCTGTTTTACAGAACGCAATCTTCTTGTTTTTAACAAGATTGGAAAATCTTTCCATAACAGAATTAAATTCTGATTAATTAATGATTTATCATTATTATTAGATCTTTTGATCTAACGGTGGGGAGTTTTTAATTCCAGCGCTAGCGCACCCGTGCTTTGCACGTAGTGCGCTGCTCGAAGCGCAGCGCACCCTGTACTAGTGCACCCATGTTTGACACGTGGTTCGCTGCTTAGAGCGCAGCGCACCTAGCGCTAGCGCACACATGGTGTGCTGCTTAGGGCGCAGCACACTTGGCGCTGCATCTGAAGCGTTGCTTCAATTTTGAAATTTAAATTTCAAAAAGAGCTTTGCTCTGATTGGGGGAAACAAGGCCGTCTCTGACATGCTACCTGCGAACTAGCGAAGCAACAATTTGTCGTTGCCTCTGGTGTTGCCACACAAAGCTCTGAACTGAGCGACGTGCTGATGTGGGTTGCATGTCCCTTTATACACATGGAACTTGGGGATCGTATATCCCGACGGGTACTTGATTTGATCATACCAGCCTGAATACGGTCACCCAATTCTGACGATTTGGCCAGCCGCTTCACTAGCTTGATGTGCTCGTATTTGTTGAGCATTATAATCATCAAGAACAGCCGTGGAGATTGTTTCCTCCTTGGCCACTGATAGCGCCGGAAGGGGGTTTGATGTTTCCCCTCTGTCGTCCTCAACGATTATCGGTGGATCTTCGGCTGGAGGTTCTGGCTGGATCATCATTCCAACCATGTCCTGGAGTAGAAGCGCCATCTGCTTTATGTTAGCAGCTTGTTCCGTGACCTCTTTATCCTTCCTTTCAATCACCCTTCGCAGGAACTCTGTATCGGTCTCCTGCTCTTGACGTTGTTCAGATACTGATTCCAGGCTTTCTTTCTGCCTGGTAAGTGCTGACATTTTGATCAGCATTTCCTAGAGCTTTTGTTGTTGCTCCTGAGATTTTGTTAACGACTGAGTTTGTGGTCGATGAGCCATGGAAACACGGCTTTCCTCTTTTCCGGAAGCTATGTAAACCGTGTGCACGATCATGCCCCCAAACATGGGGGGTTTGGGTCCATCGCCTTTGGAGTTTGCCGCCGGCGGTAGAATTTTCTCCGGCCTCATCCTTTTGTGGGAGGTAGAAGTTGAAGAAGCCGTTATAACAGGCACCTGTGCAGAAGAAGCCCCTCGCTGTATGACGGAGGGCTGGTCTTTCTCTTGCCGAACCTTCATTTTCTTCAATCGGCAAGAGTAGTCTTTGTCGATTATAGAGTCTTGGACTTTCCGCCAGACCCTGTGAATTTGGGAGGAGAACCGTTGATTGGGCTGCTCCGGTTTTGTCTACATTATGGCTTCTGCGGGTGGAGGTGATTTCTTCAGTACCGCAGTTGGAGAGTTCTTTTGCACCCTCTTAAGCAGATCAAAGTTGTTCCTGGTTGGAACAGCAGCGTCAACTTCCACCATTGGAGCCGGTGGAGTGAATCCCGAGGGGGAGTTGCCCCAGCTTTTCTCACTCGGCGTCAGTGGTGACGTCGAGCATGTCTTGCAGATGGGACCGCCTCAGTTTTGGAAGCGGCTGTGGCTCGCCCCTACTTTTGTTGAGGAGCTCCAGCAGTTGTCAGTCTGTTAAAGACCAACGTCCTTGGCAAGATTTGATTGGAGACGGTCAGCCTCTCAAAGACCGATCGCCTGACTGGTGAAGCACTTTTGACGGCTTCATTTGCAGCAGGAATTGGGAGGGCTATCCTTTTTGGGGTAGCCCCTTCGGGAATCATGGGCTTCTTTGCGGGCCCGCTTGAGCTTTGGCTCAGCCTATTAAAAACTGAGACCACCTTTTTGGACGGCTCGTTGAGAGGAGTCGTTGCTGTCGTCGGTCGATGGAAGACCAACTTCTTGGGAACATCGGGTTGCGGCGTTGAGGCACCGATGCTCATTGGTGGGAGCATGGTCCCGAAGAACAATCCGGTGGTAGCTTGAGTTACCTACCCTACCGGCATTGAAAAGATGGAGGCTGCATTGGGCCCGTAAGTCACTCCTCCAGTTGGGACGGAGCGGGAGTTGCTGTTACAGGTTGTGCAGTTGGAAGTCATTGATGTTCTTTTCTTCTTCTGCACAGGAGCAAGACACTAAATCTTAGTACCTCGAATCCAAAGGCAACCATAACGAACCGCGATTTATTCGCGAAACAAAACATACGAAGTGTGGAGTAGAAAAAGGAAAAGGTCCACCAGGCGTGCCAGAATCTGTTCACCACCAGAAGACGGACTGGGACGTCGGGACGTCCTGCCTGAATCCTGGGGGCTAATGCTATTTAGATTTATCCATCCACCTCTCCGAAGATACCAAGTTGATTTATGGCACCATATATCGGAGGTTTGGACGGATGCGGCCGTTGTAGCAGACTTCGTTAGATTCCCCCTCATTTATGAGGGTTTTTTTTATTGTGGGGATGCCCTTCCCTGCAGGCGCAAACCCCTGCAGTTAATTATGTTACCGCATCACGATAACCACTTTCTCCTGTTCCAGAAGTTCACTTCGTATCGTGTGTGTGTTTTTGTTTTTATTTTAGTTGCCCGTGGATTGTATACAGAGACTAATTTATGTCGTCGCCCGCAGGGCGTGGATTAATCCAAATCCGTATATTTTAGATTTGGTTTTTTTTT
Source organism: Agapanthus africanus (assembly GCA_030015575.1). Classification (NCBI taxonomy): domain Eukaryota; kingdom Viridiplantae; phylum Streptophyta; class Magnoliopsida; order Asparagales; family Amaryllidaceae; genus Agapanthus; species Agapanthus africanus. Next base: position 258,408,129 of record JASDDO010000024.1, read on the forward strand.
CTTTAAGGACCGTTAATCTATTTTGAGATTAAGATCGAATTAAATTTATGTGAGCATTTGGGGCTCGATTTGTTTTTTTTAAGGATACATTAGTCTAATTTGAGACTAAGATCCACTTAACAAGGTTTCAGGATCATTTTTATTTAGGATCTAGCAAAAGAGCGTTTGGGCTCTATTATTTTAGTTTAACGATATTTCGGTCCATTATCATCATTTTGGAGGCGAATGTTAGTTTAGGGACATTTCGGTCTTTTATCCATCTTGCGCACACGTGTATTTGTTACGTGACGAAGCAAACAATGGTAATATGGAATGCACCCAATTTAGGGTACGATCCGATTTGAGGTGTGCACATCAATTTGGAAGTGCACCATAAATTTGTTGGTTGTCGGGACCTGCCACCTCTCTGAAGACGTTGAAGAATTACAATGACATATATCAGAGGTGTGGAGAGATGTACCCTTAAACCAAATCCCATATTTGAGGGGGGGGAAAGGCTGTTGTAGACCTAAGAAATGTTAGTTATGTTTGACACTAAAAATTATCTTAGGAGATATAAGATGAATATCATTTGGGATATCATCAATGGGAGACCACTAGTCATTTTTTAGACTAAGGTCGGTTTGGAAAAACACGAGCAATATGGGCTCGGTTATTTTAGAATCAAAGAGATTTAACCTCAGGAAATTTAGCCAATTTGGGCTGAGATTGGGTTTCCATAAATACCCAACAGTGCTAAGCACTGGGGAATACAGTGTTCACGTGCGTTTCACGTAGGTACTGGATTAGTGTTAAACACTAGAGTTTTGTGGCGCTCACGTGACACGCGTGAGGCAGCCAAATATAGGCACTGCTCATTGGGTTTTATCTCCCCCTCTTTTTTTATAGAAGTGCTAAGCACTTAGCTAACGTTCTCGTGCAGAACACGTGACTACCCTTTTTTTGATACTGGGATGCTTTAACACTCACGTGGGAAAGACGTGAGGCAGTTTTAGTTGCTCTCTTTGTTCGTTTGAAGCACTCATATGGGAAACACGTGAGGCTTCAAAATAGTGCTAAGCGCTAACGATTCTGGTTTTGAAGGTATTGGATCATCATCACTGTTTTTTTTATGGAAGAACTAAGTTCTTTATATATAGGGTTAAACCCTAATTTTTTGAGGAATTAAATTCCTATATATTCCCGTTCTTCTTCTTTTTTATATAATTTAATTTTTTCCCCCTGGGTTTTGAATCTACAGGGCAAAATCTCCCCGATGAGAATTAAATTCTCAACTTGTGGGGAGATTTGCTTCTGCAAATCTCAACCGGGAAAAGAACTGTGTTCTTAAATGAAGGGTTAAATCCTTAGATAGGTAAAAGAGAGACAATATAATCTCTGTTTTTTTACCTCTGGTTTCAATGAAGAAAGTCTTCTTCTTTGAGAATTAAATTCTCTTGTTCTCTCAAGATCTCGCTGTACCTTTTTTTTTCTTTCTCTTTTTCTTGTTTTTCCCTTCAATTTATAGGACAGGTGAAAAGATCAATTTGTTAGGAAAATCTCTGATTGAGAGTTCATGATCAATCCAAAATGATCTCTCGGATCACTTGGTGAATTTTATTCACCATTGGATTTTTAATCCAAAGGCTCTCTGTTTAACAGAGAAGTTTTCTTGTTTATTTCACAAGATTAGGAAATATCTTTTCAAAATTAGAATTTTGTTCTATCAAATGATCGGTGGGTGATTTGATAATCACCGTTGGATTTTTGATCCAAGGGTCCTCTGTTTAACAGAGAAAATCTTTCTAGTTTGAGAAAGATCAAGGAAATATTTCCCACATAGAATTTAATTCTATTTTGCTAAAGAGTGCAGCACAAGAACTCACGTGTTTAACACGTGACCCCTAGCATGGGTTTCAGTATGCTTTATTTTCAGCGCATATAAACTCTCACGTGTTTAACATTAGAGGCATGTTTGGCTTGTCAATCATTTGATTGCAGCGCCTATATGCTTTGCATATAGGCGCTCACGTGTTTAACACGTGTGGCTCTTTTAGCCCATTTGTTTTTAACTGCAGCGCCTATATGCTTTTGCATATAGGTGCTCACGTGTTTAACACGTGAGACTCTTCTAGCCCATTTGTTTTTAACTGCAACGCCTATATGTTTTTGCATATAGGTGTTCACGTGTTTAACACGTGAGACTTTAATAGTGGGGAATTTTCCCCCTTTTTTTCTACCCTTTTTTTATGAGGGAACAGAAGCCTTTACTTCTTTTTTTAGAAAAGCTTTTTCTTTTTCCTGAATTTATCGACTCATTATAAAAGAGACTAAAAGATTTTATATTCGATCTCTCTTAAGATCTGAGATCCATATCAAAATATGACCCGGCCATGTACATAAAAATGGTGTTTTGATTTTATCATCACCAAAAATCAAAAAACAGAATCCATGCCTCTTTTTGAAAGCCGTTGCTTTCTGATGAATAGTGCGCACTTGATAAGAAATGTCTATGCAGACTTGCATATCACGTGATATGCACGTATGCACATGAGAAAAAATAATGTACCCGGAAATGTGTGCATCACGTGATATGCATGTGTGCAAAAATGAAAATGTTGACTCTCAATACATGCATACCTATACAAGTGCAGATGTGAATTTAACCTGATAACAAGTGCGCAACCACGTAATATGCATGTACACAGCCTCGACCACAAGCAAGTGCGCAACCACGTGATATGCATGTACACAGCCTCGACCACAAGCAAGTGCGCAAACATGTGATATACACATGCGCACCCTTTTTAAAGAAGTTAAATGTACACGCGCACCTCAAATGTACATGTGCACTTGATCGGCAAGCTTTTGCTTGATTACTTAATTAAAATAAATTAAGTATTGAAGTTTTTGCTTCTCATATGTGATCTTATGATCAAGTAAAACATATTTTCTAAGTAGATTTTAATCTAAAACAAGATTAACGATTCTTAAACCATATCTTATAAAGTTGATCATGGTCTCATATACGACTAATGATCTTTCATCGATGTCATCTAAGTTGATCTTAGCCACATTCACGGCTAATGATCATCACCTCATACATTCTAAGTTGATCTTTGTCTCATATAAAACTAATGATCCTTAGATAAAATATAGAAGCCCCTTCCAGCAAATTCCAAAATGCTCTCATCCCTCATATACTAGAATTGGTTCAAGGGTATATCCTTCAACAGCTCTGATATACGGCGTTATAATTCCCCGGCGTCTTCAGAGAGGTGGCGGGTCCAAATAACCAATGACTCCTTTCTCGTCCCAACTTGATGAAAGATATGAAATTTTATCAAGACATGGAATGTCTTAATCTTATAATAATGCACATTCTATATAGATGTGCACCCCATACAGATGTGCACCTCATATTGATGTACCCCATGTAGATGCGTACCTCATATTGAGGCGCACCTCATACAGACATGCGCACCATCACAACCAACAAGCATACATATATGTATATGTACACCTTTGAATGAAATATAAATATCTTAAAATTGGATCGCACCTCAATATTGGGCGCATTCCCATGTTACCATCATTCACTTCGCCACATAATATATACACGTGCGCGCAAGCTAAAAGATGGACCATTATGTCCCTAAATAGGTATTTTTCCATGCAGACTGTCTCCATATTGACTACCATATACTATCCATGGGCTATCTATATATGATTAGATGATCAGTTGATCCCATATTCTCACTGTTCCTAAGCTGATCTTAGTCTCATATGCGATTAACGATCCTTAAATCAAACCCAAGTATCCCGTGAGCTGATGGACCTCATTTATATGAGATATGCGACCTAAGTTCACCCCAAATATGATATGTACAGATTTGGGCTAATCCGCGCCCTACGGGCGACGACAATATTAGTCTTTGTATACAATTCAAAGGTAGCCCAAAATAAACAATATATATAAAATGACACGAAGTGATATCTATGGAGAAGAGAAAGTTGTTATTGCTTGGCGATAACGTAATTAACTGCAGGGGCTTAGGCCTACAGAAAAAAAACGTCCCCACAATCAAAAAACCCTTATCATAGAGGGGGAATTTGATAAGTCTACTACAACGGCCGCATCTATCCAAACCTCCGATATACGGTGTCATAAATCAATCTCGTATCATCGGAGAGATGGATGGATATGTTTCATATAGCATCTGCCCCCGAATTCAGGCTAGACGCACTCCCCGCGCCTCGGTCTGGTTTCCGGCAGTAAACATATAGCATCTGCCTCCGTAGTCAGTGAGCACGTCCGGTTGGACATTTTTCTCTTTCCACTCCACACTTTGTGTGTCTTGTTTCGCGAACAAAATCGCGGTTCGCTATATTTATGGTTGCTCTTGGAGTTTGGGATACTAAAAATTGGTATTTCACCTCTGTGCAGATCAATTGCTTTTAGCTGCACCAACTGTAACAACAAGTTTCATGCCAACTCCACCCCATCGGGAGGGATCATTTATAGGCCAAATTCGGCCTCGTATTCTCCATTCCAGATGAGCAGGTCATCCAAGAAACTAGTGGATTGTTTTTTGGGACTATGCTCCCATCTCCACATTTTAGCGCCCCAACGCCAAAGGAAGAAGTTCCAAGAAAGTTGGTCTTTGATCGGCTAACCACTTCGGCAAGCCCTACTGACAAGCTTGTCAGCTCCAAAGTTTCAGTCTTCAATAGGCTGAAGACATGCTCAGTTGGTTCTACTAAGAAGCCCACGATCCCTGAGAGGATTATCCTTAAGCAATTGGTCATCCCAGCTCCTGCTCCACTTGAAGTAATTAAGAATGCTTCACCCCCAAGACAGTCTGTCTTCAACAGACTGGCTTCCCTTGCTCCTGCTCAACCGAAGGCATCGGTCTTTCACAGGCGAAATTCCCAAATGATGCATAGGGCGTGATGGAGAAGCCTCTGATACTAAGGAGGTTCCTACTACAAGACGCGCTCGACGTCACTATTGGCATCGAGTAAGACAAGCTTGGGGTAGTTCTCCTTCTGGACTGAGTCCGCCAACTCCGGTGGTAGCTATCAATGTTGTTGTTCCAACTGGGAACAGCTTTGAACCTCTTAGGAGAGTTTGCCGAAACTCACTTACCGCGGTATTGAAGAAATCGCCACCTCCTGCAGAGGAACCAAATCAGCCAAAACCGGAGCACTCATATAAGCGGCTCTTTTCGACAATTCACAGAGTTTGGAAAAAAGTCCAAGACTCTGTCGTTGATGACAATTACTTTCGTCGACCGAAAAGGTTCAAGGGTCGACAAGGTAATGTCTACTCCTTTTCCATACAGCGGGAGACTTCTTACAGGGTGGTTCCTATCACGATGGTTCCTCTTACAACGGCTTCCCACAAAAGAACGAGGCCGGAAAAAATTCGAGCGCCTGAGGTAAAATCTAAAGGCCAAAGTTTCAAGAACCCCAAGCCTAGGGGTATGATGGTGCACACAGTCTATATGGATGGCAGCAAAGATGAGAGTCGTACTTCCGTCAATCACTGGCCGCATACTCGGTCATTGACGAAGGCTCAGGAGCAACAAGAAAAGCTCCAGGACATGCTCACTAATGTAGCAGTGCTCACTAACTCTAAAGAAAGTCCCGACAAGGAGCTAGAAGAGCAGCAAGAACAGGAGACAGATACCAATTTCCTGAGGCGGGTGCTGGAAAAGAAGGATAAGGAGGCGGCGGAGCAAGATGCTAATATGAAGCAGATGGCTCTCCCATTTCAGGACATGGTTGGAATGCTAATCCAGCCAGAACCTCCGGTCGAAGAACCACCAGTGTTTATTGATAATGATAAAGGGGAAACTTCAAACCTTCCTCAAGCCCTATCAACGGCTATAGAAGAAACAATCTCGAATGCAACGTTAGATGATTACGTCACCCAACAGATCAAAGTTTACCAGGTAAATGAAGCAGCCAACCAGCTAATCAAGACCGGTCGACCATATCCAATATGGTACGACCTGATGAAATACCCTCCGGGATATATGATCTTAAAGTTCCATATATATAAAGGAATAGGTAACCCTCACCAGCACGTTGCACAGTTTAAAGCCCTGTATGGCAACACTGGGGGTGATGATAAGCTGCTGCTTCGCCAACTCGTCGGAAGTCTATCAAAGATGGCTTTCGAATGGTATTCAAAGCTCCCAAATGACTCCGTCAAGACATTTTCTAAGATGGAACAGCTGTTCACTCAGAGATTTGCTAGCACAAGTGAACGCACTCCAATCACTGCGCTTCAACCCAAGGGTCAAACCGGCGAGACATGGATTTAATATGTGATCCGATGGTGAAACATGTGGTCCAAATGCGAACAGCACATTAAGGAGGCTCCAGCTGTGGGAATGTTCATAGGCACCATCGATACTCAGTCGACCGTGTTCCAATTTATGACTTTCTTTAAGCCTACCACCTTCCAGGCGCTTATAGATAAATTAGTCCAGATGGATCAAATAGGCCATAGCCTTTTCACTTCAGGCGGAGATTCCTGAAACAGTAAAGGCAAGAGAAAGGTGGCCAGTGTCGCTAATACGCAACAACAGCAAAACGGCCCAAAAGCAGCCGCTCGCCAAAACAACAACCGTACCGGTCCCACCTTAGAAGAAAGAATGGGACGCGCATATTCCTTCCCTCGTGGTAAGACAAAAAGATTGTTCAAGCTTTTCCATGAGGAATAATTTGATACCACTGCCTAAGCCGCGGTGACCCGTACAAGCTGGTGATGTCAACAATCCAAGCAACTATCCTTATCACCAGATGGTAAGCCATCCAATCAAAGATTATTATGTCTTTAAGAACTGGGTCGAGAACTAGTATTAGCAGGGCAAGTTTGCGTTGTTAGATAAATGGAGGATATATCCGCCAAAAAAGCACTCCCCTGCGAAAGCTAATACGCAGGGGGCATCCTGCTCATTCGTGGAAGACGCTCCATGGGAAGTGGTTCTTTTGGTAAAGATGAAAAGAATGCTGAAAGGTATACAAGTATGCCCGGCAATCAGGTAGAAAAGCCCGCTTGAACCTGAAATCATAGAAGGGATATTGAAGCCACGTCCCATGCCAAAAATCATTGACAAGGGGAAAAGCCCCCAAGGCAAGCCTTCCAAGTCTTCCAAGAAAAAGAAGAGTAAGAAGACCAAGAAACCCGTATAGCCCGCCGAATATGTCAACAGCCGCATAGATCTGCAGAAATATATAGATGCGCTGAAAGAAGATAATCAGAAAGGGTGAACACCGGTCACACTTGAAAAGTTTCTCCAGCATATCCTTGAAGAAAACAACAGTGATGATGAAGAAGAAAATTACTCAACCAAAGGGAAGAAAGAACGTGTGGAAAGCTGCCACATGGTCTCTCATTCCTTTATACATGATGAAGAGGCTCTACCAGTGTCAAAAAACAACATGGACAGATGGAGGCAGAATCGGTATCAGATATCCCGTAACTTCCAGAAGAAGATCCAATCAAAAGGATGATGAAAGAAGCTTTTCGAAAAAGTAGAAATGATCAAAGGCACGAGATAGCCATATATGAAAATTCCAGGCAACAGCGTCTGAACAAAAAAGCTATGGTAGGGACGAGTTATGAAGCTCTCTGGCCGAACCAAATCATGCCTGCAAAGAATAAGAGCAAGACCAAAGCTAAGAAGCGGTTTGCTAAGGCTCTATCAATGGGGATGAATCTACCGCCTCTAATGATATATACTCCTGGGGTGCTGTACTTCGATGGTGGAGAGGAACATCCAAAATACTGCCTATATCGCTGAAGGGTTATCCATCCCATTGATGAATGCAACACCTTTAAGATATGATGATAAGGATATGTTGCTCACAGAAGACATTTCAAGAAAGAAAAGCGCAAGGCTCATGCTCTTCGATATGAGAGCAGCAAGGTTGTAGCAGAAAAAAAAAGCAACCAACGGCTGCCATATGGCCAATACAGGCCCAAAAGGAGAAAGATCTCAGATTATTATATTCAGGAGTGATTCCGAGGATGAAATGCCCCTTACCCCTCTCTTTGAAAGTTCCGCCTTAAAAAAAGAAGAGGAAGAAAAGGATTGCAGGAACATTTAGCTGCGCAATCGTACCTTGTCTGAAAAGAACCTTGGACCCACAAATAAGGATTCGAATAAACAAGATAAAGGGAAAGGGAAAATGCTCGAGAAGATCAAGGTCAATAAAAAAGTCGCCAGAGAGCTCACTGCAAAGGACCTACCCAAGAAAACCAAGGTGGACTATAACGTCCTTGCGCATTTAATGAAGATACCCTCGCAGCTGAGTATATTGGATGCCCTACTCCTGTCCAAAGAGGCGCGAGACTCCTTGATCAAGGCCTTAAAGGAACCTGACCAGTTTCAAGCCTTCCTCACGGAAGAGAAAATGAAGGATGAACTCGCAGAAATCCACACCGCTGATATTACCTTCAGTGAGGAAGATTTCCTCCTTGGAACATACGAGCATAATTGACCATTGTATATTACCGGATACTGCCATGACATCAAGATAGAAAAAATCCTTATCGACTATGGATCTTCTGTCAACCTTATCAATGTGAGAGTGCTGAAGGAGATATGTGATCATTCAAATTTACTGCACATTTCTATGGACATTTCTTTATTATTATTAATTACTAAATGTGTTATTTGTAATTTAAGAACATATATGGGTTTATTTGTAAAAAGACTATTGTCATATGTTTATAAATTTATAATTAATATAATTGGGGAATATATGCATATCATATGTAAATAAAATATCCATGAGATTATTTATTATTAATATGCATATCATATAAAATAATCTTAACCAATAATATTAAGATATCATATCAATTATCTCAAATAAAACAAATGCTACTAATAATTTGATTTGAGATATTGTGCAGGTATTATAATAAATCAGTTCAGGTCTGAAAAATAAGTAGGAGATTCACAGAAAATCGATTCACCAAACCAAATCTACCGAATGTTAGGAGCAAATTGAAGAATTTCGCAACGGCGGAGACTAAGAGCAATATTTTCAGAATATTTTTTATTAAAAGGATCTCCAAATATCGAGAGAAGAAGGCATGAGAAATCCGAAGGCACAACCCCATCAAGAGGCGGTGGATCCGCGGACAATAAGGGCATTAGGTGGTGGTTGCACGGTCGTTCGGTGGTCGTAGAATATGAAAATTCAGGGGCTCGATCGTCTTTACACACACTTAAATATGATGACTAGGGTTTCAAGTTTCAATGCCTATAAAAAGACCGAGAGTTATCTATCCATAAAAAATCATCGAAGAATCTATCAACTGATCTATCGATCAAGCAATCTAGAGAAAACAAGGGTTTTGTAATTTGGTTTTTTCAGCGAGCAACTTTTGCAATGCAATAGTTATTCAATAAAAGGTAGTTCTTTCTTTTAATTTTGTCGCATTTACTTTCCGCATTTACTTTCCATATTTACATTCTGCATTTACTTTTTGCATTTCTAATTTTAATTTTGGGTTCCGTTTTCTACCACCTTTCTTTTACTTCGTTTATCCTAATGAGCGAGTAAATTCTCGCTTGTTAGGATTTGTAGAATAGGGTAGAATAATGGATGAACAATATCTCTTAAATTCTTTTTAAAGTTTTAATTTTTATAAACTTTAGTAAATGAATATTAACCCTCTTATCGGGCGTGCTATCAATTCATGATAGTCATGACCATAATTAGAGATTCGTTAATAATCGTTTTGTTAAGAGCTTGAGACAAATAGGGATCAATGGAAGGACAAGGGTCAGTAGAGGGAAACCCTAATTCTCTCCAAGAACCCTAATCCATATTCATCGTTATTTCTCTAGTATTAAATAATTAAAAAATAAAAAGAATTATTTTTAAAATTCCATCCATTAACTACTAAATCTTATAAACCCTACAAGCCCTTCTCTTCTAAATTTTCAAATCTTCCGAGTATAAAACGATAAAAATCTTATCTTTCTTTATCAACTCGTCTAAAACAAGATAAGTAATTTACCATTTCCCTGTGGACGACCCGTACTCACTATCGGCTGGCTATTGCGACATCGTTATTGATTGTGGTAATTAGAACACATAAAGACACACTTTTCCACACCAATCAATATGCATGAATGTTCAGCACCTTGCCCGAGACAGGATCACCATCTCAGGGTTCGACTCGCAGTCGTCACGGACGCTTAAGTCCGTAGTATTGACGTTCCGCTTCGGGTAGCTCTTCACTGACATCAAGTTCCATGTTATCGAAACCAAAATATGTTACAATGCTCTACTCGGAAGGCCTTGGCTATACGAGTACAATGTCATCCCTTCTACACAACATCGGTGTATGAAGTATTTCAAGGATGGCCAAGAGTACACTGTCACGAGAGAGCTCAATCCTATATCAGTAAATTAGGTGTAGAAGTATGAAGATGCAAAGTATTTTGAGCCAGATTTTAAAGATACCGAAAGATGCCGCAAACCGGAAAATAAATAAAAATTAGTAGCCACCATCTCGATCTTCGAATGCGATACTAAAGAGAACGAACAGATGGTGTATTCGGGACAACCTCAGAGGGAAAGCAATAAATCCGGTCTGTCGTCCCCTATCCTAGTTTTTGGTAGCGACTCTGAAGACGAGACCAACACGGTGTTCTCCACTCGTCCACCGACGCAGACTCTTGCTGAAGTGGGCTAGATTGTACATATTATGATGATTCCGCCTCGGCACTATAAGGAACTTGACTCGCTCAGTACCTATAGCGTATAAGAGTTGGAAACCTTTGACGTGCCTCTAAAGTATAGAGGCGAAAAGGGGATCCTCTTTTACAAATCTAAGAAGACCAAGGTAGAAAAAGAAATCTGACATAGAGCCGATCCAAATCTTGACAAGTTCCAGCTCATCTGTATGCAAAGGGATTAAAGGAGCTATTAAAGCGTAAAGGTATACCTTTCGAACAAACTGTCCGACAAGCCCAATTCTATAAAAGAATTTGGGATGTGCCCGGGACTCAACGAAAGAAGCCTGGCGGGAAAATGGATACGACTAGGCTAGGATATGTACTGTCCAAGAAGCGAGAGCAGATTTATAGCTGCCACGCCATAAACAACTCGAAAGGAGAAGAAGATACTTCCCCAAGAAACCATGCCGCCGAACGGGAGCAAAGTCTCTCTCAAAGAACTCCAAGTCCGTCACTCAAAGATCAGATTGATAGAATAATAAGGAAAGCTTTTCAAGCAAACTGAGACAACCAAAGCCGTGAAATGGACATATATGAAAGAGCCAGAAAACAGGGTCTTAGTGAGCAATCAGTAGAAGAAGTAGATTATGATACTCTTCATCCACAGCCCCCTTTGTACTCCTATGAAGAAGGAGAATCCTGAAACGGAGATAAGAATAACGCGATAATCGCAAGAGAAATTCAAAGACAACAAGGCAAGTCCAAGATGCCTTTCAATCGAGACAAGTTCGGTTGGAGCATGTCCCTCATAAAGAAGATGAGTCGGGGATATTCATTCCTTCGAGACAAGACAAAGAAGATATTCAGCCTTATTATGAAACACCAAATGATCACACTTCTGGAGTCTCGATACCCCGGGCAAGTAAATGAAATCAATCACCCGGATTATTGCTCCTACCATCGAGTAATAAGTCACCCACTTGAAGACTATTTCACATTCAAAAATTAGGTAAAAGACCAATATCAACAAGGTAAGTCCATGTTGTCCGATAGCTGGAGGGTAAACCCGCCACAAAAGCATGAGACGAAAAAAACGCATGTCATTAGGTTGGGACCTGTTCGACTGAAGAAACGGAGGCGGACTCATACCTGCCACATGATAAGACTTTCAAAAGAAGGAGAGGATAAGAATATGAATGACCTCTTTAAATGCTTCATAAATGAAGATGACGGCGAGGAGATTTTAGAATTTCCACCGGCACCAAAAGAGCTGGAAGATGGGATACATACCACGGTGGACAACCTAAGGAAAATTGACTTGGGAACGGAGAATGATTCGAGACCAGCGTTCGTCAGTGAGTTGCTATCCGAAAAACAAGTAGCCACTTTAAAAGATAAGCCCATGAAGTACAAAGATTTCTTCGCTTGAAATTACTCCGAGATGCCGGGTTTGGATCCAAACATAGCGGTACACAAGATGGCCATATCGCTAGAGATAAAACCGGCCAAGCAAGCACTAAGAAGGATGCGACTTGAACTCAAGATGAGTATCAATGCCGAAGTCAAGAAGCTCATAGACTCTGGCTTCATCCAATAATTCTAATACCCCGACTGGATTGCCAATATTTTCCCCGTAATGAAGAAGAACGGGACAGTTTAGATCTGCATAGACTTTCGGGATCTCAATAAGGCATACCTAAAGGATGACTTCTCAGTGCCCGTTACCGAGATGATGATCGATAACACCTCTACTTATGAAGTCTTCTCATTTATAGATGGATCTTCAGGATACAACCAGATAAAGATGGATTCTGAAGACCAGAAGCATACGACCTTCCGCACACCACTAGGCGTATTCTGCTACAAAGTGATGTCCTTCAGTTTAAAAAATGCCGGAGCAACCTACCAAGGAGCCATGATGAAGATATTTGATGATCCCATACACGAGATCGTCGAATGCAACATCAACGACATCGTGGTCAATAGCAAATCTCATGAAGAGTACTGGGAGTATTTAAGGATCGTGTTCGAGCGTCTCCAGAAATATAATCTGAAGATGAACCCTTTAAATTGTGTGTTTGGAGTCTCGTCAGGCAAATTCCTGAGCTTTATCATCTGCCACCGGAGTATTGAAATCGATCCCTCAAAGATCAGAGCAATTATAGAAATTCCCCCACCAAGAACCCTCAAGCAACTACGATCTCTCCAAGGAAAACTTACATATATCTAACGGTTCATTACCAACCTCTCTGGAAAGTGCCGTCCATACAGTCATTTGTGAAGAAAGGAACCCCATTTATATGGGATCAGAAATGCCAAAAAGCGTTAGAAGAAATCCAACAATACCTGCAAAATCCACCGGTATTAGCTATCCCGGTTAAGGAAAAGCCCCTTGTCTTATATACAACAGCCTTTGAGAGTTCTCTAGGTGCGCTGTGGGCACAAAATAACGACCAAAGAAAAGAAAGAGCTCTCTACTACCTAAATCGAGTTCTTCTGGGACTAGAAAATAATTACTCACACATCGGAACACACTGCCTGGCGTTGATCTTCGCGATAACAAAGCTCATACACTGCACCCTGGCACATGAAGTCCATCTCATATCAAAGGTGGATCCCCTTAAATATCTAACATCAAAGGCCATACTGACAAGAATACTCGCCAAATGGGCCCTCCTGTTGATGGAGTCTTCGATAACATACAGCCCCCTCAAAGCGGTGAAAGGATAAGCCATGGCTGACTTTCTCGAGGAACATCCGATACCAGCCGATTCTTCCCTAAACCGTGAATTGCCAGATGAACATGCGTTCGATGCAGCTGAAAAGGAAAAAGAAGAAAATAAGTCCCGATGGGAGCTCTATTTCGATGGAGTATCTTCAATGAAATAGCACAAGAAAAACATCCCCATAATCAAAGCGGGGGTAGGCCTTATTTTCGTAACCCCGCAAGCAGGAATACTGCGTTATTCCCTCTCCTTGATAGAACCAAGAACATACAATGAAGTTGAATACGAAGTTTTGATAGCCGGTCTTGAGATCGCTAACGATATGGGAATTAAGGACTTCCTAATATACGAAGATTCTCGGCTGACTGTCGGTCAAGTAAATGGTGACCACAAAATATGCAAGGTGGAACTAATAAGGTATGGCGGAAGAGTGCAGCAGCTACTGACCTAAATCGCTTCATATACCCTGGAAAACATACCGTGATCAGAAAACAGCAAAGCGGATGCTTAGCTAAGTTAGTTAAAGAATTGGCCGACGAAGATCTTGACGACACAAGGATCATTGTCCAAAACCACAGGATCCTGGAGCCAGTAGATATACTTTCGGAGGCTCTGATGGAACTACCCGAAGAAAAAGAAGTGACCAAAGAAGAGACACTCCAAACATAAAATAAAGAAGAAGTAGTGGACTGGAAAGGAGTCTTCACAGACTACTTTAAGTCCTAACGAACACCTGAGGATGCGACATCTAGACATCAGCTCATGAAACGAGCTCCGTCATTCGCCTTCTTCAACGATACCTTATACAAGAGATCCTTTAACTTTGTATTATTAAGATGCCTACGACTGAAGGAAGCAAAGAAAATCATCTAAGAAGTACATGATGGACTTTGCGGCTCCCATCAAGCGGGACAAAAGATGAAGCTAAAGATAAAAAGAATGGGTTATTACTGGCCCACGATGATTCAAGACTGCCTTGAATATGTGAAGTGGAGTCACTCGTGCCAAATACACGGGGACTTCATACATCAACACCCAAATTCGCTGCATCCAACGGTAGCTAGTTGGCCATTCGAGATGTGGGGAACGGATATCGCGGGCCATATTGAGCCAGCGTCATTCAGAAGACATCGGTTTATATTGGCAACAACCGATTACATCTAAGTGGGCAGAAGCAGCACCGTTAAGGGAGTGAAGACGGAGAATATCCTCCATTTCTTCAAAACTCATGCCATCTACTGGTTCGGAACTCCGCGACGGATAATCTTGGATAATGGACCAGCATACAGAAGCCACAAAATAAGCTGCTTCGCACTGCAACACAAGATAGACTGGAGATACTTCTCGGTCTATAATACTCGAGCCAACGGTCTCGCTGAAGCATTCAACAAGAACTTGACCAAGGTTATAAAAAATGGTGTCCAAAAATAAGAAAGACTGGTACGAGAGGCTGCATGAGGCTCTTTGGGCGTACCGAACGACATTCAAGACAGCTACGAATACAACACCATATGCACTGGTGTTTGGCACTGTTAGTTATATGTAAGCCGTAGAGGCCATTACTGTACATAGGATGTATATTGTAGTGGATGCTGGGACATATATAGGTAGGACTTTCTTGCTCGACATGATAGTACGCTATCTGGTTGCTCTTTATCTTAACATGTATACTTGCTGTCTCTCTATTACATGTTGATAAAGCCCTTAAGACATGTGCTCGACTTCCAGGACTATGATGTAGATCATACTAGTGGGGCCTGGGTAGTCCATGAGTACATCCTTCAATGTTCCTAATCGTGGGAATATCGAGACGGGGCATCGATATTCCAGAGTAGACTAGCGTAAATCTTCTTGACCCATATGATGGGCGATGGATGATCCCATATCCATTGGTGTTTGACATCAGAGATGGTATGCAAGTGCTCAATGGAGACTGGGTACACTGAACGGACTCACCGAGAACTCCCGGATGGTATTATACCTTACATCAGATGGCATTTCTCTGGTGACACTGGTACAGCTTAGTCTGTTGACCCGAGATCGTCATAGAGTCTTGTGTGTCTCTCACTGTACTTTGATTTCCACCCTACCACGGCTCTACTGAGTCATGCAAACAGGTGGTTTTTGGGTACATTCCCGATTCACATGGAGGCAATGAGCGATAGGAAGGGATTCGCCTTTCCCGGTATTGGGGGTTGATATTGCGGTATGCTCGACTGGCCATAACTGGAAATCCCTGGCCAGGGTTGCAGTGATATACTGGTAAGAGTTATCAGTAGTTTCACGCTTGTTATGGACCTTACATCGGCATGACTTATCAAGCTACTGGGGTCTGACGTTTACCACCCCTAGGCGAGATATGCGACATATCAGACGAACAGACCGGACTGTACGGTAAGTGTTACTGGTTGGATTCACAGGAGTGTGAGCTGTCTTGCTCGTTGATCTTATGATCGCTCAATACCCGGGTGGCCGTTACGTTTAGCAGACCGCTTGCGGCTTGTGGGTGTTTGATATGATCATCACCTACTGCCGGCGTATTGACGAGTCTTTAGAGTCCTACACAGAGGTTTCCTGGCTCAAGCGAAACGAAATAGGAGCGCATATGAGATATGTGCGGGACCGAGAATAATACCAGTATGTGATACTGAATTCTATTCTCGCGATTTGTATCATCGGACGGTTATATGAGATATAGCCGGGTTACCGAATCAAATGTTGATTCGATATATTGATACACTTGATATTAGTCGGTTATATGCAGTATGACCGGATCATTAAATCAAGTGTTGATTTAATGATTTAATGTATAATTATATATTGGATATATTACTTTACATTAACTAATATTTGTTCACTTAAGATTGATTTTCTCACTTGATGTGCACAAGTTGTATATGTGATATATGTAGGGTTCCTAGGCACTCTAATGAGGTCTCACAAGGCATCAACCATGCCAATTTCAAAAAATCTAGGTGCCGAGAAACCCGACTACGGATCGTTGGCTAAAGTTTAGGCGAAAACAAAATCTAGTTAACAATTAAACTAATGGGAAAACGGAAATACAACCTTTGTAGATCCGGTGCTCCACCTCCATAGCTCCGCAACGAAGTCCCCTCCACTGTCCAAAAAGAATCCGGACTCCAGCGTCGGCTTCATCGAAGAATAAGCGAGCTAGGTCGTCGATGTCCATGCCGAAGATGATCTACGTCGAGGCATCGCTAAATCAAGCCCCACCTTCACCTGGCCATGAAAACTTATGAAGGAAACACACTCTACTACTTGGCAAGAGGTAGAGGATGAAGAAATAGGAAGTGGGTAGACTTTAGAATTGGATTTCTCACTCATTTCATCAAGTTGCCATTGATGGTCAAGCTTTTCTTCACTTGAAGGAAGAAGAAGAAGAAGCTAAAAAAATATGATAAGTTAATTAAAAATGAAATGAATAATCAAACCTTATCATAACAAGACCATGGTTAATTGTAGAGATTTAACTCAAGTTAGATGAATGGTTAGGGTTTGTATAAGAAGACAAAATGGTTGCTATGGTCAAAGTTCATGAAGCTTCAAAGAATACAAACAAAATAGCAACCATTTTCTCATTTCCTTTTTCCTTTTTCCAAAAAGAAAAAGATTAATAAATGAATAAGGAAATCAAAACCCTAATTATCCACTTAAAACATGGTTTAATTCTTTACATTTAACCAAAATGCATGTATCATCAAACATGATACAATCAAGTGCACAAAATCATATCGCATATGTAATGCGCACATCCGAGTGAGAAAATCCATTATAAAGTGAACCGATACTAGTTAATGCAAAGTAATATATCAAATATACAATTATGCATTAAATCATTAAATCAACACTTGATTTAACGATCCAGTCATATCGCATATAACCGGGTAGTATCATTAGTAACAACTTATCGAATCAACACTTGATCCGATAACCCGGCTATATCACATATAACCGATCAATGTCACATCGCGAGAATCGAATACAGTATCACATACTCGTATTATTCTCGATCCCGCACATATCTCATATGCGCTCCTATTTGGTTTCGCTTGAGCCAGGAAACCTCTGTGTAGGACTCTAAAGACTCGTCAATACGCCGGCAGCAGGTGATGATCATATCAAACACCCACAAGCCGCAAGCGGTCTGCTAAACGTAACGGCCACCCGGGTATTGAGCGATCAGAAGATCGACGAGCAAGCCCACTCACACTCCTGCGAATCCGACCAGTAACACTACCGTACAGTCCAGTCTGATCGTCTGATATGTCGCATATCTCGCCTAGGGGTGGTAAACGTCAGACCCCAATAGCTCGATAAGTCATGTCGATATGAGGTCTATAACAATTCGAGAAACTACTGGTAACACTTACCAGTAAATCTCAGCAACCCTGGCCAGGGATTTCCTGTTATAGCCAATCGAACACAGCGCAACATCAACCCCCTATACCGGGAGTGACGAATCCCCTCCTATCGCTCATTGCCTCCATGTGACTCGGGACTGTACCCAAAAACCACCGTTTTGCACGCCCTCTTGGACGTGGTAAGATAGAAATCAAAGCACAGTGGGAACCACACAAGACTCTATGACGATTTCGGGTCAACAGACTACTCTGTACCAGTGTCACCAGAGAACTGCCATCTGACGTGAGGTATAATACCATCTGGGAGTTCTCGGCGAGTCCGTCCAGTGTACCCAGTCTCTACTGAGCACCCGTATATCATCTCTGATGTCAAACACCAATGGATATGGGATCATCCATCGCCCATCTGTATGGGTCGAGAAGGTATACGCTAGTCTACTCTGGTATATCGATGCCCCGTCTCGATACACCCTCGACTAGGGACTTTGAAGGATGTACTTATGGACTACCATGTCCCCACTAGTATGATCCACATCATAGTCCAGGTAGTCAAGCTCACATCCTAAGGGCTTTACCAACATGTAACAGAGAGACAATCAGTATACACGTTAAGGTAAAGTTCAACCAGATAGCATACTATCATGTCGAGCAAGAAAGTTCTCCCTATATATGTCCCAGCATCCACTACAATATACATCCTATGTACAGTAATGGCCTCTAGGGCATACATATAACTAACAATCTCCCACTTGCACTAGGGCCATCTGTAGCAGTGGTTGTAGTATCTCATACTCAACCATCCCATAAAAATCTCTTTCTGGGAACAGGCCTTTGTGAGTGGATCCGCTGTGTTGTCCTCTGAGTCTACTCTCCAAACCTCGATCACCCTGGAGATCAACCATCTCCATGATCAAGTGATACTGCCTTAGAATATGTCTGGATCACTGATGGGACCGGCGTTCCTTGGCATAAGCCAAAACTCCATTGTCTCACAATGGTAGGAACATAGTTCATCTCATGAACCAATATACACCCAAACAGCCTCTTTGGTAGCATCTTAAGTAGCGATGTATCTAGCCTTTATCGTCTAGTATGTCACGGTATCTAACTTGGAACTCTTCCAACATACCGTCCCTTTACTGAGGGTATAGACAATGCCTGTGACTGACATTCAGTCGTCTTTATCACCCTGGAACACTTCCAGTGATTTTCCCCAGGATCAATTGATACCATCTCACTACAACTAGTGAGTATTCTAACATCCATTTAGATCTATCTCATAGATCCAAATTCCAGGATTTAGTAGGTATCACTTTGATCTTATGTGGAGAATCAGTGTGATAAGCGGAGAATGACCGAGCGTAGCATAGGAAACTACTTCCCTATCAAGAGTATGTCATCCACGTACTCTACGAGGATCGTCACCATACTCCCTACTACCTTTTTGTTTATACAAGGTTCATCTACCATTTTGATGATGTCAAACTCTTTGACTACTTGATCAAAACAAACGTTCCAACTCCGCGATGCCTGCTTTATCCTATAAAACATCTTGCACACATTTCCGCTGCTCCCACTGTTTACGAAGCCCTCTGGCTGTGTACTTATAGACGCACTCTTCTAAAACATCATTTAGAAAAGCAGTCATAGCACCCAACCGCCAGATATCGTAGTTATGGTATGTAGCCGTGGCAAGTAAGATCTGGATGGACTTAAGCATAGCTACTGAAAAGGTTTCATCATTATCCACGCCTGGTTGATGACAAAAACCTTTAACAATTCTAGCTTTGAAAGTCTCAACTTTTCCATGTACACCAAGTAATCTTCTCAAGATATACTTGCTCCTGATGGGGATTTAACCCTTCAGATATAGCAACTAAAGTCCATACTTTGTTGGTGTATAAGGATTCCATCTCAGATCGATAAACATCCAGCCATTCTTACAGAGTCCCACTCCAGATGGCCAGCTCGAAACTAGTTGGGTCATCATCTCATGATGCAATCCTCGCTTCCACTGTCATAGAGAAACAGAAGTATCTCTCAGGTGGGTGAGGAACCCTACTAGATCGGCGGAGAGGCTGAGGTTCGTTGGAATCTACTGAATCCTTTGGTTCTATCAAATCATCAGCTGCAGTCTGTATAGCTGGAACATTTTCAGTTCTACATAACTGACCTTGCCTCGAGCTTGTCCGGATTTTGCTTTTCAGACATAGGCTGGACAACCCCAAATCTCAACTAACTTGAGAGATGGGCTCTTCCCTTATCATAACAGATATGAAATGGTAGGCAGTGATTCGAACCCTATTCAATAGGTATGCAGCTTCTCAAGTGCATAACTCCCAAAAGGAAATAGGTAACTCAGTAGTACTCATCGTAGAGCACACCATATCATATAGGGTGTGATTGCTTCGCCCCGATATACCATCGTGCTATGGTATATACGGAGGAGTAATGCTGAGAGAGAATCTCATTCTCCTTTAGAATAATCCAGGATTTCCGTGCACAAGTATTCTCCTCCTTGATCTCATCATAGGACATAATACTTATAGCCGTATTGGTTCTCTACTTCTAACTTATATTCTGTGAATATCTCAAAAGGTTCTGACTTGTGTTTCAACAGGAACATATGTCTGAATATCGAGAGATTATCAGAGAATGTAATGAAGTATAAAGAACCGGTCTTGGCATGTGTAGACAGGGGACCTTACATACATCAACATGTATCATCCTAAGAGTTTACTAACTCTTTCTCTGTTTCCAATAAACAGAGCTGTGGTCATTTTATCTTTGTGACATGACTGGCAAGTTTCACAAGATGTAAATTCAAACTGATTTAAATATGCATCTATATGTAACTTCAGCTAGTCGGGTCGCATTGATATGACCTAGTCTACAATGCCTCAAGAAGGATTCGTTCATTTCTGAACTCTTCCTCTTGTGTGTGTTCCGTATACTAAGAACTGTAGTTTGATTTAGAACATTAATGCTTTTAGATAACGTGCCTGAACCGATCAACTTTTGATATAGGAAAGTTCAAAACATTATCCAACTATACAAAATTTTATCATTTCTTTACTAATAAAGAGATAGATATGATTTTGTATATCAGGTTCGATATCTAATAACATTTGTTCAGAATCAATGTATTCGTAATACAGGGTGACAGTGACCAACAGATTTGGCTGCAACACTTGCCCCGTTTTCTGCCTCATGAAACTTATCACCCGTTCTCAGTTCTCTACCTAGCTGTAGCCCAATGTAACAGATTACATATCTGGGATCCTGATCTGGTATCACATACCCAGGACGTAAAGGATACTGAGAAACAGTTCTGTATAATGAACACACCCGAAGATGATGCATCAGCATGCACTCTCTTCGTTTGGGCGGCACGGGAAATCTGGTATTCCCCAATTTCCTGCTCTGTCTTATAACAATTATAAGTTAGAGCGGGACCAACGTTCCCCAGCTCAGTATAACAAGCGGGTTCGGTCAAATATCCGTTTTATTATCTTGATTAAGGCGTGATATGGTCGCTACCAGGAGAGAGAGAGAAGAAAACACTCAGCGTGCGCTCTTGCAAGAATAGATTGGTTATTATTTTATCTAATCAGGATGGCTCCCACTGCTTTTTATCAAATCTTCCTTCAAACCCTAAAAGGAAAGACCAGCCGGGATTAATTACACACTACAAGTTCGCCAATCTTTCAGCCAGGCCAGTGTCGGTACTTTGAGGGAGGTCCCCCGTGCTTTCGCACGAACCTAATTAATGTAAACCTCGTTTTCCCAGAGGCGTAACCTCGTTGACACCTTTCTAGACACCTACTTGATCGGCTAATTGTAATGTATAAAACTCTCCCAGGAGTAACTCTTACTCGCAGCGGGTATCGGGATCCAACTATCTCATAGAAGGTATGCAATCTCATTGCAAATTTCAACACTTGAAATTCCCGATAATATTTTGCCCCTAGCGTCCTATGACCTTGACGCAGGCCAACAAACCATAGTCCACTAGTCAAGTTCAACCCGTCATTTCTTGATTGAATTAAACCCACCCGCACGACCCTTGACGCAGGCCAACAAAGTCGCACGACTACCCTAATCCAATCTGCATCATATGCATAAGCAGACAAATACTAGTTAGCTACCGCACACTACGCGTTGACGCAGGCCAACAAACGTAGCACGAATACTAACCACCACTTATCTGAAATGACGGAGGGCTACGACAGGTTTTTTCTGAAAACCTATTGCGTAATGAACTTGATATCGTTGTAGAATCAAATGATTTTAAAATGGAGTGCTTTTGAGGCTTTTCTAGTTTTGCTAAAGGAGTCACTCCCGGTGAAGGGATCGTCGGTCCTTTCCTCGTCGAATGAGGTGCGGGATATATCACATATATCACTGTGCAAAGCAAAAACACTTAAAAGCAATCAAAAGACAAACCGAGTGTGTAGCATCTACCAGTTATTGCCAAAGGAGTCACTCCCGGTGAAGGGATCTCGGTCCTTTCCTTATCGAATAAGGTGCAGGGTATATCACATATACCGCTGTGCAAAGCAAGAACTGTAGCTACCTGTTTTATTTTGAAATTCGATTCTACAACATCTTAGGTTTCTTTTATTTCATTAATCATATTAATGAAGTCCCATCATTTAAGGTACCTAAACATCACAGATAAATACGACGTACACTTATGCCATCCGCATTCGCCTCGATGTCCCCTCGTGCACCGTTAGGTTAGGTAACTAACGGCAGAGTAGGACAGGGCTAGCGCGGGTGTAAAACATAAGTAACGCCTATATAATATATCATATATACTGTATACTGTATCTATCACAGAACATCACATGATCACATCACAGATATCGCAGCAGAAGAAACATCTGAAATATTGGATATACTAGGACGTCCGTATTTTCAATACGAGCCAGTATAAAACACGGATTCCACGGTCGTGATGAATAGCCAAACCCACACCCCTAGACCCCAGCGAGAGCGGCAAGCAACTCTACCAATTCTAGAGTTAGGAGACCCGGACTCGACTCCTCGAGTTGGTCTCCCACTGGACTCCAGAACCCGGTTACTTGTGCCCTCCTCCTTGGGTCTATCCTAGTGCGGAAAAGTAAATAATATACAAGAGGTGACAACTTCCGCAACCTGGAAGCGCCCCAAATAAAAGAATATTACATACAAGTTTTTACATGAATGAAAATGAAAAACACTCATCTCACATAAAAACCCCCGGCTATTCAAACACGACGATCCAATATAACATATCCAGCAACACATAACATCACATGTCATCAACGTAAGTAAATATGCGCATCCCAATTGTCGTTGACATATAGCAACGAAACCGGCGATATCACATATTACACTTACGGTCACAGAAAAGAAAGTGCAAAACTACAACAGTTGGAATCCGCAATCTTTTCAGACATCGCATGCCTGACCAAATAAATTACTTAGACATCACATGCCTAACAATTATAAACCCCGCATTTTAGTCTCAAAATCGAAAACTCTTTTCAATATCAAGTCGGGCAATTCAACAAGATTCCCGACATCCTGATCGAATGCTCGTCGCAAACTTCAGTAGACGGCCGCACCCCCGACGCCGTCGACGAAGTGCACCAAGGAGGAACACCGCTGCCGCGAGCACCCGAACGGATGCTTTCGGGGACAGGGTTCTCCTACAGTCACTTGGTCGGGGCTATGGAGTGAGGCTGTCTATTAAGTTTACCCGGCGAGTATCCGCGTACGCTACGTGATTGCGACGTACTTTTGATCACATCAAAATTCCGTGGCAACCGATCAAGTGAGACTAAACTGCTATGTTTATAACATTCATTCATTTATCACATAACTACTTGTGAATTCCAATTATTGTATCCCATTCCAGATAAACAGAAAATGTTAAACTTTTCGATCGAACAGTCAAACACCCAAGTTTTCCCGATACAGCTCAACACATGAAATAAGTCTAACAACATTCCGTTCGTGCCTCAGTACCAACGGTCCAGCCGTAGAAGGGTCAAGCCAACGCCTCACATGTGGCACGCCGTACTACCCCAAACCCGAAGGTTCAAAGGGCAGTTCAAGACGGTCACATAATCGAGTTAAGGTTTGTGTCTTCAAGAGGGACCATCGCGTTACTTGCACTACTTAGAACATCGTTAAACTACGGAAAAATCCAACACTTGGAAATTTCCCGACAGGGGAAAAATTGGGTATTTATATCCGGTCGAACTTTTTAACATATTCTAAAAATTTATCCGGAAAGCCACACAGACAAAATTCGATAATCCGATCGAACATTCGAATCCCCAAAACAACCCAGAAAATTCAACTCTTGAATAATTTTTAAAAATACCCAGAGAACTCAGCACAGAAAAATGAGAATTACTGTGAAAATTAAAATGCACAAAACGACAAAGGCGCCGCGCATCCGCCGCACGAGCCAAGCTCGTGCCGCGGATCCGCGGCTCTTTGATGGATTTAGTCCATCGAATTTCACAGTATCTCTTATATTAGCCTTCTGATTTTTCTGAATATTTTTAATATGGAAAAACTCACTGTTTTCAAAAAAGTACAGAGAGCATGATCGGAATTGGGTTACGGGTTCGTTCGGACTTCAAATTCCGTCTAGACTTCGCCTAAGGCTCTAGCTAGGCTCTGATACCACTGTAGGGTTCCTAGGTACTGTAATGAGGTCTCACAAGGCATCAACCATGCCAATTTCAAAAAATCTAGGTGCCGAGAAACCCGACTACGGATCGTTGGCTAAAGTTTAGGCGAAAACAAAATCTAGTTAACAATTAAACTAATGGGAAAACGGAAATACAACCTTTGTAGATCCGGTGCTCCACCTCCATAGCTCCGCAACGAAGTCCCCTCCGCTGTCCAAAAAGAATCTGGACTCCAGCGTCGGCTTCATCGAAGAATAAGCGAGCTAGGTCGTCGATGTCCATGCCGAAGATGATCTACGTCGAGGCATCGCTAAATCAAGCTCCACCTTCACCTTGCCATGAAAACTTGTGAAGGAAACACACTCTACTACTTGGCAAGAGGTAGAGGATGAAGAAATAGGAAGTGGGTAGACTTTAGAATTGGATTTCTCACTCATTTCATCAAGTTGCCATTGATGGTCAAGCTTTTCTTCACTTGAAGGAAGAAGAAGAAGAAGCTAAAAAAATATGATAAGTTAATTAAAAATGAAATGAATAATCAAACCTTATCATAACAAGACCATGGTTAATTGTAAAGAGTTAACTCAAGTTAGATGAATGGTTAGGGTTTGTATAAGAAGACAAAATGGTTGCTATGGTCAAAGTTCATGAAGCTTCAAAGAATACAAACAAAATAGCAACCATTTTCTCATTTCCTTTTTCCTTTTTCCAAAAAGAAAAAGATTAATAAATGAATAAGGAAATCAAAACCCTAATTATCCACTTAAAACATGGTTTAATTCTTTACATTTAACCAAAATGCATGTATCATCAAACATGATACAATCAAGTGCACAAAATCATATCGCATATGTAATGCGCACATCCGAGTGAGAAAATCCATTATAAAGTGAACCGATACTAGTTAATGCAAAGTAATATATCAAATATACAATTATGCATTAAATCATTAAATCAACACTTGATTTAACGATCTGGTCATATCGCATATAACCGGGTAGTATCATTAGTAACAACTTATCGAATCAACACTTGATCCGATAACCCGGCTATATCACATATAACCGATCAATGTCACATCGCGAGAATCGAATACAGTATCACATACTCGTATTATTCTCGGTCCCGCACATATCTCATATGCGCTCCTATTTGGTTTCGCTTGAGCCAGGAAACCTCTGTGTAGGACTCTAAAGACTCGTCAATACGCCGGCAGCAGGTGATGATCATATCAAATACCCACAAGCCGCAAGCGGTCTGCTAAACGTAACGGCCACCCGGGTATTGAGCGATCAGAAGATCGACGAGCAAGCCCGCTCACACTCCTGCGAATCCGACCAGTAACACCACCGTACAGTCCGGTCTGATCGTCTGATATGTCGCATATCTCGCCTAGGGGTGGTAAACGTCAGACCCCAATAGCTCGATAAGTCGTATCGATATGAGGTCTATAACAATTCGAGAAACTACTGGTAACACTTACCAGTAAATCTCAGCAACCCTGGCCAGGGATTTCCTGTTATAGCCAATCGAACACAGCGCAACATCAACCCCCTATACCGGGAGAGACGAATCCCCTCCTATAGCTCATTGCCTCCATGTGACTCGGGACTGTACCCAAAAACCACCGTTTTGCACGCCCTCTTGGACGTGGTAAGATGGAAATCAAAGCACAGTGGGAACCACACAAGACTCTATGACGATTTCGGGTCAACAGACTACTCTGTACCAGTGTCACCAGAGAACTGCCATCTGACGTGAGGTATAATACCATCTGGGAGTTCTCGGCGAGTCCGTCCAGTGTACCCAGTCCCTACTGAGCACCCGTATATCATCTCTGATGTCAAACACCAATGGATATGGGATCATCCATCGCCCATCTGTATGGTTCGAGAAGGTATACGCTAGTCTACTCTGGTATATCGATGCCCCGTCTCGATACACCCTCGACTAGGGACTTTGAAGGATGTACTTATGGACTACCATGTCCCCACTAGTATGATCCACATCATAGTCCAGGTAGTCAAGCTCACATCCTAAGGGCTTTACCAACATGTAACAGAGAGACAATCAGTATACACGTTAAGGTAAAGTTCAACCAGATAGCATACTATCATGTCGAGCAAGAAAGTCCTCCCTATATATGTCCCAGCATCCATTACAATATACATCCTATGTACAGTAATGGCCTCTAGGGCATACATATAACTAACAATATATGTTTGTGCACTAGTTTGTATCATGTTTGATGATACATGCAAACTTAGGTGTGTGTATGATTTAAACCATGTTTAGGTTGATGGTTAGGTTTTATTTATTTTATTTATTTATTTTTGGCAAAAAAAAATAAAATGGTGGCTTTCTTTGTTTTATGCTTGAAGCTTCATGAAGCTTTTTAAGCATCTTTGAAAAATCTAACCATTTTGTTTTATGTTTTAACCTAACCATCAACATAAACCCTAGTTTACTCTCTACATGAGTTTACTTACCCATGGTTGCATTATGATAAGTCTTCACTTGATTTATTATTTTTCAATAATTCATTTTTTTTTCTTCTTCTTCTTCTTCATGAAGTGAAGAAAGCTTTCTTGAAAATTTTCAAATGATAAAATCAAGTGAGAAATCCAAATCCAAAGTGAACCCACTTCCTATCTCTTCATCCTCTACAACTTGCCATGTAGTAGAGTGTGTTATCTTCACAAATTTCATGACCTAGTGAAGATGGAGCTTGAGTTTGAGTCGCCTCGACGTAGATCATATTCGGTATCGAAGTCAACGATCTAGCCCGCTCATTTCTTCGATGAAACCAACACTAGAGTCCGGAATCCCGATGATCGCAGCGGAGGGACGTCAACACGGAGCTAAAGAAGTGGAGGACCGGATCTACAAAGGTTGTAATCCCTTTCACTTGTAGTTAAAGTAGTTAACTTGCATGTTTTTCGCCTTACCTCTAGTAACGATCTTGCATTAGGGTTTCTCGGCACATAGAAAAAGCTTTGATTTTGGCATGGTTGATGCCTTGTAGAACCTCATGAGTGTGCCTAGGAACCTTACAGTGGTATCAGAGCCTAGCTAGAGCTTTAGGCGATTGGTAGACGAAGTTAGAAACCTGATCGAACCCCAAAACCCTAAACAAAACCCTTCTCTGTACATTTTTCAAAACAGTGTATTTTTGTGAATTAAAAATACTCAGAAAATAGAGCAGGGTTTTCTAAGAATTACTGTGCAGCACGCGACCCTAACTCCATCAATGCGCCGCAGAACCGCGGCCCCACCTTGGCTTGTGCGACAGTTCCGCGGCCACAAAGATGAATAATTTGTTACAGTTTGCACAGTAATGCCCGTAGCTGTTTCCTTTGTTTTCTGGGAATTTTTAATCTATACTCAACAGTTGAGTTTTCTGGGTTGTTTTGGGGACTCGATGTTTCGATCGAATTGTTTAACTTTGTTTTTGTTTTTCCGGGTATTTTAGAACATGTTAAAAAGTTCGACCGGATATAAATAACCCACTTTTTCCCCTGATGGGAAATTTCCAAGTGTTGGATTTTTCCGTAGTTTAAGAATATTCTAATTAGTGCAAGTTACTCGATGGACCCTCTAGAAGACAACAAACCTTAACTCGATTATGTGACCGTCTTGAACTGCCTTTTGAACCTTAGGGTTTGGGGCAGTAGGCGTGCCACATGTGAGGCGTTGGCTTGACCCTTCTACGACTGGACCATTGGTACTGTAGCATGAAGTGGATGTTTTTAAACTTATTTCATATGTTGAGCTTTTCGGGAAAACTTGGGTGTTTGATTGTTCGATCGGAAAGTTTAACATTTTCTATTTATCTGGAATGTGATACAATAATTAGAATCAACAACATTTGAATGTTATAGACATAGCAGTTTAGTCTCATTTGATCGGTTGCCACGGAATTTTGATGTGATCAAAAGTCCGTCGCAATCGCGTAGCGTACGCGGATACTCGCCGGTAAACTTAATAGACAGCCACGCCCCATAGCCCCGACCAAGTGACTGTAGGAGAACCCCGACGCCAAAAGCATCCGTTCAGGTGCTCGCTGCAGCGGTGTTCCGCCTTAGTGCATTTCGTCGACGGTATCGGGGGTGCGGCCGTCTACTAAAGTTTGCGACGAGCATTCGTTCTGCATGTCGGGAATCTTGTTGAATTGCCCGACTTGATATTGAAAAGTGTTTTCGATAATGAGACTAAAATGCGGGGTTTATAATTGTTAGGCATGTGATGTCTAAGGAATTCATTTGGTTAGGCATGCGATGTCTATGCAGGTTGCGGATTCCAACTGTTGTAGTTTCACACTTTCTTTTCTGCGACCGTAAGTGTAATGTGTGATATCGCCGGTTTCGTTGCTATATGTCAACGACAATTGGGATGGACATATTTACTTACGTTGATGACATGTGATATTATGTGTTGCTGGATATGTTATATTGGATCGTCGTGTTTGAATAGCCGGGGGGTTTTATGTGAGATGAGTGTTTTTCTTTTTCATTCATGTAAAAACTTGTATGTAATATTCTTTTATTGGGGCACTTCCGGGTTGGGGATGATGTCACCATTGTATATTATTTACTTTTCCACATTAGGATAGACCCAAGGAGGGGAGCACAAGTAACCGGGTTCTAGGGTCCAGTGGGAGACCATCTCGAGGAGTCGAGTCCGGGTCTCCTAACTCTAGAATTGGTAGGGTTGCTTGCCGCTCTCGTAGGGTCTAGAGGTGTGGGATTGGCTATTCATCACGACCGTGGAATCCGTGCTTTATACAGGCTCAAAATAAAACACGGACGTCCTAGTATATCCAATATTTCATATGATATTTTCTGCTGCGTTATCTGTGATGTGATCATGTGATATGTTCAGATAGATATTGTATATAGTATATATGTTATATTATATAGACGTTGCTTATGTTTTACACCCGCGCTAGCCCTTCCTCGCTCTGCCGTTAGTTACTTAACCTAACGGTGCAGACGGGACATCGAGGCGAATGCGGATGGCATAAGCGTACGTTATATTTATCTGTGATGTTTAGGTGGGCTTATATGATAGGACTTCATTAATGTGATTAATGAAAGAAAATAAACCTAAAAGATGCTGTGGAATCGAATTTTCAAAAACAGGTAGCTACAGTTCTTGCTTTGCATCGTGGTGTTCCTTATAGAACATCCTGCACCTTATTCGATAAGGAAAGGGCCGAGATCCCTTCACCGGGAGTGACCCCTTTAGCAATAACTGGCAGATACTACAACCCTCAGTTTGTCTTTTGATTGCTTCTATAGTTTTTTGCTTTGCACAGCGGTATATATGTTATATCCTGCACCTTATTCGATGAGGAAAGGGCCGACGATCCCTTCACCGAGAGTGACCCCTTTAGCAAAACTAGAAAAGCCTCAAAAACACTCCATTTAAAAACCATTTGATTCCGCAACGAGATCAAGTTCAAAGCGTTAAAGGTTTTCTTAAAAACCATCCGCAACCCTCCGTCATTTTAGGAAGTAGAGTACTTTAGAGTACTTAGTATTCGTGCTACGTTTGTCGACCATAGCCGAGGCGTAGTGTACGGTAGCTAAGTGATGTCTTTCTACACAGCATATGCTGCGATTAGTTAGGACAGTTATGTGACTTTGTTGACCTTAGCCAAGGGTCATGTGGGTGGGTCTAATTAATCATGAAATGACGGATAGAACTTGACTACTGCTTATGATTTGTTGACCATAGCCAAGGTCATAAGTGTTAGGGGTAAAAACCTTTATCGGGAGTTTCAAGTGTTGAAATTTGCAATGAGATTGCGTACCTTCTATATGATAGTTGGATCCTGATACCCACTGCGAGTAATTGTTACTCCTGAGAGAGTTTTGCATTTTGCAATTAGCCGATCAAGTAGCTATCTAGAAAGGTGTCAACGGGGTTACGCCCCTGGGAAAACGAGGTTTATTGTAATTAGGTTCGTGCGAAAGCACGGGGAACCTCCCTCAAAGTACCGACACTGGCCTGGCTGAAAGATTAGCGAACTTGTAGAGTGTAATTAATCCCGGCTAGTCTTTCCTTTTAAGGTTTGAAGGAAGATTTGATAAAAACAGTGGGAGCCATCCTGATTAGATAAAATATATAACCAATCTAATCTTGCAAGAGCGCACGTGGAGTGTTTTCTTCTCTCTCTCTCCAGGTAGCGACCATATCACGCCTTAATCAAGATAATAATATAGATGTATTGATCGAACCCGCTTGTTATACTGAGCTGGGGAACGTTGGTCCCGCTCCAACTTATAATTGTTATAAGACCGAGCAAGAAATAGAGGAATACCAGAATTCCTATGCCGCCCAAATGAAGAAAGTGCATATGATGCATCTCCTTCGGATGTGTTCATTATAAAGAACTGTTTCTCAGTGTCCTCTACGTCCTAGGTATTAGATACCGGATCAGGATCCCGCAAATGTAATCCGTTATATGGGCTACAGAAAGGTAGAGAACTGAGAACAGGTGATAAGTTTCATGAGACAGAAAACGGTGCAAGTGTTGCAGCCAAGTCTGTTGGTCACTGTCACCCTGTATTACCAATACATTGATTCTGAACAAATGCTATTAGATACCGAACTTGATATACAAAATCATATCAATCTCTTTATTTATTAAAGAAGGATATAATTTTGTATTGTTGAATATTGTTTTGAACATTTCAAAAGTTGATCGGTTCAGGCACGTTATCTAAAAGTATTGACGTTCTAAATCAAACTACAGTTCCAAGTATACAGAACACACACGAGAGGAAGAGTTCAGAAATGAACGATTCCTTCTTGAGGTATTGTAGACTAGGTCATATCAATATGACCCGACTTGCTTAAGTTACATTTTAGATGCATATTTAAATCAGTTTGAATTTACATTTTATGAAACTTGCCAGCCATGTCATAAAGATTAAATGACCATAGCTCTGTTTATTGGAAACAGAGAAAGAGTTAGTGAACTCTTGGGACTGATACATAGTGATGTATGTAAGGTCCCCTGTCTACACATGCCTGGACCGGTTCTTTGTACTTCATTATATTCTTTGATGATCTCTCAAGATTCAGCCATATGTTCCTGTTGAAACATAAGTCCGAAGTTTTTGAGATATTCACAGAATATAAGTTAGAAGTAGAGAACCAAATTATGGGTATAAGTATTATGTCCTTTGATGAGATCAAGGAGGAGAATACTTGTGCATAGAATTCCTGGACTATTCTAAAGGTGAATGAGATTCACTCTCGGTGTTACTCCTCTGAATATACCACAGCACAACGGTGTATCGGGGCGGAGCAATCGCACCATATTAGATATGGTGTGCTCTATGATGAGAACTACTGAGTTACATATTTCCTTTTGGGATTGTGCACTTAAGAAGTTGCATACCTATTGAATTGGGTTCGAATCAAATCTGTGCCTACCACTCCATATGAGATATGGTATGGGAAGAGCCTATCTCTTAAGTAAGTTAAGATCTGGGATTGTCCGGCCTATGTCAAAAGCAAAATCCGGACAAGATCGAGGCAAGGTCAGTTCTGTAGAACTGGAAGGATTTCCAGCTATACAAACTACAGCTAATGATTTGACAGAACCAAAGGATTCAGTAGTCCCCGACGAACCTCGGCCTCTCCGCCGATCTGGTAGGGTTCCTCATCCGCCTGAGAGATACTTCGGTTTCTCGATGACAGTGGGAGCGAGGAATGCATCATGAGATGATGACCCAACTATTTTTGAGCAGGCCATCGAGAGTAGGGACTCTGTAAGAATGGCTGGATGCTTAACAATCTGAGATGGAATCCATATACACCAACAAAGTATGGACTTTGGTTGCCATATCTGAAGGGTTAAATCCCCATCAGGAGCAAGTATATCCTGAGAAGATTACTTGGTGTAGATGGAAGAGTTGAGACTTTCAAAGCTAGACTTGTTAAAGGTTTTCGTCATCGACCAGGCGTGGATAATGATGAAACCTTTTCCAGTGGCTATGCTTAAGTCCATCCGGACCTACTTGCCATTGCTACATACCATGACTACGATATCTGGTGGTTGGGTGCCATGACTACTTTTCTAAATAATGATTTAGAAGAGAACGTCTATAAGAACACAGCCAGAGGGCTTCATAAACAGTGGGAGCAGCGGAAACATGTGCAAGTTGCTTTACAAAATAAAGCAGGCATCACGGAGTTGGAACGTCTGTTTTGATGGTAGTCAAAGAGTTTGACTTCATCAAAATGATAGATGAACCTTGTATACACAAAAAGGTAGTAGAGAGTAAGGTAGTCATCCTCGTATTGTACGTGGACAACATACTCTTGATAGGAGAAAGAGTTTCCTATGCTACGCACAGTCAATCTCCTATTATCACAAGGATTCTCCAAATGGGATAAAGGTGATACTCCTAAATCCTGGGATTTGGATCTATGAGATAGATCTAAATGGATGTTAGGCTTCTCACTAGGTTTAGTGAGATGGTATCAATCGATCCTGCAGAGAATCACTGGAAAAGTTCCAGACTGATAAGCACGACTGAATTTCAGTCGCAGGCATTGTCTTTACTCTCAGTGAAGGGACGGTATGTTGGAAGAGTTCCAAGCTAGATATCGTGGCAAACTAGACAATAAAGGCTGGTAACATCGCTATTAAAGATACTACCAAAGAGGCAGTTTGGGTGTATATTGGTTCATGAGATGAACTAGGTTCCTACCATTGTGTGACAATGAAAGTGTGGCTTTGGCCCAGGAACCCTGGTCCCATCAGTGACCCAGACATATTCTGAGGCAGCATCACCTGATCATGGAGATAGTTGATTTCCAGGATGATCAAGGTTAGGAGAGTAGACTCAGAGGACAACACGGCGGATCCACTTGATTTTTCTCAAAAACTATCTATTACCGCAATCAAGAACGGCATCGCATGAAGCTAGCCGGTGAGTACGGGTCGGTCCACAGGGATTTTGTGAATCTCCTAATCGCGCTAACGAGTTAATTCCGAAGACTGTTCGGATTAATTTATTAAATCTAAAAACCTAATTATTCTATACTACGATTATCTAGATCTAGTCTTGCTAGGGTTAGGTTTAGGGATGGTTTGGAAATGCAAGTAAATCTCAACACTTTCTATACCCGAATGAAGATCTATGAGGAGTTATGGTAATTATCAATAAAGGGGATTAGATCCATTCGGGAAGGTATTCCTTCCTCTAGGTTCTTATCCTTCCTTTAGAGATCCTTACCCTAACCTCCATTGAAAACGTGCGCAACCAGGCCTTTACACCACGGTGTCACCGCTACCTCATGGGATAGGATGCCGTAAGGCGCGGTGTGTGCGTGTATGCATGGAGTCCTATTAAAATTATATGATGGGCAAGAAAGGGATGAGAGATCTCATCTCTCAAAATCCTTCCCCAAGCTAACTCTAAACAATTTATCTACGGCAAGAAATTAAATCTACCTAGGGCAAAGAATTGAAATCTAAACTAGAGCAAGGAATTAAATCTACTTACAGATGCATCTCTCCAATCATCAACGCAGGTTTGTCAGATCTGAATTCATGAGTTGAAAAGAAACACCGATGCTCTCCATAAAGAGATCTGTATTTTATTATTAAAAGGAGGCATCCCTATTACAGTATTTTGATTACAATTTTATAGGTAAACAGGGAAATTTAGGGTTACGGGATTCGCACATGTGCGATTACAAAAATACCCCCGAAAAATCCTAACCTACACACCGACGCACCGTCAGAAGAAATTTGCACCGACACGTGCGTCAGATGGCCGCGGAACCGCGGCAAATGTGGGGGTAGGGCCGCGGTTCCGCGGCCCTTTGATGAGATCACTGAGTGAAAATTTCTGTGCTGCTTTATGATGTCTTGTTCTCTTTATTTCTTCAGTACTTTTCTCTATTTGGATTCTAGGTCTTCTTCAGATCTTTCAGTGAAACTTGTAGTGGTCTTTTAACTGTTTCCTTTGACATTTCGGACCATACGTTGCCTTGTACACTTCTGAATTGTTCTTCGTCTAGGCTCGACTAGGGTCCTTCTACTTGTTGGTCAAAAATCCCTCTTTTGTATCATCTTTTGTTTTTTTCACTGTTTTCGCTCCAAGAACCTGTATCCTGTAATATACAGCAGACATGCGTCAAAAGCACCTGTTTATTTATAAAACGAATAAGAATGAGGAATGTAAAATGCAATATTATGATCTGAACAAATACCCCCAAACTTATCTTTTGCTCGTCCTCGAGCAAACTTATTATTTTATTCTCGATAAAACCTAACCGCACTTTCGCAGGGAAACGCGATTGCACTGAGCACGTGCAACAAGCCGTTAAACCTCTAGGTGTCCCTAGTAGGAGGGGTGTTGTCTCCTGAGGGTTTTCAGCGCATACTACCCACAAAATCCTATCAACTCGGCCCATTGACTTTTGTTCTCCAATTAGGTTTTCTAACAAGGAATTCTATTATCGTTGACTCGTAAATTATGCACTCATATCCTTCATGCTTTCTCATTATTTAACTTAAGATTATATATGTTCTATAGAATTACTTAGCTTTTAGCATTTCCCAAGTTTTCTTTCTAAGGTTCCATCTCCACTTAGAAATTTTTCTATCAACTCTACTAAAGATACAAGTTCTATTCTTCATTCCTTTCTCTTATCTCAACTCTAATCATATATCCCCACGTGTGTGTATAAATCACCCCTACACTTGGAAATTCAAATCAAGCAATCATACTCTTGTCCGTTGTCCAAAGCACTAATTAACTGGTGAATTCACATCCTTCATGCGACTGTTAATACTTCTTGAGGTACCAACAACCGATTATAAGATATGTTTGCACTTTAAAGCGTAATTCCTAGTCTTGCAACACCCAAGGCTTTTAGCAGTGACTCCCAAACCAGTTGCTCTAAGGCACTAGGTGATGAAGCACCCTCGCTAAATTTTTTTTATTTTTTGCAGCCTTAAGTAATCACAAAGACCAGTGTTCATTTTTTTCTTTATTCATATTTTTTTATTTTCTTCGTAGTAAGGACTTTAGACAAAAGCATTTCAAGGTCTCCTTTACTATTCCAAGTTTCAAGGTGCGTGATTGTGCAAATTGTAGGGTATACATTTTCAGAATCTAGACTTAAGTTAGGAATTATTTTTCAAACTTATACTCTAATAAGAATATCAATATTTTTCCTTTATTTCAACTTAGCCCCAAAAGTGAACTTAAAATTTGCCTAGTTCTAAATAAACTATAAAGACATATACTTTCTGCCGTTAATCTTTAAAGAAGGTTATTTTTAGGGTTTTCAATTTACTCAGTCTAAGATCTAGTTATTCGTAGCCAGTTAACCTATTTATCAAACTCAAATCAATACTGCCAAAATTGAATACATTAATTTTTATAACTTTTGAAAATTTTCAATTTTTTATGGGTTTTAAAGTAATTATGCAAATGCAAAAATATGTACAAATGAATGCGAAGGAAAAAGACGTACCGAGCGTACCCCCAAACTTAAACTTAACAGTGTCCTCACTGTCATGCTGCACCAAGAGGGTCCAAATGTCGGCACTCCCCTGTTTGTTTATTTATTTATAATTTTTTTATTTTATTGTTAAAAGAAAAACAAAAATATGTACAGAAAGGCCCCTCCCAAACTTCAGTGAAACAATATTAGATATTACTGCCAGACTTTGCACAGACCAAACATCAACACCAACCAATCGAAAAATTTATCTGTAAAGAGTGTCAGTTGGTAGAAGAACATGTTGTACCGATCCAAAAAGAATTGGGGAAGATAGGAGTGATGGTAGGGAAAGTATGGAAGTGAATAGATATGATGTGGTGATGAATCAAAACGAGAATGAGAATGATCAGCAGTCAGTGGAATATTGGCATTCTCATAGCTTATTAAAAGAAATGGGGGTGGTTCAACTTCTAAAGGAGGAGGTTGACTCACCACAATACCCCCAAAATGTTTCTGTGGGTCCTTTATTGACTTGGCATCATCCATCAATTGCATATGATATTCAATTATGAGGGAACTAATCTCCTCGATGTCCGCCATAGTCCAACCGAAAACTTGTCGTCTATCTTGTAAGACCTTTAAAATAGCGTTCTCTTGCTCGAAGGCTAGAGAGGCTGATATTATAATGGGAAAGGTCTCATTCTCACCTATGTAAGCATATTTAAGGTGATGCGGCAAGGATATGAGTTCGAGTTTCGGAGGCGAAAGAATCATTGCGGAATCTACCTCAAACTCAAAGGACTCCAACACAGGTTCGAAATCACCGCAAACAACCGATTTGGATGGTTCAACTAACTTATCCAAAAATTCAAACGACTCATATTCGGGCTGTGAGTCGTCATCATCCGAAAAAGGGAAACATTCATAATCAATATCGGTTGTGTCAACTGTGGTAGGCTCAAGAAGGGACGCACTAGTGGCGTCAAAACTGTTCTCATCAAACAAGAAACTTTCAAACTCGCGGTCCTCCTGCGTGATTTCGTGAATAGAGCAAACTTCTCATGTACTAGCATTAGGCACAGGGGACAGACTTCCTAACTTGTAAATATTGAACTCACTAGACGTCTTCCCGAAGGATAGAGTCATGGAGTCATTGCGACAGTTTATTACGGTATTGGAAGTGGCCAAAAATGGTCGACCGAGGATCACCGGAATTTGGTTCCGTGAGTTAGCAACAGGTTGTGTGTCCATAACAATAAAATCAACTGGGAATATGAACTCCCTAACTTTGATCAACACATCCTCTAGCTCACCCCTTGGATGGGTGATTGATCGATCAGTCATTTGGAGAGTATAGTGAGTTGGCTTAAGCTCTTCAATGCCTAATTGCTCGTACACAGAATAAGGTAGCAAATTGACACTACCAAGATCTAGTAGTGCTCTATTGATGTTCTTGTCCCCAATTGGTATCGAAATAGTAGGACAACCGGGGTCCTTGTGCTTTTGGGGTAAAGAATTGACAAGAGCATCGCTAATAGCACTAGCCACAAAAACTTTCTTTGGTACTTGTGACTTCCTCTTTTGGTGCATAAGTCCTTTAAGATTTTGCATATGAAAGAACTTGTTGGATTGTATCCAAAAGAGGGATATTTATGCTAACCTGTTTGAACAGCTCAACAATCTTCTCCATTTGTGGAGTTGGTTTATTGGATCTCAACCGGTTTGGAAAAGGAGCATTTTGCAATGTTGTTGAGTCCAATTTTTGCGGATCAGATTGTTGAGTTGGAACGGAACCCCGTGTAGATGTGTTCGTGTTGTGAGAAGTGGGTCCGTTCGAGCTAGAAGGAGTAGAGCCTAGTGAATGATGGAGAACAGCTCTAACGAAGAAGAAGAAGGTGAAGAAGAACCACCGGCAGGGGTGTCATTGTGAATACCCACATTGTTTTACAACATTTTCCCTGATCTCAACGTGGTCACAGCGTTTACGTTATGAGTTTGCTGTTGATTTGCAGCATGTGCGTGACCGGGATTGGGCAATGGTTGAGATGGGAGCTTTCCTTTTTCGCGCTCGCTCAATGCTGCAATGAGTTGTGCAATTTGTGCCTCAATAGATTTGATGCTTTGATCGTGTGAGGCACTGTTTTGCACCAAAGATTGAATAGAAGTCTCTAGTCTTGCTGTAGACTGTGTAGATTGCTTTAGGAACGCATCTAGACTTCTTTCGAGCGAGCTAACCTTGTCATTATTAGGTTGAACAAAATTGTTTGGCGCGTAAGAATTATAAGGCACAAAATTGTTCACTTGATTAGGGTAAGGTTGCTGTTGGAAAGGTTGTTGAAATTGAGTTTGTGGGGGTGCTTGTTGTTGTTATGGAGGAGGCCCTTGAAAATTTTTATTTCCTTGGAATTGTTGATTTTGGTTCCAAGCGAAATTTGGGTGACTCCTCCACCCCGGATTGTATGTCGAAGAGTATGGATCATTTCTCTGTCATTGCTGAAAGGCAGCATTGATTTGATCCTGTTCTTGAGTCGATGCATTGTAAGGACACTCTTCGGTGAGATGTGATGGAGCCGAACAACAAGCACAAACAGTTTGTGGAGGCACAACAGGGGCAGGAGAAGACGATGAGATTTTGGTCTCAATCGCTTCTAGCTTTTTCGTAAGAGCGGCCATCTCGGCCTTCAAAGCAATCGACATCTCTACTTGATGTATGCCTGCCCTATATTGACCATTAGAAGAAGATGATGTAGTCTTGGAGCTCTCCTACTGAATTGTTTGTTCACTAAGATCCTCAAGAAACTGACACGCTTCCTCACTAGACTTGGAGAGAAAGTGACCTTGACAGATGGTTTCTAGCAACTGCTTCGTTGCCGAGTTCAATCCCTCGTATAATATTTGGCAAAGTTGCCAACTTTCGATCCCATGATAAGGGCATTGAACGAGTAGGTCTTTAAATCTCTCGAAACACTTCCAAAATGGTTCGGAAGAAAGCTGAGAAAATTGTATAATCTCATTACGGATTCTAGCAGTTTTGTGATGAGGATAGAACTTTTTAAGAAAAGCTTTCACAAACTCGTCCCAATTTCTAATGGAATGTAATGCGGTGCTGTATAGCCACTTCTCGGCTAGGTCACATAAGGTAAAAGGAATGACCCTTAGTCTTATAGCGTCATCACTTAATTGGGTCGTTTTCATCATAGCGCAAACATTTTGGAATTTATTGATAAAGATATAAGCATCTTCAGATTCCAAACCATGAAATTTTGGCAGCATATTGATGAAATGTGGTTTTATTTCAAAATTGTCCCCATTTGCCGGTGGGGGTGAAAGACAGGTAGGTAAAGAGGTGCGGATAGGGTAGAAGAGATCCTGGAGCGCGACTCGTACGGGCGCTTCAACAGGCGGTTGATTCGGGTTATTCGCACCTAACGGAGGTGGAATCATTCCCGTCGGTAAGGTATTGTTAGGGTTGAATCCCGACATGCCTTCGGAGAAAGAATTTGAAGGTGGAGGTAAGAAAGTGGATGGAATGTCGACTTCGGTGTCGAAGGGTTCGTCGGTCAGTACCAACGAAACACGGACTAATCGGGCGTTAGTGTCCCTAGTCCAAAGTGATATACACTAAAGGGGTAGTGTAGTCAGAAAAAATTGAAAGACAGAATGTGGAGGTAAGAGAACGTCAATGAAAGGAAGTGGTGTAAGTGAGTTGCAAATTTTCTTTAGCGACAAGTTGCAAGTTTTGAAAAGATTTTTCTTTTTTTTTTAATTTATGTGAGGGTTTTGCAAAGAGGTTTTTGCAAAGAGACTTGAGATGCAAACGCGATCAACCACACATGCACAATCAGGCCTAAATCTAGGGTCACCTAGGTCAGCTAGACAGCTCCTAACTAGGGCTAGAAATAGAACCTCAAACCGCCTCTTCACCGCCAATTGCGGCCAGATAAGTGCCAGGTAAGTGGGAGGCTCCCTGCTACAAGTAGCGGTCCTAATTAAGTAACCACTTGCCTTGACACACTTGCCTAGACACCGCAAAGTCAGTTAGGATAAACGGTCGATGCCTATGTTTAGTCCTTTGTCCTATTGAGCTCGAAGTCCTTAGGGGTGAGTCTAGTATTTTTTTAATTAAAAGTGGTCGATGCAAATGCTTTAAGTGCTTTCTGGGGTCCTGGGAAGGGTGATGAAATCCCCACCCAATCTGAGTTTGGTCAATAGCCCCTTAAAGTTCGATTAAATTATGCAAAACTGTAAATTCACTTGCAATCAATTTTTAACACGGCGCAAAGAAACCTGCAGAAAATCTGTCATTTAGAAGGGGAAAGAAGATTTTTTTAGCGCAAAGAAATCTTGCAGAAAATTTGACAGAAGATATATGGGGATTTGCAGAGAGGAGAATGGGGAAACAAACCACAAAATTTCGCGCACAGAAGACCCAAAACGACCGCGGTTCCGCGGTTTTAAGCGTGTCAAGGCCGCGGTTTCGCGGTTGGGCTGCGGGATCGGCTCCTGAAAAAAAATTGTACGGCTCTGTTGTGGCAATCTACCTCTATTATGATGTGCACTTTTCTGATTTGCCTTCTGTAAATTTCCAGATCCGAGAATCTTCGCTATTCCTGCAAAATTCAAAAGATAAACCCTTCAAACAGATAGAAATTGATAAAAAAAAATTTACTTTTTCTATTTTCATATTTTTATGATTTTTAAAATTTATATCAACCCGAAATTACACAAAAGAAATTTTACGCCATCCCCGGCAACGGCGCCATTTGATTTTCTCAAAAACTATCTATTACCGCAATCAAGAACGGCATCGCATGAAGCTAGCCGGTGAGTACGGGTCGGTCCACAGAGATTTTGTGAATCTCCTAATCGCGCTAACGAGTTAATTCCGAAGAGTGTTCGGATTAATTTATTAAATCTAAAAACCTAATTATTCTATACTACGATTATCTAGATCTAGTCTTGCTAGGGTTAGGTTTAGGGATGGTTTGGAAATGCAAGTAAATCTCAACGCTTTCTATACCCGAATGAAGATCTATGAGGAGTTATGGTAATTATCAATAAAGTGGATTAGATCCATTCGGGAAGGTGTTCCTTCCTCTAGATTCTTGTCCTTCCTTTAGAGATCCTTACCCTAACCTCCATGGAAAACGCGCGCAACCGGGCCTTTACACTACGGTGTCACCGCTACCTCGTGGGATAGGGTGCCGTAGGGCGCGGTGTGTGCGTGTATGCATGGAGTCCTATTAAAAATATATGATGGGCAAGAAAGGGATGAGAGATCTCATCTCTCAAAATCCTTCCCCAAGCTAACTCTAAGCAATATATCTACGGCAAGAAATTAAATCTACCTAGGGCAAAGAATTGAAATCTAAACTAGAGCAAGGAATTAAATCTACTTACAGATGCATCTCTCCAATCATCAACGCAGGTTTGTCAGATCTGAATTCATGAGTTGAAAAGAAACACCGATGCTCTCCATAAATAGATCTGTATTTTATTATTAAAAGGAGGCATCCCTATTACAGTATTTTGATTACAATTTTATAGGTAAACAGGGAAATTTAGGGTCACGGGATTCGCACATGTGCGATTACAAAAATAACCCCGAAAAATCCTAACCTACGCACCGTCAGAAGAAATTTGCACCGACACGTGCGTCAGATGGCCGCGGAAGTGCGTCAGATGTGGTTCCGTGGCCCTTTGATGAGATCACTGAGTGAAACTTTCTGTGCTGCTTTCTGATGTCTTGTTCTCTTTATTTCTTCAGTACTTTTCTCTATTTGGATTCTAGGTATTCTCCAGATCATTCAGTGAAACTTGTAGTGGTCTTTTAACTGTTTCCTTTGACATTTCGGACCATACGTTGCCTTGTACACTTCTGAATTGTTCTTTGTCTAGGCTTGACTAGGGTCCTTCTACTTGTTGGTCAAAAGTCCATCTTTTGTATCATCTTTTGTCTTTTTCACTGTTTTCGCTCCAAGAACCTGTATCCTGTAATATGCAGCAGACATGCATCAAAAGTACCTGTTTATTTATAAAACGAATAAGAATGGGGAATGTAAAATGCAATATTATGATATGAACACCACTCACAAAGGCCTTTTCCCAAAGAGAGACTTTTATGGGATGGTTGAGTATTAGATACTGCAACCACTGCTACAGATGGCCCTAGTGCAAGTGGGAGATTGTTAGTTATATGTATGCCCTAGAGGCCATTACTGTACATAGGATGTATATTGTAGTGGATGCTGGGACATATATAGGTAGGACTTTCTTGCTCGACATGATAGTACGCTATCTGGTTGCTCTTTATCTTAACATGTATACTTGCTGTCTCTCTATTACATGTTGATAAAGCCCTTAGGATATGTGCTCAACTTCCAGGACTATGATGTAGATCATACTAGTGGGGCCTGGGTAGTCCATGAGTACATCCTTCAATGTTCCTAGTCGTAGGGATATCGAGACGGGGCATCGATATTCCAGAGTAGACTAGCGTATATCTTCTCGACCCATATGATGGGCGATGGATGATCCCATATCCATTAGTGTTTGACATCAGAGATGGTATGCGGGTGCTCAGTGGAGACCGGGTACACTGAA
Organism: Agapanthus africanus; assembly: GCA_030015575.1. Lineage (NCBI taxonomy): Eukaryota > Viridiplantae > Streptophyta > Magnoliopsida > Asparagales > Amaryllidaceae > Agapanthus > Agapanthus africanus. Next base: position 258,450,710 of record JASDDO010000024.1, read on the forward strand.
CGGACTCGCTGAGAACTCTCAGATGGTATTATACCTTACGTCAGATGGTAGTTCTCTGGTGACACTGGTACAGCTTAGTCTGTTGACCCGAGATATTCATAGAGTCTTGTGTATCTCCCACTGTGCTTTGATTTCCACTCTACCACGGCTCTACTGAGTCGTGCAAACAGGTGGTTTTTGGGTACAGTCCCGATTCACATGGAGGCAATGAGCGATAGGAAGGGATTCGTCTCTCCCGGTATTGGGGGTTGATGCTGCGCTATGCTCGACTGGCCATAACTGGAAATCCCTGGCCAGGGTTGCAGTGATATACTGGTAAGAGTTATCAGTAGTTTCATGCTTGTTATGGACCTTACATCGGCATGACTTATCAAGCTACCGGGGTCTGACGTTTACCACCCCTAGGCGAGATGTGCGACATATCAGACGAACAGATCGGACTGTACGGTAAGTGTTACTGGTTGGATTCACAGGAGTGTGAGCTGTCTTGCTCGTTGATCTTCTGATCGCTCAATACCCAGGTGGCCATTACGTTTAGCAGACCGCTTGCGGCTTGTGGGTGTTTGATATGATCATCACCTACTGCCGGCGTATTGACGAGTCTTTAGAGTCCTACACAGAGGTTTCCTGGCTCAAGCGAAACGAAATAGGAGCGCATATGAGATATGTGCGGGACTGAGAATAATACCAGTATGTGATACTGAATTCTATTCTCGCGATTTGTATCATCGGACGGTTATATGAGATATAGCCGGGTTACCGAATCAAATGTTGATTCGATATATTGATACACTTGATATTAGTCGGTTATATGCAGTATGACCGGATCATTAAATCAAGTGTTGATTTAATGATTTAATGTATAATTATATATTGGATATATTACTTTACATTAACTAGTATTTGTTCACTTAAAATTGATTTTCTCACTTGATGTGCACAAGTTGTATATGTGATATATGTTTGTGCACTAGTTTGTATCATGTTTGATGATACATGCAAATTTGGGTGTGTGTATGATTTAAACCATGTTTAGGTTGATGGTTAGGTTTTATTTATTTTATTTATTTATTTTTGGCAGAAAAAATAAAATGGTGGCTTTCTTTGTTTTATGCTTGAAGCTTCATAAAGCTTTTTAAGCATCTTTGAAAAATCTAACCATTTTGTTTTATGTTTTAACCTAACCATCAACCTAAACCCTAGTTTACTCTCTACATGAGTTTACTTACCCATGGTTGCATTATGATAAGTCTTCACTTGATTTATTATTTTTCAATAATTCATTTTCTTTTCTTTTTCTTCTTCTTCTTCATTAAGTGAAGAAAGCTTTCTTGAAAATTTTCAAGTGATGAAATCAAGTGGGAAATCCAAATCCAAAGTGAACCCACTTCCTATCTCTTCATCCTCTACAACTTGCCATGTAGTAGAGTGTGTTATCTTCACAAGTTTCATGACCTAGTGAAGATGGAGCTTGAGTTTGAGTCGCCTCGACGTAGATCATCTTCGGCATCGAAGTCAACGACCTAGCCCACTCATTTTTCGATGAAACCAACACTAGAGTCTGGGATCCCGATGATCGCAGCGGAGGGACGTCAACACGGAGCTAAAGAAGTGGAGGACCGGATCTACAAAGGTTGTAATCCCTTTCACTTGTAGTTAAAGTAGTTAACTTGCATGTTTTTCGCCTTACCTCTAGTAACGATCTTGCATTTGGGTTTCTCGGCGCATGAAAAAATTGATTTTGGCATGGTTGATGCCTTGTGGAACCTCATGAGTGTGCCTAGGAACCCCTACAGGCACTGAAGCGGTGCTCCCGCTGGAGATACAACTTCCCTCGTTGCGAACAGCGGTTCAATACGAGCTCACGGATGAAGAAAATGCTCATCTTCGGCTCGAAGAGATTGATGCTCTCAACGAAACCCGCCTTATAGAACAGCAAAATCTGGAAACTTACAGGGCAAGGATAACACAATCATATGAAAGACTAACCAGGCTGAGAACATTCCGTCAAAGCAAACTCATGCTGGTTATCAAAAGACCAATGATCTCCAATCGTGAAAAACGGGGGAAATTCGAGCCAAACTATGAAGGCTCGTACATCGTGAAAAAATTCTACTAAAGTGGAGCTTATCTCCTGATGGATATGCATAGAGATATGCCCTTTCGGCCTATTAATTGTCGGTTCCTCAAAGAGTACTACGCTTGAAAAGTCGCAACTTAGGTCAATGATAGATGACGACGCTTGTGTCCGCTCGCTACTTCCTGAGTTGAAACTCTGAAAGCCCTACTGAATGATATGCACCCCCAGTATGTAGATAATGGACCGTAATGTCCCGAAAGTAATATTGGACCGTAATATCCATAAACTAATATGTTGCCCTGCGGACTGTCACCATATTGAATACCGTATATCATCCATGGGATACCCATAGTAAAGACTGCACCTCCAAGTACCAGATGATGGACTGCAATGTCCCTAAACTAGCATGTTGCCCTACGGCATGGATCATATAACCAGCCATATACAATCCACGGGAACAAATGATCTATGTCCCACCTATGTTCTCCATGTCTCCCGTGGACCGCTATGTCCCTAAACTAACACCTTGCCCTATTGTAGATCTCCATATTGATCACCGTATACAATCCACAGGCATAAACAATCCCTGCCTCCACCAAGTGTCACGCCTCGCTTCTCAATAGACGGATACGGTGACGTGGCAGGCCGCAACGTATTTACGATGAAATAAATACGTTAAGCATAATTAAGCAATATATAAATGAACAAGAATGACAAGTGATATAAAATAACAGCAACTTTATTTACATTCATCTTTACATACAAATATTTGAAAAGAAAAGATACAATGATATAAAGCAGTGCCTAAACAATGGCATACAAAATGAAAGTAAGTACAAGGAACTAGAAGTCTGGCTGTGCCGCAAGCTGATCCAAGTCCTCCTGGCTAAGCTCGATCTTCTAAGAGTCCTGTCCTCCTGAGGAACATTCCAAAAAAAGAAATAGAAAGGAATGTCGTCAGCGAACTAGCGCTCGGTAATTCCTAAAAGAAGAAAGAGAATATAACAAGTAAAGTGAAAGAACAAGTAAGTTGTGTACGATTGATTGCCGATATATGATAGTTATTATAACGTGGTTGTTTGTAGCTTGATACAGAAGGTATTCATGTATACGAGAGGAGTCCATCTTACCCCGTGGACTATGGTAACATGTAGTACAAGGCCCCATCATAACCCATGGGACAACGGCACGAGAATTCATGTTGGTGTCTTTTAAATGACCTCTCGTACCACGATATATGTTCCGTACAAATCTACCTCTTTATCTCTGCGTAATATGTTGTATAGATTATAATTATCAGACTTGCCAAAACCATGAATACAAGTTGTTCAGTATTCATGTGTTGTATAGATTATAATTATCGGTAACTGCTGCACATGGACGGCAGGATTTGTGTCTTTTTCCAAGACAATTACCATTGATAATTCCGTTAAGTTTTCTACCTTAAATAGGCAAGCACTCACTTTCTTCGGCTCCCTGGGGCTCAAGAGAATTGATCCCACTTAAACCTATATTTACTAAAGTCCTTAAATATTGTTTTTATATAACTCGAGAGGGTTTTATGAAAAATATTTTAATATAGTTTAAAAATAAAACCTCGAGGGTGTTTAGTATTGTTTGAGGTTGTCATGAGCATGGAATTTAAGTATTTGGGGTAATTTTAGTGATAATTACTTAGCTTGGAAAGTTCATGGTATTTTACTGTAAAACTTGCCTTTTGGTATCTTGATGGTATTTTATTGACATTTGTTAATCTTTTCATTTTTGAAAAACATAAGTTTATTATATTTTGAAAATATGTATTAATAATTTTATATAATTTTAATTTTAAAAAATTAATTTTATTTTATTTAGAAAACTCGTATTTCTTAAAAAACCATATTTAAATCCTTTCGAGACCGAATGCTCCGTGAGGAGGTATGCATCTCGTTCTACTAGCCCAAGTATGTGCGATAATCTCCACCATCCGTTAGCGGATCTCCTAAAGAGGGTTGTAGATGCGTAATCGCAAAAGATATGAAATATCGATTTAAAAGAAATCTGGATTTTAAAGTTATGTGGTATTTTATGGTAATATCATATTTCGCATGGAAATACGTTCAATGAGTATCATGCTATGAAACCAAGTGTGCATGAGGGATAGGTCGTTACCCCTAAGGTATTGTTTAACAAAATACGAAAAGAGGTGTTTAATAAGTTCAAGGTATTTTAGTGGAAAAGTTTAAATATGGTTGTGTTACATGAGATTCTAGGTTAAATCTTGATTCTAAATGTTGATATTAAAATTACAAGTGAAGAGGTAAAGTTTGTTTGACCAAAATATAATAGGAATTGGAGTTATGGCTTTTATAAAATCTGATATCGGTATAACTCCACTTTTACCGATTTTGATTAAAAAGAATTTTCAATGAAGAGAAGGGAAGTTTGGGAGGGACTTACTGTTTAGAGAGTCTAAAGAAGGGTTGAAGAAAAGGTGGTGAGCTTCGTAGCATCGTTGGAGCGCCGGAATTTCCTTTGATCTTCGCCGAAAGTTTCTTGCTTGCTAACTCCTCTTTACTCCATTTGTACTTAGAAACTTTTTGAGAGAATTTTGCTATAATTTTCAGAATGGTGCTGAGCCAAGGTAGGAGTGGTATTTATAGTGGAGAATTAGGGTTTGGAAATTAAAATGGTGGATTAAAAAGCATTAAAATGAGATTTAATTGTGAAATGAAGGGTCTCTATTTGATTGCAGGGAAATCAAACAGTGCAGGGGAGTTAGGGGTAGATGAAGGGACTAGTGTGCAAAGCCCGGGCCTCATTGGGCTCTATCTGACCGTCGGCGCCGGCCTTAATGGGCATTTGGCCGGTCGATTTAGGGTTTAGGGTCTCTAGATTTGTGCCACGTGTATTGTTCAGAGTTTACTCCATTTTGTGCCTGTTTTATTTTTCTGAACTTTTCATTTCCCTGTGTATTGCACGTGCAAACTTTTGGGCTTCTAAAAATTAAAAAGAAAAATTCAGAAAAAAATATTGTGTCTGATGGGAATCGAACACAGAGGCTACGTCACAGCAGTGCAAGGCTTTACCAGTGAGCTACAAGTTGTTTCTTGCTGTAATTTAACAAAATTGATTTATAACTCAAACTCAGGCTGTAAACTCATTTCTGTACATTAAAATGGAAAATTCTATACAGTAAATTCAGAGTCGTTACATTCTACCCTCCTTATAATAATTTCGTCCCCGAAATTTACAATTTCATATGGACTAATTTTCAAATAGATAAGGGTATCTTGCACGCATGTCTTCTTCTCATTCCCATGTTGATTATCCTGGCGAATCCTTTTTCCACATCACTCGGACCAAGTTTACTTCCTTGTTCCACAGTGTCTTTACCTTTCGGTCCAGGATCTCAACGAGTTGTTGCTCGCAAGTTAGGTCAGTCTGTACTGTGAGCTCAGAGTGATCAAGTATGTGGCTGGGGTCGCTCATATATCATCGTAGCTGGGATATGTGGAACATGTTGTGCACTCCTTCCAATGAGGATGGTAGTGCTAAACGGTATGCCACTTCTCCAACTCGTTCAAGTATGTCGAACGGTCCTATGTATCTTAGATTGAGCTTAACCCTCTTACCAAAGAGGATCACTCCTCTGTTTGGAGAAATCTTTAAGAAAACATGGTCTCCAGGTTGGAACTCCAGATGTCACCGCTTTGCATCTGCCCGTTGCTTCTGTCGGTCTTAGGCTATGCGCGTTTGTTGGGGTAAAAATTTACACCCCGTTTGACCGAGTCAAAGTCAAGGTCAACCCCCAAGCTAGGTGGGCCCAAGCCCAGGTCAAGCGGGCCCATGCCCAAGTCGAGCCCACGACTAGCCTCCCCATGCCAACAACAAAATCATGTAATAAATAATTTTTATGTAATTTTTTATACATGAATGTATGCAAAATGGGCATAAAGTCAATATTTTGTAAGCCCATGGCTTATGTGCAAAAATAAAATGGCACGTGAGCCATGGGATAGGCAAAATGCCATTTTGAGAAGCCCAAGGGGCTATATGTAAATATGTAAGCCTATAAAAGGCAACATGATGAATAAAAAAAAGGAACACTTTCATTCTCTCCACAAAAAATTTTAGATCTGAGATCTTTTGTGCCTCCTACTCCTTCTCCAAGGTTCTCAACCTTCTCATTTCTTTTGAATTAAATCAAGAGTTTTACTCTTTCTTTTCAAAAACTAAGAAATCTTCCACCACAAAACCCACAAAGGGGAACTTGGATCTACCATTAGATCTCAGAAAGGAGAGATTTTTAGATCTCACATCTCTTGATCATCAAGATCCAGCCAACAGAGGAGGAAGAGGAAGAACCCCTTTCATCAACCAAAACATTTTAGGAGTTTAACTCCATATATTTACATATATATATATATATATATAATAAATATTTCCTTTCTGAAGCATAGCTTCTGGTTCTGGGACTAAAAGTCCCTTTGTCTTGCCAGCGCCCAGCGCTCGAGCGCAAAACGCCCACGTGCCGACACGTGGCGCGCTTGCGCTCAGGCGCACTGCGCTCGAGCGCAAAGCGCCCACGTGCTGACACAGGGCGCGCTTGCACTTAGGTGCACTGCGCTCGAGCGCAAAGCGCCCATATGCCGACACGTGGCGCACTTGCGCTCAGGCGCACTGCGCTCGAGCGCAAAGCGCCCACGTACCGACACGTGGCGCACTTGCGCTCAGGCGCACTGCGCTCGAGCGCAAAGCGCCCACATGCCGACACGTGGCGTGCTGCGCTCAGGCGCACTGCGCTCGAGCGTAAAGCGCCGACGTGCCGACACGTGGCGCGCTTGCGCCTGCACGTGCCGACACGTGGGGCGCTTGCGCCTGAGTGCACAGCACCTAAGCGCACAGCGCTCAAGGCGCTGGCCCCACGCATCCTTTGGATGCCTTTTCCCCCTCTTTCTTTTATATATATATATATATATATATATATATATATATATATATATATATATATACACACATATGTATACATATTTACATACGCATACTCCGCGACACTGTCCCTGTTAGAAAAAAATTTCTAACGGGACGCTGCCCCGCACCCCGCAAGGGGGCTGCTAGCCCCCTTGACCCCCATCCCGCTATCCGGGTAGCGGGACCCCCGTAAAAACTCTGCGTGGCTCCCGATATATCCAAACCCCCCTTTCAAAACACAACACACGTACACTGCACATTGGGTTCGCATGACCATTTTAACCCGTTGATCGGAGGTTCCCTCGCCCCAAAGGCGAGGGGTAATTAACGGCAGCTTAGTCCGCGGCTGCCGGAGATTTGGATCCCCACAATCAATAAACCCCGGTCTACCCTAGGCAGGGGGAATCTGTAGTAGTACGCCTGACAAGCGTGCGCGTATTCCTATCTCAATGGGGTGACGAAAAACACCCTAAAGATTCTGGCACGCCCGGTGGGACCAATCTCTCCTCCTATATTTCGGGTTAAGCGTTCATGCGAACTCAATCAATATACATACCTGTATTTATACTAAAAATAATGCTTTTTCATGCAGATTTTCAAGCAATCACCTTCCGACGATGTCTTCGATGATGAACTCAGCTCCCGTCTCCTACACGATGAGGATAGACTCTAGGACGGTCCTTCCGGCCAGTCTCGGGCGACAATGGGAGGAGCCGCTGCTACCATTCGTCTCTATTGTGTTCATGCCAGTTGGCACCATCCCAGCTCCTCAAGCCCCGGTGGCAGACAAACCGGTCTCGAAAGGTAGGAGACCAAATGTGGTGATCTCAAGAGCGCCCCAACCCAAACGCAAGTCGGTGTCTGAACGACTTTCCTTGGCCCCAGCTAGGGGCAAGGCCATCAACACCAACAAAGTTACAACACGTCCCGAGCAAGCTCCAGCGGTGCCCTTGACCACTGCTCGATCGGGTGTCTTCTCTAAACTCCCCTCTGATCAACTCACAATGGCTTCCCGGGTAGCGGATGCCCGCCAAGCCTTCAAAATCGAGAAGCTGAGGGAGAAAAGGCTCAGATATAGAGCCAACAAAAGGGCTAGGGCTACTGCCAGGATAAACCTCATGAGGTTCGAAGAACAGGGTTACCCCGCCAAAGATGAGTGGATGGCTGAATGTGTTATCCACACTGTCTACGTGGTGGGCACGCGCAGCAAGAGCAAGGATGGGGCTACCACATCTCAAATCCAATCTGGCTTGAATATGGTTGCCACTTCCCAAGAACAGCCGCCTCCGTTGGGTGATGAAAACCCTCTCGATGAGGCTGATAGGCAGATAGAGCCCTCAATTCATGAGGAGTCAGGCTCGGAAAGCGAAGATGAGTCGACTTTCCGTCCTAAGACCGCAGAGCAGCAACTTCTCCAAGAGCTCCGAAAACAGCTCAGAAGCAAAGATAAGGAGATGGCCAAGCTCTACTCAAAGATCGACGACTTGACAAATGTCGTCTTACGGCTTACGGCCCAACTTGCCTCTCAGCCGCCCAATCAAGTACAGGGCTCAGCTCATGAACCGGGAAATGGTGTCCCGAGACAGCCGACGCCCGTTCCCTCAAATCCAAAAGTGGGCGGACCGCATGAAAATCCGTCGCATCCTATCTCAGCAAATGTCTTGGCTGCTGATGACAGTAGCCCGCTAACTCAAGATCAAATCATGGACTTGGTTGCCAGCAAAGTCAAAACATTGGTGGCCAAAGCCGAAACACAAAAAGATATCAGTAGTAGTGGGAGACCATATCCTGCTCAGTATGATCTGGTAGAATTTCCTAGCGGCTATGTCATCCCCAAATTCAGAAGATTCGATGGGACAGGAAATGCGAATCAGCACATTGCCCACTTCAAAGCCTCATGCGGGAATACTGGGGGCAATGACGCGCTTCTCCTCCGCCAGTTCGTTAATAGCTTGACCGATGTTGCTTTCGACTGGTACGCGAGCATACCGGATGGCTCCGTTACTACTTTCGTCCAAATGGAGTCTTTGTTTCGACAAAGATTCATGAGCGTCAGCGATAAGATCACCATTGCTGAGCTCGTAAGGACCAAGCCCAAGAACAACGAAAGCAGCACGGATTTTATAACCCGATGGCGCAATTTCTCCGTCAAATGCGAACCGCCGATAAAGCAGGACCAATCTGTCAGTCTCCTCGTCGGAAATCTCAACAATTGGATGGCCCTGTTTCTATGCACCGCGGGTCTCAAAACATTCCAAGAGCTGACCAGGAAAGTTCAGATGCTGGAGCGCTCAAAACAGGAGTCCTCCTCGGATTCCCAAAATAACAATAGGTCCGGGAGAAACCGAAAAGACGATAATCGCAAAGGTGGAAACTCCGATGATTCTGAATCTTTCAACACTTCGGCTAACCGAAATAAGCAAGGGATGAGCGGGCCTAGCGCCAACCAGCCTCGGAAGCCAGTGTTTGGAGAGGGAGGAGAATCTCCACTGAAAGAGAAGCTGGATAAGGTCTATTCCTTCAGAAGGCACAAAATCCGTAAAATATTCAAAGACGCCCTGAAGAACGGTCTACAACTGCCAGAGTCAAAAAGACCGCAGGAAGCGAATAGGACCGACGACCCCAAATACTGCCCCTATCACAGAGTGATAGTTCATGCCATTGAGGACTGCTTCGTCTTCAAAGATTGGGTCGAAAAGCAATATAAGGCAGGAGAGATAGAACTGTCCAAAGACGTGTTAGTAAACAGTCAAGATGCGACCGCCAATTTCATACAAACGGAGACTGAAGTTCTTCGTGAAACGGATTCTCTCAGACATCTGCCTTTCTCTGAAAACAATCGACCACCACGTCATTAAACTGGGAACAGTCGACCTCTAAGTCGTTAAACTGGGAATGTAAAAAAATGTAAATAAACAAAAAATGTGTAAATAAAAGAAAAATAAAGAAAAGCCGAAATGATAGGGCAACTCGCAATAAAAATCAGCGAGTAAAAATAAAAATGAAAATAAAGCCGAAATGATGGGACAACCGCGAATAAAAGCTGAAATGATGGGGTAATCGCGATCTTCGCGATAAGAAAAGCTGAAATGATAGAGCAATCGCGGTAAAAAAAACAACAAAAAAGGAGGGGAAAAAACGGCGAATGATGAGTCGCCCCTGGTACCATATTCCAGTGCAGCGATGCAGACGCTAAACAAAAATCCAGTTTCCTAAAATTCTTTCGGCCCTACGGTTAGTCCCCAAATTGACTACCGTATACAATCCACGGGCTCAAATAATTCTCAGCATACTCATGCCCCACCGCAACCACCAGTTACGCGGTTGGTCTCCGCCTTTGGAATTATGCTCCATTGAAAAGACCCACTCATGTTTCCTCACGATACATGAGGAGAAAAAACCTTTGTGGGATCCTTACGACTCACGAAGGAAAAACACACTTAGGAGTCCTCACGACTCCTAAGAAGAAAATACACCTACGGGATCCTTACGACCCGTAGGGAGAAAACGCTTTTATGGAACCCTCACGGCCCATAAATTGAAAAGCCTTAGGCGATAGGGATCTGAACCTGTCTCCTAAGCCATCGCTCTCCAATCCCCAAGTGGAGAATGATGAGTCGCTCCTGGTACCATATTCCAGTGTAGCGATGCAGACGCCAACCAAATTCCAAATCCCATACCCCAAGGGACGAATGATGAGTCGCTCCTGGTACCATATTCCAGTGTAGCGATGCAGACGCCAACCAAATTCCAAATCCCAAATCCTAATGGCGAATGATGAGTCGCTCCTGGTACCATATTCCAGTGTAGCGATGCAGACGCCAACCAAATTCCAAATCCCATACCCCAAGTGGCGAATGATGAGTCGCTCCTGGTACCATATTCCAGTGCAGCGATGCAGACGCCAACGAAGTCCCGAAATTTTTACGGCCCTACGGTCTGGATCATACATCCTGCAAAACCGTATACAATCCACGGGCGTAAAACAATCCCAATCACTCCAAAAATAATAAAATAAAAATAAAAAAAAGGGTATGTCCACAAGCAAAATGGGTACGGATGAAACCCGAAAGGGCTCCATGAGTAAAAACAGCAGGACTGCCGGCGAGTTTGTGAAAACCCGAAAGGGCGAAAATTCGTGAAAAAGAGATAAAAAGCACTCGCAAAGTCCTCTCGACTTTGTGAGGAGAAAATTCCCGCGTGAGATCCTTACGACTCACAAAGGAGCAATACACTTGGGAGTCCCCACGACTCCTAAGGAGAAAATACACTTACGGGATCCTTACGACCCGTAGGGAGAAAATGCTTTGCGAGATCCTTACGGCTCACAAAATTGAGAAGTCTTAGGCGATAGGGACCTAAAACCTGTCTCCTAAGCCATCGTTTCTTAATAAGCAAACGCAAATGATGATTCGCTCCTGGTACCATATTCCATTGTAGCGATGCTGATGCCAAACAAAAAAAAAAACCAATCCCCAAATCCTCTCATGACAAATGATGATTCGCTCCTGGTACCATATTCCAGTGTAGCGATACTGATGCTAAGCAAAAACCAATTCCCAAATCCTCTTGAGGCAAATGATGAGTTGCTCCTGGCATCATTCCAGTTCAGCAATGCAGATGCCGACAAAAAAAATCCCCAAATCCTCTCATGGCAAATGATGATTCGCTCCTGGTACCATATCCCAGTGTAACGATGTTGATGTCAACCCAAATCAAATCAAACCAACAACCTCTGCGGCGGAATCATGCTTCGTCCCAGAATTTACCCCGTGTCGAAATGATGCGTCGCCTCGGTGTACCTGCCTTCCCGGTCGAAATTATACTTCGTCTCGGAATCAAGTCAGCCAACAAGCTCTGAGCTGGAATCATGCTCCATCTCAGAATGTACCCCGTGTCGAAATCATGCTTCGCCTCGGAGTATATGTCTTCCCCTTCGGAATTATGCTTCGCCCGGGAATCAACCTCTACATCGAAATTATGCTTTGGTCAGAATATCTGCCGCTCTTCGGAAAGTTGTTCCGAACTCTGGAATTATGCTCCGCCCTTCGGAACGATGCTCCGATCTATGGAATTATGCTCCCGCTATCGGAATGATGCTCCGAACCCTGGAATTATGCTCCGCCCTTCGGAATGATGCTCCGATCCTCTGGAATCATGCTCTGCTCATCGGAATGATGCTCCGATCCTTGGAATTATGCTCTGCAAATTGGAATGATGCTCTGCTCATCGGAATGATGCTCTGCTCATCGGAATGATGCTCCGATCCTTGGAATTATGCTCCGCCCTTCAGAATGATGCTCTGAATCTTGGAATTATGCTCCGCCCTTCGGAACGATGCTCCGAACCCTGGAATTATGCTCCCCCTTCGGAACGATGCTCTGATCTTTGGAATTATGCTCCACGAATCAGAATGATGCTCCGATCCCAGGGAATCATGTTCCCCGGGATGATGCTCCGCCCCTGGAATGATGTTCTACCTCGAAGTCCAACTTCAAGATCCATCAATTTCATGCGCACAACTCAAATGTGCGGTGTGCATTTATTGATGGGGAGCAATTTGTTGGGGTAAAAATTTACACCCCGGTTGACCGAGTCAAAGTCAAGGTCAACCTCCAAGCTAGGTAGGCCCAAGCCCAGGTCAAGCGGGCCCATTCCCAAGTCGAGCCCACGACTAGCCTCCCCATTCCAACAACAAAATCATGTAATAAATAATTTTTATGTAATTTTTTATACATAAATGTATGCAAAATGGGCATAAAGTCAATATTTTGTAAGCCCATGGCTTATGTGCAAAAATGAAATGGCACGTGAACCATGAGATAGGCAAAATGCCATTTTGAGAAGCCCAAGGGGCTATATGTAAATATGTAAGCCTATAAAAGGCAACATGATGAATAAAAAAAAGGAACACTTTCATTCTCTCCACAAAAAATTTTAGATCTGAGATCTTTTGTGCCTCCTGCTCCTTCTCCAAGGTTCTAAACCTTCTCATTTCTTTTGAATTAAATCAAGAGTTTTACTCTTTCTTTTCAAAAACTAAGAAATCTTCCACCACAAAACCCACAAAGGGGAACTTGGATCTACCATTAGATCTCAGAAAGGAGAGATTTTTAGATCTCACATCTCTTGATCATCAAGATCCAGCCAACAGAGGAGGAAGAGGAAGAACCCCTTTCATCAACCAAAATATTTTAGGAGTTTAACTCCATATATTTACATATATATATATATATATATATATATATATATATATAATAAATATTTCCTTTCTGAAGCATAGCTTCTAGTTCTGGGACTAAAAGTCCCTTTGTCTTGCCAGCGCCCAGCGCTCGAGCGCAAAACGCCCACGTGCCGACACGTGGCGCGCTTGCGCTCATGCGCACTGCGCTCGAGCGCAAAGCGCCCACGTACGGACACGTGGCGCGCTTGCGCTCAGGCGCACTGCGCTCGAGCGCAAAGTGCCCATATGCCGACACGTGGCGCGCTTGCGCTCAGGCGCACTGCGCTCGAGCGCAAAGCGCCCACGTACCGATATGTGGCGCACTTGCGCTCAGGCGCACTGTGCTCGAGCGCAAAGCGCCCACATGCCGACACGTGGCGTGCTGTGCTCAGGCGTACTGCGCTCGAGCGCAAAGCGCTCACGTGCCGACACGTGGCGCGCTTGTGCTCAAGCGCACTGAGCTCAAGCGCAAAACGCCCATGTGCCGACACGTGGCGCGCTTGCGCCTGAGCGCACAGCACCTAAGCGCACAGCGCTCAAGGCGCTGGCCCCACGCATCCTTTGGATCCCTTTTCCCCTCTTTCTTTTATATATATATATACATATACATATATATATATATATACATATGTATACATATTTACACACACACATACTCCGCGACACTGTCCATGTTAGAAAAAAATTTCTAACGGGGCGCTGCCCCACACCCCGCAAAGGGGCTGCTAGCCCTCTTGACCCCCAGCCCGCTATCCGGGTAGCAGGACCCCCGTAAAAACTCTGCGTGGCTCCCGATATATCCAAACCCCCCTTTCAAAACACAACACACGTACACTGCACATTGAGTTCGCATGACCATTTTAACCCGTTAATCGGAGGTTCCCTCGCCCCAAAGGCGAGGGGTAATTAACGGCAGCTTAGTCCACGGCTGCCGGAGATTTGGATCCCCACAATCAATAAATCCCGGCCTATCCTAGACAGGGAGAATCTGTAGTAGTACGCCTGACAAGCGTGCGCGTATTCCTATCTCAATGGGGTGACGAAAAACACCCTACAGCGTTCTTTCCCTGATCGTGAAAATTACGTCCACAGTTGCCACGATCATCTCTGGTCCAAGGAGTTTACGCTCTTCGATCTCGTCCCAACTTAGTGGTGAACGACACTTCCGTCCGTAGAGTGTTGCGAATGGTGCCATTCTAATGCTTGCCTGATAACTGTTGTTGTATAAAAACTCCACAAGGTGTAGGTGATCTTCCTACAAACCTCCGAAGTTTAACATATAAGCTCTTAGCATGTCTTCTAGAATCTGAATTGTTCGCTCGGACTGTTCGTCCGTTTGTGGATGATAAGCCGTGCTGAAATTCAGACTCGTTCCAGGCTAGCTTGCAGACTCTGATAAAATTGTGATCGGAATCTGGTATCACGATCGCAGACGATGCAAACTAGTACTCCATGTAATCTCACGATCTCCTGCATGAGTTCATAGGTATCAAATATAGCACACTTTGAAGGTTTAAATCATACTTTAGATTTATGCTTGCCTCCTTGGACGTCTCTCTTACTCCAGCAGAGAACACACATAGTGTTAACAAAACTCTAAGGAACCAAAGCAAAAGTGGAGTGATGGAAAAATTTTAGCTCGAGATCTTGATGGCAACATCTACAACTTAGAGATTATCTCAACATTCCTTCTCATTCCAGCATCATGCAAACGCAACGTCATTAAGGACAAAAGGGTTAAATCAAAGTGAAGTAACGACATATTCCTAACTTCAGGTCTTGATGGCAAGATATGCAAGACTAAAGACCACTGCATGTCATCCCACCTCAGAAGGGTGCAGTCATGACTTCTCCGGGGCTCTAAGTAGAGCCTAACCTTAAAGTAAAGTGCCATGGCTATGCCCAACGCTGAATCTTCCGATGATAATGTGGATGCTCCAACCTAAGAAGATTGCTTGAAAATGTCATGTCCAGCCTCAGAAGGGATCAGAGGCCCAACAAACGCATGGCTACTCGATTCGAGAGATTGCACGTCGATAAAATATCAGCTAACGGGATGGTACGATGGACTTAACCTAGTACCACAAACCTAACAGACTCCTATGATAAAAGGAGTTACGTATGTTTAACGTTACAATAAATTTATCCATAAGACTGAGAGAAGAGTAAACTGAACACTCCGAAATGAGCAAATAAACTAAGCTAAGCCATGTCGGCGCAAAAAGAAAAAAAGAAGTGCGGATATAAAAGAAGAGATGTTTTTCATTCATACATAAAAAAAGTGGATTACAGACTACCAACTGAAAACAAGTACAAAAAATTGAAAGACAAATAAAAGCAAACCATCGTTCAAAGTTTACAGCGGTAAGATACTAGCATCGATACATGGGTTCCTAAACTCAAAAATAAAGCCGAACAAGGTTTCTCATGCATCATCTTCTATCTTCTTGTGCTTCTGTAACACCCTAGCGAGATCGTATGTTAGATATAAAATATTTAAATCTATATATATATATATATATATATATATATATATATATATATATATATTTTCTGGTAGCCTTACGTTATGGATAGTTTTTATATATTAATTGTCAGTATATTTTATCTTATTCAAATATCTCATGATATTATATTGACGATTATCAATTGCTTGTAAATCTTAAACATTCTAAGATATTGTGATTAGAAAAAAAAAATTCTTCTAACCATTAGATTTATACTTTAAGTGGACTACGTATGTGTAGATAATTTCTAGTATATTTTTAAGATTTAGTAGAGACAGATCGGGGATCTTAATATATTTATATAATATTTTTGTTATTTAGTTATAGATTTATTATATATAACTAAATCTAATATACTATAAAAATATATATTAATACAAAAACTCTCTCCCTCTCTCTCTGCCTTACAATTCTCTCTCTCTCTCCCTCTCTCTCTCTCTCTCTTTCATCTCCCTTCCTTCATTGCAGCCCCATCGTCGCAATAACACCTTGAGAAAATTTGGAAACCCTAGACGAGCTTTCAAGTTTATGTCTTGCCTTGTTCGTCGTCTCCGTGCACGTGTTCGTCTCCGTGATCACGTTCGGGGCAAGTTTTTAACTTGCTACATGCTATAGTTAGATAATATACGTATATATTATCATGATACTATATATATTCTATCATTTTATGCGATTATTATTTTATCATCTCATGTCGATTAATAAATTTAACAAATAACTCTCAATAATAAGCTTAAGTTATAATAAATTTAGTGTATATTAATTTATAAGATATTTAATTAGTATTATTTAATGATATATCGTAACTAGCAAAATAACATGCAGTAAATGAACGCTCATTATAATTATATAACTACAGGATAGATAATGAACTAGTATTTAATACTTGTCGTAGTATTATTTCCGATTGGTAAATTAACATTATGAGATAGAAGTTTAAATACAAAATATAGAAGTTAAATATAAAATAGTAGTTCAAATATATTGATGGTTACGTTTTCAGTTTACTAGTTTAATAACCCTCTTCATTATAAGTATAAATATCGAGTATAAAATACTCATATAAATCAATCATAAAACAAAATACTATTCTTAATTCAGTCAGATTAATATCATGAACAAGTAATAGTCGATTTTATCCTATAACTAATTAGCCTTAAACATAACACACTTGTTAACCTATATCCGTTAGTGTTTACCGATATTCGGTTATAACTGTATTACTTGCTGTATACCATGATTTGATTAGAATATGTGATTGTGAAGTAGATATCTTACCTAAATGATTACATCATCCCTAACATGCAAATACACAAATTCATGACTTGTACCCTACCATCCTGTTACTATTACCGTTATCATGCTAGTACCTATTGACCGTAATACTTACCAATGCCAACAATCCTGACTTGTTGTCCTGATAGACGTGACTTGTTCTCTAGATAGACATAACATGTACCTGATTGTTCCTGTGATGGCATTAGTTAGATATTATATTGATACCTGCCTTGAACATGAAATCTGGGGAAAAAAGGAAATCAAGAATGTAACTGAAACGTAACTCAAGAGGATATTATTGTTGCCGTGATTCCGGGAGTGAACAGAAAATCATTATTGATTGTACCGTGGTCCCGTGGGGAATGAACAGGATATATTGTACCGTGGTCCCGTGGGAAATGAATGGGATATATACTGTTGAGTTACGATGAGGATTATATTAATTGGTTTCAAATATCTTTAGGATAGAGAACCTAGACACATGAACTTATAGGATACACGTGACATGATTGACTCCATATATCTTCCTTGTTACATTACATATTATTGCTATTGCTTATCGTTTATACTCATGGCATCTAGTTCTTGCACCTGGTATATACTATATTTCATACTGATTATATTATTATGATATTTATGGCGCACTGACGTCTGGGTCTTGCATGGCCCAGATACCTGATTTTGGAACATGAGAATCGTGAGTACTTCGACAGAATTGCCGATCAGTAAGGACCATGTCACCGATCTAGTTCTTATTGATGGTTAGGTATTCTTTTTTCTTAGATCTTTATTGCTTCCGATACTGTTTCCTGTTATCATTCTTATGGCTATTGGACATGTTTAGAGATAGATAGTTATATTATTGTTCTTGATTACTTACTGACAGCCTTAATGTGACTGTGGAAGGATATTTTCTTACCGTAGGTAGCATGGCTGGGTTTGTCACATTCCCTATTTACGGATTTTGGGAAGCGGGGCATGATAAGGTTTTGTTGGTATCAGAGTATAAGTTTAGGTTAGCTGGGCTTGGTTCAATTTGTAGTTGGGTACGGTACCCAATATATTTTCCTTGAGACCCAGAATTTTAGGAACATGTCCTGCCACACTATTGTCTTGTCATTTAAATTCTTGAATCTTATCTTTCCCTTAAACTCTTTTATCTCGACGATATGGAAATGACATTGCATCTCAACTTGAAATCCTCTTGATTCCTTATTATTTCTCCCCTCTTATTCCCTCGATTCTGATAGTGGGATTTGGGTGACTTGGATAGAGTTATATGGTTGTAACTATATAACGCGGTATGGTTAAAATGCGGTACTCTATTTAGGTAATCTGGAGTCCTATTTCGATTCATTTTTCTTGACTTATGTTCATTGTACTATTTTGTTTTCTCTCGGTTTCATTTCTTACGAATTTATATCTTATCGCGAACTTGAATCCAACATCCGTGTTATATCTTTCCCCTTGTCCATAGTGACCAATCCGTCTACGTTTCTAAGAATAAGGAGAAACACAAGAGAGCATATGATGATTGCAATAGTTTGAGATTGACCACAGCGGGAGCGGGTATAGACTACTTTAAGGCCGTTCAGGTGTAAGATATTTCATTAAAGAAGTTTTGACAGACCCATCTCAATTTATCATAGTAGCGCAGCGGAAGTGTGGTGGGCTGATAACCCACAAGTCTTAGAACAGACTTGTAAATTCATGATGAGGGAAACTATTTGTGTATACTGAAAGGTGAAGTTCGTAAATAAGTTGTAGATGAAGCGCTAATAGTAGTTCAAGATTTCATGAATGTGTTCAAGGACATCTCAGGTTTACTGCCAAAACGAGATGTGGAGTTCACGATTAATCTTATTCCTAGAGCAGCGCTAATTTCGAAGGCTTATTACCGACGGCACCGGTAGAATTAGAAGAGATGAAGAAACAAGTTTCTAAATTATTGAAGAAGGGTTGGATTTGCAGCAGCGGTTCACCGTGAGGAGCTCCAGTTCTTTAGTTAACAAGAAAGATGGCACGCGGAGAATGTTCATTGACTATTGAGAGTTAAATCGGGTGACCATCAAGAATAAGCACCCAATTCCTCGCATAGGCAAATTATTCGATCAACTCAGTAGCGCGAGATTATTCTCGAAGTTGGATTTGTGATTAGGTTATCACCAAGTTCAGGTGAAAAGAGAAGACATCTACAAGATAGCGTTCCGAACTCGATATGGGTATTACGAGTATTTAGTTATGCCATTTGGAGTTACTAACGCACCGGCGATATTTATGGACTTGATGAATTGGATCTTTTCACCATTTCTAGATCGGTTTGTAGCAGTATTCATTGATGATATTCTGGTCTACTTGATCGCACGCTTTTGGCGTGTCGGATGTTCAAAGTTCTAAAGTTATAACCGCGATCAGGACGGTGTCGCTATGCAGCTAGCCGGTTGAGCACGGGTCGATCCACAGGGAGATGGTTGTATGTCCTTTCTTGTCTTAGACGAGTCAATAAAGAATTTGTATGTGTTTGTTCAAACTAACCTATGTGTTTTATATGCAAGTATGAAGTTGTTAAGAAAAAGATACGAAATTGTAAGCTAAAGAAATCCGTACTCAAAACCTTTGAGCCGAGTCTTGACCAATTGAAGCTAGAGCAATCGGCAACAACGTGGATTAGGGGATTTAAGCACGGTATTCGTGGAATCCGGCTTATTTACCCTTGTCCTTCCGTTCTTTTCTCTTGCTTTCGCCTCCGGCCAAACCGAACGCAACCGGTCGCGGTTAGGAATCACCGTTACCTTGTTAGGGTAGGGTGCCTAACGGAGCGCTTGCGTATCGTTTGGGCTGAGTTCAATGGAAAATAACGGGAAAAGGAAATGAGCAAGGAGATATTAACTTACAATACCGTATTTATTCTTAACAACGATAATTACAAACATTCACAAAAAGAACCAAAAAGAGAGAACAAAAAGAACAAAGAAAAGAAAGGATTACAAGTAAGCAAGTGCATGGAATTAAATTGCAACTAAGTAAAGCAAGATAATAAAAAGCAAGTAATAAAAAGCGAGAAAGAAAACTAGAAACTAGAACTCAAGACAAGTATGGGATCAATAGCCAACCCTTAAACTTGCAAGCTCAATCAAGAGGTTGCAAGATCAAGAGAAGGGTAAAGAACTCATGTGAAGTGAAGAACTAATTCCATAAGAAGATACAACCCTTGAGATCAATAACAAACCCTTAAACTTTCAAGCTCAATGAAGAGGTTGAAAGATCAAGAGAAAGCAAGGATCTCAAGGGGAAGCTAAACAAACAAGAATGATACAAAAACCCTCATCTTCATTTAACATCCACTCAATGTTCTCACTACATTTTCATGGAGGAAAGATGAAGAAGAAGAAGAAGAAGAAAACTAAAACTAGCAAAAAGAGGCTAAAGAATGGACTAAGAAAGTGCTCCCTTGCTTGGCTCAGATCCGAGGTATTTATAGGAAGGGAACTGGAAACCTAGGGCAAGAATATGGCTCCATATAAAAGTACCAAACTGCCCCTAAAAGTTGACAGAGAGAGGGGCCAGTACGGCCGCGGTTCCGCGGCCTAGACCCCCTATCGGCCGCGGATCCGCAGCCGTATAGGGGAGTTGGGTCCTAGAAATTTGTGTGCTTCCCTGGTTCCCTTTTTCCTCATGTTTGAAATCTTTAAACTGCACAAAGTCTTCCAGAATATCTTCAGATTTCTTAGTCCAAGATTGCATTATTTTCTTTACTTTTGACTTCTATCTCCCTCGAGCTCCGCGCACCTATTGATTCTTGTGCAGCCCCCCTCGTGCTCTGTGCTTGTCCGAGACACGAATGACCACTGTCATATGTCTTGTCTCTGGACCTGGTACTCGGCACTGGACGGATATGGATGACCGGAACCCGGATTTTATCTGCTGTGACAGATGTTCTGTATTTTGGCGTAACTGTGGAGATTTTGTCTTGATTTGCAATATTTGGACTGGAAACCTGTAATCTGTAAATATGTAACAAACACGGATTAAAAGCACCTACCTATAAACACACGAGCATAAGAATGGGCGGTATAAAATGCAATATTCTGTTATGAACAAATACCCCCAAACTTAACTTTTGCTCGTCCCGAGCAAAACCAATTATTCACAAAAATAAAATCCTAACCGCACTTTCGCAGGGAATGCGATTGCACTGAGCATGTGCAACAAGCCGTTAAATCTCTAGATGTCCCTAGTAGGAGGAGTGTTGTCTCCTGAGGGTTTTCAGCGGATTACACCCACAAAATCCCGTCAAGCTAGTGTCATAAGTTAACATCGATTCTACTCCTACAGTTTAGTATTTACGTTAGAAATTCTATCATCCTAAGTTAGAAATATCCAACCCTTATTTTTCACACCTCCTATCTATTTAACCTTGGTTCTCCTGAGTTTTCCTTCTAAAGTGCGGCCTCAAATCAGGGATTTTTATCAACTTTACAGAAAACACAAGTCTTATTCTTTATTTCTATCTTTTATCCAAATATCGATTGTATACCCCTACGTGTGTGTATATTTGCACCCCTATAAGAATTCAATTCAAGCTATAATACCCTTGCTCTAATACCTAATACTACTTCTTTTCATTAAGGATGGACGGATTTGCTCACACACCTTTCATGCGACTATTAATACTTCTTGAGGCACAAACGACCGATTACTGAATGTGTGAACTTTAAAGCGTAAATAGCAGTTTCCAGGTCTTGACTTTATTCTATTTTTTCTTTTTATTTTTCCTTTTCTTTTTCTTTTTCAAGACCGGATATATTTTTTCAACATGCTCTTTTGGTGTTTAGCTTTAAATACCGTTTTTTTTCTTTCATACTAGGCTTTCAGGCAAGAGTATTTCTAGGTATCCTCTACTATCCCAAGTTTCAAGGTGCGTGTAAGTGCAGTTTGTAGGGTATATACTTTCTAAATTTGAACTCAAGAAAAGAAACTATTTTTCAGACTTATCCTTCAGTAGAGCTTCAATACTTTTCCCTCATCTTGACTTAACTCAAGAACTGAACTCAACGTATACTTACCAAAGTTGGACAGAATGAGGGTTATTTTTAGGGTTTTCAATTCCTAAGCCTAGAATTTAGTTATTTCTAATATATCAACTAAACTTTCGGAATAAAGTTCTAAGTTACCCTATTAGCTAACTGGACGACAAAGTTTTTATATTTTTGGAAAAAATTTCGATTTTTTATGGGTTTTTAATAAGGTATGCAAATGCAAAATATACAAATGAATGCGAAGGAAGAAAACTTACCAAGCGCACCCCCAAACTTAAACTTGACAGTGCCCTCACTGTCAGGCTATACCAAGAGGGTCAAAATTGCCGGCGCTCCCTAAAAACAAATTATATACAACAAAGAAAACAAAACAAAAAATATATACACAAAAAGGGTTCCCCCCCAAACTTAAGTGAAACAGTGTTTCCACTGTTAAGCGATGAAGTTCAGGATTAGGGGGGAAAGAACAGTGTCAAGCTATACAAGGCCTTACACAGGCCAAAAGTTAACACCAACCATTCAAAGATCTTATCGTGATAAAGCAGTGGCTGGTGAAAGAAGGCGTAGAGAAAAGAGATGGAGAATACGCGAGACCGTATGGAGATAGAAGTGGTATACGCTCTCGGTATATGAGAAGAAGAAGAATGGCGGAAGGGAAAAAGAAGTGGAATACGAACTTGAGGGTGCAAATGGAGTAAATAGATTAGCACAATTTGTGATGACCGATGTGTGAAAAGCGATTGTGCTAATATATTTACCCGTCGAGAAATGGGGTCAAATCCCTCAAGATTCGTAAGAAACTATGGGTATGCCGAACTTGGTAAACCAGACACAGGAAGTGAAAATGATACGGTTTCTTGCAATGTCGGAACGATGGAAAGGATGGGGGGAAGTGATTGAGGACGGGTATCGGTTAGGGGTTCTGGAGGGTGTACACAGTCAATGACAGGGACAGGATGAATTGGAAAATCCGACTCATCATCTAGAACTGTTTCATCCTCAAAAATATCCTCAAAATTCTCTTCAAAGTTAAGCTCATCCATGCATATTTCATCAATATCCAGACGCATATGGGGTTCGGGAAAAACAGTTAATGACTCGGGATGATGAATTGGAAAGGAAAACTCGACCAAATCTACGGGTTCATCATCCAAAATATTCCCAGCGTCAATATCCTCAATCAAGTGACAATCAATATTCTCAGACACCTCAACAAAAGCATGGATATCAATCAATTCAGGTTCTAAAGTGGAGGTGTAGAGGTCAAAAGGTTTAGGATTGGTTTCACTTGGAAGGGACCCTTCACAATCTGGTAAATCAAACACTACAAAGTCGCACAACTCATTAATCATTCTATCTTCAATTGATAAAGGATGTGGGATACTCGATAGATTTTCAAAACAGGAGTTGTGGGATTCAATTTGGGACGGGTAGGTTTGATTTGGAAGGGAGTATATCTCACTCTCTCCACTCAAATTCTCAGCCTGTCCTGCCGCCTCATCATACATTGGAAAATTAGGAGCTAGTTAGAAACTAGCTACCGGGCCAGTAGGTTGTATGAAAGCGGCCATGGATGCATTCAAATCCATCATCTGTTGGCTTGACGCTACCCTAAAGTCTTCCAACGACTATTCCAGACTAGACATGGGTTGTGAAGGGGTTTCAGTAAAAGATTTAAAGTTGTTTGGATACTGAAAACTCCCAAATGGCGGTTTTGAAGCAATGTCTAGGGAAGGTGCAAAAGTAGGGTAGGATTGGTAGGAATTGAATGGCTGGACAGGAGCATGATCAACATTTGGATAGGAAAGTGAATGGAATTGTTGATCCCAAGAGTTTGAAGTGGTGAAAGGAGTGAAAGATCGGCTACGGGATTGTTCAATACGTTCAGCGATGGACAAAGGATGACTTGCAAAAGGGGTATCAACATAAGCGGGTGTGGGAGGTTGAAAAGGTTGATACAAAGTGGAATGAGGAGTGCAAGTGTTTGTCCTAGACGCTGCTATGCGATCTTTCAGTGAAACTTTGGGCATGGAGGGGTCGTTCGATGTTCGGCCAAAGCAAGAACCGTAAGAAGTAATGTCTGGTTGTGGGTACCAAAGTTCGGCAAGAGTTTTTCGAGGTGGGGTACCCATGATATGAAAAGAGAATGAAAGAAAGGAAGAGAAAAGGAGGGGAAAAAGAATGTGATAATTTTTTTTTTTAATTTTTTTTTTACAGTTAGATATTAACAAAAGAAAGAAATATACACAAAAAAAATCTGGACAAAAACAATCACGACACAAAAATACCACACACCTAATCGTTCTAGGGTTCACCTAGGTCAACTAGACCTGCTCCAGAACTTGATTGTCGAAGTAAAACTGTGTCGAGAAACGGGCTTAAGATACACTGATCACGAGGCCAGGTAAGTGCAGAGATAAGGGGAGGTTTTCCAACGCTTTCGCGAAGTTCCTTAATTAAATAACCCTTTCTCTTTTGGCGGTTTCGCCGTTAACACTTTCCTAGACACCCCGTAAACAATATACCGTTAAGCGAGGTTCTAAACACAGTTAACTTCTCCTAGTGAGCGCGAAGTCCTTAAGGCTTAAAGTCTAGTTTCTTTTAAATTTTGTGTGGGTGAACGTTATGCTCAAGTTCGTGATTTGTGGGCCACGGAAAAGGTGATGAAATCCTTTACCGTATGTTGTGGGGTTCGCTTGCCCTTAAATCCATATTAATTGATGCAATGCGCAATTCAATAAAAAATTATTCAAAGAATCAAACAATCATTTTTCTATATTAAGCACGGCACTGTAACAAATACGGGTTAGTCAATTTTTAGCGTTTGCTGGCGAACTTGCAAAGAATCCTGCAAAGAATAGTATATTGAATGCGTCGGATTTGAGAAGAAGGTGTTAGTAAAGTACGTACCGTTAAGTTTTTGGGTTAGGAAACCCCCGTTGAATCAAATCCGGTAAGCCTGAAAAGTTCGCTTGTGCGGGTCAAACTACCCGGATCTTTGGCACTGTACTTTGCAATCACCTTAGCCTTGAACGTACACTTTGCTCCCCACAATCGCCGTTTGCAAATCCGCAAAAATCTGCTGACTTGCTCAAAAATTATATAAAAACAAAAAGAATTTTTTTATTTATAAATATATACAAAAAGAATATTAACCCGAATAACAAGAAAGAAAATACGCTACTGTCTCCCCGGCAACGGCGCCATTTGATCGCACGCCAAAAGCGTGTCGGATGTTCAAAATTCTAAAGTTATAACCACGATCAGGACGGTGTCGCTTCGCAGCTAGCCGGTTGAGCACGGGTCGATCCACAGGGAGATGGGTGTATGTTTGTTCAGTCTAACCTATGTGTATTATTTGCAAGTATAAAGTTGTTAAGAAAAGATACGAAAATGTAAGCTAAAGAAATCCGTACTCAAAACCTTTGAGCCGAGTCTTGGCCAATTGAAGGTAGAGCAATCGGCAACAACGTGGATTAGCGGATTTAAGCGCGGTATTCGTGAAATCTGGCTTATTTACCCTTGTCCGTCCGTTCTTGTCTCTTGCTTTCGCCTCCGGCCAAACCGAACGCAACCGGTCGCGGTTAGGATTCACCGTTACCTTGTTAGGGTAGGGTGCCTAACGGAGCGCTTGCGTAACGTTTGGGCGGAGTTCAAAGGAAAATAACGGGAAAAGGAAATGAGCAAAGAAACGTTAACTTACAATATCATATTGATTCTTAACAACAACAATAATTACAACCATTCACAAAATTAACAAAAAAGAGAGAACAAAAAGAACAAAGAAAAGAAAAGATTACAAGTAAGTAAGTGCATGAATTTAAATTGCAAGTAAGTAAAGCAAGGTAATAAAAAGCAAGTAATAAAGAGCAAGAAAGAAAACTAGAAACTAGAACTCAAGACAAGCATGGGATCAATAGCCAACCCTTAAACTTGCAAGCTCAATCAAGAGTTTGCAAGATCAAGAGAAGGGTAAAGAACTCATGTGAAATGAAGAACTAATTCCATAAGAAGATACAACCCTTGAGATCAATAACAAACCCTTAAACTTTCAAGCTCAATGAAGAGGTTGAAAGATCAAGAGAAAGCAAGAATCTCAAGGGGAAGTTAAACTAATAAGAAAGATACAAAAACCCCCATCTTCATTGATCATCCACTCAATGCTCTCACTACATTTTCATGGAGGAAAGATGAAGAAGAAGAAGAAGAACTAAAACTAGCAAAAAGAGGCTAAAGAATGGACTAAGAAAGTGCTCCTTGGTTTGGCTCAGAACCGGGGTATTTATAGGCGGGGAAATGGAAACCTAGGGCAAGAATTTGGCATAATATGAAGTCCCCAAACTACCCCTGAAAAACGACAGAAAGAAGAGCCTATATGGCCGCGGAACCGCGGCCTAGACCCCCTATTGGCCGCGGTTCCACGGCCATTTAGTGGAGTTGGGTGGTCAATTTTTGTGGCTTTCCCTGGTTTCATGATTCTTCGTGTTTGCCAACTTTACACTGCACAAAATCTTCCAGAATATCTTCAGATTTCCTAGTCCAAGATTGCTTTCTTTTCTTTAGTTTTGACTTCTATCTCCCTCGAGCTCCGCGCACCCATTGATTCTTGTGCAGCCCCCTCGTGCTCTGTGCTTGTCCGAGACACGAATGACCACTGTCATATGTCTTGTCTCAGGAACTGGTGCTCGGCACTGGACGGATATGGATGACCGGAACCCGGCTTTTATCTATTGTCAATAGATGTTCTGTATTAAGCGTAACTGTAGAGATTTTGTCTTGATTTGCAATATTTGTACTGGAAACCTGTACTCTGTAAATATGTAACAAACACGGATTAAAAGCACCTACCTATAAACAACCGAGCGTAAGAATGGGCGGTATAAAATGCAATATTCTGGTATGAACACTACTCGAGGAGCAAAGAAGAGCATGAAGAACACTTAAGAATCGCACTGCAGACGTTGAGACAAGAAGAGTTGTACGCTAAGATGAGCAAGTGCGAGTTTTGGCTCGATGAAGTGAAGTTCTTGGGTCATGCTGTATCTGGAGATGGAATTATAGTTGACCCTGAAAAGATTGCAGCTATTCATGATTGGACGACTCCAAAGAATGTAGGGGAGATCAAAAGTTTTCTTGGGCTTACTGGATACTATAGAAGGTTTGTGGAGAACTTCACTCGGATAGCAGAACCCTTAACCAAGCTAACATGAAAGGAGGTACTGTTTGTTTGGTCTGAGAAGCATGCATTATCTTTTGAGACGCTGAAGCAAATGTTGACAACCGCTCCTATTTTAATAGTGTCAGATGGTTCCGAAGGATTGGTTATTCACAGAGACGCGTCTGGGAAAGACTTAGGATGTGTTTTGATGTGGCATGGAAAGGTTGTAACTTATGCGTCGAAGCAGTTGAAGACTTATGAGAAGAACTACCCAACTCACGACCTGGAACTAGCAGCAGTTATTTTTGCGCTAAAGATTTGGAGACGCTACTTATTGGGCGAAGAGGTTGAGGTGTTTACTGATCACAAGAGCCTAAAGTATGTATTCATACAGAAAGAGATCAACATGAGACAGCATAGATGGTTGGAGCTGATGGCCGATTATGATTTTGATCTAAAATACCATCCTGGGAAAGTTAATGTAGTGCCGGATGCTTTAAGTCGGTTGCCAGCAATACAAATATTGACTTCACAGGAAGAGATTATAGTTGATTTTTGGAGATTTGAGTTGGAGCCCGTACTACCAGATTCTTCGAGACAGTTGATGCAATTGCAAGTATAATCATCGTTAATTGATGGTATTAAGGAAGCGCAATTGCATGATCCTAGATTGCAGAAATTTTGAGGACGGGTATAGGCAGGAATTCGATCGGATTTATTGATTCATGAAGATGGTTTTTTGAGATGTGGAAATCGTTTGTGTGTAACTAAAGAAGAAGTTCGAGAAGAAGTCATAAAGGAGGCTCATAGTTCCGCATATTCGGTACATCCAGGAGGCATGAAGTTGTATAGAGATTTGCGGCAACATTTTTGGTGGGAATGAATGAAAAGAGAGATTGCTCATCACGTGTCGATATGCTTGGTGTGTCAGCAAGTCAATGCTAAACATCAAAGGGTAGCTGGTTTGTTGCAACCATTTCCGATTCTCCAATGGAAGTGGGAACATATAGCCATGGATTTCATGACAGCATTACCACGGAGTCCAAGGGCAATAACGCAATATGGGTGATTGTCGATCGACTGACCAAGGCAACTAATTTCATACCATTTCGAGTTGGTCAGTCGACAGAGGCTTTGGCAAAGCGGTACATGCAGGAGATTATGAGATTGCATGGAAAACCGGTAAGTATTGTTTCTGATCGAGATCCCCGGTTCCTATCATATTTTTAGAGGAGTCTATAAGAAAGTTTGGGAACTCACTTGAAATTTAGTACGGCCTATGACTCAGAGATAGATGGACAGTCCGAGAGAACGATCCAATCTCTTGAAAATATGTTGAGAGCTTGTGT
This sequence comes from Agapanthus africanus, assembly GCA_030015575.1. Classification (NCBI taxonomy): domain Eukaryota; kingdom Viridiplantae; phylum Streptophyta; class Magnoliopsida; order Asparagales; family Amaryllidaceae; genus Agapanthus; species Agapanthus africanus. The sequence goes on from JASDDO010000024.1 coordinate 258,479,297, forward strand.
GTTAGACTTTAGGGGTTCGTGGGAGGATCATTTACATTTAGTGGAGTTCTCGTACAATAACAGTTTTCAGGCGACAATACAGATGACTTCATTTGAAGTATTGTATGGTCGTAAGTGTTGCTCACCGGTATGTTGGGACAACGTTGGAGAAAGAAGATTGTTAAGACCAAAACTGATTGTTCAAACTGTGGAGAAAGTCAACTTGATTCGTGAGCATATAAAGGTGGCACAAGATCGAAAGAAAAGTTGGGCAGATACCAGAAGAAGACCATTAAAGTTTGTTGTTGGTGATCATGTGTTCTTGAAGATATCACCGACTAGGGGAGTAATCTGGTTTGGTTGTCGAGACAAGCTTAATCCTCGATTCGTAGGGCCTTTTGATATCATTGAGCGTATTAAAGAAGTAGCTTATCGATTGGCTTTACCACCATCTTTGGCAGATGTTCACGATGTGTTTCATGTATCTCAACTTCGCAAGTATGTTCGAGATGCACGTCCTAGACATCTCGGAATTGACAGTGGGGAAAAGTTTATTGTGGATGTTTATTGTGGATCGAGCAAACGATAGCTATTATGGATCGACGAGAAAAGGTTCTCAAGAATAGAGTGATCCCTCTAGTGCTTGTTTCATGGAGAAATCGTTCACATAGAGAATCTACTTGGGAACGTGAATACAAAGTTCGACAAAAGTTTCCATAGCCCTTTCCTTAGATTCGTATCTTCATCGTTCTTGTCTTTTCCTGTTTCGTGAATTTCGAGGACGAAATTCTTTTTGTAGTTGGGTATAATGTAACACCCTAGCACGATCGTACGTTATTTAACAATTTTAATTAGCATTTTTTTATTTTGTTTTTTTATTATTTGGATTGTGATTGGTTTGAATAGTATATGTGTTTAACGGATCCAACCCGCTTGCATGAAACCCGTTATGGTGCTAGAGTATTTTTTATTAATATTTATCTGTAGACTAAATCTATATGAATCTCTAATAATAGATATAAAATATTTATATATATATATAGATATATATATATATTCTGGTAGCCATACGTTATAGATAGTTTTTATATATTAATTGTCAGTATGTTTTATCTTATTCAAATATCTCATGATATTATATTGACGATTATCTATTACAGGTAAATCTTAAACATCTTAATATATTGTGATTAGAATATATATTTTCTAACCATTAGATTTATGCTTTAAGTAGGCTATGTATGAGTAGATAATTTCTAGTATATTTTTGAGATTTGGTGGAGATGGATCGGGGATCTTAATATTTTTATATAATATTTTAGTTATTTAGTCATACCAAATATATATCTATATACATATAATATATATATATATAACTAAACCTAATATATTATAAATATAAATATATATTTATACAAAAACTCTCCCCCTCGCTCTCTCTCTCTCTCTCTCTGTGTGTGCCTTACAATTCTCTCTCTCTCTCTCTGCCTTACAATTCTCTCTCTCTTTCTTTCATCTCTCTTCTTTCATCGCAGCCCCATAGTCGTAATAACACCTTGAGCAAACTTGGAAACTCTAGACGAGCTTTCAAGTTTATGTCTTGTCTTGTTCATCGTTTTCGTGCGCGTATATGTCTCCGTAATCGCGTTCGAGGCAAGTTGTTAACTTGCTATAATTACATAATATACATATATATTATCGTAATACTATATATATTCTATCATTTTATGCGATTGTTATTTTATCATCTCATTTCGATTAACTAATTTAACAAATAACCCTTAATAATAAGCTTAAGTTATAATAAATTTAGTGTATATTAATTTATAAGATATTTAATTAGTATTATTTAATGATACATCGTAACTAGTAGAATAACATGCGGTAAATGAACACTCATTATAATTATATAGCTATTGGATAAATAATGAGCAAGTATTCGACACTTGTCGTAGTATTATTTTTGATTGGTAAGTTAACATTATGAGATAGAAGTTTAAATACAAAATATAGAGGTTAAATATAAAATAGTAGTTCAAATATATTGATGGTTACGTTTACATTTTACTAGTTTAATAACCATCTCTTTGCTATAAGTATAAACATCGAGTATAAAATACTCATATAAATCAATCCACAAACAAAATACGATTCTTAATTCCGTAAGATTAATATCATGAACAAGTAATAGTCGATTTGATCGCATAACTAATTTATCTTAAACATGACACACTTGTTAACCATATCCGTTAGTGTTTACCGATATTCGGTTATAACTGTATTGCATGTTGTATACCATGATTTGATTGGAATATGTGATTGTGAAGTAGATACCTTATTTGACTGATTACATCATCCCTGACATGCCTGTACACAAATTCATGACTTGTACCCTACCATCCTATTACTATTACTGTTCTCCGCCGAACACAGGGACGAGACCGCATAGGTTCGTCTTGCCTGAATTTCGAGGGCAGATACTATTTGGTGCTATCCGTCCACCTCTCCGAAGATACCAAGTTGATTTATGACACCATGTATCGAAAGTTTAGACGGATGCGGACGTTGTAGCAGACTTCGTCAGACTCCCCCTCATTTGAGGGGGTTTTGAATATGGGGACGCTCTTCCCTGTAGGCGCAAGCCCCTGCAATTAATTACGCTACCGCATCGCGGTAACCACTTTCTCCTTCTTCAGATGGTCACGTCGTGTCGTGTGTGTTTGTTTTGTTTTTGATTGCCCGTAGATTGTATACGGAGACTAATTTATGTTGTCGCCCGTAGGGCGTGGATTAGTCCAAATCCGTATTTTCTTAGATTTTGGTTTGGTGGTTGGGTTTAAGGATACGTTAGTCCTATTTGAGACTAAGATCAACTTAAACGTATGTTAAGGATACGTTAGTCTAATTTTAGACTAAGATCAACTTAACGGGATCGTTTAGATCCAACAACAGAACATTCGGGCTCTATTGTTTAGTTTAGGGACATTGCGGTCGATTACCAGTTTAAGGACATGGTGGTCCAGTTTAAAGACATCATAGTCTGTAAAGGTTAAGGACATCATAGTCCATGAGTTTAAGGACCCCACAGTCCGTGGAATGATTGGTTATCGGGACCCGTCACCTCTCTGAAGACGTTGAAGGATTACAACGACAAATATCAGAGGAGTGAAGAGATGTACCCTTGAACCAAAGTTGATTGGGAAATCTGTAGTCCAATTTAGGACTACGATCAATTAATTAGATTATGAGTTCATGGGCTCAGTTGAATCTGAATTGAGGACTTATGGCCAACTTGGGCTAAGTCCAATTAGGTTTGAAATGTTAGACCTTTGTTTGAACTGTTGAACATTATTTAGCAATGCTAAATATGGGGTTTGGGGCTATAACAACATTTTGTCTTTGGCTGAGCACTACCCATTCATTATAGATCTGAGCTTTACTTTGCATATCATATGAACTGATCAATTTTGAGGTTCAGTTGAAGGGGAGACTTGCCTCTGGAAGACTCGGCCAATTTAGGCTAAGACCAGTTTTAATATAGTGTTAAACACTAGCACATATTTGGCGATCACGTATTCCCACGTGATGCATTTAAAAAATAGTGTTAAGCACTAAAAGAATGAAGTGTTTAAAATAGTGTTAAACACTAGGGACAAAACACTCAAAATAGTGTTAAACACTAAAATAAGGTGGTCATGTGGGGTCACGTGAGGTGCCAGAGAATTGGGCTAAACTTCCTTTGTTAAACACTTAGTCTTTGTAATCATCACGTGTGGGCACGTGATAGTGCCAATGTATTGAGTATTACTTCCTCTGTTTCCCCTTATTTGACCTTTTAAAAAGGTGTTAGTCAAGGATCACGGGTGAGCACGTGAGGCATTGCCTCCAAGCTTCATCTTTCTCATTTTGAGGAGTCTGTTTAAGGGTCACGTGGGGGCACGTGACCATGTCTTGTTCGTTCTTTTCTGATCATTGAAGGGAGGGTCACGTGTTGCCACGTGATCAGGTTTACGTGCATGGAGAGTTTAAGTCCTTTGTTTGAGAATTGAATTCTTTGGTAAGGTTAAACCCTAATTTTGTTTAGAGGAATTAAATTCCTAGTTATATGAAAGAATTAAATTCCTTAAACTCAACTCTCCCTCTAAATTTTGGATCTGCATGGCAGAATCTCCCCGATGAGAATTAAATTCTCAACTTGTGGGGAGATCTGCTTCTGCAGATCTTCAACCAAAGGAAGAACTAAGTTCTTGTTTTAAGGGTTAAACCCTGTTTCCGTTGGAGGAATTAAATTCCTAAGTATTGAATTAAATTCCCTAAATTAAATTCTCTCTCTAAGTTTTGGATCTGCATGGCAGAATCTCCCGATGAGAATTAAATTCTCAACTTGTGGGGAGATCTGCTTCTGCAGATCTTCAACCAAAGGAAGAACTAAGTTCTTATTCAGAAGAGTTAAACTCTTAATTTGATAATTAAATTCTCTTTTTGTTTTATGGAGCTTAGATCTCTTTCCTTTTCTCTCCTAGAGTTTCTTTCTCTTCTGAGAAAATCTTCTTTTTTCTCTGGAGAATTAAATTCTCTTCTTCTTTTTTTCTGTTCTTGTATCTCTCTAGCAAAAAAAATCCTCCTCCTCTTCTCTTCTTGGCTCCTATTTATAGGAGAAAGAAAAAAATCAGTTTGTTTAGTCAAACTTTCATTGAAAAATTTTAATTGATTTTATAACCAACATAATCTTTTAGATCACTCAGTGAATTTTATTCACTATTGGATTTTTAATCCAAAAGATATTTTGTCTGTTATTCTTGGTGAATTTCAAGGAAATCTTTCCTTATATAGAATCTTTCTATAAATTGGTGATTTTTAATCACCATTGGATTTTCAATCCAACGGGCTCTACTTTACAGAGCACAATCTTTCTTGTTTGGAAAGATTTAAAGAAATATTTTTCCAGTTAGGGTTCTCGATTCCTTCTTAATTAGAATTTAATTCTATTAGTTCAGAAGGCTTAAGAGCCTGTCACGTGTTGGCATGTGACCTTCTGATTGACCATTTAATTAGAATTTAATTCTATTATTTCAGAGATCTTAGGATCCCATCACGTGTTGACATGTAACCCCCCTGATTAAGTATTTAACCAGAATTTAATTCTGTTGTTTTAAAGAACTCAGGAATTATCACGTGTCAGCACGTGACCCTTGGTCACGTGTAAGCACGTGATGCCCCATTAGGGTTTTTCCTTGTTGTTTTATTATACTTTTAATTCTTTTTAGTCGATTTAAAGGCCCATCACGTGTAGACACATGACTCCACTGATTGATTGTTTGATTAGAATTTAATTCTTATTTCAACAGAATCCCCAGGAAACCATCGCGTGTCAGCACGTGACCCTTGGTCACGTATGGGCACGTGATGCCCCATTGGGGGTTTCCTGATATTTTATGAGGGAACAAATGCCCCCACAGCGTTGTTCTCACGTGTTTGCACGTGAGTGCAATGCTGTCACCTTTTATGGCCGTTGGATCTGCCTAGGGAAGGGGGTAGGTGAACCGTTTCCCATCACATCCTATAAATACAGGGGTCTCTTCAGAAGCGCCTCCACTTTTCATCTTCTTCCTTCCTTGTTCTTGCCTTGAGAATTTAATTCTCTCTCTCAGAGTTCAGTTCTCTGTTCCAAAAAAAATTTCAGAGTTTAACTCTGTCCAAGAAAGAATCCTTTCTTCAGGTAATGGTTTTGAACAACCGAAGAACTTTCATATATAAAAAGAACTCTTTTTGGATTTTAAATCCACACCAAGGGTTTTTCCTTTCAAAGAACCCATTTTTCTGATCTTTAGGAGTGCACAATCTCTGGGTAGCAAACCCCATTGTTAGGCATTTTTCTGATCTTAGGGGTTTGATGACGGCCTATGTTTCTCTCTGGAATTTAATTCCATTTCCAAGAGCTTAGCTCTACTGATTTTCTGGGAATTTAATTTCTCTAAAGAACTTAGTTCTTCACAGAGAACTTCTTGGGATTTTCTTGCCCTGAGTTGTTCTTTGCAAAAAAAATGTTTCCAGAGAGATCCTTCTTGATTTGCATAGGGTTCTGCAGTGGGTTTTCCCCTTGGGGAATGTGTAGAGTTGTTTGAAATCCATTGTTCATTTATTGAGAATCTTCCTTTTTTTCTCATAATAATTACCCTGCCTCATTATTAGTGAGCCGCCATCTTGAGTTTGTGGGGCCCCTGTGTTTTGTAACCAATGGTCCCATAAAATAAGTTTTTTTTGTCGCTTTCTTCCACTGTCTTTACACACACACACACACACACACGTGGGCTTCATTAACAGTTTCCTTTCATTTGTTTCAGGAATAATGGCTTCTCTTCCATACTTCCCTTTCACCCGCTCGGAGGCTGCCTTTCCTCAGTCACCGTCTGATGAAGAGGTGATGGCGATGATTAGAGCTCACGACCCTAATTGCACCAACTTGCTTTTATGGGGGATCTGGTACGGGCATATCATTCGGGGCCGCCGCAGCTTTCTTTGCGAGATACCAACAGAGCCTACCTATCCATTTTTGCCGATGGAGCGTCCACGGACCGCCTTTGCTGTGGAGATGTTGAATTGGACCCCTACGGGACGGCTTGAGCCATCGACAACTGGGATTACAAACCACCTTGTGCCGGCTATAGACATCTTAGGGCGTCGTATCTGCCAAGGTGAAGCTCAGCCCTGGGGGCAGGTTTACAAAATATGGCTTACTCCTCGACATCCCACGGGCTACCTTCTCTGGGCTCGTTATATCCTGTCTGCCTATTGTGCGCGACTGCAGAGGGTCAGGCTCTATCAGGCGGTGTACGCGTCTCTCTTCCACTATCAATCCCCTCATGTCTGGTGGGTTAAGGCTTTCCTAAATCAATGGAATCTTCCCACCAACACCTTCTTGCTAGGGGACCGAGAAGTTTCAATTTCTCTGGAAGAGTTTCGCGAGATCTCAGGGTTGCCGATCAGGGGGACGCTCTATGAAGAACTGCTGCCTCTTGATGAGTATGTTTTCGAAGAAGATCCTGCTATGCTTGACGGCTTGTCAACTGAAAATACCGTCCGCCACAAGCACCCAAGTCTAATCAAGGCTCTGGGCATTTTTGAGAAGCTGTTCACAGAGTCAGAGGAACAGGGCGTCACTTTCAAAAGCTTTATCGCCTGCTTCCTTCGCGGAGACGTTCTATCAAAGATGGCTCCGAAGTTTGTGAATATCAACGACCCCTTCGGGTTTGGTTTAAATAAGCTACCGGCTAGAGAAGAGGATTTGCCGCAGCTCTACATTCCAATCCTGTCGGCTGTACCTTTTGAGTCGATCGCAGCTCCTGGCATAGATGAAGAGACTTTCTTCGTGGGTTTTATCAGCGTCTGGCTTAGTTGGTTCGTTATTCTAACGCACCGCCGATTCATAAGAGCTTCGGTCATTTACCCTGCTCATCGCATCACCGGAGGGACGCGACTAGCCGTGGGCATTATGGGGCTAGCGCATCTGTATCATGGGCTAAGCGCTGCAGCCAATACCTCAACCCCAGACGTGACGTAGTGAGTTTCTCTCTTCATTACTTTACGTCATGGATCGAGATGCACGTGCTAGGGGAATTTTCCGCGCATCAGAGACCCAGCTTTTATGATGCCTACATTTTTCCGCGGCTTATGAAGTTGGTGGACGCTTCTGCTCCTGATCCGACTCAGTCCGGAGCTATTCGTGTGCTGCTTAATCCCTATGCCAATGTAGGCGGGATGGTATTTAACGATCGAGTCCTCTCTGCTCCTTCAAGACCGATTCAACAGCTTTTTGACTCATCGAAAGAGGGAGCACCCTCCATGAAGCCCAAGGAAGCCATGCACTTATATTCGATCAGACCGGGTTATCTGGTGTTTCTTCAAAACGGTGCGGCCCTTTTTATGCGGTACAACCCACACCGCTTTGCTCGGCAACTGGGATATGACCAAGGTGTCCCCTTTGAGGCGTTTACAGTAGAGCCCAGCCCGTCGTCAGAAGTTGTTCGTGAAGCCACTCATCACTTCATGCGGCTGAACACCGGATCTCGCTTCATGATTCCTGAGGTTAACTACATTCCTCGATGTGTGGGGGCTTTCACGGGCTATTACCTCCACCGAGTCAGTCCCATTATTGCTGAGGAGAGGAGGATGCTCCTTGGATATAGGGCTCCTACTCCGATCCAGGCTACGGGAGTCCCGCCGCGACCGCGGGCAGTGGTTCGCCCTCCCCTGAGAGATACTGGTATCGTGCTTATTCCTGAGGCGGCGGAAGTGGATCTAACTCCCACAGCAGATATGCCGCTGCGCACTAGAGCTCAAGCAAGGGCCAATAAAGCACCAGTGGCAGTATCATCAGCTGCGGCGTCAGCAACGGCAGTGTCGTCATCGGTAGCACCGCCGAGAGAAGATATTGAAGGCGAAGTGGGTCAACGTCGCACTAAAGCACCAAGGGGAAAGAAGCAATCGTCTTCTGGTGTTAGTTCTGGGTCAAAGAGGCGAAGGAAGACGGTCACCAATCTGCTTGACTTTTTAGTGGAATCCGAGCCCATTCTTCAGGATGAGCCAATAGCCATGCAAGAGCCGGATGGTGGTCTTCTTTTTCCCGGTTCATCTGCCGAGAAAGCCGCGCAATTGGCTGAGGCTATAAGACGCTCCCAGGATGAAGCTGAGAATGTAAGGGTTCCGAAGAGGCCTTATCCTGCCGTCATCTTCTACGAAGATCCTCCATCGATACGACGAATATTTATAGGTCCTTTGGAAGAGGGAAGCGAGAGAGCCCTTAAGCAGCCTATCTCGGCCGATGCCGAAGATGCATTGTCGCTGTGGACTGGTGGCCACGAGTCTACCCTTGCACCCCGGCGAGCACAAATTCTTGAGAAGGAACGCCGGCTTGAAAAAGCCATACTAGAGGCTCCTTTGCGCATTGGTATACTCATATTTCTTTTTGTAATATTTTGCACTGCTCATATATATATATATATATATATATATATATATATATATATATATATATATCCTTATCTTCGCGAAAACTTTGCAGGGACTTTGGCAATGGCAGAGGATCTGAGTTCGAGTTGCGCCTTGACTATGGACTCCGCAAATATCCCCGATGAGACACTAGTAAGTGTGTAGGGGGTCGATACAACTGTTGTTCCTGCCACGGAGCTCCCCTCGGTGACTCCCGTTCCCCCGGTGCTTGCTCCCCCGGAAGAGGCATCTTCGTCGACCGCGGATTCAATGGATCTTTCTGGGGACGGCCCGAAGACTAGAGGACGGGTAGTTGAGACTACCGTCCTTTCATTAGAGCCTGTAGGGGTGGCCACCGCTCCTCAGTTGGAAGTTTTTATACCGGCTCACGTCCCCAATGATGTGCCTGGGGGCATGGAGGAGGCCACCGAAGCTGCTATCCCTCCCGTCCAGAGTGGGAGGAGTATCGAAGGTAGCCTTCTATATTTTATATTAATAATCTCTCCATTATCTGAACCTTTCTGTCTTTTCAGAATTGCGCGGATTGGCGGCGTCCATCGTGGACTTGTCCCCCAGGAAGTCTTTTCAGCATCTGTTAGAGATGGCTGCTCCGCAGGCGATATCCCCTCAACACATCGTCCTCTCTTCCGGGCAGGGTTAGTGTTATTTGCCTTCTCCTCGCGGCATTATTATTATTTTGTATAACGATATTGATGCCTTCTGCAGTTCTGAAAGCTGATGACGAAGTTGAAATTCTTGACGGGCCAGGGGACCCTTCAGACCCTTCTTACATGACTGTGGGTAAGTAAAGTTTCAACGCTGTTCCACCTGCTCTTTGCTTGCAAGTCTTGTTGATTTCTTTTTATGAATCTTAACAGCTGTGCCAGTTCTTACCACACTGGAATCTCGCATCGTCATGCCGCCTGGCCCCTACGCTCTACGTGCCTCGGAACGGATGGCAAAGCTAAGCTTTCACTCCTTGTCAGCTCTGATCGAAGACCTTCGTGCTGGTAGTTTGATCACGGCCGAAGAATTTGCCGCCGAAGCTAACAGTTTTCTCCCCTTTCTTGATGCTTACCATAGCGAAACATTGGTGCAAGTCTGGGTTGAGTTTTGTCATCGGGTGGAGACTTGCTTGCATATTCTTGAATGTACACGTCTTCCTTCAGAGGTTGTGGCTGCAAAGGCGAGCTTGCGGGGGCTGATCAAACGGTGCGCCACAAATATGCTGTCATGCGAGAAGAGGCTCAGCTGAAAATTTTCGGAGAGGAAGCTAGCTTCAACTGCGCTGGGGGAACATCAAGCTAATCTTACGGCCAAGACTACTCGGGCGTATGAACTTTGGCGAGTGCTTCAAGAAGCTATCAGAGAGGTGGTAGCCATTGATAAAGCCATCATTTTCACTCACGAACTGGTCGAAGCTCATAAAGTTACTGAAAAAGAGCTTGAAAGTCGGCTTGCCGCATACCAGGCTCAGCAGTCTCAAGCGGAAGCCCGTCTCTTAGCGATAATGAATCATGAAGCCGAGGCCCAGCGGAAAAAGGATGAATTGGCAAATCTATTAAATCGTCCACCGGCTTGAAAAATTGTATATTTTTTTTATTCTTCTTTTGTACATACTCCTGAATGAGGGTATTTTTTTATTCTTTCATAAATTGTACTTTGTATTCATTTTGATTCATGAATAAAAGACGTATTTTGCTTCATGGTGGTGTGTTCCTTTTAGTAAATGCATTTTGTGGATAATCTATTTTGATCTTCTTGTAGGACAGCGATGGCTTAGAAGTCAGGTTCAGATCTGCCTCTTAAGACTTTCTAACTTTATGAGCCGTGAGGGTCTCATAAAGGTATTTCTCCTTATGAGTTGTGAGGGTCTCGTAAGTGTGTTTTCTCTTGAGAGTTGTAAGAATCTCACAAGAGAGTTTTCCTTACTTACGAGTCGAAAGGACTCATAAGTGATTGTTTCCTTTCTTGTCGGAGAGTGTGGCCTGTAAAAAAAATCTACCTTGATCTCTCTGCGAAGCAACGATGGCTTGGGAGATAGGGTTAGGATCTGCCACCTAAGACTTTTCAACTTTATGAGCCGTGAGGGTCTCATAAAGAATTTTCTCCCTATAAGTAGAGAGGATCCCGTAGGTGTATCTTCTCCTTAGGAATCGTAAGGATTCCTAAGTGTTTTCTCTTGAGAGTTGTAAGGATCTCAGAAGAGAATTTTCTTCCTTACAAGTCGAGAGGACCCGTAAGTGATTGATGGGTTGACTTGCTCCCGAATCAAAGAATTACTCTGACGGGGAAGTCGAGGGTTGACTTTATCCGTATTTCACGGAGTCAGGGGTTGACTTTATCCGTATTTCACGGAGTTAGGATTTGCTCTGGGCGTTTCCCACAGGGTCAGGATTGACATTATCAGTGTTCCACGGGACCAGGATTTGCTCTAGATGCTTTCTACGGGGTCAGGATTGACATTAGCCATGTTCCACAGGACCAGGATCCGCTCTAGATGCTTCCCACGGGGTCAGGATTGACATTAGCCGTGTTCCGAAAGGACCAAGATCCGCTCGGACGCTTCCCACGGGTCAGGATTGACATTAGCCGTGTTCCACTAGACCAGGATTTGCTCTGGATGCTTCCCACGGGGTCAGGATTGACATTAGCCATGTTCCGCAAGGACCAGGATCCGCTCTAGACGCTTCCCACGGGGTTAAGATTGACATTAGCCATGTTCCACTAGATCAGGATTTTCTCTGGACGCTTCCCACGGGGTTAGGATTGACATTAGCCGTGTTCCGCAAGGACCAGGATCCGCTCTGGACGCTTTCCACGGGGTCAGGATTGACATTAGCCATGTTCCACTAGAGCAGGATCCACTCTGGACGCTTCCCACGGAGTCAGGATTGACATAAGCCCTGTTCCGCAAGACCAGGATTTGCTCTAGACGCTTCCCACGGGGTCAGGATTGACAAAAGCCGTGTTCTACGAGACCAGGATTTGCTCTGGATGCTTCCCACAGGGTCAGGATTGACATTAGCCGTGTTCCGCAAGGACCAGGATCTGCCCTGGACGCTTCCCACGGAATCAGGATTGACATTAGCCATGTTCCACTAGACCAAGATTTGATCTGGACGCTTCCCACGGAGTCAGGATTGATATTAGCCGTGTTCCATGAGACCAGGATTTGCTCTGGACACTTCCCACGGGGTCAGGATTGACATTAGCCGTGTTCCGCAAGGACCAGGATCCGCTATGGACGCTTCCCACGGCGTCAGGATTGACATTAGCCGTGTTCCACGAGACCAGGATTTTCTTTGGACGCTTCCTACGGGGTCAGGATTGACATTAGCCGTATTCCGCAAGGACCAGGATCCGCTCTGGACGCTTCCCACGGGGTCAGGATTGACATTAGCCGTGTTCTACTAGACCAGGATTTGCTCTGGACGTTTCCCACGGGGTCAGGATTTACATTAGCCGTGTTCTGCAAGACCAGGATTTGCTCTGGATGCTTTCCACAGGGTTAAGATTGACATTAGCCGTGTTCCGCAGGGACCAGGATCCGCTCTGGACGCTTCCCACGGGTCAGGATTGACATTAGCCGTGTTCTACTAAACCAGGATGGGTTGACTCTCAGTTGTCTGTGCATCGTCGAGTCTTGGCTTCTTTTTTTTCTGATAGAGCCTGGTGGGAAGGTATGGTTCCCTCTTTATTTGTGCCCCTGGATTGTATACAGGGATCGATGTGATCTCACCTGTAGGGCCAAAAGTTTGATTTTATATATTTTTCTTTCTGCGATGCTCTATCATTTCAGCTTTTATATCGCGAAAGTCGCGATTGCCCAATCATTTCGGCTATTTTTCGTGGTGCCCAATCATTTCGGCTATTTGTTTTATTTACTCGCTGCTTCTTATTGCGAGTTGCCCAATCATTTCGGCTATTTTGCATGCATACATTTTTACTTGATGATTTTGTTGCAAGTTGCCCCATCATTTCGGCTATTTCATATGCATTCGTGGCTCGCTGGCTTTTCGCTGCGAGTTTTAGGATTTGATACCAATTTAGGCATCAGTATCGCTACAACTGGGATATTGCCAGGAGCGAATCATCATTTTCCTTTGTCGAGGTCGAACAAAGGTGGCTTAGTAAACAGGGTTAGGATCCTGTCGACTAAGGCTTTTAACTTTACGAGCCGTAAGGGTCTCATAAAGGTATTTCTCCCTATGAGTCGTGAGGATCTCGTAGGTGCGTTTTCTCCTTAAGAATCGTGAGGATTCTTAAGTGTATGGTCTCTTATAAGTCGTAGGGATCTTGCAAGAGTATTTTCTCCTTATAAGTCGAGAGGACTTACAAGTGTCTTTTGCCATATGAGCATATCCCTAGTCTCTGGTGGGATTTTTTTAGGGAAATGTTTATTCGCGCCAGTGGATTGTATACAAGGGTCAATATTGAACCGCTTGTAGGGCAACACTGGAAGTTGTGATGGCTTAAGAACAAGTTCAGATCCTTGTAGCTTAAGGCTTTTGAATCCTGTGAGCCATGAGGGTCTCAAAGGGGGATTCTCCTTACGAGTCGTGAGGATCTCATAAGTGTAATTTCTCCTTAGGAATCGTGGGGATCCCTAAGTGTGTTGCTCCTTTGTGAGTCGTAAGGATCTCACGCAGATAGTTTCTCCTCACAAATTCGAGAGGGCCTTGCAAGTGTCTTTTAACGAGATTGCGCCCTTTCGGGTTTTCACAAAACTCGCCGGTAGCCCTGCTGTTTTTACTCATGGAGCCTTTTCGGGATTTCATCCGCACCCATTTTGCTTATGGACATACCGTTTTCTTCTTTTTTTGTGTTAGCCTTGGGATGCTGCGGTCCGTAGTAGTTTATCGACGTTTCGGTCAACAGCCAGTTTTAAGACATAGTGGTCCATCGTTAATTTAAGGACGTTTCGGTCCGAAAATTGGCTACTACTTATAGAGTTTGGGCTTAGGAAGATAGCGAGAGGACATAGGTGTCATCATCTATCGTTGACCTAGGTCGTGACTCATTAGGCGTAGTATTTTTTTAGGAAGCGGCCGTTTATTGGCCTGAAAGGTCTTTCACTATGCATGCCCATAAGTAGATAGGCTCCACCCTGGTAAACTTTGTCTATGATATACGGTCCTTCATAGTTCGGCTCGAATATCCCCTACTTGGCACGATTGGGGATCATAGGTCTTTTGACCACTAGCACGAGTTCGCCTTGGCGAAATGTTCTCGGCCTAGTCAATCTCTCATATGAGCGCGTCATCTTTGCTTTATAAGCCTCCAGATTTTGTTGCGCCATGAGCCGGGTTTCATTGAGGGCATCAAGCTCCTCAAGCCGAAGGTGAGCATTTTCTTCGTCTGTTAGCTCGTAGTGAACTGCCGCTCGTAGTGAACTGCCGCTCGTAGAGAGGGTAACTCTATCTCGAGGGGGAGTACCGCTTCTGTGCCGAATACCAATGCATACGGCGTTGTGTTCGTGGTTGTTTTGAACGTAGTTCGATACGCCCAGAGAGCTTTATGCAGTCTCTCAGGCCAGTCCCTCTTATTTCGAGACACCGTCTTTTTCACAATCTTCGTCAAGGTCTTGTTGAAAGCCTCAGCTAGACGGTTAGCTCGGGGATTATAGACCGAAGAGTATCTCCAGTCTATGTTATGCTGTTGTGCGAAGCAGCTGATCTTGTAGCTTCTATAGGCTGGCCCGTTATCGGAGATAATCCGTCGCAGAGTGCCGAACCAATAAATGATGTGTGTTTTGAAGAAATGGAGGATATTCTCCGTCTTCACTTCTCTTAGTGGTACTGCTTCTGCCCACTTAGAGAAGTAATCGGTTGTTGCCAAAATGAATCGATGTCCTCTGGACGATGCTAGTTCGATGGGCCCGATTATGTCAGTTCCCCACATTTCTAATGGCCAGCTAGCCACCGTTGGATGTAACAGATTTGGATGCTGGTGGATAAAGTCCCCGTGAATCTGACATGAGTAGCACTTCTTCGCGTATTCTAGGCAGTCTTGGATCATCGTGGGCTAATAATAGCCCATCCTTTTGATTTTTAGTTTCATCTTCGGCCCGGCTTGGTGAGAACCGCAGAGTCCGTCGTGAGTTTCCTGGACGAATCTCCTTGCCTCTTCAGATCCCAGGAATCTTAGCCACAGAGAATCAAATGATCTCTTGTATAGAGTATCATTGACGAAAGCGAAAGACAGAGCTCGTTTCGTGAGCTGATGTCTTGAGGATGCATATTCAGGCGTTCGACGGGATTTGAAGTAGTCTATAAAGACTTCTCTCCAATCCTTAGCCTTTTCCTGGTCTTTTATTTGTAGGGTCGCTTGCTCGGTCGCTCCTTTTTCTTCGGACGACTCTGGAGACATTTCTGCCTGTGCAAGAACCCGACGGCTTTGAACAATGATCCTCACGTCATCGAGGTTCTCGTTGGCCAATTCTTTAGCAAGATTGGCTAATGCATCCGCCTTGCTATTTTCCGCACGCGGTATGTTTTCCAAGGCATAGGCAGGGATTTGAGTCAGCAGTTGCTTCACTCTCTCGCCGTATTTCACCATCTCTGGTTTGCACGTTTGATAGTCGCCATTTACTTGACCAACGACCAGTTGGGAGTCTCCATATATGAGGAGGTTTTCAATTTCCATGTCGACAGCGATCTCAAGACCTGCTATCAAAGCTTCATATTCGGCCTCATTATTCATCCTCGGCTCTGTTAAGGAGAAGGCGAAGCGCATTATCCCCCTTTGTGGAGTTATGAAGATGAGGCCTACCCCAGATTTGATTATGGGGGTGCTTTGTTTGCTCTTCTTCATGGAAGATGCTCCATCGAAGTAGAGTTCCTACTGGGCATCATTCTCTCTTCTCTCCCCGTCGATCGTGTCAAACGCGTGCTCGTCTGGCAATTCGCAGTTCAAGGGAGAGTCGGCAGGTATCAGATGCTCAGCGAGGAAGTCAGCGATGGCTTGGCCTTTCACTGCCTTGAGGGGTCGGTATGTCACCGAGAATTCCATTAAGAGTAGGGCCCACTTAGCGAGCCATCCTGTTAATATGGCCTTTGACATCAAATATTTGAGGGGATCCACCTTTGATATGAGATGGACCTCGTGTGCCCACGCATAGTATCTGAGCTTCGTTATCGCGAAGATCAACGCCAGGCAGTATTTTTCAATGGGGGAGTAATTTTTTTCTGCCCCCAGGAGAACTTG
The DNA here is from genome assembly GCA_030015575.1 of Agapanthus africanus. Lineage (NCBI taxonomy): Eukaryota > Viridiplantae > Streptophyta > Magnoliopsida > Asparagales > Amaryllidaceae > Agapanthus > Agapanthus africanus. The sequence goes on from JASDDO010000024.1 coordinate 258,495,473, forward strand.
ACTCAAATAGTAGAGAGCTCTTTCCTTCTCTTGGTCGTTCTCTTGTGCCCACAGCGTGCCTAAGGAACCTTCGAGGGCTGTTGTATACAGGACGAGAGGTTTTCCTTTAACGAGAGCGGCCAATACTGGCGGATTCTGCAGGTATTGCTTGATTTCGTCTAGTGCGCTTTGGCATTTGCGATCCTAGACGAACGGGGTTCCCTTCTTCATTAGGTGACTGTAAGAACGGCACTTGCCTGAGAGATTGGCTATAAATCGCCGGATATACGCGAGCTTTCCTTGGAGAGACCGCAGTTTCTTGAGAGTCCTTGGCGGAGGCATTTCCATGATCGCCTTGATCTTCGACGAGTCTATCTCGATGCCTCGGTGTCGGACGGCGAATCCTAGGAACTTGCCCGAGGAAACGCCGAACGCGCACTTGATAGGGTCCATCTTCAAGTTGTATTTCCGAAGGCGCTGAAACATGATCTTTAGATGCTCTAAATGTTCCTCGTACGATTTGCTTTTAACTACGAGGTCATCGATATAGCATTCGACGATTTCATGTATGATGTCATCGAAGATCTTCGTCATGGCCCTCTGATAGGTGGCACCAGCATTCTTTAGACCGAAAGGCATCACCTTGAAGCAGAATATGCCTAAAGGGGTCCGAAAAGCGGTATGCTTCTGGTCCTCGTGATGCATCTTTATCTGATTGTATCCTGATGAGCCATCCATGAAGGAGAAAACTTCGTGAGTGGACGTATTATCTATCATCAGCTCAGTGACAGGCACTGGAAAGTCGTCCTTTGGGCAAGCTTTGTTGAGATCCCGCAAGTCCACACATATACGCACTGTCCCATTTTTCTTCATCACCGGGATGATGTTGGCGATCCAGTCAGGATATTAAACCTCTTGGATGAAGCCGGAGTCGATTAGATTCTTGACCTCGGCGTTGATGCTCATCTCAAGCTCGAGCCGCATTCTTCTCGGTGATTGTTTGATCGGCTTGACGTCTGGAGAAATCGCCAATTTGTGGACAGCAATCTCTGGATCGAGTCCCGGCATTTCTGAGTAGTTCCATGCGAAGCAATCTCTATACTGCATGAGCACATCTTTAAGCGTAGCCTCCTTTTCTTTAGACAACAGTTCACTGATGAACGTCGGCCGTGGGTCGTTTGTCATTCCCAAGTCGATTTTTCTGAGGTCATCTGCAGTAGTATGTATCTCATCTTCCAGCTCTTTTGGCGTCGGTGGAAATTCTAAAATCAACTCATCTTCATTGTTTTCGAAGCACCAAGAAAGGTCATCCATATTCTCGGGTTCTTCTTTTGACAGCGTTATCGCGTGACAGGTACGAGATCGCTTCCAAAACCGATGTTGATCTGGTTCTACTCTCGCTATACACATCGCTTTCGGTTAATGCTTCTGTGGCGGGGTTATCCTCCAACTGCTGGATAGAGGGAACCTGCCTTGTTGGTATTGGTCTTCGACCCAGTTCTTGAAGGTGAAGCAGTCTTTGAGATGATGTCCTATTGCTCGGTGATAGGAGCAATAGTCTAGGTGAGAGACCCCGTCTGCTTGCTCGGGGTGCTTGGACTACGAGAGCGTCATCATCTGATGTTTTATGACAAGATCGAATATCTTCTTTGTCTTATCTTGGGGAAAGAATATGCTCGACCCATTTTCTTTATAAGAGACTGATCCCGGCTGCTCGATTCTTGATCCCGTGGCTTCTCAGACCCGCTACGCTGCTGTCGAACGTTTTTCCTGTTCTTTGGTTTATTTTTGCCTCTGTGCTGGGTCTTTTGTATGACGGGTTGGCGATGAAGAGCATTGTCATTCTCCGCAGCCTGCTGAAGGAGGCGCTGCATCCTGGCTTTCTCGTACATGGCCATTTCGCGGCTATGGTCATCCCGGACCTTCTGACCCGCTTCCCTTATTATCTTGTCCATCTGTTCTTCAAATGACGGACTTGGTTTGATGGCGAGACCTCATTTTGGTTCAGTGTTAGCGTCTTCTAACAGAGCATTTCCTTCTTCATCGAAGTCATGTATAACGTAGCAGCCATGGAATCGTTCCCGTTTCTTGGATTGAACATATCCAAGCCCGATCGTTTCCATTCTCCCGTTGGGCAATTTTCGCTGAGTTCCAGGGACATCCCAGATCCGGTTGTAGAACTGAGCTTGTCGAGCAGTTTGCTTAAAGGGTACGCCTTGGCGCCTCAATAGCCTCTTCAATCCTTCTGTGTAGTATCTGAGCAGTCGGATGGGCTGAAGTCTGTCAAGTGTCGAATCGGCACCATGCCAGATTTCTTTCTCCACTTTGGTTTTCGTGGATTGATAAAAGAGGATCGCCTTTTCATCTCTTCGCCTGGGAGGGACGTAGAATGTTTGCAGTTCCTGCACACTATAGGTGCCAAGCGCGTCAAGCTCTTTGTAATGCTCTTGCAGAACCATGGCGATTTGCAAACTCCGATCATTGCCAGCGAAAGCTTGTATTGATGGCCGAACAGAAAACACGGCATTGACTTCATCTTCCGAGTCGCTGCCGAAGAACAGAATAGGGGTGGACGGTCCCAGCTTGCTGCATTGGAGCGGCCCTGAATAAACTATTTCTTCTTCCTACTCAGTGTCACTCCCGAAGACTGGAATAGTGGTGATAGCTTTGTTCTTCGGTTTATAGCATCTTTCTGTGTCTTCGAAATCTGGTAAGAAGTATTTTGCATTTTCGTACTTTCGGACTTCATTCACAGAGAATGGGTTTAGTTCCCCTGTCACAGTATACTCGAGACCATCCTTGAAATACTTCATACACTGATGTTGCGTAGAAGGGATGATGTTGTACTCGTGTAACCAAGGCCTGCCGAGCAAAGCGTTGTAGCATGTCTTGGCGTCAATGACATGAAACTTGATGTCCGTGACAAGCAGCCCAAAGTGTAGTGTCAATATTACAGACTCGAGCATCCGTGATGACTGGGAGTCAAACCCGGAGATGGTGATTTTCTCACGAGCAAGGTGCTGAACGCTCATGCAGATTTCCTTCAACACTCTTACATTGAGGAGATTGACGAAGGACCCATTGTCAACCAGGATCTTACCTATCTTAATATCATGACAGTATCCAGAGACATAAAGGGGACGGTTATGCTTGCACGTCCCGAGGAGGAGATCTTCATCGCCGAAGGTGATATCGGCTGTGTGCACATCTTCCAGCTCGTCCTTCATCTTTTCTTCGGCGAGGAAAGCTTGGAATTGCTCGGGCTCTTGTAGTGTCTTGATCAAAGAATCTCTCACCTCTTTGGATAACAGAAGGGCGTCGAGAATTCTTAGCTGTGAGGGTATCTTCCTCAGGTGTGCCAGAACGTTGTAATCCACCTTACTTTTCTTTGGCGGGTCCTTGGCTGTCAGCTTTTCAACGACTCGATCATCGAGGGTGATATCCTCAGGGACCTTTTCTTTCCCCTTATCCTTTTTGTACGATCCTTTATTTGCTGGTCCAAGATTCTTTTCCGGTAGCGTGCGATAGCGCAGCTGAATTTTTCACAGGTCTTCATTTCTTCCGTTTCAGATGTGGGTTCTTTGAAGAGAGGGCCAAGGGCTATTTCTTCATCAGAATCACTCCTAAAGGTGAAAACTTGTGATCCCCCAGCGTCGACCATGTGACAGTTACCGGTAGTTATTTTGCGCTCCTCGGTCGTATTTCTTTGTTCCCGACGAGTTTTGTGTTTCATCCGCTTGAAATGTTGTCGATGAGCAACATATCCCTGCCACCAGCTTTTAAAAGCGTTGCACTCTTCGGTGGGGTGCGCAATCTTTCGATGATATAAGCAGTAGCTAGGATGTATATCCGCTTCATCAGGAGTGTTTCCTTCGGAGGGTGGTAGCTTCATTCCCATCGATATGGCTTTGGCGAACCTTTTCCTCGTCTTGAATCTGCTTTTATTTGCGGCGGATGTATTTTGATCTGGCGGGAGTGTTTTGACCCTTTCATCCAGTCGCCGGCGTTTGGCCTTTTCAAATACGGCCATCTCGCACTCTCGATCAGCTTTGCTTTTAAGAAGAGCTTCGTTTAGGAATGCATCAATCATTTCGTCTGATGGTCCTAGAAGTTTTGGCTCAGGATCTGCCCCTATTTTCTCTGTGTCGGAGCTTCTTCACCTTTTATCAACGAGTGAGAGATCACATGGCAACTTGCCACATAATCTTCAGGCTCATCCGACGAGTCTTCTCCATTGTCATCATCTCTGTCCTCAAGAACGTGGCTAAGAAATTCTTGGAGTGTGATTGGGGTCCGCGCCTTCTGGTTATATTTTTCCAGCGCGTCGATATATTTTTGCAGGTCCGTGCGCTCGTCATTAAGCTTCACGGGCTTTTTGGTCTTCTTATTCTTCTTCGAAGACTTTGACTGCTGGGTGTGAGCGCTTTGACTATCACCACCATTTTTTGGAGTTGGGCGCGGTTTTAGCATTTCCTCGATGATCTCGGGTTCCAGTGGATTTTTCCACCTGATTGTCGGGCATGTTTGGAGATCCTTCAGCATTCTTTTCGTCTTGGCTGAAAAAACGACCTCCCATAAAGCTTCTTCTATAAAAGAGCATGATGCCCCCAGTGTGTCCTCCTTTTTAAGAGCGTGCGGCTGCGGCGGGCTTACTTTCCAATTCTCGGACAGTGCGAACTTACCCTGTTGGTATTGGTCTTCGATCCAACCTTTAAAAACGAAGCAATCTTCAATTGGATGGTTTGTCGTTTGGTGGTAGGGGAAATAATTGGGATTATTAGCCTCACCGGGTTGCAATGGGCATTTTGTATTCGGTAAATTAATGAGCCTGTTGCGCACCGCCAGCTCAAACAATCTCCTCGTTTTGTCCCGGGGAAATGAATAAGGGCGCTTTATTTTCTCATTATAGAATCGTCGTCTCTCGTCTAGGCGATCGGTTAATTTTGGACCACTGGGCTGCTGTTGAGCATTAGCGACGAAGGTTGCTTTTCCTTTACCTTTTTCATTCCGCGGCTCCGGCTTCGAAGAAGAAGGCATGTGGCCCATCTGGTCCATTTGGGCCAGCTTATCAATCAAGGACTGGAAAGTGGTAGGCTTGAAAAACATCGTAAATTGGGAGATTGTCGCTTGAGAGTCAAGAGTGCCTACGAACATGCCCACCGCAGGCGCTTCTTCAATGCGCTGCTCGCACTTCGACCATAAATTCCGCCACCGAATTGCGTATTGAACCCATGTCACCCTGGCGTTAATTAGTGCGGTAATCGGAGTACGCTCGCTAGCGCTTGCGAATCTTTGTGTGAACAACAGCTCCATCTCTGCAAATGTCTTGACAGAGTCGTTCGGGAGTTCAGAGTACCATTCGAACGCTGTCTCCGACAAGCTGCCGACGAACTGGCGAAGTAGCAGTTTATCGTCACCTCCAGTGTTGCCACATAGAGCCCTGAACTGGGCGACATGCTGGTGGGATTGCCCGTCCCTTTAAATACATGGAATATAGGGATCGTATATCCCGGCGGGTACCTTATTTGGTCATACCAGCCCGGATAGGGTCGTCGAATCTTAACGATCTGCCCGGCCATTTCGCTCGCGTGATGAGCTCGTATTTGCTGAGCGATGTAATCATCCAGAGCGGCCTTGGAGATGGTCTCCTCCTTGGCTGCTGAAAGAGCTGGAGAAGGATTTGATGTCTCCCCTCTGTCGACTTCAATGATAATCGGGGGGTCTTCAGCTGGAGGTTCCGACTGTAACATCATCCTGGCCATGTCTTGGAACAAAAGAGCCATTCGTTTTATGTTGACCGCCTGTTCCGCGGCCTCTTTTTCTTTCCTCTCGAGCATTCTTTGGAGGAATTCAGCATCAGTTTCTTGTTCCTGACACTGCTCTAAGGTCTCTGGATTTTCTTTCGGCCCAATGAGTGCGGCCATTGCAGTCAGCATCTCCTGAAGTTGTTGCTGTTGTTGCTCCTGAGCCTTTGTTATCGATCGGGTAAGCGGTCGATGACCCGTATAAGCACGGCTTTCCTCTCTTCCGGATGCCATATAGACGGTGTGCACCATCATGCCCCCAGACTTAGGGCGTTTAGGTTCAGTGGTCTTGCGATTCATCGCATACTTGGGGATTTTCTCTGGCCTTCTCCTCTTGTGAGCGGTCGAAGTTGAGGGGGCCATTGCAGTGGGCACCCAAGTAGCTGTCGCCTTTTGTGGCTTGACAGAATAGTTCTCTTCTTGCCGAACCTTCACTTTTTCCTGTCGGCGAGAGTAATCTGTAATTGAGTCCCGAATCTGTCGCCAAACTTTGTAAATTTTAGAGGACAGCCGCTGAGGGGGCTGCTCTAACTTCACCATAGTAGCGTTCTCCATGGGTGGAGGAGATCTCTTCAGCACGGCAATCGGAGAGTTTTTGCGCACCCTCCTTAGCGGTTCGAAGCTGTTCCCAGTTGGAACAGCAGCATCAATTTCCATCGTTGGAGCCGGCGGAGTCAATCCAGAAGGGGAATTGCCCCCAGCCTTCCTCACTCGGCGCCAGTGGCGACATCGAGCATGTCGAGTCATTGGGATTGTCTCAGCTGTAGGGGTGACTTCCTCATGCCCCCTGTGTTGGTCAGAAGTTGTCATTGTAAGCCTATTGAAGACTGATGTCCGCTGAGTGGGGATAGCCAACCTATCGAAGGCAGACTTCCGAGCAGGGGAAGCAGCCTTGACGATTTATCCTAGAACAGGAGCTGAAATAGACAGTCTTGTGAAGACCGACCCTTTGGCAGGAGAAGCCGTCTTGACGACTTCATGAGTAGGAATGGCTATCCGCTTAGGGATAACCCTTTCTGGTATTGCGGGCTTCTTCATGGGCCCAAATGAGCTTTGGCCCAGTCTATCAAAGACTGAGACGTTGGAGCTGGACGACCCGTTGAGAGGGGCCACAGTAGTTGTGAGCCGATTAAAGACCGAGCTCTACGGAGCTTCTTGCAATGGTATAGGGGCGTTGAAGTTCATCGGTGGGAGCATGGTCCCGAAGAACATCCCAGTGGTGGCCTGAGTTACTTGCTCCACTGGTATTGTGAAAAGGGATGCCGCTTGGGGCCCATAGGTTACACCTCCAGATGAGGAGGAACGGGAGTTGCAATTGCAGCTGGAGCAGTTAGAGGCCATCGTTCTTCAGTTTTTTCTGCACAGAGCAAGACACCCAATCTTAGTACCTTGAATCCAGGGGCAACCACATAAAACTGCGATTCGTTCGCGAACACGACACACAAAGTGTGGAGTGGAAAGAGGAAGAGGTCCTCCGGAAAGTCCTATTAGACTTCCGGAAAGCGCAAAAACCAAAAGGCGCCCTCCGAGTGCCCACCGGGCGTGCCAGAATCTGTTCTCCACCGAACACAGGGACGAGACCGCGTAGGTTCGTCTTGCCTGAATTTCGAGGGTAGATGATATTTGGTGCTATCCGTCCACCTCTCCGAAGATGCCAAGTTTATTTATGACACCATGTATCGAAAGTTTAGATGGATGCGGCCGTTGTAGCAGACTTCATCAGATTCCCCCTCATTTGAAGGGTTTTTGATTGTGGGGCGCTCTTCCCTGCAGGCGCAAGCCTCTGCAGTTAATTACTGTAACACCCTAGTTCATTTATACCAATTCCAGTTCACGTATTTCTTTATTTATAGTATTTTTTCCTGATTTATTGTGTTTTGGGTGCGAATAGTGTATTTGACATTTGTAATCCGACCCGACCCGACCCGCTTGCTTGAAACCTATCTTGATTCATGTTTATGATTTATCCTGACCTGTTACATGGACTCGTGCACTTTCATTTGTACATCCTGCATGCTGGTATTTTATATGGCATTTACATTTTACAATATAACATTTTAAGTCACATAAAATATTTTAGAAATACATTGCATGGCCTGCATGATATCCCTAACCCTGTGGTAGCATCCGCGCATCTTGTTCTTGTCCCGTTCAGTGAAACGGACTTGTTTGGATGGCTACGCGCACGTACGTGCATCCATTCTTGGGGGTATGCATTTTTGTTACCCGGACATTCATTTTTAATTTTGGTCGTCGCATATATTTTTCGTATTTTGAAACTGAATTTTAAACCCGACCCGGGCGTGTTTTGGACTAAATTTGTATTTACCTGAAAATCCAATTTTATTAAATATAATATCTTTATTAAATTTAAATCGACAGTTTAAAATTTATTAAACTAATAAATCTTTTTAAATTAAAATCTAAACTGTTTTTCCTAACAAACCAAAGTCCCCACAATCTCTCTCTCCATCTTTCACTGACAATCTTTCTCTCTCTATTTCTTTCTCTCTCTCACAGTCTATCTCTCTCTCTCCACCCACTCAGTCTCTCTCTCCCTTTCTTTCTCCTCTCGCGCTCTCTCTCTCTTCTCGTGAACACTGTTCGCTTCTCGCATCTGGTCACCGCCCGACGCGCTACGCTCACCTCCCTTCATAATTCTCTTCTCCCTCTCTATTTAAACCGAGCCCCTCGCCATGAGAACCCATAGAAACGAAACCCTAACCCTAACCCTAGACCTAGCCTCCTCTGCCCTCTAAACTCGACCTCGTCACCACCTCCATCTCATCACCTCCTCCTCCTCCTCCTCGTCATCTTCTTCTTCTTCCTCCTTTCCCCAAGCCTGCACCCCACAGAACCCAACACCTGCACACCTCGCCGCCAATCACCTCGTCATCGCCAGCACCTTCTTCTCTCCTTCTCCTCTTCTCTTCTCCCTCCTACACCACACCCCTGCACACCCGACCCCAGCTGCACCTTCACTCCAAAACCCTAACCAACAGAGCCCAGCCTGCACCCTGTACCCTCGCCGGCACCTCACCGCCGGTGACCCCAACACCACCACCTCGTCTCCCTGACCCCAGCACCAACCCCAGTAAGCAGCAACCTCTCCCCTCTCTCTTCTTCTTCCTCTTCTTCTTCTTCTTCTTTTTTCTTTTCTTTTCTTGATTCTTGAAATCTTGTTTCCAACCATCGCTGGAACCATTCTTGACGCCGACGATCCAGACGATCCAGTGAACAACCCTTGCTCGCGTGATCACCCTCTTGCCTTGCTTAGACCCGTCCCACGTGTCGTGCGTGCGTTGCAACGTTTTACCAACGTCGGACATGCCGTACATATCCGTTTTGTGATTCATCGAGGCAAGTTAATCTTGCTACATGCTATATTACTATATTCTATATCCATTTGAATTATAACACTCCATAATGATTAGTTATGCATCCACATTATCATTTCGGCATGTTTTACTGTTTTCGGACATCTGCATGCGTTCGTACAATCTATTTCCTATTTAGTGCATACAAACTCATCTTGTTACATACTATACTATAATATACTGCATCCAATTGAATATTTCCATTTCATATTATTTAGTTGTGCATCCCGCATTTTACAGTTTATCATTTTACGGTTATATGACATCCGTGTGCATCCGTATCATTATTTACATATCTAGTCACATGCTAGTTCATCTTGTTTCACGCTAGGTATATTATTATGCATCCATATGAGTAAAATGTTACCCGTTTATCACATTGTACATCCATACTAAAAGTTTACTGTTTTCGGATACCCATTTGCATCCATATCATTTAAGATATATATAATTGCATCTGTAGATCATATTAATTCATATTATTATTGTTGTAACACCCCATGCTTAATAAAGTGCATCCTAATTAGTATTGGAACTATAAATGTAACCCCTAATCGATATTTGTGCATCCATACCATTAATTCTATAACTATTCGCATACCATGTCACATTATTATATATTGTTGTTATATTGACACCCCATGCTTGATATTGTGCACCCTGCGTAGTCATGATGTAACCCCTGATCGATATTTGTGCATCCATGCTTTTATTGTACATCTGTACTTTCACCCTGAGTCAATACTTGCTACAGTTTGATTATGAGCACCCGTTTGACACATGTGCACTACTTAACATGACCTGATACACCACCACTTGACATGACTTGATACATGTACACTACCTGACATGACCTGATATATCATTACTTGACTTGATACCTGATCCTGGTTCTAATGCCGACAATCCTGACATGTTGTCCTGATGGACATATTCTGTTGTCTGTATAGACAAACCTGTACCTGCTTGATCCTGTGTTGGCATTAGCTCCAAATTTATCAATACCTGACTTGAACACATAACTTAGGGGTATGGGGAAATCAATGATGAAACTTAACTTGTAACTCGACAGTTCGATGCTTATACTGATCAGTTTTACGGGCTAGGCCAGCCCCGGGATAATGCTGCTGACATCATTCGTCTGTACATGTTACCTGTTTACTGACTAGCGGCACGTCTCGGATTTAGCCCGAAAGTCTTGACCGTGGTCCCGGGCATGCACGGGATACTATTGAGTTACATCGATGATTCATTAAATTGATTTCACAGAATTGAGAGTAGTTACCCAGTAGTTTAGTTCAGTTTTCTCACCGCACGTCATATATGCTTTTACCCTTCACTGTTCCACATTCATGTTACTGTTATACCATTATTACTGTTCATACTCATGCCTGCATGTTTGCTACCCCTGATTATATTATTTTTGATATTATGACGCACTGACGTCTGGATTTTGCATGGCCCAGATCTTCTACCTTTGCCTCAGACCGAGCAGGAGTATTTCAGTGAACAGGCCGAGCAGTGAGGACCTGTTAGTATTTTAGTTTGGTTTTCTTTCAGTATTTTCATTCCTGATGTGAGCCCGTATTTGGGACATACATTCTAGATTATTATTGTTTGTTGAATCTATTGCTTCCGTATATTATTTCTTGACTCGTTTATTCTGGCTCATGGACATGTACTAGATAGTTTATTTTATTTCTACTGTTTATTGATATCTTCTAAGTAGCCGTAATGTGACTGTGAAGGAATGTTTCCTAGCAACAGGTAGCATGGTTGGCTCTGTTACGTGCCTATCTTAGCGCACTCTGGGAAGCGGGTCGTGACAATTACGCTACCGCATCGCGGTAACCACTTTCTCCTTCTCCAGATGGTCACTTCGTGTCGTATGTGTTTGTTTTGTTTTTGGTTGCCCGTGGATTATATACGGAGACTAATTTATGTTGTTGCCCGTAGGGCGTGGATTAGTCCAAATCCGCATTTTCTTAGATTTGGGTTCGGTGGTTGGGTTTAAGGATACGTTAGTCCCATTTGAGACTAAGATCAACTTAAACATATGTTAAGGATACGTTAGTCTAATTTTAGACTAAGATCAACTTAACGGGATCGTTTAGATCCAACAACAGAACATTCGGGCTCTATTGTTTAGTTTAGGGACATTGCGGTCGATTACCAGTTTAAGGACATGGTGGTCCAGTTTAAAGACATCATAGTCTGTAAAGGTTAAGGACATCATAGTCCATGAGTTTAAGGACCCCACAGTCCGTGGAATGATTGGTTATCGGGACCCGTCACCTCTCTGAAGACGTTGAAGGATTACAACGACAAATATCAGAGGAGTGAAGAGATGTAACCTTGAACCAAAGTTGATTGGGAAATCTGTAGTCCAATTTGGGACTACGATCAATTAATTAGATTATGAGCTCATGGGCTCAGTTGAATCTGAATTGAGGACTTATGGCCAACTTGGGCTAAGTCCAATTAGGTTTGAAATGTTAGACCTTTGTTTGGACTGTTGAACATTATTTAGCAATGCTAAATATGGGGTTTGGGGCTCTGACAACATTTTGTCTTTGGCTGAGAACTACCCATTCATTATAGCTCTGGGCTTTACTTTGCATATCATATGAACTAATCAATTTTGAGGTTCAGTTGAAGGGGAGACTTGCCTCTGGAAGACTCGGCCAATTTAGGCTAAGACCAGTTTTAATATAGTGTTAAACACTAGCACATATTTGGCGATCACGTGTTCCTACGTGATGCATTTAAAAAATAGTGTTAAGCATTAAAAGAATGAAGTGTTTAAAATAGTGTTGAACACTAGGGACACAACACTAAAAATAATGTTAAACACTAAAAATGAGGTGGTCACGTGGGGTCACGTGAGGTGCCAGAGAATTGGGCCAGACTTCCTTTGTTAAACACTTAGTCTTTGTAATCATCACGTGTGGACGCGTGATAGTGCCAATGTATTGGGTATTACTTTCTCTGTTTCCTCTTATTTGACCTTTTAAAAAGGTGTTAGTCAAGGGTCACGTGTGAGCACGTGAGGCATTGCCTCCAAGCTTCATCTTTCTCATTTTGAGGAGTATGTTTAAGGGTCACGTGGGGGCACGTGACCATGTCTTGTTCGTTCTTTTCTGATCATTGAAGGGAGGGTCACGTGTTGCCACGTGATCAGGTTTACGTGCATGGAGAGTTTAAGTCCTTTGTTTGAGAATTGAATTCTTTGGTAAGGTTAAACCCTAATTTTGTTTAGAGGAATTAAATTCCTAGTTATATGAAAGAATTAAATTCCTTAAACTCAACTCTCCCTCTAAGTTTTGGATCTGCATGGCAGAATCTCCCCGATGAGAATTAAATTCTCAACTTGTGGGGAGATCTGCTTCTGCAGATCTCCAACCAAAGGAAGAACTAAATTCTTATTTTAAGGGTTAAACCATGTTTCCATTGGAGGAATTAAATTCCTAAGTATTGAATTAAATTCCCTAAATTCAATTCTCCCTCTAAGTTTTGGATCTGCATGGCAGAATCTCCCCGATGAGAATTAAATTCTCAACCTGTGGGGAGATCTTCTTCTGCAGATCTTCAACCAAAGGAAGAACTAAGTTCTTATTCAGAAGAGTTAAACTCTTAATTTGATAATTAAATTCTCTTTTTGTTTTAGGGAGCTTAGATCTCTTTCCCTTTCTCTCCTAGAGTTTCTTTCTCTTCTGAGAAAATCTTCTTTTTTCTCTGAAGAATTAAATTCTCTTCTTCTTTTTTTCTGTTCTTGTATCTCTCTAGCAAAAAAAATCCTCCTCCTCTTCTCTTCTTGGCTCCTATTTATAGGAGAAAGAAAAGAATCAGTTTTTTTAGTCAAACTTTCATTGAAAAATTTTAATTGATTTTGTAACCAACATGATCTTTTAGATCACTCAGTGAATTTTATTCACCATTGGATTTTTAATCCAAAAGATATTTTGTCTGTTATTCTTGGTGAATTTCAAGGAAATCTTTCCTTGTATAGAATTTTTCTATAAATTGGTGATTTTTAATCACCATTGGATTTTCAATCCAACGGGCTCTACTTTACAGAGCACAATCTTTTTTGTTTGGAAAGATTTAAAGAAATATTTTTCCAGTTAGGGTTCTCGATTCCCTCTTAATTAGAATTTAATTCTATTAGTTCAGAAGGCTTAAGAGCCTGTCACGTGTTGGCATGTGACCTTCTGATTGACCATTTAATTAGAATTTAATTCTATTATTTCAGAGATCTTAGGATCCCATCACGTGTTGACACGTGACCCCCTGATTAAGTATTTTAACCAGAATTTAATTCTGTTGTTTTAAAGAACTCAGGAATTATCACGTGTCAGCACGTGACCCTTGGTCACGTGTAAGCATGTGATGCCCCATTGGGGTTTTTCCTTGTTGTTTTATTATACTTTTAATTCTTTTCAGTCGGTTTAAAGGCCCATCACGTGTTACACGTGACTCTACTGATTGATTGTTTGATTAGAATTTAATTCTTATTTCAACAGAATCCCCAGGAAACCATCACGTGTCAGCACGTGACCCTTGGTCACGTGTGGGCACGTGATGCCCCATTGGGGGTTTTCCTGATATTTTATGAGGGAACAATTACCGTTATCATACTAGTACCTATTGACTGTAATACTTACCGATACCAACAATCCTGACTTGTTGTCCTGATGGACGTGGCCTGTTGTCTAGATAGACATAACATGTATCTGATTGTTCCTGTGTTGGCATTAGGTAGATATTATATTGATACCTGACTTAAACATGAAATCTGAGGAAAAGAGGAAATCAAGAATATAATTGAAACGTAACTCAAGAGGATATTATTGTTGCCGTGATTCCGGGAGTGAACGGAATAACCATTGTTGATTGCACCGTGATCCCGTGGGGAATGAACGGGATATATTGTACCATAGTCTCATGGGGAATGAATGGGATATATACTATTGAGTTACGATGAGAATTATATTAATTGGTTTCATATATCTTTAGGATAGAGAACGTGGACATATGAACCCATAGGATGTTAGGATTATGTATGCCCTAGAGGCCATTATTGTATATTATAGTGGATGCTTTGACATATATATATAGGACTTTCTTTCTCAACATGATAGTATGCTATCTGGTTGCTCTTTATCTTACCATGTGCACTTATTTTAGTTTACTGCCTCTTTGATACATGTTGATAAAGCCCTTAGGATGTTGGCTTGACTACCAGGACTATGATGTAGATCATACTAATGGGGCTTGAGTAATCCATAAGCACATCCTTAACAGTTCCTAGTCGAGAAAGTATCGAGACAGGGCATCGATATTCCAGAGTAGACTAGTGTGTACGTTTCTTAACCCTGTATGGGGCGATGGTTGATCCAATAACCATTGGTGTTTGACATCAAAGATTGTACACAGATGCTCATTGGAGAATGAGTACACCGAACAGGACTCGTCGAGAACTCCTAGATGGTACCATACTTATCATCAGATAGCAGTTCTCTGGTGATAATTATACAGGTTAGTCTGTAGACCCAAGATCATCATAGTGTCTTGTATAGTTCCCACTGTGCTTTGATTTCCTACCTACCACGGCTCAAATAAGTCGTGCAAACAGGTGGTTTTTGGGTACAGTCCCGAGTCACATGGAGACAGTGAGTGATAGGAGGGGTTTCGTCTCTCCCGGTATTGGGAGTTGATGTTGTGCTATGCGCGATTGGCTATAATAGCAAGTCCCTAGCCAGGGCTAATGTGATTACTGATAAGTTTTATCAGTAGTTTCTTGAAAGGTTATAGCCCACATCGTCATGACTTATTGAGTTATTAGGGTCTGACGATTCCATCCCCCAGACTCGATATGCGACATATCAGATGAAGAGACCAGGCTGTATGGTAAGTGTTGCTTATAGGCTCTATGGGAGTTTGGACAAGTTTCCTTGTTGATCTTCTATTCGTTCAATACCTGGGTAGCCCTTATGTCCAGCTAGTACCACTGACGGTTTGTAGGTCTTGTTAGTAATATATGCCTTAGAGGCCATTATTGTATAGTACAGGTTTGTATATTACATTTTGGAAGCTTGGGATATACACAGATATAATAACAGTCTTACTCCAGATGGTAGTATGCTACTTGGTTTAATTCTACCTCAATATGTGCATGTGTTTCTTTTAGCATATCGCTTATACATATTGGTAGAGCTCTTAGGATTTTTGATTGACCACCAGTGTTGTGATAGCAGTCACACTAGTAGGGGTTGGGTAGTCTATAAGCACATCCTTATACAAGTCCCTAGTCATAGGATTATCGAGACGGGGCATCGATACTCCAGAGTAGACTAGTGTATACGCTTCTCATCCCAGCATGGGAGATGATCTGTCTCACGGCCATTAGTACGTCATACTAGAGATAGTATGCAGGTGCTCATTGGGTTATGAATACACTGGACAGGACTCGCAGGGAGCTGCTGGTGGGTATTATACCTATCTTCGGGTAGCAGTTCACAGGTGACATGAGTACGGCTTAGTCCGTCGACTTGACACTGCTACTTCTCCTCGAGTGTGTTCCCACTATTCTTAGATAACTACCCTACCACAGATCAAAGGAGTAGTGCAAACAAGTAGTAGTTGGGTGCAGCCCCGAAGCACTTGAAGGCAGTGGTGGTTAGACAGGATTCGTCTCTCCCGGTATTAGGGGTTGATATCGCGCTGTGTTCGAAAAGCCATTACACAAAGTCTCTGGCCAGGGCAAGAGAGATTTACTGGTAGGTACTCCAGTAGTTTCTCAGGGTGTTTTGGGCTATACTCCCGACACGACTTATTGCGCTATTAGGGGTCTGACAAATACCGCCCCCTTAGGCCCGATATGCAATACTCTTAGACGAACAGACCGGTCTATACGGAGATTGTCACAGATAGACTCAGTAAGAGTTCGGATGAGTTTGCTCATCGGCCTTCTTATCAACAGATACCTGGGTAGCCGTTACGTGCAGCTAGTACCACTGACGTGCATGTAGTTAAACCCACTGCCAGTGTACTTTCGAGTCTTTAGAGTCCCACACAAAAGGTTTTCCTGCATCGGGCAAAAGATATAGAGGTCGTATGGTTTTACGACAGGATTCAAACATATACGTGTACTTATGCATGTATCGTATTTGGACGGATAATACTAGTGGGCTTTGGTTTAAGCCGGATCCTAGTATTATATTGATGGATTATTTTCGTCTCTTTGTATTTGTATTTTTTGGAATACGGATACAGGTATGTATATACGGATGAAGGGCATTCTTGTAATTTACTCAAGATTGCTTCTAGAAGAAGACATCTCATTTGGGTTTTAATCTTTTGATTAAAAGATTAATGAGGTGGAGGAAATGACGTAGAGATTTACATTAAATGAAGTATGGCTCTTAGGTGACTCATGGGGGTAACTCACTAAGTGATAATTGAAGCATGCTAAATATTTTGCAAGCATGCTTGATATTTTGGGGATTGCATTATTGTATGCTTCATTATTATTATTCATCACAAATGAGAGCCTTCTTCATTCTAAG
Source organism: Agapanthus africanus (assembly GCA_030015575.1). Lineage (NCBI taxonomy): Eukaryota > Viridiplantae > Streptophyta > Magnoliopsida > Asparagales > Amaryllidaceae > Agapanthus > Agapanthus africanus. Next base: position 258,512,201 of record JASDDO010000024.1, read on the forward strand.
GTCTATATTCACTCTCACTTCCTCAAGCTCCCCTTCTTCTTCCTCTAACCCTAAATGTCTCATGTGTTAAAAAACCTAGGGTATTTAGAGACAAACTAATCCATCTTCACTCTCTACATCATCTAGGACATCTAGTTTAGCGAACTAGGTGGCTTAGTTACCTCGGATTTGAGGTTGGAGCTTGGACTATAGACTTTCGGATGGATCGTCTTTGACTTGAGGAGACTGACGAGGAGACCCGATCCGTATACGATCTGAGGAGCTTATGATGAGGAGGAGGACAACAAGAAGACCCAAAGGACATGATACTGTGATGTATAACATTCATTCCGAGTAATTAACCTCATACAGTTTTGCTAGTTAGGGTTCAGTATCGATCCTGGAGTTTAGTCGGTGTTGCGAAGCATAGAAAAATCGTTTTTTGCATATTTCTCCTCCCCACAAGTGCGTGGGGTGTGCGACATTAATTTACAGTGGTATCAGAGCCTACTGAACCTTAACTAACAATTTAGACGATGTGTAAGACTACGAAACCGAAATAACTCCGAAACACGAAACCAAAAGTCAAAGTTTCTGTCAAATTTTTCGGGGGCTCTAAAATTTTTTAAACAATTGCATAGTGCTCCTCTTGTATTCATTAGAACACCAGAGAAATTCGAAGCCAAAATACGAAATTTTGGCCGGCCAGATTGTTGAAAAAACCGGCCTGGCCGGTTGAAGTTTGTATTTTGGACTTGAATTTTTTTTTGTGTTCTAGTTACTTGGATTTAGGGTTTCGGGTTATGTTTTATTTTGCCAAGATTGCATATACTGTTATCTTTCTGTTATGGCAATACGGAGTATTTCGAAGTCGCAGTTTTAACGTCGTTTAAAGTTTCAGTTGTATATATGTGTTTCGAAACGTCCGCTAATCGCTATACGTCGATTAGTGGGGGTTGCACATATCTGTGTTGCTGCTATTGTGGTTTGTGTATATGGAATATTGGATCGTCATGGATGAATAGCCGGGGAATGTGAGAAGGGAGTTTTCTTTCTTTCATTCGATGTAAATTTGTAAAGTGGTGTAATATTATTTTGCGGGGTACATCCGGGTTGAGATTGTAGCCACCGTTGTATTATTTCATTTACTGTTTTTTGCTTCTAGGATAGACCCAAGGTGGGGTGCACAAACTACCGGTTTCTTGAAGTGCCGAGTGGCCTACTCATTTTACTGAGGGAGATTGCTTCACTTCGGGAATTTGGCGGGTAGTTTGCCGCACCCATAGGGGTCTAGGGTGTGGTTTGGCTATTCATCACGACCGTGCAATCCGTCTTTCGTTACAGGATTAAACGAAACGCGGAATTCCTAGTATATCCAATATGTTCATCTGTGATCTGGAATTCCTATTATTGCGTGAGATGAATGGATATTATATATATGCTATATAGTAGACATTGCTTATGTTTTGCACATGCGCTAGTCCAACGCCCGCTCTGGCGTTAGTTAAGTAACCTAACGGTGTAAAACGGGGCCCCGTGTCGAATGCGGATGGCATAAGCGTACGTTGTATTTTCGTTTCATTCTGCAATGGTAGGTGTAAATGATGGGACTACATTAATTGATTAATGCAAAGAAAACAAACCAAAGCTGAATCGTTGGAACAATTTCAAAAACCACTCGGTTTCTTCAAAAAAGCAAACTTTTAAATGCGGAGTTTAAACCGCTCCTTTAAAAGCTATCAGGTTCCTTCGATTATATCAAGTTCACTGCATTCACGGTTTCTCCAAAACCATTCGTAGACATCCGTCATTTCAGTTGGGTATTCAGTAGTATTCAAGCTATGTATTTTGACCTTCGCTAAGGCATAGTGAATAGTAGCTGCTGAATATTCATCTGTAGCATAGATAGATGCGTTGGTTTGGGACAGTCGTACTACTATTTTTGCCTTCATCAAGGGTATGTACGGGTGGGTTCAAATTAACCTGGACAATGACGGGTAGAACTTGACTTGCGACTTATGATATGTTGGTAATAAGAGCTTGGGGCAAAAATCCACATCGGGAGTTTCTAAAGAAACTAAAACTTGCTAGTGTTGTATACCATTTGGAGTGTGATAATTTTGGTAGGATTCCTTCAAGATTATCACACAATGATATTTGGATCCCGATCCTACTGTGAGTATCTGCTACTCCTCGGGAGATTTTTCACTAAACGATCAATGCTATAAACCAAGTAGGTATCTAGAACGGTGTTAGCGGGGCTACGCCTCCAGGGAAAAGAGGTTATTTAATAAAGGAACTTCGCAAAAGCGTTGTAAAACCTCCCTCGAAGTACTGACACTAGCCTGGCCGAAAGGTTAAGCAAGAATTGTACGGTGAGATTAATCCTGACTAATTCTTCTTTTATGGTTTGAGGAAGGATTCGAGATACAGTGGGAGCCATCCTGTTTAGATAAACTAATAACTAATCTAAACTTGCAAGAGTATCATACTGAGTGTTTTCTTCTCTCTCTCCTAATTGCAGCGACAAGATGACCGGATTTAGGTTACAGCTAGATAATAAATTGACTAGGCCAAACTATAATGATTAGCTAAGGAATATTCAGATGGCCATTACCTATGACAAGCTGGGCCACCTCCTTACTACTAAGGCCCCCACCGTTCTAGGTCCAGTTTCCACCGTCGCGGATGTTGATATCCGCAAGACAAGGGAAAAAGACAGTGTGAATGCCAAGTGCCTCGTGTTGGCCTCAATGGATAGTGAAAACCATAAGCAGCACGAGAAGATGGACTTAGCTTCCATCTTCCTCCATAAAAAAGATTTATATGGAGAGCAATATTGTATCGCAAGATATGAGACCTCGAAGGAATTGTTTCAAGCGATGTTGGCTGTCGGGTCATCTATAGGGGACCATATCCTTACATTGATCAGCTATATTGAAGAGCTCCTTCGATTATATCAAGTTCACTACGTTCACGATTTCGCCAAAACCATTCGTAGCCCTCCATCATTTCAGTTGGGTATTCAGTAGTATTCAAGCTATGTATTTCGACCTCCGCCAAGGCATGGTGATTGGTGGCTGTTGAATATTCATCTGTAGCATAGATAGATGCGTTGGTTTGGGACAGTCGTACTACTATTTTGGCCTTCGTCAAGGGTATGTACGGGTGGGTTCAAATTAACCTGGACAATAACGGGTAGAACTTGACTTGCGACTTATGATATGTTGGCCTTCGTCAAGGTCATAAGAGCTTGGGGCAAAAATCCACATCGGGAGTTTCTAAAGAAACTGAAACTTGCTAGTGTTGCATACCATTTGGAGTGTGATAATTTTGGTAGGATTCCTTCAAGATTATCACACAATGATATTTGGATCCCGATCCTACTGTGAGTATCCGCTACTCCTCGGGAGATTTTTCACTAAACGATCAGTGCTATAAATCAAGTAGGTGTCTAGAATGGTGTTAGCGGGGCTACGCCTTCAGGGAAAAGAGATTATTTAACTAAGGAACTTCACGAAAGCGTTGTAAAACCTCCCTCGAAGTACCAACACTATCCTGGCCGAAAGGTTAAGCAAGAATTGTACGGTGAGACTAATCCTGACTAATTCTTCTTTTATAGTTTGAGGAAGGATTCGAGATACAGTGGGAGCCATCCTGTTTAGATAAACTAATAACTAATTTAAACTTGCTAGAGCATCATGCTGAGTGTTTTCTTCTCTCTCTCCTAATTACAGCGACCAGATGACCGGATTTAGGTTACAACTAGATAATAAATTGACTGGGCTAAACTATAATGATCGGCTAAGGAATGTCCAGATGTCCATTACCTATGACAAGCTGGGATACCTTCTTACTACTAAAGCCCCCGCCGTCCCAGGTCCAGATTCCACCGTCGCGGATGTTGATATCCGTAAGACAAGGGAAAAAAAAGTACGAATGCCAAGTGCCTCGTGTTGGCCTCAATGGATAGTGAAAACCATAGGCAGAACGAGAAGATGGACTTAGCTTCCATCTTCCTCCATAAAAAAGATTTATATGGAGAGCAATCTCGTATCGCAAGATATGAGACCTCGAAGGAATTGCTTCAAGCGAGGTTGGTTGTCGGGTATCTATAGGGGACCACATCCTTACAATGATCAGCTATATTGAAGAGCTCTTTCGATTATATCAAGTTCACTACGTTCACGGTTTCGCTAAAACCATTCGTAGCCCTCCAACATTTCAGTTGGGTATTCAGTAGTATTCAAGCTATGTATTTTGACCTTCGCCAAGGCATAGTGATTGGTAGCTGCTGAATATTCATCTGTAGCATAGATAGATGCATTGGTTTGGGACAGTCGTACTACTATTTTGGCCTTCGTCAAGGGTATGTATGGGTGGGTTCAAATTAACCTGGACAATGACGGGTAGAACTTAACTTGCGACTTATGATATGTTGGCCTTCGTCAAGGTCATAAGAGCTTGGGGAAAAAATCCACATCGGGAGTTTCTAAAGAAACTGAAACTTGCTAGTGTTGCATACCATTTGAAGTGTGATAATTTTGGTAAGATTCCTTCAAGGTTATCACACAATGATATTTGGATCCCGATCCTACTGTAAGTATCCGCTACTCTTCGGGAGATTTTTCACTAAAATCAATGCTATAAACCAAGTAGGTGTCTAGAACGGTGTTAGCGGGGCTACGCCTCCAGGGAAAAGAGGTTATTTAATTAAGAAACTTCACGAATGTGTTGTAAAACCTCTCTCGAAGTACCGACACTAGCCTGGCCGAAAGGTTAAGAAAGAATTGTACGGTAAGATTAATCCTGACTAATTCTTCTTTTATGGTTTGAGGAAGGATTCGAGATACAGTGGGAACCATCCTGTTTAGATAAACTAATAACTAATCTAAACTTGCAAGAGCATCATGCTGATTGTTTTCTTTTCTCTCCTAATTGCAGCGACCACATGACCGGATTTAGGTTACAGCTAGATAATAAATTGACTGGGATAAACTATAATGATTGGCTAAGGAATGTCCAGATGGCCATTACCTATGACAAGCTGGGCTACCTCCTTACCACTAATGGCACCGCCGTCCCAGGTCCAGATTCCACCGTCGCGGATGTTGATATCCGTAAGACAAGGAAAAAAGACAGTGTGAATGCTAAGTGCCACGTGTTGGCCTCAATGGATAGTGAAAACCATCGGCAGCACGAGAAGATGGACTTAGCTTCCATCTTCCTCCATAAAAAATATTTATATGGAGAGCAATCTCGTATCGCAAGATATGAGATCTCGAAAGAATTGCTTCAAGCGAGATTGGTTGTCGGGTCATCTATAGGGGACCACATCCTTACAATGATCAGCTATATTGAAGAGCTCCTTGGATTATATCAAGTTCACTACGTTCATGGTTTCGCCAAAACAATTCGTAGCCCTCCGTCATTTCAGTTGGGTATTCAGTAGTATTCAAGTTATGTATTTTGACCTTCACCAAAGTATAGTGATCGGTAGCTGCTGAATATTCATCTGTAGCATAGATAAATGTGTTAGTTTGGGACAGTCGTAATACTATTTTGGCCTTCGTCAAGGGTATGTACGGATGGGTTCAAATTAACCTAAACAATGACGGGTAGAACTTGACTTGCGACTTATGATATGTTAGCCTTCGTCAAGGTCATAAGAGCTTAGGGCAAAAATCCACATCGGCAGTTTCTAAAGAAACTAAAACTTGCTAGTGTTGCATACCATTTGGAGTGTGATAATTTTGGTAGGATTCCTTCAAGGTTATCACACAATGATATTTGGATCCCGATCCTACTGTGAGTATCTGCTACTCCACGGGACATTTTTCACTAAACGATCAATGCTATAAACCAAGTAGGTGTCTAGAACAGTGTTAGCGGGGCTACGCCTCCAGGGAAAAGAGGTTATTTAATTAAGGAACTTCGCAAAAGCGTTGTAAAACCTCTCTCGAAGTACCGACACTAGCCTGGCCGAAAGGTTAAGCAAGAATTGTACGGTGGGATTAATCCTGACTAATTCTTCTTTTATGGTTTGAGCAAGGATTCAAGATACAGTGGGAGCTATCCTGTTTAGATAAACTAATAACTAATCTAAACTTGCAAGGGTATCATGCTGAGTGTTTTCTTCTCTCTCTCCTAATTGCAGCGACCAGATGACCGGATTTAGGTTACAGCTAGATAATAAATTGACTGGGCTAACTATAATGATCGACTAAGGAATGTCCAGATGGCTATTACCTATGACAAGCTGGGCTACCTCCTTACTACTAAAGCCCCCGCCTTCGCAGGTCCAGACTCCACCGTCGCGGATGTTAATATCCGTAAGACAAGGTAAAAAGACAGTGCAAATGCCAACTGTCTCGTGTTGGCCTCAATGGATAGTGAAAACCATAGGCAGTACGAGAAGATGGACTTAGCTTCCATCTTCCTCCCTAACAAAGATTTATATGGAGAGCAATCTCGTATCGCAAGTTATGAGACCTCGAAGGAATTGTTTCAAGCGAGGTTGGCTGTCGGGTAATCTATAGGGGACCACGTCCTTACAATGATCAGCTATATTGAAGAGTTCGGGGACCTAGAGACCATGTTGGAGAACGGGTTATGTACTAACTTGATTCTACAGTCCCTACCTTCTACTTACACCCTGAAGGATACCAGGGAGACACCCGCTCTACTTATTGGGGAATCTTTCTCTTCTAGATCCAAGGCGAAAGCCAAGAGAGTGAAGAAGAAGGCCTCCATCAAGCCGATAGGCGGTGTCAGTAAAGTAGAAAGAAAGAGCAGGGCAAAAGTTTCGGGGCTAATAGTAGGGAAGGAAGGATGTTCCTATTGTCATGGGAAAGGGCATTGGCAGAAGGAATGCAGGGCTTGGAAAACCAGAATCCAGGATCCGAAGCACGCTGTGGCTTTGGCTTCAGGTGTGTTTGCGATTGAAAACTGTATGTCAATTAACTCTACTTCCTAGGTACTAGATACCGGATCAAGATCTCATATCTGTAATTCATTACAGGCTTTGAGAAACCGTAGAGTTATCAAGGCACATGATATGACTCTCAGGGTTGCTAACGGAATGAGCGTGGACGTTGCATCCGTAGGGAAATATCACCTAGGATTGACAAGTGGACAGATATTGATTTTGCGTAATTGTTTGTGTGTGCCTAGTCTGGCTTGTAATATCATATCTGTATCTTTACTTTCTAAAGAAGGATATGATTTTACATTTGTAAGCGATGTGGTCCACATCCACCTTAATCATAGTTTGATTGGGTCAGGTACACTGGAGAACGGTATATACGTGTTAAATCAAGCTCAGATTTTTAACGTCCAGAACACACTTAAAAGAAAGTCTCCAGAATTTAATCAGGCTTTCTTACGGCATTGTAGATTGGGTCACATCAATGAAACACGGTTGACGAAGTTACATAGAGAGGAATATTTGGATCCGTTCGAATATCAGTCCTATGCAACTTGTCAATCATGTCTCAAAGGAAAGATGACAAAGACTCCGTTCACTGGACACGGAGTAAGAGCGAGCGAGCTCTTAGGACTCACACACAGCGACGTGTGTGGTCCAATGTCTACACATGCAAGAAATGGTTATTCCTATTTCATTACTTGTTCGGATAATTTCTCTAAGTATGGACATGTCTTCTTGATGAAACATAAATCCGATGCCTTTGAGAAATTCCGAGAATATAAGAATGAAGTGGAAAAACAAACCGACAAAAGTATCAAGACACTGAGATCTAATCGAGGTGGTGAATACTTAAGTGCCGAGTTCCTGTATTACCTAAAAGAGAATGGAATTCTCTCTCAGCTTACTCCTCCATACACACCACAACACAACGGTGTATCGGAAAGACGGAACCGAACCTTATTGGATATGGTACGTTCCATGATGAGTAACGCTGAGTTACCGCGATCCTTCTGGGGTTATGCACTAGAATCAGCTGCATATCTTTTGAACAAGGTTCCTACCAAGACTGTGCCTACCACACCATATCAGATGTGGAGTGGGAAGAAACCCTATCTTCAGTATCTGAAGATATGGAGATGTCCTTGTCAAAAAGTAGTATGCGGACAAACTCGAGGCACGCTCAGTACTGTGTAAGTTTATGGGATACCCAAAGAACTCCAAGGGGTATCTTTTCTATTACGCAGAGGAACAAAAGGTTTTTGTTTCTCATCATGCCCACTTTTTGGAAAATCGATTTTTGGAAAAAGAAACTGGTGGGAGCGCAATAGAACTGGAAGAAATTCCAGAAACATAAGCAATTACTGAAAGCATGGTAGAACCAGAGGTTTCAAAAGAACCGGACATCTCTGCGCCACTCTGCAGAAGTAGTAGGCTGTCTCATCCGCCCGAGAGATACTACGGTTTTCTCATAGATGGGGATAGAGAGGATTGCATCATTGACAATGATGAGCCAACTAACTTCCAGCAAGTCATTCAGAGCGGCGACTCGGTAAAATGGCTTGATGCAATGCGAACCGATATGGAGTCCATGTACACAAACAAAGTATGGACTTTGGACATTGCTCCAGGAGGGGTAAAACCGTAAGCTGCAAATGGATCTTCAGAAAGAAGATTGGTGTAGATGGACAGGTTGAAACCTATAAATTTAGACTTGTTGCAAAAGGATTTCGTCAAAGACTTGGTTTGGACTATAATGAAACCTTTTCTCCAGTGGATATGCTCAAATTCATTCGGATCCTTCTTTCCATTGCTGCCTTCCACGATTATGAGATTTGGCAGATGGACGTAAAGACCGCTTTTCTAAATGGAAATTTGGAAGAGTGCGTCTATATAGATCAGCCAGAGGGTTTCATTCAGAGTGGGAGCAGCGAAAAAGTGTGCAAGTTGCTTAAGTTCATTTATGGATTAAAGCAGGCATCGCGAAGTTGGAACATCTGTTTTGATGAGACAGTCAAAGAATTTGACTTTATCAAAAATCCAGACGAACCATGCATTTATAGTAAGATTGTAGCGAAAACTGTGGTATTCCTCGTCTTGTACGTGGATGACATTCTCTTGATGGGAAATGACATTCCTATGCTACAATCAGTCAAAGGATTCTTGTCACAAAGGTTTTCCATGAAAGACCTGGGTGGTGCCTCCTACATTCTGGGGATCCAGATCTATCGTGATAGATCTAAGAGAATGTTGGGACTTTCACAGTCCAGGTATATCGACACCGTACTAAAAAGATTTAGTATGGAAGATTCAAAGCGCGGTAATCTACCGGCTTGTCACGGAATCACCCTCTCCAAAGAGATGTCTCCCAAGACTGATTTGAAAAGGGATCGCATGTCTATTATACCCTACGCTTCTGCGGTAGGATCTATAATGTATGTGATATTGTGTACCAGACTAGATGTAGCTTACGCACTGAGCGTTGTAAGCCAGTATCAGTCAAACCCAGGGGAGAAGCACCGGATAGAAGTAAAGAACGTTCTCAAGTACCTGAGAAGGACTAAGAAGATGTTCTTGGTGTACGGCAGAAAAGACCTCCAGATCGAGGCCTTTGCTGACTCCAGCTTCCAGAGTGACAAGGATGACTCCAAATCCATATCGAGTTATGTCTTTATGTCACGACCCAACGTTTGGATGTGACCGGCACTTAAATTGTATAATATCTAAAGATATTTACACAACCCGAGTAAGCCGAAAAACCAAGATCAAAATCCTTTTTGCAGAATTTTTTATAAAAATTTAGCTTTTAGGTAAAAATCACAGTTTTATATAATTAAGATCTTAGCAATAACTCACTAGTAAATTCATAATACAAACAGTTACAAAGTGTTAAGTTTAGTTGCATCCCTTGTTAGGATCAACAATATCAACAGCAGAAATAAATACTCAGTATATAGGATATCAATAAGAATCCCAGACATAAATAAAAGAAATATCTTCTAACATAACAACGATCTCACCGATCAAATAATATACATATAACCATCTCTCATTCTAAGTCATAATACAAAGTCTGATAGAGATTTTCTAGATCCAAAATACAATAGCAAAAGAGAAGGTTACTATATATGTAACCCACCTATCAAAATATGCGATAAAACCTGAAAAAATGGATCTGTACTGCTGCTAACCGTCCACTCTACTTCTGCAAGGAACTGTGGCACAATGGAGATGAGTTGCCAACTCAGTGAATAAAACTTACATATAACGGCTGATAATGTAAATATGACGAATTATATGTAACTGTAATAAGGATAATTATGATGCATGCTATGTAACATTTCAAAAAAATAAAATATTATTTTTGGGAATTTTTATAATTTAATAATAAAATATTGAATATTTTAATTAGGCGGTATAATTAAATACCGATAAATTTGTGAAAATTTTGGAAAATTATAGAAATTATTTAAAATAGGGTATTTTATATGATTTATGCAAATTTTAAGTTTTTATGATTAATTATATGCTAATTTAGTGCTAATCGCGATTAAAAATCGCTAATCGTGCTTTAAGCGTATTTTGTGCAAACATGCACCATATCTTTTTATTAACACTTGTTGCATTTTACTACATGTTTTGGGTGCATGGCTATTGTTTTGGGGTTACTATTAAGGAGAGAAAGAAAATAGAAAAGAAAAGGGAAAAAGAATAAAGAATTAGGTATGGGTGAGAGAGAGAAAGGTGAGGGGGGTATTTGACCTTGACCATTCTCTTTTTCTCTCATCTTTCTTCATCATTATCCTCTCCCTCTCTTTCTTTTGCTGCTGCTGCTGCTACCCCCTCCTCCTCCATCTTCACCTCCCCCAAAACTCCATGAATAACACCTCAAAACCCAAATCCCATTTCATTAAAAAGATGCATGAGCTCACTAGCTACCCCATGGACCAAGAAAAATCAAATTTTGGACACTTGGGGCAACTCAAGAAAATTCTTGAGTTGCCAAATGAGGTGTTTTCTGAACCTTTAGCTTAGTTTTTCCATTACTTTTACCCCCATGTTAGATTAGAACCGATATTGTGTGGTTTGGGTTAACTTGGAAAATCCTAGTTATGGTTAATGGAATTTGAGAGTTGTGATGTGAAATTGAGCTCAGTATAGGCCACACAAACCCCCTAGTTCTAGAATCCAGACCTAAACCAGAGACTAGAGCCCCGGAATACGGATTTAGAAAAGCCGATATCGGAAAATTGTGGATTCTGTGAGGGTTAAATGAAATCTGCTATCACTCGGAGACTCTGAAAATTATTTTGCAAACATAGAGCATGTGCAGGCAACCTGGAGTGTACCGCCAAAACCCTAGCCCCTAGCCCTCAACCCAGGCCGCCAATTAATTCGTTCTGGCCGCAATTTGCGGCCAGAGTAGTGAGGATGTGACTCGTTTTTGTTCCAGGGCTTTATCTCCTGTAAACTAGACCCTTGGCATATGCAAAATTGACCAATTTGACCTAGGGTAAAATCTGGGACCTTTTTCCTGAGTTGCTGTTTTGATTCGGAGTTCGTTTCTCGTATTTTAAATTCTGGATTTGCGTATTTGTGGTTTACCTCGATCACTTGACGTTCGTACGACGATATCGAGGGTTGTTTGATGGTTTTGAAAGCGTAGTCCATAAGTTTTAACGTATAGGCCTTAGCGTGCCGTTTTGGTTTTCCCGATGTGATTTTAATGTGCATTTGCGATTGTGTTATCTTGTAGGTACCTTCACGTGGGCTTCATATGATGAAGAAGATGAAGGCGAACACGCAGGATGCAGGTAAGTAGATTATATCTACGGGGGAAGTCGGGTGGATGGCGTATAGCACCCCCGCAATTCGATATTTAGTATACTATATACATACTATATATATGTGTATGATAGCGTTAAGTGTGTTATGGATATTCTAGATGTGATTAGGTGCACTATGGATAGATTAGGGTTTAGAAGTAAACTAGTATAGTTTCCTAGTTGCGAACCCTAGAATAGGTTTACACCCACACGCACACACATGCTTATTTGTTATACTTATACCTGGATGATGAGGATAGAGAATGATATTTGGAGATGAGTCGATGAGATTGGGCATAGTGCCATGAGATCGGTGATATGATATGGTTCGTATTTGGGATACGACATGAGATTTTAGCGGGCCTTTAGGCGTGTTTTCATACACGCACATATATCCATATAGATGGTATCAGTTGTACTAGACGAGATCAGTACCCCAGATCATAAGATATAATGATAAGGATACCAGATAATTGATGAGATGAATGTGATATTGACCCGTACCCAGATTTGGGATGTCGTACGATGATTTACCGTACGAGCTTTATTTGATGATAGATCTGCACTCATGACTCGAGGATGTCACATGATATTGTATCGTACGCGGTACCTTTGAGGCGGGATCACCGACTATTATATATATATATATATATATATATATATATATATATATATATCGACTTAGATTTAGGTGGTTTCCATACCCCTCCCGATTAGCTTGTTAGTTAGATCTGTAGTGTGCATAGTAGATGTTAGATTAGACCCGAGTCATACCTATTTCAAAAACTAACGGATCGGGAGTATTTTAAAGACAGGCAAAGGAATTCTACGGATAATTTCAAAAGACGCGTCTTTTCTTAAAAACACCGTAGCCCTTATTTTCCTAAAAACCCCGATTCGTCTTCTTTCAAATGGCAAAACAGTATGATATAGATACATTGATGTAGATACTGCGTTTATTATTCATTTGCCGCATATTCTTGCTTTTCGCATCGCATTGCATGTTGAAATATGTTTATTGTTATATTAAAACCATGCTGTCAAGACACCAGCACCATTATCGATGATGCGTATGTTTCACGTACACCTGCTTGCCGGCTCACACACTTCATCATCGATAATTTCCATATCACTACACAGTAGGATTATTGCATCAGAATATGACCCCTTGCATGGCATACTTGTGCACATACCTATTGTACACTCATACTTGTGCACTTACATATTGTACACTCATACTTGTGCACATACCTATTGTACACCCATATTTGTGTACTTACATATTGTACACTCATACTTGTGCACATACCTATTGTACACTCATACTTTTGCACATACATATTGTACACTCATACTTGTGTACTTACATATTGTACACCCATACTTGTGCACATACCTATTGTACATTCATACATGTGTACTTACATATTGTACACCCATACTTGTGCGCATACCTATTGTACATTCATACTTGTGTACTCACATATTGTATACTCATACCTGTGTACATACATATTGTACACCCATTCTTGCATACATACGTATTTGCACATAAATAGATGATTCTGGCTTGATTTGAGATTTGGGAACCGCAAGATACCTTTAAAAACTGATTCATTTCAAAAGAGCGGTCTTCCCTCGCTATGTGCATATTACTGTTTTATGTCGCATGATATACTGATATGCTTACATTCTTTTATATGTCGCATACATCATGCTTTATGATTATACGCATTGAGATATATTGTTTTCATGATATTTCTGGATTTGGGAACCGTGGTCATTTCAAAATAAAGTATGTATTGTTTTAAAAACCCGGTTACCCTTGATATAATATTTCAGTGCGTCCACCATGTGTTTTCTCGGTTCTGAGAGTGGCATGTGAAACCCGATTCGAGGAGCGGTAGGCACCGTCTGCGGGTACATAATGGACCCGGTGTGGTACCCCGGGGCAAGAAGACTCGTATATGTTAGACGGTGAGCCTGGCAGGGGAATACTACCTACCGGTGATTGTATTTGAGCTCGGCGGATATCTGGAGGATACCGACCGGAGTTGAGAGATGAGACGGGCCGATCCGGACTGACGGAGCCCGTGGGCCGATCCGGACTGACGGAGCCCGTGGGCCGATCCGGACTGACGGAGCCCTATATATATATATGAGGATTTACGTGCCGATGATAGGCACAGTTTTCATGATGTTTTCGAGTGTCGATGCTAGACACTCAGGTTTCATGATTTTGATATGTCGCTAGCGACACATGTTGATTTGCATCCTCATATTTCCATGCATATGCTTTATGGTATTTACATGCATGATGCTTATTGTCTTTGGGAGACACGTGGACGAGTTCCGCATACATACAAACATTGATTACATAGTTGGATGATATCCACATACTTATAGACTGCATGAAATAGTTGACATTGATTCATGTTGATTACATTGATCATACCTCATATTTATGATATGTTGTTACCTGAGACACTGACACGAACACATGGGATTACACTTATGTATAGATATTTACCCTGGCCACCTTTTCATGCTTCAGACTTATTCATTTGAGCTTTATATATATATTTGATCGTATTGACCTAGGATTGAGTCATACATACGATTTCTGCTCTGTGATGTTTTCTATTCACGAGTTGGCAACTCACCCCTGTTGTGCCACAGTTCTTGCAGGTCTTGCCATACAGGTTCCATTGCGGCTTTTCTGGCACACCGTTTCCTTTCTGGGTGATTGCTTTGGTAGATGGGTTCACTCGCATCGTGACCACCCTTGTATTTATTTTATTCAGTTGTATCTAGTAATTCCATCAACCAAACTTGTATATTATTTCAGACTTAGAAAACCAGTTGTGTATTATTTCAACCTTAGAGTCGCGGGATGTAGTATTATGGTTTTCTTGATATTTTGAGTTTCTTTTGAGTTTTGATCATCGCCTTTCGGCGTTGTATATTACTGTTTGCGTGGTTGTGACCGTCGATTGACGAAGACCTAGCTCCCGCTTGGGGATGCCTTTTATCATTGTATATATGTTATTCTTGTTGTACCCCGTTCGGGGCCAGTATTTACAAAGGAAACTCTGCTGAAATTTTCAGAAAAGACTAGAGATTTTAAAAATGCATATCCGGCTTACTTACTTATTTAAAAACCTTGTTTTTAAAACATGTTTCTTCACTTCTTAAAACTATTTTTTCTTCATTTATTATTTAAAATGGTTTTAGATTTCTGAGCTTTTGGCTTACTTGAATTAGATGAGGTCCTATAGACTTCATATGATTCAAGGGCTAGTCACGTGCTATTTCGGGTCGTGACATGCTAACATGTGGAAAACATGAATCCGTACTACTAATCACATAACCAAAACTGAAATATCATCATTTATTTCCAATTAAAGTTCATCTTTCCGTGTCCATCATCGACACAAATCTTCTATTCTCTAAGGCATCGTTCCTCGAACGATCCCGTAATCAATAACACCGGTCGATATCGTACAAATATCCGCCGTGTTTCACAATTATCTCCGGTATTGAGTATCCTCGTTAGGCTTCCCGCCTATCATACAGCTATCCTGCCCCTCGGTCTCGACCGGGTCCACCATGTATCCAACTGTATGCCCCCCGACTCAGTCTGGATAACTTATAAATCCACAACCGTATGACCCCCAACTCAGTTCGGAATAAAAACCAAATCATAAAACATCTCATGGTGGACATGTCACTTCAATAATAAACAATCACTGGATTTATGCAATAGTATAGGAAAGCTCAAAATCATAAATCCTCCATAATATAATTACATTTTATATCAGCTTAGAATACTCGAATACTACGCATGATATCATTGATGCAATTTACTAATGTTACTGGTGATTAAAGTATGATAGGAATTATTTTTAACGAGATAACTGCTGGGTGTAAAAGTGACATGGCAATATCGACGAGGTGTAGTGTAACATGTAAAATATGTGCATGTGCGGCATAACTCGTCGATAATTATACAGTGTTCTAACCATTATTGACATAGCGATTTACATGTATATATATGAGTGCATACTATCAATTTAACATACAAAAGCCAAATCTTTGCATTTAAGTAAAACTACGGGCGTATCATGCCATCTTTACACAATTCCCCGGTAGATATTTAGTCTACTCACCGGAATATGTCGTACTATTCAGGAATCGCCAATCCTTTTCCTTTCCTTCCGGCCTCCGAAGTTCCTGCACTCAAATCTATCATTTAATTAACTTATATAAGAAAACGGCTACATTCCGATACGGCAAAATTTTTAAGAAAACACAAGTTGTACGTGCTAATTACACTACGTACGACTATTGCAAACGATCTAACACTTAACCTCACTGAAATTTAACCTAACGCTGCATCGCGACAGAAAACAGAACGTGTTACGTTTTACCCGTGTCGTATGTTAGAATTTTGATCTCTTTTCCGATATTAGTTCCTAGATTTTATATACAGTTAAACTACCTTGATTAAACAATACCAAAATAACCAAACACCTACACAGAGAGCTACCCAACAAACTAAAACACTAATTCCCTTTAAAAATCCGGCGACGCCGGATTTAGCCTATTGGTCGCCGGCCAAATTCCGAGCCCCTGGGTCCGTGCTTCTATGGTTGGTTCTAAGTCCAACATACAATATTAAGGCACTGTTTGGTTAAGTTAATTTTTATCTAAACTATAGCAGATTACAACAGAGCTTAATTTTGCCTAAAATACGATATTATAGACCTTTGATTTCAAACTTAAACCAAATCCAGAATTAATTCTACTGAGTTAGGAATTTTTACCAACTGAGGATGATTGAAAAGCTCCCTCCAAGACACCCAAACCCTTAGCTTCTAGCTCTTAGCTTGATGGTGAGGAATCTCTAGACTTAGCTCTTTTCTTCTTCTTTATCTTGTTCTTCCTTATTTGCTTTAGTTTCCTTTTTCTTTCTTCTAAATTTTTAGATTGTAAATTAGTTAAATGATCTGAACATAATATATATATGAGAAGAGGGAAGGGTGAGGTGTAGGAGAAGGTGTCAAAGACCAAAGGGTGCCATCCTCATGCAAGGAGGCGGTGTTGTGTGTGTTTTGTGCATGCAAGTAGGAGGTGTCCTTGCATTATCTCATCAATTTGTTTTAATTTGTAATAAAATTCTGAGCTAAACATTTTCTACCCCTTTTTCACTTACACCCTTACAATTTCCAAGTTTGCACAAATTTCTAAACTTTACATAACAACCCTTCACAACTTATGTTATTATATAACACTATTTTAATTAAAATGAAGCTAAATTTCACATTAAAACCCATATAATTTATTTATATTACATATTAAAATTTTAATTTAATTTGTTTTACATACTATTTATGAAAATGTCTTATTTGGTTTTTATAACTTTTTAATTTAACATTTTATTATTTAATTAATTAATTTTATTTATTTCTAAATTTTCAAAATACTACACTTTACCCTCAATGGAGGGGCGGTCTGTCGGAAGAGCTCCAAGCAGGACACCGTTGCTGACTCGACGATGGAAGCGGAGTATATCGCTGCTTGTGACGCCGCAAAAGAAGCAGTCTGGATATGGAAGTTCTTAACAGAACTTCAGGTAGTTCCGTCCATTGTTGATCCAATACCTCTGTATTGTGACAACAACGGGGCTATAACTTTAGCGAAGGAACCCAGATCCTATCAGAACTCTAGACATATCTTGAGGCGGTACCACCTGATCAGGGAGATCGTTGATCACCGGGAGATCGAGGTACGGAGAGTAGATACGGAGACAACACTGCAGATCCACTCATAAAGGTCATCCCTCAAACACAGTTCGAAAAGGCTAATCGAGATGATAGGACTGCG
This sequence comes from Agapanthus africanus, assembly GCA_030015575.1. Taxonomy (NCBI): domain Eukaryota; kingdom Viridiplantae; phylum Streptophyta; class Magnoliopsida; order Asparagales; family Amaryllidaceae; genus Agapanthus; species Agapanthus africanus. The sequence goes on from JASDDO010000024.1 coordinate 258,529,817, forward strand.
ATATGCCAATACATGGCCTAAGTACAAGTGGGAGATTGTTAGTGATATATGCCCTAGAGGCCATTATTGTATAGTATAGGTTTGTATATTACATTTTGGAAGCTTGGGATATACACGGATATAATAACAGTCTCAAGATCGTAGTATGCTACCTGGTTTGATTCTACCTCAATATGTGCATGTATTTCTTTTAGCATATCGCTTATACATATTGGTAAAGCCCTTAGGATCTTTGCTTGACCATCAGCGTTGTGATGGCAGTCACACTAGTGGAGGCTGGGTAGTCTATAAGCACATCCTTATACAGATCCCTAGTCGTAGGATTATCGAGACAGGGTATCGATACTCCAGAGTAGACTAGTGTATACGCTTCTCATCCCAGCAGGGGAGATGGTCTGTCCCACAGCCATTAGTACGTCATACTGGAGATGGTATGTAGGTTCTCATTGGGTTATGAGTACACTGGACAGGACTCTTAGGGAGCTGCTGGTGGGTATTATACCTATCGTCGGGTAGCAGTTTCCAGGTGACATGAGTACAGCTTAGTCCGTCGACTTGACACTGTTACTTCGCCTCGAGTGTGTTCCCGCTGTTCTTAGATTACTACCCTACCAAAAAATATTGCTAACTTTGTTTCAAATGCGTCGAAATACGGCTCAAAGGAGTCGTGCAAACAGGTAGTAGTTGGGTGCAGTCCCGAAGCACTTGGAGGCAGTGGCGGTTAGACAGGATTCGTCTCTCCTGGTATTGGGGGTTGATATTGCGCTGTGTTCGGAAAGCCATTACACAAAGTCCCTGGCCAGGGCAAGCGAGATTTACTAGTAAGTACTCCAGTAGTTTTTCAGGGTGTTTTGGGCTATACTCCCGACACGACTTATTACGCTATTAAGGGTCTGACGAATACCTCCCCCCTAGGCCCGATATGCGATACTCTTAGACGAACAGACCTGACTGTACGGAGATTATCACCAATAGGCTCTATTGGGGTCAAAAATTGCACCCCGGTTGACCAAGTCAAAATCAAAGTCAAACCCAACTAAGCGGGCCCAAGCCCAGCTCAAGTAGGCCCATGCCCAAGTCGAGCCCCGCGGCCAGCCTCCCCTATGCCAAAATAAAAATCATGTAATAAATAATTTTGATGTAATTTTTATGAGCATAAAACCAAATTTTTGTAAAGCGCATGGCTCATGTGCAAAAGAAATGAGCATATGAGGCATGGGATGGGCAAAATGCCATTTGTAAAGCCCAATTGGCTATATGTAAATTTGTAAGCCTATATAAAGCAACATGATAATGAAATAAAACAAAACTTTTCATTCTCTCAAACTCTAGGGTTTTTTATGCCCCCTTCTCCTTCCTCAATGTTCTAAACCTTCTTCCCCTTTTCTGAATTAAATCAAGAGTTTTACTCTTTCTTTTCCAAAAAGAAATAGTTTTCCACCACAAAACCCTTGAAGGGGAACGCGGATCTTCCATCAGATCTCAAAAAGGGAAGATTTTTAAATCTCACCCCCTTTCTCCAAGATCCGGCCAACCGAGAGGAAGAAGAAGGAGACCCGCCTCCAAAAACCCCACTTTGAGGAAAATCCAGAGCCCAAGGGAGAAGAAAGGAGTCCCCTTCCATCAGCTCCGAAGATATCTTAGGAGTTTAACTCCTATATATATATATATATATATATATATATATATATATATATATATATATATAATAAATCTTTCTTTATGGGAGTACAACTCCCAGTGCAGGGGCTAAGCCCACTTGTCCTCTCTGTCAAGAGTTCAACTCCATAAGTCAAATCGGGAGCACAGCTCGCAGTGTTGGGACAAAGTCCCTTTTCCTGCTGACGCCCAGCGCCCGCGTGCCAAGCACATGGGGCGCCGGCGCCCGGCGCCTGTGAGGCGCTGGCCCCCACACATCCTTTGGACGCTTTTTACCCTTTTTACCTACACACACACACACACACTCCACAACACTGTCCCTGTTAGGAAAAATTCTAACGGGGCGCTGCTCCGCACCCTGCAAGGGGGCTGCTAACCCCTTTGACCCCCAACCCGCTATCCGGGTAGCGGGACCCCCATAAAAACTCTGCGGGGCCCCCGATATATCCAAAACCCCTTCAAAACACAACACTACACATTGAGTTTGCATGACCTGTTTGACCCGTCAATCGGAGGTTCTCTCGCTCCAAAGGCGAGGGGTAATTAACGGCAGCTTAGATCGCGGGTGCCGGAGATTCGGATCCCCACAATCAATAAACCCCAGCCTACCCTAGGTAGGGGGAATCTGTAATGCGCCTGACAAGTGCGCACGTATTCCCATCTCAATGGGGTGACAAAAAACACCCTACAGGCTCAGTAGGAGTTCGAATGAGTTTGCTCATCGGCCTTCTTATCGACAGATACCTAGGTAGCCGTTACGTGCAGCCAGTACCGCTGACGTGCTTGTGGATAAACCCACTGCCAGCATACTGTCGAGTCTTTAGAGTCCCACACGGAGGGTTTCCCTGCATCGGGCAAAAGATGTAGAGGTCGTATGGTTTTACGACAGGATTCAAACATATACATGTACTTATGCACGTATCATATTTGGACGGATAATACTAGTGGGCTTTGGTTTAAGCCAGATCCTAGTATTATATTGATGGATTATTTTTGTCTCTTTGTATTCGTATTTTTTGAAATACGGATACGGGTATGTATATACGAATGAGAAGCATTCTTGTAATTTACTCAAGATTGCTTCTAGAAGAAGGCATCTCATTTAGGTTTTAATGTTTTGATTAAAAGATTAATGAGGTGGAGGAAATGACGTGGAGATTTACATTAAATGAAGCATGGCTCTCAGGTGACTCATGGGGGTGACCCACTAAGTGATAATTGAAGCATGATTGATATTTTGGGGATTGCATTATTGTATGCTTCGTTATTATTATTCATTACAAATGAAAGCCTTCTTCATTCTAAGGTCTATCTTCACTCTCACTTCCTCAAGCTCCCCTTCTTCTTCCTCTACCCCTAAATGTCTCATGTGTTGAAAAACCTAGGGTATTTAGAGACAAACTAATCCATCTTCACTCTCTACATCATCTAGGACATCTAGTTTAGCGAACTAGGTGTCTTAGTTACCTCGGATTTGAGGTTGGAGCTCGGACTATAGATTCTCGGGTGGATCGTTTTTGACTTGAGGAGACCGACGAGGAGACCCGATCCGTATACGATCCGAGGAGCTTATGACGAGGAGGAGGACAGCAAGAAGACCCGAAGGACATGATACTGTGAGGTATAACAATCATTCCGAGTAGTTAACCTCATACAGTTTTGCTAGTTAAGGTTTAGTATCGATCCTGGAGTTTAGTCGGTATTGTGAAGCATAAAAAATTGTTTTTTGCATATTTCGCCTCCCCACAAGTGCGTGGGGTGCGCGACATCGACTTACAGGTCTTTGATGTGATCATTACCTACTACTAGCGTATTGGCAAGTCTTTAGAATCCCACATAGAGGTTTCCTAGCTCAAGCGAAACGAAGTAGAGCACGTATGGAGATTTGTGTGGGAGCTTGATTAAGTACGTGTATATAATACCGTATTCTAATCTAGCGTTATGTGATATTAGCCGGGTTATATATGATATAACCGGATTATTGAATCAAGTGTTGATTTAATAATTTGATATATATATATATATATATATATATATATAAACTAATATTATTCTCACTTGATATTTTCTTATCTTTATATATTTATATATGTGATATAAATATATATTCTTTTTGATATGGTTGATTATACACGAGTTGTGTATATAAGAATAGCATGACTATTGAAGCTAAGAAGATAATGACATATTATTTGAATTTAAAGAAAAAAAGAATGAGTCATTAGTTGAGAACATCCTAGCAACCATGACTCATTCTCTTTTCATTATAATTCATATAACTTTATCATTTCTAGATCTTATCTTATCCTCAAGACTCGTTCTCATTCTCATCTTCATCTTCTTCATTTTTCTCTTGAGTCACTATTCACTCAAGAGTGAAATAGAAAAAAGAAAAGAATTTTAGTGAGTAAAATCCCTACTTCATCAACTTACACTACTCTAGCAAATTAGTATAAGTTGTTCTCTTCGCTGATACCTTAATTAGTGAAATGTGAGCTTCAGTGTGAGTTGCCTCAAGGTGGATCATTTTCGACGACGAAAACTTCGAGCAACCTCGTTCCATCCTTTAAGTGGAGTCAAAGAAGAGTTCTAAGGACTACTACTTGGAGCTTTTGAAGTGAAGGACAAGACTACAGAGGTTGTATCCTCTCTTCACTTAATTTAGAACTTGTTTTGCTTTGCTTTAAAACCCTAAAACTATAGTATGATCTTGTTTAATATACTTAGCCCTCTAGATTTTTAAAATTGCATACTCGATATTCATAGAAAACTTGTAGAGGTGCTAAGACATACTTTCATAGGATACACGTGACATGATTGACTTTATATATCTTGTTTGTTACATTACATGTTATTGCTATTACTTATCGTTTATACTCATGACATCTAGTTCTTGCATCTAGTATATACTATATTTCACACTGGTTATATTATTATGATATTTATGACGCGCCGGTGTCTGGGTTTTGCATGGCCCGGATACTTGACTTTAGCACGTGAGAATCGTAAGTATTTCGACAGGATTTCCGATCGGTGAGGACCATTTCACTAATATAGTTCTTATTGATGCTTAGGTATTCTTTTTCCTTGGATTTTTATTGCTTCCGCTACTGTTTCCTATTATCATTCTTATGGCTATTGAATATGTTTAGAGATAGATAGTTATATTATTGTTCTTGATTACTGATTGGCAGCCTTAATGTGACTATAAAAGGATATTTCCTTACCGTAGGTAGCATGGCTGGCTTTGTCACGTTCCGTATTTACGAATTTTGGGAAGTGGGGCGTGACAGCTTCCATTCGCGGAGACAGGTTTTAGGGTCGCCATCAATATTTTCTGTCCTAGCATATGAAGATATGATTGCTCTTTACTGATATATATGATGCAAGAGAGTAACCGCATCATCTCTCTACCGTTTAGAGATCAATCCCATTAGGTAAACCGAATGCACTTTGTTTTCGGTCTGATCAAGCGTTTAGAGCGGCATCTCCTCAAAATTTCCGGGTAAGGCGTCTCAGATTGCTTCAAACACCATCTGCAGAAGTGAAGAGCGGTGAGAAAGAAGTCGTCCGCGGTGAGCTTCTAAGCAATGCAGTATGGCTTCACACTGGTCGTCAGTATAGTCTGGCCCACAATAACGAATGATGTTGTGAGAAATGATGTCCTGATGTCATATAAATGATCGGCCATTGGACCAGGAGAAAGGGAGACGAGAAAAATGTGAGCAAAAGTGGTGTAGCTTCAAAGATTGGAGTTCATAGCATCAGAAACCAAGAAACCACTCTGGATGAGTAACTCATAAGATGCACACTAAGCATTAAGAAGCAAAGACTTCGCACAAAGGGCAGAGGTGCGCAAGTGCACTTACCAATTGATGTTAAAGAAGCAAAGGCTTTTGCAGGAAGCGAAAACTTCAAGAAGTGCGTAAGCACTAAAGGAAGCAAGTGCGCAAAAAGGTTCTCAAAGTACAAGAAAGGAAAAATGGCGCACTTTGATGAAGATGAAGGGAGTGGGGCCCTATTAATAGGGGTCAAAGGTCGGTTCGCATCCCGCGGATCTTAAGACAAATCCAACGGTTTGCAGCTTAACACCGATCGCACCCACGTGCGAGATACGTGTGCACGATCAGTAGGGGGAATTTGTTCCCGCCCAAAAAGTGCACAACCCATATAGATGCGCGCTTGGCAAAAACGCATGTGCAAAACATGTATGCATATGCTAGATATTTAAGATGCGCCTGTAGTATCTTCGCAAGTGACAAAGTCCTATTTTCGAGACATGCGACGCGTGCAATGCACATGCGTATGCACATCTTGACCACGACCGGTCCCATTAAATAAATAAAATAATAATAATAATAATAATAAATCAAATAAAATAAATTTGGGGATCAGGGATCCAACGGTGCGCATGCATCACAAATCAACCAACAATGCGTAAGCGCACCCTATAAAATAGACGCTTCTAATAAGAAATAAATCTTATTAATAAGGATTTAAATCTTTATTTAGAAGAAAAATCCTTAACAAACAAACCCATGGATCTTAATTCAACGGTGTGCAGGTCACATTTAATTGATATGAATCAATTGAATCAATTTAAAATCAAATTGAGATCAAAATAGATCTAACAAACCCTAATTTTCTCACCTCTAAATAGGAGTCTCATACACAGAAACCACATACAGCAGACTCCCCCCAGAAGTTTGAAGAAAGAATTCTCTCAAACTCACCACCTCCTTCTTCCACAAAGAAAGGTAAAAAAATACAAAAAAGAGAAATACTTCTCTTTCATCATATAGAAGTCTTTGCTTCTTTTTTATAAAAGCTTTTGTTTTTTCCTGAATCTATCGATTCATTATAAAATAGACCAAAAGATTTTATGTTCGATCTCTCTTAAGATCCGAGATCCATATCAAAATATGACCCGACCATGTACATAAAAATGTTCTTTTGATTATATCATCATCAAAAATCAAAGAATAGAAGTCATTGCTTCTTTTTGAAAACCGTTACTTTTTTATGAATAGTGCGCACCTGATCCTAGTGCGCACTTGATAAGAAATGTTTATGCAGACTTGCGCATCACGTGATATACATGTGCACGCATGGGAGAAAATAATGTCCCTAAAGATGTGCGCATCACGTGACATATACGTGTGCGCAAGTGAAAATATTGACTTCTCAATACATGCGCACCTATATAAGCGCAAATGTGAATTTGACCTGATAACAAGTGCGCAACCACATGATATGCACGTGCGTAGCCCCTCGACCACAAGAAAGTACACAAACACGTGATATGCACGTGTGCACCCTCTTTAAAGAAGTTGCATGTGCATGCGCACCTCAAATGTATATGCACACTTGACCAGCAAGTTTTTGCTTGATTATTTAATTAAAATAAATTAAGTATTGAAGCTTTTACTTCTCATATTTGATCTTATGATCAAGTAAAACATATTTTCTAGTAGATCTTAATTTAAAACAAAATTAACGATCCTTAAATTATATCTTCTAAAGCTGATTGCCGTCTCATATACAACTAATGATCTTTCATCGATATCATCTAAGGTGGTCTTAGTCACATACACGACTAATGATCCTCATATCATACCTTCTAAGTTGATCTTAGTATCATATAAGACTAATGATCCTTAGATAAAATATAGAAGCCCCTTCCAGCAAATTCCAACATGTTCTCATCTCTCATATACGGGATTTGGTTCAAGGGTAAATCCTTCCACATCTCGGATATACAGCGTTGTAATTTCTCAGCGTCTTCAGAGATGTTGCGGGTCCTAATAACCAATAATTCTTTTCTCGTCCCAACTTAATGAAAGATATGAAATTTCATCAAGACAGGGAATGTCTTAATCTTATATTGATGCACATCTGATACAGATGCGCGTCCCATACAGATGTGCACCTCATATTGATATACCCCATGCAGATATGTACCATATATTAAGGCGTGCCTCATACAGGCGTGTCCACCATCACACCAACAAGCATACATATATGTATATGTACACCTTTGAAGAAAATACAAATACCTTCAAATTAGATCGCACCCTAATATTGGGCACATTCCCATGTCACTATCATTCACTTCGCCACATAATATATACATATGCACACAAGCTAAAAGAGGGACCGTTATATCCCTAAACTGATATTTTATCCTGCGGACTGTCTCCATATTGACCACCTTATACCATCCATGGGCTATCCATATATGATTAGATGATCAATTGAGCGCATATACTCATTGTTCCTAAGCTGATCTTAATCCCATATGCGACTAACGATCCTTAGATCAATCCGATGTATCCCGTGAACTGATGGACCTCATTTATATGAGATATGCAACCTAAATTCATCCCAAATCTGATATGTACGGATTTGGACTAATCTGCGCCCTACGGGCGACGACAATATTAGTCTCTGTAACAATCCAAAGACAACCCAAAATAAACAATATATATAAAACGACACAAAGTAATATCTATGGAGTAGAGAAAGTTGTTATCGTTTAGTGATAACGTAATTAAATACAGGGGCTTGCGCTTGCAGGAAAAAGCGTCCCACAATAAATTAAAAAAAAAACCTCAACATAGAGGGGGAATCTGATAAGTCTACAGCAACGGCTCAATTTTCGATATACGGTGCCATAAATCAACTTGATATTTTCGGAGAGGTGGATGAATATGTTTCATATAGCGTCCATCCCGGTATTCAGGCTAGACGCGCTCCCCGCGTTTCAGTCCGATTTCTGGCGGTAAACATCCCTGTTATTAAGAATCAAGAATGATTCGAAGTTTGTATAGGGAGCGGCGCAACAAGAGCAGACATCAAAAGGTATCTGTCAAATCCTCCAGTGTTGGTACCACTGATAACAGGAAAGCCGATTTAAGTCTATAATTTGGTTACTGAAGGTTCGATCGGAAGCTTGTTAACCCAGGATAATGAGAAAGGGCATGAACAAGGTCTCTAATACCTGACTAGGGTCATATTGGACATTGAGCAGCGGTACCAACCATAGTCACATAATTCGCGAATTATTCGTCGAATTCGCGAATAATTCGCGAATTTTTGATCGAACGAATTAATCTCCGAATTAATCGCCATTGCCGAACTGGCCGAATAATTCGCGAATTATTCGCGAATAATTCGCGAATTATTCCCGAATTATGTGAAAAAACAACGAATAATTCAAAAAACAACAAATAATTCACAAAATCAAAACCTAGCGTCTCATATATTAATTTATTGCTCGAAATCCTTCCCGAACATTTCCCGAACACTTACCAAATCTTTCCCGAATACCTGCCGATTTTTTCCGAATAGTTCTCCGAATCCGAATTTTCGACCTCACCGAATTATTCCCGAATGACGAATTTGTGACTATGGTACCAACCCGATGGAAAAGATGCACCTTACCTTGTATCACATCCGTACTAAGCTAAGACATTATCTTTTACCAACCGAGATGCATCTTATTATCCAGGTGGACATCCTAAATTATATGCTTTGCAAACCAGTCCTCAAGGGAAGATCCAGTCCTCAACTAAATTCACTATAAAAGAACGTGATATAGAGAAATTAAGAGAGATTGATTATTGGTAAAGAAGAGAAAATTCCTGTTAAACAAATAATGTAAATTTACTAGTTTTCTAAATTTACAAATAATGTAAATTTCCGTTAAACAAATAATAAAAATTGATAAATTCTCAGTTATTTGATAACTTTTAGATGTGGCATTATAAAAATCTGGGTAAATTTCACAAACATCGTCGACATTTTAGGATTTCTTTGAGACAACACCAATGAAATTTTAAAATGCCATGAAACCATCTAATTTAGCTATATTCTAGAACTGTTGGTTTCGTTGGAGCTCATGGCATAAGAGGAACGAATAGATTAAACAGCCCCAAACATGAATTCACGGCACTTTTGATAAAGATACCCTTTCTTCTTGATGGGAATACCCTTCAGAAGGGGTTGAGGGGTTAATGACATCTTCCAATTCTTAAGTTGAGGACAATAAACAAATTTACATAGAAAAAACCTATTATACTCTTTAAATTGTACTATATTTCAGGCTAGCATAGCACAGTCATTCATTATCAACAATCTTCGAAATGCAACACAAACCACATACACGCCATGGAAATACAGCCTAGAGCCATGTTACATTTGATTATGCATAATTAAAATAAGATAAATAACACCACGCATTGTATAACATAAGATCAACAAAGCTGATAACTATAGAGTCTTAATATAATTAGGGTTGTATGTGGCTCCGCACGACTGCAGACGACCCACTAAAACCATATAATTATCAGGTCCCCAACCTCTTAGTGCCACATTCAGAGCAGAATTTTGATGTCTCCCTCAGGTAGGGTGCACCACATTCATCGCAAAACTTTGCTGGAGTTGTAAGCTGAAACAAGAAAAGCAATTGGATTTTAATTGACACAGCTACCTCAACAGTGCCAATAATATAGTAATTTGAAGAAAAAAATAGAGACATGGATAATGTTGTTCTTTGGGGCAAGATTTTAAAGGTTCGGTAATACTGCGGGAAACAGTAGGGTTTACTTGGTTGTTAAATTTTCACTGGTGCACTCTCACATGACTCAACGGTGTTAGAATAACGTGAAATATGGTGTATCGACTTATTAGATGATGAAGATCAAGATGGACGGTGCCAATCATCGAATAAAATGGTGGAAGGCGTATTTTTTACGCCACCTAACGAAAAGCCTCCTAGGGCCTCTCTCTCTCTCTCTCTCTCTCTCTCTCTCTCTCTATATATATATATATATATAGATATATATATATAGAGAGAGAGAGAGAGAGCGCAACGAAGGAAAGAGGCCATGAGAGGGAATTTCCTCCTATCGCGTCGAAAAAATAGACCCTCCGTCATTTTTTTCGAAGATCGACATCCATTATCATCTTTATCATCTACAATGTGGATACATCAAAAATTTATATGATTCACAGAACATCAAGCCGAAAAGCCCGCGATCCACCACTTTTTCACCGTTGATTTAGTGGGTGCAAAATTAACGGTTTACCGACAATAGAACCTTTTACATTACAAAGTCAACGGTGAATAAATGGTAAAATCATATGAAATTTGGTGTGTCCACATCTTAGATGATAAAGATGATGATGATGGAGGCCGATCGTCGGAAAAAATGGCAGAGGGTGTATTTTTTCAACTCCATAGGAAGAAATTCCGTCCTATGGACTCTTTCCTTCATTACTCTCTCTCTCTCTCTCTCTCTCTCTCTCTCTCGATATATATATATATATATATATATATATATATAGCATCGTAAAAGTTGCATGCTTTTCCATCTCTCTCTCTCTCTCTCTCTCTCTCTCTCTCTCTCTCTCTCTATCTATATATATATATATATATATATATATATATATATTGCAAACCGGTCCGCGTTTTTTAAAAATGGGAACTCTCGATCTATGGCATATTTTAACGATTTGATCCATTCAAGTTGATCGCTATACCCTCAAATGTATGTGCATGAAAATTTGAAGGATTTAGTGACCTTTAACCAATGCATTAGATGAAGTTTATATTGCATAATCGAAAAACGTTCATTCTTGGATTTAGTTTATATTGCATGAACGAAAGACGTTCATTTTTGCACCCATCGATGCATAGGTTACATGTCTTTAAATCCTTTGATTTTTTATGCACGTGCATTTGAGGGTATGGAGATCAACTTGAAAAGATCAGATCGTTAAAATATGTTGTAGATCGAGAGTTCCCGTTTTTAAAAAACGCGGACCGGTTTGCAATAGATCACACACACACACATATCCCATAACTATGCAATTTCGTTCAAACTTGGCCTCATGTCGAGGGTTGGGCTTGCTGGTCTCATTAAAGCAGTGTTCTAAAAAGCGGTCAGCTAGGTGCTTATGTGGCCACTGAAGCGATTTCAAGGCATCACTTCGCTTAGGGCTGCTTAAGCAGTCTTCTACGATATCTATTTTCTAAGCTTTGGTAACCTATTTCTATTCTTTTCGACGGGTATAGTTTACAGAATATAAGTTTGGTTTCTGTATTCGCTGTCAAATACTATCCGTTGACTTAGTATCCATAACTCTTGCTAAAAAAGACGTGAGAAATATCAATCCACATAAACACTAACCTGAAGAGTATATTAGCTCCAGTTCACTTTCAAATTACAGGTCGCTATTACGATTCCTTCAACCATTTCCGTGTCCTGCTTCTTCGATGGCTAGTGGAGGCTCAGTAACTACCACAACATCGGCATCGACAACAAACAAGAGGTTTTGACAAAGCTGACTTTTCCCACGGCTTACGGCAGCCAATTTTCTTCCATCTTCTCAATCTTTCTTATTCATTTCCTTCTTTCTCTTTTTAGTTTAAGGATGTCATGGATATTCTTCATTATTTACGTAAGTCTGTTTTAGAGTTTTTATCTTCTCATGTTTTTTGTTAGTTGTGGTTATTGTCGTAATCGTTTTGCAAATAAAGTGATCGTAAGCTTGATCTCTATGAAAGATAATGGTAGTGAAAGAACTCTTTCGTTCAACCATAGATCATTATGTTTACTATTGTTTAACTTTCATTAAGAAAGTGTCAAGTATGATTTGAACTTTAAATTCAGCATATCCAGAGACGCAATCCAAACTTTCTGCACATTCGCTCTCTTGATTCTTGATTCTATTATATATTTATAGTTTTGCTTACTGATGATTAAGGCCTAATGATATTTGCATAAAATTAATAAGTTATAATAACTACAAAATAAACCAAATACAGCATTTAAAAAGAAGAATTATTATTTATCAGAGTAATTTTTATGCTGCGCTAGCAGACAACATACTTGATCGTTCCGCTTTTAAAACATTGCATCAAAGATCATCAAGTGGGATCACTGAAAGCGTCAGGGCAAGGATTTTATGTGAGGCCACAAAAAAATTATTATTGCATAATGATATCCTTTCATAAAAATGCTTTTACACCGGAATAAATCAATATGTAAACGATGCCACCAAAAGAAAATATTTCCTGACCAAACATTAAATCCTAGCTCCACCACAATATTTCGTAGTCTAAGGGTAGTTTGACCTATCTGTCAGCTCGCCTTCACCTATAAATTTTATGACGATGGCCTCTCATAGAGAGTTGGATAAAAAGATGAACGTTATTCCACCTTGATAAATTGTATTATGGAGTTTTCTCAACCTTGGGTTGAACTCGAAGGCGCGTCTTAATGGAAAAGACCAAGCTTTTGAGAAAATGGTGATAATAGAAAAAGTTCCCATAGCATAATGACCTGCCTGGAGTATGCTAACAACTTCTGGTCAGGTGACAACCCGATCCAGGATCATATCTTAAATGTGCAGATCAAAACGACAACATTAAGAGGAAAACTCTTAACAAAGCACTTAGAGAAAATACTGCCATCAGATTTTTTTTAAGATAATAAATTTGTCATGACTGAGGGGACCACGGCTCATCCTCAGATATTCATTATATTAAAGCAGTAGGCATGTCATTCAGACCTCAAGTGAAGCATCATTCAATAACCTACTTATGTAATTATTTACTTGGTTATATGAATGATACAAGAATAGCCAAATGCCCCATCTTTGATTGCGTTTTCAATGTTATCAAAAAGAAAGGAAAGAGAAACAAAACTCACCAGCATATGCAAGCGCCCTCCTCCATGAGCTCCAGAAAGGGATTGCATGCACACCATATGGTGTGGCATAGTTGGTGACTGATGCTGGTGAGGAATATCTTGTAAATGAGAAGGATGTGTGCATGGATGCATTTGAGGAAAGTGGGCTGTGTGTTGGCTTTGATGCATGCATTGATGGTGTGTTTGGTGAACAGTATGAAATTGAGGTTGCTGAGCGAGCTGTGCGATTTGATGTTTCGGTGGCGTATGCTGCTGATTTTGTGGATGGAAAGGGAAAGTAGTGTATAAGTATTTCTGTATAAAATATTTGAAACTGAGATATAGTGATCATATTTAAGAAATCAAAGAGAATAAAATAAAACAGTTTAAGTAAATCTAAAATAGACAAGTGTCTGTTGACTCTACTATATTGCAATAAACGAGAATCAAAATAAATTGAGCAGAAATTAGTATTACTGACTTACGGAGAAGTTTAACAGTTTAGTGATGAATGTTGACTCACTTAACCATTGTTTGAATGTTACAAAATTTCAGTAACATTCCAAAAGCATAATTTCTGAAGGTTTGCATTTGTCTAGAACAAGAATAAAAGCACATCTTTGGTGTATATGAGAAATTCCATTAAATCTATCAGAATTATGTGGGCAATCCTGGTCATTTGAGAAACGGTTGAATGCATCCTGTATTAGTGTGCAATAAGCAGATGCTTTCATCTACTAAAGATGTGTGGTATGATATTGTAAAACTCGGTTTGGGCCCACAACACATAGATGCACATGAGTTTTTAACATGAGCGTGTTCCATCCAATAAGACTCGAGCCTTATGGAGGTTTATCCCATCTTATATCTTATACCCATATGCATCCCACAACTTTCCAGATGTGGGACTATGTTAACCACATTCTCAACCGATATCAAGCAACAGGACTGTAGAATGAAGATTCAGGCCTTTCTTGAGGGAAAATGTTTCTGCTTTTGAGCACGAAAATAGAAAAAAAATGAAATTTGCTAAGCATGCCCTTGTGGATTGACCTCTTCCTCTTTCTAGTGGATGTGGGATAATAAGAAATGTAACAGCGTCTCATCATAGTACCCACCCCTCGGTAACACACACAAACCCTGTGACTAAAGGAATGTACACTACTGACTACCCAGAAAAGAAAACGGAGAAATTTCGCCCAGCTCTGTGTTCTTTCAATCTAAGCTCCTCTGGCTGCCCACACTCATGGTGACATGAAGATAGGCCGGTAATTTTATACGGCTGATATTATTTTATCTACTTAATTACTCCCTCAATTTATGAAGACCATAACCCATAAATGAGACGATTTTGAGTTATTTCCATGAAAAATTAGAATGCTTTCTATTATTATCAAAAGCTATGTAGGTTTCTTATGTGCAAAGATGTTGGACAGTAGATCTTTATTTGGAACCACTTGTTTACGCCTTTGATGTAACACACCGAAGGGAGAGATGCAGGAGTTTAAAATCAGAAAAGATGGAGACATTGGTTGGTCAAAATTTGGTTAGTTATATGTTGTTCCAGTTAATGTTAAACTCTTCTATCTTACTCTCTACAAATGAGAATTGTTATGATGTCTTAGGGAGTGAGTGTAAAGCTACATCTTCTTCTACAAGAAAATAACGAATATAATTTGGGATTAAATTTCTTTTCCACTTATAAAGCCTTTCAATGCTATTTCTTATTTTAAAAACAAAAATTGTAAACAGTACGACACATTCATGACAATATTTAAGATTAGGACACCTAGACTAGAAAGAGAATCACGTCAAGTTCGTATAGGACACGACAGAACAGATTTTCAAACACTAACATAGCAACGCTTTGTAAGAATTAGAATTGTAGAAACCAAGTTGCAACCAATAAATACAGAGCAAATAGAAATCCTATAGAGACCAATACCATTTAAATCAATATAATCATTTTGTGACCCAATATAACTAGGTTCATTCAAATCCTGTGAGTCAAAAGTAGACCTATTAAGACCAAAATCAGACTCAATGACTAGTCACTAGCTTTTTATTTTAGAGTTTTTGTTTTCTTTAAAGGGTAGTTGAACTTAAGCCAGGTTGTAATAGAATAACAGTATTGTAATCCACAATTCATAAACAAATTTGATGAATTATGGTTTTTGTGTCTTTCCATATATTACTACATGTGTAGCATTGTATTAGTAATGCCCATCTTTAATCAATGTTATAAAATGGGTCCTATGCGGCCGCATATGCGGCAAAGGGTTTATTTTTTTATGTGGTACAAAAATTTGCCTTGGCACATAAAAATTGTTATGTGGCCGCATAAAACGCAACTTAAGGATCGAGTTGGGTTATGAAGCGGGCTTGGGATTTTTATTATACCAATATACGAACAATTTAAGGGCAACTATAAAACCTTAAGGGGCATCATAATGAGATTGAAGACGGTGATGAAGTGAAAAATCAAGGTGATGAGGAGGTGGACTCGGAGAATGAGTATGAAGAACTCCCGACAATTTAACGACACTGACAAATGATTGCTTGAAGTATTGGACGATATTGATTTTAATTAAATATCTATTTTGTTGGTTTGTGTAGATAATGATTTAATTGTCTCCTTTGAACTATTTACTTCTTATGCTGATTGATGATCTTATGCTCTTGAGATTATTCTTATCTTGATTTTTCAATATTAAAAATCAATGTAGTGTTCCACTATGAAACTATGATGAAATTGTATGGATTTACCATGGTTAAAATGTATTGTTTTTCGCATTGTGTTATTATCATGCTATCATTGTCTTTTTGCATATTTGTAATAAGTTGATGCCTTATAGTTGATCAATATTCATAAGATTGAAATTATGGACACTAAATATTTTGTACACGTGTTTAGTATTTTTCACTTTTTCATATTTTTTATTGTATATGTATATGAGAATAATGAAGAAAATAGGCCTAGGAGGCTTTTTCGTTAGGTGGCGGCAAAAATTTATATCCTCCACCATTTTTTCCGACAATCGGCATCCATCATCTTCATCTTTATCATCTAAGATGTGGATACACCAAATTTCACGTGATCTACCACTTTTTCCCCGTTGAATTAGCGAAGCAAAAAGTTCTATTGTCGGTAAACCGTTAATTTTGCATCCACTAAATCAACGGTGAAAAAGTGATATAACTGCATGAAATTTGGTGTATCCACATCTTAGATGATGAAGATGGAGGTGATGCATGCCGATCGTCGAAAAAATCGTGGGGTGTATTTTTTCGACGCCGTAGGAAGAAATTCCCACCTATAGCACCTTTCCTCCATTATTCTCGTGTGTGTGTGTGAGAATTTCATTGATTTAAATAATGCAAATCGCATATGCCGAAGTTGTCAAATCGCAATATGAAGTGTATATCGTTTTTCTTATGAATCATATCGTATATCGAATCGTAAATCGTAAGCTACGATATTCGTTTGTGCAAAAGCTCAGCATGTAGACATAACTATAGATTAATAATTATGTGACTAGATTAGCAATATAGGACAATACATTATAATAATATAATGTTGTCATTTGCACTCGCATAACTGACATAATGAACACTTCAATATGTGCAAAATACAACAAACAATAAATAAATCAATAAAAGTAATATGAATATATGATCAATCATAATAAATAAGATAAACAAAAGTCATGTGAAAATATGCAAAATACAACAGACATGAAGTCGAGAAAGAGACATAGGAAGCAAAGAAGTAGAGGGCCAGGCGTTGAGATGCTAAGGCTAGGGCGAGGCGGTGAGAAAGTTGATGGCTCGAAGGCAGCATGAAAGTCGAGGGCATCAGGTCGAAGAGTTGAAGGCGGGTAAGTTCGAAGGAATTGCTCGTGAGGAAAAGAGGGAGACCGGAAGAGACCGAAAGATGATTGTAAAATTACGGATTTTGCTAATTTGGTAATAAACGGACTAGATCTTAACTTGTTATAGGACTCAAAATAATCAATCCCAACCTGAAAATTTCAGACCCGGCTCATTTACTGAATCGATTCGAATCGTGAATCGTAAAAGTCAAATCGTGAATCATACGACTCAATTACTACTTGATACAACCTTACATTATGTATCGGAATTTATCCGAATCATATCAAATCGTAAGATATGAATCGTTAATCATACGATTTTCACAAGTGCAATGCATACTTCGCTTATGCACTATGCAGTCCTCAAGCGCGTGAAATCGCATATCGCATTCCATAACATTGTCTTTAATAAGCAGAATGGTGTTCACAAAAGCGAAAATATGCTCACATATATATGGCTCCCCTAGAACATAAAAATGAGGGAATTTTTGTAGTATGTGGTAGGGAAAACAGTCATTGACATATAGAAGTCATTGACATATAGAAATCATTATGTGGTCGCTTAATACAATAGACACTGCATATTGCATTATGCGGCCGCTTAATTCAATAGACAATGCATATTGCATTATGCAGATGCATAAAATGCACAATAGCATTTAAGACTTGGGTTCATGATATTGGTTATAGTGCCCTCAATGCAATTATCGTAGTCGCAAGCAGGTGATTGTGATGATTGAGGGAGGACCTATACCGGTAGAACATTCTTACTCGAGATGATAGTATGTTATCTGGTTTGTCTTTATCATCACTATTACATGTTGATAGAGCCGATACGATTCTTGCTTGACTACCAGCATTATGATGGCGATCATATATGTGGGAGCTGGGGGTCTATAAGCAGATCCTTAAATGTCCCTAGTCGTGGAAGTTTCAAGACTGGGCATCGATACTCCAGTGTAGACTAGTGTATACTGATCGAGACCCCGACGAGGGACGGTGGCCAGGTCGCACAAACCATTGGTGTTAGTTTGTTCATCTAAGATAGTAGACAGGTGCTCATTGGGTTATGAGTACACTGGACGGACTCGCCGGGAAACCTGCTAGTTGGTATTATACATATTGTCAGATAGCAATTCCCAAGTGACATGTCTACAGTTTAGTCTGTCGACCGGAGATCGTCATTTGTCCCGTGTGAGTTTCCACTGTGCTTTGATTACTACCCTGCCACAGCTCAAAGGAGTCGTGCAAACAGGTTTTAGTTAGGTACAGTCCCGAGCCACATGAAGGCAGGAAGCGGATCGTCGGGGATTCGCCTCTCCCGATATTGGGGGTTGATGTCGCGTTGTGCACGGGTGGCCATCGTCAGAAATTCTCGGCCGGGATAGACGAGAATTACCGATCCAGGATCGATAGTTTCTCAGGTGGTGATGGGTTTCATACCGACATGAATTATCGCGTCAGTAGGGGTCTGACTTTATCCACCTTCATACACTCGATATGCGATACTCTTAAACGAACAGACCGGACTGTACGGATATTGTCACTGTCAGGCCCAGTGGGGGTTTGGATGAGTTTGCTCATCAGCCTTCCTTTCGCTCAATACCTGGGTAGCCGTTGACGTACAGCTAGTGCCGCTGACGTGCTTTTGGTTAAACCCACTACCAGCGTATTGACGAGTCTTTAGAGTCCCACACAGAAGGTTTTCACGGTTCAGGCGATATGGTGTAGATGACGCATGTTGGTACATACAGGTGTCCGACTAAATATGTGTACAGGCTGCACAGATTTTAATCGGACGGTTGATAATACTAGCGGCTTAAGATTAAGCCGGATTATTAAATCAAGTTTTGATTTAATAATTTATATATATATATATATGTATTTATATATGTGTGTGTGTATTCTAGTATTATTGTTCACTATTCATTTTCTCTCTTGGCTATTCGTATTTTTGTACGAATACGCGTATATGTATTTCGATACGTGTACCGGAAAGTATTCCGTATTTATACGAAAAAGCTTCTAGAAGTTTTGACACCTCATTATTTGATTTTTCTTTTTGGAAAATCATTTTGGGAAATGAGGTGGAGGGGGTGAGGTGGCATGAACATTGTTTAGCATGTAAAGATGTATGGGCATTGTTTTGTTTAATGAAATTAAAATGAGATATTTTGTGTGTGTGTATGAGAGAGAGAAGGGGGCAGCCACCATTCTAGACATACCTTGATCATTTCTTTTCTTCACTTGGTCATTCATTCTCACTTGGAGAGACTTAGCCATTTTCTTTAGTTGCTCTTGCCACATGTTTTCTCACCTCCTCTTCATCTTCTTGAGTTGCTCTTGGAGCAATTGTGATGAGAGAAAAATTATAGTGACACATTTCTACACATCCACTCTCCATTGCTAGCAACCTTGGAGCGTCGGTTGCCTCGCTTGGCGAGGCTGGAGCTTGCGTCGTTTCCCTCAGGTGGATCATCGCAGGTGGAGGAAAACCGGCAACCAAATTCGATCAAGGAGCCTCTAGGAGCTTGGGATGATGGTTCAAGACCGAAGGACACGGATCAACTCGGTATAACCATCTAACTCCTAGTTTTACATATTGCTAGTATAGGGTTTAGGGTAGATCCGGGCATCGGGTAATGGTAACGCCAGTTTAGAAAATTTTTGTTCCGCATTTGGCCACGGTTTGATGACCCGGGCGCTGCCGTAACCCAACATGGTATCAGAGCCAGACCGTAAACCCCTTACTAGCGGTTTTAGACAATGTTAAAGTATCGAAACCGAAACTACTCCGAAACAACACCCCGATGTATTCCAGTTTCTGTCAATTTTTCAAAATCTTCAAAAAATTATTTTAGCAACTGCAGAAGACTACTATGGTGACCACTAGACTACACCCCAAATACGAGCCAGTTTCACCCGTATTGGACCGGCCACATTAAGCAAATTTCCAAGCTAGCCGGCCCTGCAGTCAAGTTTGGGTTTCGTATTTTGGGTGTGGTCTGGTCTCTGGAATATTGGTTTAGTGGTATTGCTTGTTTTGCCCATTTTGGATATTATGTTATCTTTTGTTCAGGGGCAATTCAAGGTGTTTCGAAGTCGATAATTTAACACTGTTTAAATGTTTACAGTACATGAATTACTATCTGCGACCGTGAATGTCATTACAGCGGTACAACTCGTCTAATTGCTATATGTTCTTTTAGACGAGTTTGCGGACGTGACATTCACATTAATGTTCTGTGTTGTGCTGTGTTGTGGTTGGATCGTCGTGGTAAATAGATTGGGTGCAATGATAGTACAGTTTAGTTTCATTTGTGCATTTGATATTGCGGGGCGAGCGTCCGACATGTGGACTGCCGTCACTGTCCGTTTGTTTATTATTTGTTTGGGGCACGACCAGGTTGAGATCGATGTCACCTTTGTACATATTATTTTCTTTTCTGTACTAAGATTACCCCGCGGTGGAGTGCACGAATAGCTGGGTTCTAGAGGGCAACGGATCCGCATCTCATGGCGTTCAGACAGAGGGGACCTTACTCTAGAATTGGGAGGATATTCGCCGCACTCGTAGGGTATAGGTTGACCCACGTAGGGGCGCTCAAGTTACCGGATTCCGTGAAGTGCCGGATGGCCCATTCACTTTGATGAAAGGAGTTGACTCACTTCTGGTTTTGGCGGATAACTTGTCGCGCTTATAGGGATCTAGGTTTTCATTGCACAGGCTATCCACACGACCAAAGGAATGCCGGGTCTCATTTGCGGCTCAAATGAAACCCGGGGCTCCAAGATTATCCACCATTCCGTGTTGGTTCTGTGATGTTGCTTTATATCATGCCTGGAACGATTGTTATATATATTTATATATATACTAGTAGATGTTGTATATGTTTTGCACCCGCGTTAGTCCAATCCCCGCTCTGTCATTAGTTAAGTAACCTAACGAGTGATGACGGGACCCAGTGGCGAATGCGGATGGCATATACATACATCATATTTTCGTTCTTTTCTGGTATGATTAATTGATGGAACTGCGTTGATTTTGATCAATGCAAGGATAAAACAAACCTATATATGATGTTGGAACCAAGTTTTTAAAAACTGACATTACAGACGTTCTCTTTTGCTTTGCACAGTGGTATTTGATTGGGAATATCCTGCACCTCATTCGACGAGGCAAGGGCCGAGATCCCTTCATCGGGAGTGACCTCTTGAGTAAAAGTTTGCGTCAACATAATAACTTCACTATAGTCGTTTCCTTTTGCTTTACATTGTGGTATTCGGTTTGGAATATCCTGCAGCTCATTCGACGAGGAAAGAGCCGAGATCCCTTCACAGGGAGTTAGAAAACCCACTCAGTTCCTTCAACGATATCAAGTTCATTACGTTAAAGGTTTTTCGCCAAGAACCAGCCGTAGCCCTCCGTCATTTCTTACGAGTATTATTTAGTATTCGTGCAGCGTTTGTTGACCTAGTCAAGACGTAATGTTCGGTAGCTAAGTGATGCTTGTTTGTTGCATTTTAAATGCGATTGGTTAGGACAGTCGTGTGGCCTTATTGACCTAGTCAAGGGCACGTGCGGGTGGGTTTAATGCAATCCAGGATAATGACGGGTTGAATTTGACTAGCAGTTTATGGTTTGTTGACCTAGTCAAGGTCATAAACCGCTTCGGGTAAAAATCACATCGGGGGTTTCAAACATACAGGAAACTTGCCAGGCATGCGCATACCTTCTGGAGTGTGGTGACTTGAGTGGATTCCATCAAATTATCATGCAATGATAGTTGGATCCCGATTCCTACTGATGAGTTGGTTTACTCCTCGGGTGATTTTAGATGATCCCGACTAATTCTCTTTTAGGTTTGGAGGAGAATTCGAGAAAACAGTGGGAGCCATCCTGATTAGATAAAGTGATTAACTATTCTGATCTAGGTTAGAGTGCACACTGAGTGTTTCTTTTCTCTCTCTTTAGCAGCGACCATGGCCTGACCCTAGACTAAAACTCATGAACCAAGTTAACCGAACCTTCTTAAAACACCTTGGCTTTTGGATTTTCATTTAGTCGCATAAATCATTGCCGCTCGTTCTTTACCTTTGCATTTCTCCAGAACACCCCGCATTACTACGAACATCCACTCCTATTGGTTAAATCCATCGTATAGTTACATACGAACTCGAAGGAACTTGTTCCAGATTCGAGGATGGATTCTGGTTCTGGAGAGATTGAATAGGATTATTCGGTTGTCTTTTCTCTTTACCTTCTCTCAGGTTGTGAGGACTCCTAGGATTAAGAGATGGTACACCTATTGCGCTTATTGGATAGTTTTCTTCCAAACCATAGGCAGGTGCCGAAAGGTAGGGAAGAAAGAAAACCAATTAGCCTAAGTGTGGTGTACAGAAGGTAATAAGTAAAAACATATAAAAGGATTAGAATAAGGGCAAATGACATTGCGACTACTATCATTCACGACAAAATCGTGTATACCCTTGCTACTCCCACATCCATTTTGGATTTCTCCAGAACACTCCGTATCACTACGAATGTTCATAATACTTGGACATGCCGTCGTATAGTTACATACGAACTCGAAGGAATTCGTTCCAGATTCGATGATGGTTTCCGGTTCAGGAAAAATAGAATAGGATTATTCAGATGTCTTTTCCCATTACCTGCGAAGGCTCCTGACATAAGGAGTGTACACCTATTACGCTTATTGGATAGTCTTCTTCCAAACCTTAGGCTGGTGCGGAAGGGTAGGGAAAGAAGAAAACCAATTAGCCTAAAGAAAATGTACATAAGGTAATAAGTAAAGACATAATAAGGGGATTAAAGTGAGGGCGGATAAGTATATGGTTGATGTCATGAATCAGGATAGTGGAAGAGGCGTTACTAGGAATACCAGGTTAACCTCTTTTGAAATATTTTCATGTTTCGGTTTCACTGTGCGATATTAATTGAAAACTGTTTTCCTAATTGGAATCTAACTCCAGGGTATGTATTTACCAGATCAGTTTCTCATATCTATATGGTGTTACAGATGGTGAGTGGGAGTAAGATATTGGGAATTAGATGATTATATCCTCATTATATCGGAATTCATTGTAATTGGTGATATTTGAGGAAATCATCTGGTTTTTGCCGGATAGCAAATTTTTGGTTTTGAATATCCGTAGTTATGCACCAGTTTCAAACTGATATATCTGTACGTTTATTTTATAAAGTGAGATATAACTTTTTGAAATTATGTCTGTGACATTTACCTATATCAGTTGATGATTAGGTAAGGTGTATTCAACAGCGGTGTAATTCTTCTTAACCATAGTACAGTTTTCAACTTACGACGCACAAAATTTGAGTTATTGAACTCAGGGGAGTTATACAAAGTATTGTATGTTGTCCGGTGTCCATTAGGACAAAGGGGTTGGTACTCGTACTATATTCTGTTTACTCATGACTTCTCCAGTTCTGGACAAGTATTTCGTTGAAATGCAAGGTCCAGATATTGAGAAGTTATATGTATACGAATAAAGTAGAGAACCATTTGTTAGAAGTATCGGGATTCTACAAGGTAGTCGAAGATGTAGATACTTGTGTTTGGTATTCCGTTGATAGTAATGATTTTGAGAACTTGCTTCTCTTTCAGGTTACTCATATATGGATGCGCTCCTAAATAAGTAATGATGATTGGCCTCTTTCCATTTGGTTGATATGCACTGGAGATAGCTGCATGATTTTGAATCTGGTTCCAATTAAATTAGTGATTTTGTTTTTATATTGGATATATATAGAATCAATTTATATCTTAACGATGTTAAGATATAAGGAGTTGTCCGGCTGATGCTTAAAACCAGAATCCGGATAAACTCAAGGCACGTTTCAGTTACGGTTGTTTGTGGGTTATCTCGGGCTTTAACGAGAGTTAACTTTCTACCATCAGGAAAATCAATAGTGATATTGTTCTTAACGCGCCACAGTTTTAGTAAAATAGATTTTTTTAGAAAACAAAAGTGGAAGTATGGTAGAACTGAAAGTGATTCCAGGACCACAAACGATCACTGAAGATTTAATAGAACCTGAGAATTCAATTGGATTTGACATTCCATTAGCCACTCCGCAGATTTGGTGGGTAACCTCAGGCACCCGAGAGATATTTCGGTCTTCTCAGAGACGGTGACAAGGAAGTTCTTGTTTACCCAGACCTGTCATTGCTGCTGTTCTAGACTATGAGACCCGGCAGGAGGATGAGTATAGCGTCGTTCTAAACTATCTTTAGAAGAGCACGTGTATATGATATTGCCTACCGCATTCCATAACACTGTACACGATGTCGGTATGTAGTTTGAACTGAACATAATAAGCAGAGACTAATTCGGGAGCTTATAGCTAATATCAAAATCGTCAATTTAGCAAACAAACCACATAATACAACTTTTAGAATCTATGAATAGTAAAGTCTCACCTCACTTGTAGGACGGAATCCAGTCGGACTTGCTAATGGAGAAGAACTATCAGTTGCTGAAAATGCCTATAAATTTTGAGGTCAGGCAAGACAAAATTGGTCAGATACAAACACTATTGAGATATGAAATAAAAATTCTGAGGCACTTACTACAAGCCCAGGGATGTTAGAGACAGATTGTGAAGCAGCACGTCTATATTTATGTCGTGGGGAATAAAATTTATAATCCCTTGCTGATATAGCCACCTCATTCCGACCAGTTAACCGCTTGAACCTGATATATGAAATAAAATTATTGTGAAAGAGAAGTTCACAAATGCTGGAGCGATACTTTTCTCTAGACTACTTGCACTGGAGAAATGGTACAGGTTGTGGAATTTCAAAAACCAAGTGAGGGCTTCTACCACCTTACAATGAAACAGAAACAGAAGTGGTGGCTTCAGGTGGAGTATGGAATAGCACCACAATTCATACTATGGAAGCATTTTTATCATCTTATTTCTAATCCTGCAATTGCAAATGCATAATTTTCTACTCGGGTGTCTGGTTGCCTGTATTTACTAAACTTTGGTATGTGATGAAACAAAACGCCCAGCATATATCCTGATGATGTGGTATGTTAAAATAAAGCATTCTTGCTGCTATTTCAACTGCATAAGCAGAGACAGCAAAATACTTGCAGCAGATAACAATTATAAATAAAAAAAATTAGAACATATTAAAAAGTTATATTTTAAAATGTATAGTTATGAAGAGAAATCTGTCCAAAAGAACTGTGTCGTCCAAGATTTATAACCTTGGTCACTTTTATTGTGGTCATAAGCACACTCTTTACCAGATATGATTTTGGAAAGTTACTATATGATGTATGCATCCTCAAATTAATAAACAAATCACCATAACATAGTAAAGAATAAGTATGAATACATTGGGATGAAATGTACCATTCTGCGTCCTCTATGTTGATGTTGCTTGGCTTCTCAATAATTGCCAAACCATTTACTACTACAAAGCGAACTCGTTTTTCCTCATGTACCACTAGCTCTGGAAACCTTGTCCGAGTCTCAAGAGAAGTTGCCAGTTCTCTTCTCTTAAAGCTGCGAGGTCCTAAAATATCAAAACAGTGTAAGTATAGAAAGTGCCAAATTGATAATCCAATTGCACAAATTTATGCCATTCACACCTTTCCTCGGGAACTTTTTTGCTAACTTCCTATACAAACCACCAGCTGCTTCTAGAGCTACCCCAATGGTCTTCTCACGAATTCCATCCAAGGAAGAAAGGCGCATGTTCACATCATTCACTAGAGTCTCATACAAGTTTGCCACGTACATCAAGGGTAAAGACAACTTTGGGTCACCTTCACACTGTACTTCTCCTCGTGGCTTTCTTTTGTTTAACTTGTCATGCCCCTGACCATAATTGACATCTGGAGAATCTTGCACTTCAACAACATGCTCGGTAATGAAATAGTCAACAATTATCTGCAAGAACCTTGCTCTTGCAGTTTCAATTGGCATAACATCTGTAATAAATATTGATAGTTAACAACCAATAGAAAATCCATATCCAAGCAGTGTCAACTCAACTCAATGAAGACATAAAAAAAAACAGTGACAACAAGTCAGAAACTTAAATTTACTAGGAAAAAACAAGAAACATTACCATCGATTGACATGACATTGTAAGGTGGGCTTGGAGACCTGCCGCTATTATCAAGGGAAGAACGTTCATCATCTACTCCAGCATCATGGAGGGGCAATGAATTTCTATATGATACATGTATGCAATCCTGGTAATTTAATTAATCCAATTAGTCGTCAACTGGAATGAACACTTGAAATCCTAAGTGGTATTAAATATTAAAGAGTTCATGTAAATAGACCTAACAAATCAAAGAAACCATTATTATGAGTGATGGTCCTCAATTCAAACATTTGTATCCCTCGACGCACCTGTATATTTCAGACTGGAATTTTAAAAGCATAATATGAGGAAAAGGAAACAAGAATAATTGAAACACATGGTTATACATAGGTCAGGTCGAATCTATATCATGTAGGGCTCGCATCAGAATATTAGAATAATTTTCTTAATCTTGAAGTGACCCATTAACTAAACATTTCAGATTTCTGAGGTCAAACCTAGCCTGCTAAATAATGAATATTCAGGTCCAGGACTTTATCAGGGTAACTCATTCAATATCTGGGTTGGACAAGGCTATTGTTAGACATAAAACCAGAGAAAATGGGAACTACGCAATGCTCCCCTGCACAACCAACTAAGCACCCTCACAACCAACTACGCGCCCTCACATAAGTGTGGGCCCCACGCACTTTGTGAGGTTGCGCAGTTGTTGCGCAAGAAAAGGTTGCAACCCTTTTCTCTAAAACACTTGATGTATTATTCAAAAGGAGATTTGAACACCCAACCTATCTAGAGAAGCCTTACATACGTTTCTCTAACCATTAAATCTTCAAGTTTCAGCGCATTTTTAGTGTAACATATACCATTATACTTCTTTTTTCAAGACTTAGATAGGCCGCACCAGTGAGACCTGAGTTGACGATAAAGGGATGGGGTTGGCTTCTAGAAAATCCATCTTTATGTCATGAACTAGCGAAAAACAAAAACATGCCTTGATTTTGTAAAACCGAAGCATACATGTGCCTTTTTTTTGGGTACTTGTGCCTGTTTAACATAGATGTTTAATAAAATCTAAAATGTTGTTTACTAATTAACCCCGTTTTATCCCACTCAAAACTTGCTTTGTTTGTACGTAACTGGAAGCTCACAAAACAGGCATAACATTACCACACTTATGAATACAGGAACAAGAAGCATGGATTGGAACTTATTGAGAAGGTAAAATCACGATAATTAAGGAGTATGTTTGCCATAAATTTTCGTTACAAACTATTAACCTACACTGTCTATGCATAAATAGTTATACAAAATAGATCTATCATCTTGGTTAGATGAGATAAAGACATAAATATTCACGGAAGCTTAAACGGTATTATCTCAATGAAGGATAAACCCTTGCTCACTCCACGTATCGGGACCTACTCCTTTGTGTAACGGTTGGAGGACATCCACACCGTGAACGGCGAGAAATCCTTATGTAATCTTCTCGCTGCCAACTTTCACACAGCAACGAGAAGAAGAAAAGATGACGGCTACTTCTAGATGGAGGCAACTGTTATTAGAGAGATACAAACCCTAGGCAATGCATAGGTTTATACAAGGCCTAGAAATAGTGTCCTCAAATCACCTGGCTTGTACTTTCCACAATAAAGGGAAAAACATAAATACCTCTTGAAGTTTTTCCATAATAACATTCAGGATGTCTTTATCTAATTAACGCATAGGAAAGATCTGTAACAAATATTTTTCAAGACATTTGTTATAATGAAATTGAAAAGGAAGGGCCATGTTTTTGTCCCATAAATAATTAATAATGTCACAACCTATGAAGCACGGATTCTTTTAAGTGGCTCACGAATCGTACCCGATCGCATATCGGAGTCGGAAACTCTCGGATTCGCTCGAACTTGTAAATGACAACAACCTCCACTTGAATCGACGTCTCTCTCTTTTCTCTCGCAAATTAAGGCTCTCATAAATTTAAAAGTGCATTGAATATCTAACTTAATGCCATTATTTACTTATATTATTATATATTATATGTATATCTTAATATATATTCATATTTATTTAATTAAAAAATCAATATAAAAACGTATCCCGTATCCTAGATTTCTGGAAAATTGAGAATCCGTGAATCCATAGCGTATCGTATCCCGTATCTCCCGTATTTGTATCCGAACTCATGCTGCATAGGTCATAACCAGCATCTCCATTAATCAAAGCAGAGAACACTTCTAGCAACAGAGGATCATCGATGTCCTCAACATCCATCTTATATCCAGAACAAAATCGGTTCTATTCATCAAAACCAGTTTCTCATATAAGACATATATCGTTTCCTAATTTTAGATGTTTCAACCCCTCTACTTTCTCCTAATATCATCCTATAACCCTTCTAATCTTACAAGCACATTAAATCAGTTCCAATAATTTTCAGTATATAAACTCATTGCTCTCCAAAATCAGCTTCAATTGTCAGAACTAAGCACCCTCACACTAGTAACGAAAACGGAAGATTCACATCTAGGTACACAGCATTAAAAAGATACCGGTTACTATCATTTTTCATGCAAAACGCTTCTTACGATCTGACAAAGAAGTAACCCTGGCGGTCCTTTCGGATCCACTGCAATAAATCCCCTGAAAGGGTCGCCTCTACAAACCCGACGACATCATTCAATGCTCCAGCATCTACCAAATAATCGTCACTTGCATTTCCTTCACGGAAAATATGAGAGGCTCGAAAACCATCAAGAAACTCAATCCAACTCTATATATCATCAAGCATCAGCTTAGCTTTGCAATGCCATAACGAGGACCTTCATAATTAATCCAACCTATAACCCGGGCTAAATCACCTTCTAACCAAAGCTTGGTTACATGCAGCTCGAATACCGCAACGCACACAGCCTCTCTAGCTGCAGATAGTTCGACCAATGGAACCGTGAGACCCGCAAATCTCCACCCCTTAGCTTGGAGAACATGACCTCGTTCATCATGGAACAGAATACTTGCTCCGGCTATAGAGAATTCTTTAACCAAGCCATCAAAGTTGGCCTTAGGTTCATCACGTTGTGGGTGTAACCATTGAAAAACAAAGGGATTGTTAGGGTGTCCGGAGGACTCAGGATCACACTGGTTAGCTGTTGATGAACTTGAGTAGATATTGAGCTCATGGCACCAGAATTCTTTCGCTTGAAAGGAGTTTTCCCTTCCACCTCATTAAACACCACATCATTGTGTTGCTTCCATATTATCATCGGTGATCAAATGAAGAGCATTTCTAAAATATTGCTACCAATAAAAGTTTGCGACTTCGCCCCCAATAACCAATTCTAAACTAAATTATCACAGAGAATTTGCTGCATAACAAAAAGGGAAGGGAAATAGAGACACAAACCACAGAATTGGACTCGTCGTCATTGTCCAAGCTATCTTCAGTGACCGCATCGCGATCGACGTCGCCGATCCTCTCGATCTCACCGTTCCGGCCATCAACTGTATTAAGATCGTGCAAAGAGCTCTCGATGAAGGAATTCGACGGCCTCAGGGGGTAATGCGGGGCTGGAACCCTGGGCCCCATCGATCTCCAGTTCGAAACCCTAGAAAGATAAGGCCTGTCGGCAAGTTAGAAAACCCTAGCGCCATGGTCGTTTGAGATAATAAACCCTAGGTGCCAAGTTCTTAACGAGGATGATGGTTAGGGTAAGAAAGAAAATTGAGATAAATTTTGGGGAGATCTGAATAAAACACGAACCTGAGGTTTCACCTGCGGAGCCTGATTCCGAGCCTCTTACTTACAAGCAGGCGGCTCTTCCCTAAAATATATTCGGCAAGAAATTCTAGGAGTTAGAATTGACAAATATCACCCTCATGTAAGCATGGATACGGGTACCCCTGGTCTTGGGATTTATATATGGCCCTGTTGTTTGATGAGCTTATTTTTTTTAAGTGCCATAATTTCTTATAAATGATTAATTCTGTGAAAATCACTTATAAGTGTTTATGACAAAAATTGTTTAATGTTTGGATGATTTTGTATGAAAAGTTATTATAAGTAAATAGTGTGTTTGGATGGAAAAATAGATAAGTGATTATTGAGTGTAAAATGATCGAAATGACGTATCATTAATGTCATCTTAAATTTGGATGAGAAAACAAGAGGTGTTATGGTATATTGTTTGGTCAACTCTGTTATTATATAATCACTTATGGAATAAATTAGGAATTCCGAGCTTATTTTTAAGTTGGAAAAGATGTTATTTTTAAGCTAGTTATGATGGTACCCATGGTGAAATAATCGCTTATTGAATAGTAAAGTAAAGATTCAAGCACACTATCTATTTAGGACTCATCTTGATGTTATTGACTAAAAATAATCCAATTCGAACAGGCCCGGATCCTCTATAATCCATAATCTAGGAAAAGACCCTTAAATCCTTTACTGCTCCAACTCCATCCTTTTTATTTTTGCTATTTCTAGCTATTTGCGTGTGTGACGCGACGGTCGTGAATGCATATATGGTTTAAAGGAAGAAAAAACTTTCATACAAAAAACACTTAGCCAAGTACAACTAGGGTCCAGGTTCCTTTAGAAAAATTATTACTCTTGAATGGATATTATGTGCTTTTAACGGCCGATCATTTTTTCCCGTTGTCAAAAGACCCCTGATCTCGAAGCGGTAGTCAAGACTTCCATGGAAATTTTGTCTACGGTATCTACATAGTAACATGTTATATTTAACCAATTCATACAAACTATTTAAATATCACAGGAAATGATTTAGATGTTGATGGAGGTCCTTTTCGGGTCTCCGTCAGATGTTGTCTTCCGTTGATCTCCCGGTGGATTTTGGTGGTGATCTTCTGTTGCGTATGAATCTCAATGAGTTTTTGTGCGATTGGTGATTTGAGAAGTTTAGCGCCGAGTACTTGCAAAGAAGTCCCGGGGTGGTTTGGTACCACCGAGGACCCTCCGACGATCAAGTTAGTACTAGATCCGAGCAGAGTAACGGCTAAGTGGAGTAAAAATGGCTTACCTGACCCCTCTGTGATGGGGGTTTATATAGCGGTGATGGCACGCAGCAGCAGGCGCGAGAATCTCGCCAGCAGTTACGCTCCCGACGTCCCGCCCCGCGTAGAGAGCGGATCGCCCATTAATGGGGATCGCGGAGGCGTGGAACGTGGGATGTTGCTGGCGGAGAATCCGCGCATGGCGAGATTCGCGGAGCGGCGGTTACGTTTGCGAGCGGTGGAGCTGGTCGGAGGGGCCGAGGAAGACGGCCTCGGCTGGGGAGCTCGGAACCGAGCAAGAGGGTTGAGGAATCTTGATACTGTGGCAGCCCGGGACGAGCTAAGGGACCGAGGAGGCAAATTTGCAGGGGGCCCCGTGGAGGGCCAGCTTGTGCTTACAGGTCGGGTACAGGGGTGGCCTGGTCGGTCTTTGTGGGCCCTTCCTTCCGGGTCTTGGGACACGTCACCAGCCACGTGTCTTAATCTCGTATCGTCAATATTGAGCATTATCATTAGCCCCCCGCTCTTGTCACGACCAGCTAGCGGGTCGGGTCAGGAGTGGACTGCCAGGCCTCCCGATGTGAGCTCCTTCCTAAGGCTTTGTCGGGACGAGTCTTCAGGCCGTCAGTTGTCTTTTCTGCTAACGAATCAGGGCGAGATCTCTGCATTTAAGGAAGGTGCACCGGTTCGTGCATTCTGCCACTGAAGCGATGGTCCACGCGTCCACGCGTCAATTGGCCGACGCGACATACGCAAGCCTGCGGCGTCTGATAGGATGCGGTCCAGCGTAGGATCGGCACGTGGAGCGATCGGAGCCGCTGGACGCGAGGAGTCATTTTGGCGGGAGATGACGGGCGTCGTTGGATGGGGCCGCTTGCAGCAATAAGTAGGGGCGGGGCCCGCTCCAGGGCCCCTACCCTTTTATATTTCCTTTCTCTTAAGTCACGGCTGCTCGGCGTTCTTCTTCTTTTTGAATACATGGTTCGTTCCCACTCTTTAGGTTGCTCGCGCCAGAGGGAGGCCAGTGGCACGGTTGAGCCCCTGGCCGGCTCACGCCCTGTACCGGATGTTCTGCCGGCGATATGGCTGTCTGCTTCGTTGACGGCTCCTGGAGGTTGCTCCGGCGGCGGCCAGAGACGTCCACAGTTATCCGAGCCTCAGACGGGGGACAGAGGGGAGGGTGAGGACGGGGCCCCTCTTAAGAGAAAGAGGATAATTTCTCGCGCGTCGTCTTCGAGGGTCCCTGAGGGGATTTCCGTGCAGGAGGGGGCGCCGTCTTCACGGTTCCGTCTGGGGTTTCCGTTGCTGCTGGCCTGCTCGCCGGAATGGAGGAGTCGGCCTAGGGAAAGCTTCCGCATGGCTCCCTGAGGGCCCAACTGGAGGCCGTGGCTCAGGGGGCGGTCCAGGTACGAACTCCTCTACGTGTAGTTTTTCTGGTATTCCTTTCTTTGGCTCGAGGGCCTCCTGGTTTCTCATCCGCTTTCCATCAGGTCCTTCAACACTGCGCCCTTGCCGCTCGTATGGAGGCCGAGGGGGCGTTCCACGCATCGAGGCCGGTAGAAGCATTTCCCTCGGAGGTCGAGGTTTTGCGACGTGACCTGCGCCTGGAGAGGGCAAGGGCCGACGTCCTGGCAGCCCGGGCGGAGGCTGCGGAACTTGCCAATTCAGCGAGTCGGGGTGTCCATCGTCGTCTGAGTGCGTCCCTCCGGGTCGTTGATAGGAAGCTGGCGGATCTGACCGAACGCTTCGCGGCCATGGAGAAGGAGAGGGACGCCAGCAGGAGAGATGCTGAAGCGGCGCTTCTGGAGGCCCAGGTTGCCGAGGCTCGGGCTAAGAAAGCTGTGGCCGATTATCGGGCGTCAGAGCAGTTTTACGTCGAGCCCGGGGAGTATTCTGCCGTCGCGTGGAACAAGGCCCTGGACGCCGTGAAGGAGCAGCTTCCCGAGTTCGACGATGGCGAGCTCCGTGCTCGGGTTCCGCTTCCGGTGGCGAGGCCTCCGATGGAGGATGGCGAGGGGAGCAGGGTGCGCCCCTGGTGGCGAAATCTCCGGTGGTAAAGCCCCCGGCAGGCCGTGATGCCAGCGATGAGAGGATCGAAGTAAGCCTCATAGCAGTTTGTAGGGCTGGGGAGCCCCAGAATACCCTTTGTAAAAACTTTGCCTTTGGTAATAAAAGAAAATTCTTGTTTCATCGGTTTGCATTTCATCCTCTGTGTGTGAAGAATGTTTGCAAAATATCTCCGCTTGCACTGTTGGGTCAGCTATCTGTCTAGCGATCGTTCGTCGGGTTGATTTCGATCACTTGCCAAGCGTTGCCGAGGAGGCATCTCTATGGCCCTGGAGCCGAGGGGGGTGTTTCCCCCAATCAGAGCAAGGCTCTACTTAAATTTTGAAAATTCAAAATTCGAAGCAACGCTTCGGTTTCCGTGCGCAGCGCGCAATTTGCCACATGGCAGAAGCTGATTCGGCGGCGTAACGCCCGAGACAGTGCGTCCCATCAGAGCAAGGCTCTTCAGAAAACAAAATTAAGACTTAACTGCGCAAATGCATGGCAGCACGACACACGTGTCACACGCTGGTGAGTTGCGCAACAACAGAATGAAAATTTAAGTGAATCTTTTCTGTTCTTCTGTAAAACAGGGACCCTTGGATCAGAGATCCAATGGTGGGAAAATTCCCAAAATTATTCAGGAAAGATCTTGGTAACAAATTTAACAAATTTGTGAGCACTATAAATAAGAGCCCAGACCTCATTCAAATCATCAAGTAGAATCATCAAGAGAAGGATAAACTTCTGAAAAAAAAGAAGAGAAAGAACTCTTGAAGATTAATCAAGAACAAAAAAAAAGAAAGGTAAAATTTCTGAAGAACAGAAGATTAAAAAAGGGAATAATAAAAAAAAATATAAATAGTGCCTTGCACTTGATATGAACCCTTGGTTCTGTGAAAAGAAAACAAGAAGAAAAACTTGTTTTCTTTTGATCTAAATTTAGATCAAAAGTGCCATGCACTTTTGTTCTTCAATCTGAGAATTCTTGAGTTTCTGCAACTCATTACTTAAAAGGGCCTGGCCCAAATCAAATCACAAAAATCACAAAAGGGCAGAGCCCTATTTGGAAAATTCTTGAGGGCCTGGCCCAAATCAAATGGCAAAATAATAAAAGGGCAAGGCCCTGTTTGGAAAACTCTTGAGTTTCTGCAACTCATTATTTAAAAAGGGCCTGGTCCAAATCAAATCACAAAAGGGCAGAGCCCTGTTTGGAAATTCTTGAGGGCCTGGCCCAAGTTACAAAATAATAAAAGGGGCAGAGCCCTGTTTGGACTGGTTCTTTCAGTCAGGCAGAGCCTAAAATAAATAAAAAAAATTGGACTTAACCCAACCCTGGCTGTAAGTCCTTAAATTAAATTGATTGAGCAAAATGGCTCCCCTAAACCAATTCACGACCGGTTCGAGGGTACATCTCCGAACTCCTTTGACATCCGTCGTTGTAATTCCTCAACGACGTCAAAGAGGTGACGGGTCCCAACGACCACACATTAAAATTGGACCGAAACGTCCGTAAACTAAGATTGGACCGAAACGTCCCTAAACTAAGATTGGACCGAAACGTCCCCAAACTAAAATCGGACCGAAACGTCCCTAAATTAATAATGGACCACCACGTCCCTAAAACTGGCGATGGACCATTACGTCCCTAAACTGGAATATGGACCACTACGTCTTTAAACTGGTGACGGACCGAAACGTCCCCAAACTAATATCGGACCGAAACGTCCCTAAACTAAAATCGGACCGAAACGTCCCTAAACTAATAATGGACCACCACGTCCCTAAAACTGGCGATGGACCATTACGTCCCTAAACTGGAATATGGACCACTACGTCTTTAAACTGGTGACGGACCGAAACGTCCCTAAACTAATAATGGACCATCACGTCCCTAAAACTGGCCATGGACCGCCACGTCCTTAAATTGGCACAATAGAGCCCAAATGCTCTTTTGTCGGATCTAAACGGTCTCGCCTAAGTAGATCTTAGCCCCAAATACGGTTAATGTGTCCTTAGATATTTAAATAAACAATAAAACCCCAAATCAACTTTGGTTCAAGGGTACATCTCTGAACTCCTCTGACGCCTGTCGTTGTAATCCCTCAACGACGTCAGAAAGGTGACGAGTCTCGACAGCCAGATAATTAAATCGATCACTGCGTTAAGTTGATCTTAGTCCAAAACAGGACTAAAGTATTCTTGACGAACGTTTAAGTTGATCTTAGCCGCAACGCGACTAATGTATCCTTAAACCAAAAACACCAAACCCAAATCTAAGTAAATACGGATTTGGACTAATCCACGTCCTACGGGCGACGGCATTACTCAGTCTCCGTATACAATCTACGGGCAACCACAAACAAAACAAACACACACGACACGAAGTGAAATTCTGGAGAAGGAGAAAGTTGTTACCGCGATGCGGTAACGTAATTAACTGCAGGGGCTTGCGCCTGCAGGGAAGAGCATCCCCACAATCAAAAACCCCTCACCCTGAGGGGGAATCTGACGAAGTCTGCTACATCGGCCGCATCCGTCTAAACCTCCGATACACGGTGCCATAAATCAACTTGGCATCTTCGGAGAGATAAACGGATAAAACCAAATAGCATCTGCCCCGAACCTCAGGCACGGACGCGACGTCCAGGCCGCCGTTCGGAGGGGAACAGATTCTGGCACGCCCGGTGGGACCTTTTCCTCTTTCCACTCCACACTTCGTGTGTCGTCTTCGCGAATTAATCGCGGTTTGTTAAATGGTTGTCTTCGGATTTCAAGTTGCTAAGATTTGGTCTTTTATCTGGCGCAGAATTCGAGATTCAATGGCCTCCAATTGCACCAGCTGCTCGAAATGCCACTGCAACAAACGCTCCACTTCACCAGGAGGGGTGACGTATGGGCCCCAAGCGGCTTCTTTCCTTACTCTGCCGGTAGGCCAGGTGACCCAGGCCACCACCGGCCTGTTTTTCGGGACCATGGTCCCCCCTGCAAGCTTCTCTATGCCGATATCCGCACCAGAAGCGAACAAGAAGTCGGTATTTGACCAGCTCACTGCTACCACGACCCCTGTCAACGGGTCGCCCGCTACTAAGCTGACAGCCTCTGTTTTCACCAGGCTAGGTCAGGATCATAAAGTGGTTGTCCCAAAGAGGGCAATGGCCACTGCTTCGGAAGTCGTTGAAGCGGCTTCTCCCATCAGAGAGTCGGTCTTCACAAGACTGACGGTTCCCACTCCTCCCCCAGTTGGTCAAAAAGCATCAGTCTTCGATAGGCTGACGTCGACAGTTACCCCACACCCAAACAGGGGGCAACAAGAAACTATCTCGATTTCCGAGCCAGTCCCAACGGCTCGTCGTGCGCGACGCCGCCATTGGCAGCGAGTAAGGAAAGCAGGGGGCAACTCCCCCTCAGGGCTAACCCCACCTGCTCCAGCGGTGGAGGTCAATGCTGCTGTTCCAACGGGGAACAGCTTCGAATTGCTGAGGAAGGTGAAAAAGAACTCTCCGGTTGCTACATTGAAAAGGTCTCCTCCGCCCATGGAAAAAGCTTCGGAGACGAAGCAGGAACAGCCCCCTCAACGGCTATCTTCAAAAGTTTATAAAGTATGGCGTAGGGTTCACGACTCTGTGATCGATCCAGACCACTTGCGTCACCAGAAAAGGGCGAAGGTGGAAAATAACAAAAACTGCCCCATTAAACAGCAGGGGGCGACGGTTGCTAGGATGCCCATTACAACGGCTCCTTTAACCTCGATAGCCCACAAAAGAAGGAGGCCAGAGAAAGCTCCCGCAACAGCAGCAAGAGTTAAAAGCGGTGAACCTAAATGCCCCAAGTCAGGGGGCATAACAGTCCATACGGTCTATATGGCTTCTGGAAAGGAAGAGAGTCGTACTTCTACGGGTCACCGACCACTTACCCGGTCGGTAACCAAGGCCCAGGAGCAACAACAGAAGCTCCAGGAGATGATGACTACAATGGCCGCACTCACGGAGCCAAAGGAGAATTCTGGGACGTCCTTAGACGAACGCCGAGAGGAAGAGACCGACGCCGAGTTCCTCCGCCGAGTACTGGAAAAGAGAGACAAAGAGGCTGCTGAACAAGCAGCCAATATACAGCGTATGGGCCTCCTCTTCCAGGACGTGATAGGAATGATGATACAACCAGACCCCCCAACTGAAGAACCCCCGATCGTCCTTGAAGATGATAGGGGAGAGACATCAAACCCTCAGCCTGTTCTATCGACAGCTAAAGAGGATACCATATCAAAAGCTGATTTGGATGAATATATTGCCCAACAAATACGGGTGCATCAGGCGACTGAAGTAGCCGGTCAGATCGTGAAAACGGGGCGGCCATATCCGGGCTGGTATAACCAAATCAAGTACCCGCCGGGTTACACGATTCCCAAGTTTCATGTTTACAAAGGGACCGGCAATCCCCATCAACATGTTGCCCAGTTCAGGGCGCTTTGTGGTAATACAGGCGACGACGACAAGTTGTTACTTCGCCAGTTTGTTGGAAGCTTATCAGACACAGCGTTTGAATGGTATTCTGAGCTTCCCAATAACTCTATTAAAACCTTTGCGGAGATGGAGCTGCTCTTCACCCAACGTTTTGCAAGTGCCAGTGAGCGTACTCCGATGACGGCGCTGATTAACGCCAGGGTAAAGCTGTAAGTCGATGTAGTACACCCCAGTACTTGTGGGGAGGCGGAATTTTCAAAAACGATCAAGTTTAAAGAACGAACATCGACTAACCGCTTGAATCGAAGCTAAACTATAAATAACCGTACACAAAGAGTTTCTTTTCAATTGTGTTTAGGGATTATACCTAATGAAACCGGTCCTTCGTCTTTGTGTCCTCCTTTGTTCTCCTCGACCTTCTCTAGGTAGTAGACGATCCACCCGAGAGCAAAACACCAAGCTACACCTCTAACTTGAGGTAACTAATCTACTTTGATTGCTAATCAAAGAAGAAAGGATGATATAGAGTGAAGGTAATGGATGTTTAAGTCTAACTAAACCTTTGATCTCAACACATGAGGATTTAGGATTAGTTTCTTGAAGATGAGAGCTTGAGGAGAGAGAATGTGAGATAAGATAATGAGATGAGAG
The DNA here is from genome assembly GCA_030015575.1 of Agapanthus africanus. NCBI lineage: Eukaryota > Viridiplantae > Streptophyta > Magnoliopsida > Asparagales > Amaryllidaceae > Agapanthus > Agapanthus africanus. The sequence continues at coordinate 258,568,330 of JASDDO010000024.1, forward strand.
AGTGTATCATAATATATTATGAAGCATTCTTATTTTTAGAATAATGAATAATAGAAATGAATAAGCATGCTTCATAAATGAAAAATGGTGATTCATTAAGCATGTGTCATTATCATTTATGGTGCAATAATGATAATGATGAATCACCCTCATGACTCACAATCTTATCCAAAGTAACCTCCTTAGTCACATCTTCTAGAAGCTTCTCGCACAATTACGAGAACGCCCCTCCGATCCGCAAAAATACGGAAAAACTTTAGACTGTAAAAATCCAATAACCGGATACCAGTAACTGGCTTAAACCAAAGCCGACTGGTAAAAACTGTCCGAAAGTCGTACGTGCGTAAACGCACGTATGCGTCCGAACCCTTTGTCGCAAAACCATGCGACCTCTATATCGTTTTGCCTGGAGTAGGAAACTCTCTGTGTGGGACTCTAGAGACTCGACTACTACGCTGGCAGTGGATTTAACCACAGACCACAAGCGGCACTAGCTGTACGTAACGGTCCCCAGGTAGTTGTCGATAAGAAGGCCGATGAGGAAACCCATCCGAACTCCTACTGAGTCTGATGTGACAATCTCCATACAGTCCGGTCCGTTCGTCCAGGACTATCGCATATCGGGCCTAGGGGGGCGGCAAGCGTCAGTCCCCTAATAGCGGTATAAGTCGTGTCGGAGGGAAGCCCATTACACCCTGAGAAACTACTGGAACCTACCAGTAAATCTCGCTTGCCCTGGCCAGGGACTTTGCGTAATGGCTCTCTGACACAGCACGATATCTACTCCCAATACCGGGAGGGATGAATCCTGTCTAACCGCCACTGCCTCCAAGTGCTCGGGACTGCACCCAACTGCTACCTGTTTGCACGACTCCTTTGAGCCGTGGTAGGGTAGCAATCTAAGAATAGTGGGACACACTCGAGGCGAAGTAGCAGTGTCAAGTCTGCGGACTACGCTGTACTCATGTCACCTGGGAACTGTTCACTGACGACTGGTATCAAACCAACCAACAGTTCCCTGTGAGTCCTGTCCGGTGTACCCGTAACCTAACAAGCACCTGTATACTATCTCCAGTACGACGTACTGACGGCTGTGGGACAGACCATCTCCCCAACTGGGATGAGAAGCGTACAAACCAGTCTACTCCGGAGTATCGATGCTCTGTCTCGATAATCCAACGACCAGGGACCTGAATAAGGATGTGCTTGTAGACTACCCAGCCCCCACTAGTGTGACTGCCATCACAACGCTGGTAGACAAGCAAGATCCTAAGAGCTCTATCAATACGTACACTCACATATTAAGATAGAAAAACCAAGTAGCATACTACCATGTTTAGCAAGACTGTTATATACATGTAAATATCCCAAGCTTCCATTAAGTAATATACAAGCTAGTATGATACAGTAATGGCCTTCTAGGGCATAAACACTAACAATCTCCCACTTGCACTAGGGCCATGTACTGGCATATCGCAGACCGATGATCTCGAGTAGCCTCTCGAACTGAATCTGAGGTAGGGCCTTCGTGAATGGATCAGCAATGTTCTCTTCAGTAGCAACTCTCCGAACCTCGATCTCCTGACGATCAATGATCTCCCTGATCAGGTGATACCGCCTCAAGATGTGTCTGGACTTTTGATGGGACCTTGGTTCCTTCGCTAAAGCTATAGCTCCGTTGTTGTCGCAATACAGAGGTATTGGATCAACTATGGTAGGAACCACTTGAAGTTCTGTTAGGAACTTCTTCATCCAGACCGCTTCTTTTGCGGCATCGCAAGCAGCTATATACTCTGCTTCCATCGTCGAGTCGGCAACGGTGTCCTGCTTGGAGCTCTTCCAGCACACCGCCCCTCCATTGAGGGTAAAGACATAACCCGACATGGACTTGGAATCGTCCTTATCACTCTGGAAGCCGGAATCAGCAAAGGCCTCCAACCTGAGGTCTTTTCCGCCGTAAACCAAGAACATCTCCTTAGTCCTCCTCAGGTACTTGAGAATGTTCTTTACTGCTATCCAGTGTTTCTCCCCTGGGTCTGACTGATACCGGCTTACCACGCTCAGTGCGTAAGCTACATCTGGTCTGGTACACAACATCGCATACATTATAGAGCCTACCGCAGAAGCGTAGGGTATAATAGACATGCGTTCCCTTTCCAAATCAGTCTTGGGAGACATCTCTTTGGAGAGGGTGATTCCGTGACAAGCCGGTAAATTACCGCGCTTAGAATCTTCCATACTGAATCTTTTCAGTATAGTGTCGATATACCTGGACTGCGAAAGTCCCAACATCCTCTTGGATCTATCACGATAGATCCGGATCCCCAGAATGTAAGAGGCATCACCCAGGTCTTTCATGGAGAACCTTTGTGACAAGAATCCTTTGACAGATTGTAGCATAGGAATGTCATTTCCTATCAATAGAATATCATCCACGTACAAGACGAGGAATACGACACATCTGGCTACAGCTTTACTATATATGCACGGTTCATCTGGATTTTTGATAAAGTCATATTCTTTGACTGTCTCATCAAAACAGATGTTCCAACTCCGCGATGCCTGCTTTAGTCCATAAATGGACTTAAGCAGCTTGCATACTTTCCCGCTGCTCCCACTCTGATTGAAACCCTCTGGCTGATCCATATAAACGCTCTCTTCTAAATTTCCATTCAGAAAAGCCGTCTTTACGTCCATCTGCCATATTTCATAATCATGGAAGGCAGCAATTGCAAGAAGGACCCGAATGGATTTGAGCATAGCCACTGGAGAAAAAGTTTCGTCATAGTCCAAACCAGGTCTTTGACGAAAACCCTTTGCAACAAGTCTAGCCTTATAGGTTTCCACCTGTCCATCTACACCAATCTTTTTCTTGAAGATCCATTTGCATCCTATGGGTTTTACCCCATCTGGAGCAAAGTCCAAAGTCCATACTTTGTTGGTGTACATGAACTCCATTTCGGTCCGCATTGCATCTAGCCATCGTACCGAGTCGCCGCTCTGGATGGCCTGCCGGAAGTTAGTAGGTTCATCATCATCTATGATGCAATCCTCTCTATCCCCATCTATGAGAAAACCGTAGTATCTCTCAGGCGGATGAGACGGCCTACTACTCCTGCGGAGGGGTGCGGGAATGTTCTGTTCTTCTTGAACCTCTGGTTCTACCAAACTTTCAGTAGCAGTTTGTGGTTCTGGAATTTCTTCCAGTTCTATTTCGCTCCCACTTATTTCTTTTTCTAAAAACTGATTTTCCAGAAAATGGGCATTACGAGAAACAAAAACCTTTTGTTCCTCTGCGTAATAGAAATAATATCCCTTGGAGTTCTTTGGATATCCCACAAACATACATTTTACTGATCGTGCCTCGAGCTTGTCCACATGCTGCTTTTTAACAAAAGCTGGACATCCCCAAATCTTCATATGCTGAAGATGGGGTTTCTTCCCAGTCCACATCTGATATGGAGTGGTAGGCACAGTCTTGGTAGGAGCCCTGTTCAGAAGATATGCCGCTGACTCTAGCGCATAACCCCAGAAAGATCGCGGTAACTCAGCATTACTCATCATGGATCGTACCATATCCAATAGGGTTCGATTCCGTCTCTCCGATACACCGTTATGCTGTGGAGTGTATGGAGGAGTAAGCTGAGAGAGAATTCCTTTCTCTTTTAGGTAACCTAGGAACTCGGCACTTAAGTATTCTCCATCTCGATCAGATCTTAGTGTCTTAATACTTTTGCCGGTTTGGTTTTCTACTTCATTCTTATACTCTTGGAATTTCTCAAAAGCCTCGGATTTATGTTTCATCAAATAAATGAATCCGTATCTTCAGTAATCATCCGTGAAAGTAATGAAATAGGAAAAACCACCTCTCGCATGTATAGACATTGGACCGCATACATCGCTGTGTATGAGTCCTAAGAGCTCGCTCGCTCTTACTCCTTGTCCAGTAAATGGAGTTTTTGTCATCTTTCCTTTGAGACAAGATTGACAAGTGTCATAAGATTGATATTCGAACGTGTCCAAATATCCTTCTCTATACAACTTAGTCAACCTTCTCTCATTGATGTGACCCAGTCTACAATGCCATAAGAAAGCTTTATTTAAATCTGGAGACTTTCTTTTTAGTGTGTTCTGGACATTGAAAATTTGGAGTTGGTTTAACACATATATGCCGTTATTTAGAGTACCGGACCCAATCAAACCATGATTAAGGTGGATGTTAACAACATCTCTTACAAACGTGAAATCATAACCTTTATTTGATAACAAGGAAACTGATATGATATTACACGTTAAGCTTGGTACAAAATAACAGTTATGCAAAACCAAAATATGTCCACTCGTCAATCCTAGGTGATAATCCCCGACGGACGCAGCTCCCACGCTAGCTCCGTTAGCAACCCTGAGGATCATATCACCTTCCTTCAGCACTCTACGGTTTCTCAGTGCCTGCAATGAATTGCAAATATGAGATCCTGATCCGGTATCCAATACCCAGGAAGTAGAGTTGATTGACAGACAATTCTCAATTACAAACACACCTGAAGTCGAAGCCACAGCTTGCTTCGGTTCCTGGTTCTTGGCGATCCACGCCTTGCAATCCTTCTTCCAGTGCCCTTTCCTGTGACAATGGAAGCACTCATCCTGGCCAACTATCGGTACTGCTATCTTTTTCTTTCCCTTCTTTCCCACCTTACTAACACCTCCTCTAGGTTTGGTTGCGGCCTTCTTCTTCCTTCCTTTGGCCCTAGCCTTGGACCCGGAAGAAGATGCACCGCCAACAAACATAGCGGGTGTTTCCCTTGCCTTCTGCAAGGTGCCCTCTGCACTCCTTAACATGTTCAGGAGTTCCGCAAGTTCAACTTCTTTTCCTTGAAGATTGAAGTTGAGGATAAACTGGGCGTAGGTGGGAGGAAGGGACTGGAGAATAAGGTCTGTATAGAGCTCATTATCCAAAGTCGTCCCAAGGTCTGCGAGCTCCTCAATATAGCCGATCATCTGTAGGACATGTTCACCTACCGATGACCCGACAGCCAACCTCGCTCGAAACAATTTCTTAGAGGTCTCGTATCTTGCTATACGAGATTGCTCTCCATAAAGTTCCTTTGTATGGAGAAATATGCCATCTAGGGACATATCCTCGTGCCTCCTCTGATGTTCATTGTTCATCGAGGCAAGCACGATGCACTTGGCTCTCGCGCAATCTAAATCCCAGGTTTTGCGGATTTCCTTATCCGCATTGCTGGATTTGGGACCAGGGACAGCAGGTGCCGTAGCGGTGAGGACGTACCCCAATTTGTCATAGGTCAAGGCCATTTTGACATTCCGCAGCCAATCTTTATAGTTTGGCCCCGTCAGTATATTCTTTTCTAAAAGTAACTTAAGTCCAGTCATTTTCAGGGTCGCTGCAATTAGGAGAGAGAGAGAAGAAAACACTTTAGCATGATGCTCTTGCAAGTTTAGAGTGGTTTTTAGTTTATCTAAACTGGATGGCTCCCACTGTTTCTCGAATCCTTCCTCAAACCATAAAAGAAGAATTAGCCAGGACTATTCTCACCGTACAATACTTGCTTAACCGTTCAGCCAGGCTGGTGTCGGTACTTCGAGGGAGGTTTTCCAACGCTTTCGCGAAGTTCCTTAATTAAATAACCTCTTTTCTCTGGGGGCGTAACCCCGCTGACACTTTTCTGGACACCTACTAGGTTTATAGCATTGATCGTTAAGTGACGAATATCCTGATAAGTAGCATATACTCACAGTAGGATCGGGATCCAAATATCATCGTATGATAATGTTGAAGGAATCCTACCAACATTCATCAAACTCCAAATGGTATGCATCTCTTTGCAAATTTCAATTTCTTTAGAAATTCCCGATATAAGTTTTTGCCCCATGCTCTTATGACCTTGGCTTTGGTCAAAATGTCATAAGTCACATGTCAAGTTCTACCCGTCATTATCTTGTCAATTTGAACCATCCGTATATACCCCTGACTTTGGTCAAATGGTAATACGACTGTCCCAAACCAACTCATCTATCTTATGCAACAAATGAAAACCCAGCAGCTACCAAACACTATGCCTTGACTTTGGCCAAAATGCATAGCTTGAATACTACTGAATACCCAAATGAAATGACGGAGGGCTACGAATGGTTTTGGCGAAACCGTGAACGTAGTGAACTTGATATAACCGAAGGAACCTGATAGCTTTTAAAAGGAGTGGTTAAAGCTCCGCATTTAAAAATATCTGTTTTAAAAATAACCGAGTGGTTTCTTTTAAATTGTTCCAACGATTTAAACTTGGTTTATTTTCTTTGCATTATAGATAATGCGTCCCATCATTAACCTATCATTGCAGAAAACAACGAAAATATGACGTCCTCTTATGCCATCCGCATTCGCCACGGGGTCCCGTCATCACTCGTTAGGTTACTTAACTAACGACAGAGCGGGGGCTGGGCTAGCGCGGGTGTAAAACATAAGTGACGTCTAAATAGCTACAATATATATAGATATTTTACATTCGTCTGACGCAATGATATTCATTCCAGAACACAGATAAACAATATTGGATTTGCAAGCAATGTGTATTTCTTTTGAGCCTGCAAGAAAAGACAGATTACACAGTTGTGATGAATAGCCGATACCCCACCCTCGACCCCTACGGGTACGGCAAACTACCCGCCCGGCAGTTTGTGTACCCCACCTTGGGTCAGTCCTAGGAGCAAAAACAGTAAAATGAAATAATACAACGGTGGCTACAACCGCAACCTGGAAGTGCCCCGCAAAAATAATATTACAACAAATTACATTTACAACAAATGAATTAAGCAATAACCCATTGCAAACCCCGGCTATACACCACAACAGTCCAATACAGTTTATATGCACAAACAGATATAACCATTACAGAAATGTGCAACCCCCTGCCAACCGACATACTAGCAGTTAGGGGAGGTTTACGAACACATTTATCAATCACAGATATAATCCAATATGCAAATACTGTACAATTTCGATCGATTAAACAACATCAATATTGCTCCAAAATCTGCTCTGTTAAACAGTAACCTGAGCAAATATTAAATATTCCAGAGAACCCCAAATACCAGAGAGGACCCACACACGAAATACGAGTCCATGACTCGGCAACTCGGCCGCGGAACCGCGGCGGATCGGTGGGATCCGCCGCGCTTCCGCGGCTCTTTAGCCGACTCATGGGCTCGAATTTCTTGTGTGTTCTTCTGGACTGTTTACTAGCTTTCTGAGCTTACCTGAAAAATTTTATGACTTCATTTTAAGTTCGACAGAAACTGAACAGATTTAGGGTTTTCCGGCTTTGTTTTTCCGTTCGAAATTCGTACAAATTTGCAATCAAGTTATTTAGTGTTTAGCGAGGCTCTGATACCACTGTAAGTCGATGTAGTACACCCCAGTACTTGTGGGGAGGCGGAATTTTCAAAAACGATCAAGTTTAAAGAACGAACATCGACTAACCGCTTGAATCGAAGCTAAACTATAAATAACCGTACACAAAGAGTTTCTTTTCAATTGTGTTTAGGGATTATACCTAATGAAACCGGTCCTTCGTCTTTGTGTCCTCCTTTGTTCTCCTCGACCTTCTCTAGGTAGTAGACGATCCACCCGAGAGCAAAACACCAAGCTACACCTCTAACTTGAGGTAACTAATCTACTTTGATTGCTAATCAAAGAAGAAAGGATGATATAGAGTGAAGGTAATGGATGTTTAAGTCTAACTAAACCTTTGATCTCAACACATGAGGATTAAGGATTAGTTTCTTGAAGATGAGAGCTTGAGGAGAGAGAATGTGAGATAAGATAATGAGATGAGAGAGAGTGTATCATAATATATTATGAAGCATTCTTATTTTTAGAATAATGAATAATAGAAATGAATAAGCATGCTTCATAAATGAAAAATGGTGATTCATTAAGCATGTGTCATTATCATTTATGGTGCAATAATGATAATGATGAATCACCCTCATGACTCACAATCTTATCCAAAGTAACCTCCTTAGTCACATCTTCTAGAAGCTTCTCGCACAATTACGAGAACGCCCCTCCGATCCGCAAAAATACGGAAAAACTTTAGACTGTAAAAATCCAATAACCGGATACCAGTAACTGGCTTAAACCAAAGCCGACTGGTAAAAACTGTCCGAAAGTCGTACGTGCATAAACGCACGTATGCGTCCGAACCCTTTGTCGCAAAACCATGCGACCTCTATATCGTTTTGCCTGGAGTAGGAAACTCTCTGTGTGGGACTCTAGAGACTCGACTACTACGCCGGCAGTGGGTTTAACCACAGACCGCAAGCGGCACTAGCTGTACGTAACGGTCCCCAGGTAGTTAACGATAAGAAGGCCGATGAGGAAACCCATCCGAACTCCTACTGAGTCTGATGTGACAATCTCCATACAGTCCGGTCCGTTCGTCCAGGACTATCGCATATCGGGCCTAGGGGGGCGGCAAGCGTCAGTCCCCTAATAGCGGTATAAGTCGTGTCGGAGGGAAGCCCATTACACCCTGAGAAACTACTGGAACCTACCAGTAAATCTCGCTTGCCCTGGCCAGGGACTTTGCGTAATGGCTCTCTGACACAGCACGATATCTACTCCCAATACCGGGAGGGACGAATCCTGTCTAACCGCCACTGCCTCCAAGTGCTCGGGACTGCACCCAACTGCTACCTGTTTGCACGACTCCTTTGAGCCGTGGTAGGGTAGCAATCTAAGAACAGTGGGACACACTCGAGGCGAAGTAGCAGTATCAAGTCTGCGGACTACGCTGTACTCATGTCACCTGGGAACTGTTCACTGACGACTGGTATCAAACCAACCAACAGTTCCCTGTGAGTCCTGTCCGGTGTACCCGTAACCTAACAAGCACCTGTATACTATCTCCAGTACGACGTACTGACGGCTGTGGGACAGACCATCTCCCCAACTGGGATGAGAAGCGTACACACCAGTCTACTCCGGAGTATCGATGCTCTGTCTCGATAATCCAACGACCAGGGACCTGAATAAGGATGTGCTTGTAGACTACCCAGCCCCCACTAGTGTGACTGCCATCACAACGCTGGTAGACAAGCAAGATCCTAAGAGCTCTATCAATACGTACACTCACATATTAAGATAGAAAAACCAAGTAGCATACTACCATGTTTAGCAAGACTGTTATATACATGTGAATATCCCAAGCTTCCATTAAGTAATATACAAGCTAGTATGATACAGTAATGGCCTTCTAGGGCATAAACACTAACAAAAGCCCGGCGAGACGTGGGTTCAATACGCTATACGGTGGCGTAATCTATGGTCTAAGTGTGAACAGCGCATAGAAGAAGCCCCTGCGGTGGGAATGTTTGTTGGAACGCTTGATCCACAGGCAACCATCTCACAGTTCATGATGTTCTTCAAGCCGACTTCCTTCCAGGCTTTGATCGACAAATTAGCGCAGATGGACCATATGGGCCATAAACCCCCTCTCCCAAAGCCGGACTCCCGAAACGATAAAGGAAAGGGAAAAGCGATCATCGTCGCTAATACCCAACAACAACCGAACGACTCGAAGCCAGTTGCTCGTCCGAACAATACGCGCCCATACGTACCCCTTGAGGACAGGATGGGACGTGCTTACTCCTTCCCCCGTGATAAAACAAGGAGGCTATTCGAGCTGGCATTGCGCAACAGGCTCATAAATCTGCCAGATCCAAAACGTCCGTCACAACCAAGTGACGTCAACGAGCCCAATTACTGCCCTTATCATCGAGTGCTAGGCCATCCAATTGAGGATTGCTACGTTTTCAAGAATTGGCTTGAGAACCAGTACCGTCAGGGCAAATTTGCACTATCTGACAAATGGAAGGTGAATCCTCCGCAGCCCCACACCTCTAAGGGGACGAATACGCCGGGGGCAACATGCTCCGTTATTGAAGAAACTCCCTGGGAGGTTGTATTATCAACCAAAACGAGGAGAATGCTAAATGATCTTCAGACCTGTCCAGCGGTCAAGTGGAAGAACCCCTTGGAACCGCAGGTTATTGAGGGGATGTTGAAGCCACGACCGACCCCGAAGACCGATGGTAGCAGTTCGAGCGCTCATAGTCAACCTTCAAAATCTTCGAAAAAGAAGAAGAAGAAATCTAAGAAGCCCGTTAAGACTGGTGACAAGCGCACGGACTTACAAAAGCAAATCGATGCGCTGGATGAATATAACCAAAAGGCGCGAACTCCCATCACGCTCCAAGATTTCCTTGATCACGTCTTCCAAAAAGAAGGTGAAGGAGAAAGTTCATCGGATGAATCTGACGAATATGTGGCAAGCTGTCATATGATCTCCCATTCGACCACGAACGATGAAGGAACTTCTGGCACTGAAACCCTGGGGGCAAATGCCGAATCAGGAACCCCAGGGTTACCGGTTGAAATGATTAGCGCGTTTCTTAATGAAGCTCGGTTGAAAAGCAAAGCTGATCGAGAACGCGAGACGGCTATATTCGAAAGGGCCAAGCGTCAGCGACTTGAGGAAGGAGCTGAAATGATCCCGTTAGAGCAAAATGCCTCCACCACTGACAAAAGCCAATTCAAAATAAAAAAGAAATTTGCTAAGGCCATATCGATGGGCATGAAGCTACCACCCTCTGAAGAAAAAGTTACTGGCATGGTAGAAATGCACCCCTCTTATTGCTTATACCATCAGAAGGTCTCGCATTCCACCCGAGATTGCAAAGCTTTCAATGGATGGTGGCAAGGATACGTCGCTAATCGACAACGATTTAAACGGGAAAAACGTAAAATTCGCCAAGAGCAAAGAAATGCGACTAAAGAACTTGAAAGAACTGCCGGCAATTGTCACACAGTTAACACTACCGGATCACAAGTGCCTACATTTGGGAGCGACTCCGATGAAGAGCTAGAGCTTGGCCCCCTCTTCGAAGAATCCACTTCGGGAAAAGAAAAAGAACTGAAAGCCTGCGAGAATATACAGCTGCGCAATCGAACATTACCCGAAAAGAACCTCGGACCCTTGAATAAGAAAAACAAAGGGAAAGAGAAGGTCTTTGAAGACATCGCTTTGGATGACCAAGTTGCGGAAGAATTAACCGCCAAGAACCCCCCAAAAAGGAATAAAGTAGATTACAATGTCTTGGCGCATCTGAGAAAGCTACCCTCACAACTCAGCATTCTCGATGCCCTATTGCTATCGAAAGAAGCGAGGGATTCTTTGATTAAGGTCCTACAAGATCCGGACCAGTTCCAAGCCTTCTTAGCCGAACAAAAGATGAAGGATGAATTGGAAGAGGTGCACACAGCCGACGTTGCTTTTGGTGATGAAGACCTTCTCCTCGGGACGTGTGAACACAATCGCCCCCTTTATGTCTCAGGATACTGCCATGACATAAAGATAGGAAAAATCTTGGTCGATAACGGATCGTCTGTCAATTTACTCAATGTGCGAGTGTTAAAGGAGATTTGCATGAGTGTCCAACACCTCGCCCGGGACAAAATCACCATCTCCGGTTTCGACTCTCAATCCTCAAAGACTCTTGGATCTGTGATATTGACGCTACGCTTCGGGGTGCTCGTCACAGACATTAAATTCCATGTTATAGACGCCAAGACGTGCTACAATGCTCTGCTCGGCCGACCATGGCTACACGAATACAATATCATCCCTTCTACACAGCATCAGTGCATGAAGTATTCTAGGGACGGCCTCGAGTACACAGTAGCAGGAGAGTTGAATCCATTTTCTATGAAGATGCCAAATACTTCTTACCGAGTTTCGAAGACACGGAAAGGTGTCACAAACCGGAGAACAAAACTAACGCAACCATCCCTGTCTTCGGCAGTGACACCGAGGAGGAGGAGGATATAATTTATTCAGGTCCATCCCAGTCCACCAGGCCAGGACCATCTGTTCCTTCATTGATCTTCGGTAGTGATTCAGAGGATGAAGTTCATGCTGTATTCCCCGCTCGGCCCTTAATACAGATTTCCACTGATGAAGAGCGAAGTCTGCAGGTAACCATGGTGCCGCTTGAACATTACAAAGAACTGGATGCACTCGACACCAACAGCGTAGAAGAATTGCAGACATTCTATATCCCTCCCGGAAGAAAAGGCGAGAAGGCAATCCTATTCTACCGTTCTGAAGAAAACAAGGTGGAAAAAGAAATTTGGCATGGTGCAGATCCCACGCTCGACAGGCTTCAGCCTATCCGTCTTCCCAGATATTATACCGAAGGTTTGAAGAAACTGCTGAAACGCCAAGGGATGTCCTTCACACAGACCGTCAGAAAAGCCAAATTCTATGACAAGGTCTGGAACGTTCCCGGAACTCAATGCAAACTGCCTAACGGGAGAACGGAAACGAAAGGGCTCGGGTATGTTCGCTCAAAGAAGCGGGAGCTAGTAAACAGCTGTTATGCCATGTATGACTTTGATGAAGAAGCGGACGCTCAATGGGAAGACGCTAATCCTGAATCAGCAAGAGTTCCTGATGCAAGACCTCCCAATCCATCGTCTGAAGACCAGATGAGCAAACTTATAAAGGATACGAGTCAAAAAGCCCGAGATGATCACGATCGTGAAATGGCAATCTATGAGAAAGCCAAGACACAGCGTCTCCTTCGACAGGCAGTAAAGAACGAAGATGCTGCTCCACGTCAGCCTGCTACAAAAAGGGGTCGACACGAAAGCAAAAACAAGTCGAAAGGCCGAAAAGGTGCTCGACAACCACAAAGCAGAGCTAAGAAGCCACGCATCCGAGAGTCGAGCGTTATTGACTTAGCCCTCATGAAGAAAATGGGTCGAGCATACTCGTTTCCTCGGAACAAAACAAGGAAAATACTTGATCTTGCTCTAAAACATCAAATGCTTACTCTGCCAGAGTCTAAACACCCTGAGCAAGCGGGCGAAGTCTCCAACCCAAATTATTGCTCTTACCATCGAGTAGTAGGGCATCCGCTTGAAGATTGCTTCACCTTTAAGAATTGGGTTGAGGACCAATATCAGCTCGGCAAATTTGCGTTGTCTGACAGTTGGAGGGTAGCGCCGCCGCAAAAGCACGAACCCGAAAACACAAGGATAAAACCAACTCCGCATTGGGATTGCCAGAAAATTCGCACCTGCCATGTGATAACAATATTAAAAGAAAGGTCCGAGGACATGAACAACCTCCCTTGGTGCTTTGAAAGCGGCAGTGATGAGGTAATCTCAGAATTTCCCCCAGCTCCGAAAGAACTGGAGGATGGAATCCATACCACTGCGGATAATCTCAAGAAAATTGAGTTGGGGACGGCAAATGACCCGCGACCGACATTCATCAGCGAGCTGCTATCTGAAGAAAAGGTGGCTGCATTAAAGGATGTGCTTTTACAGCACAAAGATTGCTTCGCATGGAACTATTCCGAAATGCCGGGAATAGATCCAGAAATTGCTGTACACAAATTAGCGATATCCCCGGACATCAAGCCAGTCAAACAAGCGCCGAGAAGAATGCGACTCGAGCTTGAGATGAGCATCAACGCCGAAGTCAAAAAGCTGATAGACTCTGGCTTCATCCAGGAAGTTCAATACCCTGAATGGATTGCCAACATCGTCCCAGTGATGAAGAAAAATGGGACGGTGCGTGTATGCGTGGATTTTCGGGATCTTAATAAAGCCTGCCCAAAAGATGATTTCCCAGTGCCAGTCACCGAACTGATGATAGACAACACATCCACCCATGAGGTTTTCTCCTTCATGGACGGCTCATCGGGGTATAATCAAATAAAAATGCATCCAGAAGACCAGAAGCATACAGCCTTCAGGACTCCTCTTGGTATATTTTGTTATAAAGTGATGCCCTTCGGTTTGAAGAACGCTGGTGCTACGTATCAGAGGGTGTCACGACCCGCTTCCCAGAGTACGCAAGTTTGGGCACGTGACATAGCCAACCATGCTACCTGTGGGTAGGAAGCATCCGTCCACAGTCACATTACGGTTGTAGAGATATCAAGAACAGTAAAATAAACTAAACTAATACATGTCCAAATCCATAATAACAAGAATCAATAAACAATAAGTGCGGAAGCTAATGATCCAATACAATGAATAAACAGTACGTCCCATAATGCGGGCTCACATCTGGAAATGAAAAGCAATAAATAAACTAAACCCTAAGGACTCACTGGTCAGCCTGCTGGCTGAAGTACTCCTGCTCGGTCGTCGACAAAGGTATGGAATCTGGGCCATGCAAAACCCAGACGTCAGCGCGTCAAAGCATCAAGTATATAGCATAAACATGGTAATAAGCAATGCAAGTATGAACATGAATAATGCAATAATAAGAGGTAACAAGCAGGGTAAAGTGCAAAGGTGACTAAACTGTCCTATCAGGTTTTCTACTCTATAGTCTTTGAAACCAATTGATGAATCGTCGATGTAACTCAATAGTATCCCGTGCATGCCCGGGACCACGGTCATGATCCTCGGGGCTGAATCCGAGACGTGCCGCTAAGCAGTAAAAGGTAGTAGGATAGATGAGTGATGTCAGCATCAACACTCCGGAGCTGGCCAAGCCCGTAAGACTGATCAGAACAAGTATCGAACTGTTGAGTTACAAGTCGGTTTCACCTTTGATTTCCCCATACCCCCAAGCTATGTATGTCAGGTCAGGTATTCAGTTGTCAAGGACTAATGCCAACGCAAGATCCAGTAAGAGTAGGTCTGTCTGGATAGACAGCGGGAATGGTCAGGTTTGTCGGCATTAGGCATGAAATCGTGAGACAAGTAATGTCATGGTACAACAGGATGAGTCGGTATGTATGTATATGTCAGGTGTAGCAGGGTCAGGTCAATATGTCGTGCAATCGGGTAAGTGCTCACAACAGGTATGCAATCAATAATGAACAGTAGCAAGAAACAGTAAATAACAATATTAATCTAGGTAAACACAGTGATGTTTCGTATTCTCTTATTAATCCGGTTCACGCACCTTTGAGGTGCAATAGCCACAAGACGAAACAATATCGATAATATACGTAATGGAGTTACATGAATTTGAACTAAGCATAGTAATTGTCTCATGAGTGATTTTAACAAATGAAGTGGGGATGATCTACTTGGTTTGATTAGTTAAGTATGAATTAATAGCAGACCGGTTAATACGAGCAATGATTTCATTGATTTAAAGTTACGGATAATTGTGACTAGCAATTCTAAGTTATAAAAGGTATCGATGTTATAATAGTTGTGTGGTTATAATATGATGATTAAGTTGTAGCATGTTAAAGCAAGTATTCGGATACTTGCCTCGGCGGTTCCGCAAACCGAAACACGGATGCAATGCCGGCAGAAACTGCGATATGGAAGCACGGGCCACGGATCGAGTCCCAACAGAGATCAACGGGATCACACGGACCAGGGGACTTCGCTACAGCGTCGGGTTCGTCAAACGGCACGGTCGGATTCCGGCAAAAGTTATCGGCAACAAGTTAGCAATAAGATAAACATACAAGATCAACGGGATTTTGCACCAAAGGATGTAAAGTGATGCTTACAGAGGAGAAACAGGGGTAACTATGACGGGCCCGACGGCGATGGACCCATCGGCGGTGAACAGGAGGTGCGGCGAGGGTGCTGGAATGGCTGAAAGGGCTCGGGGTCGCTGGAAAGGGGTGCTGCGGTGAGTGGGGAAGAGTGTGGTCGGCTCTGGTGGTCGGGGGAGAGAAGGAGGTGGTCGGAGGTGGTGTCGACGAGGTCGCCGGTGCGTTTCTCCGGCGAACAGCGGGGTAGGCGATGGGTTAGAGCTCGTGTTGGGTGTTCCGGCAAGGGGAGGAGGGAAACGACGACGAGGTCGGGTCGAGTAGGGTGAGAGGGTGTCGCGGGAGGCGTCGGCAGCGAGGGGCGGCGTCGACGTCTCCTATGCAGGGTTGGAGGCGAGGTCGGGAATGGGTGCAGGTGCGGGATCGTCGGGAGAACAGGAGAAGGAGGGTGCTGCGGTCTCGTGGTGGCGAGGGCGGCGACGGCGAGGTCTTGGGGAGGTCGGCGGTGAGGTCTGCGGTGAGCTAGGGTTAGGGTTTGATGGGTTCTCTCGTGATGGGTAATGAGGGAGGAGGCGGCTGCATGATTTTAGAAATATAGGGGAAGAGAGAGAGAGGTTGATGAGATAGAGAGAGAGAGAGATTTGAGAGAGATTGAGGGAGGAGAGAGAGAGAGATAGGGAAAAGGAGGTGGGGCCCACGCGGTGGGTTGGCGGCCTGTGATTGGCCACGAAAGGATTTGAGAATGAAATGCGTTAGGATCTGTGAGGGATTTAAGTTAAGGAATTTAGATTCGTATATAGATATAAAGTTTTATATATTAGATTAAAATGGGCCCTTTTTGGCGCGAAATGAAACATTTCCAAATCGCCCCCGGGTTGCGCCCAAATGTTCCAAATTCAAATTATAGGATTTTAAGCGGGTTCCAAATTTTGAAAATAGGTGTTTAATGATTAAAATGCATGCCCCCAAGTCGGACACTTGCGCGCGCGCGTAGTCGCCCTAACTTGCCCGTTTAGCCAAACGGAACGGAATCTCGACACGCGGACGCTACCACGCGACTAGTGGCGACGAGTAGGCCAACCTGGACATCTTAAATTTCTTTTTAGGAGTTAAAATTTGTTATGTGCCAAAATGACTTAACCGGGTAAAATTTAGCAACAAACACCAGAAAATCAGGAAAATTGGAATGAGCAATATATAACCCTCAACTAGTAATATAAATAGTATTATTGGGCTCGGGTGTTACATCATACCCAACTACAAAAAGAATTTCGTCCTCGAAATTCCAAGAATACAAGATAGCTAACTACTGGAAAAGATGAGGGAATTTCTGCCGGATCTCGTCTTCTCGCTCCCAAGTGGATTCTCCATGCAATCGATTACCCCAAGAAACTAGTACAAGAGGGATAACCTTGTTCTTAAGAACCATTTCTCTTCGATCCTTTATTTCAACTGGTCGCTCCTCAAAGGTCAGGTCTTCCCGAACGGTCAACTCCGAATGATCCAAGACATGAGTCTCATCACGAACATACCTCCGTAGTTGAGACACATGAAACACATCGTGAACTCCTGCTAATGACGGTGGTAACGCCAACCGGTACGATACCTCTCCAACACGCTCCAATATCTCGAAGGGTCCAACGAATCGGGGACTAAGCTTTCCCCGACTTCCAAAGCGAATCACCCCTCTAGTCGGTGATATCTTCAGGAATACCAAATCACCCACGGCGAACTCCAGAGGTCTTCTTGACGTGTCGGCCCAACTCTTCTGTCTGTCTTGAGCTGCCTTCATATGCTTCCTGATGGTATTCACCTTCTCGACTGTCTGTACCACCAAATCTGGTCCCAGTAACCTTCGTTCACCAACATCATCCCAACAAACAGGTGAACGGCACTTACGACCATACAGTGCTTCAAACGGGGCCATCTGAATAGTTGCTTGGAAGCTGTTGTTGTACGAAAACTCCACCAGGTGTAGATGATCTTCCCAAGAACCTTTGAAGTCCAACATGTAAGCCCTCAACATATCTTCAAGGGTCTGGATCGTTCTCTCTGATTGTCCATCAGTCTGAGGATGATAAGCTGTGCTAAACTTCAATCGAGTCCCCAAACTTTCTTGTAAGCTCTTCCAAAAGTGCGATAAGAACCGAGTGTCCCGATCGGACACGATGCTTACCGGTACTCCATGCAATCTGACAATCTCCTGCATGTACCGCTCTGCCAAAGTCTCTGTCGATTGACCAACCCGAAAAGGAATAAAGTGAGCTGCCTTGGTCAACCGATCGACAATCACCCATACTGCATTGTTGCCCTTTGGACTCCGCGGTAAAGCCGTCACGAAATCCATGGTTATATGTTCCCACTTCCATTGAGGAATCGGAAGTGGTTGCAACAAACTAGCAACCCTTTGGTGTTCAGCCTTGACTTGCTGACACACCAAGCACTTAGCCACGAAGCGAGCAATTTCCCGTTTCATACCTTCCCACCAGAAGTGCTGTCGAATATCTCGGTACATCTTTGTCCTTCCTGGATGTACAGAGTAAGCTGAACTGTGTGCCTCCCTCATAAGCTCTTCACGCACATCTCCTTTTGGCACACATACACGGCTACCATATCTCACAGAACCGTCTTCATGGATCAGTAAATCGGTTCGCAATCCGGCTTCAACCTGCTCCCGAAACTTTTGCAGTCTAGGATCCTGCGATTGTGCCGCTTTAATCTTCTCAACTAAAGACGACTGTACTTGCAGTTGCATCAACTGTCCCTTAGCATGTGGTAGCACGACTTCCAAGTCAAATCTCTGAAAATCCGCAATGATCTCCCTTTGTGCGGTCAATACCTGAATGGCTGGCAACCGACTTAGCGCATCCGGCACGACGTTAACTTTTCCCAGATGGTACTTAAGATCAAGGTCGTAGTCGGCCATCAGCTCTAACCATCTGCGTTGCCTCATATTCAACTCCTTCTGAGTGAACACATATTTCAAACTCTTGTGATCCGTAAAGACTTCAACTCTCTCTCCCAGAAGGTAGTGTCTCCAAATCTTTAGGGTGAAGATCACGGCTGCAAGCTCTAAGTCATGAGTCGGATAGTTCTTCTCATGAGTCTTCAGCTGTCTCGATGCGTAAGCGACGACTTTCTCGTTCTGCATTAAAACACATTCCAGTCCCTTTCCAGATGCGTCGCTATGAATCACCAGTCCTTCTGAATCATCCGGTACGGTCAGGATCGGGGCGGTTATCAACTTCTGCTTCAACGTCTCGAAGGCCAATGCACATCCATCCGTCCAAACAAACGGTACCTCCTTACGCGTAAGCTTGGTTAACGGCTCATCTAAACGAGCGAAGTTCTCCACAATCTTCTGTAGTAACCGGCGAGTCCAAGAAAACTTCTTATCTCCGCAACATTCCTTGGAACAGGCCAAACCCGAACTGCTGCGATCTTCTCGGGGTCAACGGCGATTCCATCGCCCGACACGACATGCCCCAGAAACTTCACTTCTTCCAGCCAGAATTCGCACTACTCATCTTCGCATAAAGCTTCTCCTGCCTCTACATCAGTAGGACCCAATGCCATTCGGATCGCAAATCCAGTTTCGAGAATACCCTCGCGCCACTAAGCTGCTCAAGAGTTCTCCAATGCGAGGGATCGGGTACTTGTTCTTAATATTCACCCGGTTCAATTCTCGATAATCAATGCACATCCTTCTCGTGCCATCCTTCTTCTTCACTAAAAGAACTGGAGCTCCCAAGGTGAGTTGCTGCTTCGAATTCATCCCTTCTCGAGTAGTTCACCAACTTGTTTCTTAACTTCTTCCAATTCCACCGGTGCCATCGGATAAAAGATTTTGATACTGGCGCTGCACCAGGAATAAGGTCAAACGCAAATTCCACATCTCGCTTCGGCGGTAAGCCCGAAATATCTTCAAACACATCCATAAAGTCGCGGACAACTGCCGGCTCTTCATTACTTTCCACTACCATAGCCGCAAGAACACTGTTCGTCGGCCTAGCCCTAAACTCGACTGGCCCGACAGAATTGCTTTCTCCAATGAAGGTAAACTTAGGATGTCCGGAAATCTGGAATTTACCTTCCTTGCCCTACAGTCTATGTGGGCGTGGAAAGTGCCAAGAAAATCCATCCCCAAAACAATCTCATAACTGCCCGTATCTATCACCAAGAAATCTGCAAAAAGCTCTCGTCCGCAAACAACGACTGTACAATCTCTACATTCCTTACTAGCTATGATTTTCCCATTCCCAGTGTGTATGTCCCAAAACTAGACAGGGTCGTGCAGGTAATCGAGTGTGCAGTTATAAATTTGGACGACATAAAACAGTGGGATGCTCCGGAATCAAATAATGTCAATGCGGGAAAACCATGAACGAGTAAAGTACCTGAAACCACTTCTCCCGATGCCTTAGCTTCCTCGGCTGTCAATATGAACGCTCGAGCCTGATTTGGTCCTTGATTCGACTGTCTCTGCCCTTGGAACGGTCTCTGCGGAGGCTTCGACGGACAAGCACTAACGGTGTGATCTGCCGCTCCACATCTCAAACAGAGTCCCAGCCTCAAACGACACTCCCTTCGCACATGTCCGGGTTTATGGCAGTGGCTACAGATCACGCTCCCCTTTCGATCACCCACAATCATTTTCTTCATCGGTGCTACGCTGCGCCTGTTCACTGGAATACTTCTACGTACCGACGTTTGGTTCAGTGCAAAAGCCGGTTCCAGCTCGATCTGTTCCTTTAGACTCTCCAGCAATCCCCTTATCACTCTACGCCTGGCGGCTAAGACCGCACTTCTTTGGTCCATCTTCAAATTCGTACCTGCCATGAATCCTGGAAATCAAAGTACCCAACATTAGCATGATGATAGATTCTGAGTATAGATTAAGGCTAGAACTCCAAGATACTTAAATAGAGTACTGCATTGTAGCTATGCCGCGGTATCATAGCCGCAATTACTTAACTCCACCCAAGTCGCCTAAGTCCTAGAGATAACAAGAAATTAGGTTTTTGAGCTGACAAATGCAAAGTAAGTTTGCACGTCGACATGATCCGGAAGAATGATTCAAGGATAGTAAAACGGTCAAAGTGGCAGGACATGTTTCCTAATCACGGTATTATGATTCGTGTATCGGGTGCAATACCCAACTACAAGAATCAACCCAATTAACCTATGGCTCTGATACCAAAAAACCATGTCACGACCCGCTTCCCAGAGTACGCAAGTTTGGGCACGTGACATAGCCAACCATGCTACCTGTGGGTAGGAAGCATCCGTCCACAGTCACATTACGGTTGTAGAGATATCAAGAACAGTAAAATAAACTAAACTAATACATGTCCAAATCCATAATAACAAGAATCAATAAACAATAAGTGCGGAAGCTAATGATCCAATACAATGAATAAACAGTACGTCCCATAATGCGGGCTCACATCTGGAAATGAAAAGCAATAAATAAACTAAACCCTAAGGACTCACTGGTCAGCCTGCTGGCTGAAGTACTCCTGCTCGGTCGTCGACAAAGGTATGGAATCTGGGCCATGCAAAACCCAGACGTCAGCGCGTCAAAGCATCAAGTATATAGCATAAACATGGTAATAAGCAATGCAAGTATGAACATGAATAATGCAATAATAAGAGGTAACAAGCAGGGTAAAGTGCAAAGGTGACTAAACTGTCCTATCAGGTTTTCTACTCTATAGTCTTTGAAACCAATTGATGAATCGTCGATGTAACTCAATAGTATCCCGTGCATGCCCGGGACCACGGTCATGATCCTCGGGGCTGAATCCGAGACGTGCCGCTAAGCAGTAAAAGGTAGTAGGATAGATGAGTGATGTCAGCATCAACACTCCGGAGCTGGCCAAGCCCGTAAGACTGATCAGAACAAGTATCGAACTGTTGAGTTACAAGTCGGTTTCACCTTTGATTTCCCCATACCCCCAAGCTATGTATGTCAGGTCAGGTATTCAGTTGTCAAGGACTAATGCCAACGCAAGATCCAGTAAGAGTAGGTCTGTCTGGATAGACAGCGGGAATGGTCAGGTTTGTCGGCATTAGGCATGAAATCGTGAGACAAGTAATGTCATGGTACAACAGGATGAGTCGGTATGTATGTATATGTCAGGTGTAGCAGGGTCAGGTCAATATGTCGTGCAATCGGGTAAGTGCTCACAACAGGTATGCAATCAATAATGAACAGTAGCAAGAAACAGTAAATAACAATATTAATCTAGGTAAACAAAGTGATGTTTCGTATTCTCTTATTAATCCGGTTCACGCACCTTTGAGGTGCAATAGCCACAAGACGAAACAATATCGATAATATACGTAATGGAGTTACATGAATTTGAACTAAGCATAGTAATTGTCTCATGAGTGATTTTAACAAATGAAGTGGGGATGATCTACTTGGTTTGATTAGTTAAGTATGAATTAATAGCAGACCGGTTAATACGAGCAATGATTTCATTGATTTAAAGTTACGGATAATTGTGACTAGCAATTCTAAGTTATAAAAGGTATCGATGTTATAATAGTTGTGTGGTTATAATATGATGATTAAGTTGTAGCATGTTAAAGCAAGTATTCGGATACTTGCCTCGGCGGTTCCGCAAACCGAAACACGGATGCGATGCCGGCAGAAACTGCGATATGGAAGCACGGGCCACGGATCGAGTCCCAACAGAGATCAACGGGATCACACGGACCAGGGGACTTCGCTACAGCGTCGGGTTCGTCAAACGGCACGGTCGGATTCCGGCAAAAGTTATCGGCAACAAGTTAGCAATAAGATAAACATACAAGATCAACGGGATTTTGCACCAAAGGATGTAAAGTGATGCTTACAGAGGAGAAACAGGGGTAACTATGACGGGCCCGACGGCGATGGACCCACCGGCGGTGAACAGGAGGTGCGGCGAGGGTGCTGGAACGGCTGAAAGGGCTCGGGGTCGCTGGAAAGGGGTGCTGCGGTGAGTGGGGAAGAGTGTGGTCGGCTCTGGTGGTCGGGGGAGAGAAGGAGGTGGTCGGAGGTGGTGTCGACGAGGTCGCCAGCGCGTTTCTCCGGCGAACAGCGGGGTAGGCGATGGGTTAGGGCTCATGTTGGGTGTTCCGGCGAGGGGAGGAGGGAAACGACGACGAGGTCGGGTCGAGTAGGGTGAGAGGGTGTCGCGGGAGGCGTCGGCAGCGAGGGGCGGCGTCGACGTCTCCTATGCAGGGTTGGAGGCGAGGTCGGGAATGGGTGCAGGTGCGGGATCGTCGGGAGAACAGGAGAAGGAGGGTGCTGCGGTCTCGTGGTGGCGAGGGCGGCGACGGCGAGGTCTTGGGGAGGTCGGCGGTGAGGTCTGCGGTGAGCTAGGGTTAGGGTTTGATGGGTTCTCTCGTGATGGGTAATGAGGGAGGAGGCGGCTGCATGATTTTAGAAATATAAGGGAAGAGAGAGAGAGGTTGATGAGATAGAGAGAGAGAGAGAGATTTGAGAGAGATTGAGGGAGGAGAGAGAGAGAGATAGGGAAAAGGAGGTGGGGCCCACGCGGTGGGTTGGCGGCCTGTGATTGGCCACGAAAGGATTTGAGAATGAAATGCGTTAGGATCCGTGAGGGATTTAAGTTAAGGAATTTAGATTCGTATATAGATATAAAGTTTTATATATTAGATTAAAATGGGCCCTTTTTGGCGCGAAATGAAACATTTCCAAATCGCGCCCGGGTTGCGCCCAAATGTTCCAAATTCAAATTATAGGATTTTAAGCGGGTTCCAAATTTTGAAAATAGGTGTTTAATGATTAAAATGCATGCCCCCAAGTCGGACACTTGCGCGCGCGCATAGTCGCCCTAACTTGCCCGTTTAGCCAAACGGAACGGAATCTCGACACGCGGACGCTACCACGCGACTAGTGGCGACGAGTAGGCCAACATGGACATCTTAAATTTCTTTTTAGGAGTTAAAATTTGTTATGTGCCAAAATGACTTAACCGGGTAAAATTTAGCAACAAACACCAGAAAATCAGGAAAATTGGAATGAGCAATATATAACCCTCAACTAGTAATATAAATAGTATTATTGGGCTCGGGTGTTACAGAGGGCCATGACAAAGATCTTCGACGACCTTATACATGAAATCGTCGAATGCTATATCGACGATCTTGTAGTTAAGAGCAAATCATACGAGGAACATCTCGAGCATTTGAAGACTGTATTTCAACGCCTTCGGCAACACAATTTGAAGATGAATCCTCTTAAATGTGTGTTCGGGGTTTCCTCTGGCAAGTTCTTGGGATTCATCGTCCGACACCGAGGTATTGAGATAGATCCGTCTAAAATCAAAGCGATCATGGAAATGCCTCCGCCGAGAACTCTCAAACAGCTACGGTCTCTCCAAGGAAAGCTCGCATACATTCGGCGGTTTATCGCCAACCTTTCAGGAAAGTGCCGACCTTATAGTCACCTGATGAAGAAGGGAACCCCATTCATTTGGGACCAAAAATGCCAAAGCGCACTAGATGAGATCAAGCAATACCTGCAGAACCCGCCGGTGTTGGCTGCCCCGGTTAAGGGGAAGCCTCTCATTCTTTATACGACCGCCCTCGAAGGTTCCTTAGGCGCATTATGGGCACAAGAGAACGATCAAGGGAAAGAAAGAGCACTCTACTACCTAAGCCGAGTTCTGCTGGGGGCAGAAAGCAATTACTCTCCCTTTGAAAAACACTGCCTGGCGTTGATCTTCGCAATAACAAAGCTTAGGCACTATGCATTAGCACACGAGGTCCGTCTGATTTCAAAGGTGGACCCCCTTAAATACTTAATGTCAAAGGCCATATTGACGGGACGACTCGCTAAATGGGCCCTACTCTTGATGGAGTTTTCGATCACGTATCAACCTCTCAAAGCAGTGAAAGGCCAGGCCATCGCCGACTTCCTCGCTGAACATCCCATTCCCGCCGATTCTCCATTAAATTGCGATCTTCCAGACGAACACGCTTTTGATGCAATCGATGGTGGTGATACCCGATGGGAACTCTATTTTGATGGTGCATCTTCCATGAAGAAACGCAAACAAAACACCCCTATAATCAAATCGGGGGTAGGCCTCATCTTTGTAACTCCACAAGGAGGGATAATGCGCTTCGCATTCTCCTTAACAGAGTCGAGGACAAACAATGAAGCCGAATACGAAGCTTTGATAGCAGGCCTCGAGATCGCCATTGATATGGGAATTGAAAGCCTCCTCATATATGGGGATTCCCAACTGGTCGTCAGTCAAGTGAACGGCGACTACCAGACGTGCAAGCCAGAGTTGGTGAAGTACGGCGAAAAGGTGCAACAACTGTTGACCCGAATTCCTTCCTACACTTTGGAAAACATACCGCGCGCGGAAAATAGCAAGGCAGACGCATTGGCCAAACTTGCTAAAGAACTGGCTGACGAGAACCTCGACGACGTTAGAATCGTGGTACAAAGCCGTCGAGTGCTTGCCCCAACAGAAATATCTCCGGAATCGTCTGAAGAAAAAGGAGCGAAAGAGGAGACAACCCTGCAAATAAAAGACTGGGAAAACGCCGAAGACTGGAGAGAAGTCTTCATAGATTACTTTAAGTTCCACCGAATGCCTGAAGAAGCGTCCATAAGACATCAGCTCGTGAAACGAGCTCTGTCTTTCGCCTTCATCAATGACACTCTATACAAGAGGACATTCGATTCTCTGTGGTTGAGATGCCTAGGACCTGACGAAGCAAAAAGAGTCGTTCAGGAAGTTCACGACGGACTCTGCGGTTCCCATCAAGCAGGCCCTAAGATGAAGTTGAAGATAAAACGGATGGGCTACTATTGGCCCACGATGATGCGGGATTGTCTCAAATATGCGAGGCAATGTCACTCATGTCAAATTCATGGGGACTTCATCCATCAGCATCCCAATCCACTGCATCCAACAGTGGCTAGTTGGCCATTCAAAATGTGGGGAACTGACATAGTCGGCCCCATCGAACCAGCATCGTCAAAGGGACATCGTTTCATCCTAGCGACGACTGACTACTTCTCCAAATGGGCGGAGGCGGTACCGTTGAGGGAAGTGAAGACGGAGAACATCCTCCATTTCTTCAAAACGCATGTCATATACAGGTTTGGAACCCCGAGAAGGATCATCTCTGATAATGGGCCAGCCTACCGAAGTCATAAAATTAGCCGCTTCGCACAGCAGCACAATATAGACAGGAGATATTCCTCAGTTTATAATCCGCGAGCTAACGGTCTAGCTGAGGCCTTCAACAAGACCTTGACGAAGATCATGAAGAAAACGGTGTCACGAAATAAGAGAGATTGGCACGAAAGATTGCAAGAGGCTCTTTGGGCGTATCGAACTACATTTAAAACGGCCACAAACACAACGCCTTACGCGTTGGTATTTGGGACGGAAGCAGTACTCCCCCTCGAGATAGAGTTACCCTCTCTACGAGTGGCAGTCCACTACGAGCTGACAGACGAAGAAAATGCCCACCTTCGGTTTGAAGAGCTTGACGCCCTTGATGAAATCCGACTTCTAGCACAGCAAAATCTGGAAGCTTATAAAGCAAAGATGACGCGCTCATATGAAAGATTGAGCCGCCCGAGGACATTCCACCAAGGCGAACTCGTGCTAGTCGTCAAAAGGCCTATGATCCCCAATCGCGCCAAGCGGGGAAAGTTTGAGCCAAACTATGAAGGACCGTACATCATTGATAAGGTCTACCAGGGCGGAGCCTATCTACTCATGGACATGCACGGTGAAAGGTCTTTCAGGCCAATAAACGGTCGCTTCCTAAAGAAATACTACGCTTAACGAGCCTTAGTTTAGGTCAATGATAGATGACGACGACTATGTCCGCTCGCTATCTTCCTAAGCTCAGGCTTTATAAGCAGTAGCCAGCCCTCTCAACGTCGGACCGAAATGTCCTTAAACTAATAGCAGACCATAACGTCTTTAAACTACTACTGCAGCATCTTTAGGCTGACGAGATATTAAAAAAAAAAACATATAAAAATAAAATAAAATAAACGGTATGTCCATAAGCAAAAAGGGGCACGGATGAAAACCCGAAAGGGCTCCGTGAGTAAAAACAGCAGGACTACCGGCGAGTGTTCGTGAAAACCCGAAAGGGCGCGACCTCGTAGAAAAAAAAAAGGTATGTCCATAAGCAAGATGGGCACGGATGAAAACCCGAAAGGGCTCCGTGAGTAAAAACAGCAGGACTACCAGCGAGTGTTTGTGAAAACCCGAAAGGGCGCAACTTCGTTAAAGAACCCTTACAGGGTCCTCTCGACCCTGTAAGGAGAAACCACCCGCGTAAGATCCTTACGACTTACAAGGGAACAACACACTTAGGAATCCCCACGATTCCTAAGGAGAAAATACGCTTGCGAGATCCTCACGACTCGTAAGGAGAACTCTCTTATGGGACCCTCACGGCTCATAGGATTTGAAAGTCTTAAGTCACAGAGACCTAAACCTGTGCTTAAGCAAACCCCCACAAACTTCCAATGTTGCCCTACAAGTGGTTCAATATTGACCCTTGTATACAATCCACGGGCGCGAATAAACGTTTCCCTAACCAAGGTCCATCCGTGACCGGAGATATGTTCGCATAACCCTTGTAAGCCCTCTCGATTTACAAGAAGAAAACCCCCCTGTAGGATCCTTACGACTTACAGAGGAACAAAACACTTTGGAACCCTTACGATTCCTAAAAAAAAATACACCTACAAGATCCCCACGACTTGTAGGGAGAAATACCTTCACGAGACCCTTACGGCTCATGAAGTCAAAAGCCTTAGCCGACAGGACCCTAACCCTGGTCGCTAAGCCTCCTTTGTTCGACAACGACAGAGGCAAATGATGATTCGCTCCTGGCAATATCCCAGTTGTAGCGGTGCTGATGCGGAAAGCAGTGTCCAATTTCAGGTTTACGGCGAAAGCCAGTAGGCCGCTCAGGCACACGAAATAGCCGAAATGATTGGGCAACTCGTAATGAAAAGCAACGAGTAAAAATAAAATAAATAGCCGAAATGATTGGGCACCGCGAAAAATAGCCGAAATGATTGGGCAATCGCGACCTTCGCGATATAAAAGCTGAAATGATAGAGCATCGCGGAAATAAAATAAAATAAAAAGAAGAAATGATAAAACTTTGGCCCTACAGTCGAGGTCACATCGATCCCTGTATACAATCCAAGGGCGTAAACAAAGAAAGAACCATACTTCCCCAGCGGATTCCGTCAAACGACAAAGCCAAACCTCAAAGGTTCATTTCAACCGAAGAAGCCAATGACCTCGACAAAAACTTCTCAACTCACGGATACAAACACTCCTTGACGAGAGCCTTCTGATCCGCGTCGACTCGCAGAGCCACCAGCGCCTCCGTGGGAACCATCGACTCGTTTCAAACCCCAAGGACACAAATAATCCTTGGCGCTTGGGAAACAAATAATCCCGGCAAACTCCTCGACTCACGGATACAAACACTCCTTGACGAGAGCCTTCTGATCCGCGTCGACTCGCAGAGCAACCAGCGCCTCCGTGAGAACCATCGACTCGTTTCAAACCCCAAGGACACAAATAATCCTTGGCGCTTGGGAAACAAATAATCCCGGCAAACTCCTCGACTCACGGATACAAACACTCCTTGACGAGAGCCTTCTGATCCGCGTCGACTCGCAGAGCAACCAGCGCCTCCGTGAGAACCACCGACTCGTTTCAAACCCCAAGGACACAAATAATCCTTGGCGCTTGGGAAACAAATAATCCCAGCAAACTCCTCGACTCACGGATACAAACACTCCTTGACGAGAGCCTTCTGATCCGCATCGACTCGCAGAGCCACCAGCGCCTCCGTGGGAACCATCGACTCGTTTCAAACCCCAAGGACACAAATAATCCTTGGCGCTTGGGAAACAAATAATCCCTCGCAAAACTTCTCAACTCACGGATACAAACACTCCGTGACGAGAGCTTCTCTGACTCACATCTCGGGCAGTAAGGATTCAAAAACTTGCTTCCTGAACAATGGGATCCTGCAAGTCAATCCTAAATGGTCTCTTGCATACTATTCACGGGTCTCACTCTCTGAAGTCGATTCTCGACAAAGAGGGAAACAACCGCTTACGAGCCCTCTCGACTCGTAAGAAGGGCAATGGGATCCTGCAAGTCAATCCTAAATGGTCTCTTGCATACTATTCACGAGTCGCACTCTCTGAAGTCGATTCTCGACAAAGAGAGAAACAACCGCTTACGAGCCCTCTCGACTCGTAAGAATGGCAATGGGACCCTACAAGTCAATCCTAAATGGTCTCTTGCATACTATTCACGGGTCTCACTCTCTGAAGTCGATTCTCGACAAAGAGGGAAACAACCGCTTACGAGCCCTCTCGACTCGTAAGAGGGAGAAATTCTCTCATAAGATCCTTTCGACTTATGAGAGAAAACCACACTTAGGAATCCTCACGATTCCTAAGGAGAAAATCCACCTACGAGATCCTCTCGATCTGTAGGGAGAAAAGTCTCTATGAGACCCTCACGGCTCATAGAGTTGAAAAGTCTTAGGCAGCAGATCTGAACCGGCGGCCTAAGCCATCGCTATATCTCGAAGAAACCAAAATGCTTACTCTATTACCTGTCAATCATGTTTATCAAGACAGCATGCTGATAATAAGAGAAGGGAGAAAGCAAAGAAATGATACAAGACATTGCAAAAAAAAAATGTGTATCTTTATTTATTAATTCAATCAAGTACATGGCAAATCGTACAAAAGAATAAAGAATGTATACATCTTATTCGAAAAAGAAAATTACAAATATATTGATACAAGGGCAACTACTGGGAAGGAAGCGTCTTAAATAGCCCTATCAATTGCTCGCGTACTTCCTCCCACGCCTTCTCCTGAGCAACTACCACTGCCAGTTCCGCCTCTACTTGAGCCCGCTGCTGCGTGAAGGATGCAAGCTCTTCCCCAACAACCTGCTGAGCTGCTTCTTGGCCTCGGGCATCACGTTCAGCAGCATCAAGCTTCTGCCTTAGTGCTAGCCCATTAGATATACGCTTGAGAAGACCTTCAAAGACAGCTTTCACCTCAGCAGCATTCGTCCTGACTTCAGCACGAAGGCAAGCGGTTGCGTTTGAAGATTCCTGATGCGCCTTTAGCCGTAAAGCGGCTTCCTGCTCCAAATGGCAGAGATAAGAGGCGCTTTGCTCAAGCCAAGCTGTCCGTTCGGCGCTCGCGGCCAAAACCTCGGGAGAAGGGCGTGTCGACTCCAACCGATGCAGGCGAGCCTCGATCTCTCTGCAGTAGTTAACCCACGATTCGACGACGCCTTCGTTATGAAAAGTTACGAGCGCCGCCAACATTGGGTTAACATCCACAGCGAAATCTACGACAGAAGGAAGGGCATCCATGTTGAGCTCTTCGATGTACCCGCTCAGCATACCCAGGCTCATCACAGCACCCTTTGAAGACGGGCGTCTCAAGAAAGGACCCGCCGGTGAGAGGACGTGAGACTCAAAAGAGATCAGAGCTGGAACAATAGCTGCAAAACGAAACATGGTCAAACAATGATTCGAAAAATCGGTGAAAGATCATATAAAAAAGGGAAAGGAATATTTATACCAGTCGCAGCGGACGGCAAAGCCGGAGGCGCCGGTGGCAGCGCAGGCCTGGTGTCCCCTCCTTCGATTTGAGGCACTGCAATCAGGAGGAGAAAAAGTCAGATGCGATCCTATATTCCCTCAAAAGAGACCAAGACAGCACTTACCGGCACCCCTTGAGGGAGAAGCGAGCTCGGATGGGAAGAGGAAGTGTGGGAGCAGCACTTGATACAGATGATCGAAGAACACTCCTGAAAAGAGCATAGTGGTATAATGTTAGTGCATAGGCTACACGTTAAAAAATTAATGCATAAGTCATAAATTCATACCTTCCGACATCCGTGATGGCACAAGGGAAGGCTGAGGAGTAACCACCGCCAAGGCAATGGTTGAAGGTGTGCCTTCAAGCAATGGAGCATCGGCACTAGCCGCACCTGCGTTTAAAACAAGGACGAACTGGTTAAAAGAGATCGTGAGGCACATATAAATGAAGAACATTGGCCATTTAAAACTTACCCGACAAGCTGCCCGCAGAAACAGAGGCAATTCCTTCCTCCACTGACGGAAGGCCACCGCCTGTAGCTTCGTCGCCCGACTCAAGGGGAACCGTTGTTATGCTCTCAAGCTCTACAGGCAGCGGGGGACCATAGGCGGGGAGGGCTATGATAGGAACATTGCCAGATTCCTGAGAAGGAGCGCCTAACTCGTCTTCAGGAATCATGGCCGCCTCACCTGCTGCTCCCTCAGGATCGGCGATTACAGCTGCCTCGTCCATCGGTACCACGAGGTCCCCAGCCTCAAGCACTTCGCCCTCTACCGCTTTCGGCTCGGTTGAGACAACCATCTCATCTGCCGCCACTTCAGGCGCGGCATCAATGGCCCTCTCCGCGGCAGGTTCCTCAATCTCGGTTTCAGGCACCGTGGCCCCGACGACGGTGCCCACCGTCGGCTCAGGTTCGGCAGGCGCCGCTTCCGCCGTTTCCTGGGGTCCAACGGTCTCCGCCTCCCCCTCAGTCGGACTAGGCCCTGCCAGATGAAATGCATGTGAGCCAATGGCTTTATAATTCTTACAACAAAGCTCTGAAAGAAGTACTACCTGAAGAAGATTTACCATTTGCACATCGGGCCGCGCGCGCCGCTCGCCTATAAGCAGTAGATAGGGAGACAGGGGCCTCCTGTTCATACCAGAATACTGCATTTCATACCGTCCATTCTTACGCTCGTGTGTTTATAGGTAGGTGCTTTTTATCCGTGTTTGTTACATATTTGCAGGATACAGGTTCTCGGTTCTAAAACGGTGAAATTCATGGAAAACACGACAAAATCCGGGTTCCTGCCGACCACTGATAAAACACGGTCTCCGCTTTTCATCTGTATGCTGCCAGATACCAGTTTAGGAAGACAAAATATCAAATCAATGTCATCCTCATGCACAAGGCTCAATGGTAGCACAAGATCCAAGAGATCTACGCGGAGCTCGAGGCAATCATTCCAAATCTTGACAAAAAGTCCACCTTTCCCTCAACAGAAATTCTGGAAAATTCGTGAAGAAATTATGAAAACATACAGATACCAGAATAATGTACACAGAAAACCAGGGATCCCGACCAAAGCACACACCCCAACTCCCCTATACGGCCGTGTTTCCGCGGCCAATATGGGGTATTGGCCGCGGAAGCGCGGCCATACTGTAGCTTCAGCATGTCGTATTTTGGGGTCTTTTTTGTAACTTCCCATAGGTTCTGTTGGTTGCCCTAGATTTCCATTCTCCAGCCTATAAATACAGCAGAACTGAGCTCAACCAAGGGTCATTCTTTTGTTCATTTTTATAGCCTCTTTTGTTAGGATTTTGTATAGTTCTTCTTCTTCCTCTTCATTCCTCTTCCATGAAATTGTAAGTGAGAAGCTTTTTGTGGAGGTGAATAAAGATGAGGGCTTTGTATCATTCTCTTGTGTTTCTTCTTCCCCTTGAGATTTTTGCTTTCCCTTGCTCATTCAACCTCTTCATTGAGCTTGAATGGGTAAGAGTTAGTTATTGATCTCAAGGGTCGTATTTTACCACGGACTAGCACTTCATTTCACATGCGGTTTCTACCCTTCTCTTGATCTTGCAAGTTCTTCATTGAGCTTGCAAGTTTAAGGGTTGGCTATTGATCACATGCTTGGTTTGGGTCCTAGTTCCGTATTTTTATTACCCGCTTTTTATTACTCGCTTTTTATTACTTGCCCTTTTATTTCATGCAGTTTTATTCATGCACTTTCATTCTTGTAATCTTTTCTTTTATTTGTTCTTTTCTTTTTGTTCTCTTTTTCATATTGTGAATGTTGTAATTATCGTCGTTGTTAAGAATTAATACGGTTTTATAAGTTAACATTTCTTTGCCAATTCCTTTTCCCGTTATTTTCCATTTGAACTTCGCCCAAACCATACGCAAGCGCTCCGTTAGGCACCGTACCCTGACAAGGTAACGGTGATTCCTAACCACGACCGGTTGCGTTCGGTTTGGCCGGAGGCGAAGGCAAGAGACAAGAACGGAAGGACAAGGGTAAATAAGCCGGATTCCACGAATACCGCGCTTAAATCCCCTAATCCACGTTGTTGCCGATTGCTTAGCTTCAATTGGTCAAGAATCGGCTCAAAGGTTTTGAGTACGGATTTCTTAGCTTACAATCTCGTATTTTCTTAACAACCTTATACTTGCAGATAAACACATAGGTTAGACAAAACAAACATACAGATTCTTTATTGACTCGTCTAAGACAAGAAGGTAAGATAACACCATCTCCCTGTGGACCGACCCGTGCTCACCGGCTAGCTGCAAAGCGACACCGTCCTGATCGCGGTTACACTTAAATTCTTTGAACATCCGACACGCCATCGGCGTGCGATCAAATGGCGCCGTTGCCGGGGAGACGGTAGCGTATTTTCTTTCTTGTTATTCGGGTTGATATTCTTTTTGTATATAAAAAAAAAATAATATAAAAAAAAAATATTCTTTTTTGTTCTTTTTTGGATAATTCTTGTGGGCAAGAGTGCAGATTTTTGCAAGTTTGCAAACTGCGATAGTGGGGAAGCAAAGTGTACATTCAAAGTTAAGGTGATTACGGAGTACAGTGCCAAAGATCCGGGTAGTTTGACCCGCGCAAGCGAACCTTTCAAGCTTACCGGATTTAATTCAACGGGGGTTTCCTAACCCAAAACTTAAACGGTACGTACTTTACTAACACCTTCTTCTCAAATCCGACGCTTCCAATATACTATTCTTTTGCAGGATTCTTTGCAAGTTCGCTAGCAAACGCTAAAATTTGACTAACCCGTATTTGTTGCAGCGCCGCGCTTAAACTAAAAAACGATTGTTTTATTCTTTATAGAATTTTTTGAATTGCGCATTGCATACATTAATACGGACTTAAGGGCAAGCGAACCCCACAATATACGGTAAAGGATTTCATCACCTTTTCCGTGGCCCACAAATCACGAACTTAAGCATAACGTTTACCCGCACAAAATTTAAAAGAAACTAGACTTTAAGCCTTAAGGACTTCGCGCTCACTAGGAGAAGTTAACTGTATTTAGAAGCTTGCTTAACGGTATATTGTTTACGGGGTGTCTAGGAAAGTGTTAACGGCGAAACCGCCAAAAGAGAAAGGGTTATTTAATTAAGGAACTTCGCGAAAGCGTTGGAAAACCTCCCCTTATCTCTGCACTTACCTGGCCTCGTGATCAGTGTATCTTGAGCCTGTTTCTCGACACAGTTTTACTTCGACAATCAAGTTCTCGAGCAGGTCTAGTTGACCTAGGTGAACCCTAGAACGATTAGGTGTGTGGTATTTTTGTGTCGTGATTTTTGTCCATATATTTTTGTGTATATTTCATTCTTTTGCTAACAACTAACTAAAAAAAAAAAAAAAATCAAATTTTTTCCCCCTCCCTTTTCTCTACCTTTCTTTATCTCTCTTCATATCATGGGTACCCCACCTCGCAAAACTCTTGCCGAACTTTGGTACCCACAACCAGACATTACTTCATACGGTTCTTGTTTTGGTCGAACATCGAACGACCCATCCATGCCCAAAATTTCACTGAAAGATCGCATAGCAGCGTCTAGGACAAACACTTGCACCCCTTATTCCACTTTGTATCAACCTTTTCAACCTCCCGTACCCGCTTATGTTGATACCCCTTCTGCAAGTCGTCCTTTGTCCATCGCTGAACGAATTGAACAATCCCGTAGCCGATCTTTCACTCCTTTCACCACTACAAATTCCTGGGATCAACAATTCCATTCACCTTCTTATCCAAATGTTGATCCCACTCCTGTCCAGCCATTCAACTCCTACCAATCCTACCCTAATTTTGCACCTTCCCTAGACATTGCATCAGAACCGCAATTTGGGAGTTTTCAGTATCCAAATAACTTTGAATCTTTTACTGAAACCCCATCACAATCTATGTCTAGTCTGGAACAGTCCTTGGAAGATTTTAGGGTAGCGTCAAGCCAACAGATGATGGATTTGAATGCGTCCATGGCCGCCCTCATGCAACCTAGTGACCCGGTAGCTAGTTTTCAACTAGCTCCAACTTTTTCAATGTATGATGAGGCGGCAGGACAGGCTGTGAATTTGAGTGGAGAGAGTGAGATATACCCCCTTCCAAATCAAACCTACCCGTCTCAAATTGAATCCCACAACTCCTGTGTTGAAAGTCTATCAAGTGTCCCAAATGAATTATCAGTTGAAGATAGAATCTTTAATGAGTTGTGCGACTTTGTAGTATTTGATTTGCCAGATTGTGAAGGGACCTTGCCAAGTGAAACCAATCCTAACCCTTTTGACCTCTACACCTCCATCTTAGAACCAGAATCGATTAATATCCATGCTTTTGATAAGGTGTCTGAGAAAATAGACTTTCACTTGATTGAGGATATTGACGCAGGGAACATTTTGGATGATGAACCCGTAGATTTCGCTGAGTTTTTCTCTTCAAATCATCATCCCGAGTCATTAACTGTTTTTCACGAACCCCATATGCGTCTTGATTTTGATGAAATTTGCATGGATAAGCTGAATTTTGGGGAGAATTTTGAGGATAGCTTTAAGGATGAACCAGTTTTAATTAATGAGTCGGATTTTCCTATTCATCCTATTCCTTCCACTGACTGTGTACACCATCCTGAACCTTTAACCGATACCCCTCCTCAACCACTTCCCTCCACCCTTTCCATCGTTCCGACCTTGCAAGAACCCGTCTCGCTCTCATTTCATATGTCTGGTTTACCAGGTTCGGCGTACCCATGGTTTCTTACGAATCTTGAGGGATTTGACCCAATCTCTCGACGGGTTAATAGATTAGCACAATCGATTTTTACACATCGGTCATCACAAATTGTGCTAATCTATTTACTCCATTTGCACCCTCAAGTTCGTATTCCACTTCTTTTTCCCTTCCGCCATTCTTCTTCTCATCTACCGAGACCGCATTCCACTTCTCTCCACAAGCGGTCTCGCGTATTTTCCATCTCTTTTCTCTACGCCTTCTTTCACCAGCCACTGCTTCATCATGATAAGATTTTTGAATGGTTGGTGCTAACTTTTGGCCTGTGTAAGGCCTTGTATAGATTGATACGGTTCCTTCCCCCCTAATCCTGAACTTCAACGCTTAACAGTGGAAACACTGTTTTACTTAAGTTTGGGGGGGACACTTTTTTTTGTACATATTTTTGTTTTCCTTTTTGTATATAATTTGTTTTTAGGGAGCGCCGGCAATTTTGACCCTCTTGGTATAGCCTGACAGTGAGGGCACTGTCAAGTTTAAGTTTGGGGGTGTGCTCGGTAAGCTTTCTTCCTTCGCATTCATATGTATATTTTGCATTTGCATACCTTATCAAAAAAACCCATAAAAATCAAAAATTTTCCAAAAAAAATATAAAAACTTTGTCGTCAAGTTGGCTAATAAGGTAACTTAGATTTTTATTCCGAAAGATTAGTTGATATGATAGAAATAACTAAATTCTAGGGTTAGGAATTGAAAACCCTAAAAATAACCCTCATTCTGTTTAAACTTGGTAAGTATACGTCCTTACAATTTTTTGAGAAATAGGTAATCTTGAGTTCAGTTTTTTGAGTTAAGTCAAGAAGAAGGGAAAGTATTGAAGCTTTACCAGAGGATAAGTCTGAAAAATAGTTTTTTTTCTTGAGTTCAAATTTAGAGAGTATATACCCTACAAACTGCACTTACACGCACCTTGAAACTTGGGATAGTAGAGGATACCTAGAAGTACACTTGCCTGAAAGCCTAGTATGAAAGAAAAAACGGTATTTAAAGCTAAACACCAAAAGAGCATGTGAAAAATATATCCGGTCTTGAAAAAGAAAAAGAAAAAGAAAAAAATAGAATAAAGTCAAGACCTGGAGACTGCTATTTACGCTTTAAGCTCACACATTCAGTAATCGGCTGTTAGTGCCTCAAGAAGCATTAATAGTCGCATGAAAGGTGTGTGAGCAAATCCGTCCATTCTTAATGAAAAGAAGTAGTATTAGGTATTAAGTCAATGGTATTATAGCTTGAATTGAATTCTCAAGTGTAGGGGTGCAAATATACACACACGTAGGGGTATATAATCGATGTTTGAATAAAAGATAGAAATGAAGAATAAGACTTGTGTTTTCTGTAAAGTCGATAAAAATCCCTGATTTGAGGCCTCACTTTAGAAAGGAAAACTCAGGTGAACCGGCATCTTTCTAAACTTTTTTGGAACGTATATAAGCTAAGGTTAAATAGATAGGAGGTGTGAAGAAT
This sequence comes from Agapanthus africanus, assembly GCA_030015575.1. Classification (NCBI taxonomy): domain Eukaryota; kingdom Viridiplantae; phylum Streptophyta; class Magnoliopsida; order Asparagales; family Amaryllidaceae; genus Agapanthus; species Agapanthus africanus. The sequence goes on from JASDDO010000024.1 coordinate 258,605,321, forward strand.
AAGGGTTGGATATTTCTAAACTTAGGATAATAGAGTTTCTAATGTAAATACTAAACTGTAGGAGTAGAATCTATGTTAACTTATGAAACTAGCTTGACGGGATTTTGTGGGTAGTATCCGCTGAAAACCCTCAGGAGACAACACTCCTCCTACTAGGGACACCTAGAGGTTTAACGGCTTGTTGCACATGCTCAGTGCAATCGCGTTCCCTGCGAAAGTGCGGTTAGGATTTTATTTTTGTGAATAATTGGTTTTGCTCGGGACGAGCAAAAGTTAAGTTTGGGGGTATTTGTTCATACCAGAATACTGCATTTCATACCGTCCATTCTTACGCTCGTGTGTTTATAGGTAGGTGCTTTTTATCCGTGTTTGTTACATATTTGCAGGATACAGGTTCTCGGTTCTAAAACGGTGAAATTCATGGAAAACACGACAAAATCCGGGTTCCTGCCAACCACTGATAAAATACGGTCTCCGCTTTTCATCTGTATGCTGCCAGATACCAGTTTAGGAAGACAAAATATCAAATCAATGTCATCCTCATGCACAAGGCTCAATGGTAGCACAAGATCCAAGAGATCTACGCGGAGCTCGAGGCAATCATTCCAAATCTTGACAAAAAGTCCACCTTTCCCTCAACAGAAATTCTGGAAAATTCGTGAAGAAATTATGAAAACATACAGATACCAGAATAATGTACACAGAAAACCAGGGATCCCGACCAAAGCACACACCCCAACTCCCCTATACGGCCGCGTTTCCACGGCCAATATGGGGTATTGGCCGCGGAAGCGCGGCCATACTGTAGCTTCAGCATGTCGTATTTTGGGGGCTTTTTTGTAACTTCCCATAGGTTCTGTTGGTTGCCCCAGATTTCCATTCTCCAGCCTATAAATACAGCAGAACTGAGCTCAACCAAGGGTCATTCTTTTGTTCATTTTTGTAGCCTCTTTTGTTAGGATTTTGTATAGTTCTTCTTCTTCCTCTTCATTCCTCTTCCATGAAATTGTAAGTGAGAAGCTTTTTGTGGAGGTGAATAAAGATAAGGGCTTTGTATCATTCTCTTGTGTTTCTTCTTCCCCTTGAGATTTTTGCTTTCCCTTGCTCATTCAACCTCTTCATTGAGCTTGAATGGGTAAGAGTTAGTTATTGATCTCAAGGGTCGTATTTTACCACGGACTAGCACTTCATTTCACATGCGGTTTCTACCCTTCTCTTGATCTTACAAGTTCTTCATTGAGCTTGCAAGTTTAAGGGTTGGCTATTGATCACATGCTTGGTTTGGGTCCTAGTTCCGTATTTTTATTACCCGCTTTTTATTACTCGCTTTTTATTACTTGCCCTTTTATTTCATGCAATTTTATTCATGCACTTTCATTCTTGTAATCTTTTCTTTTATTTGTTCTTTTCTTTTTGTTCTCTTTTTCATATTGTGAATGTTGTAATTATCGTCGTTGTTAAGAATTAATACGGTTTTATAAGTTAACATTTCTTTGCCAATTCCTTTTCCCGTTATTTTCCATTTGAACTTCGCCCAAACCATACGCAAGCGCTCCGTTAGGCACCGTACCCTGACAAGGTAATGGTGATTCCTAACCACGACCGGTTGCGTTCGGTTTGGCCGGAGGCGAAGGCAAGAGACAAGAACGGAAGGACAAGGGTAAATAAGCCGGATTCCACGAATACCGTGCTTAAATCCCCTAATCCACGTTGTTGCCGATTGCTTAGCTTCAATTGGTCAAGACTCGGCTCAAAGGTTTTGAGTACGGATTTCTTAGCTTACAATCTCGTATTTTCTTAACAACCTTATACTTGCAGATAAACACATAGGTTAGACAAAACAAACATACAGATTCTTTATTGACTCGTCTAAGACAAGAAGGTAAGATAACACCATCTCCCTGTGGACCGACCCGTGCTCACCGGCTAGCTGCAAAGCGACACCGTCCTGATCACGGTTACACTTAAATTCTTTGAACATCCGACACGCCATCGGCGTGCGATCGCCTCCTCAGAAGGAGTGTCTGCGCGAGGAATGGTGCTAGGGCCCGCTCCCGTGGCCAAAGCAGCTCCGCTCGCCTCTGCTTCAGAAGGAGTGTCGGCACAAGGAACAGTGCTAGGGCCCGCTCCTGCGGCCAGAGCAGCTCTGCGCGCCTTAGCTTCGCGTCTGGACCGCTTCCGCTCCTCTCGAGCCGATGAGACGGATGCCATTAGGGCTTCCTTGAGTGAGGCTCCCTCGTCCGTATATAGGGATGCCTCTAGATTCTTCAAAGCATCCCTCATCGTCTTGTCAAGCCGAGGCTCTTGTGGCAATTTTGACGAAGCCAAGACTTCGATAACTGACTTGGAGGGGCCCCCTGCGTCAATTGATACAGCGCCTGCAAAGAAACAAAAGAAGGTCAGGTTGATTATCAGAAAAAAGACAACAAACTTTCCTTGTAAAAGAAAAAGGGGTGAAACATACCAACGCCTGCTAAGGCACGCTTCTCCTCCTCTTCCTGAAAGGTTTTCAGGGAGGCAGCAATAGCCTCTTCAGTGGAGACACCTGTTGAAAATGGAGCGAATATTAGTTAAGGATAACAATATAAAATGCAATAAAACGACAAATGAGGCCTTTGATAATTACCGGACTCAGCGAGTTTGTTCAACATTGTTTCAAGCCTCGCCGATCGCTCTGAAGCTGCAATGGCGACAGCCAAATTGGTGTCCGCAAGGTCCACCACAAAGCCCTCATTGCTGCCGTACTCGCATATGGTCCTGGCAGGAGAAGCCGCAGGCTTTAACCCGAGGATCGCATCAAGGGAAAGGGCGGACTTTTTCTTTTTCTGCTGTCCACCAGCTTTAGATCCAACTGGAGCGGATTTGCGCTTGGAAGCCACTTTAGGGCGGCGGGTCCCAACATCTGCCCCTACGCCTGACTCTGGCGATACTACTTTAGTCGCCTTCGCGGGAGCACGAGGCACCGATGGTACATCCACCGTAGCGGGCAACGGCAATCCCCGCGGAGGACTCAACACGCGTGGTCGATCGACTCCAGCATCTTTTAGCGGAAGGACGACCGGGAGCCTTGGCTGCAAAGGGGCCTTGCGATCACCGCCAGGAGGCGCACCCCTACGGTTAACCAATAGGCGTCTCTCCATCAAAATGATTGGACCCATAGCGTGCGCATACCAGGCCACATATGAATTAAGCATCTTAGGGACACAGCTGGGTTCACTAATGAAGAAATAAGAACCCGTGTTAAGCCGTATAAAGTGATGCATCGCATTCTTTACCCCCTCTGGGCCAACCACAGGCGTTTCCAAAAAGGCTTCCATCGGGATCCCCTGGTTGTAGCTTGATTGCTGGGCAAATCGATGTGGATTATACCTCATGAATAAAGCCGTCTCATTCTGCCGAAACACTAGGTAGCCCGGCCGAATGGAGTAGAGATGGACGATTTCCCGAGCCTTCAGTACAGAAGCCCCGCCCTTAAACTCGTCACGTAGGGGCACCACCGACTTAGTAGTCTCCGAGCCTATGGTGACAACTTTATCCACGAAAGAAGTCGTCGCTCCGACCAAATGTCGGCGCAGGAGGAGTCCCCTAGAATCCCGCGGGGATGCGAACACAATTGAAGCCCCGATTAACCGTACGACTCTCGGGAGTCTGTACTTCTCGAAGAATGGGGGAGTCTTGTGGGCGCCAAACACCCCTCGCACGTGCATCTCCATCCAAGAAACGAAGTAATGCATTGGGAAGTTAGCAGGCTGTGTCCCAGGATCATTAGCGTCCGCCGCTACGCTGAGTCCATGATAAAGATAAGCTAACCCAGCAATTCCTACCGACAACTGCAGACCGTCCACCATCCGATGTGCCGGGTAAAAAACAGAGGGCCGCATGAAGCGCGGGTGCATAGGGAGCGCAAAGTTGCATAACCACAGGCCCAGGAATCCAATAAAGAAAGTTTCCTCATCCATACCGGGGACGGCGATTTCCGAGAAAGCAACGATGGCAGCATTGGGGAGATAGAAATCCCTCTGGTTATTCTCCGATACGGGTCGGCGATCCAAACCGAAACCGAAAGGGTCGTCAAGCTGAGCGAACTTCTCGCTCTGCTCTGATAAGAACTCCGGGCGGATAAAGCGAGCAATGAAAGCTGCGAAACTGACGCCCTTATCCCCCGATTCCAAATGGAGTTCCTCATAGATCTCCAACACTTTCACCAAACCCGGATACTGATGCTGAATGGCATTCTCCGGGGTTAAGTCAAATACCAGCTGCTTAGTGGCAAAGACATACTCATCAGGAGGAAGCAACTCCTCGTAATGCTCTCCCCTCATTGGCAGGCCTGAAATTTCGGCAAATTCCTCCAAAGAGATAGAAACTTCCTTATCCGCCATCAGAAAGGTATGGGTGGGGATATTCCATTGTTCAACAAAAACCTTTATCCACCACGTTGGAGGAGAGGGGTACTCGAAGAGCGAGACGAAGACGGCTGAGTATAGACCAATCTTCGTTAGGTGGGTCCTCTTCGCCGATAGAATGTACCGGGCCCACTGCAAATATCCGGCGGGGGGTCGCGGGATCATTCCAATGTTATAAGCCTGCCCCCAAGGGCGTCTTCGCCCTGACAGATTCGCCTCCCCAGGATATCTATCGCCGGCGGCGGCTGCACGGGGATGGCGCCGATTGCAGGTTGAAGGAGGTTATCAGAATTCCAATTCTTAACCTCCACGGCATACTTCACCGGGGGTTCGTCCGCATAAGGGATCGTGACTGTGGGCTCAGAGGGCACGGCGGAACTAAAACTACGGCGGCCTTGGATGATCTGGCTATACCACCTTCCCCACAGATGAAGCTTTTTGCACTCAGGATCGCGGTCTTTAATAAGAGCGAGTACCACCCGATCCACTGGCGCATGGGGGAACCCTCCTTCTGAGAGAACGAAGGGGAAAGACAAGTCGTCAGACATCTTTTTTGTGGAAAGACAAAGAAACATACATCATTAGTGGCCTGACGCTTAACATTTAATGAAAATAATATATATAAAAAAGAATAATAATAATAATAATAAAAAATAAAAATCTGGCTCCACACTGTGATGCAGTGGGTAGGGGACCAAAGGGGGACCCACAAAATCAAGATGACGGCGCATCATTTGATGAGACAATCCCACCATTGGATGAGACTATCAATCAATAAAAAGGACCCCCAAGAGAATGTCCTCATTGGGGGGGGAACCCCTAGAGACAAGGAGAAGATCTCCTCTTTTCAGAGCAAAGCTCTGTCACAGAGTGACATTTGTCAAACTCCTGTTTCAAAAGAATAAAACTTCTTAAAAAAAAGAGCCTAGCTCTGTAGCAGTAATAAAAATTCATAACTCCTAAGAATTAAAATTTTGGGATCTTAAAGATCCATGGAAACTTTTAAAAAGTTTTCTAGTTGATCTGTGAGCAGGGCTCTGTTAAATGGGTTAAAACCTAAGAACAGAGTCTCTGCAAATCTATAAGAGCAAGGCTCTGTTGAAGAAACCCCAAAGGGGTTTCCTTTAGATCAAAGATCTATAAGAGCAAGGCTCTATTAATTAAATTTAATTTAAATTAATTCAATTTTACCTAGAATGGTTCTAAGATTAGAACTTGGAAGTTCTTAGGGAAATCACAAGAGCAAGGCTCTGGAAGTTCTCAAGCAAGAGCAAGGCTCTAAAATTCAAATTCTTGGAAATGGTAAAGAATTACTAAGGACCAAGGGTCCTACTTATAGGCGCCTGCGCCTGTTCACTTGGCCCTTCGATCCGACGGTCAGGATCTTGCCACCGTTGCACTCACGCGCGCGCCACGTGAGCGCAACGGTGGGGGGGCATCTGTTTCCCCCAATCAGAGCAAGGCTCTACTTAAATTTTGAAAATTCAAAATTCGAAGCAACGCTTCGGTTTCCGTGCGCAGCGCGCAATTTGCCACATGGCAGAAGCTGATTCGGCGGCGTAACGCCCGAGACAGTGCGTCCCATCAGAGCAAGGCTCTTCAGAAAACAAAATTAAGACTTAACTGCGCAAATGCATGGCAGCACGACACGTGTCTGCGCAGTTGCGCAATCGCAACTGCGCAAGCGCACGGATGCGCGACACGTGTCACACGCTGGTGAGTTGCGCAACAACAGAATGAAAATTTAAGTGATTCTTTTCTGTTCTTCTGTAAAACAGGGACCCTTGGATCAGAGATCCAATGGTGGGAAAATTCCCAAAATTATTCAGGAAAGATCTTGGTAACAAATTTAACAAATTTGTGAGCACTATAAATAAGAGCCCAGACCTCATTCAAATCATCAAGTAGAATCATCAAGAGAAGGATAAACTTCTGAAAAAAAAGAAGAGAAAGAACTCTTGAAGATTAATCAAGAACAAAAAAAAAGAAAGGTAAAATTTCTGAAGAACAGAAGATTAAAAAAGGGAATAATAAAAAAAATATATAAATAGTGCCTTGCACTTGATATGAACCTTTGGTTCTGTGAAAAGAAAACAAGAAGAAAAACTTGTTTTCTTTTGATCTAAATTTAGATCAAAAGTGCCATGCACTTTTGTTCTTCAATCTGAGAATTCTTGAGTTTCTGCAACTCATTACTTAAAAGGGCCTGGCCCAAATCAAATCACAAAAATCACAAAAGGGCAGAGCCCTATTTGGAAAATTCTTGAGGGCCTGGCCCAAATCAAATGGCAAAATAATAAAAGGGCAAGGCCCTGTTTGGAAAACTCTTGAGTTTCTGCAACTCATTATTTAAAAAGGGCCTGGCCCAAATCAAATCACAAAAGGGCAGAGCCCTGTTTGGAAATTCTTGAGGGCCTGGCCCAAGTTACAAAATAATAAAAGGGGCAGAGCCCTGTTTGGACTGGTTCTTTCAGTCAGGCAGAGCCTAAAATAAATAAAAAAAATTGGACTTAACCCAACCCTGGCTGTAAGTCCTTAAATTAAATTGATTGAGCAAAATGGCTCCCCTAAACCAATTCACGACCGGTTCGAGGGTACATCTCCGAACTCCTTTGACATCCGTCGTTGTAATTCCTCAACGACGTCAAAGAGGTGACGGGTCACAACGACCACACATTAAAATTGGACCGAAACGTCCCTAAACTAAGATTGGACCGAAACGTCCCTAAACTAAGATTGGACCGAAACGTCCCCAAACTAATATCGGACCGAAACGTCCCTAAACTAAAATCGGACCGAAACGTCCCTAAACTAATAATGGACCACCACGTCCCTAAAACTGGCGATGGACCATTACGTCCCTAAACTGGAATATGGACCACTACGTCTTTAAACTGGTGACGGACCGAAACGTCCCCAAACTAATATCGGACCGAAACGTCCCTAAACTAAAATCGGACCGAAACGTCCCTAAACTAATAATGGACCACCACGTCCCTAAAACTGGCGATGGACCATTACGTCCCTAAACTGGAATATGGACCACTACGTCTTTAAACTGGTGACGGACCGAAACGTCCCTAAACTAATAATGGACCATCACGTCCCTAAAACTGGCCATGGACCGCCACGTCCTTAAATTGGCACAATAGAGCCCAAATGCTCTTTTGTCGGATCTAAACGGTCCCGTCTAAGTTGATCTTAGCCCCAAATACGGTTAATGTGTCCTTAGATATTTAAATAAACAATAAAACCCCAAATCAACTTTGGTTCAAGGGTACATCTCTGAACTCCTCTGACGCCTGTCGTTGTAATCCCTCAACGACGTCAGAAAGGTGACGAGTCCCGACAGCCAGATAATTAAATCGATCACTGCGTTAAGTTGATCTTAGTCCAAAACAGGACTAAAGTATTCTTGACGAACGTTTAAGTTGATCTTAGCCGCAACGCGACTAATGTATCCTTAAACCAAAAACACCAAACCCAAATCTAAGTAAATACGGATTTGGACTAATCCACGTCCTACGAGCGACGGCATTACTCAGTCTCCGTATACAATCCACGGGCAACCACAAACAAAACAAACACACACGACACGAAGTGAAATTTTGGAGAAGGAGAAAGTTGTTACCGCGATGCGGTAACGTAATTAACTGCAGGGGCTTGCGCCTGCAGGGAAGAGCGTCCCCACAATCAAAAACCCCTCACCCTGAGGGGGAATCTGACGAAGTCTGCTACATCGGCCGCATCCGTCTAAACCTCCGATACACGGTGCCATAAATCAGGGGGATCGCTTAGACTTCGATGGATTTGTTGCTCCTTTTTGGGGCCTCGGATGCTCAGCGTTGGTGGGGCTGTAAGAAGCCCGCCAAGGATAACCGGGCGGTGAAGCTGCGCGGTCTCCTCTTTTCGAGGGCTTTGATCTCCGGCGTCGTGGGTAGGCAACTACCGGCCTAGGATGACCGAGCGGGGCAGCCGCTCGGATGCCTCTTGCGAGGGCTTCGATCCCTGGCGTCATGGGTAGGGAGCTACCAGCCGGAGATGAGCGAGAAGGGTAGCTGCTCGGTCGCCTCTGGTGAGGGCTTGGATCCTTAGTGTTGGAGGGGCTGTAGGAAGCCCACTAAGGATGACCGGGCAGTGAAGCTGCGCGGTTGCCTCTTGGCGAGGGCTTTGATCTCTGACGTCGCTGTAGGGTGTTTTTCGTCACCCCATTGAGATGGGAATACGCGCGCTTGTCAGGCGTACTACAGATTCCTCCTGCCTGGGGTAGGCTGGGGTTTATTGATTGTGGGGATCCGAACCTCCGGCAGCCGCGGACTAAGCTGTCGTTAATTACCCCTCGTCTTTGGGGCGAGGAAACCTCCGATTAACGGGTTAAACTGGTCATGCGAACTCAATGTGCGGTGTGCGTGTGTTGTGTTTTAATAGGGGTTTTGGCTATATCGGGAGCCACGCGGAGTTTTTACGAGGGTCCCGCTACCCGGATAGCGGGCTGGGGGTCAAGGGGGCTAGCAGCCCCCATGCGGGGTGCGGGACAGCGCCCCGTTAGAAAATTTTTTCTAATAGGGATAGTGTCGTGGAGCACGTGTGTGTGCAAATATATATACATATGTATATGTATATGTATGTACATATATACAAAAAAAAGGAGGGGGAAAAGACATCCAAAGGATGCGTGGGGGCCAGCACCTCGAGCGCTGTGCGCTTGGGTGCTGTGCACGCAAGCGCGCCACGTGTCGGCGCGTGGGCGCTTTACGCATGAGCGCTGGGCGCTCGAGGGCAAATGCGCCACGTGTCGGCGCGTGGGCGCATTGCGCTCGGGCGCAGTGCGCAGGAGCGCAAACGCGCCACGTGTCGGCATGTAGGCGCTTTGCGCTCGAGCGCAGTACGCTCGAGCGCTAGCGCGCCACGTGGCGGCACGTGGGCGCTCGGCGCTCGAGCGCTAGCGCGCCACGTGTCGGCTCGTGGGCTCTCGGCGCTCGAGTGCTTGGGCGCCGGCGAGGAAAAAGGGGCTTTTAGTCCCAGAAACAGAAGCTGTGCTTCAGAAAGGAAATATTTGTTGTTATATATATATATATATATATATGGAGTTAGAACTCCTAGGATGTTTTGAAGCTGATGAAGGGGGTTCTTTTTCTTCCTCCTGTTGTTTGGCCGGACCTTGAAGATCTAGAAGTAGGAGATTTTAAAAATCACTCCATTTTGAGATCTGATGGGAGATCTGAGTTCCTCTTTGTAGGTTTTGTGGTGGAAAACTACTTAATTTTTGGAAAAGAAAGAGTAAAACTCTTGATTTAATTCAAAAGAAATGAGAAGGTTTAGAATCTTGGAGAAGGAGCAGGAGGCATAAAGAACCCTAGTTTTGGGGGGAATGAAAAGTATTGTTTTTTATTCATCATCATTTTGCCTTATATAGGCTTACATATTTACATATAGCCCCTTGGGCTTTGCTAAATGGTGTTTTGCCCATCCTATGGCTCATGTGCTATTTCATTTTTGCACATAAGCCATGGGCTTACAAAATATTGGTTTTATGCCCATTTTGCTTACATTCATGCATAAAAAATTACATAAAAATTATTTATGACATGATTCCGTTGTTGGCATGGGGAGGCTGGCCGCGGGCTCGACTTGGGCATGGGCCCGCTTGACCTGGGCTTGGGCCCACCTAGCTTGGGGGTTGACCTTGACTTTGACTCGGTCAACCGGGGTGTAAATTTTTACCCCAACAAATTGCCCCCCATCAATGAATGCACACCGCACATGTGGGTCGTGTGCATGAAATTGATGGATCTTCTTTTGCGTGGAGGCGACTTGCTTTAGTCCCCACTTTTTAGGATGCACTGCCCTTTTTACGATGTGGACGGTCGGTACTTGACGCGTCTCCGAGACGGAGTGTCCGTGGTAGACGTTTTCCTAGCCCGGAGCGATCCGGTTCCTGCTTTGTAGAAAACCTGCACTGCCATTTTTGCGACGTGGACGGTCGACGCTTAACGCGTCTCCGAGACGGAGTGTCCGTAGTAGACGTTTCCCTGACCCGGAGTGATTTGGTTCCCGATTTGTGGGGAGCCTGCGCTGCCCGTTTTGCGATATGGACGGTCGACGCTCTGATCCGGAGCGATTTGGTGGACGTGTCACGGCACGGAGTGTCGCTGGTCGACGTTTCCCCGAGGCGAAGTGTCGTTGTTGGACATTTCCCTGATGCGGAGTGTCTGTGTTGGACGTTTCCCTGATGCAGAGTGTCGCTTGCTGACGTGTCCCCGGCACGGAGTGTCTGCTTGACGTTTCCCCGGCACGGAGTGTCGTTGTCACGCCCCGCTTCCCAAAATACGGAATACAAGGGGTTGACAAGGCCAGCCATGCTCCTACGGTCAAGGAAATGTCCTGCCGTAGTCACACTTCGGCTTCTAGTTTTTCATGGTAAACAGTAAATAATGCGCAGGTAATGAGAAATGCAGTAACTGGACCAAAATAGTAAAATAAACTGACCTGATGGGAAACAAAAGATATAACTCTGGATAGCTAAACAAGATGTCCGTGAAGTGCGTCTAGTCCTGGTCCAGGCTAAACCTTCTCCTCACACTGAGCATGCATACTCAGGTCGTCAGAGCGACACAATAGCAATATAATATATATAAAATCATATGACAATTCTAGCAGTGATAATAGTTATATATAACAGTAGACCAATAGCAGTATGGGTATGAACATGCAGTAATTAATGCAGCGGAACGGTAAAAGCAGTGGAATGAAATGCCACGTATGCCAACACAGTAAGTATGTATATCGATGCTATCATCCCTATCAGTCTCTAAATCTCACTGTACAGGTCACTAAACCTATCGTCAGTCCAAGTGTGAGAATCAACCACTCGCGAGTGTCCTCCACCCAAGGGTAGAACCCAAGGGCAAGGGACCACGGACCCAACATGTATATCGCGGTAATAATCACGTACCCTGTAAATCTCCATATATCTCCCTAAATATATAAGCCGGCATGGGACTCCCGAGATTCTATTGAACTCACACTTAAACTACCCCACACCCCGTGGTCTACATCAAACGCTAACCATAACCCTAAATACCAATCGGTCTGTGACAAGTCTGCGTGAGAACTGGAGGCAGGACCTCCATCAAGCACGTCCCGACTAATACCTAAGATAAATGGCAGTGTCTGGTGCCTTATCTGTGACACCCGTGCAAGAGCTTCCATAAGTGTCCCATACCACTTATAGTCACACGTACATGCATCTCACAGACGTCGACAATGCAATAAAATAATAAGGTTCACTGATTGTGTACAAGTACGTATCACTTTCACTTATTCACTTATACACGAACACTAACGTACTTGCCGCAATCATCACTAATACCTAACACTGGGTAATGCACGTTATCATTAAGTTATCAATGCAATGACATGTGTATGATATGATGCGTAAACAGTATATAAAGCATGATTAGGGTGTCATGAATCTACAATCTACCACTTGCATAATTTATCATAAATCATACGGTTACAGTTTAGTGAAACTATGAACGGGGAATAAATAGTATGTTCAGTTATCAATCCATTGAATTTAGTTTCACGCCAATCGGGTTCCAGGATCTTTAATTATAACCATTTCATTTTAAGCGTTCGCGGCTGGAAATCCGGTTTCAGAAATGGAAGTCCGTTTCGCAACGCATTTTAATCCCAGATGGGATCATATTTTAGCAATGCTACAGTTGGATGAAATCTAGGGTTTTCAGTAAAGTTTTCAACGCAATAGACGGATATTCGATCGCGTCTGTACGTCAGAAGATATACACGGTTTAATACTAGTATGTCGATTCTGATTCTGTTCTGGACTGTTGTACGTCCACATCTATTAAATTGCCGATTAAATAATAAACGAAAACGAAACAGGATAGAACCACTTGTATTGTCTAGCTAACAGATTCACCTATAATATACAGCGGAGTTCCGCCACATACGAGTTAAGGAAGCATGTTTGTAACAACTCCAATTTTGTATACCAAAAATTTGCTTTAAATGTAGTGTACACTTGGAGTATTGATGTTGCTGGAAACAATTTAAGTATCTATTTCCTAACAATAATTACAAGAAGGAGCTTGTAGCTCATTGGTAATACCTTGCACTGCTGAACCAAACCACCAGAGTTCGAATCCCATACCCCACATAATTTTTATATCTTTTTGTTTTAATTTTTTTAGAAGTCAAACGGTCAAATAGCCATAACTCACAATTTATTGCGAATTAAAAAAATTAAACTATACCAAAAATCCCCCCAGACCAGACCCGACCTAACGAGACCCGACTCGGCCGCGACTCGGCCGGCGCCGCCGGCCCGACTCGGCTGGTCGGCCGAGTCGTCAACACGAAAAAAATTCGTGTTGACCTAGTCTCTTCAACTGCATACTCTAAATTTTTTTTACGGTTACCAATTTTCCAATAAATCTCTTTTAAGATAAAATTTAATGAATTTTTAATGTTTTTTTATATTTTTTAATATTTTTTTTAACCCTAACCCTAACCTTAGCCTAGCCCTATATAAAGACCCCTATACTCTACCTTTTCCCTTCACAACTCTAAGTCCACTCTCCCAAATTCTCGAGAACTCGGTACGAAGAGCGAGAAGCGAAGCGCTGCCGAAATCGACGACGGATTCCGGCGACCAGATCAGGACCTTCGCGACGTTTTCAACGAATCGACAACCATCACGACCTCTAGCTTCCTTAGCTTGTCCAAATCGTAAGTCCCGCCTTCTTCTATCTCTCTTTCCTTTAAGATAAAAATATGACTTTTTGGAACCCGACGGAAATCGGACAAACCGATTTCCGATTCGGTTTTTCTATAAATTTCCACTTGTCACCTAATACATAATATCTACCCATATTCATGTTGACTATTAATCACCCATAAACCAATTTAATCAAACTTTTTCACATGAAATGATAAGTTCTTTGCAAAACCGTACTCCTTTCATAAAAATACCATGAAGTTCATTTTTCTTAGTTTAATTATTTCCCTCACTCCTAAATAGGTTTATCTTTATCACCAAACTTGTAGAACCCAATTTGAATGAAATTTCACACATAAAATAATAACGTTTTCGAATACCATATTCTTGCGCTATAATACCTTTAAGTTTAACATAGCATGTTTTCCCTTTAAACTTCACCAAAACTTAATATAAGTCACGGGGTAATGACCTATCCCTACACACACTCAATATAACCCTAATTGATAAATATACAAAAATACAGAATACGAAATTACAGGGCTTTTCACTAAAATACCCTAATCTTTATAACCTTTATTGAAAACTTTAAATTGTAAACATTTCTAAGTAAAATCTTTTAATAAAATGAAAGCACGATTGGTCATGGACATCGATAGTTTATCTAAACTGACTTTGTGGTGTCTAGACTAGACAAGTGAGCTTGGGTAACTTTAAAAGGCCCGTCTCACGATTCGTGAGCGGATCCCTCCCTCCTCACTTGTACTTACGTGGCCACAATTGGCGGTGAAGAAGCGATTTGAGGTTTCTAATGACTTATCGTTTAGACCTTAGAAGTAGGCTAGTTGGCTTAGGAAACCCTAACAACTAAAATATGGAAAACTATACTTTTTGCAATTAAAAACCCCATATTTATAAAACCGTTTTCCCAAATGAAAAGTATTTGTTAAACCTAAGCAAAGCGCCGCTACAACCCACTTTTGGGGAACCTGTTAGGGATAGTACGGTTCATCGTCCACCCGCAGGCTAGTAGTGCGAGATTCAAACCTCCGCAAGGAGCGTTCGGTCTCGAAAGGTTTAAAATACGATATTTAAGGAAAATGAGACTTTCTCTAAATAAAATATTTATATAAAATTATTCAAGTGTTTATATATATAATTATCATTTAAACACCTATTTTATTATAATATAAAGTTTCCACATTTTCCTAAAAAAAAGTTACAAGATTAAAAGTTACACTAAAATACCATGAATTTCAAATAAAACAATTAATGCTTTTATTAGGATATATTCACTAGAATAACACAAATAAAATACACCTTCATTATAACAAATAAGACGATTATTAAATACTTGAGGTGTATTTTGAAAACTATACAAAAGTACTTTTTACATAAAACCCCCTCAAGTTTTACAAATTACAATAAGGCCCCTAGCTAATATTGAACTTCAAATTATCTTCTTTTAGTCTGACTCGGGTTAGAGTCTGACTAATTTCTGACTTGAATATGATTCAAGTCAATCCATATTCATTTATATTCTAACACAATTGAATACATGAATCCCTGAATCCAGTTAACAATATATTCTTTTTGACTGAATCAAACCATGGATATTCATCCATTATCCTGATATTCCATTTACCCGATTATACAGTTACAACATGTTTACTGATATCATGGTTTTGATCAGTCACCCAACTTACATATTCCAATACCACATTACTATTAAAACACTACGGGGTTTAAAGGGGTAGATTGGTACGGAAGGTGTTAAAGGTGCCACGAGGTGGTCAGATTAAGACACCTAACCTGAATCCTGTTGCTGTTGTACCGTGGCATAACGGTTCCTCGTACTTTCCTTTTGCCCTGATCTCTAGCATATAGAGATTCCCCCTCGTATACACTGGCATCCTTCTGTACCAAGCTACAAACAACAGCGTTACACAATGTTCCATAATATTCAACAATATAATACTTTAGAAAATACTGTTACTCTGTCATTCTCATTCTTCTTATTCTTTGGGACTTACCGAGCGACCTGTTCGCTGACGACATTCTATTCTTTCTTCTTTGAATGTCGTCAGGTGCGTTGGACCAAGCTGAGATCGAGCCCACCGGTGAAGATTTGGAGCAGTTCCAGGAAGACCCAGAGCTCTAGATACTGTACCTTGTTCTTTTCAGTTTATTTCATTTTCTGTTATGCCACTGTTTAGGCATTGCTTTTCATTCCAGTTGTATTTTCTTTTCATGCATTGTACAAAGAATGTTATTAAATAAAAGTTGTTATTATTTCAATATCATTTGTCTCTTGTGATTATTTTATATTGCTTAGCTACGCTTAGCGTATGTACTTCTGAGTACATACGTAGCGGACCTCGTCGCATCCACTTCGCCGTACACTGGGAAGCGGGGCGTGACAGGTTTTGTTGGTGGCCCATGCAGGTCGGAGCTGTATGAATCCCTATCATGCAGTTCTGGTCTGCGTGAACAACCTAAGCAATATAACACAAGAACCAGCAACTAAAACATTCTTCACAATTCATGTACTTTGAATCTTGCAAATTTCCATTCCTTGAATCTTATCATTTCATATATTTGAATCTGTCCTAATCCAAATTTTTCTTCAGGATTATGGATTCCCCGAACAACACCAGCACCAACGTTAACAACACCCCTCCAGCACTACCTCTCACACCAGTTGTTCCGGCACCACCCACTGAGCAAACAATGCTATTTGATGCGATCCGCAGTCTTCTCGAGGGACAGCAACAACTATTGAGCCGTCCTGATAACGATGCACCGGGAGTAAAGCAATTCCGGGCTTTGCACCCAAAGCAGTTCTCTGGTAAAGGAAGCCCCCTCGAAGCAGAAGAATGGGCATAAAGCATCGAAGACGATCTGGCAGCAGCTCAAGTGCCAGACCACGCTTGGGTCCGTGTAGCGAAACTACAGCTCACGGATAACGCTCGCAATTGGTGGAAGGCAGAAGAGACCCGTCTGGCACAGCCAATTGAATGGAAGACATTTCGCGAGAAGTTTGACGCGAAATATTTCCCGGTGACTGCCAGGTTCGCTATGGAGCAGCAGTTTATTCATCTACAGCAAGGATCAATGTGGGAGAAATCGGTAGATGAATACGATGCTGAGTTCACTATGTTGAGCCGGTAAGATATGTCAAAATAGTTCAATTTTTAAATATCACATATTACACAGCTAACACAATCTTTAAACAGATTTGCGGCACACCTGATACCGACGGACGAGATCAGAGCCCGTCGCTTTCAACAAGGTTTGGACACAGAGATCAAGGCTGCTCTAGCCACAGGAAAGTTTTTGACTCATGAGGAAGCCCTAGAAGCTGCCCGCAGTTATGAGGCAGTCATAAAAGAGAGGGGCAGACCTCAGTCTGTAGGAGTCAAACGCCCTGCCAACCAGATGGCAGGTGGAGCCACGTCCAGACCATCTTTCGTGCCGAGGCGACCCGGAGTACCAACTCATCGTCCTAGCCCAGCCTTTTGCACTTACTACAAGAGAACTGGACATATGATGAAGGACTGCCGTCGAGCCAACCGCCTCTGCTTAATCTGCGGTTCAGCCACTCATGATATTGGATCTTGTCCCCAAAGGCAGAACTCAGTTGCTGCACCCAGGCCAGCAAATACTTATCAGCAGCGACCAGCTCTTCCGGCACCTACTCCCAGACTTGCACTGCCTGCACCACCTAGGGGACCACAAGATGCACCACCTCCTTGACAGTTCCACCAAGCTCAAAGGAAGTTCAAAGGAATGCTCCTCAGGCCAGGAGGAATGTGCCAAAGCGCCAGGCTTTCATGATGTCTGTGAAAGAAGCTGAGGCCACTGGCCAAGTCATTACTGGTAAACTTTCTTTCTCAAAACTCATCTTTTTAGTCTTGTTTATCTATATACTTTCCCTATACCTAAAACCTATCCCATATACCTTAGGTACAATCCTAGTAGCTTCACTACCTGCACTTGCACTGTTTGATACTGGAGCATCCCACTGCTTTATGTCGCAACGGTTTGTCCGAACCCATGCGATTTCAGTCTCACCGCTTGTATCCAGTTGGAACGTCAGTTCTGGGAATGGTGTTCTAAAGGCAACTATGGGATACAGCATGTGTCCAGTAATCGTCTGCAGTCGAGAGTTTTACGCTGACTTCAAAGTACTGGACATACCAAACTTCGATATGGTTCTAGGAATGGACTGGCTTGGAACCTTTTATGCTACCATCGACTGTCGTCAAAGGAGGGTAGTATTTGAGATTCCAGATCATCCGGTCTTCTATTTCAAGAGTGGAGATCGTACATTGGAGCCAAGTACTTACAAAGCGAAACCAAGGGAAGCAGTAGTTGCAGCAGCTCATGTAGAGGAAGAATCAAGACCGGAGGTAGTTCGAGAGTTCGACGATATATTCCCTGACGATATATCAGGTTTGCCTCCCGATCGAGCTCTTGAATTCAGCATTGACTTAGTACCAGGAGCACAACCAGTGATCAAAGCACCGTATAGACTAAGTCCGGAAGGATTGAAAGAAGTTCGAACACAGTTGGACGAATTACTGGCGAAATGATGGATTCGTCCCAGCACTTCAAGTTGGGGAGCACCTGTACTATTGGTGAAGAAGAAGGAAGGTTCATACAGAATGTGCATCGACTATAGGGCCTTGAACGAAGTTACTATAAAGAACAAGTATCCACCCCCGCGCATCGACGATTTATTCGATCAGCTAAGTGGATCTTGTGTCTTCTCTAAACTAGATCTTCGTTCAGGTTATCATCAAGTGAAGGTCAAGGAGGCTGATATTCACAAAACAGCTTTCAGAACTCGCTATGGACATTACGAATTTCTAGTAATGCCATTTGGAGTGACCAATGCACCAGCAATCTTCATGAACCTTATGAACCAAGTCTTCCGGGAGTATTTAGACAGGTTCGTTGTCATTTTCATCGACGACATCCTGGTATATTCTAAGAATCGGAAAGAACATGCGGAGCACCTACGAATTGTCCTGGAAACTCTTCGACAACATGAGCTTTATGCCAAATACAGCAAGCGCGAGTTTTGGCTAAAACAAGTTGGTTTCCTTGGACACATCGTATCAGGAGAAAGAATTTCTGTAGATCTAGCAAAGGTTTCAGCAGTCAGCGAATGGCCTACACCAAAATCAGTGAAGGATATTCGGAGTTTCTTGGGCTTAGCTGGATATTACAGAAGATTCATTGAAGGCTTTTCGAAGATAGCAACACCCCTGACCAAGCTCACACGAAAAGATGAAGAATTTGTGTGGTCAGAAGCATGCGAGCAAGCTTTCGTAGAACTCAAATCAAGACTGACATCTGCACCTATTCTCGTCATACCGGATCAATCTGGAGGAATTGAAGTACATTGTGATGCATCCGGTAAGGGACTAGGATGTGTTCTACATCAGCACGGTAAGGTGGTGGCTTATGCTTCAAGACAACTGAAGACTCATGAGCGCAATTATCCGACGCATGATCTGGAGTTGGCAGCCGTTATTTTTGCTCTCAAGATTTGGCGCCACTACTTACTTGGTGAACGAGTGAACATCTACACAGATCATAAAAGTATGAAGTATGTGTTTACTCAGAAGGAGTTGAATATGCGGCAGAGAAGATGGTTAGAACTTATGGCGGATTTTGACATCAACTTCCAATATCATCCAGGAAAGGTGAACGTAGTACCTGATGCTCTTACTCGCCAACCATTAGCAATGAATCTCACCTCCCAGTGGAAGCTTCAGCAGGATCTACATCAGATGGAGATCGAACTAGTCATGCCAGGTGATGTTTCAAATTTGATGAATCTGCAAGTTCAATCAAATATTGTCAATCAGATCAAAGCAGCTCAAGCCAGCGATGCTAAGTTGCAAAAGATCAGAGAACAAGTGGAGAATGGACTCAGAACAGATTTCATCATCCATGAAGACGGATCTTTGAGATACGGCAGCAGATTGTGTGTACCAAAGGGTCCTGTTCGGGAAGAGTTAATGAAAGAAGCTCATAGCTCTCCCTATTCAGTACATCCTGGAGGTACCAAAATGTACAAAGATCTACGTCAGAATTATTGGTGGCATGGAATGAAGCGTGAAGTAGACAGAAGCGTCGCAAAATGCTTGGTGTGTCAGCAAGTAAAGGCTGAACATCACAGGACTGCTGGATTACTTCATCCGTTACCAATCTCAGAATGGAAGTGGCAGCATATCACGATGGACTTTGTAACTGCTCTTCCTCGCAGCACAAAGAGTAACGATGCGATTTGGGTCATTGTGGATCGACTCACAAAGTCGGCTCACTTCATCCCATTTCGAGTTGGCCAATCAACTGAGACATTACCGAAGAAGTACATGGAGGTAATAATCTAATTTAAGATTTAAACTCTTCATAATGTACTATCCCTGATACCCATGAACTCATACAGGAAATTGTGAGACTTCATGGAGTACCGGTCTGCATTGTCTCCGATCGTGACACCAGGTTCCGATCGCAATTTTGGCACAGTCTGCAAGCTAGCTTGGGAACAAGTCTGAACTTCAGCACGGCTTATCATCCACAAACAGATGGTCGGTCGGAACGAACTATTCAGATCTTGGAGGACATGCTCAGAGCATGTATGCTCGACTTCAAGGGATCGTGGGAAGATCACCTGCATCTTGTGGAGTTTGCGTACAACAACAGCTACGAAGCAAGCATAGGAATGGCACCTTTTGCAGCATTGTATGGAAGGAAGTGTCGGTTGCCATTAAGTTGGGACGACATCGGAGATAGAGAACTCCTTGGACCAGAGATGATAGTAGCGACCGTCGATGTGGTTCGTACTATCAGGGAAAGAATGCGCATAGCCCAAGATAGACAGAAACACTAGGCTGATGCGAAGAGACGACACTTGGAGTTCCAGCCAGGAGATCATGTATTTCTGAAAATCTCTCCGAACCGCGGAGTGATCAGATTTGGAAGACGGGGAAAATTGAGTCCAAGATACATTGGACCGTTCGATATACTCGAACGAGTCGGTGAAGTGGCATATCGTTTAGCGCTCCCACTCTCATTGGAAGGAGTGCATAACGTATTCCATATATCCCAACTCAGAAGGTATGTGAGTGACCCCAGCCATGTACTAGATCATTCCGAGCTCACGATACAGCCTGATTTGTCTTGTGAGCAACAACCTGTGGAGATCCTGGACAGGAAAGTGAAGACACTTCGGAACAAAGAAGTTAATTTAGTCCGGGTAATGTGGAGGAAAGAAACTCCAGGAGAATCCACGTAGGAAAGGGAAGATGAGATGCGTGCAAGATTTCCGCACCTTTTTGTAATCTAGTCCTTAAATAAAAGTTGTAAATTTCGAGGACGAAATTTTTGTAAGGAGGGTAGATTGTAACAACTCCAATTTTGTATACCAAAAATTTGCTTTAAATGTAGTGTACACTTGGAGTATTGATGTTGTCGGAAACAATTTAAGTATCTATTTCCTTACAATAATTACAAGAAGGAGCTTGTAGCTCATTGGTAATACCATGCACTGCTGAACCAAGCCACCAGAGTTCGAATCCCATACCCCACATAATTTTTATATCCTTTTGTTTTAATTTTTTTAGAAGTCAAACGGTCAAACAGCCATAACTCACAATTTATTGCAAATTAAAAAAATTAAACTATACCAAAAATCCCCCCAGACCAGACCCGACCCAACGAGACCCGACTCGGCCGCGACTCAGCCGAATCGGCCGGCGCCGCCCGCCGGACTCGGCCGGTCGGCCGAGTCGTCAATACGAAAAAAATTCGTGTTGACCTAGTCTCTTCAACTGCATACTCTAAATTTTTTTTACAGTTACCAATTTTCCAATAAATCTCTTTTAAGACAAAATTTAATGAATTTTTAATGTTTTTAATATTTTTTTTAACCCTAACCCTAACCCAGCCTAGCCCTATATAAAGACCCCTATACTCTACCTTTTCCCTTCACAACTCTAAGTCCACTCTCCCAAATTCTCGAGAACTCGGTACGAAGAGCGAGAAGCGAAGCGCTGCCGAAATCGACGACGGATTCCGGCGACCGGATCAGGACCTTCGCGACGTTTTCAACGAATCAATAACCATCATGACCTCTAGCTTCTTTAGCTTGTCCAAATCGTAAGTCCCACCTTCTTCTATCTCTCTTTCCTTTAAGATAAAAATACGACTTTTTGGAACCCGACGGAAATCGGAAAAACCGATTTCCGATTCGGTTTTTCTATAAATTTCCACCTGTCACCTAATACATAATATCTACCCATATTCATGTTGACTATTAATCACCCATAAACCAATTTAATCAAACTTTTTCACATGAAATGATAAGTTCTTTGCAAAACCGTACTCTTTTCATAAAAAAACCATGAAGTTCATTTTTATTAGTTTAATTATTTCCCTCACTCCTAAATAGGTTTATCTTTATCACCAAACTTGTAGAACCCAATTTGAATGAAATTTCACACATAAAATGATAACGTTTTCGAATACCGTATTCTTGCGCTATAATATCCTTAAGTTTAACATAGCATGTTTTCCCTTTAAACTTCACCAAAACTTTATATAAGTCACGGGGTAATGACCTACCCCTACACACACTCAATATAACCCTAATTGATAAATATAGAAAAATACAGAATACGAAATTACAGGGCTTTTCACTAAAATACCCTAATCTTTATAACCTTTATTGAAAACTTTAAATTTTAAACATTTCTAAGTAAAATCTTTTAATAAAATGAAAGCACGATTGGTCATGGACATCGATCGTTTATCTAAACTGACTTTGTGGTGTCTAGGCTAGACAAGTGAGCTTGGGTAACTTTAAAAGGCCCGTCTCACGATTCGTGAGCGGATCCCTCCCTCCTCACTTGTACTTACCTGGCCACAATTGGCGGTGAAGAGGCGATTTGAGGCTTCTAATGACTTATCGTTTAGACCTTAGAAGTAGGCTAGTTGGTTTAGGAAACCCTAACAACTAAAATATGGAAAACTATACTTTTTGCAATTAAAAACCCCATATTTATAAAACCGTTTTCCCAAATGAAAAGTATTTGTTAAACCTAAGCAAAGCGCCGCTACAACCCACTTTTGGGGAACCTGTTAGGGATAGTATGGTTCATCGTGCACCCGCAGGCTAGTAGTGCGAGATTCAGACCTCCGCAAGGAGCGTTCAGTCTCGAAAGGTTTAAAATACGATATTTAAGGAAAATGAGACTTTCTCTAAATAAAATATTTATATAAAATTATTCAAGTGTTTATATATATAATTATCATTTAAACACCTATTTTATTATAATATAAAGTTTCCACATTTTCCTAAAAAAAAATTACATGATTAAAAGTTACACTAAAATACCATGAATTTCAAATAAAAAAAATAATGCTTTTATTAGGATATATTCACTAGAATAACACAAATAAAATACCCCTTCATTATAACAAATAAGACGATTATTAAATACTTGAGGTGTATTTTGAAAACTATACAAAAGTACTTTTTACATAAAACCCCCTTAAGTTTTACAAATTACAATAAGGCCCCTAGCTAATATTGAACTTCAAATTATCTTCTTTTAGTCTGACTCGGGTTAGAGTCTGACTAATTTCTGACTTGAATATGATTCAAGTCAATCCATATTCATTTATATTCTAACACAATTGAATACATGAATCCCTGAATCCAGTTAACAATATATTCTTTTTGACTGAATCAAACCATGGATATTCATCCATTATCCTGATATTCCATTTACCCGATTATACAGTTACAACATGTTTACTGATATCATGGTTTTGATCAGTCACCCAACTTACATATTCCAATACCACATTACTGTTAAAACACTACGGGGTTTAAAGGGGTAGATTGGTACGGAAGGTGTTAAAGGTGGCACGAGGTGGTCAGATTAAGACACCTAACCTGAATCCTGTTGCTGTTGTACCGTGGCATAACGGTTCCTCGTACTTTCCTTTTGCCCTGATCTCTAGCATATAGAGATCCCCCTCGTATACACTGGCATCCTTCTGTACCAAGCTACAAACAACAGCGTTACACAATGTTCCATAATATTCAACAATATAATACTTTAGAAAATACTATTACTCTGTCATTTTCATTCTTCTTATTCTTTGAGACTTACCGAGCGACCTGTTCGCTGACGACATTCTATTCTTTCTTCTTTGAATGTCGTCAGGTGCGTTGGACCAAGCTGAGATCGAGCCCACCGGTGAAGATTTGGAGCAGTTCCAGGAAGACCCAGAGCTCTAGATACTGTACCTTGTTCTTTTCAGTTTATTTCATTTTCTGTTATGCCACTGTTTAGGCATTGCTTTTCATTCTAGCTGTATTTTCTTTTCATGCATTGTACAAAGAATGTTATTAAATAAAAGTTGCTATTATTTCAATATCATTTGTCTCTTGTGATTATTTTATATTGCTTAGCTACGCTTAGCGTATGTACTTATGAGTACATACGTAGCGGACCTCGTCGCGTCCACTTCGCCGTACACTGGGAAGCGGGGCGTGACAATGGTGGTGTTCATTACGGGACAGTAAACAACAACTGGAGTCGTTCTGGACTGCAGTCCAGAGTCGCGCTCCGATCCAAATATTGTCATAGTTTAAGTACAGAAACAATTAGAGATTTACATAGGGTTATAGTTCGTCGTGTCGGCTTCGATTTAAGCCCTCGAACGCATCTTTCCAGTGTGTATACAATTTATGGAGATTTTAACGGTTTTCAGGTACAAGAAAATTCATGTTTTACGAGTAAACTTGGGGTAGTCGTTTTAATCTTTATTAGTCGTATTTTCTAATGAAATTCACACACTAGAATCATAGGCTTACGGGCCAAACTATACGAGTGAGTGCCATCAATTTAAACGAGAATTTCCATACGGAACACGCATCAAACAGTTGAGTCGTATAATTTAACAGAAAGTAAAACATGGAATATATATACGATTATGATTTGCAATTAACATAAAGTAGCATGTAGCAAGTAGGGACTTGCCTGGAGACTTCTGGGGCACACGGCAGCGGCAACGACACATGCGCGGCACGGCAACGACACACGCGCGAGCAACAACGTCAAGATTTGGCCTCGGCTTGAACTGGGTGGCACAGGCTCGGTTGATAGGAGAGTGAGAGAGAAAGAATTAGAGTTGTAGAGAGAGAGATTAAGAGGGGGCAGAGAGAAGGAGTGATATATAGAGAGAGAGTGTGTGAGAAAGAGAGATAGAGAGAGCTAGAGTGAGCGTGAGAGAGAACTGGAGAGGGAGAGAAAGAGAGAGCCAGAGAGAGAGAAAGGGAGATCAAGAGAGAGAGAAAACACAGAGAGAGAGGGAGTGCGAGAGATCAGAGAGAGAGACAGAGATTGAGAGAGTTAGAGAGAGAACAGAGAGAGATTGAGAGAGAGAGGGTAAGAGAGAGATAGTGAGAGAGATGACGACGACGATGACGACGATGATGATGCTGCGGTCGATGATGGTGCGGGGGAGGAGGAAGGAGAGGGAGCTCTGGGTTTCTGGAGAGACGAGGGAGGAGCGGAGAGAGAGAGAAGCGATGCCGGCGACGGTGGCGAGGCGAGCGCGGCGTCGGTGTGAAGTGTGCGTGGGTCGGGAGTGGTAGCGGGAAGAGGAGGAAGAAGGAGAACGAGGGAGAGCGATGGTGAGTTCGAGGGAGTTAGGGGAGACGAGGGGTGCGCAAGTCGAGGTAACGGCGCACGAGTCGTGGGAAAAACGGCAACGCGTGGGCGTGGGACGCGGCGGAGATAGGGGATCGAAGAATCAATGGCGTGGGCAGGAGAATTGGAGAGCCGTTGGGGAGAAGAAGGAGGTGTCGATGCAGGTCGGGTTTGAAGCGGGCGTGGGCTGAAGGCTGCTGGGCTTGCATGTTGGGCCAGGAGAATAAAAGAATTCAGATGGGGAAAATAAGAAGCGGGCCGAGGAGTTTGGGCTGGGAAATTTAGAGGGAATAAAAGAAATGGGGGCTGAAGGAAGTGGGCCGGGCAAAGTTAAAAAATGGAAATTAATTTAAATAAAAGGATTTGGATGGGTTTTAGGAATTAATCAAAATGAAATGGAGTTCTGGGCCAGTGAAAAATTTAAAAGAATTATAAGGGAAAGGAAACAGGCCGGCTGAGAAAAAGGGAGTTGGGAAAGAGGGCCGGGCCTTTGGAGAAAAATCAATTAATTTAGTAAATACTCAAGAAATGGGCTGAGGAAAATTAGTTGGAAAAGATATATTTGGTTTGGGTTTAAAGGGTTTAATTTTTTTTCTTTTGATAAAAGAAAATGGGCTGGGGCTGGGGCTTGGGGTTGGATAAAAGAAAATGGGGTTTAAATTAAATTTATAAATAGAATAAATAAAATTATAAATAAAATAAATAGAATTATAAAGTAACAAAATACAGATTTTGGTATAAAAGGGGCTGGGTATTACAGTCGTGGTTCGAATTTTCCCCGGCACGGAGTGTCGCTGATCGACTTTTCCCCGGCACGGAGTGTCGCTGATGGAATTTTCCCCGGCGCGGAGTGTCGCGGGTTGACTTTTCCCCGGCACGGAGTGTAGCTGATCGACTCTTCCCCGGCGGTGGTTGACTTTTCCTCGGCACGGAGAGTCGCTGATCGACTTTTCCCCAGCGCGGAGTGTCGCGGGTTGACTTTTCCTCGGCACAGAGTGTCGCTGATCGACTTTTTCCCAGCGCGGAGTGTCGCGGGTTGACTTTTCCCGGCACGGAGTGTCGCTGATTGACTTTTCCCGGCGCGGAGTGTCGGGTTGACTTTTCCCCGGCACGGAGTGTCGCTGATCGACTTTTCCCCGGCGCGGAGTGTCGCGGGTTGACTTTTCCCCGGCACGGAGTGTCCCTGATCGACTTTTCCCCGGCGCGGAGTGTCGTTGGTTGACTTTTTCCCGGCACTGAGTGTCACTGATCTACTTTTCCCCGGCGCGGAGTTTCGCTGATCGACTTTTCCCCGGCGCAGAGTGTCGCTGGTTGACTTTTCCCCGGCACGGAGTTTCGCTGATCGACTTTTCTCCGGCACGGAGTGTCGCTGGTTGACTTTTCCCCGGCACGGAGTGTCGCTGATCGACTTTTCCCCGGCACGGAGTGTCGGATTGACTTTTCCCCGGTACGGAGTGTGGCTGATCGACTTTCCCCCGACGCGGAGTGTCGGTGGTTGACTTTTCCCCAGCACGGAGTGTCGCTGATTGACTTTTCCCCGGCACGGAGTGTCGCTGATCGACTTTTCCCCGGCGCGGAGTGTCGTTGGTGGACTTTTTCCCGGCACGGAGTGTCGCTGGTTGACTTTTCCCCGGCACGGAGTGTCGCTGGTTGACTTTTCCCCGGCACGGAGTGTCGCTGATCGACTTTTCCCCGGCGCGCAGTGTCGGGTTGACTTTTCCCCGGCACGGAGTATCGCTGATCGACTTTTCCCCGGCGCGGAGTGTCGGGTTGATTTGATTCCGAGGCGGAGCGTAATTCCGGCAAGGAAGGTAGATATCACGAGGTGAAGCATGATTTCGACACGGGGTAAATTCTGGGATGGATCATGATTCCGCCATAAAGGTTGCTGGTTTGATTTGATTTGGGTTGACATCAGCATCGCTACACTGGAATATGGTACCAGGAGCGAATCATCATCTGTCTTGAGAGGATTTGGGAACCGGTTTTCTGTCGGCATCTGCATTGATGCACTGGAATAATGCCAGGAGCAACTCATTATGTGCCCCGGGAGGATTTAGATTTGGTTTTTTGTTTGGCATCTGCATTGCTGCACTAGAATAATGTCAGGAGCAACTCATCATTTGCCCCGGGAGGATTTAGGAATTGGTTTTGTTTTGGCATCTGCATTGCTGCACTGGAATGATGCCAGGAGCAACTCAACATTTGCCCTGGGAGGATTTGGGAATTGGTTTTGTTTTGGCATCTGCATTGCTGCACTGGAATGATGCCAGGAGCAACTCATCATTTTCCCCAGGAGGATTTGGGAATTGGTTTTGTTTTGGCATCTGCATTGCTGTACTGGAATGATGCCAGGAGCAACTCATCATTTGCCCCGGGAGGATTTGGGAACTGGTTTTGTTTTGGCATC
The DNA here is from genome assembly GCA_030015575.1 of Agapanthus africanus. NCBI lineage: Eukaryota > Viridiplantae > Streptophyta > Magnoliopsida > Asparagales > Amaryllidaceae > Agapanthus > Agapanthus africanus. Next base: position 258,632,621 of record JASDDO010000024.1, read on the forward strand.
TGCATTGCTGCACTGGAATGATGCCAGGAGCAACTCATCATTTGCCCCGGGAGGATTTGGGAATTGGTTTTGTTTTGGCATCTGCATTGCTGCTGCACTGGAATGATGCCAGGAGCAACTCATCATTTGCCCCGGGAGGATTTGGGAACTGGTTTTGTTTTGGCATCTGCATTGCTGCACTGGAATGATGCCAGGAGCAACTCATCATTTGCTCTGGGAGGATTTGGGAACTGGTTTTGTTTTGGCATCTGCATTGCTGCACTGGAATGATGCCAGGAGCAACTCATCATTTGCCCCGGGAGGATTTGGGAACTGGTTTTGTTTTGGCATCTGCATTGCTGCACTGGAATGATGCCAGGAGCAACTCATCATTTGCCTCGGGAGGATTTGGGAACTGGTTTTGTTTTGGCATCTGCATTGCTGCACTGGAATGATACCAGGAGCAACTCATCATTTACCCCGGGAGGATTTGGGAACTGGTTTTGTTTTGGCATCTGCATTGCTGCACTGGAATGATACCAGGAGCAACTCATCATTTGCCCTGGGAGGATTTGGGAATTGGTGGCTTAGGAGACAGGTTTAGATCCCTGTCACCTAAGTCTTTTCCATTTTGTGAGTCGTAAGGGTCTGACAAAGCATTTTCTCCTTACGGGTCGTAAGGATCCCATAGGTGTATTTTCTCCTTAGGAGTCGTGGGGACTCCTAAGTGTGTTGCTCCTTTGTGAGTCGTAAGGATCTCACGCGGGAATTTTCTCCTCACAAAGTCGAGAGGACTTTGTGAGTGCATTTCATTTCTTTTTCTTCTTTTACGAGTTTGCGCCCTTTCGGGTTTTCACAAACTCGCCAGCAGTCCTGCTGTTTTTACTCACGGAGCCCTTTCGGGTTTTCATCCGTGCCCATTTTGCTTGTGGACATACCGTTTTTTGTTTTTTTTTGTTGAAGGGATCGGGATTGTCTTACACCCGTGGATTGTATACGGTTTTGTAGGATGTATGATCCAGACCGTAGGGCCAGAAAAATTTCAGGACCTTGTTGGCGTCTGCATCGCTGCACTGGAATATGGTGCCAGGAGCGACTCATCATTCGCCACTTGGGGGTTGGGAAGCGATGGCTTAGGAGACAGGTTTAGATCCCTATCACCTAAGGCTTTCCAATTTCATGGGCCGTGAGGGTCCCATAAAGGCATTTTCTCCCTGCGAGTCGTAAGGATCCCGCAGATGTATTTTCTCCTTAGGAGTCGTGAGGACTCCTAAGTGTGTTTTTCCTTTGTGACTCGTAAGGATCCCGCAAAGGTTTGTTCTCTTCATGTATCGTGAGGACACATGAGTGGGTCTTCTCAATGGAGCATAATTCCAAAAGCGGAGACCAGCCGCGTAACTGATGGTTGAGTAGGGCATGGGTATGACGAGAATTATTTGAGCCCATGGATTGTATACGGCAGTCAATTTGGGGACTGGCCGTAGGGCTGGGAGAATTTTGAAAATTGGATTTTGGTTGGCGTCTGCATCGCTGCACTAGAATATGGTATCAGGAGCGACTCATCATTCGCCGCTGGGATTTGGAATTTGGTTGGCGTCTGCATCGCTGCACTGGAATGTGGTCCCAGGAGCGACTCATCATTCGCCACTTGGGAATTTGGATTTGGAATTTGGTTGGCATCTGTATCGCTGCACTGGAATATGGTACCAGGAGCGACTCATCATTCGCCACTTGGGGGTTGGGGAGCGATGGCTTAGAAGACAGGTTTAGATCTCTGTCACCTAAGACATTTCAATTTTATGGGCCGTGAGGGTCCCATAAAAGCATTTTCTCCCTGCGAGTCGTAAGGATCCCGCAGGTGTATTTTCTCCTTAGAAGTCGTGAGGACTCCTAAGTGTGTTTTTCCTTTGTGACTCGTAAGGATCCCACAAAAGTTTGTTCTCCTCATGTATCGTGAGGACACATGAGTGGATTTCCCTCGTTCCCAGTTTAATGACTTAGAGGTCGACTGTTTCCAGTTTAACGACATGGTGGTCATCTGTTTCCAGTTTAAAGACTTAGAGGTCTGCTGTTTCCAGTTTAAAGACGTAGAGGTCATCTGTCTCCAGTTTAACGACTTAGAGGTCATCTGTCTCCAGTTTAACGACTTAGAGGTCATCTGTTTCCAGTTTAACGACGTGGAGGTCATCTGTTTCCAGTTTAAAGACTTAGAGGTCATCTGTTTCCAGTTTAACGACTTAGAGGTCATATGTTTCCAGTTTAACAACTTAAAGGTCTGTTGTTTCCAGTTTAAAGACTTAGAGGTCTGCTATTTCCAGTTTAAAGACTTAGGGGTCGTCTGTTTCCAGTTTAAAGACTTAGGGGTCGTCTGCTTCCAGTTTTAAAGACGTGGAGGCCTATCTGTTTCCAGTTTAACGACGTAGAGGTCGTCTGTCTCCAGTTTAACGACGTAGAGGTCGTCTGTTTCCAGTTTAACGACTTGGAGGTCATCTGTTTCCAGTTTAACGACGTGGTGGTCATCTGTTTCCAGTTTAACGACTTGGAGGTCATCTGTTTCCAGTTTAACGACTTGGAGGTCTACTGTTTCCAGTTTTAAAGACGTGGAGGTCTATCTATTTCCAGTTTAAAGATTTAGAGGTCATCTGTTTCCAGTTTAACAACGTAGAGGTCGTCTGTCTCCAGTTTAACGACGTAGAGGTCGTCTGTCTCCAGTTTAACGACGTGGAGGTCGTCTGTTTCCAGTTTAACGACGTGGAGGTCGTCTGTTTCCAGTTTAACGACTTAGAGGTCATCTGTTTCCAGTTTAACGACTTAGAGGTCATCTGTTTCCAGTTTAACGACTTAGAGGTCTGCTGTTTCAAGTTTAAAGACTTAGAGGTCTGCTGTTTCCAGTTTAAAGACTTAGAGGTCGTCTGTTTTCAGTTTAAAGACATAGTGGTCATCTGTTTCCAGTTTAGAGACTTAAAGGTCTACTGTTTCTAGTTTAACGACTTGGTGGTCGTCTGTTTCCAGTTTAACGACTTGGTGGTCATCTGTTTCCAGTTTAGAGACTTAGAGGTCTATTGTTTCCAGTTTAACGACTTAGAGGTCATCTGTTTCCAGTTTAACGACTTGGTGGTCATCTGTTTCTAGTTTAACGACTTGGAGGTCATCTGTTTCCAGTTTAAAGACTTAGAGGTCTATCCAGGGGCATAGGTATGATGAGAATTATTTGAGCCCGTGGATTGTATACGGTAGTCAATTTGGGGACTAACCGTAGGGCCGGAGGGAATTTTGAAAAATTGGATTTTTGTTTGTGTTTTTTTTGTTTTACCGCGATTGCTCTATCCTTTCAGCTTTTCTTATCGCGAAGATCGCGATTGCCCTATCATTTCGGCTTTTATTCGCGGTTGCCCCACCATTTCGGCTTTATTTTCATATTTATTTTACTCGCTGATTTTTATTGCGAGTCGTCCCATCATTTCGGCTTTTCTCTATTTTTCTTTTATTTACACATTTTTTTGTTTATTTACATATATATATATATATATATATATATATGTATATTTTTACATTCCCAGTTTAACGACTTAGAGGTCGATTGTTCCCAGTTTAATGACATGGTGGTCAGCTGTTCCCAGTTTAACGACGTGGTGGTCCTCTTTGCTTATCCCAGCTCCTTGAACTTTGATCTTGGCGGAGCTGTGTTGATGATCTAGCTCTGTGGCTTGCCGATACATCCGAGGATTGTGAGGTTTTTCCAAGCTTATATTGGTCCTCTGCCCAATGTTTGAAAATATAGCAGTCTTCGATGGTATGACCCACCACTCTATGATATGGGCAGTATATGGGATTGCCGGTCATGTTCATTTCCTGTGGCCTCTTTGGAACAGGCAGTTGCAGACCGCTGTTCAGGGTGTCCATGAATATTTTGCGGACTTCATCCCTCCTGAAGGAGTATACCTTCTTCTTTCCCTCCATTGGAGTAGGTGCCTTTACTGATGCTGGTCCTCGAGGCACATGTCTGGGAGGATTAGGTTCCCGAAAGGTTTCGGTCTCCATTTGTATGAAATCGGCGATCGTAGCTTGACTGTTTGCTAACACGCCTTTAGAAAGTTCTATCTCTCCCATCTTGTATTGCCTTTCGACCCAATCTTTGAAGACGAAGTAGTCCTCAATGGCATGACCTATCACCCTGTGATAGGGGCAATATTTTGGGTCATCGGTCATATTCTCTTCTTGCGGTCTCTTTGATTCTGGCAGTTGTAGACCGTTTCTTAGGGCGTTCCTGAATATCTTGTGGACCTTTTCCCTCTTGAAGGAATAGACCTTTTCCAGCTTCTCTTTCAGAGGCGATCCCCCCTGGTGTATGTATCGGAGGAACTGGAGGCTGATTGCGGCCGTTTTTCGCGAAGGCGCTCCGCTTTTAGGTTGAAAGGGATATCAGTTGGCTGCCCCCGGGTATCAATCCCTGGCTCATGAGCCAAAATTTGATTCTGCTGTAATTGCAATCGGGCGACTTGGGTCGCGAGATCTGCCACGACGTTTGCCATCTCGTCGATTTTGGAATAGACCTCGGCAATCTTCTCATCCCTGTCCTGAAATTGCCTTTGAAGCCATTGGAATAATGCTCATTCTGTAGTTCCGGCTATGAAAACCGGGTAATCTTTATTGCCTGAGCTCAATTCCGTAGGAACCACGGGCTCCTCTGGCTTATCGGCCTGAGCGGGCTCTTCATCATTTAGATCGAGCCGATACTGGGCAGAGTCAGCCATATCATCACCATGGCTGTGAAGAAGAGGAGGGTTCGTTTCTTCATGTCCGGCCATGTAAACAGTGTGGATAACACACTCAGCCATTCTTTCATCACTGGCAGCCGGTTTCGCGGAACGGTCCGGGCTTTGGAAATTCATAAATTTTAACATGGCCAGAGCCCTAGCCCTTTTGTTGGCTCTATATTTGAGCCGCTTTTGCCTCAGCTTCTCTGCCTTGAACGTCTGGCAGGCTTCTGCTCTTCGGGAAGCCGCCACAGGCCGAGTGATGGGAGGCTTAAGAAGACACCCAATCGAGCAGTGGTCAAGGGCACCGATGGAGCTTGCTCGGGATGCCTTGTTTCTTTGCTGGTGTTGATGGCCTTGCCCCCAGCTGGGACCGAGGAAAGTTGTTCAAACACCGACTTGTGTTTGTGTTGGGGCGCCCTCGCGACCACGACATTCGGCCTTTTCTCCTTTGAGACCGGTTTGTCTGTTACCGGAGCTTGAGGAGCTGGGACGGCGTTAGCTGGCACGAACATAATAGAGCCAAATGGCAGCGGCTCTTCCTCCCATTGTCGCCCGAGACTTGCCGGGAGGACCGTCCTGGAGTCTATCTTCATTGTGTAGGAGACAGGAGCTGTGCTGAGAGCTGAGTTCATCATCGGAGACATTGTTGGAAAGTGATTGCTTGAAAACCTGCATGAAAAAGCAATATTTTAGTATAAATATAGACATGTATATAGATTGAGTTCACATGAACGCTTAACCCGAAATATGGGAGGAGAGATTGGTCCCACCGGGCGTGCCAGAATCTGTAGGGTGTTTTTCGTCATCCCATTGAGATGGGAATACGCGCGCTTGTCAGGTGTACTACAGATTCCCCCTGCCTGGGGTAGGCCGGGGTTTATTGATTGTGGGGATCCGAACCTCCGGCAGCCGCGGACTAAGCTACCGTTAATTACCCCTCGCTTTTGGGGCGAGGGAACCTCCGATTAACGGGTTAAACTGGTCATGCGAACTCAATATGCGTGTTGGGGTAAAAATTTACACCCCGGTTGACCGAGTCAAAGTCAAGGTCAACCCCAAGCCAGGTGGGCCCAAGCCCAGGTCAAGTGGGCCCATGCCCAGATCGAGTCCGAAACATGAAGCGGCCGACCATTTCCATACCAGAAATGAAATCATGTAATAAATAATTTTTATGTAATTTTTTATGCATGAATGTAAACAAAATGGATATAAAGCCAAATTTTTGTAAGCTCATGGTTTATGTGCAAAAAGAAATGGCACATGAACCATGGGATGGGCAAAATGCCATTTTGTAAAGCCCAAGAGGCTATATGTAAATGTGTAAGCCTATATAAGGCAACATGATGATGAATAACATAACACTTTTTTCATTCCCTCAAAAAACTAGGGTTTGTTCCTCCACTCTCTCTTCTTCAAGTTCTTCCTCTTCCTTTTTATTTTCAAAATAAATCAAGAGCTTAGCTCTCTTTTTTTTAAAACTAAATAAAGTTTTACCATAAACCCATCTCCAAAAACTCCATCAAGAGAAGAAAAGGGTCTCTTTTTTTATCATCCAAGATCTAAATCTTGGAGTTTCAAGAGAACCCATTTTGAGTTTCTTCTCAAAGGAGAAAGGAGAAAATCTTTTGGAGTTCAACTCCATAAATAAAATTCTTTTGGAGTTCAACTCCACCACAAATAAAATTATTTTGGAGTTCAACTCCACTGCATGAAATTCTTTTGGAGTTTAACTCCACCAGAAAAAATACTTTTTTGGGGGAGTTTAACTCCACATTACATTTTTTTAGCCATATAAAATTCTTTTGGAGTTTAACTCCACAGTAAAAATCTTTTGGAATTCAACTCCACAAATAAAATTCCTTTGAAGTTTAACTCCACTGCAGAAATACTTTTGGAGTTTAACTCCACAAAAAAAAATACCCTTTTTTTTGGGGAGTTTAACTCCACATTATAATTTTTATGGCCATATAAAATTCTTTTGGAGTTGAACTCCACGTGTTAAAAAAAAAAAAAAAATGCAGTCACATGCATAGCATGTGACCGGGTCACATGTTAAACATGTGACCCCCTCACATGCCGGTCACATGTTAAACATGTGACCCCCTCACATGAGGGGTCACATGTTGAGCATGTGACCGGGTCACATGTTTAACAAGTGACCCCCTCACATGAGGGGTCACATGTTGAGCATGTGGCCGGGTCACATGTTTAACATGTGACCCCCTCACTTGAGGGGTCACATGTTAGCATGTGACCCCCATTTTAAAAATAAATAAATAAATAAATAAAATAAAATAATAAAATAAAATAAAAAATTCTCTTTTCTTCTTTCTTCCTCTTTTTTTTATTTAAAATAAAAATAAATAAATTATAAATAATTTTTTAAAAATAAAAAAAAACATAATTATTTTCTTTTCTTTATTTAATCCCTTTTATTTATTTAAAAAAATATTAAATAAATAAAATTAAATTATAAATAATATTTTAAAAATAAAAAAAATAATAAATCAAAAAAAAAAATTCTCCAAATATTTATTTACTTATTTATTTTCGTTTTCATATATAGAAAATATATATATATATATATATATATATATATATATATATATATATATATATATATATATCTTTTTACAAGTGGAATAAAACAAGAAAAAATATACACACACCAACGCACCGCATATTGAGTTCGCATGACCAGTTTAACCCGTCAATCGGAGGTTCCTTCGCTCCAAATGCGAGGGGTAATTAACGGCAGTTTAGTCCGCGGCTGCCGGAGATTCGGATCCCCACAATCAATAAACCCCGGCCTACCCTAGGCAGGAGGAATCTGTAGTACGCCTGACAAGCGCGCGCGTATTCCCATCTCAATGGGGTGACGAAAAACACCCTACAGTGCGGTGTGCGTGTGTTGTGTTTTGAAAAGGGGTTTTGGATATATCGGGAGCCACGCAGAGTTTTTAGGGGGGTCCTGCTACCCGGATAGTGAGCTGGGGGTCAAGGGGGCTAGCAGCCCCCTTGCGGGGTGCGGGGCTGCGCCCCGTTAGAAATTTTTTTCTAACAGGGACAGTGTTGTGGAGCACGTGTGTGTGCAAATATGTATACATATGTATATGTATATGTATGTACATATATATAAAAAAAGGAGGGGGAAAAGACATCCAAAGGATGCGTGGGGGCCAGCGCCTCGAGCGCTGTGCGCTTGGGTGCTTTGCGCTTAGGCGCAAGCGTGCCATGTGTCGGCATGTGGGCGCTTTGCGCATGAGCGCTGGGCGCTCGAGCGCAAGAGCGCCACGTGTCGGCACGTGGGCGCTTTGCGCATGAGCGCTGGGCGCTCGAGCGCAAGCGCGCCACGTGTCGGTACGTGGGCGCATTGCGCTCGGGCGCAGTGCGCAGGAGCGCAAGCGCGCCACGTGTCGGCACGTGGGTGCTTTGCGCTCTAGCGCTGGGCGCTGGAGCGCAAACGCGCCACGTGTCGGTACGTGGGCGCTTTGCGCTCGAGCGCTAGCGCGCCACGTGTCGGCTCTTGGGCGCTCGGCGCTCGAGCGCTTGGGCGCCGGCGAGGAAAAATGAGCTTTTAGTCCCAGAAATAGAAGCTATGCTTCAGAAAGGAAATATTTGTTGTTATATATATATATATATATATATATATATATATATGGAGTTAGAACTCCTAGAATGTTTTGAAGCTGATGAAGGGGGTTCTTCTTCTTCCTCCTGTTGTTTGGCCGGATCTTGAAGATCTAGAAGTAGGAGATTTTAAAAATCACTCCTTTTTGAGATCTGATGGGAGATCTGAGTTTCCCTTTGTGGGTTTTGTGGTGGAAAACTACTTAGTTTTTGGAAAAGAAAGAGTAAAACTCTTGATTTAATTCAAAAGAAATGAGAAGGTTTAGAACGTTGGAGAAGGAGCAGGAGGTACAAAGAACCCTAGTTTTTGGAGGAATGAAAAGTATTGTTTTTTATTCATCATCATTTTGCCTTATGTAGGCTTACATATTTACATATAGCCCCTTGGGCTTTGCAAAATGGTGTTTTGCCCATCCTATGGCTCATGTGCCATTTCATTTTTGCACATAAGCCATGGGCTTACAAAATATTGGCTTTATGCCCATTTTGCTTACATTCATGCATAAAAAATTACATAAATATTATTTACATGATTCCGTTGTTGGCATGGGGAGGTTGGCCGCGGGCTCGACTTGGGCATGGGCCCGCTTGACCTGGGCTTGGGCCCACCTAGCTTGGGGGTTGACCTTGACTTTGACTCGGTCAACCGGGGTGTAAATTTTTACCCCAACAGTCGCGGGTAGGCAACTACCAGCCTGGGATGACAGAGCGGGGCATCCCCTCGGATGCCTCTTGCGAGGGCTTCGATCCCTGGCGTCATGGGTAGGGAGCTACCAGCCGGAGGTGACCGAGCAGGGTAGCTACTCGGTTGCCTCTTGCGAGGGCTTTTGATCTTTCAGGACGGGGACCGAGCAGGGTTACTGCCCAGTGCCTCTTGGTGAGGACTTTGATCCCTGTTGGTTATGGTAGGAAGCTACCAACCGGGGATAGCCGAGCAAGGACTCGACTGCCTCCGGGAGGACTTTGGTCCTTAGCACGGGAGGGGCTGTAGAAGCCTACTAAGGACCCTTGGCCGGGCACGGTTACTGCCCGGTGCCTCTTGGAGAGGGATTTTGTCCTGAAGGATAGCCGAGGGAGGGATCCTCGGGCTCGACTGCCTCTGGGAGGGCTTTTTGATCCCCGGCGTTATGGCAGGAGAGCTGCCCGCTGGGGATAGCCGAGCGAGGGATCCTCGGGCTCGACTGCCTCTGCGAGGGCTTTTTGATCCCCGGCGTTGTGGCAGGGGAGCTGCCCGCTGGGGATAGCCGAGCGAGGGATCCTCGGGCTCGACTGCCTATGGGAGGGCTTTTTGGTCCTTAGCTGCAGGAAGTCCACTAAGGATAGCCGGGCAGTGTGTTGCACGGCCGCCTCTTGGCGAGGGCCTTGAATTGTAAAGATGGAACTCCACTCGGGATGATTCGACGTTTCTTTATTCGTATGGACAGGAATTTTGGAGAACGCTTTACACCATCTTTACGAAAGGGAAAAAGAGGGGGGTGGTACACACTTGCTGGTTTTGACCTCACTGGTATAGCTTGAGCTTCTCGGCGTTGTAAGGACGCGAAAACTTTCATCCGTCCGCGTCGTGTAGGCGGTAGGCTCCGCCGGGGAGCGCCTCAGAGACGAGGAAGGGACCCTCCCACTTTGGGGAGAACTTGTGAAGCCTGCCTTGGTCGGTGAACTCGTTCCGCCGCAGGACCAGGTCCCCGGTCTTGAAGGAGCGATGTTTGACTCGAGCGTTGTAGTATCGGGCCGTTTGTTGTTGATAAGCGGCGGCTCTGATATGAGCCCGATCCCTCTTTTCCAACAAGATGTCGAGGTTGGTCCGTAGCGTCGAGGTGTTTGCGTCATCGTCGAAGTGCTCGACCCGGTGACTGGGTAGCCCGATCTCCGCTGGGACCATCGCTTCGGTCCTGTAGCAGAGGCTGAAAGGGGTCTCCCCGGTGGGAGTCTTTTTTGACGTGCGCAGAGCCCATAAGACCCGGGGCAGTTCTTCGACCCAACTGCCATGTCGTCCTTCTAGGCGGGTCCGGAGACCTCGGAGGACGTCTCGGTTAGCGACCTCGGCCTGCCCGTTGCATTGGGGATGCACGACCGCGGCGAGCTTCATGAGGATATGGTACTCTTTGCAGAAGTTCTTCACTTTTTCGTTCTCGAAGTTCGTCCCGTGGTCGGTGACGATGCATCTCGGGATGCCAAACCGGAGTATCAGGTTGTTTTGCAGGAACTTGATGGTTGTGGCGGCGTCCGGTTTCCTGATGGGGACGGCCTCGATCCATTTGGTGAAGTAGTCCACCGCGACGAGGACGTATTTGTGCCCGCCTGTTCCGGTAGGGAACTGACTGATCATATCCAACCCCCACTGAGCGAACGGCCATGGGGATGTCAGGGCGGTCGGCTCGGTAGCCGGGAGGCGGGGAATGCTGCCGTGGAGCTGGCAGCTCTTGCATCTCCTGACCAGCTTCAGGGCATCCTCATGCATGGTGGGCCAGTAGTACCCTTGGAGTAACGCTTTTTGGATCAAGGTTCGAGTCCCCTGGTGTGCACCGCTCACCCCTGGATTTCCCAAAGGACGTAGTCGGCTTCGTGAGGGTCAACGCACCGGAGCAGGGGCTGAGCGAAGGACTTCTTGTAGAGATTCCTGTTGCTCCAGATGAAGTGGCGGGCTTTGGCCCAGAGACGACGGGCGACTGCCCGGTCCTCCGGGAGGGCGCCGTCTTTCAGGAACTCCACGAGGGGCTTCCTCCAGTCCTGGTCGCTCTCCTGCGCCGCGTACACGTGGAGTGTCGTCGCTCCGTCTCCCACGCTGGGTCGAGGCAAGGTTTCGAAGAGGATAAACCGCCTATTGTTGGCCGAGTATGACGAAGCCAGCTTGCTCAGGGCGTCTGCTTGGGCATTCAGCTGCCTGGGTATTTACTCTACCTGGACTTCGTCAAAGTTTCTTCGGAGTTTCCTCACTTCGTCTAGGTACATCATCATTAGGGGCTCTCGAGCTTCTAAGCGGCTGGTCACTTGACCGACAACAAGGGCCGAGTTGCTGCGGATTCGAATTATCTTCAGCCCCAGCCCGATGGCCAAGCGCAGTCCGGCTAGGAGGGCCTTGTATTCTGCCGCGTTGTTCGATGCTTTGAAACTGAGCCTCAAAGAATACTCCATCTCTGCTTCGTTTGGGCCCCGGATAATGAGGCCGGCACCGCAGCCTTCCTCGGTAGAAGACTCGTCGACGTAGATGACCCACTCCGGAACTGAGCCAGGGCCTTCCGGGACGGGACGTTGGGTTGTGAGTGGCGGCGCGGACTCCGACTTCTTGCTAGGTATGGTGCATTCGACGATGAAATCGGCCAGGGCCTGCACCTTAATGTCTTGCCTCGAGCGATATCTTATGTCGAACTGAGATAGCTCCCACCTCCATTTTTCTAGGCGGCCCAAGGATTCTGGTGATGCTAGGATAGCTCCCAACGGGCGCTCGGTGAGGACGATGATGGTGTGTGCTTGGAAGTAGTGCCGCAGCTTCCGCGAGGTTACCACGAGGGCTAAAACAATCTTCTCTATGGCGGGGTACCTTGTTTCCGCGTCCTTAAACACGTGGCTCACATAGTACACCGGATTCTGCGCCCCCTCGGCCTCCCGGACGAGCACCGAGCCTGCTGCTTGGTCGATACTGCCGGATACAGTGACAGCTCGTCCCTCTCCACTGGCTGGGTGAGCAGCGGTGGTGTTGCGAGGTGCTTCTTCAATTGGTCGAAGGCGGCTTGGCATTCATCCGACCACTCGAACCTCGGAATTTTCCTCAGCGCCTTAAAGAACGGGAGGCACTTCTCCCTCGACCTGGATATGAAACGGCTCAGAGCGGCGACCCGCCCCATGAGCCGCATGATCTCGACGTTGGTCTTGGGAGCGGCCATGTTCAGGATAGCGTCGATCTTCTCTGGGTTAGCTTCAATTCCGCGGTGAGTGACCATGAACCCGAGGAACTTTCCCCCGGTGACTCCGAACGCGCACTTGGCGGGGTTTAGCTTCATGTTGAATTTGCGAAGCACTCCAAAAGCCTCGCCTAGGTCCTTGGCATGGTCGGCCGACGAGATGGACTTGACGAGCATGTCATCAACGTAGACTTACATATTCCGCCGATCTGTGGCTTGAACATGCGGTTGACCAGCCTTTGGTACGTGGCCCCGGCGTTCTTGAGGCCGAAGGGCATCACCTTGTAGCAGCACACTCCCCGGTCCGTTGTGAATGCGGTCAGATCTTCGTCTTCAGGATTCATACGGATTTGGTTATAGCCGGAGAAAGCGTCCATGAAGCTCAATAGCTCGTGGCCGGCCGAGCTGTCGACGAGCTGGTCTATGCGGGGGAGCGGAAAGTTGTCCTTGGGGCAGGCCCTATTGAGATCGGTGAAGTCGACGCACATACACCACTTCCCGCTTGACTTGTTGACCAGAACTACGTTTACCAGCCACTCCGAGTAGGGCACATTTCTGATGAAGTTGGCGGCGAGGAACCGATCGACCTCCTTTTCGATAGCCTTCTGTTTGACCGGGGCGAAGCTTCTTTTCTTCTGTCTGATGGGCCGGGCCGCAGGATCAACCCCGATCTTGTGGGAGATGATTTTGGGGTCGATCCCAGGCATGTCAGCAGGCGCCCGGAAGAAGACGTCGGAGTTGCTTCTGAGGAATCTGATCAGGTCATCCCGTTGAGTCCCCGTCAGGAGCGACTCGACCTGGACGGTCTTTCCCTGGTCTCCTTCTGTTAGGGGCACCTCGGTCAGAGGTTCGATCGGTGCTCCACGGACCTCCTTCCGCTCGTCTCGGGTGTCCAGGGAACCTTTGATGTCGTCACAAGCCTCGGCGCCATCGGCATGCTGCTCGGGCGAAGACGTCTCGGTGAGGCCTATCTTCGCGACTCGCTGGCTCCCGTATGCACGACCTATCCCGCTCCGATCGAGATGGAATTTTATCGCCAGGTAGTAGGTCGAGATCTGGGTCTGGAAGGAGTTCAGCATCGGGCGGCCGAGGAGGATATTGTAGGCCGACGGAACTTTCGCTACGATGAAGTCCACAGGCAGTGTGCGTATGTGGCCGGGCTCCCCGATCGTGAACTGCAGGGTGACCACCCCTTGCGCCGGGATGGAGTGGTTGGTGAACCCCGAGAGGACGTGAGAGGTCAGTTTCAGGTCTGCTGGGGTGAGCCCCACACGCAGGAAGCAGTCGTGGAAGAGGATGTCCGCCGAACTGCTCGAATCGATGAGTATCCGGTGAACCTCGTACCGGTAGATTTAGGCTGTGATCACCAGCGGGTCGTTGTGGGGCACAGATATGCCGTGGAGATCCTCGTCGCCAAATCGACTTCTAGCCCTTTTGCTCGGGCGGTCGCCGGAGCTTGTGAAACGGCATCCAGCGGGGAAGCCGATGACATTCGGTGAGGGTTCTCCCGCGCCTCCGTTGTGAGGGAGGCGACAGCGGGTGTTTGGATCTTCAGGGGGAACGGTTGCCATGTGGGCGGAGATCGGAAGGCCAACTTCGTGTTTTGTGGAGTTAGTTCCCACAGACGGCGCCAACTGATGGAGGTCCTTTTCGGGTCTCCGTCAGATGTTGTCTTCCGTTGATCTCCCGGTGGATTTTGGTGGTGATCTTCTGTTGCGTGTGGATCTCAATGGGTTTCGGTGCGATTGGTGATTTGAGGAGTTTAGCGCCGAGTACCTGCAAAGAAGTCCCGGGGTGGTTTGGTACCACCGAGGACCCTCCGACGATCAAGTTAGTACTAGATCCGAGCAGAGTAACGGCTAAGTGGAGTAAAAATGGCTTACCTGACCCCTCTGTGATGGGGGTTTATATAGCGGTGATGGCACGCAGCAGCAGGCGCAAGAATCTCGCCAGCAGTTACGCTCCCGACGTCTCGCCCGCGTAGAGAGCGGATCACCCATTAATGGGGATCGCGGAGGCGTGGAATGTGGGATGTTGCTGGCGGAGAATCCGCGCATGGCGAGATTCGCGGGACGGCGGTTACGCCTGCGAGCGGTGGAGCTGGTCGGAGGGGCCGAGGAAGACGGGCTCGGCTGGGGAGCTCGGAACCGAGCAAGAGGGTTGAGGAATCTTGGTCCTGTGGCAGCCCGGGGCGAGCCGAGGGACCGAGGAGGCAAATTTGCAGGGGGCCCGTGGAGGGCCAGCTTGTGCTTACAGGTCGGGTACAAGAGTGGTCTGGTTGGTCTCTGTTGGCCCTTCCTTCCGGGTCTTGGGACACGTCACCAGTCGCGCGTCCTGATCTCGTATCGCCAATATTGAGCATTATCAGATGTCGATGGCTGCTTAGATATGGCATGAAACTAGATATGGCATGCAAATACTAGATATCAAAGATAAGGGGTTTGTTAACATCTAAAAGCTCTAGGGGTTTGGGTATCTTTTGGAGGGCAGGGGTTTCTGACAAGGGGAAAAATGCTTGGGGTTTTTAACAATTAGTCTACTTCCACTTAAAAATATGATATGGTTTAAACAAAGATTTTTTGCAACAGAATGGTGTATGAATCTTCATTTCCAAGCTACAAATAACCCCTTAGTTTAGTTTAAAATGAAGCTCAAGTCTTAGGAACTATAGTTTTCCCCTAAAAAATAATAGTTTTCGTAAGCCCAAACAGGGCCTATTAAAACTCTAATAAACCCTTATCCAATTTCCACCCCAATCTCCCACTCAATGGCTATCCTCATCCATCGCCCTCTCTCTCTCATTCCTCATCCCAAACTTCTCTCAAAACCCATCACCAAATCCTCCCTCTCTCCCTCTTCGATCCAACCCCCAACACGAACCCTAACCTCATCAAGATCCCCATCTTTCTCCCCCAAAACCCTAATCCCTTCCTCATCCTCATCCCCCACCGACTTCACCTTCGATTACACCTTCGAAGACGGAGAAGAAGCAGACTCCCCATGGGAGGGTGCCGTCGTGTACAGGCGCGACGCCTCGGCGTCCCATGTGGAGTGTTGCACGACCCTAGAGAGGCTAGGGCTTGGGAGGCTGTCGACTAGGGTTTCGAGGTCGAGGGCTTCGGCCATGGGGATGAGATTGCCGCTGAGGAAAGGGAAGGAGGTGGAGGTGGGGGGCGACGGGACCCCGGTGCTCGTTTCGATCGATGTGACGAGGAGGAAGAGGAGGCTGAAGCTCGACGGGATCGTGAGGACCGTGATCACGCTCGGTTGCAACAGGTGAGTGATTTGTCGGCGGCGGAGCTAATTGGGCATTTAGTCTCCATTGATTTTCTTGTTTCTATGATTAGTTTGTCACGCGTGTAGATGAGAATCCTAGAATTTTTACCGGTTCGTTCATTAGAAATAGGATGCACGTGGGATTGATTTTGGCTCCCAAAGGTGATCAGATATCACATAAGCTTCGATTTTATCATCAAGTACTCCTTATTCTATGTACTTTTATAAGACATTCTACATTTGATAATCATCCAGCGGGTATTTTCCCCTATACAATTAAGTCAGATATGCAGCTCAAATAAACTCAAGAGAAAAATGGGAATGATGATTTGAACAGGTTTGAAAACCGGCACGGCATGGATTTGACAAAAAAAATGGTAGAGTTAGAGAGTGATCAAAGAATGGACAGTGTCAGAATCTAGGCATTTTAGTGCAATGATAAGAGTACTAGAAGAGAAATTACAGAGCAGACAGAAGAACAACGGTATTTGAACCTAATGTGAAGACTTTCTTAATTGGTGCTCATTTGCAAACAAGAAAATCGTGAACAAGAGAGGGCCATGTCATATATAAAGCTTAATATTTAGTTGGCAGGGGGTCCAAATTACCATACCATGTCTGCAAATGTTTGTCAAAACGATTTGTGAACCATCTTTTCCTAGAATCCTCATCGGGATATGAAAGATTTTCTTATCGATATGAGGTTCTTATTTACTTAACTCATATGTGTTCAAAA
Source organism: Agapanthus africanus (assembly GCA_030015575.1). NCBI lineage: Eukaryota > Viridiplantae > Streptophyta > Magnoliopsida > Asparagales > Amaryllidaceae > Agapanthus > Agapanthus africanus. The sequence goes on from JASDDO010000024.1 coordinate 258,648,904, forward strand.
CCAAATAGATACCAAGGAAGGTATATTTAGACGCAGGTTTGACGGTTGTCTTGAATGTTGAGGTAGATATTATAGATTTACTTGCTATCTCCTCACCTCTAATGATTCAAAAAATCATTCATGCAGATTGATTATTTTCTAAATGTAGTTTTCTAGTCCATGGATGTTGTTTACTACCTAAGATTGTAATAGTAGCATATACGAAGAAGTAAAACAATATAAATATTGTTTTCATTTTTTATACTTAAAAAAAAATCTCATAATAGATCCTTAAGGATGCATGTAGATTTTAGATAAACAGACAAGTATCTAGTAACTATATTAATGTTTGTTAAGGACATGCTCAATAGATCAGCGACAAGCATAAGAAAACTTGCGGAGTAAAAAATAGCTATTTACCAAGCGTGAGCTACATCACTGGATTTAGTTTAAAAGAGATTTTGGTTGGACTGGTGGTATTAAATAACTTTTTTAAAATTATATTTCGTAAATACCTAGAATAGAAGTTTAAATAACCTTTTTTGAATTATATCTCGTAAATACTTAGAATAGAAGTTTCAATGTATATGCATGTTGTTGGTGTTTAGACCTTGCTAATTAACTAAATGTGTTAATTTCATCAAAATGGGTTAACAATGTGCTTATATGGAATTGTGGTGGTTAGTCAAACATGGAAGGATTTAGTTATTAACAGGTTTAAAAAAAGACATTCACAACAAGGAACAAATAAGTTGTGAGTTATTAGCTAAAGTTACTCTTGTTCGTTTTATGAACTACTATTATATTTTATATTTTTATATCAGCATGCCGATTTAGATATTGGGATAATTGTAAAGGATTTCCTATAAAGGGATAAAGAAGTCATGAAGGATTACAATGCACATGTTATAGAGATTGGTGGTGCTGGAATAGAAATGTGCAAGGTGCAATGCGGGGTGCAAAGGGCGTAGCCCATCGAGACGCTCGAGTGAGGCACACAAGTTTTTTTAAAGTAATTATAATATAATACATAAATATATCTTACACCTATTAACAATTACAACATATAATACAAGTAAATCAATAAAAAATAAATGAAGGAGAAACAATTGGCATAAGATCATTGGCTTATCACGATACAAAAAAAGATGGTTTTATGCAACTAATAAGAATTAAGTTAGAAATAATGGTATTAAATATAAACCAAGTACCAAATACCATGCGTTTAAACCAAAAACAGAAAATAATCAATAGCATAGCAAAACATGCAACTCGATAAAAACCACAAGGTCTATAGTCCACTTAACAAAAGTTAATTCTAGCACACTTCTGAGGTAAATTTAGACTTTAAAATATTCGAAACAACTAAAACACATAAAATTATGTTTAAAAACTACTCATAAAATACAATCAAATAGAAGCAAAAGTCAAACAAAAAAGGAGTAGATGATTCTAAACCAATTAATCCTACACTAGTTTATGAACGAAGAAAAATTGAGATTAAGGAAGCCTTGCGTTTGGTTGAAGACTCTTGGTTCAGGAAAGAAGAAGAAAAAGAAGTCGAAGACGTTAAGGAATGACTTATGAAGATGAAGAAGCGACAAAGCTCTCTCCATGTTGGGGAATAGGCAGCGAAGCCTTCAAGGTTTGGGAAAGAAACTAGGAGATCTCTCGAGTTTAGGGAAAAAAGCCTTAGCAGCGTTATCAAGTTTTAGAGGTTCTTGGGTTGAATCGTTTTGGACTTTAGACTAAATTTTTAATAGGTAAGGGCATCGGGTTCATATTTGAGGGAAAGCTCCCAAAACGAAACCTAGAAAAAACCTTTTTAGCAAGGCATGCAACTTGCTCCTTGCATGAGGCATGTGCCTTGTGCGTGTATGTGTAGGCTCAATGAAACCATAGCGCCTCAACCCAACCAAAGGCACACTCTTGCGTCTTGTTGCGGCGTTAACAGCATTGTAGAGGAGAACTCGGGCCATAACATCAATTGTTTGCAGCTAATAATGGCATGATGAAAATTTCCTTTAGTTAGGATGAATAATTTGATGATGAGATCCTTCTTTAGTTAGGATAAATTATACTGGCTATCAACAACTATAATATACAAGTTAGATGTTCTGCACTCCTTTGTGGTAAATAAGCTTTCTATATTACGATTTGGAAGGTATACATAGAAACATAGTTATTTACATGTGAGAGAGTTATAATATCATGTGTTGAGTTTGAAAAAAAAATGTTGGAAGTGTGATATTGGGTTACCTTTTTATTATATTTCATACCGTCTGTCAGATATTTCTTATTAAGTGTACTGCTAGTGTTTAGGGTCTTTAGACTTTGTCCATTATCTTGGAATCTTGTTATGGACTTTTGGAGTTAAACCAAGAAAATAAAATCTCATGCCCATTAAGAGAGTTCACTAGTCTGATGGCAATAGGTGTACCTATCTTGAAAAGTCATAGTTATACTTTGAGCAGCACATGATACCTACTATTCATATATTTGTAGCATGTATGTGAAAGTAGTTCAATGCTGAGGTTGAAGTCATATGTTAAAGAACCAATATAATGTATCTAAAACATTGCTAAAATACTAGATGTTGTTAGAAAATGTTAATAGTAATTTATTACCAGATGCAAACATGTTTCTTCAACATAAGATAATACACACAATATCTTATTCATGATCTGATCCATCTTACATGGAAGGATCGTTCTTTCCCAAAGTGAATAATAGCATAGAACAATGCATATATGTAAGTATTTTCTTCACACCATTGAGATAGGATATTGTGCTTGTTTATGAAATATAAACCAGGATTTCCATATCAGCTAAATTTTCAACTGATGTGTTGGCGTTTTTGTGTATGATGCCAACTCAGCTATATAGCTCTCACACTCGTAAGGCAGAGCAATCAATGATGCAGAATTTCCTACTTTCCTTTAACGACTAATTAAAACCCAATATTTGTATTGAAAATCACCAACGAAGCCAATTGTATCCATATCCTATGTTTCTTTTTTTTCCTGAAATTATTATGTTCGAAGGGAGGTTGTTTTTAGGCTATATATGATCCTGAATAGTCACTCTAACTTTCTTTTTTCTTTTTCGCTTTTCTTTTGTGTGTGGCGTGCAGGTGTGCTGAACCTGCAGCTGAGTCTGTATTCACAAACTTCTCTCTTTTGCTAACCGAGGATCCAATTGAGGAATCTGACGATGTGATTGACATGGGAGTGATATATGGAGAAGACAAACGCAAAAGCTCTACAATCACCAAAGAAGAAGAGGAGGATGACGAGAAAGAAATAGACCCAGATGATAGATTCTACTTCCCGTCTGAAGAAAAAGAAATCGACATCTCCAAACCCATAAGAGACCTTGTGCATTTAGAGATCACATTAAATGCAATTTGTGATGCTAACTGCAAGGGTTTATGTCTCAGATGCGGTGCTAACCTAAACAAGATGCTTTGTAATTGCAAAAAGGAGGAAGGTCACGACGGAAATCAATATGGTCCTCTTAAGAACTTGAGAAAGCAAATGCAGCAGAGGTAGTAAATTATATTTGTGGGGTCATTTTCCGTTGTAGAGTGGATGTGTTTCATAGTTTCCAGCTAAAAGGCTGGTAAATTATCCTGCATTCTAGTTTTGTTCTGATGGTAAATACAGATTTCCTGTTGAGTTGGCTTTGGCTTACAAATTTATTCTAAAGGTTTTTTGCAATATAAGTATTCATTACATGAAAAAAAATTGCTTAATATCTCTTTTCTGTTTCCATACTGTACTTAATTAGGTGGTGGTTAGAAAGTTTCAGCAATAAATAAATAAATAACACCGCTGGAGACTTCTTAATGTAAGTTGCGTTATATGTCCATATGATGTAAATTCACATGGAGAGTAAATCAATTCTAGATGTAATGCACGTGCATTTACAAAAGGAAAAATTGTAGGATTGTACAAAAGGAAGTGATTACAGCAATGTTTATTTCAAAATTACATAAGACAACATAATTTTCTCATTAGAATTGAACTTTTTATTTGATATACAAATTACATACGCCAAATATTGTTTTATTCCAAATAGATTTTCAAATTTCAGAATAATCTTTGATACTAACAACAAAAATCATTAATTAACCTATGAAATATTTAAGAAAAATAAAAAATGTCAACCAAAAACATCAATAGTTATGTTAGAATGTCAACCCAAACTATGTTTTTTAATGGCATAATAACTAAAAGTAAATGAATATGCTTGTTATCGAATCTCAAAATTCATCCGACAATGAATAAAAAACAGTTAAAAAAACAGTTAAAATTATCGAGGAAAATCAAAAGGATGGTTAAGCATGGTCTTGCTATTAAAGCAAATTAAGTTAATGGTTATGCATGATATACAAATTAGTTAGTTATTGTTGAGATTGATTGGTATGTTTTAAATAAATATATTTTGTTAAAAGTAATGATGCATCCTAACTAAGATTAGGATCCTCTGCTCGGTCCGTCGGATCCCTTCCCGACCCCATCGACCTCTGAGCCTTCTGTTTTCCACCGATCTTGACCGTCCAAAAATCAGAGGGGAATAAAATAGCAGAGGATCTGGGCCCTATAACTAGGCTTGAAAATGGGTCGAGACAGGTCGGGCATGTCCCATTACCATACCCGTATATTTTTTATGGACCTAGACACATCCATTTATCCGACGGGTCTGTTTGAAATGGAGCCAAACCTGGACCCAGTATTAATTGGGTCATACCCATTTACCCGGACCCATTTATCAACTTTAATTTTTATCAATGCATTACCATAACTCAAAAGTTTAAGAATTGCTTTCAAAAATCAACACATATTAAAAAATCAACTTGAACTATTAATAATCCTATTTCTAAAATTAGCAACTAATATAACTTAATAACTATAATAGACAACATATAAATTAAATTGAATGTATAATTCATGCCTGCTAATAAAACTTTAAAAATAGAATCTAATGAAAAATTAAAATCCAACCACTAAGATCTATCTCGGTGTTTTTTAAACTAGTAAACTTAAAGAAGCACACTCCATTCAAAAATTGAGGTTTTTGTGGAGCTTTCTGATGGAGCTCCTTTTCGGGCCTCCGTCAGATGTTGTCTTCTGTTGATCTCGCGGTGAACTTAACTGATCATCCTCCGTTGCGTGTGGGTCTCAATGGGTTTTTTTGAGAAAGAGGTGAGGTGAGGAAACTGTTGCCGAGTACCTGCAAAGAAGTCCCGGGATGGTTTGGTACCACCAAGGACCCTCCGACGATCAAGTTAGAGAGGAGATCCGAGCAGAGTAACGGCTTAGAAGAGTAGAGAATCGCTTACTTGACCCCTCTGTGATGGGGGTTTATATGGTGGCGGCAGCACGCAGCAGCAGGCGCGAGAATCTCGCCAGCAGTTATGCTCCCGACGTCACGCCCGCGTGAAGAGCGGATCGCTCATTAATGGGAATCGTGATGGCGTGGAACGTGAGATGTTGCCGGCGGAGAATCTGCGCATAGCGAGATTTGCGGAGCGGCGGTTACGCCTGTGAGCGGTGGAGTTGGTCGGAGGTCCGAGGAAGACGGCCTCGGCCGGGAGCTTGGGGTCGAGCGAGGAGGCCGAGGGGTCTTGGTATGGTGGCAGCTCGGGGCGAGCTGAGGGGCCGAGGAGGCCAATTTGCAGGGGCCCCGAGGGGGGCCAGCCTGTGCTTGCAGGCCGGGCACGGGGTGGCCTGGTCGGCCCCTGCGGGCCCTTTCTTCCGGGTTCCAGGACAGGTTATCTGCCACGCGTCATCATCTTGGGGATCGCCAATATCGAGCACTATCATTAGCCCCCCACTCTTGTCCCGACCAGCTAGTAGTCGGGTCAGGAGTGGACTGCTGGGCCTCCCGAGGTGAGATCCCTTCTATGGTTTCATCGGGACGAGTCCTCGAGCCGTCGGTTGTCTTTTCCGCTAGCGAATCAGAGTGAGATCTTTGCATTTAAAGAAGGTGCGCCGGTTCGTGCACTCTGCAGTCGAAGCGACGGCCCACGTGTCGAGCGTCGATTAGCCGATGCGACGTGCGCAGGTCTAAGGCGTTTGATGGGACTCGGTCCAGCGCTGGGCCTCCACGTGGAACGATCGGAGCCGCTAGGCGCGAGGAGCCCTTTCGGCGGGAGACGATGGGCGCCGTTGGATGCGGCAATAAATACGGGTGGGGTCCGCCCTAGGGCCCTTACTCTTTCATATTTTCCTCTCTCAAGCCTCGGCTGCTCAGCGTTCGTCTCCCCTCTTTCGTTTTCAACCTTCGAAGAGTTTCTTTTTCTAGGTTAGATGTCTTCCTCTGTAGAATCAGTAGATGTTGTAGGAGTAGATGCTAGGGTTCCTTTAGATGTGTCTGAGTCTCCTTAGGGAGCAGGGGCTGGGCCCTCTCCCCGGGGCCGTGGGACGGTGGCCGCCTCCAGGGAGGAGGAAGCAGATGCAGCCCCCAGCACCTCGTATTGGGTGAGGCATGAGGGTGAGCTCGCTAACGCTCGGGCCCGCTTCCACATTCCCCCGCGCTACACGCTTCGTCTGGCCGAGGAGGGAGAGAGGGCAGATCAGGTACGGGGCAGGGAGATTGCCCTGTATTTGGAAGCTTTTTGGGGCGGAATGCGCCTGCCCTTCTCTCCTTAGGTCATTGCCACCCTGAATTTCTTCGGTTTGGCCCCTGGCCAGTTAGTGCCGAACGCATGGAGGATTCTCCTTGGGTTCTTGATCCGCCTGAGACTGCAGGCGGTTCCTTTCAGTCTTTCCCTTCTCGATTCCTCCCTCGTTTTCAAGAGTCACCCTGGCGGTCGAGCTGACGACCCGAGATGGGTTTACTTTACTTTTAGGAAGCGACCCGGGGTCGCTGCCGGGACCGGGGTTGTGGCCTTGCCCTTCTCCATCCATGATTGGAAAAAGAAATTTTTCTTCGTCTCCCCTCCCGAGGGCGAGGACTGGCCGGTGCCCACCAAGTGGTCGAGGGAGAAGTGTCTGCCGGGGAACCTGTCCGATGACCCCGCCGCGGTGAGGGTGGCGTCATGGGAGCCCGTCCTTCGACATGACGTGCTGCTGTCCGAGAGGGTTTTGAGCTCGGTCGGGCTTAGCCCCGTCGAGTTCGTCGGTAAGTTAGGCTTGCTTTTTGGGTTTACATTTTACTCGTGTTGCTGATCTGTTGGGTGTTCGTTTCATGCAGGATCCATAGACTTCGGCTCTCTCTGAGATGCTATGCGCCAGCCGAGGCAGCCTGCTAGGACCGGGGGCGCCAGCTCTTCTCGGGCGCAGCCCGCTCCAGCTCCTACTGCCCCGGAGGCGGCGCCTCGAGGACGCTCGGTGGCGGATCCCGCCCCGGGCCCCAGCAGAGCATCGGGTCGGAAGCAGGCCCTAATTCTGGAGGACACGGCTTCAGAAGAGGAGATCGGCTCTCCCTCGGAGCCGCTTAAGAAGAGTTCCCGGAGACCCTCCCGGGGCCGGTCCTCGCCGACCGTAGTGGAGGAAGGGGGCTCCGGTTCGCGGTGCCGTCGGGGCTGTCGGTCGCGGACAGCCTCCTGCACGAATAGAGACCTCGGCCGGGAGTCGAGTTCCTGAAGGGACCCTCAGAGCCCAGCTGGCGTCGATCGCCCAGGAGTTCGTGCAGGTAAGCCCCCAGTTCATCGTGAGGTTTGGTGCCCTTTTCTGTTTTCTGACCTTTTTGTGTCTTCCCAGGTTCTCCAGCACGTGGCCCTCGCCCTCCGCGTGGAGACCGAGGTGGTAGACCCGGTGCTGGAGTCCGCGGTTCAGCTCGCCTCGCTGCAAGAGAGCTCTAGGCGAGAGCAGGAGGCGATGTCGGCGAAGATCGCCACCCTGGAGGGCGAGGTGGTCGCCGGGAAAAAGGAGGTCGCCCGGCATCGCGAGGCCGCCGTGATCGCCGAGGGAAAGCTCGAGGACTCCCAGGTGCTTGCCGGCAACCTGAAGAGGACAGTGAAGGCCCTCCGAAAGGAGCTGGGGGCGGCGGCAGAGGCATTTAGGTCGGCTGAATCGAAAGCCGTGGTGAGCTATAAGGGGTTGAAGGATTTTTATAACGACCTGGCCGTAGCTACGACCCGCATTTGGCACGATGCCCTCGACGCCGTTGAGTCCCGGATGCCCGAGTTCGGTGACGCGGATCTCCGGGCTAAGTTCCCCCTCGTGGGCGCTGACGAGCAAGGGGAAGAAGTTCCCGGCGAGGAGGCGGCCGAGGACCCAGCGCCCCAAGTGGTGGGGGCCCAAGTGGTGAAAGTCGAGGATCTCGGGGTCGCGCCCGGCCCCGAGGTGTAGAGCCCCCGTTCTCCCCTCTTCAATTTGTTTTTCTTTTGAATTTTGTAAGGCCGGGGAGCCCAAAAAATACCCTTTGTAAAGAAAAACTTTTGTCATTGGCAGTAGTAATAAAGTTTTTCTTCAGCTCCATAGAATTGCGCTCTGCCATCTGTTGAAGAATGTTCGTGAGATATTTTTTGCTTGTACCGTTGTGCTTTTACGTCAGGTCGGCCATCTGTCTAACGATCGCCCGTCGAGTTGACTGCAATCACTTGTCGACTGACGAGCGTTTCCGAGGAGGTATCTCCCTGGGCCCCGGAGTCGAGAGGAAATCGTTTCGACCTGGATAGACTGGACGCCCCTCACTGGGGTCTCGGTTGCTCCGCGGGCCAAAGAGCATCTCCGATTTGGAGCATTGGCCACCATCCAGGGGTGACTGGGCAGGGCAGCTGAACCGTCACCCCCTGCAAAGGCTTTAAGCTTCCTAGCGCGGTGGCAGGGGAGTCTCCCACCAGGGATGGCCGAGCAGGGTAGCTGTTCGGTTGCCTCTTGCGAGGGCTTGGGTCTTCAGCGTTTGAGGGGCTGTAAGAAGCCCATTAGGGATGTCCGGGCAGTGAAGCTGCGCGGCTGCCTCTTGGCGAGGGCTTTGGCCTCTGGCGTCGTAGGTAGGCAACTACTGGCCTGGGGCGAATGGGCGGGCCAGCCGCTTCTGTCCCAGCGTCGCGGGTGGGGAGCTACCAGTAGGAGCTTTTACCAAGCAGGGTAGCTGCTCGGTTGCTCTTGCGAGGGCTTTGATCCTTCAGGACGGGGACCGAGTAGGGTTACTGCCCAGTGCTTTTTGGCGAGGACTTTGATCCCTGTCGGTTGTGGTAGGAAGCTACCAGCCGGGATAGCCGAGCGAGGGCCCGACTGCCTCTGGGGGGACTTTGGTCCGTGGCGCGGGAAGAGCTATAAAGCTGTAAGAAGCCTACCAAGGACCCTTGGCCGGGTAGGGTTGCCGCCTGGTGCCTCTTGGCGAGGGCTTTTGTCCTGAAAGATAACCGGGCGAGGGAACCTCAGGCTCGACTGCCTCTGAGAGGGCTTTTTGATCCCCGGCGTTGTGGCAGGGAAGCTGCCCGCTGGGGATAGCCGAGCGAGGGAACCTCGGGCTCGACTGCCTCTGAGAGGGCTTTTTGATCCCCGGCGTTGTGGCAGGGAAGCTGCCCGCTGGGGATAGCCGAGCGAGGGAACCTTGGGCTCGACTGCCTCTGAGAGGGCTTTATGATCCCCGGCGCTGTGGCAGGGAAGCTGCCCGCTGGGGATAGCCGAGCTGGGGGAACCTCGGGCTCGACTGCCTCTGGGAGGGCTTTTTGGTCCCCGGCGTCGCGGCAAGGAAGCTGCCCGCCGGGGACGACCGAGCAGGGAAGCTGCTGGGCTGAATGTTGTCGTGGTGTATCCCGACCGTTCAGCTGCAGGTATGAGGAATGGGAACGGTCGGGGCAACGGCGTGCGTAGGTAGCCTATCGAAAGCGGGGGAAGGCGAAGCGTCAGGGGAAGGCGAAGCGCTAGGGGCGCGTCGCTTCGATTCCACCGGAGAAGGCTTGATGGTTGCCGCGTAGCAGCGATTCCCTGGGCGAAAAGGTGCGACAGTTGGGCTGCGCATTGGGCTATATAAGGCCGAAGGAGTACTGGTCTTTTCATCCTTCATAAACAGGTCGCCGAGAATGCAGGACTTCCCGTTCACCATCCCCGACATCGTCCGCTTCGAAGACGTGTACCTCTACGACCCGTACTGCACCGAGGACACAGTGGAGCTGGTCTACGGGAGCATCGAGGACCATTTTAGTCGGCTGCTCCCCCGACGCTCCTCCCTGCTGCAGCTGCTGATGTACTCCATCTAGAGGGCATCGCCGGGGCTTTACAACCCCCTGTCTGAGCTGCTCTTTGACGAGGCCGTGGGCAAGCTGCGGTCTTTGAGGTGCTTCGTCTTAATCTCCGCGAACCGGCTGGCCCGCTCAGAGGCGCTCATCCGCGAATGCTACGAGCTGAGGCTCGAGGTCGATGCCCGCGGGGGGAACCCGGGACAGAGGCTGGAACTGGCGAGGCCCCGTTTGGCGGAGATTTTTACCGAGTACCACGAGCAGTGCTCGCTGCACTCCCTTCCCCCACTATTGTAATTCCCTCCCCCCCCCTTTTGCATGTACGGCTGAGGATCCCATAATACCCTTTGAATAAACAAAGCTTTTCTTTCTTTTTCGCAACGCTCCATTGATCTTTATTAAATTAACAATAGATCTTAGGAAGAATTTACATTGCTTTAAAAGAAGGGTACAGGCTAGAAGATGATTTTATTGGCTGGGGCCGAGCTCCCTGAAGGGCTGTCTGCCTCCGCGCTTGGTATAGGGCATGGGGCTCCCTGAGCTCCGGGCTGGCCGTCCGCTGCAGCAAGCATGATCTGACCGATGGTCAGGTCGGCGGGAGGGCGATACTACTCCTATTCCCAGTCGGCCTGCCGTTTGTCCATCAGGTAGGTGGCGAGGTGCCCAGACCGGATGAGCTTTTCGATGTAGTCCCTCAATTGTTTGCAGTCCTTCGTGGCGTGGCCCAGTACTCGGTGGAAAGCGCAGTAGGGGCCCCTGGTTCGCTTCGCGGCCTGACGCGGGGCCGGAGGGAACTTGAAGAACCCCTCATTCTGGGCCTCCTCCAGCAACATCGCGAAGGAGACGTTGAGGGGGTATACTCCTAGAATTTCGGGTGGTAGGGCTGCTGACGCTCCAGCCTCTCCTCCCGAGCCCTCTTCTTCTGGTCGGGCCGTTCTGCCCGGGGAAGGTTAGCATTCACCTCGGATTCCAGCTGGACCTCGCGCTCGGTCCACGCCTTGATCTCGGCCATGGTCTTAGGTTGCGCCAGCGCGAAGGAGCGCAACCATTCCTTGTGCCTCAGACCAGATCTGAGTGCCGTTATAACGGTTTCGTCTCGGTGCTCGGGCACCTCTAGAAGGGGATTGTAGAAACGGGTAATGTACGCCTTGAACGTTTCCTTGTCCCCACTCTTAACCGTGAAGAGGTAGTCGACTGTGCGCTTCTGTCGACGGCTCCCCACGAAATGGCCGAGGAACTGAGTAGCCAGCTCGTCAAAGGTCAAAATCGAGCGGGGTTCGAGCCCCCGGAACCAATCCCGACCTACGCAGATGAGGGTGGCAGGCAAGGCTCTGCACTGGGCGGCGTCGGAGTGATCCTGGAAGCTCATCCCCACGGTGAAAGCGTCTAAGTGGTCCTTCGGGTCGGTTTTCCCGTCAAACAGAGAGACCTTTGGGGGCTTGTTGCGCGAGGAGACGTGGACGGCTAGAAGTTCCTCGGTGGACGGCTAGCGAGTCGGAGGCGTACTTAGCTCCGTCGCTCGAGAGGTGAGCTTCTCGGCACATGCCCTCAATCTTCTTCTCGAGGGCGTCGAGCCGACCGTGGTACCCCGGGGAGTCGGCGCCTCGGGATCTCTGGCCCCCGCTGTGGGTGACGTGCGTCTGGGAGCGTCCCCGGTTCTTCTCAATGAGGTGCCTTAGGTCCCGGGGTGAGGTAGCCCTTGAGCCGCCTGGGCGGACCTCTTCTGTGCGGCCCCGCTGATGGTGGTGGTGTCGACCATGCCCATGGACAGGCGAGGCGACTGACATCTCCTCAGGGGGATAGGGGCCACGAGGAGGCTCGAGGCGAGGCGCCCTGGCGGCGGATCTCGGTGTCGAGCCCTGGGGAGCCCAACGGGCCCCAGGCAGCACCGGTTCGAGAGGCCGGCGGCCAGGGGACACGGCCTGTTGGTGATCGGCCGTCCAGACAGGGACAGAGCTTTCTGGAGGCAGTGGAACGACGATCTGGGGCCCAGGCGCGGCAGTTTGGGCACGGACAGGGGCCTCTACGAGGGATTGCAGGCGATCTATCTAGCCTGCAAGGGTGTTGATGACCGTCATGGGAGGAGGTTCATCCCCGCTTTCGGTGAGTGGAGGATGGCGGCTGGTACCGGGATCCCCAGGATGGTCGTCTGCCATGAGGGTTGATATAGGAAGACCAACTTTGTATTTTATGGAGTTATGTTTACCACAGACGGCGCCAACTGATGGAGCTCCTTTTCGGGCCTTCGTCAGATGTTGTCTTCCGTTGATCTCGCGGTGAACTTAACTGATTATCCTCCGTTGCGTGTGGGTCTCAATGGGTTTTTTTGAGGAAGAGGTGAGGTGAGGAAACTGTTGCCGAGTACCTGCAAAGAAGTCCCGGGGTGGTTTGGTACCACCGAGGACCTTCCGACGATCAAGTTAGAGGGGAGATCCGAGCAGAGTAACGGCTTAGAAGAGTAGATGTTCCCCTCCGAAAGGCCGCGCACAGGACCGCGAAGTCCTGACGCTGAGATTCGGGGCAGATGCTATTTGGTTTTATCCGTCCACCTCTCCGAAGATACCAAGTTGATTTATGGCACCGTGTATCGGAAGTTTAGACGGATGCGGCCGATGTAGCAGACTTCGTCAGATTCCCCCTCGCTTGAGGGGTTTTTGATTGTGGGGACGCTCTTCCCTGCAGGCGCAAGCCCCTGCAGTTAATTACGCTACCGCATCGCGGTAACAACTTTCTCCTTCTCCAGAATTTCACTTCGTGTCGTGTGTGTTTGTTTTGTTTGTGGTTGCCCGTGGATTGTATACGGAGACTGAGTAATACCGTCGCCCGTAGGACGTGGATTAGTCCAAATCCGTATTTACTTAGATTTGGGTTTGATATTTAAGTTTAAGGATGCGTTAGCCTCGTTGAGGCTAAGATCAACTTAAATGTGATTCATTTAATATATGGCCGTCGGGACTCGTCACCTCTCTAACGTCGTTGAAGGATTACAACGACAGGCGTCAGAGGAGTTCGGAGATGTACCTTCGAACCGAAGTTGATTTAGTGTTTTATATTTCATTTGAATGTTTAAGGATACGTTAGCCATGTTTGGGGCTAAGATCAACTTAAACAGGACCGTTTAGATCCGGCAAAAGAGCATTTGGAGGCTCTATTGTTCCAATTTAGGGACATGCGTAGTCCAATTTGGGACTAAAGTCTGTTTGGAGGATACGTTAGCCATTTTTGAGGCTAAGATCGACTCAAACGTTTGTTAAGGATACGTTAGTCCATTTTGGGACTAAGGTCAACTTAACGGGACCGTTTAGGTCCGACAAAAGAGCATTTGGGCTCTATTGTGCCAGTTTAGGGACGTGGTGGTCCGTATTCCAGTTTAGGGACGTGGTGGTCCAATATTAGTTTTAGGGACGTTTTGGTCCGTCATTAGTTTAAGGACGTCTCGGTCCGATATTAGTTTAAGGACGTCTCGGTCCAATATTAGTTTAGGAACGTTTCGGTCCACGAGTTTAAGGACCCCGCAGTCCATATCGATGTGTGGTCGTTGGGACCCGTCACCTCTTTGACGTCGTTGAATAATTACAACGATGGATGTCAAAGGAGTTCGGAGATGTACCCTCGAACCGGATGTAAATTGATTTAGGAGAGCCATTTTGCTCAGTCAATTTAATTTAAGGACTTATGGCTACGATTGGGCTAAGTCCAGTTAAAAATGTCCAATATTTTATTTGCATTTTTTTTTTATTTGGGCTTTGCCCAGAAAAGATGCAGGGCGTCAATTTGTTTTGGGCTCTGCCCTTTATAAATGATGCAGAGCATCAATTTATTTGGGCTCTGCCCATTTATTGCCTTGCAATTTATTTTGGCCTGTCAGGTCATTTTGATTTGGGCCTGGCCCTTTAATTAATGCATTGCATTTGTACAAAACACTGTTAATTTGAGAATCTTTTAGATTTAAGAACCGATGGTTCATAAAAGAAGTGCAAAGCACTATTTGATTTAGATCTAAGAAAAAAGAACAAGTTTTTTCTTGTTTTTCTTATCTCAAAGAACCAAAAGTTCATAAAAGTGCAAAGCACTATTAATTTAAGAACTTTTTTGGTTCAAGAACCGATGGTTCATAAAACAAGTGCAAGGCACTATTGAATTTAGATTTTAAAAAAAAAATAACAAGTTTTTTCTTGTTATTCTTATCTCAGAGAACCAAAGGTTCATGAAAGTGCAAAGCACTATTAATTTAATAACCTTTTAGGTTCAAGAACCGATAGTTCATAAAACAAGTGCAAGGCACTATTGAATTTAGATTAAAAAAAAATAACAAGTTTTTTTTTCTTGTTATTCTTATCTCAGAGAACCAAAGGTTCATGAAAGTGCAAAGCACTATTAATTTAATAACCTTTTAGGTTCAAGAACCGATGGTTCATAAAACAAGTGCAAGGCACTATTTTATTTATTTATTTATTTATCGTTGAAGATCTATGATCTTATTCATAAGAGAATTTTCTCTTATTTAAAAGGTTTTTACCTTTTTTTTTTCTTCAAGAGTTCTCTTCTCTTTTTTTTTTAGCAAGATATTGATGCCTTTGAATTGAGGTCTAGGGTCCTTTTTATAGTGCCCAAAAATTAGTTAAAGTTTGTTAAAGAGATCATTCTCTTAGTGATTTGGGGAATTTTCCCCACCGTCGGATCTTTAATCCAAAAGTCTCTGTTTTACAGAAGAAATCTTCTTGTATTAACAAAAAACAGAAAAGATTTCCTTAAATCTTCATTCTGTTTTTACGCAACTCCCCAGTGCCTGACACGCGACACGTGTCGCGCAATTAAAAAAAAAAATTTTAATTAATTTTTAATTAATTTTTTTTATTTTTTTTAAATTTTTTTTAAAAAAAAAACTACGCAGCGCGCTGCGCGGGCACTGCGCAGCGCGCTTTGCGCAATTTTTTTTTTTTGAGCTTTGCTCTAAACCTCTTATGGAGTACGCTATTTCATTTATTTTAACTTTAATTTTCTTTTTAATTTTCAAGACAGAGCTTTGCTCTGATTGGAGAAAAACAGAAGTATTGCTTCTTTTCCCACCTTAGAATTTAAACAGAGTTTTGCTCTGATTGAGGTAAACAAATGCCCCCCCACCGTTGCGCTTACGTGGCCTCCTAACGTGAGCGCAGCGGTGGCAGACTCCGAACCGTCGCTCCATCTTTTGGAAGCTGAAAGGGCACTTGATGCCTATAAATAGGACATTTGGTTCCTTAGATGATTTTCACCTCTAAAATTTTACTTTCAGAACCCAGAGCCTTGCTCTCTTGTTTAAACACTTTTAAAAGTTCAAACTTTTAGAGAATTTTAGGTAAAAATATTAATTTTAATTAAATTAAATCAATTTTAAGAGCATTGCTATCAATAGATCCCAGATCTAAAGAAGATCCATTTAGGGTTTCACTTAGTAGAGCTTTGCTCTAAGGGGGTCCATAGAAGACTAAGGAAAGCCCTATTAGAGTTCCATTAATAGAGCTTTGCTCTCTAAAAGATTTTCCCTGTATTTTCTCATTTCATTAATGGAGCTTTGCTCCTCCCAAATCATATAGAAGAACTCTTAAGAATCCTTCATGGATCTTGGAACTTAAAGATGTCATTTTATTTCTCAGTGCATTATATCGTTTTGCTTAATCAGTCTTTCTGATAATTCTGTCGATCCTCTTTCACAGGAACAATGAACACCCACATGTATGCTCTTAACGAGATCATCTCTCATGAGGGCATCCGCCGACTTGGCCATTCTCAAAATTGGGAATTCACAAACGAGGAGTGTGCTGAAATAATGAGTCGCTTCGACGCATACGACGGTCCACTGCTTTCCCGACGTTCCTTTCTTCTTAAACTTATCGTGGGAGCTATCTGGGAAGCGCTTCCCCTATTCTGTTCCGGCGTGCCGCTTAGGGCGTTGGAGGCCGCTGAGGACAGGGTGCACTCTGTGTACCTATTGAACTTTATCTCGAAGAGACGGCGAGACAGTCTTATTGACCTCTTGCACGAGGTCTTTCAACAGTCTGCCATACTCGCTGCTTATCAGGGGGTGGAAGACATCGAGAGGGACCCTGACGCTTGTGCTCGCGAAAGGAAGCACACTAGGATGGTCCGCGAGGCTTGGAAAGTCATAGATAGGATCGCTTTTGAATTCCCCAATCCATGCCCTGAGGTTATTCCATTGTAACTTTCGTTTATTGTTTTTATGACTGTAAGAACTTCGGGCAATATTAATGAAATTTTTGTTTATCCCAGCTTGTCTTTATTATATATCTTTGTCCTGAGTCTTTTTGCCCATGCATGAATGAATACGTCCTGAACGCTTGATCAAACGTAATTCGGGTGCTCTTTCTGTTGCTTTTCTTCTTTCTCAGCATGTCGTCACAATTAGCAGGTAATAGAGTAAGCTTCTTGATTTCTTCATGAGATGGCGAGCGCGTAGGCCGCAGGTTCAGATCTGCTGCCTAAGACTTTTCAACTCTATGAGCCGTGAGGGTCTCATAGAGACTTTTCTCCCTACGGATCGAGAGGATCTCGTAGGTGGGTTTTTCTCCTTAGGAATCGTGAGGATTCCTAAGTGTGGTTTTCTCTTGTAAGTCGTAAGGATCCTACAAGAGAATTTTTTCCTCTTACGAGTCGAGAGGACTTGTAAGCGGTTGTTTCCCTCCTTGTCGAAGTTCGATGTTGGAGAGAGAGACCCGTGGATGGTATGCAAGAGACCGTTTTGGGCCAACTCGCAGGGTCCCAATGCTTAGGAAACAGGCTTCTTTTATGCCCACTGCCTAAGGCTTCATCCCACGAGTCGAGCCGTCTTGACAATTTTTCACAGGTCGAGACGAATCGAACGTTTCTCGCAAGAACATCTTAACGTCGCATTTAACCTCTGCTCTTTACGACAGAAGCCCGTTAAGGTTGGTGGTACTTAGGGTTTTGGCCATCGTACCGTCGCATAAGCTGATATAGTCCTCGATAGGCAATCGTGCTGTTCGAGTAGCCCTGCGACTGCCGTATCTCTGATCCCTTCGGGGGCGGGACAAGACGTTTTCAAGCAATCCTTCTTGGCAGTTTGACCGTCGGAAGAGCAAGCGCTAGGAATTTGCCATGCCGCTTTTTACTTGAGGTTAGGCTCATTTTGGAGGGCCCCGATGAGTCATAACCACTCCGCGCTGGTGTGGGATGATCTCCGATAGCCTTTCGGGCTTTATATGAGTTGCCGTCAAGACCCTGAAGCTAGGAATTTGGCCTTTGCTTCGTTTGCTGGCATTGCGTCTGCGGTATCGAGACGAATGTTGTGGTGGGAACTAGGGATTTTGCCGTGGCTCCTTTCGTTTGATGACGTTGCGTCTGCTGTGTCGAGACGAACGTTGGGGTGACATCTCGTCTGCCGTATCGAGACGGACGTCGAGGTTGTCTCTAGGTTGCTGGTGAACCGCCGAGGTTTGGAACTAGGGATTTTGCCGTGGCTCCATTTGTTTAATGATGTTGCGTCTGCTGTGTCGAGACGAACATTGGGGTGACATCTCGTCTGCTGTATCGAGACGGACGTCGAGGTGGTGACCATTCTGTGCTGGTGCGAGATGATCTCCGATTGTCTTTCCGGTTTTATATAACTTTGCCGTCAAGACCCTGAAGCTAGGAATTTGGCCTTCGCTTCGTTTTCTTTGGTGTGTCCGGATCCTGTTGGAGGAAGGATGCTGTAGTGACATTTCGTCTGCTGTATCGAGACGAATGTCGTGGTGGTGACCACTCCATGTGGGATGATCTTTGTTTGTCTTTCCAGTTTTATATGACTTACCGTCAAGATGTTGAAGCTAGGAATTCGGCCTTCGCTTCGTTTGCTTTGTCACGTCCGAATCTCTGTTGGAGGAAGAATGCTGAGGTTGACATTTCGTCTGCTGTATCGAGACGAACGTCAAGGTGGTGACCACCCTGTGCTGGTGCGAGATGATCTCCGATTGTCTTTTCGGTTTTATGTGAGTTACCGTAAAGACGTTGAAGTTAGGAATGTGGCCTTCGCTTCATTTGCTTACACTGCGTCTGGTGTATTGAGACGAATGCTGAGGTGGAGCTGGGATTTTGCCATCACTCCGCTTTGTTTCGACCATGGGGTTTTTTGTTAACTTTGCATGTACACCCCGCTGGGCTGCGAAGGAACGCTGTTGTTGACATTACGTCTGTTGTAACGAGACGAATGCTAAGGTGGAGTTGGGATTTTGCCGTTACTCCGCTTTGTTTCGACCGTGAGATCTTTTGTTGACGTTGCATCTGCCTCCAGCTGGACTGCGGAGGAACGCTGTTGTTGACATTGCGTCTGTAATATTGCGACGAATGTCGAGATGGTCTCTAGGTTATCTATGAACCGTCGAGATTTGGCTTCGCTTTCTGGTGGGGCCTGTTGGGAAGGTATTGTTCCCTTTTTATCTATGCCCCTGGATTGTATACAGGGATCGATGTGATTTCACCTGTAGGGCAAAAAGTTTCATTTTTTCATTTTTTTTATTCTTTCCGCGATGCTCTATCATTTCAGCTTTTTATTTCGCGAAAATCGCGATTGCCCAATCATTTCGGCTATTTTTCGCGGTGCCTAATCATTTCGGCTATTTTTCGCGGTGCCCAATCATTTCGGCTATTTTTCTTTTTACTCGCTGCTTTTTATTGCGAGTTGCCCAACCATTTCGGCCATTTTGCATGCATACATTTTTACTTGCTGATTTTGTTTGCAAGCTGCCCCATCATTTCGGCTATTTCGTATGCATATATATATATATTTTTTTGACTCGTTGATTTTTTTTTCCTTGCGAGTAGGGGATTTGGGATATGATACCAATCTTGGCATCATCATCGCTGCGACTGGAATATTGCCAGGAGCGAATCATCATTTGCCGTAAAAGGACTTGGAATTTGATACCGGTCTAGGCATCAGCATCGCTGCAACTGGGATATTACCAGGAGCGAATCATCATCTGCCATGAAAGGACTTGGAATTTGATACCGATTTAGGCATCAACATCGCTATAACTGGAATATTGCCAGGAGCGAATCATCATCTGCCATGAAAGGACTTGGAATTTGATACCGATTTAGGCATCAGCATCGCTACAACTGGAATATTGCCAGGAGCGAATCATCATTTGCCTCTGTCGATCCCGAACAAAGGTGGCTTAGTAAACAGGATTAAGGGTCCTGTCGGTTAAGGCTTTTGACTTCATGAGCCGTAAGGGTCTCACAAAGGTATTTCTCCCTACAAGTCGTGAGGATCTTGTAGGTGTGTTTTCTCCTTGGGAATCGTGAGGATTCCTAAGTGCATGTTCTCTTGTAAGTCGTAAGGATCTTACAAAAGGGTTTTCTCCTTATAAGTTGAGAGGACTTACAAGTGTTGTTTGCTGTACAAGCATATCCCTAGTCACGGATGGGACTTTGTTAGGGAAATATTTATTCGTGCCCGTGGATTGTATACAAGGGTCATTATGAGCCGCTTGCAGGGCAATATCGAAAGTTGTGGGGGCTGCTTAAGAACAAGTTAAGGTTTCTGCAACTTAAGACTTTCAAATCTTATGAGCCGTAAGGGTCCCACATGAGAGTTCTCCTTACGAGTCGTGAGGATCTCGCAAGTGTATTTTCTCCTTCGGAATCGTGGGGATCCCTAAGTGTGTTGTTCCTTTGTGAGTCGTAAGGATCTCACGCAGGTGGTTTCTCCTTACAGGGTCGAGAGGACCCTATAAGTGTTTCTTAACGAGGTTGCGCCCTTTCAGGTTTTCACAAACACTCGCCGGTAGCCCTGCTGTTTTTACTCACGGAGCCCTTTCGGGTTTTCATCCGTGCCCATTTTGCTTATGGACATACCGTTTTTTTTTATTCTTTTTTTTTTTACGAGGTCGTGCCCTTTCGGGTTTTCACGAACACTCGCCGGTAGCCCTGCTGTTTTTACTCACGGAGCCCTTTCGGGTTTTCCTCCATGCCCGTTTTGCTTATGGACATACCGTTTTTTTTCTCTTTATTTTCTTCTTCTCTTTTTTTTTTTTATTAACGAGGTCGCGCCCTTTCGGGTTTTCACGAACACTCGCCGGTAGTCCTGCTGTTTTTACTTACGGAGCCCTTTCGGATTTTCATCCGTGCCCATTTTGCTTATGGACATACCATTTTATTTTGTTTTTTTTTTAAAGTCAGCCTGAAGATGCTGCGGGTTGGGAGTAGTTTAACGACGTTTCGGTCATTTGCAGGTTTTAGGACATTGCGGTCCATCATTAGTTTAAGGACATCTCGGTCCGTTGTTAGTTTAAGGACGTTTCGGTCCGTTGTCGCCGTATTTGAGGCGAATATCTAGTTTATTGACTTTTCGGTCTATGAGTCTTTCTCCATGAGTGAACATGATGCCCCCGGCGTATCCATCTTCTTCGGAGCGTGCGGTTGTGGCGGACTCACCTTCCAGTTCTCAGACAGCGCAAACTTGTCCTGTTGGTATTGGTCTTCAACCCAGTTTTTGAAGACGTAGCAGTCCTCGATCAGGTGACCTACTGTTTGGTGGTAAGGGCAATAGTTAGGATTATTAATATCGCCTGGCCGCAACGGACGTTTTGGAGCCGGCAGATTGATGAGTCTGTTGCACACTGCCAGCTCGAACAGTCCCCTTGTTTTATCTTGCGGAAACGAGTAAGGACGTTTCAACTTTTCTTGGAGGGATTGCCGCTTGTTGTTTTGGCGAGCAACCGGTCTAGGGTCACCTGATTGTTGTTGAGCGCTGGCGACGAGGGCCTTTTTTCCTTTTCCTTTATTCTTTTTGCTCGGTCCCTTGTTTACGGGGCCGAGATTTTTTCAAATAGCGTGCGATTACATGGCTGAACGTTCTCGCAGCTTCTCAATTCCTTTATTTTCGAAATAGATTCCCCGAGGGAAAAGTTGGGGATAGGTTCTTCGTCAGAGTCGCTTCCAAAGGTGACAATTTGTGATCCCTTGAAGTCGGCTATATGACAGTTTGCGGCGGCTCCTTTGCGCTCATATATCGCATTTTTCCGATGTCCACGAGATTCACACTTTGTCTTGTCGAAGTGTTGCTTTTGAGCGACATACCCTTGCCACCAACAGTTAAAGGACTCGCAGTCTTCGGTAGGATGTATGATCTTCTGATGATATAAACAGAAGTTAGGGTGCATCTCTACCTCAGAGAAAGAATTTTCTTCAGAGGGCGGTAGCTTCATTCCTACTGATAGAGCTTTGGCGAACTGTTTTCTCGTCTTGAATTTGTTTTTACCCGCAGTGTATGGCTTTTGATTTGACGGGAATACCTTGGTTCTTTCCAGTATGGCCATTTCATGCTCTTGATTGGCTTTTGCTTTCAGACGAGTTTCATTTAGGAAGGCATCGATCAACTTGTCTGACGGCCGCGGAGTTTCTGTTTCAGGGTCCGCTATTGATTTCTCGGCGCAAGGAGCCTCCTCATCATCCGTCAGTGAATGAGAAATCACATGACAAGTCGCTACGTAGTCTTCGGATTCATCCGATAAGTTTTTTCCATCGTTTTTATCCTCGACGAAAGAACAAGTTGCCCCCGGCGTGTCCGTCTTCTTTGGAGAGTGCAGCTGTGGTGGATTTACTTTCCAGCTTTCAGACAGCGTGAACTTGCCTTGCAGGTATTGATCCTCGATCCATCCCTTAAAGACGAAACAATCCTCAATCGGGTGACTTACCGTTTGGTGGTAAGGGCAATAATTGGGATTATTAAGATCGCCTGGCTGCGACAGACGCTTTGGACTCGGCAGATTGATGAGTCTGTTACGCACTGCCAGCTCAAACAGTCTTCTCGTTTTATTCTGAGGAAACGAGTAAGGACGTCCTAGCCTCTCTTCGAGAGATGGGCGTGGACGCACGTTGTTTTGGCGAACGACCGGCTTTGAGTTGCTCGACTGTCGTTGAGCATTGGCGACGACGATCGCTTTCCCTTTTCCTTTCTCATCTCGGGAATCTGATTTTGGAGGAGACGGTCTATGGCCCATCTGGTCCATTTGGGCTAATTTGTCAATCAAGGCCTGGAAGGTGGTCGGCCTAAAGAACATCATGAATTGCGAGATGGTCGCCTGCGGATCGAGAGTGCCCACAAACATGCCTACCGCAGGTGCCACTTCTATGCATTGTTCGCATTTCGACCATAGGTTTCGCCATCGTGTTGCGTATTGGACCCACGTTTCGCCGGGCCTTATCCTGGCATTTATTAGTGCTGTTATCGGGGTGCGTTCACTAGCACTCGCGAATCTTTGTGTAAACAGCAGTTCCATCTCTGCAAATGTTTTGACAGAGTCGTTAGGTAGCTCCGAATACCATTCAAAGGCTGTTTCTGCTAAGCTGCCGACGAATTGACATAGCAACAATTTGTCATCTCCTCCAGTATTGCCGCATAAGGCCCTGAATTGAGCGACATGCTGATGCGGATTCCCTGTCCCTTTATATACGTGGAATTTAGGGATCGTATATCCTGGCGGGTAACTGATTTGGTCATACCAGCCCGGATACGGTCGTCCGATTCTAACAATTTGCTCAGCCGCTTCATTCGCCTGATGAACCCGGATCTGCTGAGCTATATATTCGTCTAGGTCAACTTTGGAGATTGCCTCCTCCTTGGCTATTGACAGAGCCGGCGGATGATTTGACGTTTCTCCCCTGTCGTCTTCAAGGACGATCGGAGGATCTTCATCAGGAGGGTCCGGCTGTAACATCATCCCTACCATATCTTGGAAGAGGAGCGCCATCTGTTTTATGTTAGCCGCTTGCTCTGCAGCTTCTTTGTCCCTCTTTTCGAGGACTCTGCGTAAAAAGTCAGCGTCGGTTTCTTGTTCTTGACGCTCATCCGAAGACGTTTCAGAGCTTTCTTTTGGCTCAGTGAGTGCAGCCATTGTAGTCATCATTTCCTGAAGCTTTTGTTGTTGCTCCTGGGCTTTCGTCACGGATCGGGTGAGCGGTCGGTGGCCCGTAGAAGTGCGGATTTCCTCCTTTCCAGAAGCCATATAAACAGTGTGCACCACCATGCCCCCAGATTTGCGGCGTTTGTGTTCAGCGCTTTTATACTTCGCTATGTTCACAGGGGCTGTTTGCGGCCTCCTTTTTTGAGTGATTGGAGTTAAGGGTGCCGTTGTAGTGGGCACCCAAGTAGCTTTTGCTTTTTGTGGTTTGACAGAGTAATCCTTCCCCTGCCGAACCTTCATCTTTTTCTGTCGTCGGAGGCAGTCTTGATCGATCACCGACTCTTGGACCTGTCGCCAGACTTTGTAAATTTTAGAGGACAGCCGTTGAGGGGGCTGCTCTAGCTTCTTCTCTGGAGTATTCTCCATAGGTGAAGGAGTTCGCTTTAGCACCGCAGTAGGAGAGTTTCTGCACACCGAGTTCAGCAACTCAAATCTGTTCCTGGTTGGAACAGCAGTATCGATCCCCACCATTAGAGTTGGAGGAGTAAATCCAGAGGGGGAATTGCCCCCAGCCTTCCTCACTCGGCGCCAGTAGCGACGTCGGGCATGTCGTGCTGATGGAGTTGTTTCAGCTATAGGGATGACCTCCTCATCCCCCCTGTGTTGGTCAGAATATACTGGTACTAGCTTTTTAAAGATCGACGTCCGTTGAACGGGGACGGCCAACTTGTCAGAAGCGGACTTCTGAACATGGGAAGCAACCTTGGTGATTTTGCCAGGAACGGGAGTTGGAATGGCTATCCGCTTCGGGATAACGCCTTCTGGTATGACATGTTTCTTCATGAGCCTGTTAGAGCTCTGGCCTAGTCCGTTAAAAACTGAAGCAGTGGAGTTGGACGACCCGTTGAGAGGGGTCGCGGCAGTGGTAAGTCGATCAAAGACCGGCTTCTTTGGAGCTTCTTGCGATGTCATTGGGGCATTGAAGCTCATTGGTGGGAGCATGGTCCCAAAAAATAGTCCAGTGGTGGTTTGAGCCACCTGCTCCACCGACATTTTGAAAAGGGAGGCCGCTTGGGGCCCATAAGTCACTCCTCCAGCAAGGACCGAGCGAGAATTGCAGTTGTAGGCAGTGCAGTTTGAAGCCATTGATCTTCTGTTTTCTGCACGGAGCAAGACACCAAATCTAAGTACTTTGAATCCACAAGCAACCACAGCAAACCGCGATTTGCTCGCGAACACGACACACTAAGTGTGGAGTGGAAAGAGGAAAAGGTCCCACCGGGCGTGTCAGAATCTGTTCCCCTCCGAAAGGCGGCGCACAGGACCGCGAAGTCCTGACGCTGAGATTCGGGGCCGATGCTATTTGGTTTTATCCGTCCACCTCTCCGAAGATGCCAAGTTGATTTATGGCACCGTGTATCGGAAGTTTAGACGGATGCGGCCGATGTAGCAGACTTCGTCAGATTCCCCCTCGCTTGAGGGGTTTTTGATTGTGGGGACGCTCTTCCCTGCAGGCGCAAGCCCCTGCAGTTAATTACGCTACCGCATCGCGGTAACAACTTTCTCCTTCTCCAGAATTTCACTTCGTGTCGTGTGTATTTGTTTTGTTTGTGGTTGCCCGTGGATTGTATACGGAGACTGAGTAATACCGTCGCCCGTAGGACGTGGATTAGTCCAAATCCGTATTTACTTAGATTTGGGTTTGATATTTTAGTTTAAGGATGCGTTAGCCTCGTTGAGGCTAAGATCAACTTAAACGTGATTCATTTAATATATGGCCGTCGGGACTCGTCACCTCTCTAACGTCGTTGAAGGATTACAACGACAGGCGTCAGAGGAGTTCGGAGATGTACCTTCGAACCGAAGTTGATTTAGTGTTTTATATTTCATTTGAATGTTTAAGGATACGTTAGCCATGTTTGGGGCTAAGATCAACTTAAACAGGACCGTTTAGATCCGGCAAAAGAGCATTTGGAGGCTCTATTGTTCCAATTTAGGGACATGCGTAGTCCAATTTGGGACTAAAGTCTGTTTGGAGGATACGTTAGCCATTTTTGAGGCTAAGATCGACTCAAACGTTTGTTAAGGATACGTTAGTCCATTTTGGGACTAAGGTCAACTTAACGGGACCGTTTAGGTCCGACAAAAGAGCATTTGGGCTCTATTGTGCCAGTTTAGGGACGTGGTGGTCCGTATTCCAGTTTAGGGACGTGGTGGTCCAATATTAGTTTTAGGGACGTTTCGGTCCGTCATTAGTTTAAGTACGTCTCGGTCCGATATTAGTTTAAGGATGTCTCGGTCCAATATTAGTTTAGGGACGTTTCGGTCCACGAGTTTAAGGACCCCGCAGTCCATATCGATGTGTGGTCGTTGGGACCCATCACCTCTTTGACGTCGTTGAATAATTACAACGATGGATGTCAAAAGAGTTCGGAGATGTACCCTCGAACCGGATGTAAATTGATTTAGGAGAGCCATTTTGCTCAGTCAATTTAATTTAAGAACTTATGGCCACGATTGGGCTAAGTCCAGTTAAAAATGTCCAATATTTTATTTGCATTTGTTTTTATTTTTATTTGGGCTTTGCCCAGAAAAGATGCAGGGCATCAATTTGTTTTGGGCTCTGCCCTTTATAAATGATGCAGAGCATCAATTTATTTGGGCTCTGCCCATTTATTGCCTTGCAATTTATTTTGGCATGTCAGGTCATTTTGATTTGGGCCTGGCCCTTTAATTAATGCATTGCATTTGTGCAAAACACTGTTAATTTGAGAATCTTTTAGATTTAAGAACCGATGGTTTATAAAAGAAGTGCAAAGCACTATTTGATTTAGATCTAAGAAAAAAGAACAAGTTTTTTCTTGTTTTTCTTATCTCAAAGAACCAAAAGTTCATAAAAGTGCAAAGCACTATTAATTTAAGAACTTTTTAGGTTCAAGAACCGATGGTTCATAAAACAAGTGCAAGGCACTATTGAATTTAGATTTAAAAAAAAAATAACAAGTTTTTTCTTGTTATTCTTATCTCAGAGAACCAAAAGTTCATGAAAGTGCAAAGCACTATTAATTTAATAACCTTTTAGGTTCAAGAACCGATGGTTCATAAAACAAGTGCAAGGCACTATTGAATTTAGATTAAAAAAAAATAACAAGTTTTTTTTTCTTGTTATTCTTATCTCAAAGAACCAAAGGTTCATGAAAGTGCAAAGCACTATTAATTTAATAACCTTTTAGGTTCAAGAACCGATGGTTCATAAAACAAGTGCAAGACACTATTTTATTTATTTATTTATTTATCGTTGAAGATCTATGATCTTATTCATAAGAGAATTTTCTCTTCTTTAAAAGGTTTTTACCTTTTTTTTCTTCAAGAGTTCTCTTCTCTTTTTTTTAGCAAGATGTTGATGCCTTTGAATTGAGATCTAGGGTCCTTTTTATAGTGCCCATAAATTAGTTAAAGTTTGTTAAAGAGATCATTCTCTTAGTGATTTGGGGAATTTTCCCCACCGTCGGATCTTTAATCCAAAAGTCTCTGTTTTACAGAAGAAATCTTCTTGTATTAACAAAAAACAGAAAAGATTTCCTTAAATCTTCATTCTGTTTTTACGCAACTCCCCAGTGCCTGACACGTGTCGCGCAATTAAAATTTTTTTTTAAATTAATTAATTTATTTATTTATTTATTTATTTATTTATTTTTTATTTATTTATTTTTTTTTAAAAAAAACTGCGCAGTGCGCGGGCACTGCGCTTTGCGCAATTTTTTTTTTTTTTTTTTTTTTTTGCATTCAAGAGATTTGCTCTAAAACTCTTATGGAGTACGCTATTTCATTTATTTTAACTTTAATTTTCTTTTTAATTTTCAAGACAGAGTTTTGCTCTGATTGGAGAAAAACAGAAGTATTGCTTCTTTTCCCACCTTGGAATTTAAACAGAGTTTTGCTCTGATTGAGGTAAACAGTAGAGAATCGCTTACTTGACCCCTCTGTGATGGGGGTTTATATGGTGGCGGCAGCACGCAGCAGCAGGCGCGAGAATCTCGCCGGCAGTTATGCTCCCGACGTCACGCCCGCGTGAAGAGCGGATCGCTCATTAATGGGAATCGTGATGGCGTGGAACGTGGGATGTTGCTGGCGGAGAATCTGCGCATAGCGAGATTTGCGGAGCGACGGTTACGCCTGTGAGCGGTGGAATTGGCCGGAGGTCCGAGGAAGACGGCCTCGGCCGGGAGCTCGGGGTCGAGCGAGGAGGCCGAGGGGTCTTGGTATGGTGGCAGCTCGGGACGAGCTGAGGGGCCGAGGAGGGCAATTTGCAGGGGCCCCGAGGGGGGCTAGCCTGTGCTTGCAGGTCAGGCACGGGGGGGCCTGGTCGGCCCTTTCTTCTGGATTCCGGGACACGTCATCTGCCACGCATCATCATCTTGGGGATCGCCAATATCGAGCACTATCGCTTTCCAATCCATGTAACTTGCAAGAAAAATATTATAAATTATGTATAAAGATATATGGGTCGGGTCTAAACGGGTACGAACCAAACACATTCAGACCCAACCCATTTATTAAGTAGTTAAATGGGTATGGGTCGGGTCTGGGTCTAAGTCTAGACTAACTTATACCAGATCCGGATTTTATCAGCGGATTCGGATCGGGTCTAGACCGGACCAATTGACAGGCCTAATTGTAACTATTAGTATCACAAATATTCTATATATAGAAAATTCTAAGTCTCCCTTGTTGTGTGGGAAGCAAATTAAAATTCTTTTATGGTAGCAGAAGAATCAAGGATCCTCTTAGATCCATTGTTCTCAAAAACTTCTGTTCTAGCGGCTTTGCCCAACAACTCAATTTCTCCTTTCTACACAACCAATATTTCTTCTTCCACTCTTCACACTCTCACTAGTCATTTTGATGGCACAAATTTTATATTTTCTATTTGGTGCGTGCGTCCGCAACCTTTTAAGCGAGCCAATAAACTTTGGGCTTTTACTCCGGAATGCTTCCATGTCCAACAAAGCTTCTACAGGTCACCGATACTGATGGGAAAATAGCTGAAGCACCCAAGCTTGCCTATGAGCATTGGGTTAGTGTCATACAAATAAGCAATTTATCAACTGAGAGTAATAATTTATATTTATATGCAAGAAAAAATTATCTGATAAATTAAATTGTCATTAGTATATCGTATGTGACGAAAATTGGATATGGATAATTTTATTTGTATCTAAAATAATCATACAAATATTCTCCATTCCTGGATGCAGTGGATCTCTTACAATATGTAAAAAGGCCTCACAATTTGTGACATGTCGGGGGTGTAGCTCATATGGTAGAGCGCTCGCTTCGCATGCGAGAGGCACGGGGTTCGATTCCCCGCACCTCCAATATTTTTTCTAAACCTTCCATGTTTTTTGAAAGCACATGTTCCAATAAAGCTGGACACTCTTTGGGTCACTAAGCACCAAAAACTCTGCGCAGGAAAAAGAGTCCATGACCCCAAAATGGACCTCTTCTTCTTCACACTTGTCATCATTGACTCCATTCACTCACACCCAAAATATTAACCCTCCACATTTCATTTCCCGCTAACCAAAACTCATCTCCAAAACGTGACCCATAAATGTAAAATATCGCAATTAACTCCCCCGTTAACAACAAATATAACTCCTCCCAACATTAACTCCCTCTCTCCGTAACGCAGCCCCAGCCCCACCCCCATAAATCCCCTTTTCCCCGAGCCCTTTTCCGCGGAAAAAAAAACCCACTCCCCAAATTACACCCACCTCATTCCCCTAATATTCTCAAAAGCTCACAACAATAGTCTCTCCGTCACACACTCACTCACACAATGACTGAGGCTAAGGCCCAAATCATACCCGCCCCCGCCTCCTCGTCGGCGCTCCCCCGCGACTACCGCAAGGGCAACTGGACCGTTCACGAAACCCTAACCCTAATCACCGCCAAGCGCCTCGACGACGAGCGCCGCTCCAAAGGAGGAGGAGGAGGAGGCGGCGGCGGCGGAACACCTAGGTCGGCAGAGCAGCGGTGGAAGTGGGTGGAGAACTACTGCTGGACCCACGACTGCCTCCGATCGCAGAACCAATGCAACGACAAGTGGGACAACCTGTTGCGGGACTACAAGAAGGTCCGAGACTTCGAGGCCAAGGTCGAGGACAACAAACCCAGCTATTGGTCCTTCGAGCGCCATGAGCGTAAAGACCGCAACTTGCCCACCAATTTGTCGCTCGAGGTCTTCGAGGCGCTTACTGACGTTCTGAACCGCCGGAATGCTCGCCGCCGCCTCACCGCCGCCGCCTCACCGAGCCCCTTGTCGTCTATGCCTCCACCGCCGCAGCCTGCGACGGCTGAGATCGCTGGGACTCCAATGCCGACTCCGCCGCCGCAGCCTGCGACGGCCACCGCATCGGTCACTCCGCAGCCCTCAGGCCCAGGTAATAGCTGAAAAAAAATTAATGATACACGGTGATGTGCCTGATTTAGGAATAATCAACAGCTCAATTAGTAGAACATTTTAGCCACAATTTAACACACAAATTCGTGGGTCCATAGGTGTTTTGTGTGTGTATGGATGTGCCGTGTGTGTATGTTAGGTTAGACATACCGACCAGTTCAAAAATAAAATTAAAAAACAATACAAAAACAATGATTTCGATTAAAGGATGGGATCAGACTCGTGGGACCCACATAAATCGTTGTGTTTTCTTATTGCAACAATTTTGAAAGTGCGTTATTTCGTGCAAATGGGATCCCGCTTTTTAATCAAAGTATGCACTTGATAGGCTAATAGTATTTTTAAAAGCATCATTAAGGCTGCCAAAAGGAGATGGAAAGCTTGCCCTTTTGAGCTTTACCACATGAACAGGATCTACAGACCTAATGATACCATTTTTTATTTCCTAAAGTGGCTGATATAATGTTGTGTTGCCTTTATGAATTTTTTCTTTGTTTTTTTTATGATGATAGCGGAAATATCTGATTCGGACGAATCGGATGCAGACGAACCCGAGCCTAAGCGGAGAAAGCTAAAGAGTCTGGGGTCCAGCGTGGTACGAAGCGCGTCCGTTCTCGCTCAGACCTTGATGACATGCGAGGAAAAGCGAGAGCAGAGACACCGGGAGTTGCTGGAGCTCGAGGAGCGGAGAGTGAAGCTGGAGGAAGAGAGGACTGAGATGAGTAGGCAAGCGGTTTCTGGATTGATATCGGCCGTTAACGGGTTGTCGAATGCCATTCATGCCCTTGTGTCCGGTCAACGCGGCGGTGACCGGACGTAGATCTGATATTTGTATGTATCTATTTGTGCCGGATGTAAATACTTGGCATTGTTATTTTTTCAATTTTTTTGGCTAAATTCTTGGAAATGGATAGGCATATTTTGGTTTTTAAGCAAAAATTTACTTTTGATTTTATTTCATTGTCTAGTAACTTCGTTGCTATCTTTTTTTTTGTAACTTTTAAAACACCCTTTTTATGGATGACATTGGCAGAAAAAATGAACAAAAATAAAATCGTTTCTTGAGAACAAAAATGTGGATTTTAGAGAAAGCGGGGCCTAGGCTGTAAATGTATACTCCCAACTTACCATGACAAGACTAATGTGGAGGAGAGTTTTATTTTATCAGTAAGTCTCCGGTTACTTTGTAAATAGCTCTTTGTGTTCCATCCTTCATGAGTTTCGTCCCTGCAACAGGGAGCTCACTGTCTATTTCACATTTTTTTTTTTTATTAATTTTTTTTGTTTTGGATTTTAACGTTGCTAATGGGGTGAAATCGAGCGAGTTATGTGCATTATTGAAAAATCTGCAAAAATGTCAGAATCCAACTGTAGGGATCAACTGCGAAGTGGGACCCACAGATCTCTCATTAATGATAGGAGCTCCTTTCTACCTTTAATAAAAAGGGAAGGTGGGGGTTCGGTCAAACTGACCCGAACTCCAATAGCGTGCAGGTTGGTATCGTAGGCAATTCCCACGCTACCCCTGCTCAAAGGCTCTAATTACCAACTGAACCTTGTGCTGTTGATAAAGACATGTCGTCACTACTTGAGAACGGAGGGGCATGTGGGTGTAAATGGGAGTGGGTTAGCGAGGGGGCACTGGTGGGAAAATTAGGGTCGGTTGGGGCCCGGTCGAGTTTTGTTTCCTATCATAAAAAAACCCATATTGTTTTGTTTACTTCTTTGCCTACCAACCCGACGAAAATAACTATCATGCAAAGCCCTTGCATAGCTTTTAGATAGGTTTCCTATTTGTAAAATAGAAGCACGTCCAAAAGCTCTGGAGGGGCTTGCATAGTGCGAAACCTATTAGAGTAGATTTTTCCCAACCCAACGGATTAGATTCCATGCATGCTCCCGATTTAGCTTGAAAAATGCCCTACAGTTTATTTAAGCTATCATGCTTTTCTCTCATCTTTGCACCTGCTATAAAATCTCCCAAGCCGGTATGAAAAGCATCTCTCTTTTGGATATTACCACCGGATCAAAAATCACACTTGCAAGTATTACGCACTGAGCTGGCTGCCAGCTCGGTGTACTCCGTACTTCCAAAGAAATATAATTGATCTCATCACTTCAATAAACCATTTCTCCACCCCTTTCCCTTCTTAAAATCATATCCACCAATAATAATACATTCCAGCTGTGTCATAAACTAATAAAATAATCCCCCACAATAAAAATAATACACGAATATACCATAGGCAAAATTGTATCCAATCTAATAACCCAAGCCGGTAATTTCTGCAAATATTTAAGCCTCGACATTAAGCTGGTATATCCTGGAAAAGCATGTCCAAATTATTTACAACTAACGACATATATTAACATTCATAGATCAAACTATAATTTATATAACCCTCATGTTTGGGAGAATTTAACTTACAAGTATATTTATCAATAATAACTAGCCATAAGTTAATAAATCAATCTTGCTTATGCTGCCCATAAAGCAGCATTTCGCAAAAGCCACAGGTTGTAGGAAGGGATGAAAACTCGACCTACAAATCTAGCTCCCAAAATAAGCATCAAGATCATGAGCCTTTCAATCCCATGCCATAGAAATCATCGAATTCGATAAACCCGCTTCTTCAAAGGTTTGATCGCTAACATAATCAAGTCTCTTTGAGGCACCGGGAATCGCCTGCGTAAAGTGAAATGGCCGTGTTTCTCCATCCTCCAATTGAGAGCAGCAGAAAGACCACAATAGCTGCACATATATAGAATTTTTAGGAGTAAAAAACTATTCCTTTAAAGCCCACACCATAACTTTCAGAGTTTAGGTTCAGTGATGGTGGAAATTAAATGGTACAAGGGTAATCGCAGGGTTACACTCACCAGACAAGTTTTAAAAGTGCATAAGAATAACGTTGTGCATACACCTAGGTTTCAGCCAAGAAAAAGGACGCCCGGCCTGTGAGGGGAGTGTTGAAGTATAAAACCATATCCCTCAACCGCTTCTATAACACGAGCTTTGATGCATCGATGGTAAAATGGCATTAGAGAAATCTAGGTTCAAAGCTCACAAAAGGATGCTCAGCTACCTAAAGGGAGGCGATTGTGGTGTTTCGATGTGTGTGTGTGTGTGTGTGGGGGGGGGGGGGGGGGGTTGTTATAAGAACATAAAGGTATTGTAGCATATGCATTTTAGGATGGAGTTTAAAAATATAATTGAGCAGCTATGAAGCACGAATACTTGTAAATGCCTCACGATAGCAACTCAGAGTCGGAAACTCTCGGATTCTTTCGGATTCGCTCATACTTGTAAATGTGTCACAATCTCTCTCGAATCGATGCCTTTTCAAATCAAGGCTCGCAAAAATTTGAAAGTGCACTAAATAAATATTTAACATAATGCCTTGATTTATTTCTATTATTATATATTTATATGTATATCTTAACACATTTAAATTTATTTTATTAAAAATCGATATAAAAATATATCTTGTATCCTAGCTTTTTGGAAATTTGTGAATCCACGAATCCGTATCATATCATATACCAAATCCGTATCCGAACCTGTGCTAACATAGTTGCGCAGAAACCCAAGCCCATGTTCACACAAACAATATTCAATCTATGCGAGAGAACTACAATATGAAGTGTAACCCTAAAAAATCTCACCAGAACATCAGAGTTTTGGTGCAAGAACTTTACTAGGTAACATTGAAGGAAAATGTGTAAGTCGATGTCGCGCAGCGGTTTCGCGGGGAGGCGGAATACGTAAAAAACGATTTTTACGGATATCGCAACACCGACTTGAACTCCAGGATCGATGATAAACCCTAACTAACAAAACTGTATGAAAATTACTCGGATAGGAAGTTATACCTCACGTTACCATGTACTTCGAGTCTTCTTGTCGCTGTCCTCCTCATCATCATAAGCTCCAAGGATCGTTTGGATCGATACCTCCTCGTCGGCCTCCTCGAGTCAAAGACGATCCACCCGAGAGTCTATAATCCGAGCTCCAACCTCAAATCCGAGGTAACTACGGCATCTAGTTCACTAAATTTGATGTTCTAGATGATGTAGATAGTGTAGATGGATTAGTATGTCTCTAAGTACCCTAGAATTTTCAACACATGAGAGATCAAGGGTTCGAGAAAGAAGGAGCTTTGGAGGAGGGAGAGTGTTCAAGTGACGAATGAAAGAAGATGGACAAGTGTTGTGAACAATGAAGCATACAATAATTCACAATGAAAATTTCAAGCATGCTTCAATAGTCACTAAAGCATGAGTCACCCCATAAACACCAAGTAGCCATGCCTCTTCTTTTGTCAAATAACACCTCGTCCTCCACCTCATTAATCATTTAACAAAATGATATAATCCACAAATGAGATGTTTTCTTCTAGAAGCAATCTTGAGCAAATTACAAGAATGCCCATCATCCATATATACATACTCGTATCCGTATTCCGAAAAATACGAATACAAGAGACAATAATCCATCAATATACAAAGCCCACTAGTATTATCTGTCCGAATCATCATCCGTGCACAAGTACACGTACGTGATCGAACCCTGTCGTAAAACCATACGACCTCTGCATCTTTTGCCCGATGCAGGGAAACCCTCTATGTGAGACTTTAAAGACTCGACACTACGCTAGCAGTGACCACAAGCACGTCAGCGGTACTAACTGCACTTAATGGCTACCCGGGTATCTGTCGATAAGAAGGCCGATGAGCAAACTCATCCGAACTCCTACTGAGCCTATCTATGACAATCTCCGTACAGTCCGGTCTGTTCGTCTGAGAGTATCGTATATCGGGCCTAGAGAGCGGTAGCCGTCAGACCCCTAATAGAGCAATAAATCGTGTCGGAGTATAGCCCAAAACACCCTGAGAAACTACTAGAGTATCTACCAGTAAATCTTGCTTGCCCTGGCCAGTGACTGTGTAATGGCTTTCCGAACACAGCGCGATATCAACCCCCAATACCGGAAGAGACAAGTCCTATCTAACCACCACTGCCTCCAAGTGCTTCGAGACTGCACCCAACTACTACATGTTTGCATGACTCGTTAGAGCCATAGTAGGGTAGTAATCTAAGAACAGTGGGAACACACTCGAGGCGAAGTAGCAATGTTAAGTCGACGGACTAAGTTGTACTCATGTCATTTGGGTACTACTGCGCGACAATAGGTATATACCCACCAGCAGCTCTCTACGAGTCATGTCCAGTGTACTCATAACCCAATGAGCACATGCATACCATCTCCAGTACGACGTACTAATGGCTGTGGAACAGACCATCTCCCCTGCTAGGATAAGAAGCGTATACACTAGTCTACTTTGGAGTATCGATGCCCCGTCTCGATAATCCTACGACTAGGTACATGTATAAGGATTTGCTTATAGACTACTCAGGCCCCACTAGTGTGACTGCCATCACAACACTGGTAATCAAACAAAGATCCTAAGGGCTCTACCAATATGTATAAGCGATACGCTAAAAGAAACACATGCACATATTGAGGTAGAAACAAACCAGGTAGCATACTACCATTTCGAGCAAGACTGTTGCTATATCCGTGTATATCCCAAGCTTCCAATATGTAATATACAAACCGGTATGATGCAATAATGGCCTTAAGGCATATATCACTAACAATCTCCCACTTGCACTAAGGCCGTGTATTGGCATATCGCAGACCTATCATCTCGAATAGCTTATCGAACTGTCTGAGAGATGACCTTTGTGAGTGGATCTGCAGTGTTGTTCTCCAAATCAACTCTCCGCACCTCGATCTCCCGGCGATCAACGATCTCCCTGATCAGGTGGTCCCGCCTTAAGATATGTCTGCACTTCTGATAGGACTTGGGTTCCTTTGCTAAAGTTATAGCACTGTTGTCACAATACAGAGGTATTGGATCTACAATGGACGGAACCACCTGAAGTTATGTTAGGAACTTTCTCATCCAGACTGCTTCTTTCGCGGCATCACAGGCAGCGATATACTCCGCTTCCATTGTCGAGTCAGCAACGGTGTCCTGCTTGGAGCTCTTCCAACAGACCGCCTCTCCATTGAGGATAAAGACATAACCCGACATGGACTTGAAGTCATCCTTGTCACTCTGGAAGCTGGAGTCAGCAAAGGCCTCGATTTGGAAGTCTTTCCGCCATACACCATCTCCTTAGTCATTCTCCGGTACTTGAGAATGTTCTTTACTGCTATCCAGTAGTTCTCCCCTGTCTTGACTGATACCGGCTTACCACTCTAAGTGCGTAAGCAACATCTGGTCTGGTACACAGCATCGCATACATTATAGAGTCTACCGCAGAAACGTAGAGTATAAACGACATGCGAGCCCTTTCCAAATCAGTCTTGGAAGACATCTCTTTGGAGAAGGTGATTCCATGACAAGCCGGTAGATTACCGCGCTTTGAATCTTCCATACTAAATCTCTTTAGTATGGTATCGATGTACCTGGACTGCGAAAGTCCCAACATCCTCTTAGATCTATCACGATAGATCTGGATCCTCAGAATGTAGGAGGCATCATCCAGATCTTTCATTGAGAACCTCTGTGACAAGAATCCTTTAACCGATTGTAGCATAGGAATGCCATTTCCTATCAGGAGAATGTCATCCACGTACAAGATGAATACCACAGTTCTCGCTACAATCTTACTGTAAATGCATGGTGCATCTGGATTTTTGATAAAGTCGAATTCTTTGACTGTCTCATCAAAACAGATGTTCCAACTCCACGATGTCTGCTTTAGTCCATAAATGAACTTAAGCAACTTACACACTTTTCCGTTGCTCCCTCTGAATGAAACCCTCTGGCTGATCTATATAGACGCACTCTTCCAAATTTCCATTTAGAAAAGCGGTCTTTACGTCCATCTGCCAAATCTCATAATCGTGGAAAGCAGCAATGGCAAGAAGGATCCGAATGGATTTGAGCATAGCCACTGGAGAAAAGATTTCATCATAGTCCAAATCAGTTCTTTTGACAAAATCCTTTTCAAGTCTAGCCTTATAGGTTTCAACATGTCCATCTACACCAATTTTCTTTCCGAAGATCCATTTGCACCCTACGGATTTTACCCCTTCTGAAGCAATGTCCAAAGTCCATACTTTGTTGGTATACATGGATTCCATTTCGGTCCGCATTGCATCCAGCCATTTTACCGAGTCTCTGCTCTAAATGGCTTGCTGGAAGCTAGTTGGCTCATCATCGATGATGCATTCCTCTTTATTCCCGTCTATGAGAAAACCGTAGTATCTCTCGGGCGGATGTGACTACTAGTCCTGCGGACTGCCTACTAGTCCTACGGACTGGCGCGGGGATGTCCGGTTTTTTTGAAACTTCTGGTTCTACCATCCTTTCAGTAATAGCTTATGGTTCTGGAATTTGTTTGCAGCAGTAGTTAAAAAAACCTTCCTGCTTTTTGAAATAGCCAGCCTAAGCCCAATAGTCAGTGCGTAGGGTGCAGTTTGCGCTCCCACTAGTTTCTCTTTCAAAAAATTGATTTTCCAAAAAATGGGCATGATGGGAAACAAAACTTTTTGTTTCTCTGCATGATAGAAAAGATACCCCTGGAATTCTTTGGATATCCCACAAATTTACACAGTACTGAGTGTGCCTCGAGCTTGTCCGTATGCTGCTTTTTTACAAAAGTTGGACATCCTCATAACTTCAGATACTGAAGATAGGGTTTCTTCCCACTCCACATCTAATCTAGTGTGGTAGGCACAGTCTTGGTAGAAACCTTGTTCAAAAGATATGCAGCTGATTCTAATGCATAACCCCAGAAATATCGCGGTGTTACTCATCATGAAACGTACCATATCCAATAAGGTTTTGTTCCGCCTTTCCAATAAACCGTTGTGTTGTGTGTATAGAGGAGTAAGCTGAGAGAGAATTCCATTCTTTTTTAAGTAATCCAGAAACTAGGCACTTAAGTATTCACCACCTCGATCAGATCTCAGTGTCTTGATACCTTTGCCTGTTTGTTTTTCCACTTTATTCTTATATTCTCGGAATTTCTCAAAGATCTCGGATTTATGTTTAATCGAAAAGACATGTTCATACCTAGAGAAATCAACTGTAAAAGAAATGAAATAGGAATAACCATTTCGTGCATGTGTAGACATTGGACCACACACATCGCTGTGTATGGGTATTAAGAGCTCGCTCGCTCTAACTCCGTGTCCAGTGAACAGAGTCTTTGTCAATTTTCCTTTGAGTATGCAACTTGTTAAGACTGATATTCGAACGGATCCAAATATCCCTTTCTATATAACTTCGTCAACCGTGTTTCATTGATGTGACCCAGTCTACAATACCATAAGAAAGCCTTATTTAATTCTGGAGACTTTCTTTTAAGTGTGGTCTGGACATTGAAAACCTGAGCTTGATTTAATACGTATATACCGTTATCTTGTGTACCTGACCCAATCAAAGCTTGATTTAGGTGGATGTGGACCACATCGTTTACAAATGTAAAATCATATTCTTTAGAAAGTAAAGATACAGATATGATATTACAAGCTAGACTAGGTACACACAAACAGTTACGTAAAATCAATATCTGTCCACTTGTCAATCCTAGGTGATATTTCCCTACGGATACAGCGTCCTCGCTCATTGCGTTAGCAACCCTGAAAGTCATATCACCTGCCCTCATAACTCTACGGTTTCTCAAAGCCTGTAATGAATTACAGATATGAAATCCTGATCCGGTATCTAATACCCAGAAAGTAGAATTAATTGACAGACAGTTTTCAATCACAAACACACCCGAAGCCGAAACCACAACGTGCTTCGGATCCTGGATTCTGGCTTTCCAAGCTCCGCATTCGTTCTGCCAATGCCCTTTCTTGTGACAATAGGAACAATCCTCCTTCCCTACTGTTAGCCCCAAACTTTTGCTCTGCCCTTTCCTTCTACCTTACGGACACCGCCTATCGGCTTGGTAGAGGCCTTCTTCTATCCCTTGGCTTTCGCCTTGGATCTAGAAGAGAAAGATTTCCCAAGAAGCAGAGCGGGTGTCTCCCTGGTTTCCTTCAGTGTATAAGTAAAAGGTAGAGACTGTAGAATCAAGTTAGCACATAACTCGTTCTCCAACATGGTCTCCAGGTTTGTGAGCTCTTTAATATAGTTGATCATTGTAGGGATGCGGTCCTCTACAGATGACCCGACAGCCAACCTCACTTGAAGCAATTCGTTCGAGGTTTCATATCTTGCAATATGGGATTGTTCTCCATATAAATCTTTGTTATGGAGCAAGATAGAAGCTAAGTCCATCTTCTCGTGCTGCCTCTGGTGTTCACTATCCATTGAGGCCAACACGAGGCACTTGGTATTCGCACAGTCTTTTTCACTTGTCTTACGGATATCAACATCCGCGACGGTGGAAACTGGACCTAGGACGGCGGGGGCTTTAGTAATAAGGAGGTGGCCCAGCTTGTCATAAATAATGGACATCTGGACAAAACTTTGCCAATCAATATAGTCTGGTTCAGTCAATTTATTATCTAGCTGGACACCTGGTCGCTACAATTAGGAGAGAACACTTGGCATGATGCTCCTACAAGTTTAAATTGGTTATTAGTTTGTCTAAACAGGATGGCTCCCACTGTATCTCGAATCCTTCCTCAAACCATAAAAGAAGAATTAGTCATGATTACTCTTACAATACTTTGCTTAACCTTTCGGCCAGACTGGTGTTGGTACTTCGAGAGAGGTTTTCCAACGCTTTCGCGAAGTTCCTTAATTACATAACATCTTTTTCTTGGAGGCGTAGCCCTGCTACCACCGTTCTAGACACCTACTTGGTTTATAGCATTGACCGTTTAGTGAAAAATCTCCCGAGTAGCGGACACTCACAGTAGAATCGGGATCCAAATATCATTGTGTGATAATCCTGAAAGAATCCTACCAAAATCACTAAAAATAATATGCAACACTAGCAAGTTTCAGTTTCCTTAGAAACTCCCGATATGGATTTTTGCCCCAAACTCTTATGACCTTGACGAAGGCCAACATATCATAAGTCATAAGTCAAGTTCTACCCGTCATTATCCAGGTTAATTTGAACCCACCCGTACATACTCTTGACGAAGGCCAAAATAGTAGTACGACTGTTCCAAACCAACACATCTATCTATACTACAGATGAATACCCAGTAGCTACCAATCACTATGGCTTGGCGAAGATCCAAATACATAGTTTGAATACTACTGAATACCCATCTGAAATGACGGAGGGCTACAAATGGTTTTGGCAAAACCGTGAATGCAATGAGCTTGATATGATCGAAGGAACCATGATAGCTTTTAAAAGAGTGATTTAAGCTCCGCATTTAAAAGTTTACATTTTGAAAAAACCGAGTGGTTTTAAAATTGTTCCAATGATTCAATTTTGGTTTTTTTGCTTTGCATTACATTAAACATATAATGCAGTCCCATCATTTACACCTACCATTGCAAAAAGAAACGAAAATATCACGTACGCTTATGCCATCCGCATTCGCCACTGGGCCCGTCTAACACCGTTAGGTTACTTAAATAAAGCCAGAGCGGGGGCTGGACGCGGGTGCAAAACATTAGCAACGTCTATTATATAACATATATAATATATCCATTCGTCTCACAAATGAACTTTTTCGGTTCACAAATGAACATATTGGATATACTAGAAATTCTGTGTTTAGTTTAAGCCTGTAACGAAATACGGATTCCACGGTCATGATGAATAGCCAAACCCCACCCTAGACCCCTAGGGTGCGGCAAACTACCCGCCAAATTCCCGAAGTGAAGCAGTCTCCCTCAATAAAATGAGTAGGCCACTCGGCACTTCAAGAACCCGGTAGTTTGTGTACCCCCACCTTGGGTCTATCCTAGGAGCAAAAGCAGTAAAAGAAATAATACAACGGTGGTTACAACCTCAACCCGGATGTGCCCCGCAAAAATAATATTGCATCACTTTACAAATTTACATCGAATGAAAGAAAAAACACTCTTCTCACATCTGGCTATTCCATTAGGACGATCCAATAAAGTTCATATATACAAACCATCACAATACAAATATGTGCAACCCCAACTAATCGACGTATAGCAATTAGCGGAGGTTTACGAACACATATACACGTCACAAAGTTTGTAAAGTAACCCACGATGTCATAAAATCCGCGCACAATTAGCGAACAAAACTAATTTTTCAAGACCATATAAAACTGTCCACTAAAGTCACCAAAAAATTCATTTTAAGCCAATCCGGAAGTCGAAACGAACTCGAAACCCGTCTTAACCTTCGCGGAGGCGACGAGGCAAAAATTAAGTATCGATTCGGGGGCCTATGGGGTGGGCCCGGCCTTTGGTCCCCCAGGTGCCCATGCTCCACCCCGCGGCTTCTCAACTCAAACCGTGAGCCCGCGGGATGTGCAAACATCTTAAAACAACTTTTTCGGTTCTGTTTTTGTCGGCGGTTCGTGCGGGACCAAAACGGCGGATTTTAAACGTCACTACAAGCTATCTAAGGCTTATGGAGAGGCTTTGATACCACTGTAAGTCGATGTCACGCACCCCGCGGGTTCGCGGGGAGGCGGAATATGCACAAAAACAATTTTTTTACTGGCTTCGCAACATCGACTTGAACCCAGGATCGACCATAAACCCTAGCTAGCTAAACTGTATGAGGTTAACTACTCGGATAGGAAGTTATACCTCACGTTACCATATCTTTCGGGTCTTCTTGTCGTTGTCCTGCTCCTCATCATAAGCTCAAAGGATCGTTTGGATCGATGCCTCCTCGAGTCAAAGACGATCCACTCGAGAGTATAGTCCAAGCTCCAACCTCAAATCCGAGATAACTACGGTATCTAGTTCGCTAAACTAGATGTCCTAGATGATGTAGAGAATGTAGATGGATTAGTATGTCTCTAAGTATCCTAGAATTCTCAACACGTGAGAGATTTTGGGTTAGAAGGAGCTTTGGAGGAGAGAGAGTGTCCGAGTGATCAATGAAAGAAGATGGCTAAGTGTTGTGAACAATGAAGCATACAATAATTCACAATGAAAATATCAAGCGTGCCTCAAAAGTCACTAAAGCATGAGTCACCCCATGAGTCACCAAACAGCCATAACTCTTCTTTTGTCAAATAACACCTCATCCTCCACCTTATTAATCATTTAACAAAATGATATAATCCACAAATGAGGTGTCTTCTTCTAGAAGCAATCTTAAACAAATAACAAGAATGCCCCTCATCCGTATATACATACCCGTATCCGTATTCCGAAAAATATGAATACAAAGAGACGAAAATAATCCATCAATATAATACTAGGATCCGGCTTAAACCAAAGCCCACTAGTATCATCTGTCCGAATCATCATCCGTGCACAAATACACGTACGTGATCGAACCCTGTCGTAAAACCATACGACCTCTGCATCTTTTGCCCAATGCAGGGAAACCCTCTGTGTGGGACTCTAAAGACTCGACACTACGCTGGTAGTGAGTTTAACCACAAGCACGTCAGCGGTACTAGCTGCACGTAACGGCTACCCAGGTATCTGTCGATAAAAAGGCCGATGAGCAAACTCATCCGAACTCCTACTGAACCTATCTGTGACAATCTCCGTACAGTCCAGTCTGTTAGCCTGAGAGTATCACATATCGGGCCTAGGGGGCGGTAGCCGTCAGACCCCTAATAGCGCAATAAGTCGTGTCGGAGTAGCCCAAAACATCCTGAAAAACTACTGAAGTACCTACCAGTAAATCTCGCTTGCCCTCGCCAGGGACTATGTAATGGCTTTTCCGAACACAGCACGATATCAACCCCCAATATCGAGAGAGACGAATCCTATCTAACCACCACTGCCTCCAAGTGCTTCAGGACTGCACCCAACTATTACATGTTTGCATGACTTATTAGAGCCGTGATAGGATAGTAATCTAAGAACGGTGGGAACACACTCGAGGCGAAGTAGCAGTGTCAAGTCGACGGACTAAGCTGTACTCATGTCACCTGGAAACTACTACGCGACGATAGGTATAATACCCACCAGCAGCTCCCTACGAGTCATGTCCAGTGTACTCATAACCCAATGAGCACATGCATATTATCTCCAGTACGACGTACTAATGGCTATAGGACAGACCATCTCCCCTGCTGGGATGAGAAGCGTATACACTAGTCTACTCTGGAGTATCGATACCCCGTCTCGATAATCCTACGACTAAGGACCTGTATAAGGATATGCTTATAGACTACTCAGCCCCCACTAGTGTGACTGCCATCACAACACAGGTAATCAAGCAAAAATCTTAAGGGCTCTACCAATATGTATAAGCGATATGCTAAAAGAAATACATGCACATATTGAGGTAGAAACAAACCAGATAGCATACTACCATTTCGAGCAAGACTGTTGCTATATCCGTGTATATCCCAAGCTTCCAATATGTAATATACTCAGTATGATACAATAATGGCCTCTGGGGCATATATCACTAACAAAATGGGCCAAAGGAGAATAGCATAGCCCTATGGTAAAACTTTCCTCTCCCGGGTGAAAGGACGCCAGTCCGATTCCCATGCACGGATCGATTTAAGGGAGGAAAATATTTAAAATGAAGCAAAATCGCATATAACCTTTCAGATTATTCAAGAACTATCTATACCGCTTTAGACTTTTAATAGGAATTCTACCTTAATTGGGTCGGTACGAAGAAAATTCCTCTGGATCCTCCTTCCATCAGGGAGACGGACTCCAACTCTACAAAGAAGTTCCCTGCTCCCTTTAGGTTCTTCGGGTAATGGAAGATAAGTGGGCTTCCCATTCACTGAACTGGTCTCATCTTTTTCGGTTTTGGGTTCCTCTTTGTCTTTGGAAGGTGAACCTATAGGACCTTTTATACCCTCCATAGATGCTGTGAGTGCTAATGCCACCTCTTCATCTTCTTCAGTTGGTTTATCTACATAGAGCAAACCTTGGTAGTGAAAAATATAAATAATTGCAGAAATATCTTCCTACGACCGTTTAACTGATAAGAGTATGGATAGCTTTTAGTACAATGCTACAAAGCAGGCAGATATGGATGCCGAAATTGACTTGCAAGAAAATTAATAAAGATTAATCATCCATACACGTGATCAGAAATGAACTACTTCAATCTCATCACTCATTAAAACTAAGG
Source organism: Agapanthus africanus (assembly GCA_030015575.1). Taxonomy (NCBI): domain Eukaryota; kingdom Viridiplantae; phylum Streptophyta; class Magnoliopsida; order Asparagales; family Amaryllidaceae; genus Agapanthus; species Agapanthus africanus. The sequence goes on from JASDDO010000024.1 coordinate 258,692,607, forward strand.
CTTAATTGCAGAAAAACCTACCAAATTCTTTGCCTCGGTTTACAAGAATCTACCAAACTCTCCCAAAATTTTGAGAAACTACAAGTTTTGTGGTAGTTTCTTGCAATTATTGCTGACGTGACACCTTATTTATGATAGTTTTCGTAGTTTTTGAAAATTTCATGGTAGTTTCATATAGTTTTTAAAAGTTTTGTGGTAGTTTCTTTGTGTATTTAACAAGAATTTGGTAGTTACTTGTAATTAGGCCAAAGTATTTGATAGTTTTTTGGAATTAAGCCTAAAACTAATGCTTTGTCATTTTAAGAAAATATATGGCATTCTGGTACATTGCAGACTAGGAGATTTGCAGTCAAGCAATTAAACATTTCTGGAAATCATAAAACGCCTACTGAAGAAAGAATGGGAAAAGACAGTTTTATGATTTCCCTTCTGATTTGCAAAACAAGTATTTGTTTTAAGCACCGATGTGTTTCCTCAGCTCTATGTTATGTCACTTTATTTTGGACGTACAGTTTATTTTGGAGACTATATAATGAAGAACGGACAGGGAAAACAGGCAGTTTATTTTGATAGAAAATTTCTTATATAATGTTGATGAAAGGTGCATAGCATATAGCCAAGGAAACTCAGCAGTAATAAAAACAGCTAAAAACTAATTTGGTGATATAATATATTTTCTCAAGTAATTGGGACAGAATATGAAATACAGTTGAAAGAGAAACATATTAAAGTATCGTGTGGAAGAAAGATGGCAAACTATCCGGATTTTTGCTATACATGGTGTACCTGGTGTATGGAGGGTAGAATCTTGAGAAATTTCCCTTCTGCGTTTGAGAGGATGAGCAACATGATTCTCCTTTGGGCCCCTCTCCATATATGGGAGCAAATCCTGCAAATGGAGAACTTAAATTGAAGTTTAAAAAGGAACAGAAAGCAAGAGTTTCACTATTTTCTGAGTGCATTCTTCTTGAATCAACCTTGATCTACTCATTACCTCCAAAATACGGTCTGGCTGTACCATGCCAGTCCATGCACGCATTTTTTGTCCAGTCACAGGATCAATTATGAGAACCGCGGGAACAGAAACCAAGTGATAATAGGTACAGACCTTCTTCCCTTCACTTGAGTCATTATATACCTAATTTAAAGTGTAAACAAATATAAATAACATAACAAGGATTATTAGGATGATGAGGATACTAAAATACTCTGATTAGTTTTCATTATATTGTCAATTATTTTGTGCAACTTGTTGCGTTGATGATTTTGGTCCATCTTTCATATTTTATGCCTAGCCAACATTACAAGCTCTGGTCAACTTTGTGGTTGCTGATAACTTACTAATGCACTTGCAGACACATTAAGAAACACAAAACATATAGCATTTTGATGCACATTATTTCTCATAAACCAAAGAATCCCTTCTACGCGTTCTGCAAAGTGCAGCATGCACTACAAATGAATATAGACTGTAGTTCATTCTAATTCATAGCAGATATAAATTCAAGCCTGAAAATTTAGTCCAAGAAACCATGCGGTAAAATGGATTGGAGCCCAAAGCATTCAGGTTGTAAATAAAAAAGGTAAATCATTATTGAGAAGAATAAATTATGAAGCTGCAAAAAAGTATAAATAGCTTGGTTAAATCATGAACAAGTTCTAACCTTTAATACTGAATACATAGCCCACATGGAGAATCCATGTGGGAGGTGCCTAGGCTATATACCAAGTTTGTAAATTTCCTGTATTATGTGCATCAATTATATCTATATGTTTTGCATACCTTCCAAGTGAGTGGCTATATTCACTTTGTAATCCTAAAGGATACCTTTAGGGCTCAATATATTACTCACTGCAGTTTTGGAAAAATTTCACATCACTTCAAAACCACATGTTTCATTGATCTTTGTATTTTTTGCAGTTCTTGTCATGTTATTTCTCTATACTTATGTTCTGCATTGTATTTTTGTGTTCTCCTTCATCACCGGCAGAATGGCATAAATTGAAAAAACAGAAAATGAAAAGTTTATCTATCAGCATCTCTCTATTTTATTCCATATTTCTCCCTAGCTCTGTAGTATGCAGAGTGCAGGCCTAAACATGAATCCATGCTCATGGCATGCAGGAAGCTTGCAAAGCGCTCAACACTTCCTAGGCACTTATATAAGCATCATAAACGGTAAGAGAGAACCTTTTTTGTGTATGGAAGTATGAAGAATCTAGAGCTGTGCTACCTCTTCCTAGCAATAAAACGTACAAGTTTAGTTTATCATCTACAATATTATATACAGATCAAATATGAAAAATTAAATATTATTCATGATATTGATTGACAAGGAAAGAGTGGCTCTAATTCTTATCTCCTACTGAGGTCTAGGTTTAATTTATCATCTGTAGCATTATATATATGCCAAATTTGATGTCTAACGTGTGTCCATGCTGAGTTGTGTCAGTGCTTCATAGCTCCCTAAAAAAGTAGGTTACCTTATACGTATTTGTAATTTTGTATTTAAAGGTTTTTTTTGGGGACAAGGCAAAAGAAGAGGAAGATGAATGCTCGAAAATTTTCAGGCATGTTCATTGTTCCATAGATTTGACCATTTATCTCTTGTCAAAGGGCCACAGCCTAGTCCCAATTTACAAGTTCATAACAAAATCTTCTTATTCCTACCTTGGATTACATAGTACTGATTGTACCAAATCACTAAAACTGCCACCAAGTCTATCACCTACTACGAAGCACCATGCAAGGGAGGCTAGCGGATGCTGGCAATCTAGGATGTTGGCATCTTTTTGGTACTTACGCCAGAGAATCTAATCAGTTTTTCTACAAGAAATGTGTACATGGACCTTGGCAACCGCCTTGAGGAAGACCTACAACTTTCGAATAGTTGCTGAGTTACCGCTTGGAAGACGACGTGTTAGCTTGAATTAGGCATTTTTTAAATGCTAAATTACACAAAATACACTAAACATTCGTTGTTTTTCACTACACTTCCTCAATTATGTTATTACGGCAAACTCCATTAAACTCAGGTTTTATGGGATTTTTCACTAAAAATACTCTTTAAATAATTAACTGTTTCACTTTAAGGGAGCTAACTGTGATTTTAATAATTAAGGTAGATTAGTGAAAACCAGCAATTTTTTTACATGGGAACTCAATCCCCCCACCCCACCCCCACCAACCAAAAAAAGAAAGTAGACCTGACTTTTATTTGCATTTAAGCTATCAAAACAAAGTTACATCATACAAATCAAAGTTGATACAGGAAAACTATTTGAAAGAGGTTCTTAAATTGGGCCAATTGGAAAGGTCCATTCTAGCCAATCTAAGAATATCTGCGGCAACCTGCATAGGAGCTGGAAGTTCTGGAACTCAAAGCATCTTTAGCACTGTAACAATCCTATAATTCTCCCTGAAGGTATGCTGCATTTCTGCATTAAACAATGTCACCTGACCATATCGATTTTGCTGATTGCAAGTGTCTTGCAAGTTGCAACACCAGTTATGAGGCCGTATCATGCAAACCCAGCAAATTTTCAAAGTTAAGCGTGCATCTCACACGCTTTATAGAATACTATAAACTTTATGGCCAGGACCAATGTTACCTTGAACGCGGAACGTTTTTGGACGCAAAACGAAAACAGGAAAACGCCACATGTTGTGGACCGCGGTACGATAAGGGTAGTCTTCTTCCATATGCTCAATGGGAAGGAAAACGTACCTCCCGGAAAGGAGGTTTTTGAACAGTTCGTGTGTGTGTATTTATGTATAATATACATAAATATAATTCAATTTCTTTTTTTAAGTATAATCTAACGCAAACGTGATTGCATGCCCCATTTAACTTAAGGTTTTGATTGGAATGATCCGGAGCGGTAGTGTTCCTGAATTGGGAACGATTGTTCCAGATCACAATTCTCTAGAGGTTTCGCGATTTATGGTAATATAGGCTAGGGTTGCTTAATAGCTTCTGTTACTTATGTCAGATGTTCCACGATTTTTTTTCTTTTTCACTTGCAGGAAGGTAAACCACGGCGCCCACATACATCGTAACTGGCTTGTTAGCCAACTCATTTACCAAGCATGTCTTGATAGGCACATTACATGATGTTTGGGTCACTTCCTTCAATCATCTGAGGAAAAGATAATTGGATGCTTAATGATTCAAGTACATGATTGCTTACCTTCTTTTTTTCCCCCTAAGACATATACACGATACGCGAGGAATCCATTCCATCCCTTCAGTGCAACCCTCAAAGCCTACTGCATGGTAAAAGGACCTGGCACCCTAAAAGTCACTCAAGTTATAGTTGATATATATGCCTACTAATGATCCTTCTCTCCAATTCAAAGGGTATTGCAAGTAAACTCTAAAGCACGGTGCAAGGGTATATCGCTTATTATCTGGCAGTACATATGCCTGAGTAGAAAATCATCAACCTTTTTCTTGGTAGTGGTTGTGTGTGTGTGTGTGTGTGGCCCCGGGGGTTGGGTTGTATAAGGTAGAAGCTAGCACAAAATATTAGCATATGATTTAGCGATTTTTATCTAATTGGCTTGTGAAATTGAAAAATGAAGAGGAAAAAAAAGAAGAAAAATTTGAGATTAAAACCCCCTACTCAGCATACTTCGACATGTAAAAAGAAATGAGAATAGATTTATCAACTAGAGATCAACTTTCTTAAAAATGCAAATTAATAAAGCATCTTTCTCGACAGATGGTAATATTGTAGACGGTTAAAAGGAACTTTATGTCCAGTCAAAACAAACTGTTGTATGAAAACATATTGCTTTCAGTATGAGGGGATATTGGATGAAATATCAGTATAGCACATCAACTTTTCCTTGTTAACATTTCCGATTTTCATGACTGCATAAACATAGATTGGCATTGTAACCTTAAGAGTCAAATATGAAGGAAAAAGGAAAAGAAAGTCCAAGTAGTACCACAGTATAGTTGAAATGTAGCTTGTTACAGATCATGAAAATACAAGAAAACATTCAGCATAAGGTCACTGTTAAAAAGAGGGACTGCATTAAGATAAAACAATCTGAAAAAAAAAGAAGTTAACCTCAGAAAATTTAGCATGAATTCAGGAAAGAAATGCTTAGAATTATGGTGACTTGCATAAATAAAAAGCTCAAGCCACAAGGACAAACAAAGAAATTTCTCAAAGCAGAATTATTAACATGCCAGAAGTACAACATAAACACAAACCTGCCAGAAAATAAAGTTAGTGCGAATTGTCTGTGCCACAGCTTCATTTGCCCATGTATCCCGGTTAAGCTTTGCAATGAGAGGGTAATTGAGATCAGTACCTTGACTACAAACACAACTGCATGTGAAAGATGTTAACGAGTGTTTACAGAATTTACCATGTGTGAGCTGAACTCTTCAGTAGACTGCAGGTTAACTAATAACCATTTATCCACAAGAGCAGCTTCCACTTTTGCCTAAAATCAAAGGCAATGTAACAGTACAACAGTTCAACGTCACAGAAATAAAAAGAGGAAGAAAAAACATGTAAAGAATCTAGCATGTAAAGCCAAAAGGCCGGGGAAAGATTCTGAGTACCGCGTTACAGTTGTGTCATTGTGAAGACTCAATATGGTGCATGCCAAGACCACGTGCCAGCTCTCTCTCGCGCGCGCAGTGTGTGTGTGTGTGTGTGTGTGTGTGTGTGTGTGTGAGAGAGAGAGAGAGAGAGAGAGAGAGAGAGAGGATTTACACTTAAGGTTCTTGAATAAACAGGCATTAAGGTGAAAGTCCATCATAGATTTAAAATGAGTATATACATCACTGTGGGGAAGAAGCAAAATCAGGTATTGCAGTTGATATAAAATAAGCTCCACAACATCCCCCCCAACCACCACCACCACCAAAAAAAGAAAACAAAAACAACAACACACCAAAAATAAAAAGAAACTCCAGACATCTCTCCTCACACTTTTCACATTGGATCTTGGTATTTGGTTGTTTGAAAACTAGGGGAAATTATGTCGGTTACATCAGTATTAGGTGTTGATTTTTGACATTTTTAGATTGATTTTTTCAGCAACTGGTGAAGATTAATCAACTATTAAGCGCTTATTTTGGCCTGGTTTTTTGTATCTATGTGCCACTACCTACATTATAAAAAAAAATGTTGAAACTAATGCCTCAGGTGAAATCCTATCAGAAATCGACACATAATTATTATAAGGGGTTCTGTTTGCACAGGTTACACTTTGATAATTTATTTCTAAAAATCCACTCAACTTCCACTATATAACATGTTCTCAAAGTGGAAATGCGTAGGAAGGGCACCAGAGAATATAGTGCTAGTGGAAAACTAAGGAAGTACCTAACTGCCAAATAAAACTGGCTAAATAAGTTGAAACTAGTCACCAAGAATGGTATGGAAACAATTAAAAAGCCTCGTAAGAAAATAAAGAAATTATCGTGTTGAGGTCATATGCAATCAACCAAAAAAAAACCATAAGCATCTTATGCTTTTAAGGTGACTTCTTTGTGAATGTGATCAAACATGTGTTATATTTCTGATATTTTCTCTACCTTTATTCATCACCTTCCTTCATCTTTTAGCTCTGGCGCACACGCGCGTGCACACAAAAAATAATAATAAACCATTAGGTCAATGAGGGTGAAAACACTAACCTAGGGAGTAAGAAGCCTTATAATTCATGATTACATCCATTGAGATTTATATTATCTCACAACGAATATAAAAGGACAACGAAAATAAAAGGAATAAAATGTCGAGACTCTCTCTCTAAAGGAATATAATGTCAAGACTCTCTCTCTCTCTCTGCGCGCGCACGTGTGTGTGTGTGAGAGAGAGAGAGAGAGAGAGAGAGAGAGATGGGTGATTTGGACTGAAAAGAGTTCCAATGCTACAGTTGAAGGCATAAGGATTAAACCTATTTATTTAGACAAAAAGCTAAAACCTTACCTTGATTCTTCCAATCTCATGCCAAGCAACACGTGAGGCAATGTCTAAGAGACATCCTTGCCTATAGTCAATCAATGAAAGGGACGTAAAAGCTTCGGGTATATATGCTATCAGGTCGATAATAACTGAGGGCGAAGGATATAATGCTTTTTCTGGTTCATGGGATGATGTTTAAATGCTATACTTGTTTCCCACAATTCAAAGCATGTGATAGTCAATTGTGGCACGTGTCCTTGTAAGATCAGCGATGAAATCTCATTTAAAAATCAACTGTCAAAGAATGAAAACCTTATTAAAACAAGCCAGAACTCCAAGGGTGAGGATCATAATGGCCCTGAAGATCCAAGTAGCTGGTAAGAGGAGCAATGGAAAATACAGTGATGGTAATCAAAACAATATCTAGTCAGGATTCATTCCCTATGGCTAGACAACTTAACACTGATAATTGAAAATTCTCTTAAACGATTCCATCGCTGGGAAAATTTTGTTTTCATTAGTGAACCTAAATAGAAATAATCCTTGTGATCAGTATACCCAGGTCCCAAAAGATTGCTAGTTCAATACAAAATGCAAACCTGGAAAAAAATATATAAATTTAAACGGAGGGGCTATAGAATCATGATCTACTCAATATTTAGGCAACTGGAACAGAAAAACTTTGATAGAAGAAAGTGAACTACCTTGTCAAAGGTTCCTTGATACATCAAAGCAAAAGGTGGACGATATAAAGAAGCAAGATTATCTCGGGATCCATTTGCTGTTGATGTAGGTGTAGCACTTTGATCTGATTCCCAAACAGCTGGTCGTTTTGACTCTTCTTCAAAATTGCGGAATGCAATTACTGAACTCGGTTGTAGTCTGTATAAAACAAGAAGAGAGATTAAACACATAAAGCCGAATCATACTAAATTTATAAATGCAGCTACTGAAATGTGCGATAAAAACTTCTATGAAACTAGAAGTTTGAACCCACATATTTCACATGAACCATCACAAACTGGTGATACTAAGACGATCACAATACAATGAATCATGATTTTACATTTAACAAGACATCACGTGACGATTATATGCGATTGTTCACATGGTAGCCACCAAATGGTATTTAAATAAGTTAAGCGGGAAATAGTGTTGAGAAAAAGGGAATATTCGGATTCGGTGGCAAAACGCACAGAAACTGCAATATTCGGTCAAATATGCGGTCAAACCGAATATTTGCCGCACAAACCTATTGAGAATGTGGTTAGTATAGTCACACAACGGGAAAATTGTGGGATGCATATGGGTATAAGATATAAAATGGGATAAACCACGATAAGACTTGAGTCTTTTGGATGAAGTCTCATTATATTAAATGCCCATGAGCATCCATGTGTGGACCCATCCATTATGGACCCAAACCGAGTTTTACAAATATTCAGCTGAATATCACGACTATTTGACCGTATAACACGAATATTCGGCCAAATTGGCCCATTAGGCCCAAAACAAAAAACCCACAACTAAAAAACAAGTCTCGGATTCACAACTATATTAAAAAATAAGTGAAACCCACATTTATTATTTCACAAACACTCTTTCCTCATTTTTATATCCTTACTAGTTCGGATGTCTTACCATTAGACAATGGGTTTCTATATATTTATATTTTTTTGAAATTTTTACATGTAATATTTATATGAAAATATTGATGGCCACATAATCCGAATAAACCTAATATTCTTTATTCACCGGCCAACCGAACAAACTCTGAATCCGATCTTTACAACATTGGTTGTGAATATGGAGGTTACTTGAGTCCGATATTGCATAAATACATAAGAATCTTGTTGAAGGTACATCTACAATTCTGTATTTGGCTTTAATGAAACTGGGCTCGAAGAATATCCACTGTGAAAATGAAAGCAGGTACACAGAGTCCTGATCATGGTGATTGCTGACTGCAATGCATAAGTATCCTTACACTAGTGTCCATGCCCCCTGTTCCATAGATTTCTTAGAGAAAATGGCTGCAAAAACGGAATGTGAACTCTCTTTCCTCTATTACTCAGAACCAAGATTTAAAATATCCAGCATATACCAATACATATCCAACCTTAGATAGGTTTTTCCTCAGCAAGTGGATCCGAAACCACCCCAAAAATTGGATGTATGAATGAAATCACTACAATACATGAAGTAACAAACAAAACAAATATTTTTAAAAAAGTGTGACAAATAACAACTATTGAAAGCCTCAATCATACAAAAATCTTTGGGTTAGTGTCATAAGAACAAAATGAACCTACATATGCAAAACTTCAAAAATGATTATATAGGTTAATTCTGTTTAGTATGTGGTTAAAAGCAGTATAGTCATGGAAGTTAAATAATTATGTGAGAATTTAGTTAGCAGTTGGATAATGACATGAAAATTGATCAAAAGTGAGATGGTAATTAGAAGTTTGGTTAGAAATTGGTTGTTTTGTGGAATATTGGTTAGAAGTTGGCAAGTTATGTGAAAACTCGATGTTTGATATTTAACGCTTTAGATGGTTTTCTGAAATGTACTTGGTTTAAGATATTAAATCATGTGCACTAGTAGCTTAGTGTCTGCTTGTATAGTTAACAAAAAGATCATTGAATTAATCACTGAAACTAAATATTTGGATGACAGTGATTTTCGCTTATTACAGAATGACAAGACAACAAGAAGCACACCTAGCAAAAGAGGCATCGCCGTATAAAGTCTCTCTTTTAACTGGCAATGGTGCGCGCACTTCATCATCACCGATTAGTTCTCCAACACTTCCATTGGCAGCAATATTCTCTTGCACACTGCAGAGAAGTAGAGATTTTTTTTATCGTACTGCATGCCAAAATTTCCACAACCCCGTGTTCAAAGCCTCTTCCAAACTCACCTTGGACTCTTATCAACTTGTGGACAGATGGAAGAAGAAGCTACACCATTACCTGCCTCGTTCCCAAGATAGAATAACTGGATAGCTTCCTCAAGGTTCCAATTTGTGGCCTGTAGAATTGAGCCAGCACATTCATGATATGGAAAGACATAAACTTGGTAGCATTATAGGCGGAAAACAAGGTCACACTATCAGAACATTGATTTTTTTGTTTATTACACAAATTAATCTTTTTCCCCTCTTTTCATCTTCTCATTCACGTCAGTCTAGTTCTTGTTGCTGATTACCTCAAACACGCTGTACGAAATTACACAACTAAAGTGTAATGTTCACATTCCACTAGTTGTAAATCCTTAAAGCTTTATGCTCTGGATGAGCTAATGAACAGTAACGGCTTGATGCTTGACACTTCTATAACACGTTTGATCTAATTTATAATTTTAAGAAGGCGACCCCATCAAATCTAAGTAATCTATTTCATTGCACCAAAATTACGAATAGAAATATATGCAAATGGAGATCCTGAAATCGATAAAATGAGATTTACATAAAGCTGTGGCCTTTTTGTATACTAAAAGAAGTCAGCATACGAAAATATTACCAATTTCCTTTTTTTAAGTCAGTTTCATCTTAAAAAGTTTATCTTTAACAGATAAATATTTATTAAAAAAATACCAAATAAGGAAAGATCGCTCTTTTGCATCCAAATGAAGGGAAAATATCAGAATTTAGAGGGGATTTTGAAAAGAAAAACAAAAAATTGGGGACAAAATCGAACCTGGAGGAACTGAACAGCGGTCTCCGCCGATTGGCCAGCGGCGATCTCGATGAACGATGAGAGCATTACTTGCTTCTCCATCTCTGACAGTGAGTTATCCATGGCGAATTGATTGTAATCTTGGAAGAAAATTTCGAGATTCAAAGAACAAAATTAGAACCCTAGACGAATAGAAGCGAAGGTGCTAATCCATAGAGATGTCTTTTCTCCCTACCTATCTCTCTCTCTCTCTCTCTCTCTCTCTCTCGAACTTTGTTTACGTGGTGTCTAACGGGCCAGGCCAAGGACCGGGTCGGCCCGAGCGCCATATGACAGGCTTGGACCGGCCTGGCCAAGGCTAAAGACAAGGCCCCGGGCCGGGCTGGGCCCATCGTTGGAGGCCAGGTCCGGCCATAGCCCGAGCCCGGACCGGCCAAATTCAAATTGAATTTGGTTGGGAATTTTTTTCGGGGGTGGGGATCGGTTAAATTCTTGGGATGGAGTTTTTTTTGAATGTGGATGGATTTTTTAATAAAAGGGGAAATTTGAATTAAAGTGGAATTTGTAAAATTATCTAAAAACTCTTCACTTAAAATTATACATTTCTATACCGCTAATACAAAACTCTATAAATACATATCTACACTTCTCATTCTTCTTACAATCCACAACAACAAAATTTTCAATTTCCCAATCACTCTTTTTGATTTCAGAGAAGTTTATTGTTAAAATTGGAATCACGTATTTTTCATTTCCGCAGTCTCAATCTTCACTTCAGTTTCACTAATTTGATTCTGCTATTTGGAATCAGAGTTTTTTTTATTGATTATATATTTTTCTCGTTTATTTTTTATCATTTCTCTTTCTCTGTTACTAATATTTTTAATTAAGAATGCCAATCTTCACAAGGTAACAGGGGTGCTTCGTCTTCACGAAGACGTGCATTTCAAATCGATATGGATTCACAAGAGAGACAGAGATTAACCAATATGCTGCAAACTAATTTGATTCTTATTCTTTTAACTATGAATTTTTTAATTATGAGATCTCTGCTGCTTCACAGAATAATGTCCCTGAAGAAGTTCCCGCTCTTACTGTTCTTAAAGGAAGAGCTTCTGCCCCTAAAGATAAAATAGCTAAAACTTCTGATATTTGAAAATATTTTGTACTACAAACAGTTGTAGGTAAATGTCACATCCCGCTTCCCTAAAATATGGAATACGAGGGTCACTAGGTCAGCCATGCTCCTACGGTCAGGGAATAATCCCGCCGCAGTCACACTTCGGTTTCTAGCATTACATATAGTCAGTAAACAGTACTAGAGTAAAGGAAAATCATAGTTCACAACCTTATTACATTGCAATAAAGGAGTTCGAAATACATTATTTTGCAGAATAGAAACTAACCAATGAAATACAAAGTGCTGAAAGCAAAAGAAATGGCGTTGATGATGCAGTCTAGATTTCCACGATCTCGAATGGTAGGTCCTGCTCCTGGGCTGGGTCCGCTTCGTTCTCTGAGCATACACACCCAGGTCGTTAGGGCGACACATATAGCAATAAATATATATAAGATGGATATGCAATATTATTAAATATGAGAAGTGCAACAAAATGCAGAACATGAGTATAATAAATATCAACTGAATATGAATAGTGCAATATAGGTATCATGTTAATAAACTAAGCAATATGCATGTCACTACTTATCGGTCATTAAGTCAATGAAATCAAATGATAGAAAGGATGCTCGTGTTTAATAAGGGTCTCGTGCATGCCCGAGACTACGGTCCGCTGTGCCCGGGACATAACCTGTCAGTCGTGCCGCTATGCCCACGACCTAAAGTGTGTGTGTGTATCACTAATAGCGAATGATCATCCTCTAAATCACTGTATCTCGCTAAATACGAGTTTAATTCCATCTTAATTTCCCCATTCCCTGGGTATTAGATAGGTTGTGAACAAATACATATCGCCGGCACTTCCAATTACTTTTCCACCTACCAATATCACTGTCGTATTTACCGCAACCCAATCACGAACACTAATATATCGACAATGCAAATCAGTCGCTAAGTCTCAACACGGACAATCACTATGCAGCCGGTATAAAGCAAACATGAAAACAGACAGAAATGCACTGAACAGATACTCACTATTTTATGACGACCAATGCCATATAACTTGCAAAATTTATGATAAATCATACGCATAGAATCGACCAAAATAATATAAAGGACGCACGAAGCACACTTGATTATCTAAACAGTAAAATTAATTTCATGTCAAACGGGATTCCGGTTAGGAAAATATCATCACTTTAAGGTAGCGATCGATTGCCGGAATTCCAGTTTCAGAACTGAAAGCCCAATTTCACGCACGTTTTACCAGTGATTATGTTCAAATTCAAGTATTGGCCCAGTTGAATAAAATCTAGTTCTATCTGTTAAGTTTCCAACGCATCAAACGGTTATCAATAATATTTCTGCATTAGATGTTATGTCTGGATTAATGTAACGGTGTAAGGAGGGTCACTGCAAAAACTGCAGAACACCTAGGTACGCTAAAATGCAATTTAAATATCAAACGACGGTGAAACGGCAAGGGACCAGATTCATGTGTTAGCTAATTAAATTTTTTACGTATTCATATGGGGCTCCACGCATTTTCAGCCTCAAGCGGGGATGCACAGGTGTTTAAAGTCTGGTATCCAAATTGAAACGCTGCCCCGGACTGCAGTCCAGTGCCTTGTTCGCAACCACGTATCGTTACAGTGATCTAAAATTTTGAGAAACAAACTAGGGTTGGTTATAGGTTATCGAGTCGGTTTCGATATAAGCGTAGAACATCAAGTTCCAAATAGTACTGAATTTGCGATGATTTTAATAATGTAACACGCGCGGTAAAATTTCAGATTGACGGAACTAGGCGGAGGTATCATTCATAGTGGTGAAAACAATTATTTTCCCTCAAATTCTTATGAGTTATCTGTTATCATAAAAAGGTTTCGAAGCTCGTAAATTTTGCCATTTTAAATGGGGGTTTTCATCTAAGGTGTCGTGTCACATACATAGGTTATATATAGGCATCAAATGAAACATGCGTTCTCATTAACCGATCCAACTAAGCTTATTCAATTTGAATGTTATAATGGTACGATAAGGGATGTCATCTCTTAATATAATTGAACGGCGTGGTCTGCTGCAAAACTAAATTGACGGTTAGACATCGATGTCGCTATACACATACACATTTACACCGGAGTATGTAACCTTGTTAATTTAATCAACTACTACGGTTTATATCATGAATAAGCAAGGGAAGAGGGTTCCGCTTGCGTAGCGATAGACGACAAAACGACGGTGGACGACGGCGAACGGCACGACACGAGCACGATCACGGCACGATGCACGCTCGACTTGGCTGGATCGGGCGTACTGAGGCTCAGCACTGGCGTGGAGGCGGCCACGGCAGGGGTTGCCAGTGATTCCGGTGAAGCGCTGGGATGCAGAGGGCCTGCCGGTGGTGAGCTCAGGCAGCTCTGGGGCTTGGAGCTAGTGAATCGGGGAGCTCCGACTCAGGTGCAGTACAGGATGAGCGCGACTGAATATAGCACGCTCATGGAAAAAAGAGAAAATCCTTTAGCTAGATAAGGGGCGGATGTAGCCAAGTGGATCAAGGCAGTGGGCTCGGGATTGGTGCTCGGAGCTCATCGGCGAGGTGGAGCGGGTAGTGGCTGCTGTCGGTGGAGCAGGGCTCGGCCGGTGGACGGTGGAAACGTGGTGGCGTCACGACTTTAGAGGGAGTAGGGCTAGGTGAAGAAGCGGGGCTCGTCGGAAGTTGTGGGTTGACAGGGAAGGGAAGAGGAGGAGGTCGGGCTCGTCGGCGACGTGTCTCCTGAGGTGAGGTGCTCGGTGACGGAGCAAAGCAAGAGCGAGAGAGAGTGAAGCAGAGAGAGAGAGACGAAATCGAAGTCGTCGTGGGTTTTGGACGAGTGGAGTCATAGCTGTCGGGGAGAGACGTTGGAGGAGTGCGGGTCGTGGGGAGGTGGGTGCGGCCGTCGCGGCGTGGGTGCGAGTCTCGCGGGCGTTGGCGCGAGGTGCGGGGAGACGTGGGGAGAGCCGTTGGGGTGACGCGACCGGCGAGCGAGGGAGCCGTTGCGAGAAAAGGCGGGAAAAGAGAACGAGGGAGGAAGAAGAAGTGGGAAGCGGGTGTGGGTGTCGGGTCGGGTCGGGCGAGTCGGGTCAGGTTGGGGTAGATTTAGGATTTAGTTTGGATTTTTAGGGTAAGAATTAAATAATAAAAAATAGAAAATATATAAAATAGAAAAATTCAAGGAAAATATGAAAAATATACAGAAAATATATACGGGAACTGGGGATTTACAGTAAAGGCAAGCGGGCGGTTTACATTCATGGCCAAGCAGATTTTACTTGTGTCACTTCAGGTGGAACTATCCATCTAAAAAGACATTTAATCAAACATGAAAAACCTGATTCTCGGCAAACGACTCTAAGTATGTCGTCTAACTCTTCAATTAGTTTTTCTTATTCGCAAGGTACTAATAAAAAAGAACTTGCAAGATATGTCATATATGCTGAACAACCATTTGGTTTTACAGAAAACGAAAAATTTGATAAATTGGTAAAAAAATGCATATAATCAGCATTTCAAAGAGTACCCAGAACAACACTAAGTGATTTGGTAAATCCAATTCGATTGATATTTTTTCAAATTTTAAGAATAAAATTGCATTAACTTCTGATCCTTGGACTACAAACTGAGGTATGAGTTATATTTGTGTTACTGCATATTTCATTGATAATGATTGGTTTTTACATAAAAGAATTATTGGGTTTTCAAAAATGGAGCATCCACATAATGGAAATAATATAAGAAATTGTATTTTGACTACTGTACGTGAATATAATATTCAAAATAAAATATTTTCTGTTAGTTTTGATAATACTGCTAATAATAATTCTGTTATAGCAATTTTTAAAAATAATTTAAATCCTGTTTTGAATGGAGAATTATTTCATCAAACATGTGCATGCCATATGATTGATTTGAAAAAGTGTGTCTTTGTTGTGTTGTAAATTTACCGCAATCAAACGGTGTCGCGATAGCTAACCGATAGTGAGGACGGATCGTTCATAGGGAAATGATGAACTACTTATCTTGTTTTAGACGAGTCGACAAAGAAATTGGGGTTTTGATCGTTTTATACTAAGAAGATTTGAAAATTTTATTACAAAAGGGCCAGTAGGGTTTATAAGATTTAGTAGTTAATGGATGGAGTTTTAAAAATAATTCATTTTATCTTTTAATTATTTAATATTAGAGAAATAGTGATGAATGTGGATTAGAATTCTTGTAGAGACTTAGGGTTTCTCTCTACCGACCCTTGTCCTTCCATTGATCCCTATTTGTCTAAAGCCTTTAACAAAACGATTATTAACGAATCTCAAATCGTGGTCGTGATTATCATGTATTGATAGCACGCCCGATAAGAGTGTTAATATTGATTTTGCTCAAATTTATAAAAATTAAAACTTTAAAAAGAATTGAAGAGATTTTGTTCATCCATTATTCTATCCTATTCTACAAACCCTAACAAGCGAGAATTTACTCGCTCATTAGGATAAACAAAAAAAAAGAGAAAGGTTGAAGATGAATAAACCCATAAGAAAATACAGAAATTAAAACCGTGGAAACTAAATGCAGAAATTAAAATGCAAAAAGTAATGCGGAAAGTAAATGCGACAAAATTAAAAGAAAGAACTATTTTTTATTGAATAAACTATTGCATCACAGAAGTGGTTCGCTGAAAAAGTAAATTATAACCCTAATTTTCTCTAGATTGCTTGATCGGTAGATCAGTCGATTGATTGTTCGATAGATTTTTTAGATAGATAGCTCCCGGTCCTTTTATAAGCTCTAGAAATTGAAACCCTAAACGTTATATTGAAGTGTGTGCAAAGACGATCAAGCCCATAAAGTTTTACATCCTACGTCCACCAATTGACCGCGCTTCCGCCGCCCCTTGCCCCCTATGGCCGTGGATCCGCCGTCCTCTGGTAGAGTTGAGTCTCCAAATTTCTCGTACCTTTCTCTCTCAATATTTGGAGATCCTTCTGATAAAAATATTCTGAAAATATTGCTTTTTCTCTACCGTTTCAAGATTCTTCAATTTGCTCCTAACATTCGGCAGATTTAGCTCGTTGATTCGATTTGATGCGGATCTCCTACTTATATTTCAGACCTGAACTGATCCATTATAATACCTGCACAATATCTCAAATCACATTGTCAGTAGCATTTGTTTTATTTGAGATAATATTCCAACCAATTAATTGATATGATATCTTGATAATATTGGTTAAGAGTATTTGATATGATATGCATATTTTAATAATAAATAATCTCATGGATATTTTATTTAAATATGATATGGATATATTTCCCAATTATATTAATTATAAATTAAGAAATATATGACAATAATTTTTTTACAAATAAACTCACTTATGTTCTTAATTTACATATAGCACATTTTAGTAATTAATAATAATAAGGAAAATGTCTATACAAATGTGTAATAAATTTGACTGATCAAATACCCCAAAACTTATCTTTGATCATCCCGAACAAACTATTTATTTTAAAAAGAAAAAGAAAAACCTAGCACACTTTCGTAGGCAACACGATTGCACTTAGCTCATGCAATAAGCCTTTAAACTTCTTGGTGTCCCTAGTAGTCGGAGTGTTGTCTCTTGAGGGTTTTCAACAGGTTACACCCACAAAATCCCAAAATTTAGAAATTAAAGAAAAGAAAACGAAAATTACATGTAAAGATAAGAACATATAGAAGAAAAAACTTGAAAATAAGAGTTTCAAACTACACCAACTTTTTAGTTGTCATGAGACATATCTTAATGGTCTTGAAAAGATATCAATAATCACATTCTCTCTCAATAAAACATCGTCTTTAGTCTTCCTCCCTGTGTTTCCTCCAAACATCGATCATATACACCTACGCGTGTGTAAAAGTCATCTCTACACTTGGAGAATTCAATTCAAACTATCATACCCTTTATCCATATTCCTTAGTACTTTTTAGTCGCTGATGTTTTAGATGGATTTGCTTACACATTCTTCATGCGACCGCAAATACTTCTTGAGATACTAACCAACCGATTACCGAATGTGCTTACTTATTAAGACATAATTAGTTATATCCTAGTCTTGCAACACTTAAGGTTTAGCAGTGATTCCCAAACCAGTTGGTGTAAGACACTAATGATAAGGCATCCTCGCTATATTTTTTTATGTTGTCTTAAGTAATTACAAAACCGTTCATTTTTCTGTACCATTTATATTTTCTTAATTAATTTATTTTTTCATACTAAGGTTTTCAGGTAAGAGTATTTCAAGGTATACTCTACTATCCCAAGTTTCAAGATGTGTGTAAGTGCGTATAGTAGGGTATCAACATTCAGAAATTTGGACTCAAGAATAGAGATTATTTTTCAGACTTATTTCTATCCACAGACTAGTAATTTCTTTCATCTCACTAATCCTTGGGACAACAGCTCATGACCACGTATTACTGGCTTCATTTTAAAATATCTATTTTTCTTGCATTTCTTAAATCCCTTCATTTCATTTTTCACTTTCTAACTTTTTTTATGTAATGCAAAATTTACATATGATGTGCGGATACATACAAACCATCCCTCCAAACTTATTTACAGTAGTGTCCTCACTGATATTGTCTTGTAAGCTCAAAACCTGAAAATTAGGAGAAACGGTTTAATATGATAGTATAAAGAAAGGGTCAGGCGTGAATGACAGTGAAATCCTCCTCCAAACTTGTTCTTGGCTCACAATCATGCAAAAATTTCCTTTCTTTCAAAATCCATTTTAAAAATATTTTTCTTCTTTCCCCCCAAATTTGAGTAAAATAGTGTTTTCATTGAAATTCAACATAAGAGGGGGGTGTTAAATATTATCGGTCTACACAAAGTTTTACATAGACCAAAAGTTCAAACCAACCATTCAAATATTTTATCAAGATAACACCATAGTTGGTGAAAAATAGTGTAATGGATAGACATGAAGAAGACTCGAGACAGTATAAGAATGTAGCTTGTATCATGTCTCGAGTAAAAAAAAAAAACAGAAATGAGAGTAACAATAAGAGATGAAGTGAGGAAAAGAGAAGAGGTGTAATTGAAAGGTTTTACGTTTCGGTTGGTAGAGACGAAAAAGTGAGTGTGAATGAAAATGAGAATGTGAAAGATAAGGAATGGGTGGAATAGTCATATTCTCATATGTGATTAGAAGAAGGGGTGGCGGTTCAACTTTTTCGGCCTCAAACAGAGGCGTACGAATTTCCGGTAGAGGTTGATTCATCACAACATCCAAATCTTCAAGGAACACGAGTTCTTCGGCAAATTTTTTTCCGAAACTTCCATCGATGGTCCAATTGATGAACTCATTGGAAAGAAAAGAATAAGTGGAATAAGCATATCCACTAGGAAGGTTGAAAGTTTCAAGCTCAATGCGTTGCGCACCAGGATTCAAAACATTTGATTCATCAGAAATTATGGAGGTAGGAGACTCGAAAAGCTTGTCTACTTTATCCTTAAAAGAGTCTAAATCAAGCGGTCTTTCAAAAATCATAGAACTCGAAATATCGGAGCGTGATTCATCAAAGCTCAGTGGAAATGAAAGAAGATGAGAAGAACAAAAAAAAAGTGTAATGAAATGGGTAAACGAACTTGGGTGTCGACCATTATTGAACCAGAAATTGGAGATGAAAGTTAAATATCATTTTGCATATCGGATAGGTCGGTTGTAAGAATAGCATCGGTTACATATAATGGAAGGGACATGATGGATCGGGAAATCCAACTCATCCAACATAACGAGTTTATCTTCAAAAATATTCTCAACACCGATCTCACTAGCACTTTCAGTCAAATCAAACGAATAGTTCTTTAAAAATTCATCAATTATATTATCCTCAATCGATGGATCACTAGATTCACTTGATAGAATTGGAAGGTTTGAAATGTCAAGTTTAGTCGGATAAAAATCGGTTTGATTCGAAATGGTGTAAGTCTCTCTTTCACACTCATGATTGGAAAAGTCAAATATGTTATTCTCGGGCATCTCATCAATTAGATTATTAAGCGGTTGTTCATCAAATACATTCGGTTGGAGTTCAGGATGAAAGGTGTTGAGATCAAAAGAATTGGGTTAGGTTTGACTTGGGGGATCCCTGATTCTTTCTCAGTACTCAATTCCAACTCTGCTTCAAGACTAGACATAGTTTGTGAAGAAGTTTCAATAAAGGATTCTCTTTGAACCGTGAAACTTCTTAATTGATGTTCAGAAGTATTGTCTAGATAAGATGCAAAAGTTGAGTATGGTTGGAATGCGTTTAATTGTTGGTTACGGGCGAATTCAATATGTTCCGCAATAGAAATGGGTTTACGAATTGCGACATTAGCCTTAAGAGAAGTATCAACATGAGAGGGTGTGAAAGTTTGGTACCGTTGATAAGAGCTAGAAGGGTAGATCCTATTTTCATAGATAGGATTAGGATCAACATTGTGATATGAAGAAAATTGAGATTGGTTGGTTTGTTGGCGATCGGCTTTTGCAATTTGCTCAGCAATGGTCATGGGTGTAAAAGTTGACATATTCGCCTCAAAAGGAGTCTCAACATGTTCATATGGAAATGATTGTAATTGCCGTCCTAATGGTTTTAGAGCAATGAAAGGTATGAAACTTTGGCTGCGGGCCTTCACGATATGCTCAACAATGGACATGGGTTTAGAAGTTTCCTCATTAGCCTTACAAGGATTATTAACATAAGAGGTGTTGAATTTTGACACGGTTGATAGGAACTTAAGTGAGGTGTCCAAACGTTATTTCTAGAGCGTTCCGTCCTATCCTTTAAAGAAATGGTAGGGTCGGAAGTTCTACCAAAGCAATAACGATATAAAAAAATATCTGGTTGTGTATAGTAAAGCTCGCCAAGAGTTGATCGGTTTGGGTTACCCATCATAAGATAATGAAAAGAAAAGATGGTGAAATGGTAAAATTTTAAAGCTTTTTTTTAAAATTTTGAAACTGTTTTGTTTGGAAAGAGGGACTCGACTCAATCAATCACAAATGTGCACAAACAATCCCCCGAACTAGGGTCGCCTAGGTCAAATCACCAGACCGCTCCTAAACTTCCAAAGGACAAGACGTAGGATAAATCCTTTATTACCTCCTTATCAATTTTGCAGCTAGGTAAGTGTCAAGAAAGTGGAAGATATCTGCTATACGAATCACCGAAATAGCGGGCCTAATTAAGTAAACCATTTTCCTTAGTCACACTTTCCTTAGACACCACAAGAAAAATACGGATAAGCAATAGATTACCCATGACCCTCTTTTGTCCTAATTGAGCGCGATTGTCCTCAGTGCCTTGGTCTAGATATTTTTTATTAATGTAGACTGATGCGTATGCTTGTTTGTGATTTGTGGGGCCTAGGAAAGGTGATGAAATCCCCACATAATCTGAATTTGGGTTACTTGCCCTTTAATATCCGTTTTAAATATGCAAAACAAACCAAAATTTAAAACACGCAAAAAGATTTTTTTTAGCGGCGCTGTTTGCAAAGAATTCTGCAGGTAAAAACAGTTTATTGGAGATTTAGAGGAGAGAGGAAGATGATAGAATAATACTAGAAAATTTTGGGGGCTTAACTCCCCGAGATGGCCACGGTTTAGCCGCCAAAAGCTTCTTTAGGCCGCGGTTCTGCCGCCTTCTGGTGGAATCTCTTCTCCAAAATTTTGGCACCACACTCTAATACTCCTCTGCTCCTATTTGACAATCTCTAAATATTTGTTGGTTCGCTCCAAGTGCTCCAGATTTCTCGCAAAACTCGGACAAAAATCGTAAAAATATAAAATGCGGTTTTTTTTATTTTTATTTTTATTTTTTCTGGTTTTATATTAGAAATCAACCTGAATAACAAGAAAAATATTACGACTGTTTTCTCTACAACGACGTCATTTGATTGATTCGAAAAAATATGTCTTTGTTGTATTGTAAATTTACCGCAATCAATAACGGTGTCGCGATAGCTAGTCGATAGTGAGTACGGATCATCTACAGGGAAATGGTGAATTACTTATCTTGTTTTAGACGAGTTGACAAAGAAAGGTGCGATTTTGTTCGTTTTATACTAAGAAAATTTGAAAAATTTATTAGAAAAGGGCCAATAGGGTTTATAGGATTTAGCAGTTAATGGATGGAGTTTTAAAAATAATTCTTTTTATCTTTTAATTATTTAATACTAGAGAAATAGAGATGAATATAGATTAGGGTTCTTGTGGGGAATTAGGGTTTTCCTCTACCGACCCTTGTCCTTCCATTGGTCCATATTTGTCTTAAACCCTTACTAAAACGATTATTAACGAATCTCAAATCATGGTCGTGATTATCATGAATTGATAGCACGCTCTATAAGAGGGTTAATATTCATTTTGCTAAAATTTATAAAAATTAAAAATTTAAAAAGAATTAAAGAGATATTGTTCATTTATTATTCTATCATATCCTACAAACCCTAACAAGCGAGAATTTACTCGCTCATTAGGATAAACAAAGTAAAAGAAAAGTTGAAGATGAATGAACCCATAAGAAAATACAGAAATTTAAATGTAGAAAGTAATGTGGAAAGTAAATGCGACAAAATTAAAAGAAAGAACTACTTTTTATTGAATAAGCTATTGCATTACAGAAATTGCTCGCTGAAAAGGTAAATTACAACCCTAATTTTCTCTAAATTGCTTGATCGGTATATTAGTCGATTGATTGTTCGATGGATTTTTTAAGTTGATAGCTCTCGGTTGTTGGGGTAAAAATTTACACCCCGGTTGACCAAGTCAAAATCCAAGTCAACCTCAAGCCAAGTGGGCCCAAGCCCAGATCCAGTGGGTCCATGCCCGGGTCGAGCCAGAACATGAAGCGGCCGGCCTCCCCCCATGCTAAGATAAAAATTTTGTAATAAATAATTTTGTTGCATTTCTTTTATTTTATTTTATGGATAAATGTAAGAAAAATAGGCATAAAGCCAAATTTTTGTAAAGCCCATGGCTTATGTGCAAAAAGAAATGGCACATGAGCTATGGGATAGGCAAAATGCCATTTTTGTGAAGCCCAAGGGGCTATGTGTAAAGTGTATAGCCTATAAAGGCAAGGATAATGAAATATCCCAAAAAACTTTTCTCTCTCCAAAAAAAGTTTCAGATCTGAGATCTTTCTTCTTTCTTCAAGGTTCCAAAACCTTCTTCTTTCTTTTGAATTAAATCAAGAGTTCTACTCTCCTTTTTATAAAACAAATTAGTTTTTCACCACAAAAAGGGGAACTCAGATCTTCCATTAGATCTCAAAAAGGAGTAATTTTTAAAATCCCATATCTCTTGATCTTCAAGATCCAGCTAACAGAGGAGGAAGAAGAAGAACCCCTTTCACTAAACCCAACAAAAAAAAACACTCAGGAGCCCAACTCCTCTTTGATTTCTCTTCAGAGAAATCTTTTTAGGCTAAAAGCCTCTTTTTCTCGTCGGCGCTCAAGCGCAGAGCGCCCACGTGCCGACACGTGGCGCGCTTGCGCTCAAGCGCAAGCGCTCGAGCGCAAGTCGCCCTCGTACCGACACGTGGCGCTCTTGCGCTCAAGCGCAAGCGCTCGAGCGCAAGTCACCCCGGTGTCGACACGTGGTGCGCTTGCGCTCCAGCGAAAGCGCTCGAGCGCAAGTCGCCCCCGTGCCGACACGTGGCGCTCTTGCGCTCAAGCGCAAGCGCTCGAGCGCAAGTCGCCCCCGTGCCGACACGTGGCGCTCGAGTGCAAGTCGCCCCCGTGCCGACACGTGGCGCGCTTGCGCTCGAGCGCAACCGCTCGAGCGCAAGTCGTCCTCGTGCCGACACGTGGCGCGCTTGCGCTCGAGCGCAAGTCGTCCTCGTGCCGACACGTGGCGCGCTTGCTAGCGCAAGTCGCCCTCGTGCCGACACGTGGCGCGCTTGCGCTCAAGCGCAAGCGCTCGAGCGCAAGTCGCCCACGTGCCGACACGTGGCGCGCTAGCGCCTAGCGTCCGTGCATAAAGCGCCCACGTGCCAACACGTGGCGCGTTGCACTCCAGCACTCTGTGCTCGAGCGCAAAGCGCCCTCGTGCCGACACGTGGCGCGCTCGCGCTCAAGCGCCTAGGCGCTGGCCCCATGCATCCTTTGGATGTCCTTTTTCCCCTTTACTTATATATGCATGTATATATATACATATGTATACAAATGTACACATACACATACTTCGCGACACTTTCCCCCTAAAAAATTTTTTGGGCCGGGGCGCTACCTCGAACCCCGCAAGGGGGCTGCTAGCCCCCTTGACCCCCAGCCCGCTATCCGGGTAGCGGGACCCCCGTAAAAACTCTGCGTGGCTCCCGATATATCCAAAAACCCCCCTTTCAAAACACAACACACGTACACTGCACATTGAGTTCGCATGACCAGTTTAACCCGTTAATCGGAGGTTCCTTCGCCCCAAAGGCGAGGGGTAATTAACGGCAGCTTAGTCCGCGGCTGCCGGAGATTTGGATCCCCACAGTCATTAAACCCCGGCCTACCCCAGGCAGGGGGAATCTGTAGTACGCCTGATAAGCACGCGCGTATTCCCATCTCAATGGGGGTGACGAAAAACACCCTACATCGGTCCTTTTATGGGCCTGGAACTTGAAACCCTAGACGTCATATTGAAGTGTGTGCAAAGACGATCAAGCCCCTGAAGTTTTACATCCTACGGCCACCAATCGACCGCGCTTCCGCCACCCCTTGCCCGCTATGGCCGCGGATCCGCCGCCTTCTGTAGAGTTGAGTCTCCAGATTTCTCGTGTCTTCCCCTCTCGATATTTGGATATCTTTTTGATAAAAATATTCTGAAAATATTGCTTTTTCTCTACCGTTTCGAGATTCTTTAATTTGCTCCAAACATTCGGCAGATTTGGCTTGGTGATTCGATTTGATGTGGATCTCCTACTTATTTTCAGATCTGAACTGATCTATTACAATACATGCATAATATCTCAAATCACATTATTAGTAGCATTTGTTTTATTTGAGATAATATTCCAACCAATTAATTGATATGATATCTTGATAATATTGGTTAAGAATATTTGATATGATATACATATTTTAATATTAAATAATCTCATGGATATTTTATTTAAATATGATATGTAGATATTACCCAATTATATTAATTATAAATTAAGAAACATATGACAATAATCTTTTTACAAATAAACCCACACATGTTCTTAATTTACAGATAACACCTTTTAGTAATTAATAATAATAAGGAAAATGTCCATACAAATGTGCAATAAATTTGACTGATCATCATGTTTTAAATTTAATTGTGCATGATGGTCTTACTATAATTGATCCTCATTTAGCAAAACGTAAACATGCAATGATGTTTATTGAAATCTCTGAACCCCGAAAACAGATTTTTAAGCCAGTTAAATTTAAAATTTAGATTTTTCAAATTCAATATTCCAACTAGGTGGAATTCCACTTATGAGATATTGAAATGTGTTTTAAAATATCGGGAGCTCTTTACTTTATTTTATAACGAACAAATGCCCAATAATAATTTAGAGGATTATGATTGGTTTGTTTGTGAATAAATTTTGAAATTTTTAGAAATATTTTACAATGCAGCTAAATATTTATCTGGTGTTTATTATCCTACTACATGTTTAACAGTAGAATAGTTATTTTATGTTAGTAAGATAATTAATGAGCATGTAATTGACCTTGAAAGTGCTTTGCTGGAATGTTACATAGCATACTTACGAAATTGAATAAATATTGGCGAAAAGTTCCTGCATTGTTTTGTTTAGCATCTGTTTTTGATCCTAGACTTAAAAATGATAATTTTTATTAGATGGATACCGTGAAAACTTAGTTACTGATATAGGAGATTATAAAAATGTTTTAGGTTCTTATTTGCATGAATTGTATGTCTTGTATGATGCATAGTACAGTCAAAACAGAACTTCTTCTTTATCTTCCTCTTCACAACAAACTTCCAAAAAAAGAATATTTTAGATTTTGCTGCAGAAAAAACAAAGAACAACTGTTTCTACCTCTTCTACTTATAATGAGCTTACAATGTATTTGCAAACTGATTTCAGTAATTTTCTTGCCGCAGATCAAATAGATAATCTTAATGTTTTGGATTGGTGGAAAACACATAGACACATGTATCCTGTGATTTCTGCTATAGCTCGTGATTTACTAACAACTCCGATGTCCATAGTAGCTTCGGAGTCTGCTTTTAGTGTAAGTAACAGGGTTCTGAGCAACAAGAGAGCGAGGCAGTCGGATGACGCATTGGAGATCGCAGTGTGCCAAAAAGATTGATTCGATATAGAAACTAGACAACAACATGTTAAGAGTATTGAAGACTCCGACACCGATGAAGAGTAAATACAGATAGAATCTAACCAGTTAGTTTTTTTTATTGAATTGTATTTTAAATTTTTTTGGCAATTGTATAAGGGGTAAGATTTGTCAACTTATGTCCCCCCTCAAAATATTTTTTAACTAATAAGATATTTAGGTCAGTCCTGGGACCTACGCGAAATTCTGGTTATAAAAAAATTCCAATTTTTTTTCATAAAAATAAAATTTTACTTTAATTTTTTTTTAAAATTCAAAATTTTTAAACGGCCTGGCCCGATAGACACCATGAGTAAGTTAGTTGCATACATGTTGCAGGAAACTACACAGATATACTTAGGTTAACCATATATTGCAGGAAACTATACATATATTACACCAAGAGAGGTTTGATAACGGAAGAATGGGCCAAGGTGTTTTTGAGGAGATCCTTTGGTTCAAGATGGAAAAGAACAACTCAAGATGATTTCCTGACATCTAGTGACTGCGATAGTGATATTCACGTTTTCTTGTATTTTATACCATCAATAATTTATGCACTTATCTATAAAACATATGCACTTATCAATAAAACATTTCTATTTGAGATGGTTTCCTTTGTCATGCAGAGTTTAGGTTCACTGGCTAAAAGAATGAAGAAGATGAAGAAACATGGGCTTTAGGCCACTCAAAGTCCACCACGAGCAAAGCATATGCTACAGGTCCAAGCAAAAGAAGACTATAGCCAAAATATACAGTCAAAAGAAAACCCAACCACCATGACAAAAGCGTCCATGAACTAACCGATCAGCTCTAACCGTGAAATGGTGGTCCCAAATTGCTGATCAGCGATCAAGTGAGGGCTAAAGCACGTGGGATTTTGCAAGCTGCTTCACATTTGATTTGTCTCTTCCACCCTTTCTCGAAACTTCTTGATTGCCTATAAAAAGATAACAGATCCACCTCAAGATAATCACTTTGCTGTTTTAAATTTCGCATAACCAATTTCGCAATACATTATCCGATGAAATATGTTTTGTATAAATAAATCACGGGCCCAACCTTGTAATCCAAAACGTGCCAAGTTCGTCGGGCTTTTGGCCGACGAAATAAGCCCATATTTCTTGCAATGATATCGAATCTGTCCCATCCACCCACTCATTTGGGCGGGCATTGGTCGGGTTAGCCCATTGGCCAACAATCTAAACATACCATATCCAGTTCAATCTGGAGCTGTTTGGTTCATGTACAAGGTCATTCTTATATTATTTAGTCTATGCATGTCTTAAATGAGATAATGAAACTACCATTCTAGAGAAATTATAACAATTTAAACGTCTGATAGCGATATCTAATGCTTTGAGTGTTTGATGGTGATTTATAAAAATTTAGCCGTTCTTTTGACTTAAAAAACCAAAAGATCGCAAAACAAAATTACATCCTTGAGCTTCAAATCTTTCTTCAATGTGAGGTTATGTTGACACGCCCCGCTTCCCAAAATACGGAATGCGAGGGGTGACTAAGTCAGCCATGCTCTTACAGTCAAGAAATAATCCCGCCGTAGTCATACTTCGGCTTCTAGCATTACATGGTAATCAGTAAACACGGCATTAGAGGAAAGGAAATCACAGTTCATAACTTTATTACATTAAAATAATAGAGTTCATGATACATTTATTTGCATGAAAGGAATAACTGACCAAAGAAATAACAGTATTCTTATAGCAAGAAAAGGCGATGACGCTGATGTCGCGGTCTAAACCTCCGCGATCTCGAATGGCAGGTCCTGCTTCTGGGCTGGGTCCACTTCGTTCTCTAAGCATGCACACTCAGGTCGTCAGAGTGACACATATAGTAATAAATATATAGTGTGTGTACAATATTATTAAACATGAAATGTGCGGCAGAATACAGAAACATGAGAATGATGAATATCAAATGAATACGAACAATACGGTATATGTATTATGTCAGCAATCTACACAGTATGTATGTCATTTCCTATCAGTTACTAAGTCAAATGAAATCATTCGGTGGAAAGGATGCTCGTGTTTAATAAGGGTCTCGTGCATACCCGAGATTACGGTCTACTGTTGTCCGGGACATAACCCTGCAGCCGTGCCGCTAGGCCCACGACCTAATATATATATATATATCGCTGATATCGAATGATCATCCTCTAAGTCACTGTACCTCGCTAAATACGAGTTCGATTCCACCTTAATTTCCCTATTTCCCCAGGTCATAATAACTATATGTATAGGACTATTTGTATACAAGCACGCACCAAATCACTGTCTTATTCACATTCATTGCACTGTTCACTTTCACGAATCAATCCCTTATCGTTGGCGTACTTGACACAACTAATCCAATACTACTCACGTTCGACAATGCAAAGATCGCTAAAATCACTATGAATGTTCGTTTTCACTAAAGGTACCACGCTCGGGTAAAATACAAATACAACATAGTAAGTCATATACGATATGAAACACAATGCACCTTATGATTTCATAAAATATATTAATCTACATGATTGTATTTAGGAAAAAGCTACAAAAAAGGTAAAAATTAAACTAAAACAGCGATCTAACAAAATTGGTCTGGGTTTCAGGTTTGCGAGATGCGGTCGTTTCATTTTAAGTTTTCATCGCTGGAAATTCAGTTCCTGAACTTAAAGTCCAATTCGTAACACATTTTTCACCATGTTTGGATCATAATTAGGCAATACTACAGCTGAGTAATATTTAGATCTATTAATTAGGTTTTTAACTCACTAGACGGATTGACAATATCCACTGTGTGCTGGAAGATATGCACTGTTCAAGATCAGGGTATACGTTCTGTCCCTGCT
Organism: Agapanthus africanus; assembly: GCA_030015575.1. NCBI lineage: Eukaryota > Viridiplantae > Streptophyta > Magnoliopsida > Asparagales > Amaryllidaceae > Agapanthus > Agapanthus africanus. The sequence goes on from JASDDO010000024.1 coordinate 258,721,592, forward strand.
TAAGACTGCAGTACGTAACGACGATTTAAAAGATAATTAAAATAGAAAACGATGGTAAAAATGAATGAAACCACCACAGACAGTTACCTAACGGGATAATATTCACAACGGTATAAGGTTTCGCATAATATTATTTTCACACAGAGTTATAAGAGCATATTAAAACAGGTGTCGACAAGCAGTACTGTTCTGGACTGCAGTCCAGAGCCGCACTCCCAAACAGTTTTCATCACCGTTTTAAAACATAGTCGAAACATGAATTATATGTAGTTCTAGGTTGTCGAGTCGGCTTCAATACAAGCCATAGAAAAATACATTCTGATATGTATCTAATTTTATATCAATATAACACCACGACATGTACAGTAAAACCCAGATTTGGCGTTGCCTCTTTGGAGCGATGTTTCGTGACGATAATCTCAACATTTTAGACTTAAATTATTACAAAATATCATTAACCGTAACGAGAATCTCCTAAACACAAGATATGAGCATTTTGAAAGAGTATTCATGTCGAACACTCAGGTTACATCTACGGGTACTAGTCGAATTATCAGTTCCATCTATTTGGTTCGACTAGGCGTCGTTTTAATTAAATTCTAATTGGTATTATTACGGATTAGAAGACCGAGTCGGGCTTCCATTCCTTATAATCAATCTACAAGGGTTCGCTAAAGGAATTTGTTTACAAGTTATCAATATGATTTTAATAGATACGCACAAGTACAAAATCATCCGTTACGATTACTATTCGGTTAATAATATAATAGCATGAATAAGAAAGTGATTGAATTTCACTTTCTTGAAGATGACAGCGTCACGACAGCGATGACGACGGATAGCACGGGCTCAACGCACCTACGGGCTAGGCACGGCACGACAACAACAAGGCTCGGCTAGGGCTAGGGCTTTAGCATTGGGCTTGGTACGGCGGAGCATGGGGCAGCGATGTTGTGGCTGCGGGGGCAAAGGCGATGATGGAGACAATGACGACTCAGGCGGTGGCACGGCAGTGAGCTCGGTGGATGTTGGTGAAGTAGTGATCTCGATAGGTGGGCTCGGTTGTAGCAAGAGGGAGGTAGAGGCGGCGCTGGTTGGTGGTCGACATGGAGGGCGGTGGTGTTGGTAGCGGGGTGGACAAGGAGGAGGAGGAGAGATGGTTGCAGATGTGATGGCGGTGGCAGAGGGGTCGCCGGAGGTAGAACAGGGAGGGGTTGCTCCAGGTGCGGCGATGGAGTTGCCTAAGGAAGTGAAGCAGTGGAGGGAGATGGTTGGTAGCGTTGCGGTGGTTTTGGTGGTGGCTCTGGTGAGGTCGTCGTCGATGGTGGGGCTTCGAGAGGGAGATGGAGTTTGAGAGAGAGAGAGGGAGAGAGACATTAAGAGATGGAGAGTGAGAAACACATTGACGAGATGAGGGGAGGCAGGTGCGGAGATCTCGAGGCTGTTGGCGACGAGGCCACATCGGCATGGAGTGGTTCTCACGAGAGGTTATGCGTGACGTTGGGTCTGCGAATGTAGAGGAAATGAGAGAGAGGAGGAAAGAGAGAAGTGAAAGGAGTTGGGAGGTGGCGGAGAGGATCTCAGGTCATTGGAATCGGGAGCGGCGTCGACGAAGACCGGGTCGGGGTCAAGTGTTAGAGAGGAGGGGAGTCGTTGGGATCAAGGTGGGAAAAATGAGAAAGAAGGAGAAGAAGAAGAAAAGGAGGTGGGGAATGGGTCGGGTTTGGGTCATGTTTGGGTGCGTGGGTTTAGACTGGGCTGGGGGATTAGGGTTTAGGCAAAGAAAATATTAGAAATAGAAAATTTTGGAAAAATTAGGTTAAGATTTAAAGAAAAGAATTAGAAAATTTTGAAAAAAATATTTAGGAATTTAAATTGGGAATTAAACGGAAAATTTATTGGGACCAAAATTTTAAATATAAGATGTACCATAGAATAGGGATTTACATCATACCCTCCTTACAAAAATATCATCCTCGAAATTAAAGAACGAAAAACAACGAAACAAACAACAACAACTACTCAAACAGGAGCGAAAATCGTGGATGGATGTCCTCCTCGTATTCCCAGGTAGACTCGTCTGGAGAATGAGCACCCTAAGAAACTCGAACCAAGAGAATGTTTTGTTCTTTAGCACTTTTTCACGACGATCGAGAATGGTGGTAGACTGCTCTTCGTAAGATAAATCGGTACCCAACGTTAACTCTGAATGGTCCAAGATATGGCTGTCACCTCGAATGTAGTGCCTCAACTGAGATACATGAAAAGTATTGTACACACCAGCTAGCGATGGAGGTAAGGAAAGTCGATAAGCCACCTCTCCTACTTGCTCTAGCACCTCAAAAGGTCCGATGAATCGGAGACTGAATTTCCCCCGACTACCAAATTTGATCACTCCCTAAGTGGATGATATCTTCAGAAATATGTGGTCACCAACACCAAACTTTGACGACCTTCTGCCGGCATCTGCCCAACTCTTCTGTCGGTCCTGAGCAGCCTTGATACGTTGCCTGATCGTCTGAACCTTGCTCACTGTCTGTACTATAAGCTCAAGGCCTAGTAACTTTCGTTCACCTACGTCATCCCAACAAAGAGGGGATTGACACTTCCGTCCATACATAGCCTCGAATGGTTCCATCTGGATGCTAGCTTGATAGCTGTTGTTATACGAAAACTCTACCAGATGGAGGTGATCTTCCTAAGAGCCCTGAAAATCAAGCATGTATGCCCTCAGCATATTCTCGAGCGTCTGGATAGTATGCTTAGATTGCCCGACCGTTTGCAGATGATAGGCCATGCTAAACTTGAAACGAGTACCCAAACTCTCTTGCATGCTCTTCCAGAAATGGGAAATGAACCCAGTGTCTCGATCAGACACAATACTAATGGGCACTCCGTGCAGTCTCACAATCTCTTTCATATACTTGTTTGCAAGCGACTCCGTCTATTGTCCCACTTGGAAATGTATGAAATGTGTTGCCTTTGTGAGATGATCAACAATAACCCAGAATTGTTGCTTCTTGGACTTCGAGGTAGTGTCGTCACAAAATTCATGGTGACGTGCTCCCATTTCCATTCTGGCACTAGAAGTGGTTGCAACAACCTAGCTATTCTCTGATGCTCGGGTTTCACCTGATGGCATACTAGACACTTGGAGACAAAGCGAGCAATCTCCGTCTTCATTCCGTTTCACCAGAAGTGCTGCCTCAGATTTCTATACATCTTGGTGCCTCCGATCTCTTTACATCTTGATGCCTCCTGGGTGCAGCGAGTAAGCGGAACTGTGTACCTCAGCTAGAACTTCATCTCGAATACCCCCTTTTGGAACACATAACCGACTGCCAAATCTCAGGGAACCATCTTCGTGAATCTGCAAATCCGTCCTCAACCCAGCCTCAACTAACCCACTGAACTTCTGCAACTGAGAGTCTCCAGCATGTGCATCTTTAATGCGATTTATAAGCGATGATTGAACTTGCAACTGCTAGAGCTGTCCGGGCACACCCAGTATAACTACCTCCAACTCCAGTCTCTGAAGGTCATCGAGAATCCCCTTCTGATAAGTCAGAAACATAGCTGACAGCATGCGACTGAGAGCATCATGAACGGCGTTCACCTTCCCCGGGTGATACTGCAGATCAATATCGTAGTCTACCATCAGCTCTAGCCATCTGCACTGTCTCATATTCAGCTCCTTCCGAGTGAACATGTATTTCAAACTTTTATGATCTATATACACCTTCACTCTTTCACCCAGCAAGTAATGCCTCCATATCTTTAAGGCGAACATAACGGCCGCTAACTCCAGGTCATATATGGGGTAGTTCTTCTCGTGAGTCTTCTGCTGACAAGAGGCGTAAACCACTACTCAACCGTGCTGCATCAAAACACAGCTTAAACCTTTTCCCGACGCATTACTATGAACAATCAAGCCACCGAAACAATCTGGCACAGTCAGGATTGGGGCCGTGGTCAACTTTAGCTTTAGCAGATCGAACGCTTGGGTGCACTCCTACGACCAAATATAAGGCACCTTCTTCCGTGTAAGCTTCGTCAAGGGTTCCGCTACTCTGGTGAAATCTTGGACAAACCGCCGATAATACCCAGCCAATCCCAAGAAGCTCCTTATCTCAGCTACCGATTTCGGAGTCGGCCAGTCCTTGATAGATTCAATTTTCACCGGATCCACTAAAATGCCGTCACTCGAAACGACATGCCCCAGAAATTGTACCTTGTCGAACCAAAACTCGCACTTGCTTAGCTTTGCATAGAGCTTCTCCTTCCATAGAACCTGCAATACAATTTGTAGATACTCGGCGTGCTCCTCTCGACTCCTAGAATAGACTAAAATGTCTTTGATGAATAGAACAACAAACTAGTCCAAGTACTTGGAGAAAACCCTGTTTATCAAGTCCATAAATATGGCGGGTGCATTGGTAACACCGAGCGGCATCACGAGAAACTCATAGTGGCCATATCTGGTTCGGAAGGCCGTCTTGCATACATCCTCTGCCTTGAGCCTGATTTGGTGATACCCTGACCGAAGATCCAGCTTAGAAAATACCTGAACACCACTTAGTTGATCGAACAAGTCGTCGATGCGGGGAATTGAATACTTGTTTTTCACGTTCACCTTGTTCAACTTACGGTAGTTGTTCAGTTGATAAAACTGCACATTTGTTATTACATTTTTCCTACTATTTCTATATTAGAAAATGTGTTTATTATAATATATGATACATATGAGGGTTTATCTGTAAAAAGACTATTTTCATGTATTTATATATTATAATTAGCATTTGGTAGGAAAATGTATGCAAGAAATACATTGACCAAATCTTAAGAAAATAAACTCTACTAAATATCATTTGAGTTGTTGTGCAGAATTTGCAGGACTAAAATCAAGGAAATCAAGTTGTTAAAGCAAACCTGCCTAATTAAGAAAGCGAAACTTGGAAATCAAGTCTGGCAGCAACTACGAGAAGATTTTCAAGTTATAAAGGCTCCAGAGATTGCCACATGTCACACAGATGATGCCACAGAAAATTGATCAAGGGACCAGATCATATGGCCACGGATCCGTGGCCATACCCCCCTTTTGGCCGCGGATTCGCCGCAGGGGAGAAGATTCAGGAGGTGCGATTTTTCTGGTGAAACCCTAACTAATGGTTTCCAATTTAGGAGACTAATTCTCTGGCTTTGGGACTATAAATAAAGACCGAGAGGCTCTTGGAAAAATCATCAAGCCGACGAGATCACGAAGTTCAAGACGGCTCACGCATCCAGGCTGATCATCAACTGTTCGTCTACCTCCTTAGAAGAGATCGAGAAGCAACTAGAAATTGTAATCATTTTCTAAGGATTCAAGTGTAATGAATATTGTTGATTAATAAAGGTAGCTTTCTTTTTCTTATTCTATTTCTTCGTAGTTTAATTATGCAATTTCTTTCCATCTCTTTTTCTCCCAACATGCGCGAGTAATTCTCCGCTTGTTAGGGTTCGTAGGATTATGGTAGGCTAATGGATGATGAACATCCCTAAACCCTTTTTAAGTCCTATAAAGTTTATGAACTTTATCAAAAGAATCATTAACATTCTAATCGGGCGCGCTAACAATTCTTTGTTAGTCCCGACCGCGATTAGAGATTAGATTAATGATTGTTTTGGTAAAGCCTAGATATGAACGGAGTTCCGTGTCGAGATAAAGGTTAAGAGTGGGATTCCTTTTCCCTCCAGAAACCCTAATCTACACGCATCACCGTCGTTCTAGTTTTAAATCTATTAAAGGATAAAAATGGTAACTTTTAATTAATCGTCCATAACTACTAAATCCTAACGAACCCTACAAGCCCTCTTATTATATTAACTTACATCCATAAAATAATCTAGATCTATATTTTTGTATTAGTGCTTAACATAGATCTAGAAACCATTCATCAACATTCTTTATCCCTCCTCTCTTTCAACACATCTAAAGTAAGAGTAAAAGGTTCCACGTTTCCCTGAGGACGACCCGTACTCATCTCGGTCTAGCTACACGCGACACCGTTCTGATTGCGGTTAACTACTACAAACATAATCTTTCGAATCAATCAAATGGCGCCGTTGCCGGGGATACGTGCGTAATTTTTTATTCTTACTATTTGTGTTGAATTCTTATACAATCCATATCATAATTAAAACAAAACTGCAAATTGCATATTTAACGATTTGTGCGTGAATTTTTTGCAAGGAGATCTGGAGTCACAAACTTGAGGAAACAGAAAGACAGAGACATTCATTGAGATCCAGAGGAGTACAGGAGGCCACAGAAAAATTTTCATCAACTGATCCATTTACTCCGCGGCGGAAGCGCAAAGGATCTCATTTGCGGCGGAAGCGCGGCCAGTTAGAGGATCCAGGGTTCCACATTTCTCTGGTAAGATTCTAACCTCTTTCTCTCTCCTCTGAAATCCAATAAAATCTATTTTCTGCAGGATTCTTTGCAAAATAGCGCCACTCAAAAATCTTTTTGCAAAAGTTTTGTGATTAGTTTTGTTTTGCATTTTTTAATACGGACTTTATGGGGCAAAGACCAAATCCAGATTAGGTGGGGATTTCATCACCCTTCCTAAGCCCCACAAATCACAAACCGAGCATCTGCATCAACCCTACATTAATTTAAAAAATATTTAGACCAGACTCTAAGGACTGTCGCGCTCATTAAGAACAGAGGAAGGTCGTGGGTAATCTATCGCTTATCCGCATTACTTTTGTGGTGCCTAGGCAAGTGTGTCTAAGGCAAGTGGTTTATTTAATTAGGCCCGCTATTTTCGAAGATTCATATAGCGGATACCTCCCACTTACCTGGCACTTATCTGGCCACAAGAGTAGTAAAGAGGTGGTAGAGAATTGATCCTACGGCTTGTCCTTTGGAAGTCTAGGAGCGGTCTAGAGACTGGACCTAGGTAACCTTAATTCTAGGGTTGTTTGTGCATTTTAGAGTGATTTGTCTTGAGTCCCACTTTTTTTTTTCAAAACAGACCAATTTTAAATCACACATACGCTGCCACTTGCACTAAACCCGCTTAGTACATGCTCGGCTGGACACGGGATTCTGGTGCCCGTCTTGTCCACGTTCCTGCTATCGACACCGAAGTCGGTACTTCTTCATCTTCTTTTCCCCCACCACACACCAAGACCGAGATGGACGGTACTCCATCAGATTATAACACCACGCTGCCACCGTCCGTAGGTGCGCAGAATCCACCGCGCATCTCTCTCCAAGAGAGATGTTATCCTATCCGCGGTCCTCTTCCTACTTGTCTATCTCTTCCACCAGCTAATGGGGATAATTTTGAAATTAAACCCCACTACATCAATCTGTTGCCCAAATTTCACGGGCTTGAGTCGGAAGACGCGTACGTTTTCATCACCAAATTCGAAAACGTATGCGCAATGATGGGTACTTCACAATTGACTGTGGATGCTATGCGCTTGCGTCTTCTCCCGTTCACACTGTGCGACTTGGCAGAAAAATGGCTTTATAATACTGCCGCACACTCTATCACTAATTGGGATGAATTCGTAATAGCATTTCTTAAGAAGTTTTACCCAAACCATAAGACTGCCCGTGTTAGGAGCGAGATCAACCAGTTCACCCAGCTTCCCAATGAACCCTTTTGGAAGTGCTTTGAACGTTTCAAGGATCTGCTTATCCAATGTCCTCATCATGGAATCAATAGATGGGATTTATGCCGAATTATATATGAGGGCATTAATCCAGCGACAAAGCAGATGCTTGAAACAATATGTCAATGCAATTTCATGTCTAAAGATGACGGTGAAGCTTGGAAGTATCTGGAAAACCTCGCTGAAAACACTTTGCAGTGGGAAAGCGTAAGACGACCTTCATCTAGGGGAGGTGTTCACCAGCTCGATGTTTCTATCGCAGTGAAAGCCGAAATGGCAGCGATGCAGAATAAACTCGACGCTATTGAGAACAGATTCTCATCAGTCTCTCTAAATCAGGTTACGCTTCCCAAAACCGTCTGTGGTTGCTGTTCAGATCCTTCACACTTAACGGAAGAATGTCCTATGAATGCACCGTTTCAAGGTCACGAGCAAACTAATGCTGCTTTTCAGCAGCGACCTAGAAACAATCCTTATTCTTCCACGTACAATCAAGGATGAAGGAATCGTCCTAATTTTGCTTGGAACCAAAACCAACAAAGCAATTATCAAAGACCTCCTCCACAGCAACCACAACCACAAAATCAGCTCCCCTTTCAGTCACAAAATTTTCAAAATCCGGCCAACACTTCTACACCACAAGTGGCCGGTACTGATAACTCTTCACTCGCACAAACTTTGGATTTGTTTATGAAACATTCCATGCAATTATCGGCTGAGATGAAGTCTTCTATTGATACAATAAAGAAAGACTCCACCTCCCATGGTGAGAGTATTAAATCAATAGAAAACCAACTCACACAGTTAAACGCCGCAATGAGTGCGAGAGAGAAAGGAAAACTCCTATCTCAACCCCTACCGAATCCTGGCCATTCACAAAATCATAACGTGAATGCCGTTACCACGTTGAGATCGGGAAAAGTGCTGAATAACCGAATGGGTAAGCAATTTGATGTTAGTGACACCAATGATACCCCAGCTTCTTCTTCTTCTTCTTCTTCCCTTAATTCGTCTAGTCTCCCACCTTCATCCGAGCCTATTCTCCGTTTTCCCCAAGGCTCGAACATTTTGCCAAATCTATCTAAGTCGATTCCCACCCCAATTTTGGGATCGAATCCGTCCCCACAATCTTCTCCACAAACGTTGGACCCAAAACTTATTGATCAAGCTCCATTTCCAAACAGATTAAGGGCCAACAGACCTAACCCACAAATGGAGAAGATTGTGGAAATGTTTAAGCATTAGCGTGAATATTCCTCTCCTAGATGCTATTCAACAAGTCCCATCTTATGCAAGAATCCTTAAAGAGTTGTGCACTAGGAAGAGAAAAACTCAAGCGCCTAAGAAGGTTTTCATGACGAGTAATGTTAGCACAGCTTTTACCCAGCAAATACCAAAGAAACGTAAGGACTCTGGCTGTCCTACCATCTCTATTTCTATTGGAGGTAAAAATATTAATCGTGCTTTACTCGATCTTGGCGCTAGCGTTAACTTGCTTCCTTATTCAGTATACGAGCAGTTAGGAATTGGAGAGTTAAAACCCGCCCATTGTACTCTCCAGATGGCAGACCGATCTATCACCAAACCTCGGGGTGAACTAGAGGATGTGTCGATTAAAGTCGGGGAATTCATATTTCCAGTGGACTTTATTGTTTTAGATACACAACCTGTGGTAAACCCACGCAATCAAATCCCGGTGATACTTGGTCGACCCTTCCTAGCAACTTCTAACGCTGTAATTAATTGTCGTAACGGTTCTATAAACTTATCCTTCGGGAAAATGACAATTGAGCTTAATATTTACAAGCTAGAAAGTCAGCCATCAGAACCTTCTGCTCATTTGCTGGATGTTTGTTCCATCCACGAGATAGCTCCCGAAAGCTGCATGGATGAGGAACTTTGCTTTGATAATCTCGACAACACTAATGAGACACCGTTTGATCTTGCACTACTTCATAGTGAGGATATGTTCAATGAGTTCGTCCTTGAGTTTGAATCCGTTGACTCGTTGCAAAAGTCAACAGCACTTTCCGAGTCAATATCTTATGCAAGTTTTGAACCTCTTAAGGAGTCCGAATATCATTCCCTTACCCCACCTTCTATTGTCTCTCCGCCAATTCTTGATCTCAAACCGCTACCTTCTCATCTTAAATATGCATATTTAGGAGAGAATGAGACTTTGCCAGTAATTATATCCGCTTCTCTAGCCTTAGAGCAAGAGAACACACTTTTGGCAGTGTTGAGATCGAATCGGCAAGCATTTGGTTGGACAATGGCCGACATCAAAGGGATTAGTCCCTTAATTGTTGAACATCACATACATTTGATGGATGAAGCCAAACCAACCCGAGACCCACAAAGACGGTTAAATCCCGTTATGAAGGAGGCGGTAAAGAAAGAAATCATCAAGTGCCTTGATAGTGGAATAATTTACCCTATATCTGATAGCCAATGGGTAAGCCCAATTCATGTGGTCCCTAAAAAGTCTGGCATCACGGTCATCACTAATGAGGCTAACGAGTTAATCCAAACACGCACCCAAACTGGGTGGCACGTATGTATTGATTACAGAAAACTCAACGCCGTGACGAGGAAAGATCACTTCCCTCTACCTTTCATTGACCAGATGTTAGAACGATTAGCTGGACACGAATACTACTGTTTCTTGGACGGATACTCTGGCTATAACCAGGTCCCCATCGCCGAAAAGGATCAAGATAAAACCACATTTACTTGTCCTTTCGGAACTTTTGCTTATAGACGCATGCCCTTTGGGTTATGCAACGCTCCCGCTACATTTCAGCGGTGCATGATGGGGATATTTTCAGATATGGTGGAGAATTTTCTGGAAATTTTTATGGACGATTTCTCCATTTTTGGGGACTCCTTTGAGGACTGCCTTCGTAATCTTTACGCGGTTCTTACCCGTTGTAAGGATAAGAACTTGACTTTGAATTGGGAAAAATGCCATTTTATGGTCCAAGAAGGTATTGTACTTGGACATATAATTTCACGAAAAGGCATTGAGGTTGACAGAGCTATAATAGATGTCATTCATAACCTCCATCGTCCCAAATGCGTCAAAGATATACGATCCTTTCTTGGCCATGCAGGATTTTATAGGAGATTCATTAAGGACTTTAGCAAAATTGCTAGACCCTTAACCCTTCTATTGGCCAAGGATACTACATTTCACTTCGATTCGGATTGTGAGTCTGCTTTTGAATCGCTAAAAAGATCGCTCACTACAGCCCCCATTCTATCATCTTCGGATTGGAACCACCCGTTCGAGCTTATGTGTGATGTATCAGATTTTGCTATTGGTGCTGTCTTAGGACAGCACATTGATAAGATGCCACATGTAATTTACTATGCAAGTAAGACCTTGAATGATGCACAAATAAATTACACAACTACCGAGAAAGAACTTTTGGCAGTTGTATTTGCATTAGAGAAATTCAGGCCCTACTTGATTGGCTCGCCTATTGTGGTTTACACAAATCACTCCGCCCTACGACATCTTTTATCGAAGAAGGATGCGAAGGCCAGGCTAATACGTTGGATCCTATTGTTACAAGAATTTGATCTTGTCATCCGAGACAAGAGTGGATGTGAAAACGTTGTAGCCGACCATCTTTCACGCATTACTTCTTCGCCAACTTTGACCGTGCCGATAAATGACTCATTTCCTGACGAACAGCTCTTAACTGTATCCTACGAACCTTGGTTCGTGGATATCGTGAACTATCTTGCGACGGGATTTATTCCTAGCAATTGGTCGAAACAAGACAAACTTCGATTTCTATCCCAAGTAAAATACTTTTACTGGGATGAACCTTATCTATTCAAGTATTGTTCCGATCAAATCATTTGCAGGTGTGTCCCTAACGATGAATTCAAGAGCGTGTTATCATTTTGTCATGATCAGGCATGCGGCGGTCATTTTGGTCCTCGAAAAATGGCGGAGAAAGTTTTGCAAGGTGGCTTTTATTGGCCAACATTATTTAAAGATGCATATGAACATTGCAAAACTTGTCCGCGATGTCAGCATTTGGGTCGGATTTCACGAAGGGACGAGATGCCGCTCCAACCTATATTGGTTGTGGAAATATTTGATGTGTGGGGTATTGATTTTATGGGCCCTTTTCCCAATTCTTTTGAGAACTTATATATCTTGTTAGCGGTTGATTATGTCTCGAAATGGGTGAAAGCTATACCGTATCGCACTAATGACAACAAGGTTGTCATTAAGTTCCTTAAAGAGAATATCTTTTCGCGATTCAGACACCCTCACGCTATAATTAGCGACAACGGGACACATTTCTGTAATCGGTCTCTCGAGACAATGATGCAGAAATATTCAATCACTCACAAGCTGTCTACGCCCTATCATCCCCAAACAAGCGGGTAGGCTGAGATCTCAAATAGGCAGATCAAACAAATTTTGGAGAAGACGGTTTCTAAAAACCGTATGGACTGGTCAACCAAATTGACGGATGCTCTTTGGGCATTCTACACTGCTTATAAGACCGATCTTGGTATGTCTCCATACCGCCTAGTGTTTGGGAAGGCATGCCACCTTCCTGTCGAGATCGAACATAAAGCAATGTGGGCTATTAAAGAGCTTAATTTTGATCTTGATCATGCAGGCAGCTATCGGAAACTGCAGTTGAATAAGCTAAGCGAACTCCGCGATGAAGCTTACGATAATGCGGTGATAGTAAAGAACAGGACTAAAGTGTTCCACGATAAAAATCTTTTTAGAAAAACCTTCACATTGGGGCAACAAGTCCTTCTTTATGATTCCCGTCTCCATCTTCATCCGGGTAAGCTTAAATCTCGTTGGAAATGGCCTTTTGTGGTGCGGTATGTACACCCGCACGGGGCTGTAGAAGTTGAAAATTTGAAAAACGGTTCAATTTTTAATGTAAACGGGCATAGATTAAAACCGTATTTCTCTGCTGACCCCTCGGAGGAGCTCCTGTTTTTACAGGAGCCGCTTTATCAAAACTGAATTTTCTCCGCCTCACCTCCATGTTTTGGTAACATTTTCTCATTTTAAGAATGGAGGTGAGTGAAAATGGATTTAATTGAATATCTGTGCGTGCCAAAGAACAAGTTTGGGGGTAGTTTTTATTTAACTATTATTTTACCCCTTGTATCTCTCCCCTAGTATACAGGTCCATGCTCTCAAAAGGCTACATCAGCGAGGACACTGCTGAAAACAGGTTTGGGGGGGAGGTTTGTATTCACTGAATTATCTTTGACACTGGGCATTCAAATTTTTTTTTATAACAAAAGAGTAGAAAGTGAAAAATTACATCCAAAAGATAGGAATAGTTTAAGAAAACCAAGAAAATTAGAAGTTTTCTTAAACGAACTAGTAATAAGTAGTTATGAGCTGTTGTCCCAAGGATTAGTAAGATGAAGGAAGTCACTAATCTGAGGATAAAAATAAGTCTGAAAAATAGTTTCTATTCTGGAAGCCAAACATTTGAATGTTGATACCCTACTTATGCACTCACACACGTCTTGAAACTCGGGATAGTAGAGGATACCTTGAAATTCTCTTGTCTAAAAGCCAAAGTATGAAGGAAATAAAAAAAGGAAGAAAATATAAAAATGGTGAAAAGAAAAATGAACACTGGTTTTTTTATCGCCAAGGCAGCAATAAAAAAATATAGCGAGGGTGCTTCATCAGCTAGTGCCTTAGACCAACTGGTTTGGGAGTCACTGCTAAGCCTTAGGTGGTGCAAGACGAGAAAAATACTATCACCTAATCAGCAAGCACATAAGTAATCGGTCGGTTAGTACCTCAAGAAGTATTAACGGTCGCATGAAAATGTGTGAGCAAATCTAAAAATTAAAAAGTACTGAGGCAGATCGACAAGAGTATGATGGCTTGAATTGAATTCTCCGAGTGTAAGGATGTCCATTACACACACGTAGGGTTATATGATCGATATTTGGATGAAAGGTAGGAATGAAGAATAAAGATGATGTTTTATTGAGGGATGATGTGATTTCTAACATTTTTCATGACTATTAAGATAGGGCTTATAACAACTGAAAAGCTAGTGTAGTTGGAAACTTTAAATTTTCAAAGTATTTCTTTTATGGTTCTTATCTTTATATGTAAATTTCACCATCTCTCTTTTATTATAGGATTTTGTGGGTGTAATCCGCTGAAAACCCTCAGGAGACAACACTCCTCCTACTAGGGACACCTAGAGGTTTAACGGCTTGTTGCACGTGCTCAGTGCAATCATATTTGTCTACGAAAGTGTGCTTAGTTTTCTCCTTCTCTTGAATAAACTAGTTTGCTCGGGACGATCAAAGATAAGTTTGGGGGTATTTGTTCAGTTGATAAAACTGCACATTTGTTATTACATTTTTCCTACTATTTCTATATTAGAAAAGGTGTTTATTATAATATATGATACATATGAGGGTTTATCTGTAAAAAGACTATTTTCATGTAATTATATATTATAATTAGCATTTGGTAGGAAAATGTATGCAAGAAATATCATTGACCAAATCTTAAGAAAACAAACTCTACTAAATATCATTTGAGTTGTTGTGCAGAATTTGCAGGACTAAAATCAAGAAAATCAAGTTGTTAAAGCAAACCTGCCTAATTAAGAAAGCGAAACTTAGAAATCAAGTCTGGCAGCAACTACGAGAAGATTTCCAAGTTCCAAAGGCTCCAGAGATTACCACATGTCACACAGATGAAGCCACTGAAAATTGATCAAGGGACCAGATCATATGGCCGCGGATCCGTGGCCATACCCCCCTTTTGGCCGCGGATCCACCGCAGAGGAGAAGATTCAGGAGGTGCGATTTTTCTGGTGAAACCCTAACTAATGGTTTCCAATTTAGGAGACTAATTCTCTGGCTTTGGGACTATAAATAAAGACCGAGAGCCTCTTGGAAAAATCATCAAGCCGACAAGATCATGAAGTCCAAGACGGCTCACGCATCCAGGCTGATCATCAACTGTTCGTCTACCTCCTTAGAAGAGATCGAGAAGCAACTAGAAATTGTAATCATTTTCTAAGGATTCAAGTGTAATGAATATTGTTGATTAATAAAGGTAGCTTTCTTTTTCTTATTCTATTTCTTCATGGTTTAATTATGCAATTTCTTTCCATCTCTTTTTCTCCCAACATGCACGAGTAATTCTCCGCTTGTTAGGGTTCGTAGGATTATGGTAGGCTAATGGATGATGAACATCCCTAAACCCTTTTTAAGTCCTATAAAGTTTATGAACTTTATCAAAAGAATCATTAACATCCTAATCGGGCGCGCTAACAATTCTTTGTTAGTCCCGACCGCGATTAGAGATTAGATTAATGATTGTTTTGGTAAAGCCTAGATATGAACGGAGTTCCGTGTCGAGATAAGAGTTAAGAGTGGGATTCCTTTTCCCTCCAGAAACCCTAATCTACACGCATCACCGTCGTTCTAGTTTTAAATCTATTAAAGGATAAAAGGGTAACTTTTAATTAATCGTCCATAACTACTAAATCCTAACGAACCCTACAAGCCCCCTTATTATATTAACTTACATCCATAAAATAATCTAGATCTATATTTTTGTATTAGTGCTTAACATAGATCTAGAAACCATTCATCAACATTCTTTATCCCTCCTCTCTTTCAACACATGTAAAGTAAGAGTAAAACGTTCCACGTTTCCCTGAGGACGACCCGTACTCATCTCGGTCTAGCTACACGCGACACCGTTCTGATTGCGGTTAACTACTACAAACATAATCTTTCGAATCAATCAGTAGTCGATGCACATGGGCAAGGAACCGTCCTTATTCTTCACCAGTAATACAGGAGCACCCCACGGGAAAGCAATTGGATGGATAAATCCCTTGTCCAGTAGGTCTTCTATTTGCTTCTTCAATTCCGCCAACTCAACTGGCGCCATTTTGTAGGGAGCCTTGGAAACTGGTGTCGTCTCTAAAATCAGGTCGATCGAGAGGCCCAATATGCGAGGCGGGGGTAAACCAGGTAGATCTTCATGGAACACATCAAGAAACTCTAGAACTATCGCCGGTGCTGGCTTCTCGTCTATCTCCATAGCGATCAAGGTCTTCGGTTTCGCTCGGAACTTAGCTGGTTCCAAAGACTTGTAGGGTTTCCTAGCGCCCTGGCCGTCTACCGCGGCTGTTGCGGAACAAAAAACTTTAACCTTTAAAAAATCTGGCGCTAGAAAACACATCCTAGAATCTAACCATAAACCAAAACTAGCTATCTTAAGAGATCTTAACTACTGTGATATAATTATTTTACCGAAAGATCCGTGTTCTTCGGTCTTCTATCGTCTTCCTTTGCTCCTTGAGATCTCTTTGATCGAGCTTGACCTCCGGTCTTCCTCCGTCGAAGATGATCCACCCGAGAGATGTAGTTCATGGCTCTAGCTCCACACTAAAAGTCTAGTGGAGCAACTAGAGACTCTAGGTTGCTAATCTAAAGTGTCCAGGATGTAGTGAGTTGTTCTTAGTCTATATCTATCTCATTTTCTCTTTTGATTCTCAACACATGAGATTGTAGAGAGGAAGATCAAGAAGAAGGATGAGGAGCTCTAGAAAAGCTAGTGAGGAGAGAGAAGCAAAATAGTGAGAATGATTCCATCCATGAGAGAGAGAAACATGAACCATAGTTTTGTTAAAACATTTTTCCAATATTAAAACACAACCATGCTTGAATAGTTTGCACAAATGAATATTCAATTCATTTGTCAACACTATTGAAGCATGGTTCTCACCATACTCATCTCACTACCTTTACACCTCATTTTCCATTTAAATTAATAAACAGAAAAACTAAAATGAGGTGTCCACCTTCTAGAACGTTTTCCGTATAAATACGGAATATACTCTACCGTATATACATACTCGTATATGTATCAAAATTTGAATACCCAAAAAGATAGAATAATATAAAGAACATAATATACATATCGAAATATATATACGTAAATTATCAAATCAATACCTGATTTAATAATCCAGCTCAATCCTAAGCCGGCTAGTATTATCAACCGTCTGATCGAAAGTCCGGGTAACTAGTACAATCATTCGATCGGAACCCTATACGTATCCTGATCGAAAGTCCGGGTAACTAGTACAATCATTCGATCGGAACCCTGCACATATCAAAATACGGCTACTACATCATTTCTCCTGAACCAGGGAAACCCTCTATGTGGGACTCTAAAGACTCGATAGTACGCCGGTAGTAAGTTACTGGATAAATCCATAACCACAAGCACATCAGCGGCACTAGCTGTAAGTAACGGCTACCCGGGTACCTGTCGAAAAGGAAAGCCGACGAGCAAACTTATCCGGATCCCTACCGAGCCTATCTGTGACAATCTCCGTACAGTTCGTTCTCTTCGTCTGAGAGTATCGTATACCGGGTCTAGGGGGTGGTAAACGTCAAACCCTAATAATCTGATAATTCGTGCTGATGTGGCTCAGGACCAGTCCGGGAAACTACTGATCTAACTATCAGTAAATCCCAACTACCTTGGCCAAGGTCTCATGGTGCTGGCCAATCGAATACAGTGCGATACCGACTCCCTACACCGGGAAAGACGAATCCCCAACAATCGCTCACTGCCTCCATATGGCTCGGGACTGTACCCAACTAAAACCTGTTTGCACGACTCAATAGAGCCGTGGTAAGATAGTAATCAAAGCACAGTGGGAACTCATACGAGACAAATGTTGATCTCAGGTCTGAAGACTAACCTGTACTCATGTCACTTGAGAACTGCTATCTGACGATAGGTATAGTACCATCTAAAAGTTCTCGGCGAGTTCGTCCAGTGTACTCACCCCCAGTGAGCACCTGCATTTGATCTTAGGTGCAAAAGACCAATTGCTGTGGGACCAACCATCGCCCCTCGTCGGGGTCTAGAAACGTATACACTAGTCTACTCCGGAATATCGATGCCCAGTCTCGAAACTCTCACAACTGGGGACATTTTAAAGATGTGCTTATGGACTACCCAGCCCCCACATGTATGATCGCCATCATAACTCCGGTAATTAAGCAATGATCCTACGGGATTTATCAACATGTATAAATGATACGTAATAACAAGTAAAACGTATGCACATGTTAAGATAAAGACAAACCAAATAGCATTCTATCATATCGAGCAAGATTGTCCTATACATACATATGTCCAAGCATCCACACGTATACATATACAATAATGGCCTTTAGGGCATATATATCCAACAATCTCCCATTTGCACTAAGGCCATATATTGGCGTATCGAGCACCCAACGTCTGCACTAGGGCCAGTTGTTGGTGTATCGTATATCTAACATCTCAAATAGTCTCTCGAACTGTGCTTGAGGGAGGGCCTTGGTCAATGGATCCGCCGTATTGTTTTTTGTGTTTACTCTCCACACTTCGATCTCCCGGCGATCAACGATCTTCCTGATCAGGTGATACCGCCTCAAGATGTGTCTGGATTTCTGATGGGACCGTGATTCCTTCACTAAAGCCATAGCCCCATTGTTGTCGCAATACAGAGGTATTGGATTAATAATGGATGGAACCACCTCAAGTTCAGTAATGAACTTCTTAATCCATACAGTTTCTTTTGCGGCATCGTTAACAGCAATGTATTCAGCCTCCAACGTCGAGTCTGTGATGGTGTCCTGTTTGGAGCTCTTCCAACAGACTGTCTCTCCGTTGAGGGTAAACACAAAACCCGAGACATACTTGCTATCATCCTTGTTACTCTGGAAGCTTGAGTCGGTAAATGACTCCACCTGGAGATCCCCATTACCGAATACCAGGAACAGTTCCTTAGTCATTCTCAGGTACTTAAGAATGTTCTTCACTGCTGTCCAGTATTTCTCTCCTAGGTTTGACTGATAATGGCTCACCACGCTAAGCGCGTAAGCTACATCTGGTCTGGTACATAGCATCACATACATTATAAATTCTACCGCTGAAGCATAAGGTATAATGCTCATGCGAACCCTCTCTTCATCAGTCTTGAGAGACATCTCTTTGGAGAGGGTGATTCCATGCAATGCGGGTATATTACCACGCTTGGAATCTTTCATACTAAATCTCTTTAATATGGAATCTATGTACCTGGACCGTGAAAGTCCCAACAATCTTTTGGATCTATTTCTGTAGATCTTAATCTCCAGAATGTATAAGGCATCACCCAGGTCTTTCATGGAAAACCTTTATGATAAGAACAACTTGACTGATTGTAGCATAGGAATGTCATTTCCTATCAAAAGAATGTCGTCCACGTACAAGACTAGGAATACGACAGTTCGTCCTACAATTTTCTTATATATACAAGGCTCATCCTCGTTTTTGATGAAGTCAAATTCCTTGACTGTTTCATCAAACAGATGTTCCAGCTCCGCGATGCCTGCTTTAATCCATAAATGGATTTAAGTAACTTTCACACTTTCCCACTGCTTCCACTGACTACGGATCCCTCCGGCTGATCCATATAAACGCACTCTTCCAAACTTCCGTTTAGAAAAGCCGTTTTTACATCCATCTGTCAGATTTCATAGTCATGGAAGGTAGCAATGGCAAGTAAGATCCGAATGGATTTGAACATAGCTACTGGAGAAAATGTTTTGTCATAGTCCACACCTGGTCTTTGACGAAAACCTTTTGCAACAAGTCTAGCCTTATTGGTTTCTACCTGTCCATCTACACCAATCTTCTTTCTGAAGATCCATTTGCATCCAACGGATTTTACCCTAGGTGGAGCAATATCCAAGGTCCAAACTATATTGGTGTACATGAACTCCATTTCGGATTGCATAGCATCCGGCCATTTATCAGAGTCCCTACTTGTAATGACTTGCTTGAAATTAGTAGGATCATCTTCTTCCAAGATGCAATTCTCTTGATCCCCGTCTATGAGAAAACCGTAGTATCTCTCGGTTGGATGAGAAATCCTACTAGATCTGCGGAGTGGCTGAGGTTTTTTGGGACTACTAAATCTTGAGGTTCTACCAAATCCTCAATTTCAGTTTGTGGTTTCGATATTTCATCCAGTTCTACCGTGCTCCCACTTATTTCTTTTGCAAGAAATTGCAATTCTAAAAAGGTGGCGCGGCGAGCAATAAACACCTTCTGATCTTCGGTATGGTAGAACAGATATCCTAGAGAAGTTTTAGGATATCCCATAAACTTGCATAAAACTGACCGTGCCTAAAGTTTGTCCGGATTTTATACTTTTACATATGCCGGACAACCCCAATCTTAATACGTTCAAGATATGGTTTTTTACCACTCCATATTTCATATGGAGTCTTGGGCATAGATTTGGATGGAACCTGATTCAATAGGTATGCTACTATCTGAAGCGCATGTCCCCAGAATGAAAAAGGCAACCCAGCATTGCTCATCATGGAGCAAACTATATCCAATAGGGTACGATTCCTCCTCTCTGATACACCATTATGCTATGGTGTATACGGAGGATTAAGCTGAGAGAGAATTCCATTATCTTTTAGGTATTCTAGGAATTCCGTGCCTAAGTACTCCCCTCCTTTATTAGATCGGAGGATCTTGATTCTTTTTCCTGTCAGGTTCTCTACTTTGTTTTTATATTCTTTGAATTTCTCAAAAGTTTCAGATTTGTGTTTCATAAGATACACATATTCGAACCTAGAGAGATCGTCAGTGAATGTTATGAAGTATGAGAATTCACCCCTTGTATGTATAGACATTGGACCACATACATCGCTATGTATGAGTCCCAAGAGCTCTGTTGCTCTTTCTCCGTGTCCGGTGAACGAAGATTTGGTCATCTTTCTTTTGAGACAAGACTGACAAGTTTCATAAGATGAAAATTCGAACGGATTCAAATATCCATTTTTATGTAACTTAGATAGTCTTTTCCCATTGATATGACCAAGTCTACAATCCATAAGTAGGATTCGTTCACTTCTGAACTCTTCCTGTTGTGTGTGTTTTGTATATTGAAAACTGTGTTTTGATTTAGAACGTAGATCACATTACAAAGTGTACCTTCTGCAACCAATACCTTATCAAAGTAAATGTTCATGATATTTCTATCTAGAGCAAAGTTATATCCATCTTTATCAAGTAAAGAAACTGATATGATGTTGCAAAACATGGAAGGTACATTGTAGCAGTTGTTCAAAATCATAGTATTGTCGCTTAGCAATGCTAGATGATATTCACCGACGGCAGCAGGTTCAACTTGTGCCCCGTTCCCCACTCTGAGGGACATATCTCCAGGTCCAACCATCATACTTTTTCTCAGTCTCTGCAATAAATTATAGATATGAGATCTTGATCCGGTATCTAGTACCCAGGAGGCAGGACTGACCGAAAAACAGTTCTCAATAACAAGAACACCTGAAGGAGACGCAATAGTTTGCTTCTTGGGTCATCAAGGAATTCATGCAATCCTCTTTCCTTTGCTCATACTCATGACAGTTGTCATAAGTTAGAGCCAAACCGACGTTCCTCAACCCCCAATAAGAATCCGAATCGGTCAAGTCATATATTTTATTATCTTGATTAAGGCATGAATTGGTTGCTACATGGAGATAGAGAAAAGAAACACTCAGTGTGCACTCTTGCAAGATTAGATTGGATTTTAGTTTATCTAATCAAGATGGCTCCCACTGTTTTCTCAAATTCTCCTTCAAACCTTAAAAGGAGAACTAGCTGGGATTATTAACACCTTACAAGTTCGCTAACCGTTCAGCCAGGTTGGTGTTGGTACTCCGAGGGAGGTTCCCCATGCTTTCGCACGGATCTAATTAGAATAAACCTCGTTTCCGCAGAGGCGTAGACACGTTAACACCTTTTTAGACACATGTTTACCGCCGAAAGCTGAGAAGACGAACGTCTTGCCTGAATTTAGGGGCAGATGCTATTTGGTTTATCCATCCACCTCTCCGAAGATGCCAAGTTGATTTATGGCACCATGTATCGGAGGTTTAGACGGATGCGATCGTTGTAGCGGACTACGTCAGATTCCCCCTCATTGTGAGGACTTTTTGATTGTGGGGATGCTCTTCCCTGTAGGCGCAAGCCCCTGCAGTTAATTACGTTACCGCGTAATGATAACCACTTTCTCCTGCTCCAGATGCTCACTTCGTGTCGTGTGTGTTTGTTTTATTTTTAGTTGCCCGTAGATTGTATATGGAGACTAATTTATGTTGTCGCCCGTAGGGCGTGGATAAGTCCAAATCCGTATTTTCTTAGATTTGGGTTTGGTTTGATTTAAGGATCGTTAATCTCATTTGGGATTAAGATCAACTTAAATATTTGTTGAGGATACGTTAGTCTAATTTTTAGACTAAGATCTACTCAGCAGGATTTTTGGAATCATTCAGACCCAACAAAAGAGCATTTGGGCTCTATTGCTTTAGTTTAAGAACGTTACGGTCCATAAATCACCATTTTTAGTATGAGGGTTTAGTTTAAGAACGTTGCGGTCCACAGCTAGTTTAAGGATATTGTGGTCCATAGCTAGTTTAAGGACGTTGCGGTCCATTGGGATGTGCTTATGGGTTTGGGAATGCACCAAAGAGCTGTTGGTTGTCGGGACCCTCCACCTCTCTGAAGACGTTGAAGAATTACAACGACATGTATCAGAGGTATGGAGAGATGTACACTTGAACCGAATTCCAGATTGAAGGGAGAGACCATAGTGGAATGAACATCATTTTAGATACCATCGGTTAGGAGATCATTAGTCATCTTTGGAACTAAGATCGATTTGGGAAGACCTGAGCATAGGAGGGCTCGGTTTATTGGTGATCAAAAGGGTTATGGGCTCGGGGGACTTGGCTTGTTTGGGCTAAGGTTGGCCTTTCATAGTGTTAAATACTAATATCTGCTCGGCGCTCACATGCTCCCACGTGAGGCTCTAAAGCAGTGTTAAACACTGAAATTTGGAGCGCTCACGTGTGGTCCGTGAGGCGCCTGAAAGTTGGTGTTGTGCTATTGGGTTCAAATTCCCGTCTATATATACAAGTGTTAAGCACTTAAATCTTGTGGCCATCACGTGCGGACATGTGAGGTGCCCCAGAGTTGGGCACTGCTTCTTTGGATTTATTCTCTCTTCCTTTCATAAGTGATAAGCACTATTGGGGGACACGTGGGATCACGCGAGGCGCCCCAAAATGGGAACTGTCTTTGGATGTATCCCCCCTTTTCCTTTTGAAAGTTCTAAGCACTATTAGAGGGTCACGTGGGATCATGTGAGGCGCCCCAAAATGGGAATTGTCTTTGATTTATTCCCCTTTTCTTCTCATAAGTGCTAGTTCGGGGTCACGTGGGAATACGTGACTGCCCCAGGAGGCACTTCTAGTTCTTCTTTTAAGTGCTCGCGTGTAAAACAGGTGACTCGGTCTCAACCTTTCTTTTATTGTTCGTCATAGGCGCTCACGTGGGAAACACGTGAGGTTTCATTATAGTGTTAAATACTAATGAATCATCAGGCTGTTCTTCTGTAGTTCTGAAGAATCAAGTTCTCCTTTTGCTCTTTGTAGAGATTAAATTCTTTTTAAAGGGTTAAACCCTAGTTTCAGAGGAATTAAATTTCCATATGTTTTGTAAGAGTTAAACTCTTTTGAACATAGTTCTTTCCCCTAGGTTTTGAATCTGCAAGACAGAATCTCCCCGATTAGAATTAAATTCTCAACTTGTAGGGAGATCTGCTTCTGCAGATCTTAACCAGAGGAAGAACTAAGTTCTTTGAGAAGAGTTAAACTCTTGGTTTGAGAATTAAATTCTCTTTTTGTTTTGTGGGAGCTTTTGGGAGGGGTTCCTCTTCTTTAGAGAATTAAATTCTCTCTCTCTTTTTTCTTCCCTTCCATAGCTGTGTATATCTCCTTGCTCCTATTTATATGAGAAGAAAAAAATCAATTTATTAAGAAAATCCCTCATTGAGAGATCATAATTGATTCCATGATCTTTTAGATCAATCGTTGAATTTTATTCACCATTGGATTTTTAATCCGAAGGCTCTCTGTTTAACAGAGAAGATTTCTTGTTTGTTTAGCAAGATTATGAATATCTTGTTAGTTTTAATAAGATCAGAATTTTATTCTATCATATGTTTTAGTTTAACAAGATCAGAAATATATTTTCTTTATATAGAATTTAATTCTATCATATGGATATCTTGTTAGTTTAATAAGATTAGAAAAATATTTTCCTATGATAGAATTTTATTCTACCAGATGATCACCGTTGGATCTTTGACCCAAACGTTCTCTGTTTAACAGAGAAGATCTTTCTAGTTTGAGAATGATCAGGAAAATATTTCCCAAATAGAATTTAATTCTAGAATTTGACAGGAGTATTTTAAATTGGGGCGCTCACATGCTTTGCATGTGAGAGGCAAGAGAACTCACATGTTTAACACGTGACTCCTGCTGTGGGTTTTAGCCTGTTTATGTTCAGCGCTCATATGATTTGCATATGAGCGCTCACATGTTTTACACGTGAGACCTGTTTGGCCATTGGTGATTTATGTTCAACGCTCATATGCTTTGCATATGAGCGTTCATGTATTTTACACGTGAGGCCTGTTTGGACCTTAGTTATTTTCTTTCAGCGCTTATATGCTTTGCCTATAAGCGCTCACATGTTTAACATGTGACGTCCAACCGTGATTTTTTTCCTCTTTTATCTCTCCTATTTTTTAAGGGTTATAAGGGAACAAATAGCTCTTGGCCGAAAATTTTGGCGAGAATAAATGCCCCCCACTACTTTGCCCACGTAAGTATGTACGTGGGTGAAGTAGTGCAAAGTAATGCGTGACCATAGAATTGATGGCTTAGGAGATAAGTTTAGGGTCCTTGTAGCCTAAGACTTTTCAACTTTATGAGCCGTGAGTCGAGACGGATCGAGAAGTTCTCGCAGGAACATTGTTTTCCCTACGAGCCGAGACGAATCGAGAAGTTCTCACAGGAACATTATTTTCCTTACGAGTCGAGAAGTTCTCGCAAGGACATTATTTTCCTTATGAGTCGAGACGAATCGAGAAGTTCCCCCAAGGACGTTATTTTCCCCGCGAGTCGTGAGGATCTCATAGGTGTATTTTCTCCCTAGAAATCGTAAGGATTTCTAAGTGTTCGTCGCCTCCTTGAGTCGTAAGGATCTCACTCGGGTATTTTTCCTAACGAATCGTGAGGACCCGTAAGTAGCTTCTTTATTTCATTGGAGAATGTGTCTTTGGCAAATATGGCTCGCAGATAGTCCATCTTGACCTCCTTGTAGAGCAGCGATGGCTTAGGAAACAGGTTTAGATCTGCCGCCTAAGACTTTTCAACTTCATGAGCCGTGAGGGTCTCAAAAAGACTTTTCTCCCCACGAGTCGGGAGGATCCCATAGGTGTATTTTCTCCTTGGGAGTCGTGAGGACTCCTAAGTGCGTTTTCTCTTGAGAGTCGTAAGGATTTCACAAGAGAATTTTCCCTCTTTACAAGTCGAGAGGACTCGTAAGTGGTTTTTTCCCTCCTTGTCGATATTCGACTTTGGAGAGTGTGGCCCGTGAATAGTATGCAATAGTCCATTTTGGATCGACTTGTACGGCCATAGTGCTTAGGAAACAGGTCCTTATCCCCGTTGCCTGAGGCTTTTCCCTATGAGTCGAGTCGAGAAGTTCTCGCAAGAACATTATTTTCCCCACGAGTTGAGACGAATCGAGAACTGCTTCCTTATCTTGATTCTGCTCTTGCTGGTAGCAATGACGCTTCGATCCGGTTGAGGTACTTTATGGCTTCTCATTACCGGACCTTTTTTAGCCTGACACCGACGATTGGCCTTTTCGTATATGTCCGTTTCACGTTCTCGATGCTCTTTTGAAGAGCTTCGCTCAGTAGCCTGTCGATCAGGTCATCTGACGGTTCCAGGGATTTTGGCTCTGGTTCTGCCCCCAATTTCTCTACATCAGGAGCTTCTTTGACATTTACCGACGAGTGAGAGTTCATGTGGCAACTCGCCCCGTAATTTTCGGGTTCTTCTGACGAGCCGTCTCTTTCATCAATGTCACTGTCTCCATTCTCAAGAATATGTTTGAGGAACTCTTCCAATGTGACCGGGGTCCATGCCTTTTGGTTATATTCCTCCAGTGCGTCGATGTATTTTTGCAGATCCGTACGATTGTCGTCAAGCTGCACGGGCTTCTTGGTCCTCTTCTTTTGCTTTGAAGACTTCGAAAGCTCGGACTGGAGGTTTTGCCCATTGTTACTGACTTTCGGTGTTGGGCATGGTTTCAACATCCCGTCAATAATCTTAGGCTCCAGCGTGCTTTTCCACCTAATCGCCGGACATGCTTGAAGATCCTTCAGCATTCTTTTAGTTTTAGCCGAAAGGACAACTTCCCACGGAGCTTCCTCTACAAATGAGCATGATGCCCCCGGCGTATCCATCTTTTTAGGAGCGTGCTGCTGTGGCAGGTTAACCTTCCAGTTTTCGGACAGCGCGAACTTGCCCTGTTGGTATCTGTTTCCTCCAATCTGAGCAAAACTCTGTTTTGAAATTCAAAATTCAAAAATTGAAGTAACGCTTCAGATCCAGCACTAGGTGGGCTGCGCGCCACGTGTAAAACACGGATGCGCTAGCGCCAGGTGCGCTGCGCCCTAGGCAGCGCATCATGAGTACGCTAGCGCTGGGCGCGATGCGCGCCACGTGTCAAACACGGGTGCGCTAGCGCAGGCTGTGCCGCGCTCTGAGCAGCGTACCATGTGTCAAACACAGATGCGCTAGCGCAAGGTGCGCTGCGCTCTGAGCAGCGCACCACGTGTCAAATACGGGTGCGCTAGCGCTGGAATTAAAAATTCCCTACCCTTAGATCAAAAGATCTAATAATAATGATAAATCATTAATCAATCAGAATTAAAATTCTGTTATGGAAAGATTTTCCAATTTTGTTAAAAACAAGAAGATTGCCTTCTGTAAAACAGAAGCCCTAGGATCAAAGATCCGACGGTGGAAAACATCCCCAAATCAATCAGAGAAAGATCTCTTTAACTGATTTAACAAATCAACTTGCCCTATATAAAGGCCCCAAGACTTCAAGTCTGATATAGAAAAAAAAACCCCATAAACTTTTAGAAAACTAAAAAGAAAGAGAGCAAGCTCTTGAAAGAAGATTCTTTCTTCAAGGTAAAAAGATAAAGGCGATGAACGCAGAGATGAAATCATCTCTTAAAAAAGAAGAATTATCTTCTTAAAGGATCATAGATCTACAAAGACCAAAGTCTTTCATAAAAAAAGATCAAAAGATCTCATCACATAATAAAAGAAGAACATATTCTTCACACAGATCATTGATCTATAAAGGCAAAGCCCTTTCAAAAATAAGAACTGTTGTTCTTGAATCTTGAGACAAAGTCTCTTTTAAAAGAACATAAATTTGTTCTCTGATCATAAAATTGATCAAATGCGCTTTGCGCTATTGAAATGCGCTTTGCGCTCTTGAACAGCGCTACTGCGCTCTCTGGGCTGGCGCTCAGCGCCAAGCGCGCCACGTATCACTCATGAGTGCGCCACTAAATTGATAGCGCAATGCGCTCATAAACTGGCGCAATGAGCCCATCATCTGGCGCTTAACGCCAAGCGTGACACGTGTCCTTCTCGTGTGCGCTACTTGGCAGAAGCGCACTGCGCTCTTTAACTGGCGAAAAGCGCCTGGCGCGCCACGTGTTGCGCTAACAGAACATAAATTGTTCTTCAATAAGCCAGAGCTCTAATGAATGCTCTGCATTCAATACAAGACAAAAATATTGTCAGAAGGGCCAAGCCCAAATAAAGGCTCAATAGCCAGAAAAAAAATGTTTATTGGACCTAGCCCAATATTGGCCATAAGTCCTCAACTTATATTAATTGAGCCCATCTGCTCATGAATATTTAACAGATCGTAGTCTCAAATTGGACTACGGATCTTCCAACCAACTCATACCGGTTCGAGGGTACATCTCTTTACCCCTCTGATATTTGTCGTTGTAATCCTTCAACGTCTTTAGAGAGGTGACGGGTCCCAACAACCAAACACTCTACGGGCTGTGGGGTCCTTAAACTCACGGACTACGATGTCCTTAACCCGGACTGTAGGGTCCTTAAACTCACGGACTACGATGTCCTTAACCTTGGACTGTGGGGTCCTTAAACTCACGGACTATGATGTCCTTAACCTTGGAACGCCATGTCCTTAAACTGGTA
This sequence comes from Agapanthus africanus, assembly GCA_030015575.1. Taxonomy (NCBI): domain Eukaryota; kingdom Viridiplantae; phylum Streptophyta; class Magnoliopsida; order Asparagales; family Amaryllidaceae; genus Agapanthus; species Agapanthus africanus. Next base: position 258,749,504 of record JASDDO010000024.1, read on the forward strand.
ATCGACCGCAATGTCCCTAAACTAAATAATAGAGTTCAAATGCTCTTTTGTTGGATATAAATGATCCTGTTAAGTTGATCTTAGTCTAAAATTAGACTAACGTGTCCTTAATAAACGTTGAGTCGATCTTAGTCTAAAATTAGACTAATGTTTCCTTAACAAACATTTAAGTCGATCTTAGTCTAAAATGAGACTAACGTATCCTTAAACCCAAACCAAAACCCAAATCTAAGAAAATACGGATTTGGACTAATCCACGCCCTACGGGCGACAACATAAATTAGTCTCCGTATACAATCCACGGGCAAACACAAACAAAACAAACACCCACGACACGAAGTGACCATCTGGAGAAGGAGAAAGTTATTACCACGATGCGGTAGCATAATTAACTGCAGGGGCTTGCGCCTGCAGGGAAGAGCGTCCCCACAATCAAAAACCTCTCATCAATGAGGGGGAATCTGACGAAGTCTGCTACATCGGCCGCGTCCGTTTAAACCTTCGATACATGGTGCCATAAATCAACTTGGTATCTTCGGAGAGGTGGACGGATAGCACCAAATAGCATCTGCCCCGAATTCAGGCGAGACGGACCTACGCGGTCGCGTCTCTGTGTTCGGTGGGGAACAGATTCTGGCACGCCCGGTGGGACATTTTCCTCTTTCCACTCCACAGTTCTTATGTCGTGTTCGCGAACGAATCGCGGTTTGATATGGTTGCCCTTGAGTTCGAGGTAATAAGATTTGGTGTCTTGCTTGGTGCAGAAAACGAAAGATCAATGCTGTCTACTTGCACGAAGTGTTCCAACTGCAACTGCAACCCACGTTCCGCCTCATCTGGAGGTATAGTTTACGGGCCCCAGGCGGCCTCCCTGTTCACAATGCCGGTAGAGCAGGTAACGCAGGCTACCACCGGGTTGTTCTTCGGGACCATGCTCCCACCCATGAACTTTAATGCCCCACTGACGTTGTAGGAAGCCCCAAAGAAGTCGGTCTTTGATCGACTTACCACTGTTGCGGCCCTTCTCAACGGGTCGCCCAACTCCGCTGCCTCAGTCTTCAACAGACTGGGCCAGAACGCCAAAAAGCCCGCGATACCTGAAGTGGCCATCCCAAAGCGGATAGCCATTCCGGCTCAAGCGGACGAAATCATCGGAGAGGCTTCTTGTGCCAAGAAGTTAGTCTTCACAAGGATGGCCATTCCGACCCCTGCTACAGGCGAAGTCCTCAAAGCTGTTTCCCCTGCCCAGAGGTCTGTCTTTGACAGACTGGACATTGCTTCCCAATGGACATCGGTCTTTAAGAGGCTGACGCCGTCGACAACCCTTCGCCAACACATGGGGCATGACGAAGTGTAACATTTCAGAAAATATAAAATATTATTTTTAGAATTTAATATTTAAAATAATATATTACCCGAAAACTGCCTGGTTTGCGAAATTGGGGTTTTCGAAAAAGGGTATAAATATATACCAATATTTGTGAAATAAATGAAAATTAAAATGATTTATTCATTTAATAATATATTTAAAGGATTTGGCATTTTAAAAATTTATTATATGCAGTTTTGATAAAAACCCGATTAGTGCACTGCTAATCGCGATTAAGCCAAATCCGTGTTTCTACAGTTTTCATGGTTTGTGCACCATGACATGTTTCATTTGGTTACATGTTATTTCACTCGTGGTTTTATATAGGTGTATGTGTTTTTGGTGAGAAAAAGAAAAGGAAAAAAGGAAAAGTCAAAAGGGGGACATAATGATTAGGTTAGGTAGGCTTTTGGAGAGAGAGAGAGAGTGTGTGTGATTATGTGAGAGAGAGGGAGGGGGCTGCCGCCATTTCATTTCCCGCATCCTTTTTTCTTCTCCCTCTTCATCTTCCTCAAGCCACAACCCTCTACTTAAATCCCTAGATCTATCTCTAAACAATCCCTAAAACCCTACACTCCCTTTACAAAAATTAGTCCCCATCTCTTCCTCTACACGTTGAACCGAGCAAAGTGGGATTTTGACAACCTTGGGAAGTTAGTGCTGCCTAGAGGGGACCAAATGCTGCCTAGAGGGGACCAAATGAGGTATAACTTCTTCCTTTTAGTTTATTTTTGTACGATGTCGTATTTTAGTGTCGTTTTGTGACATCGACGACCTGCTGTGACCCTGAGACTTTTTAGTGAAAACAAACAGTGTGTTAGTGTTGTGCTCGAGACCTGGAGTGTTCACCTAAAACCCTATCCCTTTCCCATCGGTTTGGGCCGGTGGATAGTGAGGAAATTCCAGCGACCCTGGGTTGGCAGAGGAGTTAGGGCTTGGGTTTCGTATGGTAGTTGCTTGGGGTTGTTTAAGGGTGTTTGGTCCTATTGGATTTTTCTGTAATTACTATAGGTAAAATCTGGGAGCAGTTAGGAGTGTTTACATGACCATGGTGACACGATTCCTGACCCGAGCCATAGAGCTGAACTGATGCACGAACTTAGGATTTGTTCCGTATTGGTTATGTGACTTTTAGTGTGCATACAAGGTATCTGGAGCAACCTAGGGAATTTCTGAGAGTAGAAAACAATACCAGGGGCCTAGATACACTACTAGGAGACCACTCTGACCTAATGAACCCAAACAGAGACCCTCTGGCCGGCGAGCTTGGAATTTTGGGTATAGGGGCCGGCCACTTGGTGAATGTAGGAGTCTAGGTTGGTCCAGTATGTCATATACACCTTCTACTACACCCTCGACTTATTTGCTTAGCTTTATTGAACCTGAGTCAAATTCTGGGAGTTTTTGAAGGTGATTTTGGTTATGGTTTTCCGTATTTTGAATGATGAGTTTCGATATTTGGATTCGTTTTTGGTTGTCGCATGTTTGTACATCGACAACAAGGGTTGTTTTGTTGATTTTGTACGCGTATGCTATAGGTTCTAACCTACGAGCAAGGCACGTACTGTTTTGGGTTTTAGAACTGATTTTAATAAGCGTTGCAATATGTGTTGTTGTTGTAGCTACCTTCGCGTGGATTCCGAGACGACGGAGCATGGCGTCAACGACTTCGGCAAGCGAAGACTACGGTGAGTAGATCTATATCTACCGGGGAAGTCGGGTGGATGGCGTATAGCATCCCCGCAAAGTTTTGGTGGAAACCGATTTGTAGGTTATGGTTAAGAAAACCTAGATTAGGGAACTAGGGTTAGAGTTAAATGATAGTTAGTGAAACCATATTAGAAACTAAGGATAGTTAGAAACGATATAATACGGCTAATATGTGATGACGGAATTTGAGGATGACGTTTAGCGATATTGCCGTTTAGGGTACTATAGGACTAGATAGTCGATATAGATGTGTCATCCGAACCATACCTTTTTCTAAACCGAAGAATCGTATGTATCTTTTAAAAATATACCTTGAGGGATGTTACGGATTTTCAAATGATATCTTTTTCTTAAAAACGCCGCAACCCCTATTTTCAAACTACGATTCACTTCTTAAAAAATCTGATTGTATGGTTCGGGTGTGTATGTTAGATTAGATACTTATACTTATAGTAGAGATAGAATGTTTATGTAAACTCGACATGATATGAGATATAAATGCGACGAAAGAATATAAGACGGATTTGATGATATGATGAGATGATGATATGATGATATGATGGTATACGGATGCGAGTCGATCGAGATGATTTATACCCTGCCAGTCCCCTGATATGAGATTATTGCAGATGTGACCTGGGACATAGGTATATAAGGATGTATATATATATAGAATGTTGTGAATCATGGATGATAGGCCGTATGTGATATTAGGCCGTACCCTCATTTGTCATATAGGATGTTAGGATCCCTATTAGCTTAATGCCGCCGTAAGATGATTTTCCGTGTGTGATGAGTTTGACTTGATGATTGATCCTTATCCTTGACTAGAGGTTGTCGTACGATGGATTATACCGTACGCAATATTGTTAAGCTGAATGCCGACCGATAGATTCACCGACTCGACCATGTTAGATATGTATACCTTATAGCTGCTAGCTGACGGTTTACCTTTTGATGCATTCATGTTTTTCATACTGTACTACTTATACCTGTGATAGTACACTTGCACCATTATCGATGATGCGTATGTTACACGTACACAGATTGTAGGCTCACATACTTCATCATTGATAATTGCCATGCCACTACACAGTAGGATTGCAGCATCATGATATGCTCTTTGCATAACATGCTTACATATACATTGATACATCTTTATTTGCGCACATACACATTGTATATTCATATTGGTGCACATATACATTGATACATCCTTATTTGCGCACATACACATTGTATATTCATATTGGTGCACATATATATTGATACATCCTTATTTGCGCACATTCACATTGTATATTCATATTGGTGCACATATACATTGATACATCATTATTTGTGCACATACACATTGTATATTCATATTGGTGCACATATACATTGATACATCCTTATTTGCGCACATACACATTGTATATTCATATTGGTGCACATATACATTGATACATCCACATTGCGCACATACACATTATATATTCATATTGGTGCACAGATACATTGATACATCCATACTTGCGCATATGCACATTGCATACCCATCTTGGTGCATATGCACATTGCATACCCATCTTGGCACATATACACATTGGTACCTCTATACTTGCGCATATACATATTGTGCCTACATAGATAACTGGTTTCATTGGAAAATTAGGAACCGCATGTTATATTTTAAAAACTGGAATCATTTTAAAAGAGCGGTTTTCCCTTAATATGTCATATCACTGTTCCATGTTGCATGATACACGGATATACTTACATTTCTATTATATGTCGCATGCATCATGCTCTATGATTTTACGCATTGAGATATGCTGTTTTCATGAGATTTCTGGATTTGAGAACCGTTGACATTTTAAAAGAGATTATGTGTTATTTTGAAAACCCGGTTTCTCCTGATATGATATTTCAGTGCGTCCGCCATGCATTTTTCTTGGTTCTGAGACGTGTGACATGTGAAACCCGATTCGAGGAGGCGGATGATGCCGATTGCGGGTACATGGTGGACCCGGTATGGTACCCCGGGACAAGAAAGGGATGCTGTGTATACTGACGGTGAGCCTGGCAGAGAGACTACTACCTACCGGTGATAGTATTTGGGCTCGGCGGATATCCGAAGGATACCGACCAGAGTCGAGAGATGATATGGGCCGATCCGGACTGACGGAGCCCTAGGCCGATCCGGACCGACGGAGCCTGATATATGAGGATTTACGTGCCGATGCTGGGCACGGTTTTCATGATGTTTTTGAGTGTCGATACTAGGCACTCATGTTCCATGATTTTGATGTGTCGTGAGGGACACCGTTTATTTACATCCTCATACTTTCATGCACACTCTTTTATGATATTTATGTGCATGCAGACATTAATTATATGGGTGGACGAGATCCATATGCATACATACGTTGATTATATGGTGGACGAGATCCACATGCATACATGCATTGATTATTACTGTTGGATGTTATCCGCTTGCATATAGGTATTGACTACCTTGTTGGCACATATACGACCCGGTCACCCTAGATATCATAGTATTACCTTTTGATATAGTTGACCTAGGAGTCGTTGTTTATTCGATTTCTACTTGTAGATGTTTTTCAATTCACGAGTTGGCAACTCACCCCCGTTGTGCCACAGTTCTTGCAGGTTGACCGCTTGGATCAGTAGCGGCATCGCTGGCACACAGCTTCATTTGGGTGTTTTGCAGTGGTAGGTGGGACATTTGTATCGTACCCACTCTTGTATTATATTTCATATTGTATCTAGTTAACTCCATCAATCAATCAAATTTAGTAAATTGTATAAGTAATGAGACTTAGTGGGATTGTGGTTGCGAGACTTAGAGCGAGGGGTTTTTCGCTACTTGTGGTATTTATGTCTTGCTTATTTCTCTATCTTTTGTGGTGATCTTCGCTGTTGGGCGTCGTATACTGATATTTACTGTTTTGCATGGTTGTGATCCGCCGTTGGGCGAAGAGCTATCTCCCGCTTGGGGATGCCTTTATCTTTATTATCTATCTGTGGTTTTGGATCAAAATATATAAAGGAGGTGCTGCCAAAATTTTTAAAAAGGCAAAACATGTTTTCAAACTAGTAAATTTCACTTGCATCATTCATGTTTCTTTTCTATGCATTTAAGCACACTTGATTTCATTATACCTTTATTTCAAAAACTTCACCTCCTTTATTTTCTTAAAAAGGTTTAGATTTCTGGGTTTCAGCTTACTTGAATTACGTTACGCCTTTAGACGTTGCGTGATTTAAGTGCTGGTCACGAGCTAATATTTCGGGTCATGACACAAATCCACCCCTATAGCTGAGACAATCCCGTCCGCACGACATGCTCGACGTCGCCACTGGCGTCGAGTAAGGAAGGCTGGGGGCAGCTCCCCTTCTGGGCTATATCCGCCGGCTCCCATGGTGGAAATCAATGCTGCTGTTCCAACTGGGAACAGTTTTGAACCGCTTAGGAGGGTTCACAAGAACTCTCTGACTGCCGTGCTGAAGAGATCTTCTCCATCCGTGGAGAATGTTACAGAAACAAAACCGGAGCAGCCCCCTCAGCGGCTTTCTTCCAAAATTTACAAAGTCTGGCGACAGGTTCAGGACTCAGTAATTGATCAAGATTACTCTCGCCGACAGAAAAAGGTAAGAGTTCGGCAAGAGAAGGACCATCCTGTCAAGCCACAAAAGACGACAGCTACCTGAGTGCCCTGATTTGTAGACGTTTTATCGATCAAAAATATATTACCGCAATCAAGAACGGCGTCGCTTAGTAGCTAGCCGGTGAGTACGGGTCGGTCCACATGGATGTTGTGAATTTCCTAATCGCTCTTACGAGTTAATTCCGATGGGCATCGGATTGATTTAATCTAAAAACTGAATTAATCTAGATCTAAATCTTGCTAGGGTTAGGTCTAGGTTAAGTTTGGAAAGTCTATAAATCTCACCGCTTTCTATACCCATAGTAAGATCTTATTAGGAGTTATGGTAATTATTAATAAAGGGGATTAGAATCATTTGGAAAGATGTTTCTTCCTCTAGGTTCTTGTCCTTCCTTTATCAATCCTTACCCTAACCTCCATGGAAAACACGTGCAACCGGGCCTTTATACTACGGTGTCACCGCTACCTCGTGGGATAGGGTGCCATAGGGAGCGGTATGTGCATATATGCATAGAGTCTTATTAATTATATGTGATGGGCAAGAAAGGGATGAGAGATCTTCATCTCTCAAACCTTCCCCCAAAGCTAACCCTAACAAGCGAGGAGACTACTCACTCATTAGGGAATTGAAGAACATTTATCTAGGGCAGAGAATAAAATATCTAACTATCTAACTAGGGCAAGGAATTAAATTTAACTAGGGCAAGGAATTAAATTTATCTAGGGCAAGAAAAATAAATTAAGAACTTACAAATTGATGCTCTCCAAAGAAATCTGAATTTTATTAATGAAGGGAGGCATAGACTAATACAATGATTTGAGCTTCTATTTATAGGATATAGAAACCCTAGGTTACAATTGACCCGCATGTCTGCATTTACCAAAATACACCTAGGTTGACTAGTCAAAGCCGCAACAAATTATGGTAAAAAATTCTTCAACTTTGGGCTCTGAATGGCCGCGGAACCGTGGCCTCAGCATGGGTTGGGCCGCGGTTCCGCTGCCCAATGAAGGAATCACTTGCTCAAATTTAGTATGCTGGTTCTGGGCTATTTGGGCTTCCTGTTTCAGCAGGTCTTTTATCAGATTGGTTTCTCGTTCTTTTCCAAATTTTCCAGTGAATAATTGTGGTGGACTTTAACCGTGGCTTCGCGATCTTGGACCTTACGTTGCTTTGTACTTTGTGAACTGTTCTTTGTGTAGGCTTGATCAAGATCCTTCAATTTGTTGGTTGTAGTTCCACTTTTGCATCGTCTTTTATCTTTTTCACTGTTTTAGATCCAAGAACCTGTAACCTGTACTATGTAGCAGACATGGGTCAAAAGCACCTGTTTATTTGTAAAATACATAAGAATGGGGAATATAATAATGCAATATTATGGTATGAACAAATACCCCCAAACTTATTTTTTGCTCGTCCTCGAGCAAACTTAGTTTTATTCTCGAAAAAAACCTAACCGCACTTTCGCAGGGAATCGCGATTGCACTGAGCTCATGCAACAAGCCGTTATACTTCTAGGTGTCCCTAGTAGGAGGAGTGTTGTCTTCTGAGGGTTTTCAGCGGATACTACCCACAAAATCCTATCAATTTGGCCCATTAACTTTTATTCTCCAATTAGGTTTTCTAACAAGGAATTCTATTATCGTCGACTCGTAAATTATCCACCCATATTCTTCACACTTCCTCATCATTTAACTTAAGATTATATATATCCTTGTGAATTTACTTAGCTTTTGGCATCTCTTAAGTTTTCCTTTTAGGGTTCCATCTCCACTTAGGAATTTTTATCAACTCTACTAAAGATACAAGTTCTATTCTTCACTCCTTTCTCTCATCTAAACTCCAATCACATACCCCTACGTGTGTGTATATATCACCCCTACACTGGAAATTCAAATCAAGCAATCATACTCTTGTCCGTTGTCCAAAGTACTTATTAATTGGTGAATTTTTAATTGAATTTTGTTTACACATCCTTCATGCGATTGTTAATACTTCTTGAGGTACCAACGACCGATTACAAAATGCGTTTGCACTTTAAAACGTACTTCCTAGTCTTGTGACATCCAAGGCTTTTTAGCAGTGACTCCCAAACCAGTTGGTCTAAGGCACTAGGTGATGAAGCACCCTCGCTAAATATTTTTTCTATTTTTGCAGCCTTAAGTAATCACAAAAACCAGTGTTCATTTTTTTATTATCTCTTTATTCACACTTGAATTTTTTTATTTTATTTTGTACTAAGGACTTTAGACAAGAGCATTTCAAGGTCTCTTCTACTATTCCAAGTTTTAAGGTTCGTGTTCGTGCAAGTTGTAGGGTATACATTTTCAGAATTTAGACTTAAGTTAGGAATTATTTTTCAAACTTATACTTTAATAAAAATATCAATACTCTTCTCTTGTTTTAATTTAGCCCAAGAAGTGAACTCAAAATTTGCGTATTTCTAAATAACTATAAAGACATATACTTTCTACCGTTAAATTTTAAGAAAGGTTTTTTTTTGGGTTTTAATCTACTAAGTCTAAGATCTAGTTGTTCCTAACTAGTTAACCTATTTGTCAAACTCAAGTCAATTATGGCCAAAATTGAATACATTAATTTTTATAATTTTTGAAATTTTTTTCAATTTTTATGGCTTTTTAAAATAAGTATGCAAATGCAAAAATATACATATGAATGCGAAGGAAGAAAACTTACCGAGCACATCCCCAAACTTAAACTTGACAGTGTCCTCACTGTCATGCTACACCAAGAGGGTCAGAATGTCGGCACTCTCCTGTTTATTTATTTATAATTTTTTTTGTTAAAAGAAAAAACAAAAATATATATACAGAAAGGCCCCCCCAAACTTCATTGAAACAATGTTAAACGTCATCGCCAAACTTTGCAAAGACCAAACGTCAACACCAACCAGTCGAAAAATTTATCTGTAAAGAGTATCGGTTGGTGGAAGAACATATTGTACCGATCCAAAAAGAATTGGGGAAGATAAAAGTGGTGGGATGGAAAGTGTGGAAGTGAATAGATATGAGGTGGTGATAAATCAAAACGAGAATGTGAATGATCAGCAATCAGTGGAATATTGGTATTCTCGTAGCTTATTAAAAGAAAAGGGGGTGGTTCAACTTCTAAAGGAGGAGGTTGACTATCCACACTATCCCCAAGATATTTCTGTGGATCCTTTATCAACTTGGCATCATCCATCATATGCATATGATATTCAATTATGAGGGAACTAATCTTCTCGATGTCCGCCATAGTCCAGCCGAAAGCTTGCCGCTTATCTTGTAAGACCATTAAAAGGGCTTTCTCTTACTCGAGGGCGAGAGAGGCCGATATGATAATAGGAAAGGTCTCATTCTCACCTATATAAGCATATTTAAGGTGAGACGGCAAGGGCATGAGTTCGAGTTTCGGAGGCGAAACAATCAGAGGCAAAATTTGGAAATCTACCTCGAACTTAAAGGACTCCAACACAGGTTCGAAATCACTGCAAACAACCGAGTCGGATGGTTCAACTAACTCATCCAAAAATTCAAAAGACTCATATTCGGGCGGTGAGTCGTCAAAATCATCCGGAAAAGTGAAACATTCATAATCAATATCGGTTGTGTCAACTGTGGTAGATTCGAGGAGGGACGCACTAGTGGCGTCAAAACTGTTTTCATCAGACAAAAATCTTTCAAGCTCGCAGTCCTCCTACGTGATTTCTTGAATAAAGCAAACTTCTCGTGTACTACTTTTAGGCACGGGGGCAGACTTCCTAACTTGTAAATATTGAACTCACTAGACATCTTCCCGAATGATAGAGTCATGGAGCCATTGCGACAATTTATTACGGCATTGGAAGTGGCCAAAAATGGTCGACCGAGCATCACCGGAATTTGGTTCCGTAGGTTAGCAACAGGTTGTGTGTCCATAACAATAGAATCAACGGGGAATATGAAATCCCCAACTTTGATCAACACATCCTCTAGCTCATCTCTAGGGTGGGTAATTGATCGATCAGCCATTTGGAGAGTACAACGAGTGGGTTTCAACTCTCCAACCCCTAATTGCTCGTACACGGAGTAGGGAAGCAGGTTAACAATAGACCCAAGATCTAAAAGTGCTCGATTAATTTTCTTATCCCCAATTGTTATTGAAATCGTAGGACAGCCGGGGTCCTTTCGCTTTTGGGGTAAGGGTTGAGCTTGGTTAATAGTATTGTTCACTGCACTAGCCATCAGCACTTTCTTGGGTATTTGAGATTTTCTCTTGGAGGAGAATAAGCCTTTTAAGATTTTTGCGTACGAAGGGACTTATTGGATTGCGTCCAAGAGAGGTATATTTATGCTAACCTGTTTAAATAACTCCACAATCTTCTCCATTTGTGGGGTTGGTTTATTGGGATTCAACCTGGTTGGAAATGGTGCATTTTGAAAATCTGTTGAGTTCATTGTCTGTGGAGTAGAATGTGGAGTTGGAACGGATCCCAGTATGGGTGTGTTCATGAAGTGAGAAGTGGATCCGTTCGGATTAGAAGAAGAAGAGCCTTTTGAAGAATGAAGAATAGGCTCTCGCGGAGGAGATGAGGGTGAAGAAGAGGATAGAGAAGAAGAAGAAGAAGGAGAAGAAGGAGAAGAACCACCGGCGGGGGTGTCATCACTAGTACCCACATTATTTTGCAACACTTTTCCAGATCTCAACGTGGTCACCGCATTTACATTGTGATATTCATGTGCGTTGTGTGTGTGACCGGGATTTGGCAATGGTTGAGATGGAAGCTTTCCCTTTTCTTTCTCGCTCAACGCAGCAGTTAATTGTGCAATTTGTGCCTCAATAGATTTGATGCTTTGATCGTGTGAAGCATTGTTGTGCACTAAAGACTGGACGCAATTTTCCAATCTTGCTGCGGATTCTGTAGATTGCTTGAGAAACGCATCTAGACTTTTTTCTAGCGAGATAACCTTATCATCATTGGGTTGAATCAAATTGTTCGTTTGATAAGGTTATGGTTGGAAAGGTTGCTGGTATTGAGTTTGTTAGGGTGCTTGTTGTTGTAGAGGAGGAGGCCTTTGAAAATTGTTGTTTCCTTGGAATTGCTGATTTTGATTCCAAGCAAAATTTGGGTGACTCCTCCAACCCGGATTGTAGGTCGAAGAGTAAGGATCATTTCGTTGTCGTTGCTGAAAGGAAGCATTGACTTGATCTTGTCCTTGAACAGGTGGATTGTAAGGACACTCTTCGGTAAGGTGTGATGGATCCTATTCCCCTCCGAACGGCGGCCTGCGACGTCGGGACGTCACGTGCCTGAGGTTCGGGGCAGATGCTATTTGGTTTTATCCGTCTATCTCTCCGAAGATGCCAAGTTGATTTATGGCACCGAGTATCGGAGGTTTAGACGGATGCGGCCGATGTAGCAGACTTTGTCAGATTCCCCCTCAGGGTGAGGGGTTTTTGATTGTGGGGACGCTCTTCCCTGCAGGCGCAAGCCCCTGCAGTTAATTACGCTATCGCGTTGCGATAACAACTTTCTCCTTCTCCAGAATTTCACTTCGTGTCGTGTATATTTATTTTGTTTGTGGTTGCCCGTGGATTGTATACGGAGACTTAGTGATGTCGTCGCCCGTAGGACGTGGATTAGTCCAAATCCGTGTTTGCTTAGATTTGAGTTTGGTGTTTTTTAGTTTAAGGATGCATTAGCCGCGTTGCGGCTAAGATCAACTTAAACGTTCATCAAGGATACGCTAGTCCTGTTTTGGACTAAGGTCGACCTGACGTAGTGATTGATTTAATTATCCGGCCGTCGGGACTCGTCACTTCTCTGACGTCATTGAGGGATTACAACGACATACGTCTGAGGAGTTCCGAGATGTACCCTTGAACCAAAGTTGGTTTGGGATTTTATTGTTTATTTAGATGTCTAAGGACACGTCAACCGTATTTGGGGTTAAGATCAACTTAGACGGGACCGTTTAGATCCGACAAAAGAGCATCTGGGCTCTATTGTGCCAATTTAAAGACGTGGCGGTCCATTGCCAGTTTTAGGGACGTGGTGGTCCATTATTAGTTTAGGGACGTTTCGGTCCGTCGCCAGTTTAGGGACGTAGTGGTCCATTATTAGTTTAGGGACGTTTCGGTCCGTCGCCAGTTTAGGGACGTAGTGGTCCATTATTAGTTTAGGGACGTTTCGGTCCGATATTAGTTTAAGGACGTTTCGGTCCGTCATTAGTTTAGGGACGTTTCGGTCCGATATTAGTTTAAGGACGTCTCGGTCCATCACTAGTTTAGGGACGTTTCGGTCCGATATTAGTTTAAGGACGTTTCGGTCCGATTTTAGATGAGTGGTCGTTGGGACTCGTCGCCTCTTTGACGTCGTTGAGGAATTACAACGACTGATGTCAAAGGAGTTCGGAGATGTACCCTCGAACCGGTCGTGACTTAATTTGTGAGAGGCATTTAATTTAAGGACTTACAGCCAAGATTGGGTTAAGTCCAAATTTTATCTTAGGCTTTGCCTGATTAGAAGAATCAATCTAAACAGGGCTTTGCCCCTTTCATTATTTTGCAAGTCTGATCTGGGCCAGGCCCTTTTAATTAATGAGTTACAAGAACTCAGGAATTCTCCAAACAGGGCCTTGCCCTTTTTATTTTTTCTGCAATTGGGCTAGGCCCTTTTAAATAATGAGTTTCAGAAATTCAAAAGGTTCTTACAAACAGAGCTTTGCCCTTTTATTGTTCTGTAATTTAATTTAGGCCAGGCCCATTTGAATAACGAGTCTGCAGAAACTCAGGAATTTTTCCAAACAGGGCCTTGCCCTTTTATTATTTCAATTTAATTTGGGCCGGGCCCAAAACAAGGGGTTGCAGAAACCCTAGAAATCTTCAGATTGAAGAAACACAAGTGCATGGCACTTTTGATTTGAATTTGGATCAAAGGAAAACAAGTTCTTGTTTTTTCCTGATCATACAGAACCGAGGGTTCATGTTAAGTGCAAGGCACTATTTATTATTATTTTCTTTTTTTAGAACCAAGGGTTCATATCAAGTGCAAGGCACTATTTATTATTCTTTTATTTTAGAACCAAGGGTTCATATCAAGTGCAAGGCACTATTTATTATTCTTTTATTTTCTGTTCTTCAGAAATTTTTACCTTCTTTTTTTTGTTCTTGATTAATCTTCAAGAGCTCTCTTTTTTTTTAGAAGCTTTTTTTTTTCTCTCGATGATGATTGATTCTCTGATGCCTTTGAATGAGGTCTGCGGTCTTATTTATAGTGCCCACCAATTTGTTGGATTTGTTAACAAAATCTTTCCTGAATAATTTTGGGAATTTTCCCACCATTGGATCTCTGATCCGAGGGTTCTTGTTTTACAGGAGAACAGAAAAGATTTATTTAAATCTTCATTCAGTTGCTGCGCAACTTACCAGCGTGTGACACGTGTCACGCATCCGCGCGCTTGCGCAGTTGCGGTTGCGCGACTGCGCAGACACGTGTCACGCATCTGAGCGCTTGCGCAGTTACAATTGCGCAACTGCGCAAACACGTGTCACGCATCTGTGCGCTTGCGCAAACACGTGTCACGTATCTGTGCGCTTGCGCAGCTGCGACTGCGCAACTGCGCAGACAGGTGTCACGCATCTGTGCGCTTGCGTAAACACGTGTTGCACATCGGTGCGTTTGCGCAGCTATGATTGCGCAACTGCGCAGACACGTGTCACGCATCCGTGCGCTTGCGCAGACACGTGTCGCGCATCCGTGCGCTTGCGCAGTTGCGATTGCGCAACTGCGCAGACACGTGTCACGCATCCGTGCGCTTGCGCAGACACGTGTCGCGCATCCGTGCGCTTGCGCAGTTGCGATTGCGCAACTGCGCAGACACGTGTCGTACATCCATGCGCTTGCGCAGACACGTGTTGCGCTGCCATGCATTTGCGCAGTTTAAGTCTTAATTTTATTTTCTGAAGAGCCTTGCTCTGATGGGACGCTCTGTCTCGGGCGTTACGCCGCCGAATCAGCTTCTGCCATGTGGCAAATTGCGCGCTGCGCACGGAAACCGAAGCGTTGCTTCAAATTTTGAATTTTCAAAATTCAGTAGAGCCTTGCTCTGATTGGGGGAAACAGATGCCCCCCCACCGTTGCACTCACGTGGCGCGCACGTGAGTGCAGCGGTGGCAAGATCCTGACCATCGGATCGAAGGGTCAGGTGAACAGGCGCAGGCGCCTATAAATAGGACCCTTGGTCCTTGGTAATTTTTACCATTCTCAAGAATTTTTACCCAGAGCCTTGCTCTTGTTTAAAACTTCAGAGCCTTGCTCTTGTGATTTCCTTAAGAACTTCTCAGTTCTAACTTCAGAACCATTTAGGTAAATTAATTTAAATTAAATTTAAATAATCAGAGCCTTGCTCTTATAGATCTCTGATCTAAAGGAAACCCCTTTGGGGTTTCTTCAACAGAGCCTTGCTCTTATAGATCTTTGATCTAAAGGAAACCCCTTTGGGGTTTTTATTCACAGAGCCTTGCTCTCAAAAATTTGCAGAGACTCTGTTCTTAGGTTTTAACCCATGAACAGAGCTCTGCTCACAGGTCAACTAGAAAACTTTTTAAAAGTTTCCATGGATTTTTTAAGACCCCAAAATTTTAATCCTTAGGAGTTGTGAATTTTTATCACTGCTACAGAGTTAGGCTCCTTTTTTAAGAAGTTTTATTCTTTTGAAATAGGAGTTTGACAAATGTCACTCTGTGACAGAGCTTTGCTCTGAAAAGAGGAGATCTTCTCTTTGTCTCTAGGGGCTTTCCCACCAATGGGTGTATCCTATTGGGAATTTTTTTTATGAATCGACAGTCCCATCAAATGATGGTATTGTCTTATTAAATGATGTACATCATCCAGATTTTATGGGTCCCCCTTTGGTCCCCTGTCTACTGCATCACAGTGTGGAGCAAAATATATATATATTTTTTAAATGCCAAGCGTTAGGCCACTAATGATGTATGTTTCTTTGTCTTTCCATAGAAAAAAAAATGTCTGACGACTTGTCTTTCCCCTTCGTTCGTTCGGAAGGAGGGTTCCCCCATGCGCCAGTGGATCGGGTGGTATTCGCTCTTATTAAAGACCACGATCCTGAATGCAAAAAACTTCATCTGTGGGGAAGGTGGTATAGCCAGATCATCCAAGGCCGCCGCAGTTTCAGTTCCGCCTCGCCTTCCGAACCCATAGTTACGATTCCCTATGCGGACAAACCCCCGGTGGAGTATGCCGTGGAGGTAAAAAATTGGAATTCAGACGACCTTCTCCAGCCTGCAATCGGCGCTATTCCGGTACAGCCGCCGCCGGCCATAGATATCTTAGGAAGGCGTATCTGTCAGGGTGAAGCACGCCCCTGGGGACAGGCCTACAATATTGGATTGAATCCGCGACCGCTTGCTGGATACCTGCCATGGGCCCGGTACATTTTAGCAGCGAAAAGAGCTCACTTGACGAAGATAGGTTTATATTCCGCCGTCTACGTCTCGCTTTTCGAGTATCCTACTCCTCCAACGTGGTGGACAAAGGCCTTCATCGAACAATGGAATATCCCCACGCATACTTTCCTGGCGGCGGATAGGGAAGTTTCAATTTCTCTAGAGGAATTCGTTGAGCTTTCTGGTTTACCGGCGAGGGGGGAGCATTACGAAGAGCTGCTTCCTCCTGATGAGTACGTCTTTGCCACCAAGCAAGTGGTACTCGACTTGACTCCGGAAAATGCCATCCAGCATCAGCATCCGGGCCTGGTGAGGGTGTTGGAGATTTACGAGGAGCTTCATTTGGGATTGGGCGACCGAGGAGTTAGTTTTGCGGACTTCATTGCTCGTTTTATTCGCCCGGAATTTTTATCAGAGCAAGGTGAGAAGTTTGCCCAACTTGCTGATCCTTTTGGTTTCGGCCTGGACCGCCGACCTTCATCGGAAATTGATCAGCGAGGTTTTTACCTTGCCTGGACCGCCGACCTTCATCGGAAATTGATCAGCGAGGTTTTTACCTTCCCGGCACTGCTAGCGTTCCTTTCTCAGAGATCGCCGTTCCTGGCATGGATGAGGAGACCTTCTTCATCGGGTTCTTAGGTCTGTGGCTGTGCAGCTTCGCGCTTCCCATGCACCCACGCCTCATGAGGTCTTCCGTCTTTTACCCGGCGCATCAAATGGTGGCCGGTTTACAGTTATCAGTGGGGATCGCCGGGTTGGCTCACCTCTACAATGGACTTAGCGTAGCGGCGGACGCTAATGAACCTGGGGTGCAGCCTGCTAATTTCCCGATGCATTACTTCACTTGTTCATGTCATAGAATGTGACAAAGTTTTACGTTAAAATGGAGGAGTGCAACAGGGATTTTGTGTGATCGTAACTTTCCGTTAAAATTGAAAGGGAAGTTTTATCGGAGCGCTATTCGGCCTGCCTTATTATATGGTACAGAATGCTGGGCTCCTAAGAAGCATCATACACAGAAGATGCACGTGGCGGAGATGCGCATGCTTCGTTGGATGTGCGGTAACACTAGAAAAGACAAGGTGCGAAATGAGGATATTCGTGCAAAAGTTGGTGTAGCACCCGTGGAGGAGAAGATGCGGGAAAACCGGCTTAGATGGTTTGGTCATGTGCGACGCAGACCTATGGAAGCACCGGTTCGACGAATAGATACTCTCGATATGGGTAATGGCATAAGGGCAAAAGGGAGACCGAAGAAAACATGGATGGAGGTGATACGAAACGATATGGTTGCCAAAGGACTCAATGAAAGTATATTGTTCGATAGAAGTGAGTGGAGACAGAGGATTCATGTGCTGGACCCGGCGTGATTCTCATGTTGGTTCATGTAGCCTACCCCATATACTTGGGATAAAAGGCTCAGTTGTTGTTGTTGTATTACTTCACTTCTTGGATGGAGCTGCATGTTCGAGGAGTGTTTGGTGCCCACAAAACTCCTCCATTCTTTGAGAGATTTATATTTCCAAGAATCATACGATTGATCGGGGCTTCCATCGTGTTTGCATCTCCGCGGGAGTCTAGGGGACTGCTTCTGCGTTCGCATCTAGTCGGGGCGAAGACCTCTTTTGTGGACAAGGTCGTCACCATTGGTTCCGAGACCGCTAAGTCGGTGGTGCCGCTGCGTGATGACTTTAAGGGCGGTGTCTCCGTGTTGAAGGCTCGGGAAATCCTCCACCTTTATTCCATTCGGCCGGGTTATTTGGTATTTAGGCAGAATGAAACGGCCCTCTTCATGAGGTATAACCCGCATCGATTTGCCCGGCAATCGAGTTATAACCAAGGAGTCCCGTTGGAAGCCTTCTTGGGAACACCTGCAGTCGGTCCAGAGGGAGTACGGAATGCGATGCATCACTTCATCCGGCTCAATACAGGCTCCTACTTTTTCATCAGTGAGCCCAGCTGTACCCCCAAGATACTCAATCCGTATGTGGCTTGGTACGCGCACGCGATGGGCCCCATTATCTTGATGGAGAAACGTCTATTGGTCGATCGTAGGGCTGCGCCTCCCGGCAGCAATCGCAAGGCTCCGTTGCAGCCTAGGGTCCAGGTTATCCCTCCGACGAAAGAGGCCGGAGCAGATCGACCACGGGTGTTGGCCCCTCCGCGTGGATTGCCACTGCCCATTACGGTGGATGCCCCAACGGCGCCCCGTGCTCCGACAGAGACGGTTAAAGCGGCATCGCCGGAGTCGGGTGCAGGAGCAGACATCGGGACTCGCCGTCCGAAAGTGACTGCCAAAACTGGCAAGCGCAAAACTGCTCCTGGTGGATCCAAGGCTGGTGAACAAAAGAAGAAGAAGTCCACCTTATCCCTCGATGCGATTCTTAACTTAGAGCCTGCGGCGCATCCTGCCGAGACTATATGCGAGTACGGCAGCAACGAGGGTTTCGTGGTGGATCCTGCGGACACCAACCTAGCCGCCGCCATTGCAGAATCAGAGCGATCAGCGAGGCTCGAAGCGATGCTGAGTAAACTCGCCGAGTCCGGTAATCATCAGACGCCTTATTTGTTATCTCATTGCACTCTATATTGTTACATCTAACTAACTTTTGCTCCCTTTTTTAACAGGTATCTCCACTGAAGATGCTATCGCTGCATCGTTGAAGACCTTCCAAGAGGAGGAGAAGAAACGAGCCCTGGCAAGCGTCGGTATGTTTTATCCCTTTCTCTTTTATAAGGAAAGTTTGTTGTCTTTTTATGATAATCGACCTGACCTTCTCTTGTTTCTTTACAGGGGTGGTATTAATCGGCGCAAGGACCCTTCCCAAGCCTGTCATCGAAGTCCCAGCTCCGTCGAAGCTGCCGCAAGAGCCTCGGCTTGATGCAACAACGAGGGATGCTCTGAAAAATCTGGAGGCATCCCTCAACACGGATGAGGAGGCTTCGCTCAAGGAAGCTCTGATGGCATCTGTCTCATCGGCTCAAGAGGAACGGAAGCGGTCCAGACGCGAAGCTAAGGCACGCAGAGCTGCTCTGGCCGCAGGAGCGGGCCCCAGCACTGTTCCTCACGCTAGTACTCCTTCTGAAGAGCCTCCTGTGGCCCTGTCTACCGCTCATCGGCAAGTTGCGCGGGCGGTTCGGAACGCTAATGATAAATCCGCTTCAGGTAGTACTCCTTTCAGAGCCTTGTTGCATGACTTGTAAAACTATTGGCTTATACATATCTCATCTTGCAGGGTCAAGTCCAACTGAGGGGGAGGCGGAGACGACCGTCGAACCCAAGGGAGCGGAAGAAGCGGTACTTGCCGAACCCGAACCGACAGTGGACAACTTTGTCGAGGCCGTGGGGACTGGAGCCGAGATTGAGGAACCTACCGCGGAGAAAGTCATTGATGTCGTACCCGAAGCGGTGGCATATGATATGATTGTCTCGACCGAGCCGAAGGCGGTAGAGGGCGAGGTACTTGAGGCTGGGGACCTCGTGGTGCCGGTGGACGGGGCAGCTGTAATCGCTGATCCTGAGGGAGCAGCAGGTGAGGCGGCTATGATTCCTGAGGACGAGCTAGGCGCTCCTTCTCAGGAATCTGGCAATGTTCCTATCTTGGCCCTCCCTGTCTATGGTTCCCCACCGCCTGCAGAGCTTGAGAGCGTAACAACGATTCCCCTTGAATCGGGTGATGAAGCTACAGGCGGTGGTCTTCCGTCAGTGGAGGAGGGGACCGCCTCAGTTTCTGCTGGCAGCTCGTCAGGTAAAAATTTTTTATCGCCAGCATTCCCCCCCTTTTTTTTGTATATATCTTGTGATCTCTTCTAACAAATTTGTTCTTGCAGGTGCGGCCAGTACCGATGCTCCACTGCTCGAGGGGGCACCGTCAACCACTGCTTTGGCGGTAGTCGCCTCTCCGTCTTCCCTTGTGCCGTCACGGATGTTGGAAGGTATGGATTTACGACTCATGCATTAATCTTTCGAAAATGCAGCTTTTGTACTAACGTTACACCATTGTGCCTTTGCAGGAGTGCTTTTTGATCACTTGTATCAAGTGTTGCTCCCGCACTTTTCTTTCCCGTCCGAACTCGCTTCTCCTTCTAGTGGCGCCGGTAATATCTTTATTTACTCCTTTTTTTTTTTATAGCAATGGGATGATTTCTGACTTTTCCTTTTCTTTATTGTAGTGCCACAAATCGAAGGAGGGGATGTAAGCCCTGTCGCGCTACCGGCCCTTCCGGCTCTGCCGTCCGTTGCTGCTGGTATAGTAGATCTCCTTTTTGGTAATCCTTTAACATCTTTTGAACCATCGCTTAACCCTGTTTTGTTTTGCAGCTATCGTTCCGGTTCCGGTCCCCTTCGAGGCTCGCGTCCTTTTACCGGCAGGCCCCTTTCTGAGACGTCCGTCTTCAAAGGGTGCGGTGATGAGTCTAGGCATGCTGAGCGGGTATATTGAAGAGCTCAGCATGGACGCCCTCCCTTCTGCTGTCGATTTCGCTGCGGATGTTAACCCAATGTTAGCGGCGCTCGTAACTTTTCATGACGAGGGCGTCGTTGAATCTTGGGTTAACCACTGCAGGGAGATCGAGGCCTGCTTGTATCGGCTGGAGTTGACGCGCCCTGCTCCCGAAGTTTTAGCTCTGACCGCCCAACGCACAACTTGGCTCGAGCAAAGCACTTCGCACTCCCGCCACTTGGAGCAAGAAGCAGCTCGGAGACTAAGGGAATGCCAAAAGACCTCAAACGAAACGGCCCATCTGCGCACTGAGGTTGAGGCAAATGCTGCCCAAGTGAAGACTATCTTTGAGGGTCTCTTGGAGCGCATCTCCCACGGGCTAAATTTAAAGAGGAAGCTTGACGTGGCTGAGCGCCATATCCCAAGTCGGGAGGCTGCTTATCAGGGCGTGAGGGAGCAGCTTGCAGTGGTCTTGCGGCAACGGGCCCAAGTGGAGGCAGAGTTGACGGCGGTAGCCGAGCAGGAGAAGGCGTGGAAGGAGGTATGCGAGCAGTTGCTACATCTGTGCAAGACGCTTCCTTCTCCATAATTCTCCTTGTATCATTTGTCTTTGTAAAGTATATATTTTATTTTTTAGCACAATGTATCCTGTACTCAATCAAATTTTATGAATAAAAGATACACATTTTGTAATGTCTTGTGTCATTTCTCCATTTTTCCTTTTTTTTTATTATCAGTGCGCCACCTTAATAATCGTAATTGACAGACGATTGGGATAAGTATCCCGACCTTCTTAAGAAATAACGATGGCTTAGGCCGCAGGTTCAGATCTGCTGCCTAAGACTTTTCAACTCTATAAGCCGTGAGGGTCTCATAGAGACTTTTCTCCCTATGGATCGAGAGGATCTCGCAGGTGAATTTTCTCCTTAGGAATCGTGAGGATTCCTAAGTGTGGTTTTCTCTCATAAGTCGAAAGGATCCTATAAGAGAATTTCTCCCTCTTGCGAGTCGAGAGGGCTCGTAAGCGGTTGTTTCCCTCTTTGTCGAGAATCGATTTCAGAGAGTGAGATCCGTGGATAGTATGCAAGAGACCATTTAGGATTGACTTGCAGGATCCCATTGCCCCTCTTACGTGTCGAACAGGCTCGCAAGCGGTTGTTTCCCTCTTTGTCGAGAATCGACTTCAGAGAGTGAGATCCGTGGATAGTATGCAAGAGACCATTTAGGATTGACTTGCAGGATCCCATTGTTCAGGAAGCAAGTTTTTGAATCCTTACTGCCCGAGATATGAGTCAGAGAAGCTCTCGTCACGGAGTGTTTGTATCCGTGAGTTGAGAAGTTTTGCGAGGGATTATTTGTTTCCCAAGCACCAAGGATTATTTGTGTCCTTGGTGTTTGAAGCGAATCGATGGTTCCTACGGAGGCAATGGTGGCTCTGCGGGTCGACGCGGATCAGAAGACTCTCGTCAAGGAGTGTTTGTATCCGTGAGTTGAGAAGTTTTGCGAGGGATTATTTGTTTCCCAAGCACCAAGGATTATTTGTGTCCTTGGGGTTTGAAACGAATCGAGGGTTCCTACGGAGACACTGGTGGCTCTGCGGGTCGACGCGGATCAGAAGGCTCTCGTCAAGGAGTGTTTGTATCCGTGAGTCGAGGAATTTACTGGGATTATTTGTTTCCCAAGCGCCAAGGATTATTTGTGTCCTTGGGGTTTGAAACGAGTCGATGGTTCCCACGGAGGCGCTGGTGGCTCTGCGAGTCGACGCGGATCAGAAGGCTCTCGTCAAGGAGTGTTTGTATCCGTGAGTCGAGGAATTCGCTGGGATTATTTGTTTCCCAAGCGCCAAGGATTATTTGTGTCCTTGGGGTTTGGAACGAATCGATGGTTCCCACGGAGGCGCTGGTGGCTCTGCGAGTCGACGCGGATCAGAAGGCTCTCGTCAAGGAGTGTTTGCATCCGTGAGTCGAGGAATTTGCTGGGATTATTTGTTTCCCAAGCGCCAAGGATTATTTGTGTCCTTGGGGTTTGATACGAGTCGATGGTTCCCACGGAGGCGCTGGTGGCTCTGCGAGTCGACGCGGATCAGAAGGCTCTCGTCAAGGAGTGTTTGTATCCGTGAGTCGAGGAATTTGCTGGGATTATTTGTTTCCCAAGCGCCAAGGATTATTTGTGTCCTTGGGGTTTGAAACGAGTCGATGGTTCCCACGGAGGCGCTGGTGGCTCTGCGAGTCGACGCGGATCAGAAGGCTCTCGTCAAGGAGTGTTTGTATCCGTGAGTTGAGAAGTTCTTGTTGAAGTCATGGGCTTCTTTGGTGGGAATAAACCGTTGAGGTTTGGCTTTGTCGTTTGACGGAATCCGCTGGGGAAGTATGGTCCCTTCTTTGTTTACGCCCTTGGATTGTATACAGGGATCGATGTGACCTCGACTGTAGGGCCAAAGTTTTATCATTTCTTCTTTTTATTTTATTTTATTTCCGCGATGCTCTATCATTTCAGCTTTTATATCGCGAAGGTCGCGATTGCCCAATCATTTCGGCTATTTTTCGCGGTGCCCAATCATTTCGGCTATTTATTTTATTTTTACCCGCTGCTTTTTATTGCGAGTTGCCTAATCATTTCGGCTATTTCTTCATGCATATGTTTTTACTTGCTGCTTTTTATTGCAAGTCGCCCCATCATTTCGGCTATTTCGTATGCATGTGCGGCCTACTGGCTTTTCGCTGTAAAGCTGAAATTGGACACCGGTTTTGGCATCAGCACCGCTCCAACTGGGATATTGCCAGGAGCGAATCATCATTTGCCTCTGTCGTTGTCGAACAAAGGAGGCTTAGCGACCAGGGTTAGGGTCCTGTCGGCTAAGGCTTTTGACTTCATGAGCCGTAAGGGTCTCACAAAGGTATTTCTCCCTACAAGTCGTGAGGATCTTGTAGGTGTATTTTCTCCTTAGGGATCGTGAGGATTCCTAAGTGTATGTTCCCCTGTAAGTCGTAAGGATCCTACAGGGGGTTTTCTTCTTGTAAATCGAGAGGACTTACAAGGGTTATGCGAACATATCTCCGGTCACGGATGGATCTTGGTTAAGGAAATGTTTATTCGCGCCCGTGGTTGTATACAAGGGTTAATATTGAACCACTTGTAGGGCAACATTGGAAATTTGTGGGGGTTTGCTTAAGCACAGATTTAGGTCTCTGTAACTTAAGACTTTCAAATCCTATGAGTCGTGAGGGTCCCATAAGAGAGTTCTCCTTACGAGTCGTGAGGATCTCGCAAGCGTATTTTCTCCTTAGGAATCGTGGGGATTCCTAAGCGTGTTGTTCCCTTGTGAGTCGTAAGGATCTCACGCGGGTGGTTTCTCCTTACAGGGTCGAGAGGACTCTGTAAGGGTTCTTTAACGAAGTTGCGCCCTTTCAGGTTTTCACAAACATTCGCCGGTAGTCCTGCTGTTTTTACTCACGGAGCCCTTTCGGGTTTTCATCCGTGCCCATCTTGCTTATGGACACACCGTTTTTTTTTTTTTTTTTACAAGGTCGCGCCCTTTCGGGTTTTCACGAACACTCGCCTGTAGCCCTGCTGTTTTTATCCACAGAGCTCTTTCGGGTTTTCATCCGTGCCCTTCTGGCTTATGGACATACCTTTTTTTTTTTTTAAGATGCAGCAGTAGTAGTTTAAAGACGTTTCGGTCTGATATTAGTTTAAGGACATTTCGGTCCAATACTGAGAGGGCTGGCTACTGCTTATAAAGCCTGAGCTTAGGAAGATAGCGAGCGGACATAGTCGTCGTCATCTATTATTGACCTAAACTAAGGCTCGTTAAGCGTAATATTTCTTTAGGAAGCGACCGTTTATTGGCCTGAAAGGCCTTTCACCGTGCATGTCCATGAGTAGATAGGCCCCACCCTGGTAGACCTTATCAATGATGTACGGTCCTTCATAGTTTGGCTCAAACTTTCCCCGCTTGGCGCGATTGGGGATCATGGGCCTTTTGACGACTAGCACGAGTTCGCCTTGGTGGAATGTCCTCGGGCGACTCAATCTTTCATATGAGCGCGTCATCTTTGCTTTATAAGCTTCCAAATTTTGCTGTGCTAGAAGCCGGATTTCATCAAGGGCGTCAAGCTCTTCAAACCGAAGGTGAGCATTTTCTTCGTCCGTCAACTCGTAATGGACTGCCACTCGTAGAGAGGGTAATTCTATCTCGAGGGGGAGCACTGCTTCCGTCCCAAATATCAACGCGTATGGCGTTGTTTTTGTGGCTGTCTTGAACGTCGTTCGATACGCCCAAAGAGCTTCTTGCAGCCTCTCGTGCCAGTCTTTCTTATTTCGGGATACTGTTTTCTTTATGATCTTCGTCAAGGTCTTGTTGAAGGCCTCAGCTAGACCGTTAGCTCGCGGGTTATAAACCGAGGAATATCTCCAGTCTATATTGTGCTGCTGTGCGAAGCGGCTAATCTTATGACTTCGGTAGGCTGGCCCATTGTCAGAGATAATCCTTCTTGGGGTTCCAAATCGGTATATGACATGCGTTTTGAAGAAATGGAGGATGTTCTCCGTTTTTACTTCCCTCAACGGTACCGCTTCTGCCCATTTGGAGAAGTAATCAGTCGTTGCCAAGATGAAACGATGTCCCTTTGACGACGCTGGTTCGATGGGGCCGACTATGTCGGTTCCCCACATTTCGAATGGCCAACTAGCCACTGTTGGATGCAATGGATTGGGATGCTGATGGATAAAGTCCCCATGAATTTGACATGAATGACATTGCCTCGCGTATTCTAGGCAATCCTGCATCATCGTGGGCCAGTAGTAGCCCATCCGCTTTATCTTTAACTTCATCTTCGGGCCTGCTTGGTGGGAACCGCAGAGTCCGTCGTGAACTTCTTGGATGACCCTTCTCGCTTCATCAGGTCCTAAGCATCTCAACCACAGAGAATCGAATGACCTCTTGTACAAAGTATCATTGACGAAGGCGAAAGACAGAGCTCGTTTCGTGAGCTGATGTCTTGTGGACGCTTCTTCAGGTATTCGGTGGAACTTGAAGTAATCTATGAAAACTTCTCTCCAGTCTTCGGTCTTCCCATGGTCTTTTATTTGTAGGGTCGTCTCCTCGTTCGCTCCTTTTTCTTCAGACGATTCTGGAGATACTTCCGCTGGGGCAAACACTCGACGGCTTTGTACCACGATTCTAACGTCGTCGAGGTTCTCGTCAGCCAGTTCTTTAGCAAGTTTGGCTAGTGCGTCCGCTTTGCTGTTTTCCGCTCGCGGTATGCTCTCCAAAGTGTAGGAGGGAATTTGGGTTAGCAGTTGCTGCACTTTTTCACCGTATTTTACCAATTCCGGTTTACATGTTTGGTAATTGCCGTTTACTTGACTGACGACCAGTTGGGAGTCCCCGTATATGAGGAGGCTCTCAATCCCCATATCGATGGCGATCTCGAGGCCTGCTATCAAAGCCTCATATTCAGCCTCATTATTCGTTCTCGGCTCCGTCAAGGAGAAGGCGAAGCGCATTATCCCTCCTTGTGGAGTCACAAAGATGAGTCCTACTCCCGATTTGATCATTGGCGTACTTTGTTTGTGCTTTTTCATAGAAGATGCTCCATCGAAATAAAGCTCCCAACGGCTATCACCACTGTCGATTGTGTCAAACGCGTGTCTGTCTGGCAAATCGCAATTTAAAGGAGAGTCGGCAGGTATGGGATGCTCAGCGAAGAAGTCGGCGATGGCCTGGCCTTTTACCGCCTTGAGAGGTTGATATGTTATCGAAAATTCCATCAAGAGCAGGGCCCATTTAGCGAGTCGTCCCGTCAAGATGGCTTTTGACATTAGATATTTGAGAGGGTCCACTTTTGAAATCAGACGGACCTCGTGGGCCAACGCATAGTGCCTAAGCTTTGTTATTGCGAAGATCAATGCCAGGCAGTGTTTTTCAATGGGAGAATAGTTGCTTTCTGCCCCCAGCAGAACTCGGCTTAGGTAGTAGAGTGCTCTTTCTTTTCCTTGATCGTTCTCTTGTGCCTATAATGCGCCTAAGGAACCTTCGAGGGCGGTTGTATAAAGAATGAGAGGCTTCCCCTTAACCGGAGCGGCCAGCACGGGTGGGTTCTGCAGGTATTGCTTGATCTCATCCAGTGCGCCTTGGCATTTTTGATCCCAAACGAATGGGGTTCCCTTCTTCATCTGGTGACTATAAGGACGGCACTTTCCTGAAAGGTTAGCTATAAATCGCCTTATATACGCGAGCTTCCCTTGGAGAGACCGCAGCTGTTTGAGAGTCCTCGGCGGAGGCATTTCCATGATCGCTTTAATCTTCGACGGATCTATTTCAATACCCCGGTGTCGAACGACGAATCCTAGGAATTTGCCCGAGGAAACCCCGAACGCACATTTAAGAGGATTCATCTTCAAGTTGTATTGCCGAAGGCGTTGAAACACGATCTTCAAATGCTCGAGATGTTCCTCGTATGATTTGCTTTTAACCACGAGATCGTCGATATAGCATTCAACGATTTCATGTATGAGGTCGTCGAAGATCTTTGTCATGGCCCTCTGATAAGTAGCACCGGCGTTCTTCAAACCGAAGGGCATCACTTTGTAACAAAATATACCAAGAGGAGTCCTGAAGGCTGTGTGCTTCTGGTCTTCGGGATGCATTTTTATCTGGTTATACCCCGACGAGCCATCCATGAAGGAGAAAACCTCATGAGTGGATGTGTTGTCTATCATAAGTTCAGTGACTGGCACTGGGAAATCATCTTTTGGGCAGGCTTTATTAAGATCCCGAAAGTCTACGCATATGCGCACTGTCCCATTTTTCTTCATTACTGGGACGATGTTGGCAATCCATTCAGGGTACTGAACTTCCTGAATGAAGCCAGAGTCGATTAACTTTTTGACTTCGGTATTTATGCTCATCTCAAGCTCGAGTCGCATTCTTCTCGGCGTCTGTTTGATCGGCTTGACGTCTGGGGATATTGCTAGTCTATGTACGGCAACTTCTGGATCTAGTCCCGGCATCTCGGAATAGTTCCATGCGAAGCAATCTTTATGCTGCACAAGGACGTCTTTTAACGCAGCCACCTTTTCTTCAGACAGCAGCTCGCTGACGAATGTTGGTCGCGGATCATTTTCCGTCCCCAACTCAATTTTCTTGAGATTATCTGCAGTGGTGTGGATTCCATCCTCCAGTTCTTTCGGAGCTGGGGGAAACTCTGAGATCACCTCATCGCTGCCGCTTTCAAAGCACCAAGGAAGGTTGTTCATATCGTCGGACCCTTCTTTTAATATTGTTATCACATGACAGGTGTGACTTTTCTGCCCACTCCGATGTGGAACTGGTTTTTCTTTCGCGGTTTCGGGCTCGTGCTTCTGTGGTGGTGCTACCCTCCAGTTATCAGACAACGCGAACTTGCCAAGCTGATATTGATCTTCGACCCAATTCTTGAAGGTGAAGCAATCTTCGAGCGGATGCCCTATTACTCGATGGTAAAAGCAATACTTTGGGTTGGAGACTTCGCCTGCTTGCTCAGGGTGTTTAGACTCTGGCAGAGTAAGCATTCGATGTTTCAGAGCAAGCTCAAGTATTTTCCTTGTTTTGTTCTGAGGAAATGAGTATACTCGACCCATTTTCCTCATGATGGCTTGGTCAACAACGCTCGACTCTCGGATGCGTGGCTTCTTAGCTTTGCTTTGTGGTTGTCGAGCGCTTCTCTTGCCTTTCAACTTATTTCTGCCTTCGAGTCGAACCTTCTTCATAGCAGGTTGACAAGGAGCGGCGTTTTCGTCTTTCATTGCCCGCTGAAGGAGGCGCCGTGTCTTGGCCTTCTCATAGATTGCCATTTCACGATCATGATCATCTCGGGATTCTCGACTGGCATCCCTTGTAGGTTTGCTCATTTGGCCTTCAGACGATGGGTTAGGAGGTCTTGCATCGGGAACTTTTACCGATTCCGGATTAGTGTCTTCCCAGTGAGCGTCTGCTTCTTCATCAAAGTCATACATGACATAACAGCTGTTTATTAGCTCACGTTTCTTTGAGCGAATATACCCGAGTCCTTTCGTCTCCGTTCTCCCGTTAGGCAGTTTGCACTGAGTCCCGGGAACGCTCCAGACCTTGTCATAGAATTTGGCTTTTCTAGTGGTCTGTGTGAAGGACATCCTTTGGCGTTTCAGCAGTTTCTTCAAACCTTCGGTATAATACCTGGGAAGACGGATAGGCTGGAGCCTGTCGAGCGTGGGATCCGCGCCGTGCCAAATTTCCTTTTCCACCTTGTTTTCTTCAGAACGGTAGAATAGGATTGCTTTCTCGCCTTTTCGTCCGGGAGGGATATAGAATGTCTGCAATTCTTCTACGCTGTTGGTGTCGAGTGCATCCAGTTCTTTGTAATGTTCAAGCGGCACCATGGTTATCTGTAGACTTCGCTCTTCATCGGCAGAAGCCCGTATCGAAGGCCGAGCAGGGAATACAGCATGAACTTCATCCTCTGAGTCACTACCGAAGATCAATGAAGGAACAGATGGTCCTGGCCTGGTGGACCGGGACGGACCTGAATAAATTATATCCTCCTCCTCCTCGGTGTCACTGCCGAAGACAGGGATGGTTGCGTTAGTTTTGTTCTCCGGTTTGTGACACCTTTCCGTGTCTTCGAAACTCGGTAGGAAGTATTTGGCATCTTCATACTTGCGAACTTCGTTCACGGAAAACGGATTCAACTCTCCTGCCACTGTGTACTCGAGGCCGTCCCTAGAATACTTCATGCACTGATGCTGTGTAGAAGGGATGATGTTGTATTCGTGTAGCCATGGTCGGCCGAGCAGAGCATTGTAGCACGTCTTGGCGTCTATAACATGGAACTTGATGTCTGTGACGAGCACCCCGAAGCGTAGCGTCAATATCACAGATCCAAGAGTCTTTGAGGATTGAGAGTCGAAACCGGAGATGGTGATTTTGTCCCGGGCGAGGTGTTGGACACTCATGCAAATCTCCTTTAACACTCGCACATTGAGTAAATTGACAGACGATCCGTTATCGACCAAGATTTTTCCTATCTTTATGTCATGGCAGTATCCTGAAACATAAAGTGGGCGATTGTGCTCACACGTTCCGAGGAGAAGGTCTTCATCACCAAAAGCAACGTCGGCTGTGTGCACCTCTTCCAATTCATCCTTCATCTTTTGTTCGGCTAGGAAAGCCTGGAATTGGTCCGGATCTTGTAGGGCCTTAATCAAAGAATCCCTCGCTTCTTTCGATAGCAATAGGGCATCGAGAATGCTGAGTTGTGAGGGTAGCTTTCTCAGATGCGCCAAGACATTGTAATCTACTTTATTCCTTCTTGGGGGATTCTTGGCGGTTAACTCTTCCGCAACTTGGTCATCCAAAGCGATGTCTTCAGAGACCTTCTCTTTCCCTTTGTCTTTTCTGTTCAAGGGTCCGAGGTTCTTTTCGGGTAATGTTCGATTGCGAAGCTGTATATTCTCGCAGGCCTTCGGTCCTTTTTCTTTTCCCGAAGTGGATTCTTCGAAGAGAGGGCCAAGCTCTAGCTCTTCATCGGAGTCGCTCCCAAATGTAGGCACTTGTGACCCGGTAGTGTTAACCATGTGACAATTGCCGGCAGTTCTTTCAAGTTCTTTAGTCGTATTTCTTTGCTCTCGGCGAATTTTACGTTTTTCCCGTTTAAATTGTTGTCGATCAGCGACGTATCCTTGCCACCATCCATTGAAAGCTTTGCAATCTTGGGTGGAATGCGAGACCTTCTGATGGTATAAGCAATAAGAGGGGTGCATTTCTACCACGCCAGTAACTTTTTCTTCAGAGGGTGGTAGCTTCATGCCCATCGATATGGCCTTAGCAAATTTCTTTTTTATCTTGAATTGGCTTTTGTCAGCGGTGGAGGCATTTTGCTCCAACGGGATCATTTCGGCTCCTTCCTCAAGTCGCTGACGCTTGGCCCTTTCGAATATAGCCGTCTCGCGCTCTCGATCAGCCTTGCTTTTCAACCGAGCTTCATTAAGAAACGCATTAATCATTTCAACCGGTAACCCTGGGGTTCCTGATTCGGCATTTGCCCCCAGCGTTTCAGTGCCAGAAGTCCCTTCATCGTTCATGGTCGAATGGGAAATCATATGACAGCTTGCTACATATTTGTCAGATTCATCCGATGAACTTTCCTCCTCATCTTCTTTTTGGAAGACGTGATCAAGGAAATCTTGGAGCGTGATGGGAGTTCGCGCCTTTTGGTTATATTCATCCAGCGCATCGATTTGCTTTTGTAAGTCCGTGCGCTTGTCGCCAGGCTTCACGGGCTTCTTAGATTTCTTCTTCTTCTTTTTCGAAGATTTTGACGGTTGGCTACGAACGCTTGAACTACCACCATCGGTCTTCGGAGTCGGTCGTGGCTTCAACATCCCTTCAATAACCTGTGGTTCCAAGGGGTTCTTCCACTTGACCGCTGGGCAGGTTTGAAGATCATTTAGCATTCTCCTCGTTTTGGCTGATAATACAACCTCCCAGGGAGTTTCTTCAATAACGGAGCATGTTGCCCCCGGCGTATTCGTCCCCTTAGAGGTGTGGGGCTGCGGAGGATTCACCTTCCATTTGTCGGATAGCGCAAATTTGCCCTGACGGTACTGGTTCTCGAGCCAATTCTTGAAAACGTAGCAATCCTCAATTGGATGGCCTAGCACTCGATGATAAGGGCAGTAATTGGGCTCGTTGACGTCACTCGGTTGTGACGGACGTTTTGGGTCTGGCAGATTTATGAGCCTATTGCGCAATGCCAGCTCAAATAGCCTCCTTGTTTTATCACGGGGGAAGGAGTAAGCACGTCCCATCCTGTCTTCAAGGGGTACGTATGGGCGCGTATTGTTTGGACGAGCAGCCGGCTTCGAGTCGCTCGGCTGTTGTTGGGCATTGGCGACGATGATCGCTTTTCTCTTTCCTTTATCGTTTCGGGGGTCCGGCTTCGGGAGAGGGGGTTTATGGCCCATCTGGTCCATCTGCGCTAATTTGTCGATCAAAGCCTGAAAGGAAGTCGGCTTGAAGAACATCATGAACTGCGAGATGGTTGCCTGTGGATCAAGCGTTCCAACAAACATCCCCACCGCTGGCGCTTCTTCTATGCGTTGTTCACACTTAGACCATAGATTACGCCACCGTATAGCGTATTGAACCCACGTCTCGCCGGGCTTTACCCTGGCGTTAATCAGCGCCGTCATCGGAGTACGCTCGCTGGCGCTTGCAAAACGTTGGGTGAAGAGCAGCTCCATCTCCGCAAAGGTTTTAATAGAGTCGTTGGGGAGCTTGGAATACCACTCGAAAGCCGTGTCTGATAAGCTTCCAACGAATTGGCGCAGCAAGAGTTTGTCGTCGCCTCCAGTGTTACCACACAGCGCCCTGAACTGGGCAACATGTTGATGGGGGTTGCCGGTCCCCTTATAGACATGAAATTTAGGAATCGTGTAACCTGGCGGGTACTTGATTTGGTCGTACCATCCCGGATATGGGCGCCCCGTTTTCACGATCTGACCGGCTGCTTCAACCGCCTGATGCACTCGTATTTGTTGAGCAATATATTCATCCAAGTCAGCTTTTGATATGGTATCCTCTTTAGCTGCGGACAGAGCCGGTGGAGGATTCGATGTCTCTCCCCTATCATCTTCGAGAATGATTGGGGGATCTCCAGCAGGTGGATCTGGTTGAATCATCATACCCACCACATCCTGGAACAGGAGGGCCATTTTCTTTATGTTGGCCGCCTGTTCTGCAGCCTCTTTATCTCTTTTTTCCAGTATCCGGCGGAGGAACTCAGCGTCGGTCTCCTCCTCTTGGCGTTCATCTAAGGACGTCTCAGGATTCTCTTTTGGCCCCGTGAGTGCAGCCATTGTAGTCATCATCTCCTGGAGCTTTTGTTGCTGCTCCTGAGACCTGGTCACTGACCGGGTAAGCGGTCAGTGACCCGTAGAAGTACGACTTTCTTCTTTTCCTGAAGCCATATAGATTGTATGAACTGTTATGCCCCCTGACTTGGGGCGTTTAGGTTCACCACTGTTAACTCTTGCTGCTGTTGCGGGAGCTTTCTCTGGCCTCCTTCTTTTGTAGACCTTTGAGGTTGAAGGAGCCGTTGAAGCGGGCATTCTAGCATTTGTTGCCCCCTGCTGTTTAATGGGGCAGTTTTTGTTACTCTCCACCTTCGCCTTCTTCTGGTGATGCAAGTGGTCCGGATCGATCACAGAGTTTTGAACCCTGCGCCATACTTTATAAACTTTTGATGACAGCCGTTGAGGGGGCTGTTCCTGTTTCGTCTCCGGAGCTTTTTCCATGGGTGGAGGAGACCTTTTCAATGTAGCAACCGGGGAGTTCTTTCTCACCTTCCTTAGCAATTCAAAGCTGTTCCCAGTTGGAACAGCAGCGTTGACCTCCGCCACTGGAGCAGGCGGGGTTAGTCCTGAAGGGGAGTTGCCTCCTGCTTTCCTTATTCGCCGCCAATGGCGACGTCGCGCACGACGAGCCATTGGGACTGGCTCAGATATCGGGACAGTTTCTTGTTGCCCCTTGTTTGGGAGCGGGGCAACTGCCGGTGTCAGCCTATCAAAGACTGATGCTTTTTGATCAGCTGAAGGAGGAGTAGGAACCGTCAATCTTGTGAAGACTGACTTTCTGATAGGAGAAGCTGCTTCAACGACTTCTGAAGCTGTGGCCGTTGCCCTCTTTGGGACAGCCACTTTATGATCCTGACCTAGCCTGGTGAAAACAGAGGCTGTCAGCTTAGTACCGGGCGACCCGTTGACAGGGGTCGTAGCAGCAGCGAGCCGGTCGAATACCGACTTCTTGTTCGCTTCTGGTGCGGATATCGGCGTAGAGAAGCTTGCAGGGGAGACCATGGTCCCGAAAAATAGGCCGGTGGTGGCCTGGGTCACCTGCTCTACCGGCAGAGTAAGGAAAGAGGCCGCTTGGGGCCCATATGTTACACCTCTCGGTGAGGTGGAACGTCCGCTGCAATGGCATTTCGAGCAGTTGGTGGCCATTGAATCTTGAGTTCTGCGCCAGACAAAAGACCAAATCTTAGCAACTTGAAATTCGAGGACAACCATTTAACAAACCGCGATTGGTTCGCGAAGACGACACACGAAGTGTGGAGTGGAAAGAGGAAAAGGTCCCACCGGGCGTGCCAGAATCTGTTCCCCTCCGAACGGCGGCCTGCGACGTCGGGACGTCACGTGCCTGAGGTTCGGGGCAGATGCTATTTGGTTTTATCCGTCTATCTCTCCGAAGATGCCAAGTTGATTTATGGCACCGAGTATCGGAGGTTTAGACGGATGCGGCCGATGTAGCAGACTTTGTCAGATTCCCCCTCAGGGTGAGGGGTTTTTGATTGTGGGGACGCTCTTCCCTGCAGGCGCAAGCCCCTGCAGTTAATTACGCTATCGCGTTGCGATAACAACTTTCTCCTTCTCCAGAATTTCACTTCGTGTCGTGTATATTTATTTTGTTTGTGGTTGCCCGTGGATTGTATACGGAGACTTAGTGATGTCGTCGCCCGTAGGACGTGGATTAGTCCAAATCCGTGTTTGCTTAGATTTGAGTTTGGTGTTTTTTAGTTTAAGGATGCATTAGCCGCGTTGCGGCTAAGATCAACTTAAACGTTCATCAAGGATACGCTAGTCCTGTTTTGGACTAAGGTCGACCTGACGTAGTGATTGATTTAATTATCCGGCCGTCGGGACTCGTCACTTCTCTGACGTCATTGAGGGATTACAACGACATACGTCTGAGGAGTTCCGAGATGTACCCTTGAACCAAAGTTGGTTTGGGATTTTATTGTTTATTTAGATGTCTAAGGACACGTCAACCGTATTTGGGGTTAAGATCAACTTAGACGGGACCGTTTAGATCCGACAAAAGAGCATCTGGGCTCTATTGTGCCAATTTAAAGACGTGGCGGTCCATTGCCAGTTTTAGGGACGTGGTGGTCCATTATTAGTTTAGGGACGTTTCGGTCCGTCGCCAGTTTAGGGACGTAGTGGTCCATTATTAGTTTAGGGACGTTTCGGTCCGTCGCCAGTTTAGGGACGTAGTGGTCCATTATTAGTTTAGGGACGTTTCGGTCCGATATTAGTTTAAGGACGTTTCGGTCCGTCATTAGTTTAGGGACGTTTCGGTCCGATATTAGTTTAAGGACGTCTCGGTCCATCACTAGTTTAGGGACGTTTCGGTCCGATATTAGTTTAAGGACGTTTCGGTCCGATTTTAGATGAGTGGTCGTTGGGACTCGTCGCCTCTTTGACGTCGTTGAGGAATTACAACGACTGATGTCAAAGGAGTTCGGAGATGTACCCTCGAACCGGTCGTGACTTAATTTGTGAGAGGCATTTAATTTAAGGACTTACAGCCAAGATTGGGTTAAGTCCAAATTTTATCTTAGGCTTTGCCTGATTAGAAGAATCAATCTAAACAGGGCTTTGCCCCTTTCATTATTTTGCAAGTCTGATCTGGGCCAGGCCCTTTTAATTAATGAGTTACAAGAACTCAGGAATTCTCCAAACAGGGCCTTGCCCTTTTTATTTTTTCTGCAATTGGGCTAGGCCCTTTTAAATAATGAGTTTCAGAAATTCAAAAGGTTCTTACAAACAGAGCTTTGCCCTTTTATTGTTCTGTAATTTAATTTGGGCCAGGCCCATTTGAATAACGAGTCTGCAGAAACTCAGGAATTTTTCCAAACAGGGCCTTGCCCTTTTATTATTTCAATTTAATTTGGGCCGGGCCCAAAACAAGGGGTTGCAGAAACCCTAGAAATCTTCAGATTGAAGAAACACAAGTGCATGGCACTTTTGATTTGAATTTGGATCAAAGGAAAACAAGTTCTTGTTTTTTCCTGATCATACAGAACCGAGGGTTCATGTTAAGTGCAAGGCACTATTTATTATTATTTTCTTTTTTTAGAACCAAGGGTTCATATCAAGTGCAAGGCACTATTTATTATTCTTTTATTTTAGAACCAAGGGTTCATATCAAGTGCAAGGTACTATTTATTATTCTTTTATTTTCTGTTCTTCAGAAATTTTTACCTTCTTTTTTTTGTTCTTGATTATTCTTCAAGAGCTCTCTTTTTTTTTTAGAAGTTTTTTTTTTCTCTCGATGATGATTGATTCTCTGATGCCTTTGAATGAGGTCTGGGGTCTTATTTATAGTGCCCACCAATTTGTTGGATTTGTTAACAAAATCTTTCCTGAATAATTTTGGGAATTTTCCCACCATTGGATCTCTAATCCGAGGGTTCTTGTTTTACAGGAGAACAGAAAAGATTTATTTAAATCTTCATTCAGTTGCTGCGCAACTTACCAGCGTGTGACACGTGTCACGCATCCGCGCGCTTGCGCAGTTGCGGTTGCGCGACTGCGCAGACACGTGTCGCGCATCTGAGCGCTTGCGCAGTTACAATTGCGCAACTGCGCAAACACGTGTCACGCATCTGTGCGCTTGCGCAAACACGTGTCACGTATCTGTGCGCTTGCGCAGCTGCGACTGCGCAACTGCGCAGACAGGTGTCACGCATCTGTGCGCTTGCGTAAACACGTGTTGCAAATCGGTGCGTTTGCGCAGCTGTGATTGCGCAACTGCGCAGACACGTGTCACGCATCCGTGCGCTTGCGCAGACACGTGTCGCGCATCCGTGCGCTTGCGCAGTTGCGATTGCGCAACTGCGCAGACACTGTCACGCATCCGTGCGCTTGCGCAGACACGTGTCGCGCATCCGTGCGCTTGCGCAGTTGCGATTGCACAACTGCGCAGACACGTGTCGTACATCCATGCGCTTGCGCAGACACGTGTTGCGCTGCCATGCATTTGCGCAGTTTAAGTCTTAATTTTGTTTTCTGAAGAGCCTTGCTCTGATGGGACGCTCTGTCTCGGGCGTTAAGCCGCCGAATCAGCTTCTGCCATGTGGCAAATTGCGCGCTGCGCACGGAAACCGAAGCGTTGCTTCAAATTTTGAATTTTCAAAATTCAGTAGAGCCTTGCTCTGATTGGGGGAAACAGATCCGAACAACAAGCACAAACAGTTCGTGGGGGTAAAGCAGGGGCAGGAGAAGACGATGAGATTTTGGTCTCAATGGCTTCTAGCTTTTTCATAAGTGCGGCCATCTCAGCCTTCATAGCAATCGACATATCTACTTGATGTATGCTTTCCCTAGATTGACCAATAGAAGAAGATGAGGCGGTCTTTGTGCTTTCCCACTGAATTGTTTGTTCACTAAGATCCTCGAGAAACTGCCATGCTTCCTCACTAGATTTTGTTAGAAAGTGACCTTGACGAATGGTTTCTAGCAACTGCTTCGTTGCCGGGTTCAATTCCTCGTATAATGTTTGGCAAAGTTGCCAATTTTCGATCTCATGGTGAGAGCATTGAACAAGTAGGTCCTTGAATCTTTCAAAACACTTCCAAAATGGTTCAGAAGGAAGCTGGGCAAATTGTATAATCTCATTGCGAATTCTCACGGTCTTGTGATGAGGATAAAACTTTTTAAGAAAAGCTTTAACAAACTCGTCCCAATTTCTAATTGAATGTGATGCTGTGCTGTATAGCCACTTCTCGGCTAAGTCACATAAGGTGAAAGGAATGGCCCTTAGCCTTATAGCGTCATCACTTAATTGGGTTGTTTTCATCATGGCGCAAACGTTTTGGAATTTATTGATAAAGATATAGGCATCTTCGGATTCCAATCCATGAAATTTTGGCAGCATATTGATGAAGTGGGGTTTTATTTCAAAATTGTCCCCATTTGCCGGTGGGAGTGAAAGACAGGTAGGTAAAGAGGTGCGGACAGGGTAGAAGAGATCCTGGAGTGCGATTCGTTGGGGCGCTACAACAGGCGGGAGATTCGGGTTATTCGCACCTAACGGAGGTGGAATCAGTCCCGTGGGTAAGGTTTGTTGGGATTATATCCCGACATACCTTCGGAAGAAGAATTTGAAGGTGGAGGTAAGGAGGTGGACGGAATTTCGACTTCGGAGTCGAAAGGTTCGTCGGTCGGTACCAACGAAACACGGACTAATCGGGCGCTAGTGTCCCTAGTCCAAAGTGACATACACTAAAGAGGTAGTATAGTCAAAAAGGTGAAAGACAGAATGTGGAGGTAGAAAAATGTCAATGAGAGGAAGTGGTGTAAGTGAAGTGCAAAGATTTCTCTAGCGACAAGTTGCAAGTTTTTGAAAAGATTTTTCCTTTTGCTTTTTATGTGGAGCTTTTGCAAAAAGATTTTTGAAAAGAGACTTATGACACAAATGCAATCAACCACAAATGCACAATCAGGCCTAGATCTAGGGTCACCTAGGTCAGCTAGACTGCTCCTAATTGTTCCAAAGGGCTAGAAATTGGATCTCAAACCGTCTCTTCACCGCCAATTGCGGCCAGGTAAGTGCCAGGTAAGTGGGAGGCTCCCCGCTACAAGTAGCGGTCCTAATTAAGTAACCACTTGACTTAGACACACTTGCCTAGACACCGCAAAGTCAGGTTAGGATAAACGGTCGATGCCTATAACTAGTCCTCTGTCCTATTGAGCGCGAAGTCCTTAGGGCCGAGTCTAATCTTTTTTAATTAAATATGGTCAATGCAAATGCCTTATGTGATTTCTGGGGTCCTGAGAAGGGTGATGAAATCCCCACCCAATCTGAATTGGTCAAAAGCCCCTTAAAGTCCGATTAAAGATATGTAAAACAGTAAATCACTTGCAATAAATCTTTTTAAATGATTTTTAGCGCGGCGCAAAGAATCCTGCAGGAAATCAATTATTGGAAGGGGGAAGATTTTTAAGCGCAAAGAATCCTGCAGAAGATTTGACAAAAAGATATATGGGGATTTGCAGAGAGGGGGAAGAGGAATCAAACAGTGAATTTTCGTGCGCTGACATGGCTGGGGGGCCGCGGTTCCTCGGCGGAATGAGGGTTTTCGCGGCGGGTTAGCAGCGGTACGGAGGCTTCAGGTCTCCAAAAAAATTGTGATGTTCTTCTTTTCCAACCCCTTTCTGTTCTGATGTATCTTTTTCTGTTTCGCACTCTGAATTTTTCTAGATCCGTCGATCCTGCAGAGATTCACAAAAAAAATACCCTTCAAACAGTAAATGATAAAATTTTTATATTTTTGATTTTTTAAATTTTTATGATTTTTTTTATTTTATATTAAACCGAAATTACAAAAAGGAAATATTACGCCATCCCCGACAACGGCGCCATTTGATTTGTAGACGTTTTATTGATCAAAAATATATTACCGCAATCAAGAAGGCGTCGCTTGGTAGCTAGCCGGTGAGTACGGGTCGGTCCACAGGGATGTTGTGAATTTCCTAATCGCTCTTACGAGTTAATTCCGATGGGCGTCGGATTGATTTAATCTAAAAACTGAATTAATCTAGATCTAAATCTTGCTAGGGTTAGGTCTAGGTTAAGTTTGGAAAGTCTATAAATCTCACCGCTTTCTATACCCATATTAAGATCTTATTAGGAGTTATGGTAATTATTAATAAAGGGGATTAGAATCATTTGGAAAGATGTTTCTTCCTCTAGGTTCTTGTCCTTCCTTTATCAATCCTTACCCTAACCTCCATGGAAAACACGCGCAACCGGGCCTTTATACTACGGTGTCACCGCTACCTCGCGGGATAGGGTGCCATAGGGAGCGGTATGTGCATGTATGCATAGAGTCCTATTAATTATATGTGATGGGCAAGAAAGGGATGAGAGATCTTCATCTTTCAAACCTTTCCCCAAAGCTAACCCTAACAAGCGAGGAGACTACTCACTCATTAGGGAATTGAATAACATTTATCTAGGGCAGAGAATAAAAGATCTAACTATCTAATTAGGGCAAGAAATTAAATTTAACTAGGGCAAGGAATTAAATTTATCTAGGGCAAGAAAAATAAATTAAGAACTTACAAATTGATGCTCTTCAAAGAAATCTGAATTTTATTAATGAAGGGAGGCATAAACTAATACAATGATTTGGGCTTCTATTTATAGGACATAGAAACCCTAGGTTACAATTGACCCGCATGTTTGCATTTACCAAATACACCTAGGTTGAATAGTCAAAGCCGCAACAAATTATGGTAAAAAATTCTTCAACTTTGGGCTCCGAATGGCCGCGGAACCGCGGCCTCAGCATGGGTTGGGCCGCGGTTCCGCGGCCCAATGAAGGAATCACTTGCTCAAATTTAGTATGCTGGTTCTAGGCTATTTGGGCTTCCTGTTTCAGCAGGTCTTTTATCAGATTGGTTTATCGTTCTTTTCCAGATTTTTCAGTGAATAATTGTGGTGGACTTTAACCGTGGCTCCGCGATCTTGGACCTTGCGTTGCCTTGTACTTTATGAACTGTTCTTTGTGTAGGCTTGATCAAGATCTTTCTATTTGTTGGTTGTAGTTCCACTTTTGCATCGTCTTTTATCTTTTTCACTGTTTTAGATCCAAGAACCTGTAACCTGTACTATGTAGCAGACATGGGTCAAAGCACCTGTTTATTTGTAAAATACATAAGAATGGAGAATATAATAATGCAATATTATGGTATGAACATGCCCGCTGCAACGGCCCCTTCGACTTCAACTTCTCAAAAGAGAAGGAGGCCAGAGAAAGCCCCTATGACGTGGCAAACCGTAAAAGCGCTGAATCTAAACACCCTAAGTCTGGGGGCATGATGGTACATACCGTTTATATGGCTTCCAGAAAAGAGGAAAGCCGTGCTTCTACGGGTCATCGACCGCTTACCCGGTCAATAACAAGGGCTCAGGAACAACAACAGCAGAAGCTTCAGGAGATGCTGACTGCAATGGCCGCACTCACTGGGCCAAAAGAAAATCCAGAGACCTCGGAGCAGCGTCGGGAACAAGAAACTGACACCGAGTTCCTCCAAAGAATGCTCGAGAGGAAAGAAAAAGAGGCTGCAGAACAAGCAGCCAATATAAAACGAATGGCTCTCTTGTTCCAAGACATGGCTGGGATGATGTTACAGCCGGAACCTCCAGCTGAAGACCCCCCGATCATCATTGAAGACGACAGAGGGGAGACATCAAACCCTCCTCCGGCTCTTTCAGCAGCCAAAAAGGAAACTATTTCCAAGGTCGCTCTGGATGACTACATTGTTCAGCAAATACGAGCTCACCAGGCGAATGAAGCGGCCGGCCAAGTTGTTAAAACTGGGCGACCATATCCAGGCTGGTATGACCAAATGAAATACCCGCCGGGATATACGATCCCTAAATTTCATGTATACAAGGGGACGGGCAATCCCCACCAGTATGTCGCCTAGTTCAGGGCTCTATATGGCAACACCGGAGGTGATGATAAATTGCTACTTCGCCAATTCATCGACAGCTTGTCGGAGACGGCATTCGAGTGGTATTCTGAGCTTCCAAACGACTCCGTCAAGACTTTCGCAGAAATGGAGCTATTATTCACCCAGCGATTCGCGAGTGCTGGTGAACGCACCCCAATAACGGCATTGATCAATGCCAGGGTGAAGCCAGGTGAAACGTGGGTTCAATACGCAATACGATGGCGGAATCTGTGGTCGAAATGCGAACAGCGCATCGAAGAAGCGCCAGCGGTGAGCATGTTCGTGGGCACTCTTGATCCGCAGGTGACCATCTCCCAATTCATGATGTTCTTCAAGCCGACCACGTTCCAGACCTTGATTGACAAGTTGGCCCAAATGGATTAGATGGGTCATAGACCATCTCCTTCAAAGATGGATCATCGGAATGAAACGGGGAAAGGAAAAGCAACTTTCATCGCCAACACTCAACAACAGCCGAGCAACTTAAAGCCGGTTGTTCGCCAAAACAATATGCATCCATGCCCATCCCTCGAGGAGAGATTAGGACGTTCTTACTCGTTTCCCCAAGATAAAACGAGGAGACTGTTCGAGCTAGCAGTGCGCAACAGACTCATCAATCTGCCAGATCCAAAACGTCCGTTGCAGCCAGACGATGTCAACAATCCTAATTATTGCCCTTACCACAAAGCAGTAAGCCATCCAATCGAAGATTGCTTCGTCTTCAAAGGCTGGATTGAAGACTAATACCAACAAGGCAAGTTCGCATTATCCGAAAATTGGAAGGTGAACCCGCCACAACCTCACGCCCCTAAAAAAGTGGACGTGCCGGGGGCATCGTGCTCATTCATAAGGGAAGCTCCATGGGAAGTTGTTCTTTCGGTAAAGACGAAAAGAATGCTGAAGGATCTCCAAACGTGCCCGGCAATCAGGTGGAAAAATCCACTGGAACCCGAGATCGTCGAGGGAATGCTGAAACCGTGCCCAACTACAAAAATTGGTGGTGATAGTCAAAGCGCTCGCACCCAGCCGTTAAAGTCTTCGAAGAAGAAGAAGAAGACCCAAAAGCCCGTGAAGCTTGATAACAAGCGCACGGACCTGCAAAAACGGATTGACGCTCTGGAAGAATATAACCAGAAGGCACGGACCCCGGTCACACTCCAAGAATTTCTCAACAATATCCTTGAGAACGGAGATAACGACAATAACGACAGGGATGACTCGTCAAAAGAACCTAAGGACTATGTGGCAAATTGCCACATGATCTCTCATTCAGCATTAACTAATGAAGAAACGCACTCGGCAATAGAAGACAGCATAAAAGAGCCGGGGCAGGATCGAAGCCAAAACCCTTGGAACCGTCTGACGAGATGATCGACTTGCTACTGAACGAAGCCCGTCAG
Organism: Agapanthus africanus; assembly: GCA_030015575.1. Classification (NCBI taxonomy): domain Eukaryota; kingdom Viridiplantae; phylum Streptophyta; class Magnoliopsida; order Asparagales; family Amaryllidaceae; genus Agapanthus; species Agapanthus africanus. The sequence goes on from JASDDO010000024.1 coordinate 258,791,872, forward strand.
AAAAGCAAAGCCAATCGAAAGCGTGAACTGGCTATATTCGAAAAGGCTAAACACCGACGACTGGAGGAAAAGGTCGAGACACCCCAACTGGAGCAAAGCATCCCTATCGCCAGCAAAAGCAAGCTTAAAGTAAGGAAATGATTCGCTAGGGCCCTGGAAATAGGAATGAAGTTGCCCTCTTTCAAAGGAAATTCCCCTGGCGATATACGTCTTGATGAAGCAGATATACATCCTAACTTCTGCCTATACCATCAGAGGATTGCACACCCTACCGAGGAGTGCATAGCCTTTAAAAACTGGTGGCAGGGATATGTTGCTCATCGACGACACGTTCAACGAGTGAAGCGCAAGGCTCGTCGGGAACAGAAAAGCACGACAGATGAGCGCGAAAGAGCTGCTGGAAACTGTCACATAGCCGACACCAAGGGATCGCAAGTTATCACCTTTAGAAGCGACTCTGACGAAGAAATCGCTCTCAGCCCTCTCTTCAAGGAATCCACCTCCGACACAAAGCATGCGAAGATTTGCGGCAAAATCTAGCTGCGTAATCGTACGTTAATCCATGACCGAAAGGTCGTTAAACTACTACCAACCCGCGGCATCCTCAGGTTGACGTGGTAAAAAAAAACGGTACGTCCACAAGCGAGATGGGCACAGATGAAAACCTAAAAGGGCTCCGTGAGTAAAAAACAGCAGGGCTACCGGCGAGTTTTGTAAAAACCCGAAAGGGCGCAATCTCGTTGAAAGACACTTGCAAGGTCTTTTCGACCTTGTGAGGAGAAACCACCCGCGGGAGATCCTTACGACTCACAAGGGAGCAACACACTTGGGGATCCCCACGATTCCTAAGGAGAAACCACACTTACGAGATCCTCACGACTCTTAAGGAGAACCCTCTTATGAGATCCTCACGGCTCATAAGATTCAAAAGTCTTAAGATACAGGGATCTGAACCCGTTCTTAAGCAGCCATCACAACCTCCAACACAGCCCTACAAGCGGCTCAATGCTGGTCCTTGTATACAATCCACGGGCGCGAATAAACATTTCCCTAACAAAGTCCCATCCGTGACTAGGGAGATGTCTACATGGTGAACAACCCTCGTAAGTCCTCTCGACTTATAAGGAGAAAACACTCTTGTAAGATCTTTACGACTTATAAGAGAACACACACTTAGGAATCCTCACGATTCCTAAAGAGAAAACGCACCTAAGTGATCCTTACGACTCGTAGGGAGAAATACCTTCATGAGACCCTTACGGCTCATGAAGTCAAAAGCCTTAGTCGACAGGATCCTAACCCTGTTCGCTAAGCCACCTTTGTTCGACATCGACGGGGGCAAATGATGATTCGCTCCTGGCAATATCCCAGTTGTAGCAGTGCTGATGCCGAAATCGGTGTCTAATTCCGAGGTTGCAGCAAGAAACTAGCGAGCCACACATGCATACGAAATAACCGAAATGATGGAGCAACTTGCAACAAAATCAGCAAGTAAAAATATATGCATGCAAAATAGCAGAAATGATTAGGCAACTCGCAATAAAAAGTAGCGAGTAAGAATAAAATAAATAGTCGAAATGATTGGGCGCCGCGAAAAATAGCCGAAATGATTGGGCAATCGCGACCTTCGCGATATAAAAGCTGAAATGATAGAGCATCGCGGAAAGAAATAAAAAAATAAATAAATAAAATTTATACCCTACAGGTGATATCACATCAATCCCTGTATACAATCCAGGGGCGCAAACAAAGAAGGAATCACATCTTCCCTCCCCAGGCTTCATCAGAAAACGAAGCCAAATCTCGACGGTGCAGGGATAGCCCAAAGATCATTAACAGCGTTCTTCTCCGTTCCAGTAGGATTCAAACGCTGTAATCAACCCAGGATCTACGGCAAAATCCCTAGTTCCAAGCCTCGACGGTTCACCAACAACCTAGAGACAACCGCGACATTCGTCTCGATACAGCAGACGCAATGCCAGCAAACGAAGCAAAGGCCAAATTCCTAGCTTCACGGTCTTGACGGCAACTCATATAAAACCTGAAAGACCATCGGAGATCATCCCACACCAGCGCGGAGTGGTCACCACCTTAACGTTCGCCTCGATACAGCAGACGATATGTCACTACAGCGTCCTTCCTCCAACAGGATTTGGACACGCCAAAGCAAACGAAGCGAAGGCCAAATTCCTAGATTCAAGATCTTGACGGCAACTCATATGAAACCTGAAAGACTATCGGAGATCATTCCACACCAGCGCGGAGTGGTCACCACCTCGACGTTCGCCTCAATACAGTAGACACGATGTCAACCCAGCGTTCTTCCTCCAACAAGATGTAGACGCGACACCAACAATGGAGCCATGACAAAGTACCTAGTTCCAAGTCTCGACGGCCATATCTACAGCCTGGAGACCCACAACAGCGTTCCTCCTCATTCCGGTAGGACTCAGACGCAACATCACCAAACTGAGCCACAGCAAAATCCTTACGGTTCACCAACAACCTAGAGACAACCGCGGCATTCGTCTCGATACAGCAGACGCAATGCCAGCAAACGAAGCAAAGGCCAAATTCCTAGCTTCACGGTCTTGACGGCAACTCATATAAAACCTGAAAGACCATCGGAGATCATCCCACACCAGCGCGGAGTGGTCACCACCTTAACGTTCGCCTCGATACAGCAGACGATATGTCACTACAGCGTCCTTCCTCCAACAGGATTCGGACACGCCAAAGCAAACGAAGCGAAGGCCAAATTCCTAGCTTCAGGATCTTGACGGCAACTCATATAAAACCTGAAAGACTATCAGAGATCATCCCACACCAGCGCGGAGTGGTCACCACCTCGACGCTCGCCTCAATACAGTAGACGCGATGTCAACCCAGCGTTCTTTCTCCAACAATATGTAGACGCGACATCAACAACGGAGCCATGGAAAAGTACCTAGTTCCAAGTCTCGACGGCCATATTTACAGCGTGGAGACCCACAACATCGTTCTTCCTCATTCCAGCAGGACTCAAATGCAACATCACTAAACGGAGCCACGGCAAAATCTCTAGTTCCAAGCCTCGATGGTTTACCAACAACCTAGAGACAACCGCAACATTCGTCTCGATACAGCAGACACAATGCCAGCAAACGAAGCAAAGGATAAATTCCTAGCTTCAGGGTCTTGACGGCAACTCATATAAAACCTGGAAGACCATCGGAGATCATCCCACACCAGCGCGGAGTGGTCACCACCTCGACGTTCGCCTCGATACAGCAGACGATATGCCACTACAGCGTCCTTCCTCCAACAGGATTCGGACACGCCAAAGCAAATGAAGCGAAGGCCAAATTCCTAGCTTCAGGATCTTGACGGCAACTCATATAAAACCTGAAAGACTATCAGAGATCATCCCACACCAGCACGGAGTGGTCACCACCTCGACGTTCGCCTCAATACAGTAGACGCGATGTCAACCCAGCGTTCTTCCTCCAATAAGATATAGACGCGACACCAACAACGGAGCCATGGAAAAGTACCTATTTCCAAGTCTCGACGGCCACATCTACAGCCTGGAGACCCACAACAGCGTTCCTCCTCATTCCAGCAGGACTCAGACGCAACATCACCAAACGGAGCCACGACAAAATCCCTAGTTCTAAGCCTCGACGGTTCACCAACAACCTAGAGACAACCGCGACATTCGTCTCGATACAGCAGACGCAATGCCAACAAACGAAGCAAAGGCCAAATTCCTAGCTTCAGGGTCTTGATGGCAACTTATATAAAACCTGAAAGATTATCGGAGATCATCCCACACCAGCGCGGAGTGGTCACCACCTCGACGTTCGTCTCGATACAGCAGACGATATGTCACTACAGCGTCCTTCCTCCAACAGGATTTAGACACGCCAAAGCAAACGAAGCGAAGGCCAAATTCCTAGCTTCAGGATCTTGACGACAACTCAAATAAAACCTGGAAGACTATCGGAGATCATCCCACACCAGCGCGGAGTGGTTATGACTCATCGAGGCTGCCAAAATGAGCCTAACCTCAAGTAAAAAGCGGCATGGCAAAATTCCTAACGCTTGCTCTTCCGACGGTCAAACTGCCTAGGAAGATTGCTTGAAGACGTCTTGTCCAGCCCCCGAAGGGATCAGAGACACGATAGTCGCAAGGCTACTCGAACAACAAGATTGCCTATCGAGGAATACATCAGCCAACGCGACGGTACGACGAACAAAACCCTAGTACCACAGACCCTAATGGACCTCTGTCGTAAAGAGCAGAGGTTAACTATGACGTTAGGATATTCTCGCAAGAACTGCTCGATTCGTCTCGACTCGTGAGGAAATTAGTGTCTTTGCGAGAACTTCTCGATTCGTCTCGACTCGTAGGGAAAAGCCTTAGGCAATGGTGATAAGAACCAGTTTCCTAAGCACTGGGGCCTTGCAAGTCGGTCCAAAATGGACTCTTGCATACTATTCACGGGCCACACTCTCCAAAGTCGAATCTCGACAAGGAGGGAAACAACCGCTTACGGGTCCTCTCGACTTGTAGGAGGGAAAATTCTCTTGTGAGATCCTTACGACTCTCAAGAGAAAACGCGCTTAGGAATCCTCACGATTCCTAAGGAGAAAATACATCTACGGGATCCTCTCGACTCGTAGGGAGAAAAAGTCTTCATGAGACCCTCACGGCTCAGAAGTTGAAAAGTCTTAGGTAGCAGATCTGAACCTGCTTCCTAAGCCATCACTACCTCTCGGAGAGTTCAAGATGAAATGTTCTTTATTATCTACAGGCCATACTTGCCAGAGTAACATACCAACAACATAACAAAGAGAAGAAAATGATAGTGGGAGATAAGAAAAATGTGTCTTTATTCATGAGCTCAATTGAATACAAGATACATCGTATAAAAGAATAAAAAATGGATACATGTTATTCAACGATTACAAGTGTTTAATTGATACAAAGGCAGCTACTGGGAAGGAGGCGTTTTCAATAAGTCAGCCAGTTGCTCTCGCACTCCTTTCAGTGCTTTCTCGTGATCAGCCGCCGTGGCCAGCTCCGCTTCAATTCGAGCCCTTTGCTGCAAGCATGATAAAATCTTCTCATCGATTTCTTGTTGAGCATCTTCGTGACTCTGCGTAACCCGCTCGATAGAGTCGAGCTTCCGCCTTAATATAAGCCCGTCCGAGATACATTGCTGCAAGGTGTCAAAAACAGCTCTCAGTTGCATGGCGTTCGCTTTAACTTGGGCGTGCAGCCGAGCAGATTCACCCGAAGCCTCCTCGCGTTCTTTCCGCCTCAAGGTCGCTTCTTGTTCGAAATGGCGGAGGAAGGACACACTCTGCTCGACCCATGCGGCCCGTTGGGAGTTCAAAGCCTGAATCTCAGGGGCAGGATGCATAAGCTCAAGCTTATGCAGGCAAGCCTCAATCTTTCTGCAGTGGTTAACCCAAGACTCAACGACGCCCTCACTATGAAAGTTCACGAGTGTCGCCAGCATAGGATTAATCTCCGCGGCAAAATCCGCAGCGAATGTGGGAGTCTCCACGTCAAGCTCCTCAATGTAGTCGCTCAATATGCGCAGACTATTTGCAGCACCTTTTGAGGATGGACGTTTGGAAAAGAGCCCTGCCGACATTATAACGCGAGACTCGAACGGGGCTGGAGTCGATGTGACCACTACAAAACAAATCACAATCAGATGTCGGCTTAAGGAATAAAAAATATATATGAACAAAAGAGTCTATTATACCGGCTGCAACAGGGGTCAAAGCTGGGAGTTCCGGTGGCGCAGCGATACCCTTGACCCCCTTCAATTTGTAAGGCTACGAGTAATGCAAAGAAGAATTAGCAATAACGTGACTGCTCGTTAAAGAAAAGAAAGGACGTCGGTTAGAAAAGATACTCACCGACACCAGCGGGCGGACTAATCTCCGACGGGAAAGAGAAGTGCAGGTTCAGCACCTGATACAAATGATCATAAAGAACTCCTGCGAGATCACGATGATACACGGTCAGTACACGAAAGATGCGGTCCCCGATTTAAATTTATCACAAACCCATACCTTCCAGCATTTGAGAAGATATAAGAGAAGAGGGAAGGGCGGTCACCGTCAAAGCGGTAACTGGTGGCGCTTCCTCGGGTGGCATAACCTCGATGCCCACCGCTGCTGCATTCAAAACAAAAGTACTATCAGAAAAGGTGGAAAAGGGATTGCAGAATAAAATAGAAAGCAACAACCTGAAATTTACCTGGTAAGTTACCGGTCGAGACCACAACAAGGGCATCAATGGATGCAGTGACTGCCTCACCCTCCTCCGTGATCCCGAGCACATCATCAGGGATGTGGGCCGGTATAATAACTTCCGGTGGAGAAGTAGTAACCATCGCTACAGGCTCCAATGGAAGGACGGTGGCCTTGACTATCTGTCCCGTAGTCTCCGGGCCATCCCCAGAGAGACCCATTGAACCTGCGGCCAATGAAGATGCCTCTTCCGAAGGAGCAATCACCTAAGGAGCAGGAATCACTAAGGGAAGCTCCATCGCGGGAGCAACAATTGCATCAACTCCCTCTACACTGGTTAGTACCTCATCGGGGATATCTGCGAAGTCCATAGTCAGGGCGCGACTTGGACTCAGCTCCTCTGCCATCGCCGAAGTCCCTGCAAAGTTTGTACGAGGATAAGGATATATATATGTATGTATACAAGTAATACAACATATTACAACGAGATACATGAACATACCGATGCGCAAGGGAGCTTCTAGTATGGCTTGTTCAAGCCGACGCTCCTTCCTGAGGAGGTATGCTCGCCGAGATTCGAGAGTAGACTCGTGGCCACCGGTCCACAATGAAAGTGCATCCTCGGCGTCGGTTGAGACAGCCTGCTTAAGAGCCCTTTCGCCCCACTCCTCCAAAGGGCCTATGAATAGCCGCCGTATCCACGGAGGGTCTTCATAAAAGATGACAGCAGGGTAAGGCCTCTTCGGGATCCTTACATTCTCGGATTCGTCTTGTGAGCGTCTTATAGCCTCAGCCAATTGTACGGCTTCCTCGGCAGATGAACCCGGAAAAAGAAGACTGTCTTCCGGCGGATTAGTAGCGATCTTCTTCCCCCATTTTGGCCCAGAGACAGTGACTGTAGAAGCTCGCTTCTTTCCCCTCGCCGCCCGCTTTCTAAGCTGCTTCTCGGTTTTGACAGAGAGGGAAGACTTCTTCAGGGCCTCCGCCAAGGGAACATTATCATCAGAGCCGGGTTTTACCTCCGGAACCGTTACGGTATCCATCATCGGTCGTTCAAGTGAAGCCTCTATTGGCAATGAGGCGTGAAGCCTTTCCTCCTCTTCAAAGGTTTTAAGCGAAGCAGCAATGGCTTCTTCTGTAGAGGCACCTGTTGAAACAGCAAGCATCAGTTAAAGCATGATAAAAGAAGAGTGAAATAAACAGCGGAGAGATAAGGGTAAAGTATACCTGACTGCGCAAGGGCGACCGGTTCTTTTTCGAGGGTGGTCGACTGTTTGGAAGCTTCAATGGCAACCTCCAAATCGGTATCATCAAGCATCCCGAATAAACCCTCGTTGGTCCCATATTCGCTCAAGCCTTCGCTAGACGGAGCAGGGGGCATCGAGCCTAATTTGGTGTCCAAAGAAAGTACTTGCTTCTTTTTCTTCTGAGGACGGGCGCCGGTGGCCGATGACACGAGTTTGTGTTTGGTAGACGCCTTTGGACGTCGAGTCCCAATTTCTTTTCCTACGTCCAACTCGGGGGACGCGGCAGCCAGGCACGTTGGATGGGGGCAACCCGTACGTAGGGCTTAGCACGTGTGGAGGCTCAACTACAGTGACCTATCTCAGGGGAGGATGAACAATGTTCCATCGCTTTAGAGGAACATTTCGATCACCAGCCGGCACTGCACCCTTGCGATCGAGCAACAATCGTTTCTCCTCCCTGATGACGGTGCCCATTGAATGCTGATACCACGCCACGTACACATTAAGGGCCTTTGGGACGCAGCTCGGTTTGCTGATAAAGAAGTTGGACCCTGTGTTCAAGCGCATGAAATGATGCAGTGCGCCCCGTATTCCCTCTTCGGTAGCGGCAGGTTCGGCCAAGAAAGCCTCAAGTGGGACGCCCTGATTGTAACTCAGCTGCTGGGTAAAACGATGCGGGTTGTATCTCATGAATAACGCCGCACCATTTTTCCTGAATACGAGAAAGCCCGGCCGGATAGAGTACAAATGAAGAATCTCCCGAGCCTTCAAGACGGAGACCCCATCTTTAAATATGTCCTGCAGTGGCAGCACCGTCTTCCCCGACTCTTGGCTGACGGTCAAAACTTTATCAGTAAAAGATATGCTAGCCCCAACCGTGCGCGGGCGAAGAAGCAAGCCTCTAGCTTCCCGTTGTGTCGGAGTTACGATAGAAGTGCCAACCAGTGGCATGATCCGAGGGAACCTGCACCTGTCATAAAAACCCGGCCTCTTGTGGATGCCGAAGACGCCTAGCACGTGTAACTCGAGACATGACGTGAAATAATGCATCGGGAAATTTACCGACCGCACCCCTGGCTCAGTGGTATCAGCTGCCAAGCTGAGGCCGTGATACATATGGGTTAACCCAGCAATCCCCACAGCCACGTGTATCCCGGCAACCATTCGACGCACAGGATAGAAGACGGACGGTCTCATACGGCGAGGGTGCATGGGAAGCGCGAACCAACTCAGCCACAACCCAAGGAACCCTAAAAAGAACGTTTCTTCGTCAATCCCAGGAGCCGCCAGCTCTGTAAAAGGGATGACCGGGGTATCAGGTAGAAAGAAGCTCTTCTGATCCACCTCCGTCGCTGGCAGATTGTCTAAACCCAAGCCGAAGGGGGCATCAAGACTGGCGAATTTGTCAACTTCTTCCTTCAATATTTTCGGGCGAAGAAAATCAGCGATAAAAGCCGTAAAATTAACTCCATGACCTTCGGATGCGAGAGAGAGGTTTTCATACATATTCAACACCTTTATCAAGCTCGGAAACTGGTGTTGAATAGCATTCTCGGGAGTAAGACCCATTACCATGGATTTAGTAGCGAAAATATACTCATCCGGGGGAAGCAATTCCTTATAATGCCCCCCCTAACGGGTAAACCCGAGACCTCTGCAAACTCCTCCAAAGAAATGGAGACTTCTCGATCTGATAGGAGGAAGGTGTGGGTCGGAATGTTCCACTGTTCCAGAAATGCCCTGACCCACCATGTAGGGGGAGTGGAATATTGAAACAAAGAAGCATAAACGGCATGATACAATCCGAGCTTCATCAACTGTGATTTCCTCGCCGATAAAATATACCGGGCCCACTGCAAATACCCGGCTGGGTGACGGGGAGTTAGTCCTACATTGTACGGCTGTCCCCAAGGACGCGACTCGCCTTGACATATGCGTCGCCCTAGGATGTCCAAAGCTACCGGCGGCTGCACGGGTACTGCGGCGATAGAAGGCCGAAGGAGACCTTCCGAAGTCCAGTTGACCTCCTCCAAAGTGTAATTTATCGGAGGAGCATCTGCATAAGCAATCGCTGAAATAGGTTCTGAGGGTGTCGCACAGGAAAAACTCTGTCGGCCCATGATAATTTGGTCATACCATTTACCCCATAAATGAAGACTCTTGTGCTCCGGGTCATGGTCTTTTATCAGCGCAAAAACCTCACGGTCAATGGGTGCTTCAGGGAACCCGCCTTCTGAGCGAGAACGGGAAGGAGGTGTCGGAAGACATAATTCCTGTGCGAAAAAGAGTGAATTTTCAGCCGCCCATGCTATAAATTAAATTCTATTACAAAGTACTATAAATCCGTACCGCACTGCAATGCAGTTAAAAGGGACCAAAGGGGGCCCACAAAATCTGAATGACAATTCATCAATTGATAATTAATAAAAAAACAGATTCTCATTGGATGAGACTGTTAATTAAATGAGGAAATCCTCAAGAAAATTCTCTTTAAATGAGAGATCTCTCGGGAAAAGGAGAAAATCTCCCTTTGAGAGCAAAGCTCTATGACAGAGTGACACTTGTCAAACTCTGATCATGAGGGAATAAAATTCCTCAAGAGCCTGGCTCTGTAATGATGATGGAAAAATCCATCAGAAAAGATTTAATTAAAATCAATTTTTCTGGGATCTTCAAGATCCATGAACAAACTCTTAAGAGTTCTTCACAAGAGATTAGGAAATCTACATGTTACCAAAAGAACATAGCTCTGTTCATAGGCTAAGAAACCCTTAGAAAAGATCTCTTTAAGATTTATGGGTTCAAGAGAGCAAAGCTCTATTAATAAAACCCTAAAAGGGTTTTTTTAGATCAAAGATCTATGAAGAGCAAGGCTCTATTAATGGATAAAACTCTAATTTATTAAAAATTTTAAACTTTACCTAAGTTCTGACAGAGTTTTGACTCTTAAAAAAAGTTCTTAAACAAGAGAGCTATGCTCTGTGGGAGAATGAAATTCTTAGAAAACAAGAAGGAGATGAAAATCATCTAAGGGACTAAAGGTCCTATTTACAGGCATTGAAATGCTTCTTCAACTTCTGAGTTAATCCAAGGGCGCAGATGCTGCCACCGCTGCACTCACGTGTGGGCCACGTGAGCGCAACGGTGGGGGGCATTTGTTTCCCCCAATCAGAGCAAAGCTCTGTTTTGAAATTCAAAATTCAAAAATTGAAGCAACGCTTCAGATCCAGCGCTAGGCGCGCTGCGCGCCACGTGTCAAACACGGATACGCTAGCGCCAGATGCGCTGCGCCCTAGGCAGCGCATCATGAGTGCGCTAGCGCTGGGCGCACTGCGCCACGTGTCAAACATGGGTGCGCTAGCGCAGGCTGCGCTGCGCTCTGAGCAGCGCACCACGTGTCAAATACAGGTGCGCTAGCGCAAGGTGTGCTGCGCTCTGAGGAGCGCACCACGTGTCAAACACGGGTGCGCTGGCGCTGGAATTAAAAATTCCCCACCCTTAGATCAAAAGATCTAATAATAATGATAAATCATTAATCAATTAGAATTAAAATTCTGTTATGGAAAGATTTTCCAATCTTGTTAAAAACAAGAAGATTGCCTTCTGTAAAACAGAAGCCCTAGGATCAAAGATCCAACGGTGGGAAACATCTCCAAATCAATCAGAGAAAGATCTCTTTAACTAATTTAACAAATCAACTTGCCTTATATAAAGGCCCCAAGACTTCAAGTCTGATATAGAAAAAAACCCCCATAAATTTTGAGAAAACTAAAAAGAAAGAGAGCAAGCTCTTGAAAGAAGATTCTTTCTTCAAGGTAAAAAGATAATGTCGATGAACATAGAGATGAAACCATCTCTTAAAAAAGAAGAATTATCTTCTTAAAGGATCATAAATCTACAAAGACCAAAGTCTTTCATAAAAAAAGATCAAAAGATCTCATCACATAATAAAAGAAGAACATATTCTTCACACAGATCATTGATCTATAAAGGCAAAGCCCTTTCAAAAATAAGAACTGTTATTCTTGAATCTTGAGACAAAGTCTCTTTTAAAAGAACATAAATTTGTTCTCTGATCATAAAATTGATCAAATGCGCTTTGCGCTATTGAAATGCGCATTGCGCTCTTGAAATGCGCTACTGCGCTCTCTGGGCTGGCGCTCAGCGCCAAGCACGCCATGTGTCACTCACGAGTGCGCCACTAAATTGATAGCGCAATGCGCTCATAAATTGGCATAATGTGCCCATCATCTGGCTCTTAGCGCCAAGCGCGACACGTGTCCTTCTCGTGTGCGCTATTTGGCAGAAGCGCACTGCGCTCTTTAACTGGCGCAAAGCGCCTGGCGCGCCACGTGTTGTGCTAACAGAACATAAATTGTTCTTCAATAAGCCAGAGCTCTAATGAATGCTCTGCATTCAATACAAGACAAAAATATTGTCAGAAGGGCCAATCCCAAATAAAGGCTCAATAGCCAGAAAAAAAATGTTTATTGGACTTAGCCCAATATTGGCCATAAGTCCTCAACTTATATTAATTGAGCCCATCTGCTCATGAATATTTAACAGATCGTAGTCTCAAATTGGACTACGGATCTTCCAACCAACTCACACCGGTTCGAGGGTACATCTCTTTACTCCTCTGATATTTGTCGTTGTAATCCTTCAACGTCTTTACAGAGGTGACGGGTCCCGACAACCAAACACTCTACGGACTGTGGGGTCCTTAAACTCACGGATTACGATGTCCTTAACCCGGACTGTGGGGTCCTTAAACTCACGGACTACGATGTCCTTAACCTTAGACTGTGGGGTCCTTAAACTCATGGACTATGATGTCCTTAACCTTGGACCACCATGTCCTTAACTGGTAATCGACCGCAATGTCCCTAAACTAAACAATAGAGTTCAAATGCTCTTTTGTTGGATCTAAATGATCCTGTTAAGTTGATCTTAGCCTAAAATTAGACTAACGTGTCCTTAACAAACGTTGAGTCGATCTTAGTCTAAAATTAGACTAATGTATCCTTAACAAACATTTAAGTTGATCTTAGTCTCAAATGAGACTAACGTATCCTTAAACCCAAACCAAAACCCAAATCTAAGAAAATACGGATTTGGACTAATCCACACCCTACGGGCGATAAAATAAATTAGTCTCCGTATACAATCCACGGGCAACCACAAACAAAACAAACACCCACGACACGAAATGACCATCTGGAGAAGGAGAAAGTTGTTACCGCGATGCGGTAGCGTAATTAACTGCAGGGGCTTGCGCCTGCATGGAAGAGCGTCCCCACAATCAAAAACCCCTTATCAACGAGGGGGAATCTGACGAAGTCTGCTACATCGGCCGCGTCCGTTTAAACCTTCGATATATGGTGCCATAAATCAACTTGGTATCTTCGGAGAGGTGGACGGATAGCACCAAATAGCATCTGCCCCGAATTCAGGCGAGACGGACCTACGTGGTCGCGTCTCTATGTTCGGCGGGGAACAGTACCGGTCTTCAACCCAGTTTTTGAAGACGTAGCAATTTTCGATTGGGTGGCCCACTATTCGGTAGTAGGGGCAGTAATTAGGATTGTTGACGTCGCCCGTTGCAGTGGGCGTCTCGGATCCGGCAGAGTGATGAGCTTGTTGCGCACCGCTAGTTCGAATAGTCTCCTCATTTTATCCCGGGGAAACGAGTAAGGACGTCTCAACTTTTCTTCGAGTGATCTTGGTTTGTTGTTTTGGCGAGCTACCGGTTTCGGGTCACTCGGCTGTTGTTGAGCGTTAGCGACGAAGGTCGCTTTCCCTTTGCCCTTTTCATTCCGAAGATCTATCTTTGAAGAGGACGGCCTATGGCCCATCTGGTCCATTTGGGCCAGTTTGTCAATCAAGTCCTGGAAGGTGGTCGGCTTGAAGAACATCATTAACTGGGATATAGTTGCCTAAGGATCAAGGGTCCCCAGGAACATGCCCACAGCAGGAGCCTCTTCTATGCGTTATTCACACTTTGACCATAGGTTACATCACCGAATTGCGTATTGAACCCAGGTTTCTCCCGGCTTCACTTTGGCATTGATTAATGCCGTATTGGGATGTGCTCGCTTGCGCTTGCGAACCATTGTGTGAACAGTAGTTCCATCTGCATAAATGTCTTGACAGAGTCATTTGGGAGCTCGGAGTACCATTCAAACGCCGTCTCCGACAAGCTGCCAACAAACTGGCGAAGCAATAGTTTATCATCGCCCCTGGTATTACCGCACAAAGCTCTGAATTGGGTAACGCATTGGTGCGGATTGCCCGTCCCCTTATACACATGGAATTTGGGGATCGTATATCCTGGTGGGTACTTAATTTGGTCGTACCAGCCTCGATAAGGTCGCCCAGTTCTAACGACTTGGCCCGCCGCTTCGTTCGCTTGATGAGCTCGTATTTGCTGAGCTATGTAGTCATCAAGGGTAGCTTTGGAGATCGTCTCCTCCATGGCTGCTGATAAAACCGGATGAGGGTTTGATGTCTCCCCTCTGTTGTCTTCAATGATTATTGGAGGGTTTTCGGCTGGAGGATCCGGCTGGATCATCATCCCCACCATGTCTTGGAACAGAAGCGCCATTTGTTTTATATCAGCCACTTGTTCCGCGGCCTCTTTATCTTTCTTTTCAAGCACCCTTCATAGGAATTCGGTGTCGGTCTCCTGCTCCTGGCGTTGTTCCGACGATACTTCCGGTATTTCTTTCTGCTCAGTGAGTGCGGCCATCCTTGTCAACATCTCCTGGAGCTTTAGTTGTTGCTCCCAAGCTTTTATCACAGACCGTGTGAGTGGTCGATGACCCGTGGAAGTACGGCTTTCCTTTTTCCCGGAAGCCATATACACCGTGTGTACTAGCACGCCCCCAGACTTGGAGCGTTTGGGTCCACTGCCTTTGATATTTGCCGCCGGTGGTGGGAGATTCTCAGGCCTTCTCTTTTTTTGGGAGGCCAAAGCCGAAGGAGCTATTACAACAGGCGCCCGAGAAGTCCCTCGCTGCATGCTAGAGGGACGACTTCCCTCTTGTCGAACCTTCATTTTCTCCGGTCGATGAGAATAGTCCTTGTTGATCACAGAATCCTAAACTTTCTGCCAGACTCTGTAGATTCGGGAGGACAGCCACTGAGGGGGCTGTTCCGGCTTCGCCTGCACCTGTTTTCAATAGGCGGAGGCGACTTCTTCAGTATAGCGGTTGGAGAGTTCTTTTGCACCCTCTTGAGCGGATCGAAACTGTTCCCAGTTGGAACAGCAGCATCAATTTCCACCATCGGAGCTGGTGGAGTAAGTCCAGAGGGGGAACAACCCCCAGCTTTCCTCACTCGACGCTAGTGGCGACGTTGAGCATGTCGTGCAGACAGAACTACCTTTGTCGTTGGAGCGACTTCGTCATGCTCCCTGCTTTGATGAGAGGCCGCTGTCGGTGTCAGCCTGTCGAAGACTGACGTCCGCTAAAAGGGAACGGTTAGTCTATCGAAGGCAGACTTTTTGGCAGGGGAAGCAGCCTTGGTGGCTTCGCCCGGAGCGGGAGTTGGAATGGCCAGTTTTGTGAAGACAGATCCTTTAATAGGAAAAGTCCCTTTGACGGCTTCGTCTGTCGGAACTAGAATGGCTATCCGCTTCGGGATAACCCCTTCAGGTATCGCGAGCCTCTTTGCAGGCCCACTTAAGCTTAGGCTCAGCCTATCAAAGATTGAGGCGGCAGACTTGGATGACCCGTTGAGAGGGGCCGTGGTAGTTGCGAGCCGATCAAAGACCGACTTCTTTGGAGCCTCTTATGATAGCATTGAGGCATATTGGCGGGAGCATGGTCCTAAAAAACAGTCCAGTGGTGGCCTGAGTCATCTGTTCTACCGGCATTGCAAAGATGGAGGCCGCTTGGGGCCCATAAGTCACTCCTCCAGCGGAGATAGAGCGAGAGTTGCTGTTGCAGTTACACTTGGAAGCCATTGATCTTCTTCTCTTCTGCATAGGAGCAAGGCACCAAATCTTAGTACCTCGAATCCAGGGGCTACCATATTAAACCGCGATTCGTTCACAAACACGACACACGAAGTGTGGAGTGGAAAGAGGAAAAAATCCCACCGGGCGTGTCAGAATCTGTTTACCGCCGAAAGCCGGGAATACAAACATCTTGTCTGAATTTGGGGGCAGATGCTATTTGGGTTTATCCGTCCACCTCTCTGAAGATGACAAGTTGATTTATGGCACCTTGTATCGGAGGTTTGGATGGATGCGACCGTTGTAGCGGATTTCATTAGATTCCCCTTCATTGTGAGGGTTTTTTGATTGTGGGGACGCTCTTCCCTGCAGACGCAAGCACCTGCAGTTAATTACGTTACCACGTTGCGATAACCACTTTCTCCTGCTCCAGATGTTCACTTCGTGTCGTGTGTGTTTATTTTATTTTTGGTTTCCCGTGGATTGTATACAGTGACTAATTTATGTTGTCGCTCGTAGGGCATGGATTAGTCTAAATCCGTATTTTCTTAGATTTGGATTTGGTTTGATTTAAGAATCGTTAATCTCATTTGGGATTAAGATCTGTTGGATATATGTATGCCCTAGAGGCCATTATATGTATAGTGGATGCTTGGACATGTATATATGTATATAGATGACTTTCTTGCTCGACATGATAGTATGCTATCTGGTTTACTTTATCTTGACATGTTCATTTGATCATGCATCTTATTCTTTTGGTACATGTTGATAAAGCCCATAGGATATTTGCTTGACTACTGCGACTATGATGTAGATCATACTAGTGGGACACGTGTAGTTTATAAGCATATCCTTTAAATGTTCCTAGTCGTGGGTGTATCGAGACGGAGCATCGATATTCCAGAGTAGACTAGAGTATACCATTTTTGTCCCATATGATGGGCGATGGATGATCCCATATCCATCTGGTGTGCTGACACCAAAGATTGTATGCGGGTGCTCAGTGGAGACTGGGTATACTGAACGGACTTGCCGATAACTCTTATGTGGTATTATATCTATCGTTGGATAGCAGTTCTTAGGTAACACTGGTACAGGTTAGTCTGTAGACCCAAGATCGTCATAGAGTCTTGTGTATCCTCCCACTGTACTTTGATCTCTACCCTACCACGGCTCTATTGAGTCGTGCAAACAGGTGGATTTTGGGTACAGTCCCGAGGCACATGGAGGAAATGAGCGATAGGAGGGGTTTCGTCTCTCCCGGTATTGTGGGTTGATGTTGTGCTATGCCCGATTGACTATAATAGGAAGTCCCTGACCAGGGCTGCTGAGATTTACTGATAAGTATTATCAGTAGTTTCTCGATCTGTACACCGGCATGACTTATTGAGTTATT
Source organism: Agapanthus africanus (assembly GCA_030015575.1). NCBI lineage: Eukaryota > Viridiplantae > Streptophyta > Magnoliopsida > Asparagales > Amaryllidaceae > Agapanthus > Agapanthus africanus. The sequence continues at coordinate 258,808,727 of JASDDO010000024.1, forward strand.
GGGGTCGACGATACCATCCCTAGACTTGATATACAGCATATCTGACGAAGAGACCAGACTGTACGGTAAGTGTTGCTAGTTGGCTCGACGGGAGTTTTGACAGCTTCGCTAGTTTTCTTCTGATCGCTTAATACCCGGGTGGCCGTTACGTTTAGCTGACTGCTTGCGGCTTGTGGGTGTTTGATATGATTATCACCCACTGCCGGCGTATTGACGAGTCTTAGAATCCCACACAGGAGTTTCCTAGCTCAGGCGAAACGATGTGGTGTGCATATGAGATATGCGCGGGGAGCCGATTGAATGCGAGTATGTGATACCGTATGTTAATCGGGCGTTTTTCTATTGGTTGGGTTGTATGTGATGTGACCGGTTTGTTAAATCAAGTGTTAATTTAATATTTGATTTTTAGTTTAATTTTTTATTTAAACCCTTTTCTTTGTTGAAGATGTATGCATGCATGTATGCACATGTTGATGTATATGGACACATACATACATACATAGTGTCATGGTTGATGATACACAAATGGTGGCAATGCAAGACTCACATGGTTCACTAATATATATATATATATATATATATTTGTATATGGATTAAAGAAGCAAATGGAAATTTAAATCTATAATTGGTTTTTCTACACCCTTCTTCTATTTAACCTAGCTTTGACCTATGGTTGATGTTTTATTTGGACTTTAACCCATATGAAAAATATCTAGATATTAGTTAACCATGGTTTGTGATGAGAGAAGGAAAATATATATACTTCTTTTTCTCATTTTTCCTTTAAGTTTTTATCATTATCTTTTGACAAAAGCTTTTGCCATCATCTTCTTCTTCCTCCAAGCTCTCTTGAGTTTTCTTTTGTGTGAGGTTGATAAAAAGAAAGGGTTTTGATTAGAGAATACAAACCACCTCATCATTCTACACACATCTAGCCCATTTGTGTAGGGTGTTTGCTACACTTTGAAAGATCAAGTAAAGAAAGGAGCTTTGGGCAAAGGGACTTCGGGTGGATCATCGTGGACAAAGAAGACCTCCATCGATCTGTTCCAAACTCTCAAAGTGCCAAGGAGTCACCAAGATAAGTCTACAAAGGTTGTAATTTCTTCACTTAGTGATAATATGCTCTTTGTATGTGATACAAATTTTTGTTACCCTACAAATTCTAGTTAAAGATTCATGGTTAGTTTCTTAGCACCTTTAAAATTTTAATTGTTGCATGTGTGATGCTTCCATACCCCACAATAGGTGCTAGGTAAACCCAACAATGGTATCAGAGCCAAGCTAGAATTTTAGATACGGTGTTAAAACAATTACGAAAACGAAATTGACTCCGAAAACACGATATGTGAAACCCTAATTTGCTCTCTGGAATTTTTTTAAAAAGTTGTTGAAAAATTATTTAAACAGCTGCAGAAGCTTGCATGTGATGTAACTGGAACACAGTGTGAAGACGGACCCCCTGCTCGGATTTGACCCGAGCACCAAGGCCCCATGGCCGGCGAGCTCGGGCTCCCTGCCTCCTCTTTACTTCGTTTTCACACAGTGTTCTAAAATGTATATTTTAGGGTTTCAGGTATTGTTTCTTTAGCCCAATTTTTCATGTGATGATTGTTTTAATTAGGGGCTAATTTGTAGTGTTTCGTAGTCATATAATTTAACACTGTAAAGGTAACCTTGACAATGTTTAGCAGTTCGAACGAACTTCGAACACCACATCTTGTACCCCGCTGAAATTTCCAAGTGTTGTAATTTTCCCAAGTTGATTGTATTCGTAAAATTGTGCAAGTATCCCTATGGACCCCTTAGAAGAATATAATAACCTTAACTCGATTCTATACCCACGGAACCGCGATCGAACCCTAGGGCTTGCCGTAGTTCCGTGGTGTCATAAGTGAGGCATTGGTTAACCCCTTCTACGGCTGGTCCATAGACACTGTGGCACGATTTTTGAGTATTTTGACTTTGCTCAAGTGTTGAGCTCACGGGGTAATTTGTGAGTGTATGTTGATTCGATCGAAACGTTAAACATCGTCTTGATATATGTGAATATGATAATTGCAATTGTTGTTTTTCACTTTCTTTTCTGCGACTGTAAGTGTAGTATGTGGTGTATCGCCGATTTCGTTTCTATACATCAACGACAATCGGGATACGCATACTTGCTTACGTTGATGATATGATATATTATGTGTTGCTGAGATATGATGTGCAGGATTGTCGCGATCGAATAGCCGGGGGTTTTATATGAGATGAGAGTCTTTATTTTCATTCATGTAAAGATTAAATGTATGTTATATTCTTTTATTTGGGGCACTTCCGGGTTGAGGATGATGTCATCATTATTGTATATTATTTACTTTTCCTCATTAGGATAGACCCAAGGAGGGGAGCACAAGTGACCGGGTTCTAAGGTTCAGTGGGAGGCCATCTCGAGGAGTCGAGACCGGGTCTCCTAAACTCTAGAATTGGCAGGGTCACATGCTGCTCTCGTAGGGGTCTAGGGGTGTGGGCTTGGCTATTCATCGCGACCGTGGAATCCGTATTTTCTATTGCTGGCTGAATACAAAATACGGACCTCCTAGATATCCTTTTATTTTCATATGTGCTTCTGCTGATTGATATTCTGTAATGAGATTACTTAGTATCTGAGACGAATGGATTATTGTTATATATATGATATATAATAAACATTTCTTATGTTTTACACCTGCGCTAGTCTCGCCCCGCTATGCCGTTATTTAAGTAACCTAACGGTGCATAACGGAACACTGTGGCGAATGCGGATGGCATAAGTGTACGTTCTATTTTCGTTTCTTTTCTATGATGGCTTAGGAATTTAAATGATGGGACTACATTAATAAGATTAATGTAAAGAAAAAGAAACCTAAAAATGTTGTAGAATCAGATTTCAAAGCCACTCGGCCTTTTTATGAAAAATACAAGTTTCAAAAGATGCGTAGCTTAAGCCACTCCTTTTCTAATATGTTTTGATTCTACAAACAAGATCAAGTTCAAAGCGTTAAAGGTTTTCATAAAAAACCATCCGCAACCCTTCATCATTTTAGAAAGCAGAGTACTTAGTATTCGTGCTACGTATGTTGATCATAGTCAAGGCATAGTGTACGGTAGCTAAGTGATGTCTTCTTACAAAGCATATGATGCGATCAGTTAGGACATTCATGTAATTATGTTGATCATAGTCAAGAGTCATATGGTGGGTCTAGTTAATCTCGAAATGACGGGTAGAACTTGACTAGTGCTTATGATATGTTGACCATAGCCAAGGTCATAAGCAGTTAGGGGTAAAAACCATATCGGGAGTTTCAAGAGTTGAAATTTGCAATGAGATTGCATACCATCTATATGATAGATGGATCCCGATCCCACTGTGAGTAAGAGTTACTCCCAGGAGAGTTTTACACTTTACAATTAGCTAATCCAGTAGGTGTCTAGAAAGGTGTCAACGGGGTATGACCTCTGGGAAAATGAGGTTTATTTTAATTAGGTCCGTGCGAAAGCACGGGGAACCTCCCTTAAAGTACCGACATTGGCCTGGCTGACCGGTTAGCGAAACTGTAGAATGTAATTAATCTTGACTAGTTTTCTTTTAAGGTCTTGAAAGAAAATTTGATAAAAGCAGTGGGAGACATCGATTAGATAAGATAATAACCAATCTAATTCTTTGCAAGAGTATTTCGCTGAGTGTATTCTTTACTCTCTCCTAATGACAAATACCGATGACGGGACTTAAGATTCTTTTAGAGAAAAACAAACTGACATGACCGAATTATAAAGAATGGTTGAGGAACTTAAACATTGCACTCACATATGATAAACTATCATATGTCCTCACTACCAAAGCCCCACCTGTCACAGGACCTGAATCATCTGTTTCGGATAGGGAGATCCGAAAAACATGGGATATTGATTGTGACACGGCCAAGTGCCTCGCGCTTTCTTCTATGGACAGTATCCATCAGAATCAGCATGAGAAGATGGATGTTCAATCCATCTTTCTTCATACAAAGGAGTTATATGAAGAGCAATCTCGGACTTTGCGATACGAAGCATCTCGAAAGTTGTTTCAGATGCGTATGGCCCCCGGCACATCAGTAGGAGAACATGTTCTGAAGATGATTGGTCTTATAGAAGAACTTAAGGAACTAGGATGGACCATGGATAATGAGCAATATACAGATATTGTTCTGCAGTCTCTCTCCCCCGCCTTTGCTCCGTTCATAGTGAATTTCAATATGAACAATTTGGAGAAATCATTACCTGAACTTCTCAATATGTTGAGAAGTGCAGAGAGCACTCTTAAGATAGCGAAGACTCCCGCTCTACTTGCTGGGCCATCTTCCTCTTCCGTCCCAAAAGCCAAGGCCAAGAGAAAGAAGAAGAAGAAACCCATCAAACCGAAAGGTGGAGTTCAAAAGACGAAGGGGAAAGACAAATCTGGGGCCGCGAGAAGTGGAAAAGGAAAATGTTTTTTCTGTCACAAGTCGGGATATTGGAAACGCAACTGTGCTGTGTATCTTGCTGATCTCAAGAAGAAGAAGCATGCTGATGCTTCCACTTCAGGTGTGTTTGTAACTGAGAACTGTTTTTCGATTAACTCTGCATCTTGGGTATTAGATACCGGTTCTGGTTCTCACATTTGCAATTGTATGCAGAGATTGAGAAACAGTAGAGTTTTGAAGACTGGAGACCATACTCTGCGGGTTGGAAATGGTTCCAATGTACATACTGTATCCGTAGGAGAGTATCATCTGGGGTTGCCTTCGGGTTGTATTATGGTTTTGAACCCTTGTTATTTTGTACCAAGTATGCTATGTAATATAATATCCGTTTCTTTGTTGGACAATGAAGGATATCATTTTGTGTTGCAGAATAATGTTATGAACATTAACTTGAATCAACAGTTGATTGGGTATGGTACACTAAATAACGGTATTTACGTCCTGAATCAACACACAGTTTTCAATATATAACATACTAATAAAAGAAAGTTTTCAGATATAAATGAAGCTTTTCTTTGGCATTGTAGACTCGGTCAAATTAATGAAACAAGACTAAACAAGCTACATGAAGATGGATATTTGAATCCTTTTGAATATAAATCTTATGCGACTTGCCAGTCCTGTATCAAAGGTAAAATGACCAAAACTCCATTTACTGGACACGGAGAAAGAGCTGTGGTTTACTGGACACGGAGAAAGAGCTGTGGAACTCTTAAGCCTCATACATAGTGATGTATGAGGACCAATGTCTACACATGCAAGAGGCGGATTTTCATACTTCATTATTTTTACTGATGATTTCTTAAGATTCAGACACGTGTTTTTGTTAAAGCACAAATCCGAAGCTTTCGAGAAATTCAAAGAGTATAAACTTGAAGTAGAAAAACAAACAGGCTTGAGCATCAAGAAACTTCGATCAGATCGAGGTGGAGAGTATTTGAGTACAGAGTTTTCAGACTTCTTAAAAGAGAATGGGATTCTCTCTCAGCTCACTCCCCCTTACACACCACAGCACAACGGTGTATCGGAACAAAAGAATCGTACCCTATTACGGTCCATGATGTGTGATGCTGAGTTACCGCTTTCCTTTTGGGGACATGCATTGGAGACAACAATGTATCTGTTAAACATGGTTCCAACCAAGATTGTCTCTACCACTCCATATGAGATATGGAGTGGAAAGAGACCATCTCTTAAAAGAGTTAGGATATGGGGTTGTCCGGCTTTTGTCGAAAAGTAGAATCCGGATAAACTCGAGACATGATCGGTCATGTGTAAATTTGTGGGATATCCAAAACATTCCTATGGATTATCTATTCTACCATAAGGAGGAACAAAAGGTGTTTGTTTCTCAACATACCACATTTTTAGAAAATGAGATTTTATAAAAGGTGATGATGGCAATGCGGTAGAACTAGAAGAGGTTCTAGAGACACAAATTACTCAGGACGAATTGGTTGAAACTGATGTTACAGTAGGACTTCAAGAATCTCAGCCGCTCCGGAGATCTAATAGAACTTCTCGCCCACCAGAGAGATACTATGGGTTTCTCATTGATGGTGATAGAGAGGATTGCATCATAGATGATGATGATCCTACTAGTTTTTAGCAAGCTATCACGGGTGGTGACTGGAAGCCATGAGATCCGAAATGGAGTCATGTACACCAACAAAGTATGGACTTTGGATGTTGCACCTCCTGGGATAAAACTCGTTGGGTGCAAATGGATCTTTAAGAGAAAGATTGGTGTAGATGGACAGGTAGAGACCTTTAAAGCAAGGCTTGTAGCGAAAGGTTTTCGTCAAAGATCATGATTGGACTATGATGAAACTTTCTTTCCAGTAACAATGCTTAAATCCATTCGGATCCTACTTGCTATTGCTACTCACTACAACTATGAAATCTGGCAGATGGATGTTAAAACTGCATTTCTAAATGGTGATTTAGAAGAATGCGTTTATATGGATCAGCCAGAGGGCTTCATTGATAATGGGAGCAGCGGAAAGGCATGTAGGTTGCTTAAATCCATTTATGGATTAAAGCAGGCCTCACGGAGCTGGAACATCTATTTTGATGATGCAATCAAAGAGTTTGATTTTGTCAAAAATATAGATGAACCATGCATTTATAAGAAGATTGTAGGGAGTACTGTCACATTCCTCGTATTGTACGTGGATGGCATTCTCTTGATAGAAAATGATATTCTTATGCTACAATCGGTCAAACTATTCTTATCGCAAAGGTTCTCCATGAAGGACCTGGGTGATGCCTCGTGCATTTTGGGCATAAGGATCTATAGAGATAGATCCAAGAGGTTATTGGGATTGTCCCAATCAAAGTACATTGACACCATCCTAAAAAGGTTTAGTATGGAAGATTTCAAGCGTGGTGCCTCGCCCGCTTGTCATGGAATCACTCTCTCCAAAGACTTCTGTCCGAAGACTGATGAAGAGAGAGCTCGCATGAGCATTATACCCTATGCTTTAGCCGTAGGATCTATAATGTATGCGATGTTATATACTCGCCCTGATGTAGCTTATGCATTAGCTGTAGTAAGCAGGTATCAATCCAACCCAGGGGAGAAACATCGGACAGCAGTGAAGAACATTCTTAAGTACTTGCGAAGGACTAAAGAACTGTTCTTGGTGTATGGTAATGGGGATCTCCAAATGGAGGCCTTTACCGATTCCAGCTTCCAAAGTGATTGTTGGAGATAGTGCCCTCAGAGTCAATTATTGGATCACAGGCACGTGATTGCAATGATTGAGGGAGGACCTATCCCGGTAGGACAGTCTTACTCGAGATGATAGTATGCTATCTGGTTTATCTTTGTCATCGTGTACTGCTTTAGGTGACCTTACTAGTCGCTATTACACGTTGATAGAGCCCCTAGGATTCATGCTTGACTACCAGCAGTATGAGGGCGATCATATAAGTGAGAGCTGGAGTCCATAAGCACATCCTTAAAAGGTCCCTAGTCATGGGAGTTTCAAGACAGGGCATCGATTCTCCAGAGTAGACTAGTGTATACAGTCGAGACCCCGACGAGGGGCGGTGGCCGGTCTCACAAGCCACTGGTGTCAGTTGGTTCACCTAAGATGTATACAGGTGCTCATTGGGTTATGAGTACACCGGACAGGACTCGCCGGGAACCTGCTAGTTGGGATTATACCAGACGTCAGATAGCAGTTCCCTGGTGACATGTGTACAGGTTAGTTCATCGACCTGAGATCGTCATTTGTCTCGTGTGAGTTCCCACTGTGCTTTGATTACTACCCTACCACGGCTCAAAGGAGTCGTGCAAACAGGTTTTAGTTGGGTACAGTCCCGAGCCACATGGAGGCAGTGAGCGGATCTGCAGGGGTTCGTCTCTCCCGGTATTGGGGGTGAGGTCGCGCTGTGTCTAGGAGAGCCAGAACATGAAAAGTCCTTGGCCAAGGCAGGAGATTTGCTGGTAGGTATTCCAGTAGTATCTCAGGGTGTTCTAGGCTACACTCCGACACGACTTGTACCGCTATTGGGGGTCTGACTTTACCAACCCCCTAGGCCCGCCATGCGATACTCATAGACGAACGGACCGGACTGTACGGATATTGTCACTGACAGGCTCAGTAGGGTGTCAGGATGAGTTCGCTCATCGACGTCCCTTTTGGTCAATACCTGGTAGCCCGTCACGTATTGGCTTATACCTCTGACGTGCTAGTGGTTAAATCCACAGCCATGGTGTTGACGAGTCTTTAGAGTCCACCACCACACACAGTTACTCCAGTTTCGGGCGAAACGCTGTAGAGGCCGCATGGAGATATGGTAGGGTTCGATCAGATACGTGCGGTATTGCACGGATCGTGATCGGACGGTTTTTACTAGCCGGCTTTGGCTTAAGCCGGATCCTAGTATCAGATAGTGTAGATTTTTATCTCTTTGCATCTGTGTTCAGTGGGAATACAAATGCGGGCATGTATATGCAGTAGTGGGGTTTTCCTGTAATTTATTACGGGATCAGTTTTCTGAAGTTGCCAGTTTGCATTCCGTTCCGGCCGGTTTTCTTTTATTCCTTCACGGCCGGACTTTTCGATGGAGGGGGTTAATTGCAAATTTGCAATTAACTTACTTGTGAGGGGCTTTCTTGCATTTGTGGCTATATGATGAGACTAGCATCATGATGAGATTCTTTTTCTTTCTCTTCTTTTGCATTAATGAGAAAAGGGATTGATTAGGTTTTGATAGGATTTGGATGTGAGATAATTTGATCTTATCTTCACATATTGTTATGCTTTTCTTTCTCTCTCCAATTTTCCAATTGAAAAAGAAGGGTCGGCCACATTTGGGAGTGGAGAGGATTCTTTTTGATGAAGGAAAAACATACATCATTCATCTCATTTTTCCACCAAAAATTCTATAGCTCATTTCCTTAGTTGTTTTCTCCATCTCCATCATTCCATGGCAACTTCACATACCCCAAAGAGACATGGCTACTACACTATTCTACAGCATCCCTTGGAAGCGTCGGCTAGCCAACTTCGCGCCCGAGTTGCCTCGGTCAAGGGGTGGGAGCCCGTAAAAGATTCCGGCTTTGTGGTGCCCTTTCCGACGAGATCGTGACGGACGGAGATTCCGCGGGAGATCGGAGTGGAGATGAAGACCGAAGGACACGGATCGCTTGGTATAGCTTCTCTACTCTTTTCTTATTTGCTAGTAGCTAGGTTAATGGCCCGATCCGGGTGAAAAGTGCGCGGTGGTGCCGGTTTGCTAGTTTGCAAAATTTTTGTTTCCGCGTTTCCGGCGTCGGATCGACGGCCGGGGCACCGCCGCGGACTTACATTGGTATCAGAGCCTCGCCATTAACCATGCCTAGCTTGCTCTAGTATTTTTAGAACTCGATCGAACAAAAAAATCCCCAAAAACCGTATTTTCAATACATTGTGTTTTCTGTCGAAATTTTTTTCTGCTCCAAAAATTTTTCAGGTCATTGCAGAAACACAAACAGGAAATTCTAAGAATTCCGGTAAATTTTGATACAGTGATCGCTTAGTACGGCCGCGGAAACGCGGCCAAACCCCTGGTTTGGCCGCGGTTCCGCGGTGGGAAGGTGTGCTCATTGCACCAAAATTTCCCAGTAGGCTTTAGACTTGGAATTAGGGGTTTTGGGATATTCTTTTTGGGCCCAGATTTTCTGTAAGTGCTACAGTACTGTTTGGGGCCCACTTTGATAAATTTGTTCGATCGGATATTTTAAACATATTAGTTCACAGTATTTACATTATATCTGCGACCGTGAATGTCACTTGATCGGTAAATCCAGTCTTACTGCTATAGCCCGGTTAGACGGATTTGCGAACGTGACACTCACGTTGATGTTCTTTGTTTTGCTGTGTTGTTGCGGATCGGTCGTGGGGATAGCCTGGATGCAATGCTAGTACAGTTTTGTTTTGTATGTATATTTGATATTGCGGGGCGAGCGCCCGACATGTGGACTGCCGTCACTGCCTGTTTGTATTATTATTTTGGGGTACGACCAGGTTGCGGTCGATGTACCCGTTGTATGTATATTTTACTTTCTGTACTAGGGTTGCCCCGCGGAGGGGTGCATGGATAGCCGGGTTCTAGAGGGCAACGAGCCTGCATCTCATGGCGTTGAGACGGAGGGGGCTTCACTCTAGAATTGGCGGGCTATTCGCCGCACTCGTAGGGGGTACAGGTTGACCCAGGAGGGGTGCCCAAGTTGCCGGATTCCGTGAAGTGCTGGGTGGTCCATTCACGTTGCTGAAGTGGGCTGCCTCGCTTCAGGTTTTGGCGGGTAACTTGCCGCGCCCGTAGGGGTCTAGGATTTTCATTGCAAAGGCTATCCACACGACCAGGGGAACGTCGGGTTTCAGTAGCGGCTCTGTGAAACCCTGGGATCCCAGATATCTGTATTGTTCTGTGATGCTGTACTTTTCTGTGCTGCTGCTTTTTTATCACGCCTTGAGCGAAAATTATATATTTTATATATATTAGTAGATGTTGTATATGTTTTGCATCCGCGCTAGTCCAGTCCCCGCTCTGTCGTTAGTTAGCTAACCTAACGGGTGATGACGGGACCTAGTGGCGAATGCGGATGGCATATACGTACGTCAGTATATTTTCGTTCTTTGTGGTGTGATCAATTGATGGGACTGCATTGATTCGGATCAATGCAAGATAAATAAACCTATTCTGATGTTGTTGGAACATTTTTCAAAAAGCTGTTATTGCAAGGGCATTCTCTTTTGTTTTGCACAGTGGTATTCAGTTGGAATATCCTGCTCCTCAGTCGACGAGGCAAGGGCCGAGATCCCTTCACCGGGAGTGACCCCTTGGACAGAAGTTTGCATCAAGGCAATAACTTCACTATAGCCGATTACTTTTGCTTTGCATCGTGGTATTCAGTTGGAATATCCTGCACCTCATTCTATGGGGAAAGAGCCGAGATCCCTTCACCGGGAGTGACCTCTTTAGCAAAGGTTTTCGTCACTGTATTTTTCCAAAGCTATCCAGTTCCTTCGACGATATCAAGTTCATTACGTTAAAGGTTTTCGCCAGAAACCATTCGTAGCCCTCCGTCGTTTCAGACGGGTAGCACGTAGTATTCATGCTATGTTTGTTGGCCTTCGTCAAGGCATAGTGTATGGTAGCTGCTTGTTGCCTTTCTGCTGCATAGATAGATGCGTTGGTTTGGGACAGTCGTATAGCCTTGTTGGCCTTCGTCAAGGGCTTATACGGGTGGGTTTCAAATTAACCTGGACAATGACGGGTGGAACTTGACATGTGACTTATGATTTGTTGGCCTTCGTCAAGGTCATAAGAGCATGATGCAAAAATCCACATCGGGAGTTTCTAAAGAAACTGAAACTTGCCAGATATGCGCATACCTTCTGGAGTGTGATAACTTGAGTAGACTCCGTCACGTTATCATGCGATGAGAGTTGGATCCCGATTCCCACTGATGAGTTGGTTTACTCCTCGGGTGATCCCGGCTAATTCTTCTTTAAGGTTTGGGGAAGAATTTGACGTTACAGTGGGAGGTTTCCAGATTAGATAAAATGATAACCATTCTGATCTAGGTTAGAGTGCACACTGAGTGTTTCTTTTCTCTCTCTCTTTGGCAGCGACCATTGACCCGACCCTAGACTATGACTCAGTGACCAAATTGACCGAACCTTCTTAACACTGGCTTTTGGATTGTCAGAGTTGCAGACCTCATTGCCACTCCTACTTTTACCCTTTTCTCCAAGACACCCCGTATTACTACGAACGTCCACTTCCATTGGATAAAACCATCGTATGGTTATATACGAACTCGAAGGAATTTGAGGATGGTTTCTGGTTCTGGAGAAAACGAATAGGACTATTCAGTTGTCTTTTCCTTTTTACCTTCTCTCTCAGGTTGCGAGTACTCCTTGGTTTAGGAGATAGTACACCTATTACGCAAATTGGATGGTCTTCTTCCAAACCATAGGCTGGTGCCGAACGGTGGGGAATGAAGAAAGCCAATTAGCCTAAACGGTATACAGAAGGTATTAAGTTCAGACAAAGCAAGGGATTAGTAAGAGGGCAAAGTAAATTGCGACTGCTATTCACGACCAAACCAAGTATTTCTTCGCCAATCCTAAATCACCTATTACTAAGGTTTATTCGGTTGTCTTTTATCTTCACCTTCTCTCGCATTGCGAGTGTTCCTAGGACTGGGACAGTACACCCATTACGCTTATTGGATAGTCTTCTTCCAAACCATAGGCTGGTGCCGAACGGTAGGGAAGGAAGAAAACCATTTGGCCTAAAGGGGTGTGCAGAAGGTAATGACTAAAGACATATAAAGGGATTTAGAGAAGCGGCAAAGAATTATACGGTTACAGTTGTGAATCTGGATAATGGAAGAGGCATTACTAGGAATACCAGGATACCCCATCGAAACATTTCAATGTTTCAGTTTCACTGTGTACTGTTAAAAGAAAACTGATTTCCCAATTAGACACTTGCTCCAGGGTATGTATTTACCAGGTAGGATTCTCACATCTGTATGGTTTTACAGATGATGAGTGGGAGTAAGTTGTTGGGAATTGGGTGATCATCCTCATTATATCAGGATTCGTTGTAATTGGTGATATTTGAGAAAGTCACCTGGGCTGTTTGCCGGTCGGCAAATATTTGGTTTTGAATATCCGTTGTTATGCACCAATTTCAAATTGATATATCTGTACGTCTATTTTCATAGAGTGAGATATACCTTTTGAAATTATGTCTATGACATTTACCTATATCAGTGGGTGGTTAGGTAAGGAGCATTAAACGGCGGTGTAATTCTTCATAACCATAGTACAGTTTTCAACCTACGACACACAGTGAATGAGTCACTAGACTCAAGGGACTTGTACAGAGTATTGTATATTGTCCAGTGTCCATTAGGACAGAGGGGTTGGTCCTCGTACTATATTCTGTTTACTTATGACTTCTCTAGTTCTTAGACAGGTGTTTCGTAGAAACACAGGGTCTGAGTTTTGAAAAGTTATTGGTATAAGAATAAAGTAGAGAACCAGATATTGCAAGTATCGGGATTTTTCAAGGTGATAGAAGATGTAGATACTTGTGTATGGTATTCAGTTGATAGTAATGATTAAGAGAACTTGCTTCTCTTTCAGGTTATTCATAATTGAAAGTATTCCTAAGTTGAGTAACGCTGATCGGCCTCCTTCCATTTAGATGACATGCACTGGAGACACCTGCATGATTTGAATCTGGTTCAATTAAATCAGTGCCTCTGTTTCTTGGATATAGAACAGTTCATATCTTGACATTGTTAAGATATGGAGAGTTGTCCGGCTTATGCTTAAAACCAGACTCCGGATAACTCAAGGCACGTTTCTGTAATGGCTGTTTGTGGGTTGACCCGGGCTATGACAAGGGTTGACTTTCTACCATCTGGAAGATCAATAGTGATATTGTTCTTGACTCGCCACAGTTTTAATTAAAAATGGATTTTTTCAGAAAACAGTAGTGGGAGTATGGTAGAACTGGAAGTGATTCCAGAACCGCAAACGATTACTGAAGATTTGATAAGAACCTAAAGATTCAATCTGGTTTGACATTCCATTGGCCACTCCGCAGATAAAGTGGGTAACCTCAGGCGCCCGAGAGGTACTTCGGTATGCTCAAGGACGGTGACAGGGAGGTTCTTGTTTACCCAGACTTGCCATTGCTGTTGTTCCAGACTGTGAGACCCGGCAGGAGGATGAGTATAGGGTCATTCTAAACTAGTTTTAGAAGTGCACGTCTATATGACTCTGCCAGAGGGTTGTCGTAGTCAGTGGGAGCAGCGGAAGCATTGGTGGACAGATGGCTTATGTCTATTTATAGACTAAAGCAGATATAGCGGAGATAGATCATCTATTTCTGATGTGACAGTCATAGGTTTGAATTCATCAGAATAGGGGATGGATCTGTTAAGAAGGTAGTAGGGTGTGATGTCCTGGTATTTGGATGACATACACAGAGTAGGAAGTGATATTCCTATACTACGATCGGTTATACTTTGGTCGTCACACAGTGGTTTCTCCACTAAGGACTTGGATATTATATCAGACATTCTGGTTACTAGATCTATGGTTTTAGATCTAGATTTGGGTGGTTTCCCAATCTGGGTACTTTGACAGCATTCTAAGAGTATTTAGAATGGATGACTCCTGGTACGGTAGTGTACCTGCTGGTGATGGAGCCACCCTCTCTAAAGGTGTCTTACAGACTAAACGGGAGAGGGATACGCATGATTGACAGATCACTTGCTTAGGCAATTGAGTCAATCATGAGATGTCAAGTACCACACCAGATGTTGTTCTTGCAGTAGGTGCAATAAGTTGATATTGATCCAATCTTGGAGAAACAATCGGAAGCAGTTTTAGAACATAAGTTGATGTTCTAGGGAATTGATAACGGCAGCCTCCTTTAGGAGACGGTTATCATTCCAGGCTTCCATGGTGACCTGGATGGCAGAGTGGCTGTTAGAGTTATAGTTTTCCCTCTGACGAGGGGCAGTATTTTGGACAGGTGGTCCAGGTGGATACTGAGGGAAGGCATGGCGCAGGATACTGATTAAGTTCAGTTGTCGATACAGTCTAAGAAGTTTGGATTTGGAGTTCACTTATGAGCTAGGTCCCATCAGACATCCAGACATTCTAAGACATGTATTGCTCATTTCGGGAGATGGATTTCTCCGCGAACATGGGATAAAGAGAGACATAGAAAGAAACACCAGAGCGGATCCACTCACTGAGGCTATTCCTCGAACGCAATAGTTTCGCAAACGAGCTTTGTGAGACTGACTAGTAGAGGAGTTGGGTGTTCGGTATCACACGGGCTGTGAGTATGCGACATCGCAATAATTAGCCTTGAGTGCAAGTGGGAGATTGTTGGAGATAGTGCCCTCAGAGTCAATTATTGGATCACAGGCACGTGACCTATCCCGGTAGGACAGTCTTACTCGAGATGATAGTATGCTATCTGGTTTATCTTTGTCATCGTGTACTGCTTTAGGTGACCTTACTAGTCGCTATTACACGTTGATAGAGCCCCTAGGATTCATGCTTGACTACCAGCAGTATGAGGGCGATCATATAAGTGAGAGCTGGAGTCCATAAGCACATCCTTAAAAGGTCCCTAGTCGTGGGAATTTCGAGACAGGGCATCGATTCTCCAGAGTAGACTAGTGTATACAGTCGAGACCCCGACGAGGGACGGTGGCCGGTCTCACAAGCCACTGGTGTCAGTTGGTTCACCTAAGATGTATACAGGTGCTCATTGGGTTATGAGTACACCGGACAGGACTCGCCGGGAACCTGCTAGTTGGGATTATACCAGACGTCAGATAGCAGTTCCCTGGTGACATGTGTACAGGTTAGTTCATCGACCTGAGATCGTCATTTGTCTCGTGTGAGTTCCTACTGTGCTTTGATTACTACCCTACCACGGCTCAAAGGAGTCGTGCAAACAGGTTTTAGTTGGGTACAGTTCCGAGCCACATGGAGGCAGTGAGCGAATCTGCAGGGGTTCTCCCGGTATTGGGGGTGAGGTCGCGCTGTGTCTAGGAGAGCCAGAACATGAAAAGTCCTTGGCCAAGGCAGGAGATTTGCTGGTAGGTATTCCAGTAGTATCTCAGGGTGTTCTGGGCTACACTCCGACACGACTTGTACCGCTATTGGGGGTCTGACTTTACCAACCCCCTAGGCCCGCCATGCGATACTCATAGACGAACGGACCGGACTGTACGGATATTGTCACTGACAGGCTCAGTAGGGTGTTAGGATGAGTTCGCTCATCGACGTCACTTTTGGTCAATACCTGGTAGCCCGTCACGTATTGGCTTATACCTCTGACGTGCTAGTGGTTAAATCCACAGCCATGGTGTTGACGAGTCTTTAGAGTCCACCACACACACAGTTACTCCAGTTTCGGGCGAAACGCTGTAGAGGCCGCATGGAGATATGGCAGGGTTCGATCAGATACGTGCGGTATTGCACGGATCGTGATCGGACGGTTTTTACTAGCCGGCTTTGGCTTAAGCCGGATCCTAGTATCAGATAGTGTAGATTTTTATCTCTTTGCATCTGTGTTCAGTGGGAATACAAATGCAGGCATGTATATGCAGTAGTGGGGTTTTCCTGTAATTTATTACGGGATCAGTTTTCTGAAGTTGCCAGTTTGCATTCCATTCCGGCCGGTTTTCTTTTATTCCTTCACGGCCGGACTTTTCGATGGAGGGGGTTAATTGCAAGTTTGCAATTAACTTACTTGTGAGGGGCTTTCTTGCATTTGTGGCTATATGATGAGACTAGCATCATGATGAGATTCTTTTTCTTTCTCTTCTTTTGCATTAATGAGAAAAGGGATTGATTAGGTTTTGATAGGATTTGGATGTGAGATGATTTGATCTTATCTTCACATATTGTTATGCTTTTCTTTCTCTCTTCAATTTTCTAATTGAAAAAGAAGGGCCGGCCACATTTGGGAGTGGAGAGGATTCTTTTTGATGAAGGAAAAACATACATCATTCATCTCATTTTTCCACCAAAAATTCTATAGCTAATTTCCTTAGTTGTTTTCTCCATCTCCATCATTCCATGGCAACTTCACATACCCCAAAGAGACATGGCTACTACACTATTCTACAGCATACCTTGGACGCGTCGGCTAGCCAACTTCATGACCGAGTTGCCTCGGTTAAGGGGTGGGAGCCCGTAAAAGATTCCGGCTTTGTGGTGCCCTTTCCGACGAGGTCGTGACGGACGAAGATTCCGCAGGAGATCCGAGTGGAGATGAAGACCGAAGGACACGGATCGCTTGGTATAGCTTCTCTACTCTTTTCTTATTTGCTAGTAGTTAGGTTAATGGCCCAATCCGGGTGAAAAGTGCGCGGTGGTGCCGGTTTGCTAGTTTGCGAAATTTTTGTTTCCGCGTTTCCGGCGTCGGATCGACGGCCGGGCCGCCGCCGCGGACTTACAGTGATAAGGATGACAACAAAGCTATCTCAGGGTTTGTATTTACACTCAATGGAGGGGCGGTAAGTTGGAAGAGTTCCAAACAGGATACCGTTGCAGACTCAACGATGGAAGCTGAGTATATTGCTGCAAATGATGCAGCAAAAGAAGCCGTCTGGATGAGGAAGTTCGTCGCGGAACTAGGAGTAGTTCCAACCATTGTTGATCCAGTACCATTATATTGTGATAATAATGGGGCTATGACGTTAGCCAAAAAACCGAGGTCCCATCAGAAGTCCAGACACATCCTGAGGCGATATCATTTGATCCGGGAGATAGTAGATCGCCAAGAGATCTAGATTAGGAGAGTAGATACAAAGAATAACACCGCGGATCCACTCACCAAGGCCCTTCCACAGCCGCAGTATGAGCGACTGTTTGAGATGTTGGGTATGAGATATGCCAATAATTGGCCTTAGTGCAAGTGGGAGATTGTTGGATATATGTATGCCATAGAGGCCGTTATATGTATAGTGGATGCTTGGACATGTATATATGTATATAGAGTTCGACATGATAGTATGCTATCTGGTTTACTTTATCTTGACATGTTCATTTGATCATGCATCTTATTCTTTTGGTACATGTTGATAAAGTCTATAGGATATTTGCTTGACTACTGCGACTATGATGTAGATCATACTAGTGGGACACGTATAGTTTATAAGCATATCCTTTAAATGTTCTTAGTCGTTGGTGTATCGAGACGGGGCATCGATATTCCAGAGTAGACTAGCGTATACTATTCTTGTCCCATATGATGGGCGATGGATGATCCCATATCCATCTGGTGTGCTGACACCAAAGATTGTATCCGGGTGCTCAGTGGAGACTAGGTATACTGAACGGACTCGCCGAGAACTCCTATATGGTATTATATCTATTGTCGGATAGCAGTTCTCAGGTAACACTGGTACAGGTTAGTCTGTAGACCCAAGATCGTCATAGAGTCTTGTGTGTCCTCCCACTGTACTTTGATCTCCACCCTACCACGGCTCTACTGAGTCGTGCAAACAGGTGGATTTTGGGTACAGTCCCGAGGCGTATGGAGGTAATGAGCGATAGGAAGGGTTTCGTCTCTCCCGGTATTGGGGGTTGATGTTGTGCTATGCCCGATTGGTTATAACAGGAAGTCCCAGGCCAGGGCTGCTGAGATTTACTGATAAGTGTTATCAGTAGTTTCTCGATCTGTTATGAGCCATACACCGGCATGACTTATTGAGTTATTGGGGTCGACGATACCATCCCTAGACTCGATATACAACATATTTGACGAAGAGACCGGACTGTACGGTAAGTGTTGCCAGTTGGCTCGACGAGAGTTTTGACAGCTTCGCTGGTTTTCTTCTGATCGCTCAATACCCGGGTGGCCGTTACGTTTAGCTGACCGCTTGCGGCTTGTGGGTGTTTGATATGATCATCACCCACAGTCGGCTTATTGAAGAGTCTTAGAGTCCCACACAGGAGTTTCCTAGCTCAGGCGAAACGACGTGGTGTGCATATGAGATATGCGCGGGGACCCAATTGAATGCGAGTATGTGATACCGTATGTTAATCGGGTGTTTTTCTATTGGTCGGGTCGTATGTGATATGACCGGTTTGTTAAATCAAGTGTTGATTTAACATTTGACTTTTAGTATAATTCTTTATTTAAACCCTTTTCTTTGTTGAAGATGTATGCATGCATGTATGCACATGTTGATGTGTATGGACACATACATACATACATAGTGTCATGGTTAATGATACACAAATGGTGGTAATGCAAGACTCACATGGTTCACTAATATATATATATATATATATATATATATATATATATATATATATATATATATATATATATATGGATTAAAGAAGCAAATGGAAATTTAAATCTATAATTGGTTTTTCTACACCCTTCTTCTATTTAACCTAGCTTTGACCTATGGTTGATGTTTCATTTGGACTTTAACCCATATGAAAAATATCTAGATATTAGTTAACCATGGTTTGTGATGAGAGAAGGAAAATATATATACTTCTTTTTCTCATTTTTCCTTTAAGTTTTTATCATTATCTTTTGACAAAAGCTTTTGCCATCATCTTCTTCTTCCTCCAAGCTCTCTTGAGTTTTCTTTTGTGTGAGGTTGATAAAAAGAAAGGGTTTTGATTAGAGAATACAAACCACCTCATCATTCTACACACATCTAGCCCATTTGTGTAGGATGTTTGCTACACTTTGAAAGATCAAGTAAAGAAAGGAGCTTTAGGCAAAGTGACTTCGGGTGGATCATCGTAGACAAAGAAGACCTCCATCGATCCATTCCAAACTCTCAAAGTGCCAAGGAGTCACCAAGGGAAGTCTACAAAGGTTGTAATTTCTTCACTTAGTGATAATATGCTCTTTGTATGTGATACAAATTTTTGTTACTTTAAAAATTCTAGTTAAAAATTCATGGTTAGTTTCTTAGCACCTTTAAAATTTTAATTGTTGCATGTGTGATGCTTCCATACCCCACAGTAGGTGCTAGGTAAACCCAACAAGATCAACTTAAATGTTTGTTGAGGATACGCTAATTTTTAGACTAAGATCTACTCAGCAGGATTTTTGGAATCATTCAGACATTTGGGCTCTATTGCTTTAGTTTAAGGACGTTACGGTCCATAGATCACCATTTTTGGTATGAGGGTTTAGTTTAAGGACGTTGCGGTCCATAGCTAGTTTAAGGATATTGCGGTCCATAGCTAGTTTAAGGACGTTGCGGTCCATTGGGATGTGCTCATGGGTTTGGGAATGCATCAAAGAGCTGTTGGTTGTCGGGACCCTCCATCTCTTTGAAGACGTTGAAGAATTACAACGACATGTATCAAAGGTATGGAGAGATGTAACCTTGAACCGGATTCCAGATTGAAGGGAGAGACCACGGTTCGGTGGAATGAATATCGTTTTAGATACCATCTATTAGGAGATCATTAGTCATCTTTGGAATTAAGATCGATTTGAGGAGACCTGAGCATAGGAGGGCTCGGTTGATTGGTGATCAAAAAGGTTCTGGCCTTGGGAGACTTGGCTAGTTTGGGCTAAGGTTGGCCTCTCATAGTGTTAAACACTAATATCTGATCGGCGCTCACGTGCTCCCACGTGAGGCTCTAAAGCAGTGTTAAACACTGAAATTTGGAGCGTTCAAGTGTGGCATGTGAGGCGCCTGAAAATTGGTGTTGTGCTCTTGGGTTCAAATCCCCGTCTATATATACAAGTGTTAAACACTTAAGTCTTGTGGCCATCATGTGTGGATACGTGAGGCGTCCCAGAGTTGGGCACAGCTTCTTTGGGTTTATTCCCTCTTCTTTTTATAAGTGATAAGTACTATTGGGGGTCACGTGGGATCACGTGAGGCGCCCCAAAATGGGAACTGTCTTTGGTTTTATCCCCTTTTTTCCTTTTGAAAGTGCTAAGCACTATTAGAGGGTCACATGGGATCACGTGAGGCGCCCCAAAATAGGAATTGTCTTTGATTTATTCCCCTTTTCCTCTCATAAGTGCTAGTTTGGGGGTCACGTGGGAATACGTAACCGCCTTAGGAGGCACTTCTAGTTCTTCTTTTAAGTGCTCGCGTGTAAAACACGAGACTCGGTCTCAACCTTTCTTTTATTGTTCGTCAGAGGCGCTCACGTAGGAAACACGTGAGGTTTCATTATAGCGTTAAACACTAATGAATCACCGGGCCTTTCTTCTGTGGTTCTGAGGAATCAAGTTCTCCTTTTGTTTTTTGCAGAGATTAAATTCTTTTTAAAGGGTTAAACCCTAGTTTCAGAGAAATTAAATTCTCATATGTTTTGTAAGAGTTAAACTCTTTTGAACTCAGTTATTTCCCCTAAGTTTTGAATCTGCATGACAGAATCTCCCCGATGAGAATTAAATTCTCAACTTATGGGGAGATCTGCTTCTGCAGATCTTAACCAGAGGAAGAACTAAGTTCCTTGAGAAGAGTTAAACTCTTGGTTTGAGAATTAAATTCTCCTTTTGTTTTGTGGGAGTTTTTGGGAGGGGTTCCTCTTCTTTAGAGAATTAAATTCTCTCTCCCCTTTTTCTTCCCCTCCATAGTTATTGATCAGTCGAAAATACTGCATTTTTAACACGGCAATTTCCCTATCCTTTGCACTCATTTAGAAGTGTTCGGTATTCATATTTCACATATTATCAAAACAGTTGTTAAATATCAGATTACATGTGTTAGACTCTAAAACCGACATTTCTGAGGGAATTGAGTGTTTATCATGGTATCGCATCATCCCTATATTGCGCAACACTTGTCTTGAGTCCGTGCAGGAAATTCCAGAAGAAAGGCCAAAGAGCTGATAAAAATTATGCCAACTCAAAAGATGCAGATCTGGTAGCAATACAGAAGGAATTACAATATTCAACATATCAATAAAAGCCCCATACATCAGCCCAAAGCAGCAGCAAAGAGATCAAGCCCTAAAGCCTCCAAAGCGCCGCGGAAGCTGGCTTGTGCCGCGGTTCCGCGGCGGCTTGGCCACATCATCATGCCATTTTCAGTGCAATATCCTTCTCTCAGTGGGTATACCTCATTTTGACACGTCAAATTCCAGAATTCTCCAGAGTCTTCTGCCAGATTAGCAAAGATCATTAAGCATGCTAATCTTGATTAAGCTCCTAACTAATCACATCTAGAAGCTTCTCCTCAACAAACTTTTGGAGGGAAATTCAAATCTCTTCTAACTAACTTTTGGAGGGAAATTCAAATTCTAATCCTAGATCTAGGGTTTAGGGAAGTCTATAAATAGAAGCCTAGACCTAGGGTTAATGGCGAATCCTTGGCTAATCATTACTTCCCTAATCTCTATTCTTTACCTCTTACACCATCTTCTTCCACAAGTTTAGTGACAAGACTTGTGCGAAACCCTAACCCTAATTCCACTCCAAATTCAAGATCCCGAGTACCATTCAAGCAAGAAGCCTTCAACCTTTTAGGAGCGGAGTCGATCTTCAACCGAGCAAGCGATCCAAGCCGATTCGCGACTCACGGAGACGAGCGAAGCCAAATCGATGATCGAGTTCTTCCTCTTGTAGTTCTTGAGCGATTGTAACGAAATTGTTGATATAAATAAAAGGTGAAATTCTTTAATCTTGCTTTCTTTAAATTCTTACATCATGATTCGATCTCAATTTGTAATTGTGATTCTTGTTGTGATGTTTGAGTAAAACTCTGCTCGTAAAGGAGTCGAGACGATCAATAGAATGATGATGATTTAGATCTTTTTACAATTCTTAAATCCTATAATGATTGTAAATTCTAGTGAAATCAAATGATTAATGACCTAGTTTCGAGATGATCCTTTCTTGATTGTGTTCACTTGAAACTAGGGAACAACGATTGATCATTTGATTAACTAGAAGCTAGAATTTGAATGAGATTCATCGAAATGATAAAGGATAAGACGAGGAAACCCTAGCTTCTTCGCAAGATCCTTAACCTCGACGAATAATCATCGATCTAGTATCAATTCGTTAATGGATAAGAACATGAAATCTTTAGATCTCATCACATCTATAGATCCGATCGATTCCTACGAGCCTCATTTCGATTCTTGATATTTGGTTGGAAAAATCATCACAAACATCTCAATTCTTGATTTTATCTTTTCTTGTTATTAGATCTAGATTTTCTAATTCTTGAACTTCAACTACAAATCATGAATTGTTTTCGTTTCTTTTCCTTAAATTTTCGATTCATCTAATTCAAAAGACGAATGATTACACTTTCCCTGTGGACGATCCGCACTTACTAACGCGCTACATTCGACACCGTTATTGATTGCGGTCAAAATATTTTTGGTTGTGATTTTTCTTTATAATTTCCAATACACACACCGGAAATCGTTTCAATCAAATGGCGCCGTTGCCGGGGATAGTGCGCTAATTGTTCGTATTTTGAAATTTGAGTTGAAAAGTTTATTCCGTCTTTATTTTTAGATCAAAACTTGCGCAAACACTAATACGTGTTGTTGTGATTTGATTGCGAGGAAATCTTGGATCATTGGAGCTAAAAAAAAAATTTCAGAGAATTCCAGAGGACTCAGGGGTTCAACAGAAGCATGCTGTGAATTTTTTGTTCAGTGAGCAGTACATACGGCCGCCCATCCGCGGTCTAAGCCATCAACTGCGACGGTTCCGCGGCTGGCTAAAGGCTTCTCTGTGAAATTTTTCACTCAGGTCCTCTAAGACTTTCTTATCTTCTTCTCTGTCTGCTCCAAATAACATTTTTCTGCAGGCTTCTTTGCAAAAATCGCAGCGCCGCAAAAAGCAAAATTAAATTGTGCTTGTTTTGATTTTGTGGTTGTTTGCATAATTAATACAGAAATTAAGGGGCACGGCCAAATCCAGATTAGGTGGGGAGTTCATTACCCTTCCTAAGCCCCAAAAATCACAAACCTGCATCCGCATTACCCTCATTAATTAAAAAATATGTAGAGATGACTCTAAGGACCGTCGCGCTCACTTAGGACAGAAGAAGGCCATGGGTAATTCATTGCTTATCCGCGTTTCTTTTTGTGGTGACTAAGGCAAGTGTGTCGAAGGCTAGTGGTTTCTTAATTAGGCCCACTACTTACGTAGTGGAGAACCTCCCACTTACCTGGCCATAGGAGAGACAAAGAGGCGGTGGAGGATTTATCCTGCGACTTGTCTTTTGGTAGTTAGGAGCGGTCTAGAGATCTGACCTAGGCGACCAATAGAATTAGGGTTTTGTGTGTTGCATTTATTGTGTTGCATCATTTTTTCAAAAATCCGTCCAATTTTCAAAACAAACACCAGATTCATTCATCATTCCCCTAATTATAAATTCACGCTGCCACTTGTACTAACCCTTTTTAGTGCAAGATAGGCTGGACAACAGGATTCTAGTGCCTGTTTAGTCCGCGTCCCTCCGATCGACCCAAAAGTCGGTATTTCTACATTTACCCTTTCTTTGACTACCATCACACCCACATCGATGGATCCGTCTCCATCGAACTTCTTTTCCACTACTCTGCCGCCGTCTGTTGGTGTGCAGAATCCACCTCGCATCTCTCTCCAAGAGAGGTGCTATCCTACACGAGGTCCCCTTTCCACTTGTCTTTCCATTCCACCAGCCAACGGGGAAAATTTTCAAATAAAACCCCAATACATCAACCTTCTACCAAAATTTCACGGTCTTGAGTCTGAAGACGCATATGCATTTATCACCAAATTTGAAAATGTATGCGCAATGATGGGTACTTCACAGTTTTCTGTGGATGCTTTACGTCTTCGTCTTTTCCCATTCACCTTGTGCGATATAGCCGAGAAGTGGTTGTATAACACTACCGTACATTCCATTTCAAATTGGGAAGAATTTGTCAAAGCATTCCTTAAGAAATTCTACCCACATCATAAAACAGCTCGAGTCCATAGCGAAATATATCAATTCACCCAGCTTCCAAATGAAACATTTTCACATTGTCTTGAACGCTTTAAGGTCTGTTAGTTCAATATCCTCATCACGGAATCCCCAGGTGGGAACTGTGCAGAATCATTTATGAGGGCATTAATCCTAACACAAGACAGACCCTTGAATTAATGTGTCAAGGAAATTTCATGACCAAAGATGATGGGGAAGCCTGGAAAGTTTTAGAAGATTTCGTTGAAAGATCTTTACAGTGGGAGGGTGTGAGTCAATCGTATAGGGATGGCAATAACTAATCGGATGTTTCCATAGGAGTTAGAGCTGACATTGCAGTTATCAATAAGAAACTCGAGACTATGGAAAATAAATTTTTAGCTGCCGCCATAAATCAAATGTCACTCTCCAAAACTGTATGTGGCTGCTGTTTTGATCCTTCTCATTTGACGGAAGAATGTCCACAAAATTCTCCGTTTCAGGGTCATATCAATTCTGCCTTTCAAAGACCTAGAAACGATCCATCTTCTTCCACATATAATCAGGGTTGGAGGAATCACCCTAACTTTGCTTGGAATTAATCACAATCTCAAAACACGGTTCCAACCCAACACAATTTCCAAAGGGTCCCTCCACCACAACAGCAACCACAATTGAGTCAGCACCCCTTCCAAGCATAAAATTTTCAAAATCCGGTCAACACACCTGCACCGACTAATCCTTCGCAGTTGACCGGTGCTGATGAATCCTCTTCATTCATGAATTTGCTTTGGACAATAAAAACTTCCATCGATGATATAAAGAAAAACTCTGCGTCCCAAAGCGAGACTATAAAATCGATGGAAGAAGAAATTGCACGTTTAAAAGCTGAAATGAGTGCAAGAGAGAAAGGGAAACTTCCAGCTCAACCTTTACCCAATCCTAGCTATTCACATCATGTGGATGCAATCACGTTGAGATCTGGAAGAGTGCTTGACAATAACCTTGGGGAAGAGTTTGATGACATTGATAAATTAATCAATAGCACCCCGGCTGAGACCTTTCCTTCCACTTCTACTTCTAATTCTGACCCCAGTTCTTCTACCCCACCACCTTCTTGCGAGCCTATTCTTCGTTTCCCACAAGGCTCGCCACCTCAGCCCATCTCTTCTAGTTCACCGACGATCCCTACTTCTAGTCTGGGATCAGGTCCACACACACTTCCTTCTCCTATAATGGACCCAGCGCTTATTGCTAAAGCACCTTATCCTAATCGGTTAAGGGATAACACATCGAGTCCACATATAGAGAAGATCATGGACATTTTAAAGCAAGTTAACATCAACATCCCTCTCCTAGATGCCATCCAACAAGTTCCGTCCTATGCGAAAACTCTTAAGAACTTGTGCACTAGGAAGAGGAAGACTCAAGTGCCTAAGAAAATTTTCATGGCAAAGACTGTAGACACGGCTTTCCCCCAACAATTACCGAGGAAACTTAAGGATCCTGGATATCCTACTATTTCCATTTTTATTGAGGAAAAACACATTAACTGTGCTCTACTAGACCTTGGCGCTAGTGTTAACTTGCTTCCATACTCGGTTTATGAGCAACTAGGTATCGGAGAGTTGAAGCCAACCCATTGCACTCTCCAGATGGCTGACCGATCAATCACCAAACTTAGGGGTGAACTGGAGGATGTGTTAATAAAAATCGGGGAATTTATATTCCCTGTGGACTTTATTGTAATTGATACACAGCCTGTAGCGAACCCACGGAATCAAATTCCGGTGATTTTAGGTCGCCCCTTTTTGGCCACTTCCAATGCTATCATCAACTATCGTAATGACTCTATGACCCTATCCTTCGGGAATAGGTCAATAGAGCTGAACATTTACAAGTTAGGAAGTGTACCTTCCGAACCTACTGCTCAGGTCTGTTCTGTCGACTTAATGGATGTCGACAGCAGCGAATTTGATGATCCTCCTGATACCGATCTTGACTCTTTTCATACGTTGTTGTTTGACCCAACTATGTATCATACACATACGGACTCTTCCACCGAGATGTCCGGGTCAACAATTAACACGAATTATGAACTGTTCTTAGAGTTTGAAGATCACCCCGCACTTTGTGATGACATTATTCACCGGGGTATTGATGGAACTTTCGAGGAGATCTTCGCTGATGAACTCGCATTTTTGAATGACACGGGTGTTGAGATGAATCATCTCCCAAACATTGAAATTGAACCTCCACCCCTTCTTTTGACTTGTAAAAAGAATGCGAGCAATCCATCACATTCACTGTATCGTCTCTCCAAAATGAGACGCACACATATTCTATTCCACTACTTACCCTTTCCCCACTTTTTCTTCCACCAACCAGAGCACTGCATTGATAAAATTTTTGAATGGTTGGTGTTAATTTTCGGTATTTGCAAAGCTTGGCATCGACCAATGATTTTTGACCCCCCTCATGTGATTTTCAAAGCTTAACATTGCATAACTCAAGTTTGGGGGGGTATATTTTCTGGCTCCTAAAAAGAAAATTTTTACAAAATTTTGAGCCAAAAATAAGTTTGGGGGAGGGTCTTCACTTAAATATTTTGCCCCCACTAATAAATTCCTCCCAAGCTTACAGGTTTTTCGAGATTTAGCAGATGGCAACAGTGAGGACACTATTGAAAACAAGTTTGGGGGAGGTTTGTGCTTCTTTTTGCATCATTTGCATATCATTTGCACAAGCACAAAACATTTTTGAAAAAAAAAACCTATAAAAATTTAAAAATTTTCAAAATATAAAATTATTTTTGTACATAAATAAGATAATAAAAGATTAGATAGTGAAAAATTACATCCATGAGATTAGAAAAATTTAAGAAAACCAAGAAAATTAGAAGTTTTCTTATACGAACTAGTAATAAGTAGTTATGAGCCGTTGTCCCAAGGGTTAGTAAGATGAAGGAAGTCACTAATCTGAGGATAAAAATAAGTCTGAAAAATAGTTTCTATTCTGGAAAGCCAAACATTTTGAGCATTGATACCCTGCTATTCGCATTTACACACGTCTTGAAGCCCGGGATAGTAGAGGATACCTTGAAATGCTCTTGTCTTAAAGCCGATGTATGAAGAAAATAAAAAAAAAGTGAATAAAAAAATATATAAAGTGGTGAGAAAAATGGACACTGGTTTTGTTATCACCGAGGGCAATAAAAAATATATAGCGAGGGTGCCTCTTCACCTAGTGCCCTAAGGCCAACTGGTCTGGGAGTCATTGCTATGCCTTAGGTGGTGCAAGACGAGGAAAATACACCAAATAAGCAAGCACATGAGTAATTGGTCGGTTAGTACCTCAAGAAGTATTAACGGTTGCATGAAAGTGTGTGAGCAGATTCAGCTAAATATTCATTAATTAAAAAGTACTGAGGCTGATGGGTAAGAGTATGATAGCTTGAATTGAATTCTCCGGGTGTAGGAATGTCTTTACACACACGCAGGGTTATATGATCGATGTTTGGAAGAAAGATAGGAATGAAGAATAAGGCGATGTTTTATTGAGGGAGGACGTGATTTCTGATATCTTTTCATGACCATTAAGATATGGCTCATGACAACCGAAAAGCTAGCTTAGTTGGAAACCCTAATTTTTAAGGCTTTTCTTTTACAATTCTTGTCTTTAAATGTAATATTCATGATCTTTCTTTTATTATTGGATTTTGTGGGTGCAATCCGCTGAAAACCCTCAGGAGACAACACTCCTCCTACTAGGAACACCTAGAGCTTTAAAGGCTTATTGCACGTGCTCAGTGCAATCGTGTTGCCTACGAAAGTGTGCTGGTTAGTTTTTCTCTTTCTTTATTTTCTCCTTCTCTTTTTAATAAAAAGTTCGCTCGAGACGATCGAAAATAAGTTTGGGGGAATTTGATCAGTCGAAAATACTGCATTTTTAACACGGCAATTTCCCTATCCTTTGCACTCATTTAGAAGTGTTCGGTATTCATATTTCACATATTATCAAAACAGTTGTTAAATATCAGATTACATGTATTAGACTCTAAAACCGACATTTCTGAGGGAATTGAGTGTTTATCATGGCATCGCATCATCCCTATATTGCGCAACACTTATCTTGAGTCTGTGCAGGAAATTCCAGAAGAAAGGCCAAAGAGCTGATAAAAATTACGCCAACTCAAAAGATGCAGATCTGGTAGCAATACAGAAGGAATTACAATATTCAACATATCAATAAAAGCCCCATACATCAGCCCAAAGCAGCAACAAAGAGATCAAGCCCTAAAGCCTCCAAAGCGCAGCGGAAGCTGGCTTGTGCCGCGGTTCCGCGGCGGCTTGGCCACATCATCATGCCATTTTCAGTGCAATATCCTTCTCTCAGTGGGTATACCTCATTTTGACACGTCAAATTCCAGAATTCTCCAGAGTCTTCTGCCAGATCAGCAAAGATCATTAAGCATGCTAATCTTGATTAAGCTCCTAACTAATCACATCTAGAAGCTTCTCCTTAACAAACTTTTGGAGGGAAATTTAAATCTCTTCTAACTAACTTTTGGAGGGAAATTCAAATTCTAATCCTAGATCTAGGGTTTAGGGAAGTCTATAAATAGAAGTCTAGACCTAGGGTTAATGGTGAATCCTTGGCTAATCATTACTTCCCTAATCTCTATTCTTTACCTCTTACACTATCTTCTTCCACAAGTCTAGTGACAAGACTTGTGCGAAACCCTAACCCTAATTCCACTCCAAATTCAAGATTCCGAGTACCATTCAAGCAAGAAGCCTTCAACCTTTTAGGAGCGGAGCCGATCTTCAACCGAGCAAGCGATCCAAGCCGATCCGTGACTCACGGAGACGAGCGAAGCCAAATCGACGATCGAGTTCTTCCTCTTGTAGTTCTTGAGCGATTGTAACGAAATTGTTGATATAAATAAAAGGTGAAATTCTTTAATCTTGCTTTCTTTAAATTCTTGCATCATGATTCGATCTCAATTTGTGATTGTGATTCTTGTTGTGATGTTTGAGTAAAACTCCGCTCGTAAAGGAGTCGAGACGATCAATAGAATGATGATGATTTAGATCTTTTTATAATTCTTAAATCCTATAATGATTGTAAATTCTAGTGAATCAAATGATTAATGACCTAGTTTCGAGATGATCCTTTCTTGATTGTGTTCACTTGAAACTAGGGAACAACGATTGATCATTTGATTAACTAGAAGCTAGAATTTGAATGAGATTCATCGAAAGGATAAAGGATAAGACGAGGAAACCCTAGCTTCTTCGCAAGATCCTTAACCTCGACGAATAATCATCGATCTAGTATCAATTCGTTAATGGATAAGAACATGAAATCTTTAGATCTCATCACATCTAGAGATCCGATCGATTCCTACGAGCCTCATTTCGATTCTTGATATTTGGTTGGAAAAATCATCACAAATATCTCAATTCTTGATTTTATCTTTTCTTGTTATTAGATCTAGATTTTCTAATTCTTGAACTTCAACTACAAATCATGAATTGTTTTCGTTTCTTTTCCTTAAATTTTCGATTCATCTAATTCAAAAGACGAACGATTACACTTTCCCTGTGGACGATCCGCACTTACTAACGCGCTACATTCGACACCATTATTGATTGCGGTCAAAATATTTTTTGTTGTGATTTCTCTTTACAAGTTTCTATAAACCGACAACGGAAAATAAGATCAATCAGTTGTGTATCTCTCCTTGCTCCTATTTATATGAGAAGAAAAAAATCAATTTGTTAAGAAAATCCCTCATTGAGAGATCATAATTGATTCCAAGATCTTTTAGATCAATCGGTGAATTTTATTCACCGTTGGATTTTTAATCCAAAGGCTATATTTGACAGAGAAGATTTCTTATTTGTTTAGCAAGATTATGAATATCTTGTTAGTTTTAACAAGATCAGAATTTTATTCTATCATATCTTTTAGTTTAACAAGATTAGAAATATATTTTCTTAATATAGAATTTAATTCTATCATATGGATATCTTGTTAGTTTAATAAGATTAGGAAAATATTTTCCTATGATAGAACTTTATTCTACCAGATGATCACCGTTGGGTCTTTGATCCAACGTCATCTGTTTAACATAGAAGATCTTTCTAGTTTGAGGAAGATCAGGAAGATATTTCCCAAATAGAATTTAATTCTAGAATTTGACAGGAGCATTTTAAATTGGGGCGCTCACATGCTTTGCATGTGAGAGGCAAGAGAACTCACGTGTTTAACAACCCCTGCTGTGGGTTTTAGCCTGTTTATGTTCAACGCTCATATGTTTTGCATATGAGCGCTCACGTGTTTTACACGTGAGGCTTGTTTGGCCATTGGTGATTTATGTTCAGCGCTCATACGTTCATGTGTTTTACACGTGAGCCCTGTTTGGACCTTAGTTATTTTCTTTCAGCGCTTATATACTTTGCATATAAGCGCTCATGTGTTTAACACGTGACGTCCAACCGTGATTTTTCCCCCTCTTTTATCTTTCCCCCCTTTTTAAGGGTTATAAGGGAACAAATAGCTCTTGGCCAAAAATTTTGGCAGGAATAAATGCCCCCCACTACTTTGCCCACGTAAGTATGTACGTGGGTGAAGTAGTGCAAAGAATGCGTGACCATAGAATTGATGGCTTAGGAGACAAGTTTAGGGTCTTTGTAGCCTAATACTTTTCAACTTTATAAGCCGTGAGTTGAGACGAATCGAGAAGTTCTCGCAAGAACATTGTTTTTCCTACGAGCCGAGATGAATCGAGAAGTTCTCGCTGGAATATTATTTTCCTTACGAGTCGAGATGAGTCGAGAAGTTCTCGCAAGGACATTATTTTCCTTATGAGTCGAGATGAATCGAGAAGTTCCCGCAAGGACGTTATTTTCCCTGCGAGTCATGAGGATCTCATTGGTGTATTTTCTCCCTAGAAATCGTGAGGATTTCTATGTTTCGTCGCCTTCGTGAGTTGTAAGGATCTCACTCGGGTATTTTTCCTTGCGAATCATGAGGACCCGTAAGTAGCTTCTTTATTTCATTGGCGAATGTGGCTTTGGCAAATGTGGCCCGCAGATAGTCCATCTTGACCTCCTTGTAGAGCAGCGATGGCTTAGGAAACAGGTTTGGATCTGCCGCCTAAGACTTTTCAACTTCATGAGCCGTGAGGGTCTCATAAAGACTTTTCTCACTACGAGTTGGGAGGATCCCGTAGGTGTATTTTCTTCTTAGGAGTCGTGAGGACTCCTAAGAGTGTTTTCTCTTGAGAGTCGTAAGGATTTCATAAGAGAATTTTCTCCCTTTACAAGTCGAGAGGACTCGTAAGTGGTTTTTTCTCTTCTTGTCGATATTCGACTTTGGAGAGTGTGGCCCGTGAATAGTATACAATAGTCCATCTTGGACCGACTTGCAGGCCCCCAGTGCTTCGGAAATAGGTCCTTATCCTCGTTGCCTAAGGCTTTTCCCTACGTGTCGAGACGAGTCGAGAAGTTCTCGCAAGAACATTATTTTCCCCACGAGTCGAGACGAATCGAGAAGTTCTCGCAAGGAGGTCCTTACATCACAGTTAACTCCTGCTAATAGAAGTCCGTTAGGGTCTGTGGTACTAGGTTTTTTTACCCGTCGTACCGCCGCGTTGGCCGGTGTATTCCTTGATACGCAATCTTGTTGTTCGAGTAGCCCCGCGACTGTCGTGTCTCTGATCCCTTTGGGGGTTGGACAAGACGTCTTCAAGTATTCTTTCAGGTGATATTACCGTTGAAAGAGCAAGCGTTAGGGATATTTCATATCGCTTTTACTTGAGATTAGGCTCAGTTTGGGAGCCCCGATGAGTCATGACCACTCTGCGCTGGAGTGGGATGATCTCCGATAGTCTTTCAGGTCTCATTTGAGTTGCCGTCAAGACCCTGAAGCTAGGGATCTTCCTTTGCTTCGTTTGTTGACATTGTGTTTGCAATATTGCGACGAATGTCGAGCTTGTCTCTGGGTTGTCTGTGAACCGTCGAGATTCGGAACTAGGGGACTTTGCCATGGCTCCATTTGTTGATGTCGCGTCTGCATCCTACTAGAGGGGAGGAAGAACGCTGTTGTTGATCTCTAGGCTATAGATGTAGCCATCGAGACTTAGAACTTGGGACTCTTCCATGGCACCGAGGTAGTCTCTAGGTTGTCTGTGAACCGTTGAGATTTGGAACTAGTGGACTTTGTCGTGGCTCCGATGTAGTTTCTAGGTTGTCTATGAACCGTCGAGATTTGTAACTAGAGGAATTTGTCGTGGCTCCGAGGTAGTCTCTAGGGTAATCTCTAGGCTGTCTGTGAGCCGTCGAGATTTAGAACTAGGGGACTTTGCCGTGGCTCCGTTTTGCTGACGTCGTATCTGCTTCTGGTTGGAACGAGAAGGAACGCCGTTGTTAATTTCTAGGCTGTAGATGTAGCCATCGAGATCTGGCTTCCCTTTGACTAAGCCCGGTGGGGTGATATGGTTCCCTTTCCGTTTGTGTCCATGGATTGTATACAAGGGTCAATGTGATCTCACCTATAGGACAAAAGTTTCATTTTATTTTATTTCTTTCCGCGATGCTCTATCATTTCAGCTTTTTTTATATCGCAAAAGTCGCGATCACCCAATCATTTCGGCTATTTTTTCGCGGTGCCCAATCATTTCGGCCGTTTTTTTCTTTTTACTCGCTGCCTTTTATTGCGAGTTGCCCAAACATTTCGGCTATTTATTGTTAGTTATATGTATGCCCTAGAGGCCATTACTATACATAGGATGTATATTGTAGTGGATGCTTGGACATATATAGGGAGGACTTTCTTGCTCGACATGATAGTATGCTATCTGGTTGCTCTTTACCTTAACGTGTACACTGATTGTCTCTCTGTTACATGTTGGTAAAGCCCTTAGGATGTGTACTTGACTACCTGGACTATGATGCGGATCATACTAGTGGGGACATGGTAGTCCATAAGTACATCCTTCAAGGTCCCTAGTCGTGGGTGTATCGAGACGGGGCATCGATATACCAGAGTAGACTAGCGTATACTTTCTCGACCCATACAGATGGGCGATGGATGATCCCATATCCATTGGTGTTTGAAATCAGAGATGATATACGGGTGCTCAGTGGAGACTGGAACACTGGACGGACTCGCCGAGAACTCCTAGATGGTATTATACCTTACGTCAGATGGCAGTTCTCCGGTGACACTGGTACAGAGTAGTCTGTTGACCCGAGATCGTCATAGAGTCTTGTGTGATTCCCACTGTGCTTTGATTTTCACCTTACGACGTCCAAGAGGGCGTGCAAAACGGTGGTTTTTGGGTACAGTCCCAAATCACATGGAGGCAATGAGCGATAGGAGGGGATTCGTCTCTCCCGGTATAGGGAGTTGATGTTGCACTCTGTTCGATTGGCTATAACCGGAAATCCCTGGCCAGGGTTGCTGAGATTTACTGGTAAGTGTTACCAGTAGTTTCTCGAACTGTTAAAGAGCTCATATCGACATGACTTATTGAGCTATTGGGGTCTGACGTTTACCACCCCTAGGCGAGATATGCGACATATCAGACGACGAGACCGGACTGTACGGTAAGTGTTACCGGTTGGATTCATAGGAGTGTGAGCGGGCTTACTCGTTGATCTTCTAATCGCTCAATACCCGGGTGGCCGTTACGTTTAGCAGACCGCTTGCGGCTTGTGGGTGTTTGATATGATCATCACCTGCTTCCGACGTATTGACGAGTCTTTAGAGTCCTACACAGAGGTTTCCTGGCTCAAGCGAAACGAAATAGGAGCGCATATGAGATATGTGCGGGATCGAGAATAATACCAGTATATGATACTGTATTCTATTCCCGCGATTTGTATCATTGGACGGTTATATATGATATAGCCGGGATACCGAATCAAGTGTTGATTCGATACATTGATACACTAGATATTAGTCGGTTATATGCGATATGACCGGATCATTAAATCAAGTGTTGATTTAATGATTTAATGTATAATTATATATTTGATATATTATTTTATATTAACTAATATTTGTTCACTTAAGATGGATTTTCTCACTTGATGTGCACATTGTATATATGATACAGTTTTGTGCACTAGTTTGTATCATGTTTGATGATACATGCAAACTTGGGTGTGTGTATGCATTGAACCATGTTTAGGTAAATGGTTAGGGTTTTAATTTATTTATTCATTTATTTATTTATTCTTTTTGGCAAGAATAAAATGGTGGCTAACTTTGTTTCTTGCTTAAGCTTCTTGAAGCTTCTTGCTTTATCTACCATTTTGTTTTTTCCTTAACCTAATTATTCACTTAAACCCTAGTTCATTCTCTACATGAGTTAGCCTCACCCATGGTTGCTAAATGATAAGGCATCACTGGATTTTCCAGTTTATTAATTCATTCTTTTCTTCTTCTTCTTCTTCTTCATGAAGAAAAGAAGAAAGCTTTCTTGAAAAATTCTAAGTGATGAAATCAAGTGAGAAATCCAAATCCAAAGTGAACCCACTTCCTATTTCTTCATCCTCTACCACTTGCCATGTAGTATAGGGTGTTTTCTTCACAAGTTTCATGACTTGGTGAAGTTGGAGCTTAATCTTGAGTTTCCTTGACGTAGATCATCTTCGGCATCGATGTCGACGACCTAGCCCGATCATTTCTTCGACGAAACCATCGCTAGAGTCCGGGATTCGATGATCGCAGTGGAGGGACGTCATCACGGAGCTAAGGAAGTGGCGGACCGGATCTACAAAGGTTGTATTTCCATTCACCTTAGCAGTAAAGTTGTTTATTCGCATTTGTTTTCGCCTAAACTCTAGTTAACGATCGCATTAGGGTTTCTCGGCACCAGAAAAATTAGAATTTGGCATGGTCGATGCCTTGTGGAACCTATTGAGTGTGCCTAGGAACCCTACAATGGTATCAGAGCCTAGCTAGAGCCTTAGGCGAAGTGTTGACGATGTTAGAAATCTGATCGAGTCACGAAACCCTAACCATGACCACTCTCTGTACATTTTCTGAAAATGTGGTTTTTTCCAAATTAAAAATATGCAGAAAAATCAGCAGGGTTTTCTAAGGGTTACTGTGCAAAATGAGCGCGTGAGTCGACTAAACCGCCACGGAACCGCGGCATGAGCATGGCTTGTGCGGCGGTTCCGTGGCCATACAGTGGCAATTTTCAATAATTTTTGCACAGTAATTTCTTTCTTTTATTGCTGTATTTTCTGGGAATTTTTAATATATACTCAAGTGTTGAGTTTTCTGGGTTGTATTGGGGACTCGGTGTTTCGATCGGGAAGTCTAATTTCGTCTATGTGTTTTTCCGGGTAATTCTAGAATATGTTAAAAAGTTCGACCGGATATAAATACCCACCTTTTCCCCTGCCGGGAAATTTCCAATTGTTGGATTTTTCCGTAGTTTAATGACGTTCTAAGTAGTGCAAGTAACGCGATGGACCCTCTAGAAGACAACAAACCTTAACTCGATTATATGACCGTCTTGAACTGCCCTTTGAACCTTAGGGTTTGGGGCAGTTCGGCGTGCCACATGTGAGGCGTTGGCTTGACCCTTCTACGGCTGGACCGTTGGTACTGTGGCACTAAGTGAATGTTCTTAAACTTATTTCATGTGTTGAGCTATTTCGGGAAAACTTGGGTGTTTGACTGTTCGATCGGAAAGTTTAACATTTTCTGTTTATCTGGAATGTGATACAATATTTGGAATCCACAAATAGTTATGAGATAACTGAATGAATGTTATAAACATAGCAGTTTAGTCTCACTTGATCGGTTGCCACGGAATTTTGATGCGATCAAAAGTCCGTCGCAATCACGTAGCGTACGCGGATACTCGCCGGGTAAACTTAATAGACAGCTACACACCATACCCCCGACCAAGTGACTGTAGGAGAACCCCGTCGCTGAAAGCATCCATTCGGGTGCTCGCGGTAGCGGTGTTCCGCCTTGGTGCACTTCGTCGACGGCATCGGGGGTGCGGCCGTCTACTAAAGTTTGCGACGAGCATTCGATCAGGATGTCGGGAATCCTGTTGAATTGCCCGAGTTGATATTGAAAAGAGTTTTCGATAAAGAGACTAAAATGCGGGGTTTATAATTGTTAGGCATGCGATGTCTAAGTAATTCATTTGATTAGGCATGCGATATCTAAGGAGGTTGCGGATTCCAACTGTTGTAGTTTTACACTTTTTTTTCTGCGACCGTAAGTGTAATATGTGATATCGCCGATTTCGTTGCTATATGTCAACGACAATTGGGATGGGCGTATTTACTTACGTTGATGACATGTGTTGTTATGTGTTGCTGGATATGTTATATTGGATCGTCGTGTTTGAATAGCCGGTTTTTTTTTATGTGAGATGAGTGTTTTTCATTTTCATTCATGTAAAAACTTGTATGTAATATTCTTTTATTGGGGCACTTCCAGGCTGCGGAAGATGTCACCTTTTGTATATTATTTACTTTTCCGCACTAGGATAGACCCATGGAGGAGGGCACAAGTAACCGGGTTCTGGAGTCCAGTGGGAGACCAACTTGAGGAGTCGAGTCCGGGTCTCCTAACTCTAGAATTGGTAGGGTTGCTTGTCGCTCTCGTAGGGGTCTAGGGGTGTGGGATTGGCTATTCATCGCGACCGTGGAATCCATGTTTTATACAGGCTCGTATTGAAAACACGGACATCCTAGTATATCCAATATTTCATATATGTTTTTTCTGCTGCGTTATCTGTGATGTGATCATATGATATGTTCAGATAGATATTATATATAGTATATATGATATATTATATAGACGTTGCTTATGTTTTACACCCTCGCTAGCCCTGCCTCGCTCTGGCGTTAGTTACCTAACCTAACGGTGCAGACGGGACATCGAGGCGAATGCGGCTGGTATAAGCGTACGTTATATTTATCTGTGATGTTTAGGTGCTTAAATGATGGGATTTCATTAATGTGATTAATGGAAGAAAAGAAACCTAAAGATGTTGTGGAATCGAATTTCAAAAATAAAACAGGTAGCTACAGTTCTTGCTTTGCACAGCGGTATATATGATATATCCTGCACCTTATTCGATGAGGAAAGGGCCGACGATCCCTTCACCGGGAGTGACCCCTTTAGCAATAACTGGCAGATGCTACAACTCTCGGTTTGTCTTTTGATTGCTTCTATAGTTTCTGCTTTGCACAGTGATATATATGATATATCCCGCACCTCATTCGACGAGGAAAGGGCCGACGATCCCTTCACCGGGAGTGACCCCTTTAGCAAAACTAGAAAAGCCTCAAAAAACACTCCATTTCAAAATCATTTGATTCTACAACGATATCAAGTTCATTACGCAATAGGTTTTCAGAAAAACCTGTCGTAGCCCTCCGTCATTTCAGACAAGTACTAGTTAGTATTCGTGCTGCGGTAGTTTGGCCTCCGTCAAGGCGTAGTGTACGATAGCTAACTAGTGCTTATCTGCTAGCATATGATGCAATTGGATTAGGGTATTCGTACGGCGTTGTTTGGCCTCCGTCAAGGGTCGTGCGGGTGGGTTTAATTCAATTAGGAAATGACGGGTTGAACTTGACTAGCGGACTATGGGTAGTTTGGCCTCCGTCAAGGTCATAGGACGCTAGGGGCAAAATATTATCGGGAATTTCAAGTGTTGAAATTTGCAATGAGATTGCATACCTTCTATGAGATAGTTGGATCCCGATACCCGCTGCGAGTAAGAGTTACTCCTGGGAGAGTTTTACACTTTACAATTAGCCGATCAAGTAGGTGTCTAGAAAGGTGTCAACGGGGTTACGCTTCTGGGAAAACGAGGTTTACTGTAATTAGGTCCGTGCGAAAGCACGGGGAACCTCCCTCAAAGTACCGACACTAGCCTGGCTGAAAGATTGGCGAACTTGTAGCGTGTAATTAATCCCGGCTAGTCTTTCCTTTTAGGGTTTGAAGGAAGATTTGATAAAAACAGTGGGAGCCATCCTGATTAGATAAAATAATAACTAATCTGATCTTGCAAGAGCGCACGCTGAGTGTTTTCTTTTCTCTCTCTCCAGGTAGAGACCATATCACGTCTTAATCAAGATAATAATACGGATGTATTGACCGAACCCGCTTGTTATACTGAGCTGGGGAACGTTGGTCCCGCTCCAACTTATAATTGTTATAAGACAGAGCAGGAAATAGGGGATTACTAGAATTCCCGTGCCGCCCAAACGAAGAAAGTGCATGTGATGCATCTCCTTCGGGTGTGTTCATTACAGAGAACTGTTTCTCAGTATCCTTTACGTCCTGGGTATGAGATACCCGATCAGGATCCCGCATATGTAATCAGTTACATGGGCTACAGATAGGTAGAGAACTGAGGACGGGTGATAAGTTTCATGAGACAGAAAACGGTGCAAGTGTTGCAGCCAAGTCTGTTGGTCACTGTCACCCTGTATTACAAATACGTTGATTCTGAACAAATGTTATTAGATACCGAACTTGATATACAAAATCATATCAATCTCTTTATTCATTAAAGAAGGATATAATTTTGTATTGTTGGATAATGTTTTGAACATTTCCTATTTCAAAAGTTGATCGGTTCAGGCACGTTATCTAAAAGCATTGACGTTCTAAATCAAACTACAGTTCCTAGTATACAGAACACACACAAGAGGAAGAGTTCAGAAATGAACGATTCCTTCTTGAGGTATTGTAGACTAGGTCATATCAATGTGACCCGACTAGCTTAAGTTACATTGTAGATGCATATTTAAATCAGTTTGAATTTACATCTTGTGAAACTTGCCAGTCATGTCACAAAGATTAGATGACCATAGCTCTGGAAACAGAGAAAGAGTTAGTGAACTCTTGGGATTGATACATACTGATGTATGAAGGTCCCCGTCTATACATACCAAGACCGGTTCTTTGTACTTCATTACATTCTCTGATGATCTCTCAAGATTCAGTCATATGTTCCTGTTGAAAGACAAGTCCGCACCTTTTGAGATATTCACAGAATATAAGTTAGAAGTAGAGAACCAATACGGGTATAAGTATTATGTCCTTTGATGTGATCAAGAAGGAGAATACTTGAGCATGGAATTCTTGGACTTTTCTAAAGGAGAATGAGATTCTCTCTCAGCATTACTTCTCCGTATACACCATAGTACGATGGTATATCGGGGCGGAGCAATTGCACCCTATTCGATATGGTGCGCTCTATGATGAGTACTACTGAGTTACCTGTTTCCTTTTGGGGGTTATGCACTTGAGAAGCTGCATACTTATTGAAATTAGGTTCGAATCAGATCACAGCCTACCACTCCATATGAGATATGGTATGGGAAGAGCCCATGTCTTAAGCTAGTTAAGATTTGGGTTGACCGGCCTATGTCTAAAAGCAAAATCCGGACAAGCTCGAGGCAAGGTCTGTAATGTAGAACTGGAAAGGTTCCAGCTATACAAACTACAGCAGATGATTTGATAAAACCAAAGGATTCAATAGTTACCAACGAACCTCA
This sequence comes from Agapanthus africanus, assembly GCA_030015575.1. Lineage (NCBI taxonomy): Eukaryota > Viridiplantae > Streptophyta > Magnoliopsida > Asparagales > Amaryllidaceae > Agapanthus > Agapanthus africanus. Next base: position 258,848,764 of record JASDDO010000024.1, read on the forward strand.
GCCTCTCCGCCGATCTAGTAGGGTTCCTCACCCACCTGAGAGATACTTCGGTTTCTCTATGACAGTGGGAGCGAGGATTGCATCATGAGATGATGACCCAACTAGTTTCGAGCTGGCCATCAGGAGTAAGACTCTACAAGAATGGCTGGATGCTTAGTGATCTGAGATGGAATCCTTATACACCAACAAAGTATGGACTTTGGTTGCTTTATCTGAAGGGTTAAATCCCCATCAGGAGCAAGTATATCTTGAGAAGATTACTTGGTGTACATGGAAAAGTTGAGACTTTCAAAGCTAGACTTGTTAAAAGTTTGCATCATTGACCAGGTATGGATTATGATGAAACCTTTTCTAAGTAGCTATGCTTAAGTCCATCCAGATCCTACTTGCCACGGCTATATACCATGACTACGATATCTGGCGGTTGGGTGCCATGACTGCTTTTCTAAGTGATGTTTTAGAAGAGTGCGTCTATAAGTACACAGCCAGAGGGCTTCGTAGACAGTGGGAGCAGCGGAAACGTGTGCAAGATGTTTTATGTGATAGGCATCGCGGAGTTGGAACATTTGTTTTGATGTATTAGTCAAAGAGTTTGACATCATCAAAATGGTAGATGAACCTTATATATACAAAAAGGTAGTAGGGAGTATGGTGGTGATCCTCGTAGAGTACATGGATGACATACTCTTGATAGGGAAGGTGTTTCCTATGCTACGCTCGGTCAATCTCCGCTTATCACAAAGATTCTCCATATAGGATCAAAGCGATACCTCATGAATCCTGGATTTTGGATCTATGAGATAGATCTAAATGGATGTTAGGATTCTCACTAGATATAGTGAGATGGTATCAATCGATCCTGGGGAGAATCACTGGAAAGGTTCCAGGGTGATAAAGACGACTGAATGTCAGTCACAGGCTTGTCTATACTCTCAGTGGAGGGACGGTATGTTGGAAAAGTTCCAAGCTAGATACCGTGGCATACTAGACGATAAAGGCTGGATACATCGCTACTTAAGATGCTACCAAAGAGGAAGTCTGGGTGTATATTAGTTCATGCGATGAACATCGTTCCTACCATTGTGAGACAATGGAGTTGTGGCTTATGCCTAGGAACGCCCGTCCCATCAGTGATCCAGACATATTCTAAGGCAGTATCACCTGATCATGGAGATGGTTGATCTCCAGGGCGATCGAGGTTAGGAGAGTAGACTCAGAGGACAACACGGCGGATCCACTCACAAAGGCCTTTTCCCAGAGAGAGACTTTTATGGGATGGTTGAGTATGAGATACTACAACCACTGCTATCAGATGGCCCTAGTGCAAGTGGGAGATTGTTAGTTATATGTATGCCCTAGAGGCCATTACTATACATAGGATGCATATTGTAGTGGATGCTTGGACATATATAGGGAGGACTTTCTTGCTCGACATGATAGTATGCTATCTGGTTGCTCTTTACCTTAACGTGTACACTGATTGTCTCTCTGTTACATATTGGTAAAGCCCTTAGGATGTGTACCTAACTACCTGGACTATGATGTGGATCATACTAGTGGGGACATGGTAGTCCATAAGTACATCCTTCAAGGTCCCTAGTCGTGGGTGTATCGAGACGGGGTATCGATATACCAGAGTAGACTAGCGTATACCTTCTCGACCCATACAGATGGGCGATAGATGATCCCATATCCATTGGTGTTTGACATCAGAGATGATATACGGGTGCTCAGTGGAGACTGGATACACTGGACGGACTCGCCGAGAACTCCCAGATGGTATTATACCTTACGTCAGATGGCAGTTCTTTGGTGACACTGGTACAGAGTAGTCTGTTGACCCGAGATCGTCATAGAGTCTTGTGTGATTCCCACTGTGCTTTGATTTCCACCTTACCACGTCCAAGAGGACGTGCAAAACGGTGGTTTTTGGGTACAGTCCCGAATCACATGGAGGCAATGAGCGATAGGAGGGGATTCGTCTCTCCCGGTATAGGGAGTTGATGTTGCGCTCTGTTCGATTGGCTGTAACCGGAAATCCCTGGTCAGGGTTGCTGAGATTTACTGGTAAGTGTTACCAGTAGTTTCTTGAACTGTTATAGACCTCATATCGACATGACTTATCGAGCTGTTGGGGTCTGACGTTTACCACCCCTAGGCAAGATATACGACATACCAGACGACGAGACCGGACTGTACGGTAAGTGTTACTGGTTGGATTCACAGGAGTGTGAGCGGGCTTGCTCGTTGATCTTCTAATCGCTCAATACCCGGGTGGCCGTTACGTTTAGCAGACCGCTTGTGGCTTGTGGGTGTTTGATATGATCATCACCTGCTGCCGGCGTATTGACGAGTCTTTAGAGTCCTACACAGAGGTTTCCTGGCTCAAGCGAAACGAAATAGGAGCGCATATGAGATATATGCGGGACCGAGAATAATACCAGTATATGATACTGTATTCTATTCTCGCGATTTGTATCATTGGACGGTTATATATGATATAGCCGGGATACCGAATCAAGTGTTGATTCGATACATTGATACACTAGATATTAGTCGGTTATATGCGATATGACCGGATCATTAAATCAAGTGTTGATTCAATGATTTAATGTATAATTATATATTTGATATATTATTTTACATTAACTAATATTTGTTCACTTAAGATGGATTTTCTCACTTGATGTGCACATTGTATATATGATATAGTTTTGTGCAGTAGTTTGTATCATGTTTGATGATACATGCAAACTTGGGTGTGTGTATGCATTGAACCATGTTTAGGTAAATGGTTAAGGTTTTAATTTATTTATTCATTTATTTATTTATTCGTTTTGGCAAGAATAAAATGGTGGCTAACTGTTCACACCATAATATTGCATTATTATATTCCTCATTCTTATTCTTTTTATAAATAAACAGGTGCTTTTGACCCATGTCTGCTACATGTTACAGGTTACAGGTTCTTGGACAGAAAACAGTGAAAAAGACAAAAGACGATGCAAAAAGGGACTTTTGACCAACAAATAGGAGGATCTTAGTCAAGCCTACATCGAAAGACAGTTTACAATTAACAAGGCAACTCAAGGTCCAAAAATTACAAAGCGAACGGTTAAAAATCCATTGCAAATTGTTCACTGAAGATCTGGATCCAACGTAAGAGCCCAATTGAGAAAAGAACCAAAGAATTAAGTAGCCCAGGAAGCCCAAAGACAGAAGAGCCCACAAAGGAAAGGCCCAATACTTCCTTTTAAGAAGACAAAAGGAAGATTTTATTTTACCAAAATTCATTTGCGGCTTTGACTAGTTGACCTAGGGCTATTTTTGTAATTGTAGACATGCGGATCAAAATGTAACCTAGGGTTTCCTATTCTCTATAAATAGGAACTCTACTCATTGTAATTTCTTATGCCTCCCTATGCCTCCCTTTAATGAATAAAATTTAGAAATCTTTTGGAGAGCATCGATGTTTCTTTTCCATTCAGAAATTCAGATCTGACAAACCTGCATGGATGATTGGAGGGATGCATCTGTAAGTAATTTAATTTCTTGCCCTAGTGTAGATTTCAATTTCTTGCCCTAGGTAGATTTAATTTCATGTCCTAGGAACTTGTTTAGGGTTTAGTTTTGAGGAAGGATATTGAGAGATGAGATCTCTCATCCCTTTCTTACCCACCAAATATTTACAATAGGACTCCATGCATACATGCACATACCGCTCCCTACGGCACTCTATCCCTCGAGGTAGCGGCGATACCGTAGTATAAAGGCCCGGGTGTGATGTTTTCCATGGAGGTTAGGGTAAGGATCTCTAAAGGAAGGACAAGAACCTAGAGGAAGGAACACCTTCCCGAACGGATCTAATCCCCTTTATTGATAATTACCATAACTCCTCACAGATCTTCATTCGGGTATATAAAGTGTTGAGGTTTACTTGTATTTCCAAACCATCCCTAAACCTAGCCCTAGCAAGAATAGATCTAGATAATTAGTATAGATTAATTAGGTTTTTAGATTTAATAATTAATCCGAACACCCTTCGGAATTAACTCGTTAGAGCGAATCGGAAATTCACAACATCCCTGTGGACCGACCCGTACTCACCGGCTAGCTTCATGCGACGCCGTTCTTGATTGCGGTTATAAATATTTTTGATCTTTCTTTTAGAAAGCGCAAGCACGCTAAATCATATCAATCAAATGGCGCCGTTGCCGGGGATGGCGTAGAACTTTCCTTTTCGCAATTTCGGGTTAATCATAAAATTTAAAAAAATCATAAAAATCTGAAAAAATAAAAAAAAATATAAAAAATATATATTTTGTTATTTTTGGAAGGGATACTTTGTTATTTGAATTTTGCAGGATATACAAATTCGGATCTGGAGATTTCCAGAAAGCGAAACGGAAAAGGAGATATCGGAACAGAAGGGATTTTAGAAAACAGAGAAGCACAAAAATTTTGGAGCCTCAAACCCCCCAACCCGCCGCGATTCCGCGTCCAAAACCCACCTTAGGCCGCGGAAACGCGACCGTCTTGTCGAGTCGTCGTATCAAAATTTTTCTGGGGACCCGAGCCGGCTTTTTCACCGCGGATCCGCCGCACAATACATATTCTAACCGCGGAAACGTGACCATTTGGTGTCTTCGGTTGATGGAATTTGCACTGTAAGCTCCCTGTTATTTTTCCTCTGTAAATTTTGAGATATTTTCTGAAAATTGCCTGCAGGATTTTGTGCACATTAAAAAATATATTCCCTTCCAAATAACGATCTTGTGCAGGATTTTTGGGCCCCGCTTGAACTAAATTGATTGCAAGAAATATTTTGTTGTTGCATATTTTTTCTCGAATATCTTTTTGCAACAATTCTTTCCAAATAAAGATTCTTGTGATATGGTTAAAATAATAATTGATTGCAAGTAATATTTTGCTGTTGCATATCTTTTCTATAAAATATTTTGCTGTTGCATATCTTTTCTCTAAAATCTTTTTGCAACAAAAATTTTTCCAAATAAAGAGAAAGAAAAAAATCAATGAAAAATGAAAATAAAAAGGATAAATATTTTATAGAGCTTGCAAAATTTTTTTTAGCCGCAAATACATCCTTGCACAGCAAACTTTCTTTCCTTTTCCCCTTCTTTTAACATGAGTACCCCATATAAAAAATCATTAGCCGAACTTTGGTATCCCGAACCTAATTTTGCATCATATGTCAATGTGTTCGGTCAATTTAAAGACGATCCTTCCGTGCCTAAAAAATCTTTGAAAGATCACATAGAGGAGTCTAGTAGAAACAGTTTGACTTTTCAACCCACTTTGTGTCAACCAAGTCAACCTTCGCCACCTTCGTATGTTGACACCACTTCTTTAAGTCCTTCTGTCACTCCTAGGACGATGTTCATTGCTGAGCATATTGCTCAATCTCGTAGCCGATCTTTCACCCCTCTCCACACATCTAGTTCTAGGGATCAACAAGACTTTTCACCTTTTTATCCACATGTTGACCCTACCCCTGTCCAATCACCCACTTCCTACCAGTCCTACCCGACTTTCCCACCGTCACTAGACCCTGTATCTACACAGCCTATTGGGAGTTTTGCATATCCACACCATTTTGAATCTTTTACCGAAACCCCCTTCCCACCCAAGTCTAGCTTGGAAGAGGCGTTGGAGGCGTATATCGCAGCAACAAATAAAATGGTTAGGAATGTGGAAGCGTCCGTGGCCGCCCTTATTCAACCTGCTGAACCGGTAGCTAGTTCTCCGCTAGCCCCAAATTTTTTAATGTATAAGGAGGCGGTTGGACAGAATGAGAATATGAGAGGATTTCCAAATCAAACCCACCCTTACCCAATTGAAGCCCACAACTCCTATTTTCCATCGATTGCCCTAAATAGTTCACCTGTTGAAAATAAAAACGAGTTGTGTGATTTTGTAGTGTTTGATTTGCCAAATTGTGAGGAACCCCTTTCGAGTGAAATCGCACCTAATCCTTTCGATCTTTACACCTCCCATCTAGAACCTAAATTGATAGATATCCATGCTTTTGATGAGGTGTCTAAGAAAATTGATTTTCACTTGATTGAGGATATAGACGCCGGGAATATTTCGGATGATGAACCTGTCGATTTAATTGAGATTTTATGTTCAAATCATCATCCCGAGTTATTAAAGGTTTCTCCCGAATCTAATATGCGTCTTGAATTTGATGATAATGGCATGGATGAGTTAAATATTGAGGAGAGTCTTGAGGATAATATTGAGGTTGAATCATTTTTATTTGATGTGTCTGATTTTCCAATTCATCCTCCTGAACCTTTGACTGTTATATCACCCTCCCTCCTTTCCATCGTTCCGACCCCGCTTGAAGACTGTGAGCTTGAAACCTTTTCCTTTGAATCTGACACAATTCTCACAGACGATAACACCTACGAGTGTTTCACCTTTTCGGACGATGTTGATGACTCACCGCCCGAGTTTGAGTCCTTTACATTTTCAGATGAGCCATCAGATTCGGTTGATTATACTAGTTTCGAACCATTAATGGAATCTTTCAAGTTCGAAACAGTTTACTACGGTGAGAAAGATACTATCCCTAATTCACTTCCTTTCGTCTCTTCTATAGTCCCGACCGTACAAATGACCGCTACGCTTTCATCTCCTATACCAAGTTCGGCGTACCCATGTTTTCTTGCGAATCTTGAGGGATTTGACCCCATTTCCCGACGGGTTGATAGGTTAGCGCAATCGCTTATAACACATCGGTCATCACATATTGCGCTAATTTATTCACTCGATTTACACTCTCAAGTTCGCGCGATCCTTCTTTCTTCTTTCCGTCTTTCTTCTCCCCCACTGAGACCATATTCTACCATTCTTCTTTCCACACGGTCTCGCGTGCTTTTCATCTCTTTTCTTTCCATCCCATTCTTGCACCAACTCTACCATTACCATGATAAGATTTTTGAATGGTTGGTGCTAACATTTGGCTTGTGTAAGGCCAAGCTTAAGTTTGGGGGAATCTTTGTATATATGTATATCTATTTTTGTTTTCTTTTTCTAAAAAAAAAAATTCAAAACATTAAAAATATATAAAAAAAAATTTATAAATAAATAAACAGGGGAGTGCTGGTATTTTGACCCTCTTAGTTTAGCATGACAGTGAGGACACTGTCAAGTTCAAGTTTGGGGGTATGCTCGGTACGTCTTCTTCCTTCGCATTCATTTGTACATATTTTTGCATTTGCACACTTATTCGAAAACCCATAAAAATTGAAAAATTTCAAAAATTATAAAAAATTATTGTATTCAATTTTGGCTAATTGACTTGAGTTTGATGAATGGGTTAACTGGTTAGGAACAACTAGATCTTAGACTTAGTGAATTAAAACCCTAAAAATAACCTTCCTTAAAGTTTAACGGTAGAAAGTATATGCCTTGTAGTTTATTTAGAAATAGGCAAATTTTGGGTTCACTCCTTGGGCTAAGTCGAAACGAAGGAAAGATATTGAAGCTTTTATTAGAGTATAAGTTGAAAAATAGTTCCTAACTTAAGTCAAGATTCTGAAAATGTATACCCTACAATTTGCACAATCACGCATCTTGAAACTTGGAATAGTAGAAGAGACCTTGAAATGCTCTTGTCTAAAGTCCTTAGTACGAAGAAAATAAAGAAAAAAGAGTGAATAAAGAAAAGAAAAAAATGAACACTGGTTTTTGTGATTACTTAAGGCTGCAAAAATAGAAAAATATTTAGCGAGGGTGCTTCATCACCTAGTGCCTTAGACCAACTGGTTTGGGAGTCACTGCTAAAAGCCTTGGGTGTTGCAAAACTAGGAATTACGCTTTAAAGTGCAAACGCATATTGTAATCGGTCGTTGGTACCTCAAGAAGTATTAACGGTCGCATGAAGGATGTGTAAGCAAATTTCATTTAAAAAATTCACTAATTAATAAGTGATTTGGACAATGGACGAGAGTACGATTGCTTGATTTGAATTTCCAAGTGTAGGGGTGATATTTACACACACGTGGGGATATGTAATTAGAGTTTAGATGAGAGAAAGGAATGAAGAATAAAACTTGTATCTTTAGTAGGGTTGATAGAAATTCCTGAGTGGAGATGTAACCCTAGAAGGAAAACTTAGGAGATGCCGAAAGCTAAGTAGGTCTACATAACATATATAATCTTAAGTTAAATAATGAGGAAGGGTGAAGAATATGGGTGGATAATTTACGAGTCAAAAGATAAGAGAATTCCTTGTTAGAAAACCTTATTGGAGAACAAAAAGTCAATGGGCCGAGTTGATAGGATTTTGTGGGTGTAATCTGCTGAAAACCCTCAGGAGACAACACTCCTCCTACTAGGGACACCTAGAGGTTTAACGGCTTGTTGCACGTGCTCAGTGCAATCGCGTTCCCTGCGAAAGTGCGGTTAGGATTTTAGTTAATAAAAATAAGTTTGCTCGAGGACGAGCAAAAGATAAGTTTGGGGGTATTTGTTCACACCATAATATTGCATTATTATATTCCTCATTCTTATTCTTTTTATAAATAAACAGGTGCTTTTGACCCATGTCTGCTACATGTTACAGATTACAGGTTCTTGGACAGAAAACAGTGAAAAAGACAAAAGACGATGCAAAAAGGGACTTTTGACCAACAAATAGGAGGATCTTAGTCAAGCCTACATCGAAAGACAGTTTACAATTAACAAGGCAACTCAAGGTCCAAAAATTACAAAGCGAACGGTTAAAAATCCATTGCAAATTGTTCACTGAAGATCTGGATCCAACATAAGAGCCCAATTGAGAAAAGAACCAAAGAATTAAGTAGCCCAGGAAGCCCAAAGACAGAAGAGCCCACAAAGAAAAGGCCCAATACTTCCTTTTTAAGAAGACAAAAGGAAGATTTTATTTTACCAAAATTCATTTGCGGCTTTGACTAGTTGGCCTAGGGCTATTTTTGTAATTGTAGACATGCGGATCAAAATGTAACCTAGGGTTTCCTATTCTCTATAAATAGGAACTCTACTCATTGTAATTTCTTATGCCTCCCTATGCCTCCCTTTAATGAATAAAATTTAGAAATCTTTTGGAGAGCATCGATGTTTCTTTTCCATTCAGAAATTCAGATCTGACAAACCTGCATGGATGATTGGAGGGATGCATCTGTAAGTAATTTAATTTCTTGCCCTAGTGTAGATTTCAATTTCTTGCCCTAGGTAGATTTAATTTCATGCCCTAGGAACTTATTTAGGGTTTAGCTTTGAGGAAGGATTTTGAGAGATGAGATCTCTCATCCCTTTCTTACCCACCAAATATTTACAATAGGACTCCATGCATACATGCACATACCGCTCCCTACGGCACTCTATCCCTCGAGGTAGCGGCGATACCGTAGTATAAAGGCCCGGGTGTGATGTTTTCCATGGAGGTTAGGGTAAGGATCTCTAAAGGAAGGACAAGAACCTAGAGGAAGGAACACCTTCCCGAACGGATCTAATCCCCTTTATTGATAATTACCATAACTCCTCACAGATCTTCATTCGGGTATAGAAAGTGTTGAGGTTTACTTGCATTTCCAAACTATCCCTAAACCTAGCCCTAGCAAGAATAGATCTAGATAATTAGTATAGATTAATTAGGTTTTTAGATTTAATAATTAATCCGAACACCCTTCGGAATTAACTCGTTAGAGCGAATCGGAAATTCATAACATCCCTGTGGACCGACCCGTACTCACCGGCTAGCTTCATGCGACGCCGTTCTTGATTGCGGTTACAAATATTTTTGATCTTTCTTTTAGAAAGCGCAAGCACGCTAAATCATACCAATCACTAACTTTGTTTCTTGCTTAAGCTTCTTGAAGCTTCTTGCTTTATCTACCATTTTGTTTTTTCCTTAACCTAACCATTCACTTAAACCCTAGTTCATTCTCTACATGAGTTAGCCTCACCCATGGTTGCTAAATGATAAGGCATCACTTGATTTTCCAGTTTATTAATTCATTCTTTTCTTCTTCTTCTTCTTCTTCTTCATGAAGAAAAGAAGAAAGCTTTCTTGAAAAATTCTAAGTGATGAAATCAAGTGAGAAATCCAAATCCAAAGTGAACCCACTTTCTATTTCTTCATCCTCTACCACTTGCCATGTAGTATAGGGTGTTTTCTTTACAAGTTTCATGACTTGGTGAAGTTGGAGCTTGATCTTGAGTTGCCTCGACGTAGATCATCTTCGGCATCGATGTCGACGACCTAGCCCGATCATTTCTTCGACGAAACTATCGCTAGAGTCCGGGATCCGATGATCACAGCGGAGGGACGTCATCACGGAGCTAAGGAAGTGGCGGACCGGATCTACAAAGGTTGTATTTCCATTCACCTTAGCAGTAAAGTTGTTTATTCGCATTTGTTTTCGCCTAAACTCTAGTTAACGATCGCATTAGGGTTTCTCGGCACCGGAAAAATTAGAATTTGGCATGGTCGATGCCTTGTGGAACCTCTTGAGTGTGCCTAGGAACCCTACATTTTTATATGCAAATAATTTACTTGCTGATTTTTATTGCACGTTGCCCCATCATTTCGGCTATTTCATATGCATTTTTGGCTCGCTGATTTTTATTGCGAGTTTGAAACTTGAGATCTAATACCAATCTTAGCATCAGCATCGCTGCGACTGGAATATGGCCAGGAGCGAATCATCATTTGCCTTGAAAGGACTTGGAATTCGATATCGATTTAGGCATCAATATCGCTATTACTGAGATATTGCCAGGAGCGAATCATCATTTGCCTTTGTCTATTTGAACAAAGGTGGCTTAGCAAACAGGGTTAGGATCCTGTTGGCTAAGGCTTTTTGACTTTACGAGCCGTAAGGGTCTCATAAAGGTGTTTCTCCCTATGAGTCATGAGCATCTCGTAGGTGTGTTTTCTCCTTAGGAATCGTGAGAATTCTTAAGTGTGTGTTCTCTTATAAGTCGTAAGGATCTTACAAGAGTGTTTTCTCCTTATAAGTCGAGAGGACTTACAAGTGTCGTTCACCAAATGGGGAAATTTCTCACCATTGGTGGAACTAGATGAGGGGAACATTTATTTGTGCCCGTGGATTGTATACAAAGGCCGATATTGGACCGCCTATAGGGCAACTTGGGGAATGTGATGGCTTAAGAACAGGTTCAGATCCCTGTAACTTAAGGCTTTCGAATCCTATGAGCCGTGAGGGTCTCATAAGGGGGATTCTCCTCACGAGTCGTGAGGATCTCGTAAGTGCAATTTCTCCTCAGGAATCATGGGGATCCCTAAGTGTGTTGCTTCCTTTTGTGAGTCGTAAGGATCTCACGCAGGTATTTTCTCCTTACAAGGTCAAGAGGACTTTGCAAGTGTGCATGAATTTTTTTACGAGTCTGCGCCCTTGCGGGTTTTCACAAGCTCGCCGGTAGCCCTGCTGTTTTTACTCACGGTGCCCTTTCGGGTTTTCATCCGTGCCCATTTTGCTTGTGGACGTACCCTTTTTTTTTATCACGGTGGGACTTCGCCGACCAGGGTAGCTGTGTGGCCAGAGGGACTTAAGTTGCAATCCTTGCTGCTGGGACTTGTGGACCTGGATTCCACTGTTGCCATGTTTTGAGGCGGCGTATTTAGTTTAAAGACATTGCGGTCCATTATTAGTTTAAGGACATCTCGGTCCATTGTAAGTTTATGGACATCTCGGTCCATTGTTAGTTTAGGGACATTTCGGTTCGCAGCTAGTTTAAGAACGTTGCGGTCCGTTGTTAGTGTAGGGACATCTCGGTCCACAGCTAGTTTAAGGACGTTGCGGTCCGCTGGGATTTTAAGGCGAGGTTTCGCCGGATACTACTTATAGAGTTTGGACTCAGGATGACAGCGAGCGGACACGAGTGTCTTCATCCATCATTAACCTGAGCCGTGACTTGTCAAGCGTAGTATTTCTTAAGGAACCGGCCGTTTATTGGACGGAAGGGTCTTTCGCCATGCATATCCATGAGCAAGTAGGCCGTACCTTGGTAGACTTTGTCTATGATATACGGACCTTCATAGTTTGGCTCGAATTTCCCCCGTTTGGCCGATTGGGGATCATAGGTCTTTTTACGACTAACATGAGTTCGCCTTGGCAGAATGTTCTCGTCCTAGTCAGTCTTTCGTATGAGCACGCCATCCTTGCTTTGTAAGCTTCCAGGTTTTGCTGCGCCATGAGACGAGTTTCATCGAGGGCATCAAGCTCCTTAAGCCGAAGGTGGGCATTTTCTTTATCCGTCAGCTCATGTCGGACTGCCACTCGTAAAGGGGTAGTTCTATCTCCAAGGGGAGAACAGCTTCCGTTCCGAATACCAACGCGAATGGCGTTGTATTCGTGGCCGTCTTGAACGTGGTCCGATAAGCCCAGAGAGCTTCATGCAATCTCTCATGCCAATCCTTTTTGTTCTGGACGCCGTCTTCGTTATGATCTTTGTCAAGGTCTTTTTGAAAGCCTCAGCTAGACCGTTAGCTCGGGGGTTATAGACTGAAGAGTATATCCAATGTATTTTATGCTGCTGTGCGAAGCGGCTGATCTTATGGCTTCTGTAGGGTGGCCTGTTATCCGAGATAATCCGTCGCGGAGTGCCGAACCGGTAGATGATATGTGTCCTGAAGAAATGGAGGATGTTCTCTGTCTTCACCTCGCTTAAGGGTATTTCCTCTACCCACTTAGAGAAGTAATTGGTTGTTGCCAATATGAACCGATGTCCCCTAGACGATGCTGGCTCGATGGGCCCGATTATATCGGTTCCCCACATTTTGAACGACCAACTAGCCAATGTTGAGTGTAGCGGATTCGGATGCTGGTGGATGAAGTCCCCGTGAATTTGGTACGAGTGACACTGCTTTGCATATTCGAGGCAGTCCTAAATCATTGTGGGCCAATAGTAACCCATTCTTTTGATCTTCAGCTTCATCTTTAGCCCGACTTGATGAGAACCACAGAGTACGTCATGAGTTTCTTGGACGACTCTCCTTCCTTCTTCTGGTCCCAGACATCTTAGCCATAAATAATCGAATGATCTCTTATATAGAGTATCATTGATGAAGGCGAAAGACAGAGCTCACTTCATAAGCTGATGTCTTGATGACACGTCTTCGGGCGTATGATGAGATTTGAAGTAGTCTACAAAGACATCTTTCCAATCCTTCACTTTTTCTTCATCCTCTAATTGGAATGCTGCTTGTTCGGCCGCTTCCTTTTCTTCAGACGACCCCGGAGATATTTCTGCTGGCGCGAGAATCCGGCGGCTTTGCACAATGATCCTTACGTCATCAAAGTTTTCGTCAGTCGGTTCTTTAGAGAGCTTGGTTAACGCATCTGCCTTGCTATTTTCCACTCGTGGTATGCTTTTCAGGACATAGGAGGGGATTTGAGATAGCAGTTGCTGCACTCTTTCGCCATATTTCACCAATTCTGGCTTACACGTCTGATAGTCGCCCTTTACTTGGCTAACGACCAGCTGGGAGTTTCCATATATGAGAAGGTTCTCGATTCCCATGTCAATGGAGATCTCGAGACCTGCTATCAAAGCTTCATATTCCGCTTTGTTGTTTATTCTTGGCTCCATTAAGGAAAGGGAAAAACGCATTATCTCTCCTTGTAGAGTCATGAAGATAAGGCCTACCCTGGATTTGATTATGGGGTGTTGTGCTTTCACTTCTTCATGGAAGATGCCCCATCGAAGTAAAGTTCCCATTGAGAGTCATTTATCTTTTGCGTTGAACGCATGTTCATCTAGCAGCTCGCAATTTAGGGGCGAGTCGGCAGGTATCGGATGCTCAGCGAGGAAGTCGGTACTGGCCTGGCCTTTCACTGCCCTGAGAGGTCGATATGTTATTGAGAACTCCATTAAGAGAAGGGCCCATTTGGCAAGCCTTCCTATTAGTATGGCTCTTGACATCAAGTACTTAAGAGGATCCACCTTTGATATGAGATGGACCTCATGCGCTAAGGCATAATGCCTGAACTTCGTTGTCGCGAAGATCAGTGTCAGGCAATGCTTTTCAATAGGGAAGTAGTTGTTTTTTGCCCCCAGAAGTGTAATTCGACGTTAGACACCCCACATGATGCGGGGAGGCGGAATAGGTAAAACAATCATTTTGTTTAAACTAACATCAACTAACTTTACGGATCTTTGCCAAACCTTAACTAACAACAACATAGGAGGGATTAGCTACTATGAAAGAAGATTATACCTAATGAATCAAGTCCTTCTTGTTCTCGTTGACCACCTTCTCGTCGGCATCTTCTTTGTGATATAAGATCCACTCGAGAGCTACTTCTCCAAGCTTAACCTCACACTTGAGGTAACTAAGTAACTATGAGTGCTAATCAAAGCAACCTAGAGAATATAGAAGAGGATTATGGATCTATGAGTCTTGCTAACCCTTGGATCTCAACACATGAGAGGTTAGGGTTAGTGCTTGAAGAGAGAGAGCTTGAGGAGAGAGAAGGTGAGAGTGAGAATCATAATGGAAAAAAATAACTCACTATGAATATATGAAGCATAAGATATTTATTAAATGAATAACAAATAAAAATATCGTCATGCTTTATTAACTCACCTTGTGTGATTCATCCCATGAGTCATTAAACCATAAATGCATCATTAACTCCTATGGATGAATCACACCATGAGTCATTAAACCAATTAATGCAAATGCCACCTTAGCCTCCAACTCATCAATCTTCGAGAAGGTTCTCGACTAATTACGAGAATGCCCCTCTCATCCGTGAAAACACGGAAATACCGAGACTGTATAAATCCAATAATCCAATACTAGAATTTGGCTTAAGCCAAAGCCTGCTAGTATTAACTGTCCGAACATCGTACGTGTGTAAAAACACGTATGTGTCCGAACCCTGTCGTAACACCATAAGACCTCTATATTGTTTCGCCCGAAGCAGGGAAACTCTCTGTGTGGGACTCTAAAGACTCGACTACTACGCTGGCAGTGGGTTTAACCACAGACCGCAAGCGGCACTAGCTGTACGTAACGGTCCCCAGGTAGATGTCGATAAGAAGGCCGATGAGGAAACCCATCCGAACTCCTACTGAGCCTGATGCAACAATCTCCGTACAGTCCGGTCTGTTCATCTAGGACTATCGCATATCGGGCTTAGGGGGGCGGCAAGCATCAATCCCCTAAAGGCGGTATAAGTCATGTCGGAGTGAAGCCCATTACACCTTGAGAAGCTACTGGAAAACCTACCAGTAAATCTCGTCCGCCCTGGCCAGGGACTTTGCGTAATGGCTTTCCAAACACAGTGCGATATCAACTCCCAATACCGGGAGAGACGAATCCTATCTAACCGCCACTGCCTCCAAGTGCTTCGGGACTGCACCCAACTGCTACCTGTTTGCATGATTCCTTTGAGCCGTGGTAGGGTAGCAATCTAAGAACAGTGGGAACACACTCGAGGCGAAGCAGCAGTGTCAAGTCTGCAGACTATGCTGTACTCATGTCACCTGGGAACTGTTAACCGACGACGGGTATAATACCAACCAACAGTTCCCTGCGAGTCCTGTCTGGTGTACCCGTAACCCAACGAGTACCTGTATACTATCTTCAGTACAACATACTAATGGCTGTGGGACGGACCATTTCCCCAACTGGGATGAGAAGCGTACACACTAGTCTACTCCGGAGTATCAATGCCCTGTCTCGATAATCCTACGACTAGGGACCTGAAAAAGGATGTGCTTGTAGACTACCCAGCCCCCACTAATGTGACTGCCATTACAACGCTGGTAGTCAAGCAAGATCCTAAGGGCTCTATCAATACGTACACACATATTAAGATAGATATAAACCAAGTAGCATACTACCATGTTTAGCAAGACTGTTAATATAACTGTGAATATCCCAAGCTTCCATTAAGTAATATACAAGCTAGTATGATACAATAATGGCCCCTAGGGCATATACACTAACAATCTCCCACTTGCACTGGGGCCATGTACTGGCGTATCGAAGACCGATCATCTCGAGTAGCCTCTCGAACTGAATCTGAGGTAAGGCCTTAGTGAATGGATCAGCAGTGTTCTCCTCTGTAGCAACTCTCCGGACCTCAATCTCCTGGCGATCTATGATCTCCCTGATTAGGTGATACCGCCTTAAGATGTGTCTGGACTTCTGATGGGACCTGGGTTCCTTCGCTAAAGCTATAGCTCCGTTGTTGTCATAATACAGCGGTATTGGATCAGCAATAGTAAGAACCACCTGAAGTTCTGTTAGGAACTTCTTTATCCAGACTGATTCTTTTGCGGCATCGCAAGCAGCGATATACTCCGCTTCCATCGTCGAGTCAGCAACGGTGTCCTGCTTGGAACTCTTCCAGCACACCGCCCCTCCATTGAGGGTAAAGACATAACCTGACATGGACTTGGAGTCATCCTTGTCGCTTTGGAAGCTGGAGTCGGCAAAAGCCTCGATCTGGAGGTCTTTTCCACCGTAAACCAAGAACATATTTTTAGTCCTTCTCAGGTACTTGAGAATGTTCTTTACTGCTATCTAGTGCTTCTCCCCTGGATCTGACCGATACCTGCTTACCACGCTCAGTGCGTAAGCTACATCTGGTCTAGTGCACAACATCGCATACATTATAGAGCCTACCGCTGAAGCGTAGGGTATAATAGACATGCGATCCCTTTCCAAATCAGTCTTGGGAGACATCTCTTTGGAGAGGGTGATTCCGTGACAAGCCGGTAAACTACCGCGCTTAGAATCTTCCATACTGAATCTTTTCAGTATAGTGTTGATATACCTGGACTGTGAAAGTCCCAACATTCTCTTAGATCTATCACGATAGATCCGGATCCCCAGAATGTAAGAGGCATCACCCAGGTCTTTCATGGAGAACCTGTGTGACAAGAATCCTTTGACAGATTGTAGCATAGGAATGTCATTTCATATTAATAGAATGTCATCCATGTACAAGACGAGGAATACGACAGTTCGTGCTACAATTTTACTATATATACATGGTTCATCTGGATTTTTGATAAAGTCATATTCTTTGACCGTTTCATCAAAACAGATGTTCCAACTCCGCGATGCCTGCTTTAGTCCATAAATGAACTTAAGCAACTTGCACACTTTCCCGCTGCTCCCACTCTGATTGAAGCCTTCTGGCTGATCCATATAGACGCACTCTTCCAAATTACCATTTAGAAAAGCCGTCTTTATGTCCATCTGCCAGATTTCATAATCATGGAAGGCGGCAATGGCAAGAAGGATTCGAATGGATTTGAGCATAGCCACTGGAGAAAAAGTTTCGTCATAGTCCAAACCCGGTCTTTGACGAAAACCCTTTGCAACAAGTCTAGCCTTATAGGTTTCCACCTGTCTATCTACACCAATCTTTTCTTGAAGATCCATTTGCATCCTATGGGTTTTACCCCACCTGGAGCAAAGTCCAAAGTCCATACTTTGCTGGTGTACATGGACTCCATCTCGGTTCGCAATGCATCCAGCCATCTTACCGAGTCACCGCTCTGGATGGCTTGTAGGAAGCTAGTAGGTTCATCATCATCAATGATGCAATCCTCTCTATCCCCATCTATGAGAAAACCGTAGTATCTCTCAGGCGGATGAGACGGCATACTACTCCTACGGAGGGGTGCGGGAATATCCTGTTCTTCTTGAACTACTGGTTCTACCAAACTTTCAGAAGTAGTTTGTGGTTCTGGAATTTCTTCCAGTTCTATTGCGCTCCCACTTGTTTCCTTTTCTAAAATCAGCTGTTCTAGAAAATGGGCATTACGAGAAACAAAAACCTTTTGTTCCTCTGCGTTATAGAAGAAATACCCCTTGGAGTTCTTTGGATATCCTACAAACTTACACTGTACTGATCGTGCCTCGAGTTTGTCCGCATGCTGCTTTTTAACAAAAGCTGGACAATCCCAAATCTTTAGATACTGAAGATAGGGTTTCTTCCCACTCCACATCTGATATGGCGTGGTAGGCACAGTCTTGGTAGGAGCCCTGTTCAAAAGATATGCTGTCGATTCTAGCGTATAACCCCAGAAAGATCGCCGTAACTCAGCATTACTCATCATGGAACGTACCATATCTAGTAGGGTTCGGTTCCGTCTCTTCGATACACTGTTATACCGTGGAGTGTATGGAGGAGTAAGCTGAGAGAGAATTCCTTTCTCTTTTAGGTAACCTAGGAACTTGGCACTTAAGTATTCACCACCTCGATTAGATCTCAGTGTCTTGATACTTTTGCCGGTTTGGTTTTCTACTTCATTCTTATATTCTTGTAATTTCTCAAATGCCTCGGATTTATGTTTCATTAAGAAAATGAATCAGTACCTAGAGTATTCGTCCGTAAAAGTAATGAAATATGAAAAACCATCTCTTGCATGTGTAGACATTGGACCACATACATTGCTGTGTATGAGTCCTAAGAGCTCGCTCGCTCTTACTCCATGTTCAGTGAATGGAGTCTTTGTCATCTTTCCTTTGAGACATGATTGACAAGTTGTATAAGACTGATATTCGAACGAATCCAAATATCCTTCTCTATGTAACTTAGTTAACCTTGTCTCACTGATGTGACACAGTCTACAATGCCATAAGAAAGCCTTATTTAAATCTGGAGACTTTCTTTTTAGTGTGTTCTGGACATTGAAAATCTATAATTGGTTTAGCACGTATATACCATTATCTAGTGTACCGGACCCAATCAAATCATGATTAAGGTGGATGTTAACAACATCGCTTACAAACGTGAAATCATAACCTTCTTTTAATAACAACGATACTGATATGATATTACACGTTAAACTAGATACATAAAAACAGTTGCGCAAAACCAAAATATGTCCACTTGTCAATCCTAGGTGATAATCCCCTACGGACACAGCACCCACGCTAGCTCCGTTAGCAACCTGGAGGGTCATATCACCAACCTTCAGCTCTCTACGGTTTCTCAGTTCCTGCAATGAATTGCATATATGAGATCCTGATCTGGTATCCAATACCCAGGAAATAGAGTTGATTGACAGACAATTTTCAATTATAAACACACCTGAAGTCGAAGCCACAGCTTACTTCGGGACCTGGTTCTTGGCAATCCAAGCTTTGCAATCTTTCTTCCAATGGCCTTTTCTATGACAGTGGAAGCACTCGTCCTTTGCCACTATGGCATTGCAACCTTTGTCTTTCCCTTAGCTCCCACCTTACCAACACCTCCTCTAGGTTTGATAGCGGCTTTCTTCTTCCTTCTTTTGGCCCTTGTCTTGGACCCGGAAGAGGAAGCACCGCGAACAAACATAGTATGTGTTTCCCTTGCTTTCTGCAAGGTGCCCTCTGCACTCCTCGACATGTTAAGGAGTTCTGGAAGTTCAACTTTTTTTCCTTGAATGTTGAAATTCAGAATAAACTGGGCGTAGGTGGAAGGAAGGGACTGAAGAACCAAGTCTGTATAGAGCTCGTTCTCCAAATTCGTCCCGAGGTCCACGAGCTCTTCTATATAGACAATCATCTTTAGGACATGTTCTCCTACAGGTGATCCGACGGGCAGTCTCGACTGAAACAAGTTCTTCGAGGTCTCGTGTCTTGCTATACGAAATTGTTCTCCATACAGTTCTTTTGTGTGGAGAAATATGGATTCAAGATCCATATCCTCGTGCCTCCTTTGATGTTCATTATTCATAGAGGCAAGCACGATGCATTTGGCCTTCGCGCAATCTAACTCCCAGGTCTTGTGGATTTCTTTATCCGCAATACTGGAATTTGGACCAGGGACAGCAGGTGCCTTAGCAGTAAGGACATACCCCAATTTGTCATAAGTAATAGCCATCTTAACATTCCGGAACCAATCTTTATAGTTTGGTCCTGTCAAAATATTTTTATCTAATAGTAACTTAAGGCCTGTCATGTTTTGGGTCGCTGCAATGAGAGAGAGAGGGAACACTTTAGCATGATGCTCTTGCAAGTTTAGAGTGGTTTTTAGTTTATCTAAACAGGATGGCTCCCACTGTTTCTCGAATCCCTTCTCAAATCAAAAAGGAAGAACTAGCCAGGACTATTCTCACCGTACAATACTTGCTTAACCGTTCATCCAGGTCGGTGTCGATACTTCAGTGAGATTTTACGACGCTTTCGCGAAGTTCCTTAATTAAATAACCTCTTTTCTCTGGGGGCGTAACCCCTCTGACACCTTTCTCGACACCTACTTGGTTTATAGCATTGATCGTTAAGTGACGAATCTCCTGATGAGTAGCGGATACTCACAGTAGGATCGGGATCCAAATATCATCGTGTGATAAAGCTGAAGGAATCCTACCAAAATTATCACACTCCAAATGGTATGCATCTCTTTGCAAATTTCAGTTTCTTTAGAAATTCCCGATATTGATTTCTGCCCCATGCTCTTATGACCTTGGCGTTGGTCAAAATGTCATAAGTCACATGTCAAGTTCTACCCATCATTATCTTGTTAATTTGAACCCATCCGTACATATCCCTGACGTTGGCCAAATGATAATACGACTACCCTAAACTAACTCATCTATCTATGCAACAAATGAATACCCAGCAGCTACCAAACACTATGCCTTGGCGTTGGTCAAAATACATAGCTTGAATACTATTGAATACCCAAATGAAATGACGGAGGGCTACGAATGGTTTTGGCGAAACCGTGAACGTAGTGAACTTGATATGATCGAAGGAACCTGATAGCTTTTTAAAAGGAGTGGTTAAAGCTCCGCAATTTAAAAAAAATATCTTCTGTTTTAAAATAACCGAGTGGTTTCTTTTAAACTGTTCCAACTATTCAACTTTGGTTTATTTTCTTTAGATTAATATAATGCGTCCCATCAATTAACCTATCATTGCAGAAAACAACGAAAATACAACGTCCTCTTATGCCATCCGCATCTCCACTGGGTCCCGTCATTCACCCGTTAGGTTACTTAACTAACGACAGAGCGGGGGCTAGGCTAGTGCGGGTATAAAACATAAGTGACGTCTAATAGCTATCATATATAGATATTGTACATTCGTCAGACGCAATAATAGGCATTCCAGATCACAGATGAACATATTGGATTTTCTACGAATCCCCATTCCTTTTGAGCCTGCAAAGAAAGACGGATTTCACAGTCGCGATGAATAGCCAAAACCCCACCCTAGACCCCTACGGGTACGGCAAACTACCCGCCAAGTACCCGAAGTGAAGCGGTCTCCCTAAACAACGTAAGTAGGCCACTAAACACTTCAAAGTACCCGGTAGTTTGTGCACCCCACCTTGGGTCTATCCTAGGAGCAAAAATCAGTAAATGAAATAATACAACGGTGGCTACAACCTCAGCCCGGATGTGCCCCGCAAAAGAATATTACAACAATTTACATATTACATTTGAATGAAAGAAACACTCGTCTCACATCCCCGGCTATCCATTCACGACAACCCAACAAGTCCACAAACACAAACCAGTAAAAACCATTACAGAAATATGCAACCCCTGCTAACCGACATACTAGCAGTTAGGGGAGGTTTACAAACACATTAAACAAAACACAGATATAATCAAGTTAGCCAAATATCTTAGAATTTCGATCAAGCAAACGCAAATGATTCTACTCCAAATAATTCTCTGTGCACGTGAAACCTGAGCAGAAACAGAACATCCCAGCAAATACAAAATTAACACAGAAGAGTTACTGGGGAATTTTGGGCTGACTCGGCCCCAACTCGGCCGCGGATCCGCGGCGGATTGCTTTGGATCGGCCGCGGTTCCGCGGCGGTTTGGACGAGTTATGACCCCAAATTTCTCCAGTAACCTTATATTTCCCTGCTTGTATTTTTAAGGGTCCCTGAAAAATTTTTAGACCCCGTTTTAAAATCGGCAGAAACATGGTGAAAAAGTCGTATTTTTGGGTTCGTTTTGCGATCGAATTTCTAACGACTTTGCTAACAAGTTAGTTATGGTTTAGTGAGGCTCTGATACCACTGTAAGTCGACGTTAGACACCCCACACGATGCGGGGAGGCGGAATAAGTAAAACAATCATTTTGTTTAAACTAACATCAACTAACTTTACGGATCTTTGCCAAACCTTAACTAACAACAACATAGGAGGGATTAGCTACTATGAAAGAAGATTATACCTAATGAATCAAGTCCTTCTTGTTCTCGTTGACCACCTCCTCGTCGGCCTCCTCTTTGTGATAGAAGATCCACCTGAGAGCTACTTCTCCAAGCTTAACCTCACACTTGAGGTAACTAAGTAACTATGAGTGCTAATCAAAGCAACCTAGAGGATATATAAGAGGATTAGGGATCTATGAGTCTTGCTAACCCTTGGATCTCAACACATGAGAGGTTAGGGTTAGTGCTTGAAGAGAGAGAGCTTGAGGTGAGAGAAGGTGAGAGTGAGAATCATAATGGAAAAAAATAACTCATTGTGAATATATGAAGCATAAGATATTTATTAAATGAATAACAAATAAAAATCTTATCTAACCTCCACTGCCTCCAAGTGCTTTGGGATTGCACCCAACTGCTACCTGTTTGCACGACTCCTTTGAGCCGTGGTAGGATAACAATCTAAGAATAGTGGGAACACACTCGAGGCAAAGCGGCAGTGTCAAGTCTGCGGACTATGCTGTACTCATGTCACCTGGGAACTGTTAACTGATGACGGGTATAATACCAACCAACAGTTCCCTGTGAGTCCTGTCCGGTGTACCCGTAACCCAACGAGCACCTGTATACTATCTCCAGTACAACGTACTAATGGCTGTGGGACAGACCATTTCCCTAACTGGGATGAGAAGCGTACACACTAGTCTACTCCGGAGTATCGATGCCCTGTCTCGATAATCCTACGACTAGGGACCTGAAAAAGGATGTGCTTGTAGACTACCCAGCCCCCACTAGTGTGAGTGCCATCACAACGCTGGTAGTCAAGCAAGATCTTAAGGGCTCTATCAATACGTACACACATATTAAGATAGATATAAACCAAGTAGCATACTACCATGTTTAGCAAGACTGTTAATATAACTGTGAATATCCCAAGCTTCCATTAAGTAATATACAAGCTAGTATGATACAATAATGGCCCCTAGGGTATATACACTAACAAGAAGAACTCGACTCGAATAGTAGAGAGCTCTCTCCTTCCCTTGGTTGTTCTCTTGTACCCATAGCATGCCCAAAGAACCATCAAGGGTTGTTGTGTATAGGATGAGGGGCTTTCCTTTAACCGGGGCGGTCCGTACCAGCGGATTCCGCAGGTGTTGCTTGATTTTGTTCCGTGCACTTTGTCATTTACGATCCCAAACGAACGGGGTCCCCTTCTTCATTAGATGAGTGTATGGGTGGCATTTGCCGGAGAGGTTAGCTATGAACTGCCAGATATACGCGAGCTTTTCTTGGAGAGACCGCGGTTGCATGAGAGTTCTTGGCGAAGGCATTTCTATAATCACCTTGATCTTTGACGGGTCTATTTTGATGCCCTGGTGTTGTACGATGAATCCTAGGAATTTGCCTGAGGAAACTCCAAACGCGCATTTCAGAGGGTTCATCTTCAGGTTGTACTTCTGAAGGCGCTGGAACACTATCTTCAGATGCTCCCAGTGCTCTTCATACGATTTGATTTTCACCACGAGGTCGTCAATATAACATTTGACAATCTCGTGTACAGTCCAGTCTCTTCATCTGAGAGTATCGCATACCGGGTCTAGGGGTGGTAAACGTCAGACCCTAGTAACCCGATAATTCGTGTTGATATGGCTCAAGACCAATCCAGGAAACTGCTGATCTAACTATCAGTAAATCCCAACTGCCTTGGCCAAGTATTATGGTGCTGGACAATCGAACACGGTGCGATATCGACTCCCTATACCGGGAGAGACGAATCCCCAACAAACGCTTTCTGCCTTCATATGGCTGGGGACTGTACCTAACTAAAACTTATTTGCATGACTCAGTAGAGCTGTGGTAGGGTAGTAATCTAAGTACAGTGGGAACTCACACGATACAAATGTCGATCTCAGGTCAGAAGACTAACCTGTAATCATGTCACCTGAGAACTACTATCTGACGATAGGTATAGTACCATCTAGACGTTCTCGGTGAGTCAGTCCAGTGTACTCACCCCCAGTGAGCACCTGCATACGATCTTAGGCGTGAAAGACCAATGGTTGTGGGACCAACCATCGCCCCTCGTCAGGGTCTAGAAACATATATACTAGTCTACTCCGGAATATCGATGCCCAGTCTCGATACTCCCACGACTAGGGACATTTTAAGGATGTGCTTATGGACTACCCAGCCCCCACATGTATGATCGCCATCACAACGCCGGTAGTCCAGCAATGATCCTACGGGCTTTATCAATATGTATAAATGATACATAATAACAAGTAAAACATATGCACATGTTAAGATAAAGACAAATCAAATAGTATACTATCATATCGAGCAAGATTGTCCTGTACATACATATGCCCAAGCATCCACATATATACATATACAATAATGACATCTAGGGCATACATATACAACAAGACTCGCTACCGCCCACGAACACGAACTCCGAATGATTAGGAATGCGAAATGTCACACTCCTAGTACGACAGTTGATAACAGCATAGGACATGCTCAACTAATCCATCCCCAAAATGGCGTCGTAGCTACCAGTACCAATCAAAAGAAAGTTTGCATAAAACTCTCTGCCACAAACCATCACATGGCATAACCTACACTCTTGGCCGGATACAATTAACTCCGTTACCCGTATGTATCTCCTAACCCTTGGTCAACGACTCGAGAGGTATAGAGTGTGTGTCAATAAACCGTGTAGAAATAAAGAAATGCGAGGCACCTGAATAAAAAGAACTTTAGCTGGTACAGAATAAATAAGGAGAGTATCTGCAACCACTTCTCTAGAAGCCTTTACATACTCGGCGGTCAGGGTGAAAGCCTGCCCCTGACTCCGACTCATACCAGTCTATCTCTGATCAAATAATCACCGCTGGGATACCAGAGATGGACCCCTCTGAGCTGAAGTGCCAAACGATGGCTGTTGTTGCTCGAACCCTTCCTGTAGCTCGGAACTCTGGGGACATCCGCTGACCATGTGCTCGCTGGATCCGCAAATCAGACACTGCCCCTTGGCTCTGCGACAATCTCTCTGCATGTTCCCTGGCCTCTGGCAATAGTCGCAAATTAGAGCCCTCCGCTGCGGCTGTTGAGGTGAGAATGTACGCTTCATCTGTGTAACACCCGGCCTGTGAACGGGGATCGCTCCATGACGGGAAATAGTAGCTCGTGATGGAACTGCATGGGGTCTCCTGTCCACCGATCGCTGGCCCTTAGCTTTCTCCGTCAACCTTTCCTGTACCTGTAACAACCTAGTTCATTTATACCAATTCCAGTTCTCGTATTTGTGGTATTTCTCTATTTATCGTGTTTTGGGTGCGAATAGTATTTTACATTGCATTCGACCCGACCCGCTTGCTTGAACCTGTTTGATTCATATTTATGAATTACCCTGGCTTGTTATGTAGATTGTGCATTTTCATGTTTAGTGCATACTGGCATTTTATCTGTCATTGTATCTTTTATCATATAACATTTTAGGTCACGAAAATATATTTAAAATTACATAACATGGTCTACATGGTACCCCTAACCCCGTGGTAGCATCCGCGCATTTTGTTCTCGTCCTGTTCAGTGAAACGGACGTGTTTAGATGGCTACGCGCATGTACGTGCATCCGTTCTTACGGGTATGCATTTTCGTTACCTAAACATTCATTTTGAATTTTGAAAGTCGCAAATATTTTTCATATTTTAAATTTGAAATTTTAGACCCGACCCGGGCGCGTTTTGAAATATTTTTGTATCCCGCCAAAATTCAATTTATTTAAAATTTTAAAATTTAGTTCAAATGTTTTTAACAGTTCATAAGGTTCCTTTTAACAAACTAAAATCTTTTTATCTAAAATCTTAAATCTTAAAACAACCCAGATTCTCTCTCTCCCTCCAGCTCTCTTTCTCTCTCTCGTGGCCCCGCTCCCTCTCTCTTTCTTTTTCTCTTTCTCTCTCTCCTTCTCTCTCTCTCTTTTCTCTCTCTCTTCTCTCTTTCTTTCTCTCTCCCCCGCTAACTTTCAATTTTATTTCTCCTAACTGTTCATCCCTCTCTCTCTCCCCTCTCGATCTCGCTCTCTCTCTCCTCTTTCTCAGATTCTCTCTTTCTCTCTCTCCTCTCACTTTATTTATCTCTCTCTCTCTCTCCCTATATATATTAATCCCTCTTCCTCTCTCCTCATTCTTTTTCAAACGCGAGACCCTGCGAACCCTAGCCCCAACTGCCTCGCGCTCGCCGTCGACCTCAACACCCTCGCCTCTCCTCTGTTCATCTCCCCGACCACCTCCTTACCTCACCTTCCCTCTCTCGCCACTCCTCTTCTCCCTCTCCCCTTCTCCGAGCCCAGAACCGAGCACCTCGGCCATCCCTGCACGCCCGCTACACCGCCAGCGAAGATTTCCGCAATTGGTCTCGTCATCGCCCCCTCGTTCCCTGACTACAGTGCAACCCAGTGAGCCTCTGCCCTTCCTTCTTCCTCCCCGTCTTTTCTTCTTTCTTTCTTTTCTTTCTTTCTTTAAAAGTTTGTCTCTGTTTGCATAGATCGCCGGAGCCGGACGTGACGTCGACGATCTCGACGATCCAGACGTCGTACCTGTCTTGTGTGATCACCCTTGTACTTTTCTTGGACCCGTTGCGTGTGCCGTACGTGCGTCGTGACATTTCACCGACGTCGGACGTACCGTACACACCCGTTTCTTGATCCGTCGAGGCAAGTTAATCTTGCTACATGCTATATAATTCAGTTTATACCTAACTAAATAAATATCATACCTGTAGTTTAAATCTAGTACCCCATGTTTCATTTTTATAGCTTTTCGATGTTCCGTTTGCATCCGTTTATATCATTTTAGATCTAGGTCATGAAAACTTATCTTGTGACATACTAGATTACATTATACTGCATCCATATCAATATTTATATCACATATTGCTTAGTTGTACATCCCACGTTACTATTTTATAGTTTTATAACTTTTCGGATACCCGTTTGCATCCTTTAGAATATATATAACTGCATCTATAAATCATATTAATACATAATACTGTGAAATTAACACCCCATGTTTTGTAAAGTACATCCTATTTAGTATTGGAACTATAAACGTAACCCTAATCGATAATTGTGCATCCATATCTTTGAATTTATATCTATTTGCATACCACATCACATTATTCCATTTTATTGTTACATTAGTACTTCATACTTGTTTTTGTGTACCCATACTTATTACAGTTTGATTATGAGCACCCACGTGATACTTGTGCACCCCCTGACATGACTTGATACACTACTACTTGACACGACTTGATACCTGTGCACTACCTGACATGACCTGATACATGTACACCACCTGACATAACCTGATGTACCACAGCTTGACATGTTACCTGATCTTGTTACTAATGCCGACAATCTTGACCTGTTGTCCCTACGGACATTTCCTGTTGTCTATTCAGACAAACCTGTACCTGCTTGATCCTGTGTTGGCATTAGCTCCAGATTTATCAATACCTGACTTGAACACATAACTTGGGGGTATAGGGAAATCAATGATGAAACCTGACTTGTAACTCGACAGTTCGATGCCTTTACTGATCAGTCTTACGGTCTAGGCCAGCCCCGGAATGATGCTGCTGACATCATTCGTCTTTACATACTACCTTTTACCGCCTAGCGGCACGTCTCGGATTTAGCCCGAGAGTCTTGACCGTGGTCCCGGGCACGCACGGGATACTATTAGGTTACATCGATGATTTATCAAATTGATTTCAAAGACTTGAGAGTGGTTAACCCAGTAGACCAATTTAGATTACTCACTGCACATCATCTGTGCCATACTCATCACTGTCCTTATTATGTTACCGTTATACCTGTTTTACCGTTCATACTCATACCTGCATGACTTGCTACTCCTTGATTTTATTATTGTTTGATATTATGATGCACTGACGTCTGGGTTTTGCATGGCCCAGATTCTTTACCTTTGCTGCATGCCGAGCAGGAGCATTTCAGTGAACAGGCCGAGTAGTGAGGACCTGTTATTAGTTTATTTCACTTTCTTTTCAACATTTTCATTCCTGATGTGAGCCCGCATTATGGGACATACATTCTAGTTTATTATTGTATTGGATCTTTGCTTCCGCATTATTTTTATTCTTGACTCATTTATTCTGGCTTATGGACATGTGTTAGATAGTTTAATATTGTTCTTGATATCTCTACAGCCGTAATGTAACCGCGGAGGGATATTTCTTATCCACAGGTAGCGTGGTTGGCTCTGTCACGTGCCTATCTTAGCATACTCTGGGAAGCGGGGCGTGACAGGGTTTGTTTGGTATCAGAGCCATATGATCTAGGTTAATCGGGTTTGATTCTTTTGTAGTTGGGTATTGGACCCAATACACGAATCAGAATACTCGAGATTAGGAACATGTCCTGCCACTTTGCCATCTTGCCATTTTTGAATCTTAACTTCCTCCTAATTCTACCTTGACAATATGCAAACCTCTTTGCATCTCGACTTGAAACTTGGTTTCCTATTGTTTATCTCTAGAACCTAGGCGACTTGGGTGGAGTTATGTGATTGTAGCTATGTACCGCGGCATGGTTACAATGCGGTACTCTATTTGAGTAACTTGGAGTTCTAGTCTTGATTCGTATCCATGATCTATATTTTTGAATCTGTTATCATACTAATCCTTTCGGTGTTTTGGTTTCAGGAACATGGCAGGCAGGAATCTGAAAACATACCAGAGGCGTGTTGATGAAGCCGCTTTGCTTGGAGTAATCCGTGGGATGCTGGAGAACCAGAAACGGTAGACCGAGCTGAACCAGCAGCAAGCCGAAGCTTTTCAGGAAGGTTTGCGGACCGTCCAGCAGTCCGTAAACAATGTTGTGGCCAGACCAGTTGATCGTGTGGGTACCGTGGCGGATTTCAGGAGAATTGGTCCGTCCGTTTTTACTGGTCTGGAAGAGCCGTTGCCAGCGGAGCAGTGGCTGGTTGATACGGAGAATTTGCTCATTGCGGCGCAGATTCCAGAGGACAAGAGAGTGGATGTGGTACGCATCCAATTAGTAGACTATACCCATGAATGGTGGCTTGTGGAAGAGACCCGCTTGCCCAAGCCAATCAGTTGGATGGATTTTTCGAAGAGTTTCTTGGAGAAGTTCTTCCTGCAGACTGCACGGGAGGAAATGGAAGAAAATTTTATCAGTTTGAAGTAGAACGGCGCACCTGTGGATGCCCATGCGGCTGAGTGGACACGGCTCAGTCGTTTCGCTGGACCTTTGGTGGCTAAAGAAGCTGATAGGGCATGAAGGTTCATGCGCAGTTTGGATGTGGACATCCAAAGGCAAATTATATCCCTGGGTTTGACCACTTTCTCAAAAGTACTTACAGCGGCCCGAGAGCAGCAGAGCCTATCTATGAAGACTGGGGGTACGCAGCAATAAGCAGTTACAGTGCGGAAGCCGGCATTTGCACCGAACCGAGCGCATGTACGCAGAGGTATTCCGGTGAAACGACGTGGCGTAACACCTATGAAGAAGCCTGTCGTTGTTGATCAAAGAAAGAGCGTGATTTATGACTACTGCCATTTACCTGGGCACGTGCAAAGGGAATGTCGAAGGATGCGGGGACTCTGTTTGGTTTGTGGATCGGCGGATCATACTATCAACGCTTGTGCGTCAAAGCTTCGCATGAAAGATGATGTTCATAGGACACCGCAGAAGCAGTTTCAGGGACAGAAGCAGTTGACTCAGGGACCCAATCAAGCTCGAGTATTTACCCTGATGGCTGAGGAAGCTAAGGCTTCAGGAGAAGTTGTTTCAGGTATCCCACTTGTTCACGGTTTTCCCGCATTAGCGTTATTCGATTCTGGTGCATCCCATTGTTTTATGTCGTCCAAGTTTATTGCTACACACTCGATTCCGTGCACAACCTTATCTAGTTGTTGGGACATACACACTGGGAATGGGAAGATCATAGCTAGTAGAGAATGTAAGGATTGTTCAGTTGTTGTTTGCGGACGGGAGTTATTTGCAGATTTCTTGGTGATTGATACAGGTAGCTATGAAGTCGTCTTGGGAATGGATTTTCTCGGCACTTTCCACGCTCACATTGATTGTAGGGCAAAGAAAGTGATTTTCCAGATTCCCGGACATCCGGAGTTTATCTTTACTAGAGGAAGCAGTTCTGTCGGGCAAGTCGAGTTTAGGGCTAGGCCGACAAATAATGTTCTTTCGTCTATGGAAGTTGATAAGGAAGAAGCGCCAGCGGTAGTTCGAGATTTCATGGACGTGTTCGAAGACATCTCGGGTTTACCACCAAAACGAGACGTGGAGTTCGCGATCGATCTTATTCCTGGTGCAGCGCCAATATCTAAGGCGTACTATCCAATGGCACCAGTGGAGTTGGAAGAAGTCAAGAAACAGGCTGCTGAATTACTTGAGAAGGGTTGGATTCGCAGCAGTAACTCACCTTGGGGAGCTCCAGTTCTTCTAGTCAAGAAGAAAGATGTCACAAGGAGGATGTGCATCGATTATCGAGAATTAAACCGGGTGACTATTAAGAACAAGTACCCGATCCCTCGCATTGGCGAATTATTCGAGCAGCTTAATGGCACGAGGGTATTCTCGAAGCTGGATTTACGATCAGGATATCATCAGGTCCGAGTTAAATCAGAAGATATTTGCAAGACGGTGTTCCGAACTCGGTATGGATATTACGAGTATTTAGTGATGCCCTTCGGAGTAACGAATGCACCAGCGATATTTATGGACTTGATGAACCGAATCTTTTCACCATTCTTGGACCAGTTTATAGTGGTGTTCATTGATGATATTCTGGTTTACTCGAGGAGCATAGAAGAGCATGCTGAACACTTGAAGATCACACTGCAGACATTGAGGCAAGAAAGATTGTATGCAAAGATGAGCAAGTGCAAGTTTTGGCTTGAAGAAGTGAAGTTTTTGGGGTATGTCGTGTCCGGAGATGGAATCGCCGTTGATCCCGAAAAGATTGCAGCAGTTCGAGATTGGCCGATTCCGAAAAACGTTGCAGAGATCAGACGTTTTCTTGGACTTGCAGGATACTACAGAAAGTTCGTGGAGAATTTTGCTCGTTTGGCTGAGCTTTTGGCCAAGCTTACGCGCAAGGAAGTTCCATTTGTATGGACGGATAAGTGTGCATCAGCTTTTGAGGCGTTGAAGCAGAGATTGATAACCGCTCCTATTTTGACTGTACCAGACAGTTCCGGAGGATTGGTGATTTACAGCGACGCATCTGGGAAAGGTTTGGAATGTGTTTTGATGCAGTATTGGAAGGTTATAGCTTACGCATCGAGACAGTTGAAGACCCATGAGAAGAATTACCCAACTCATGATTTGGAGCTAGCAGCTGTGATTTTCGCTTTGAAAATTTGGAGACACTACTTATTGGGCGAAAGGGTCGAAGTATTCACCGATCACAAAAGCCTAAAGTATGTGTTCACACAGAAGGAGCTTAATATGAGGCAGCGTATATGGTTGGAGCTGATGGCTGACTACGATCTTGATCTTAAGTACCATCTAGGGAAAGTTAATGTTGTGTCGGATGCGCTTAGCCGGTTACCAGCAATTCAGATGTGGACTGCACAAAAGGAACTTATTGAAGACTTTCGGAGATTCGATTTGGAGGTTGTACTACCGCATTCTTCGGGACAGTTGATGCAGCTGCAAGTACAGTCGTCGTTGATCGAGAATATTAAAGCAACGCAGTTACAGGACCCTA
This sequence comes from Agapanthus africanus, assembly GCA_030015575.1. NCBI lineage: Eukaryota > Viridiplantae > Streptophyta > Magnoliopsida > Asparagales > Amaryllidaceae > Agapanthus > Agapanthus africanus. Next base: position 258,880,691 of record JASDDO010000024.1, read on the forward strand.
GATTGCAAAAGTTTCGAGAACAAGTTGAAGCTGGACTTCGAACGGACTTATTGATTCATGAAGATGGTTCGTTATGATATGGTAGTCGTTTGTGTGTGCCAAAGGGAGATATTCGCGAAGAAGTTATGAAAGAGGCACACAGTTCTGCATATTCCTTACATCCAGGAGGCACGAAGATGTACCGAGATCTACGACAACATTTCTGGTGGGAAGGCATGAAATGGGAGATTGCCCGCTTTGTAGCGAAGTGCTTGGTGTGTCATCAAGTTAAGGTTGAACATCAAAGGGTTGCTGGTTTATTGCAACCACTTCCGATTCCTCAATGGAAGTGGGAACATATAACCATAGATTTCGTGACGGCTTTATCGCGGAGTCCAAAGGGCAACAATGCAGTTTGGGTGATTGTTGATCGATTGACCAAGGCATCTCATTTCATCCCATTTCGAGTTGGTCAATCAACAGAAGCATTGGCAGAACGATACATGCAGGAGATTGTAAGATTGCATGGAGTACCTGTGAGCATCGTTTTTGATCGTGACACCCGTTTCTTATCACACTTCTGGAGAAGCTTACAGGAAAGTTTGGGGACTCGATTGAAGTTTAGCACATCTTATCATCCTCAGAAAGATGGCCATTCGGAGAGAACGATCCAAACTCTTGAAGACATGTTGAGAGCTTGCATGTTAGACTTCAAGGGTTCATGGGAGGATCATCTACACTTGGTGGAGTTTTCTTACAATAACAGTTTTCAGGCGACTATTCAGATGGCTCCATTTGAAGCATTGTATGGTCGCAAGTGTCCTTCACCTGTTTGTTGGGACGATATTGGAGAACGAAGATTGTTGGGACCGGATTTGATTGTGCAAACAGTGGAGAAAGTTAACACTATCCGGAAATATATGAAGGCAGCACAAGATCGGCAGAAGAGTTGAGGAAAACACGTCATGAACATTTGCCAAAGATTGCGATAAAGCCAAGCGATACGCCACTTCTCCAACACGCTCCAAAATCTCAAAAGGGCCAACGAATCGAGGACTAAGCTTTCCTCAACTCCCAAAGCGAATCACTCCTCTAGTCAGTGATATCTTCAAGAACACAAGATCACCAACCGCGAACTCTAGAGGTCCAGCACGTGTGTTTCATCTCGAACATACTTACGGAGGAACGACCGGTGTCGATTGTGGATCGAAGGGAAAAGGTTCTTAAGAACAAGGTTATCTCTCTTGTACTTGTTTCTTGGGGAAATCGCCCGCATGGAGAATCAACTTGGGAATGAGAAGATGAAATCCGACAGAAGTTTCCACATCTATTCTTGTAGTTTCTTGATTGTTTATCCTTTCTTGTTCTTGGAATTTTGAGGACGAAATTCTTTTTGTAGTTGGGTATAATGTAACAACCTAGTTCATTTATACCAATTCCAGTTCTCGTATTTGTGGTATTTCTCAATTTATCGTGTTTTGGGTGTGAATGGTATTTTACATTGCATTCGACCCGACCCACTTGCTTGAACCTGTTTGATTCATATTTATGAATTACCTTGACTTGTTACGTAGATTGTGCATTTTCATGTTTAGTGCATACTGGCATTTTATCTGGCATTGTATCTTTTATCATATAACATTTTAGGTCACGAAAATATATTTAAAATTACATAACATGGTCTGCATGGTACCCCTAACCCCGTGGTAGCATCCGCGCATTTTGTTCTCGTCCCGTTCAGTGAAACGGACGTGTTTGGATGGCTACGCGCACGTACGTGCATCCGTTCTTAGGGGTATGCATTTTCGTTACCTAAACATTCATTTTGAATTTTGAAAGTTGCAAATATTTTTCATATTTTAAATTTGAAATTTTAGACCCGACCCGGGCGCGTTTTGAAATATTTTTGTATCCCGCCAAAATTCAATTTATTTAAAATTTTAAAATTTAGTTCAATTATTTTTAACAGTTCATAAGGTTCCTTTTAACAAACTAAAATCTTTTTATCTAAAATCATAAATCTTAAAACAACCCAGATTCTCTCTCTCTCCCTCCAGCTCTCTTTCTCTCTCTCGTGGCCCTATTCCCTCTCTCTTTCTTTTTCTCTTTCTCTTTCTCTCTCCTCTCGTAATCTCTCTCTCTCTTTTCTCTCTCTTCTCTCTTTCTTTCTCTCTCCCTCGCTAACTTCCAATTTTATTTCTCCTAACTGTTCATCCCCCCTCTCTTTCCTCTCGATCTCGCTCTCTCTCTCTCCTCTCGCTTTATTTATCTCTCTCTCTCTCCCTATATATATATTAATCCCTCTTCCTCTCTCCTCATTCTTTTTCAAACATAAGACCCTGCGAACCCTAGCCCCAACTGCCTCGCGCTCGCCGTCGACCTCAACACCCTCGCCTCTCCTCTGCTCATCTCCCCGACCACCTCCTTACCTCACCTTCCCTCTCTCGCCACTCCTCTTCTCCCTTTCCCCTTCTCCGAGCCCAGAACCGAGCACCTCGGCCATCCCTGCACGCCCGCTACACCGCCGGTGAAGATCGCCGTAGTTGGTCTTGTCGTCGCCCCCTCGTTCCCTGACTACAGTGCAACCCAGTGAGCCTCTGCCCTTCTTTCTTCCTCCCCTTCTTTTCTTCTTTCTTTCTTTTCTTTCCTTTCTTTCTTTCTTTAAAAGTTTGTCTCTGTTTGCATAGATTGCCGGAGCCGGACGTGACGTCGACGATCCCGACGATCCAGACGTCATACCTAACTTGTGTGATCACCCTTATGCGTTTCTTGGACCCGTTGCGTGTGCCGTACGTGCGTCGCGACATTTCACCGACGTCGGACGTACCGTATACATCCGTTTCTTGATCCGTCGAGGCAAGTTAATCTTGCTACATGCTATATAATTCATTTTATACCTAACTAAATAAATATCATACCTGTAGTTTAAATCTAGTACCCCATGTTTCATTTTTATAGCTTTTCGATGTTCCGTTTGCATCCGTTTATATCATTTTAGATCTAGGTCATGAAAACTTATCTTGTGACATACTAGATTACATTATACTGCATCCATATCAATATTTATATCACATATTGCTTAGTTGTACATCCCACGTTACCATTTTATAGTTTTATAACTTTTCGGATACCCGTTTGCATCCTTTAGAATATATATAACTGCATCCATAGATCATATTAATACATAATACTGTGAAATTAACACCCCATGTTTAGTAAAGTACATCCTATTTAGTATTGGAACTATAAACGTAACCCTAATCGATAATTGTGCATCCAGATCTTTGAATTTATATCTATTTGCATACCACATCACATTATTCCATTTTATTGTTACATTAGTACTTCATACTTGTTTTTGTGTACCCATACTTATTACAATTTGATTATGAGCACCCACATGATACTTGTGCACCCCCTGACATGACTTGATACATTACTACTTGACACGACTTGATACCTGTGCACTACCTGACATGACCTGATACATGTACACCACCTGACATGACCTGATGTACCACAGCTTGACATGTTACCTGATCTTGTTACTAATGCCGACAATCTTGACCTGTTGTCCCTACGGACATTTCCTGTTGTCTATTCAGACAAACCTGTACCTGCTTGATCCTCTGTTGGCATTAGCTCCAGATTTATCAATACCTGACTTGAACACATAACTTGGGGGTATGGGGAAATCAATGATGAAACCTGACTTGTAACTCGACAGTTCGATACCTTTACTGCTCAATCTTACGGTCTAGGCCAGCCCCGGAATGATGCTGCTGACATCATTCGTCTTTACATACTACCTTTTACTGCCTAGCGGCACGTCTCGGATTCAGCCCGAGAGTCTTGACCGTGGTCCCGGGCATGCACGGGATACTATTGAGTTACATCGATGATTTATCAAATTGATTTCAAAGACTTGAGAGTGGTTAACCCAGTAGACCAATTTAGATTACTCACTGCACATCACCTGTGCCTTACCCTTCACTGTCCTTATTTATGTTACTGTTATACCTGTTTTACCGTTCATACTCATACCTGCATGACTTGCTACTCCTTGATTTTATTATTGTTTGATATTATGATGCACTGACGTCTGGGTTTTGCATGGCCCAGATTCTTTACCTTTGCTGCAGGCCGAGCAGGAGTATTTCAGTGAACAGGCTAAGTAGTGAGGACCTGTTATTAGTTTATTTCACTTTCTTTTCAGCAATTTCATTCCTGATGTGAGCCCGCATTATGGGACGTACATTCCAGTTTATTATTGTATTGGATCTTTGCTTCCGCATTATTTTTATTCTTGACTCATTTATTCTGGCTTATGGACATGTGTTAGATAGTTTAATATTGTTCTTGATATCTCTACAGCCGTAATGTGACTGTGGAGGGGTATTTCCTATCCACAGGTAGCATGGTTGGCTCTGTCACGTGCCTATCTTAGCGTACTCTGGGAAGCGGGGCGTGACAGTACTCGAGTAGCGTTCAACACATGTGAGAAGGTCTGCAGGTCGAGAGACGCGATAAGCTGCTACAGCTCGATATCGAGCCCCTGCTGAAACTGTCTGGCACTGGCGGCTTCAGTGGCTACTATGTACGATGCGAAGCGACTCAGCCGATTAAACTCTGTGGCATAGACATCCACTGAGCATCCGTTTTGCTTCAACATGATGAATTTCTTCTCCATCTCAGCTTTGGCGGTGGCCGGGAAATAGTGATCTAGAAAGCACGCGGAGAAAGTGTCCCACCCGATAGGTTTCTTTAGCCGACTTTCCTCTACGGATCATCACGTGCGAGCCTCGTTCTCTATCTGGATCTTCACCATGTTTACTCTATCATCGTCAGGGACCCGAGTGGCTATCAAAAGATTCTCCACGTTGATGAGCCATTGCTCGGCCTCAAGTGGATTTGCTGCTCCTATGAAAACCGCTGGGTGAAGTCTCCTGAAATTAGAAACGGTACCAGTCTTAGCATGTGTAGCCGGTACGAGGGCATCTTCGGGGGCGGCGGGGATAGCTGTAGATCTCTCCAAAGTAGTAATTGCGGTCTCTTGCACTGCCTTCAATCCCTCAGCTAAGATATCTTTCTTCCTTTCCTGAGCCTGTGCTAGGGTCGTCAGTATGCTGAGGATCTTCTCTGTACGATCGTGGGAATCGGCACCTGAGGAGTTGCCTGAGGAGTCCATATCTCTAAAAGATGATTAAGGAAAGGAATCAGATTCAAGCAAGGATTATAGGATGATTCAACGAGGATTAGAAAAAGTGAAAATGAAATGTAATAAAGCATAAATCAAGAGTGAAACTCAATCTAGGGATCCCTCGACGGATCTGTAATTACTTCCTAACCTGGCGCTCTGATACCAACAAAACATATCACGATCCGCTTCCTAAAATACGGAATGCGAGGGGTGATTAGGCCAGCCATGCTGTTACGGTCAACGAATAATCCCACCGCAGTCACACTTCGGCTTCGAGCATTACATGGTAATCAGTAAACACATCACCAGAGTAAAGGAAATCACAGTTCACAACTTTATTACCTTAAAATAACAGAGTTCAGATACATTTATTTGCATGAAGGGAATAACTGACCAAAGAAATAACTGTATTCTTATAGCAAGAAATGGCGATGGCGCTGATGTCGCGCTCTAAACCTCCGCGATCTATAATGGCAGGTCCTACTCCTGGGCTGGGTCCACTTCGTCCTCTGAGCATGCACACTCAGGTCGTCAGGGCGACACATATAGCAATAAATATATAGTGTGTGTACAATGTTATTAAACAAGAAATGTGCGGCAGAATACAGAAACATGAGAATAATGAATATCAAGTGAATTCGAACAGTACGATATATGTATCATGTCAGCAATCTATGCACTATGTATGTCATTACCTATTAGTCGCTAAGTCAAATGAAATCAATCAGTGGAAAAGATGCTCGTGTTTAACAAGGGTACCCGAGATTACGGTCCACTATTGCTTGGGACATAACACTGCAGCCGTGCCGCTAGGCCCACGACCTAATATATATTGTTCCTCCAATATTTGAACGTAACTGAAGAGCTAAGCTCTGTTAAAATTTAATGAGGCAGCGCCTCACGTGCCCCCACGAGGGCGCCAGCGCCAGCGCCAGGCTTTTAGAATTAAATCCTATGGTGGCGCCGTACGTGAAGCTCACGTGGGCGCCAATGTGCAAAGCACAGGAGCGCCTAGAATTAAATTCTTAAATGGAGCCCACGTACATGACATGTGAGCACCGGTGCCCAAGTTAAAATCAGTAGAATTAAATTCTACAGGGGGAAATTTCCCTAAAAAACCGGGATACTTTCTGCTAAACAGAGTCGTTGGATCAAAAATCCAATGGAGATGATAAATCATCAGAATATAGAATTAAATTATATTAGGAGAACATATCTCCCAAATCTTTATAAGTGAGAAAGATACTCTAGGTTGAATCAAAGATCCAATGATAGAATAAAATTCTATTTTGGGAATATATTTCCTCAATCTTTACAAACAAAAAAGATTGCTCTATATAAAACAGAGAGCCCTTAGATTAAAAATCCAATGATGATTAAAAATCACCGTTTTACAGAATAAAATGCTGTACATGGGAAAATATTTCCCCAATCTTGTTAAAAACAAGAAAATATATTCTGTAAAACAGAAATCATTGGATCAAAGATCCAACGGTGGGTAAAATTCCCTGAACAAATTGGAATCTCTCAATGAGAGATTTTCTCAAAACTAATTAACAAACTTGCCTCTACTATATAAAGGATCTGAGACTTCAAGTCTCATATAGAGGGAACCCCCCATAAGCTTCTACAAAAAAAAAAAATACAGAAAGCTCTAAAAAAACCACAGAGAATTTAATTCTCAATAGAGAAGAAGATCTTCCTCCTCTCAAACCCTAGGTAAAGAAACCAAAGAGATCAAAATATCTCCTTTACTATCATATCATATCTAAGGGTTTAACTCTTCTCAAGAACTTAGTTCTTTCTCTGGATCTGAGATCCATAAGGCAAGTTTTCCACAAGTTGAGAATTTAATTCTTATTGGAAAGATCTTGTTCTTGAGAATCGAAAATTCAGAAAAGAACTACAAAAAAGGAAAAAAAATACCCTATGGGAATTCAATTCCTCTGAAATAGGGCTTAACCCTAAAAAGAAACTTAGTTCTTATAAAAGAAAAAACATAAGAACTTGGTTCTTAAAGGAAACTTGATCCCAGATCTTTAAAAAAAATGGGTCTTGGTGATCATTAGAGATTCAATCTCTGAAAAGGAAAAAATATTAGCGCCATACGTGCTTCCCAGTTGGGCGCCTTCAACAGATTCCCAAAATAAAAGAAAATTGGTGCCTCACTTGAAAAACACGTGGCGCCTAAAACAGAAGGCCAGCGCCTCACGTGAAATACACATGAGCGCCGAGTAAAGTGCTTAGCACTTCATACGCAGCCAAAACGGCTGAGTGGTTAGCATTGATTTGGCAGCGCCCATAACAGAAGGGCTCACATGATACCCATATGAGCGCCCGAGCTTCAAACAAGTGATTAGCACTTTTGCATAAAAAGGGGGCTGAACAAGCATAGCCCAAATATGTGCTTACCACTTTTGAACAAAAAAAGACTGAGCAAATTAAGTCCAAATTGATTTAGTCTCTTTGAAAAGTTTTCTTACAGCTGAGTCCAAATGCTCTGTTGTTGGATCTTAAATAAAAATGATTCTTAAAATTTTGCTTAGTTGATCTTAATCTCAAATAAGACTAACGTATACTTAGCTAAGATAAATTGAGCCCAAATGCTCATATATTTAAGTTGATCTTACTATCAAACTAGATTAACGGTCCTTAAATAGAACAAACTCAAATCTAAAATATACGGATTTGGACTAATCCGCGCCTTACGGGCGACGACATAAAATAGTCTCCGTATACAATCCACAGGCAACCCAAAATAAAACAAACAACACATGACACGAAGTGAACTGCTAGAGCAGGAGAAAGTGGTTATCGCAATGCAGTAACGTAATTAACTGCAGGGACTTGCGCTTGCAAGGAAGAGCATCCCCATAATCAAAAACCGCTCACAAATGAGGGGGAATCTGATAAAATTATGCTATAATAGTCGTGTCTAGCCAAACCTCCGATATACAGTGCCATAAATCAACTTGGTGTTTTCGGAGAGGTGGGTAGATAAGTTTAAATAGCATCTCCATATTGAGTTCGCATGACCAGTTTGACCCGTCAATCGGAGGTTCCCTCACTCCAAAGGTGAAGGGTAATTAACGACAGCTTAGTCCGTGGCTGCCGGAGATTCGGATACCCACAATCAATAATCCCCCGCCTACCCTAGGCAGGGGGAATCTGTAGTACGCCTGATAAGTAACGCGTATTCCCATCTCAATGGGGTGACGAAAAACACCCTACAAGCCTGTCAGAAACAACCTTTGAATAGTACTTGGAGCTGCCAAATGACTCCGTTAAAACATTCATATAGATGGAACTGCTGTTCACACAACGTTTCACCAGCGCGAGTGAGCGCATTCCAATTACAGCATTAATCAATGCCCGGGTAAATCCAGGAGAAACCTGGGTCCAATTTGTGACCCAGTGGCGGAACCTGTGGTCTAAGTGCGAACATCGCATTGAAGAGTCTCCTGTTGTAAGCATGTTCATCGGGACCCTTGATCCTCAAACGACTGTGTCCCAGTTCATGACATTCTTCAAACTAACTACCTCCAGGCTCTGATAGATAAACTGGCCCAAATGGACCAGGTGGGCCACGGGCCTTCCTCCTCAAATAAGGACCCTCGAAATAACAAAGGTAAGGGTAAAGCGGCATTCGTTGCCAATAAGCAACAATAACCGAGCGACTTAAACCGGCTTCTCTCCAAAACAACGCGTGTCCGTGCCTATCCTTAGAGGAAAGACTAGGGCGTGCTTACTCGTTTCCCCGCGAAAAGATGAGGAGATTATTCGAATTGGTAGTGCGTAATAAACTCATCACATTGCCAGACCCGCGGCGTCCACCACAACCCGGCGACGTCAACAACCCTAACTACCACTCCTATCATGGAATGGTGAGCCACCCAATTGAAGATTGCTACGTCTTCAAGAACTGGGTTAAAGACCAGTATCAACAGGGGAAATTCACGCTGTCTCATAACTGGGGGTAAACCCACCCCAGAAGCATATTCCCAAAAAGGTGGACGCGACATCATGCTCACTTATGAAAGAAACTCCATGGGAAGTCGTTCTTTCAGTAAAAACCAAAAGAATGCTGAGGGATTTACAAGCATGTCTAACGGTCAGGTGGAAAAGCCCACTTGAACCTGAAATCATTGAAGGGATGCTGAAATCTTTTCCCACACCAAAAATTGTTGACGAGAGGGAAAACCTCCAAGTCAAGCCTTCGAAGTCTTCGAAGACAAAGAAGAAGTCCAAGAAGCCTGTGCAGCCTGCCGAGTATGACGACAAGCATACAGATCTATAAAAATACATTGACGCGCTGGAAAAGTACAACCAGAAGGCGCGGACACCGGCCACGCTCGAAGAGTTCCTCAAGCATATTCTTGAGGACGAAGATAGTGACATCGATGGGGAAAATGACTCATCAGAAGACACTGAAGACCGTGTAGCAAGTTGCCACACGGTCTTCCGTTCGTTGTTATATGACGAAGACGCTCCCTCAACGTCAGAAAACAACGCAGGGAAACTGGGGGCAGAATCAGCACTAAAATCCCCGGAACTGCTAGAAGACCCGATCGAGAGGCTGTTAAATGAAACCTTTCAAAAAAGCAAAGTTGATCGAGAACGCGAGACAACCATATATGAAATGGCTAAGCATTAGCGTCAGGATAAAGAAGCTGCGGCAAGGATGAGTCGTAAAGTACTTCGACCAAACCAAAGCATACCCGCTAAAAATAGGAGCAGGTGCAAAATAGAGAAGCGGTTTGCCAAAGCTCTGTCAATGGGGATGAAGCAGCCACCTCTCGTGAGAAACACTCCCGGGGTCATATGCCTCGATGGAGAAGAAGCACATCCAGACTACTGCCTATATCATCAGAGGGTCACCCACTTGTTCCCTTATAAAAAGAAAAAGAAAGAAAAGAAGGAGAGAAAAAACGATGGGAAGAAATTCCCCTAATGGAGCATCACAAGCCCACACGTGATGAGCCTACGAACAAAGATTATAGGCACTGTGCTTAACAATTAAAGCTGAAATTGAGCCTCACATGCAAGCACGTGAGCATCTATATACAAAATGTAAGTCCACGGTAGCGCCCCGGCTGTCTAACAGACACCAATATGCGGAACAAAACTTTTACAACTGGCGCTATCGCGTACTACTACCCGGATCTGCCATTAAAGCTAAACTAACAAACTACAAAGTGGGTAGAAATGTTATACCGAACGATCCGAGTCCTTCGGTCTTCAACCATCATCCAACGCTTTGTTGCGGCTGCTCCGATCTCCTGAATCTCCAGTCTTCTCGTCCAGGTGGCACCACGTCGACAGATCTTTAAACGGGCTCCCGCCTCTGAACTGAGGCAACTCGATCATCAAGTTTGCTAAAAGAGATGACCAAGATTGATGTAGAGAATGAGTAGAACACTTTGTCTCATTACGTCCAAAGCTATGGATGAACGGTTAATGAAGTTGCTAATTGAAATTGTGATGGAATGAACTAAGAAATTTCCATACACCAAACTATCATAATCTTTTCAAAGGAAATCCATCATACTTCCCTCAAGAGGGGCCGGCCATATAAAGGAGAGGGAGAGTGAGTGTAGGAGGGAAAAACATGGTGACCATAAGCATTCATACTTATCATAACCATTAAATAAAGAATGACTCATTTAGAACATTAAATGTAAAAGCATGAATCATGAAACCTAGTCATCAACTCATTAATGCAAAAGAATGAGTCACTAACTTAGTCACTAATCTTGAAGCTTCCACACACAATGACTCACCCTCAAGACGAAAAGATGAATCCATATTTAACCGAATGTTAAATACGGGTGACAGAAAACTGGAAACTGGCAACTTCCAAAAGTGATCCTGAAACGAATTTTAGGATAACCCCGTAACAGTATAAACATACCCGCATTTGTATTACAACCGAATACAAATGCAACTGAGACAAAGATATTATATCTACACAGTATAATACTGGGATCTGGTTTAAACCAAAGCCTGCCAGTATTATCTGCACGAAAAATGACACGTGCGAAAACGCACATGCATTTTCCGAACCCTGCCATAAAACCATACGGCATCTACAACGTTTCGCCCGAACTTGGGAAAGTGTCTGTGGGGGACTCTAATGACTCATCAACACACTGGCACTGGGTATAACCACTAGCACATCAGAGGTACTAGCTGTACGTAACGGTTGCCTATGTATTGATTGGAAGGGAAGCTGACGAGCGAACTCATCCAGAAACCCTACTGAGCCTAACAGTGACAATATCCGTACAGTCCGGTCCATTCGTCTATGAGTATCGCATATTAGGCCTAGGGGGCCGGTAAACGTCAGACCCCTAATAGCTGCATAAATCGTGTCAGAGAGCAGCCCATAACACCCTGAGATACTACTGGAATACCTTCCAGTAAATCTCGATTACCCTGGCCAGGGATTTCATGTAATGGCTCTCCTAAACACCGCGCGATCTCACCCACAATACCGGGAGAGACGAATCCCCGACGATCTGCTCACTGCTTCCATGTGGCTCGGGACTGTACCCAAAATATACCTGTTTGCACGACTCCTTTGACCCGTGGTGGAGTATAAATCAAAGTACAGTAGGAACTCACACGAGAGAAATGACGACCTCGGGTCGATGAACTAACCTGTACACATGTCACCAGGGAACTGCTATCTGACGCTAGGTATAATACCAACCAGCAAGTTCCCGGCGAGTCCTGTCCGGTGTACTCATAACCCAATGAGCACCTGTATACATTTTAGGTGAACCAACTAACACCAATGGCTTGTGAGACCGGCCACCGCCCCTCGTCGGGGTCTCGAATGTATACACTAGTCTACTCTGGAGTATCGATGCCCTGTCTCGAAACTCCCACGACTAGGGACACTTTAAGGATGTGCTTATAGACCCCAGCTCCCATATATATGATCGCCATCATACTGCTGGTAGTCAAGCAAGAATCCTATGGGCTCTATCAACATCTACATGATGATAAAGACAAACCAGATAGCACACTATCATCTCGAGTAAGACTATTCTATCGGTATAAGTCCTCCCTCAATCATTGCAATCACGTACCTGTGATCCAATAATTGACTTAGAGGGCACTATATCCAACAATCTCCCACTTGCACTTAAGGCTAATTATTGCGATGTCGCATACTCACAGCCCGTGTGATACCGAACATCCAACTCCTCTACTAATCAGTTTCACAAAGCCCGTTTGTAAAACTATTATGTTCGAGAAATAGCCTCAGTGAGTGGATCGATCCCTATGTTTCTTTCTATGTCTCTCTTAATCTCAAGTTCGCGGAGAAACCCATCTCCCGAATCGAGTAATACCTGTCTTAGAATATGTCTGGATATCTGATGGGACCTAGTTCATAAATAAACTCCAAATCCAAACTTCTTAGACTGTATTGATAACTGAACCTAATCAGTATCCAGCACCATGCCTCCCACAGTATCCTCTTGGACCACTTGTCCATAATACTGTCCCTCGTCTGAGGGAAAACTATAACTCAGACAATCACTCTGTCATACATGTCACCTTTGAAGCCTGGAATAATAACCGTCTCCCGAAGGAGGCTGCCGTCATCAAATCCGTAGAACATTCACTTATGTTCTAAAACTGCTTCCGTATGTTTCTTCAGGATTGGATTAATATAAACTTATCGCATCTAATGCAAAAACAGCATCTGGTGTGGTACTTGACATCTCACGATTGACTCAATTGCCTAAGCAAGTGATCTGTCAATCATGTACGTCTCTCTCCCTTTAGTCTGTAAGACACCTTTAGAGTGGGTGACTCCATCACCTGCAGGTACACCACCATGCCAGGAGTCAACTATTCTAAAATACTATTAGAATACTGTAAAAGTACCCACATTGGGAAACTACCCAAATCTAGATCTAAAATCATAGATCTAGTAACCAGAATGTCAGAATTATATCCATATCCTTTGTGGAGAAACAACTGCGTGACGACCACAGTACAACCGATCGTAGTATAGGAATTTTACTTCCTACTCTGTGTATGTCATCCAAATACCAAGACATCACACCCTACTACTTTCTTAACAGATCCATCCCCTATTCTGATAAAGTCAAACCCATGACTGTCATATCAAAATTAGATGATCTTTCTCCGCTATAATTGCTCAAGTCTATAAATAGACATAAGCTACTTACCCACTATGCTTCCGCTGCTCCCACTGACTACGACAACCCTCTGGCAGAATAATATATACGTGCACTTCTAAAGCTAGTTTAGAAAAACGCTATACATATCCTCCTGCCGGGTCTCATAGTCTGGAACAATAGTAGTGTCAAGTCTGGGTAAACAAAAATCTCCTAGTGACCTCCCTTGAGGCTGCCGGAGTACCTCTCGGGTGTCTGAGGTTACCCACCATATCTGCGGAGTGGCTAATGGAATATCAAACCTGATTGAATATATAGGTCCTATTAAATTTTCTGTAATTGTTTGCGGTTCTGGAATCACTTCCAGTTCTACCATACTCCCACTACTGTTTTATGAAAAAATCCATTTTTACTAAAACTGTGGTGAGTCAAGAATAATATCCTATTGATCTTCCAGATGGTAGAAAAATCAACCCTCGTCAATGCTAAGGTCAACCCACAAACTGCCATTACAGAAACGTGCCTTGAGTTATCCAGTGTCTGGTTTTAAGCATAAGCTGGACAACTCCCCTTACCTTAACATCGTTAAGATATGATCCATTCTATATCCAATATAGAAACTTTGGCACTTATTTAATTGGAACCAGATTCAAATCCTGCAGCTGTCTCTAGTGCATATCAACTTAATGGAGGGAGGCTAATCAGCATTACTCAACTTAGGAATCCATCCAATTACGAGTAACCTGATTGAGAAACAAGTTTCTCAAAACCATTACTATCAACTGAATACCAATCACAAGAATCTACATCTTCGATTTCTTTGAAGAATCCCGATTATTGCGACACATGGTTCTCTACTCCATTTCCTATACCCACAACTTCTCAATACTTAGACATTGTATTTCTACGAAACATTTGTCTAAAAACTAGAGAAGTCATAAGTAAACAGAACATAGTACGAAGACCTACCCCTTTGTCCTGACGGACGCTGGACAACATACATAAGTCCACTGAGTTGAATAACTCAAAACCTTGTGCGTCGTAGGTTGAAAACTGTACCCAGGCGATTTCCTCAAATATCACCAATTACAACGAATTCCAATATAATAAGGATGATCACCTAATTTCCAATAACTTGCTCCCTCTCAACATCTGTAAAACCATACAGATGTGAGAATCATACCTGGTAAATACATACCCTGGAGTAAGTATTTAATCGGGAAATCATTTTTCCATTAACAATGCACTGAAACAATAAAATGTTTCGTAGGGATATCCTGGTATTCTTTAGTAATGCCTCTTCCATAATCCAAATCATGACTTTAACCATATATTTCCCTGCCATCTTTCCAATTCACTTTATTTGTCTTTAGTCGTTACCTTCTGTACACCATTATTAGGCTAAATGGTTTTCTTCCTTCCCTACCGTTCGGCACCAGTCTATGGTTTGGAAGAAGAATATCCAGTAAGCATAATAGGTGTACCCTCCTAAAACTAGGAGTACTCGCAACTTGAGAGAAGGTGATGATAAAAGATAACTGAATAAACCTTATTCCTTTTTCTCCTGAACCAGAATCCATCCTCGGAAAAATATCCTTCGAGTTTGTATATAACCATACGATGGATTTATCCAATGGAATTGGATGTTCGTAGTGATACGGGTTGTTCTGGAGAAATTAAAGGTGAAGTAGGAGTGGCGATGAAATACGTGGTTTGGTCGTGAATGTTAGTAGTCGCAATTTACTTTGCCCTCTTTCTAATTCCTTTATTTGTCTTTACATATTACCTTCTGCACACCCTACTTAGGCTAATTGGTTTTCTACATTCCCTACCTTTCGGCACCTGCCTATGGTTTGGAATAAGACTATCCAATAAGCGTAATAGGTGTACTCTCCTAAACCAAGGAGCCCTTGCAACCTGAGAGAAGGTGATAATAGAAGACAACTGAATAAAACAATTCTATTTCTCCTGAACCTGGATCCATCCTCGAAGAAATCCCTCCGAGTTCGTATATAACCATACGATAGATCTATCCAATAGAAGTGGATGTCCGTAGTAATACGGGTTGTTCTGAGAAATACAAAGGGTAAAAGAAGAAGTGGCAATGACTTATGCAACTATAGACAATCCAAAAGCCAGTATATTAAGAAGGTTCGGTCAACTTGGTCACTGAGTTATAGTCTAGGGTCGGTCAAAGGTCGCTGCCAAAGAGAGAGAAAAGAAACACTCTATGTGTACTCTATCCTAGATCAGAATGGTTATCACTTTATCTAATTAGGAAACCTCCCACTGTAATCTCAAATTCTCCTCCAAACCTGAAAGAAGAATTAGTCGGGATCACCCGAAGAGTAAACCAACTCATCAGTGAGAATCGGGATCCAACTATTATCGCATGATAACTTGATGGAAGCCACTCAAGTTAACACACTCCAGAAGGTATGCGCAAGTCTGGAAAGTTTCCTGTATGTTTGAAACTCCCGAAATAATTTTTATCCCATGCACTTATGACCTTGACGTAGGCCAACAAATCATAAGCCACATGTCAAGTTCTACCCGTCGTTGTCCTGATTAATTTAGTTCATCGTACATGCCCTTGACGTAGGCCAACAAGGCTGTACGTCTGTCCTAAACTAATGCATCTATCTATACAACAAATGAATACCCCAGCAGCTACCAAACACTATGCCTTGACGTAGGCCAACAAACATAGCTTGAATACTACTGACCATCCATAAGAAATGACGGAGGATTACGTCTGGTTTTTGGCGAAAAACCTTTAACGTAATGAACTTGATCTCGTTGAAGGAACCTGATAGCATTTTATAAAAATATAGTGGCGAAAACTTTTTGCTAAAGAAGTCACTCCCGGTGAAGGGATCTCGGCTCTTTCCTCGTGGAATGAGGTGCAGGATATTCCAACTGAATACCGCGATGCAAAGCAACTTGTAATCGACTATATTGAAGTTATTACCTTGACGCAAACTTCTGCCAAAGGGGTCACTCCCGGTGAAGGGATCTCGGCCCTTGCCTCGTCGAATGAGGTGCAGGATATTCTAACTGAATACCGCTATGCAAAACAAAAGGAAACGTCTTTGTAATAACTCCTTTTAAAATTTGTTCCAACAATATCAAATATAGGTTTGTTTTATCTTGCATTGATAAGAATCAACGCATTCCCATCATTTAATCACACCAGAAAAGAACGAAAATAAAATGTACGTATATGCCATCCGCATTCGTCACAGGGTCCCGTCATCACCCGTTAGGTTACTTAACTAACGACAGAGCGGGGGCTGGACTAGCGCGGGTGTAAAACATATACAACATCTAATAGTATATAGACTAATATACAATAATCGCTCCAGGCGTGATAATATGCAACATTACAGAAAAGTAATAAGCATCACAGAACAATACAGATAATCTGGGATCCCCGGGTTTCACAGAGCCGCTACTGAAACCCGACGTTCCCCTGGTCGTGTGGATAGCCTGTGCAATGAAACCTAGACCCCCACGGGTGCGGCAAGTTACCCGCCAAAACCTGAAGCGAGGCAGCCCCTTACAGCAAAATGAATGGACCACCCAGCACTTTACGGAATCCGGTAACTTGAGCACCCCTCCTTGGGTCAAACAGTACCCCCTACGAGTGCGGCGAATAGTCTGCCAATTCTAGAGTGGGGCCCCTCTGTCTCTCAAATCCATGAGATACGGACCCGTTGCCCTCCAGAATCCGGCTATCCGTGCACTCCGTCGCGGGGTAAACCTAGTACAGAAATAAATATATGTACAACGGGTACATCGACCTCAACCCGGTCGTGCCCCAAAAGAATATTATACAAACAGGCAGTGACGGCAGTCCACAAGTCGGACGCTCGTCCCGCAATATCAAATGTACAAATAAATTCAAATAGCACTACCATTGCACACTGCTATCCACCACGACAAATCCGCAACATCACAGCACAACACAGAACATCAACGCGAATGTCACGTTCACAAACCCGTTTAAAAGTACTATAGCAATTCGACGTGGTTTACCGATCAAATGACATTCCCGGTCGGAGATATAAAGTAAGTACTGCATACTAACAAGTTTAAAATTTCGATCGACAAAATTTCCCGAAGTGGGCCCCACGTACATCTGCTGTACAGTAATAAAATCTGGGCCCAAAAGAACAGTACCAGAAACCACAATTTCCAACAAAGAACCAACGGTAGAAAATTGACCAACTGAAACGCCAAGACGGCCGCGGTTCCGCGGTCAAAGCTAGGCTTTGACCGCGGTTCTGCGGTCGTACGGACGATTCAGTGGACCGTTTTTCTCTATTATTCTTTAAAAAGCCTGCTTGTTTTTCTGTGATGGTCAAAATAATTTTTAGACACCTTTTAAAATCGACAGAAACTTTAAAACTGAAAATTATAATTTACGAAAATCCGTTCGATCGATATTTTAAACGCGTTAGCACAAGTTAGTATAGCTTAATGGTGAGGCTCTGATACCACTTTAAGTCCACGGTAGCGCCCCGACCGTCTAACAGACGCCAATATGCGGAACAAAACTTTTACAACTGGCGCTATCGCGTACTATAACCCGGATATGCCATTAAAGCTAAACTAACAAACTACAAAGTGGGTAGAAATGTTATACCGAACGATCCGAGTCCTTCGGTCTTCAACCATCATCCCACGCTTTGTTGCGGCTGCTCCGATCTCCTGAATCTCCAGTCTTCTCGTCCAGGTGGCACCACGTTGACGAATCTTTAAACGGGCTCCCGCCTCTGAACCGAGGCAACTCCATTATCAAGTTTGCTAAAAGAGATGACCAAGATTGATGTAGAGAATGAGTAGAACATTTTGTCTCGTTACGTCCAAAGCTATGGACGAACGGTTAATGAAGTTGCCAATTGAAATTGTGATGGAATGAACTAAGAAATTTCCATACACCAAACTATCATAATCTTTTCAAAGGAAATCAATCATACTTCCCTCAAGAGGGGCCGGCCATATAAAGGAGAGGGAGAGTGAGTGTAGGAGGGAAAAACATGGTGACCATAAGCATTCATACTTATCATAACCATTAAAGAAAGAATGACTCATTTAGAACATTAAATGTAAAAGCATGAATCATGAAACCTAGTCATCAACTCATTAATGCAAAAGAATGAGTCACTAACTTAGTCACTAATCTTGAAGCTTCCACACACAATGACTCACCCTCAAGACGAAAAGATGAATCCGTATTTAACCGAGTGTTAAATACGGGTGATAGAAAACTGGAAACTGGCAACTTCCAAAAGTGATCCTGAAACGAATTTCAGGATAACCCCGTAACAGTATAAACATACCCGTATTTGTATTACGACCGAATACAAATGCAACTTAGACAAAGATATTATATCTACACAGTATAATACTAGGATCCAGTTTAAACCAAAGCCTACCAGTATTATCTGCCCGAAAAATGACAAGTGCGAAAACACACGTGCATTTTCCGAACCCTGCCATAAAACCATACGACATCTACAACGTTTCGCCTGAACTTAGGAAAGTGTCTGTGGGGGACTCTAATGACTCATCAACACACTGGCACTGGGTATAACCACTAGCACGTCAGAGGTACTAGCTTTACGTAACGGTTGCCTATGTATTGATTGGAAGGGAAGCTGACGAGCGAACTCATCCAGAAACCCTATTGAGCCTGACAGTGACAATATCCGTACAGTCCGGTCCATTCGTCTATGAGTATCGCATATTAGGCCTAGGGGGCCGG
Source organism: Agapanthus africanus (assembly GCA_030015575.1). NCBI lineage: Eukaryota > Viridiplantae > Streptophyta > Magnoliopsida > Asparagales > Amaryllidaceae > Agapanthus > Agapanthus africanus. Next base: position 258,899,796 of record JASDDO010000024.1, read on the forward strand.
TAAATGTCAGACCCCTAATAGCTGCATAAGTCGTGTCAGAGAGCAGCCCATAACACCCTGAGATACTACTGGAATACCTTCCAATAAATCTCGATTACCCTAGCCAGGGATTTCGTGTAATGGCTCTCCTAAATACCGCGCGATCTCACCCCCAATACCGGGAGAGACGAATCCCCGACGATCTGCTCACTGCCTCTATGTGGCCCGGGACTGTACCCAAAATATACCTGTTTGCACGACTCCTTTGACCCTTGGTAGGGTATAAATCAAAGTATAGTGGGAACTCACACGAGACAAATGACGACCTCAGGTCGATGAACTAACCTGTACACATGTCACCAGGGAACTGCTATCTGACGCTAGGTATAATACTAACCAGCAAGTTCCCGGCGAGTCCTGTCCGGTGTACTCATAACTCAATGAGCACCTGTATACATCTTAGGTGAACCAACTAACACCAATGGCTTGTGAGACCGGCCACCGCCCCTCGTCGGGGTCTCGAATGTATATACTAGTTTACTCTGGAGTATCGATGCCCTGTCTCGAAACTCCCACGACTAGGGACACTTTAAGGATGTGCTTATAGACCCCAGCTCCCACATATATGATCGCCATCATACTGCTGGTAGTCTAGTAAGAATCCTATGGGCTCTATCAACATCTACATGATGATAAAGACAAACCAGATAGCACACTATCATCTTGAGTAAGACTGTTCTATCGGTATAGGTCCTCTCTCAATCATTGCAATCATGTACCTACGATCCAATAATTGACTTAGAGGGCATTATATCCAACACAAAATATATAAGCGCTTTTTAAAAACAAATAACAGGCCAGAGAAGCTCACGTGTTAGCACGTGATGCCCTTTTTGGGCTGTTGCGCATAAGCGAATGAGTTTAAATCTGTGGGGTCACGTGCTACATGTGAGTGGTCTTAAACGCCTTCTGAGTTGATAGAATTAAATTCTAAATAAAAGGATCAAAACCCTATTTGAAAAATATTTCCTTAAATCTTTCTAAACAAGAAAGATTACGCTCTGTAAAACAGAGTACTGTTGGATTAAAAATCCAATGGTGATTAAAAATCACCCATCTACAGAAAAAATTCTGTATGGGAAAATATTTCCCTAATCTTGTTAAAAAAAATGACATCTTCTGTAAAACAGAAGTTCTTGGATCAAAGATCCGACGGTGGATAAAATCCCCAAATCAATTAGGATCTCTCAACGGGAGATTTCTTTAACTAAATCAACAGACTAGCCTCTACTATATAAAGGACCCAAGAATTCAAGTCTGATAGAGAGGAGACCCCCCCGTAAGCTTTGAGAATCAAAAGAAAAAGAGAATTCAATTCTCCAAAAAAATAGAAGAAGATCTCTCTTTTAGAAAAAGAAACCCTAGATAAGAAGAAAGACATAGAGATTATTTTATCTTTTCTTCGCTACTCCAAGAGTTTAACTCTTCTAAAATGAACTTAGTTCTTTCTCTAGTTGAGATCTGCAGAAGCAGATCTCTTCACAACTTGAGAATTTAATTCTCATCGGGGAGATTCTGTCACGCAGATTCACAATTTAAGTGAAAGAACTAAGTTCAAAGAATTTAATTCTTACCAAAAGATATATGAATTTAATTCCTCTGATAAAACTAGGGTTTAACCCTATAAAAGAATTTAATTCTTATAAAAATAAGGGATCTGAAATTCTCAAAACTCAGATCAAGATCTCCATGCATATTAGTGTTCAATGCAATAACGACAGATCACGTGTTCCCACGTGAGCACCTCTGATGAACAAAAAAGAACGACCGAGTCACATGATCTCATGTGACCCTCTAATAGTGCTTAACACATATAAAAGAAAAAGGGAATAAATCAAAGACAGTTCCCATTTTTGGGGCATCTCATGTGTTCCCACGTGACCTCCTAATAATGATTAGCACTTATAAAAGGAAAAGGGAATAAATCAAATACAGTTCCCATTTTTGGGGCGCTTCATGTGATCCCATATGACCTCCAATAGTGCTTAACACTTATAAAAGAACAAGAGAATAAACCTAAAGAAACAGTGCCCAGTTTTCAGGCGCCTCATGTGAGTGCTCCAAATTTCAGTGTTTAACACTGCTTTAGAGCCTCACGTGGGAGCACGTGAGTGCCGAACAGATATCAGTGTTTAACACTATGAGAGGCTAGCCTCAGCCTAAGTTAGTCAAGTCTCACAAGGCCAAAACCCTTTTGATCACCAGTCAACCGAGCCCTCTTAAACTTAGGTCTCCCCAAATCGATCTTAGTTTCAAAGATGACTAATGATCTCCTAATAGATATCTAAAATGATGTTCACTACACCATGATCTCCCTTCAATCTGGAATTCGGTTCAAGGGTACATCTCTCCACACCTCTGATACATGTCATTGTAATTCTTCAACATCTTCAGAGAGGTGGTGGGTCCCGACAACCAACAACTCTTTGGTACACTCTTAAACTGATGGGCACATCCCAATACGGACTGCAACGTCCTTAAACTATTTATGGACTGAAACGTCCTTAAACTAGCAACGGACCGAAACGTCCTTCAACTAAAGCAATAGAGCCCAAATGCTCTTTTGTTGGGTCTGAATGATCCCAAAATCCTGTTGAGTAGATCTTAGTCTAAAATTAGACTAACGTATCCTCAACAAATATTTAAGTTGATCTTAATCTCAAACGAGATTAATGATCCTTAAATCAAACCAAATCCAAATCTAAGAATATACGGATTTGGACTAATCCACGCCCTACGGGCGGCAACATAAATTAGTCTACGTATACAATCCACAGGCAACCAAAAATAAAACAAACACACACGACACGAAGTGACCTTCTGGAGCAGGAGAAAGTGGTTACCGCTATGTGGTAACGTAATTAACCGAAGGGGCTTGCGCCTGCAGGGAAGAGCGTCCTTACAATAAAAAACCCCTCGAAAACGAGGAGGAATCTGACGAAGTCTGCTACAACAGCCACATCTGTCTAAACCTTCGATACACGATGCCATAAATCAGCTTGGCATCTTCGGAGAGGTGGACGGATAAACCTAAATAGTATCTGCCCCCAAATGCAGGCAAGACGTTTGTCTTCCCGGTTTTCGGCGGTAAACAGATTCTGGCACACCCGGTGGGACCTTTTCCTCTTTCCACTCCACACGTCGTGTGTCGTGTTCACGAACGAATTGCGGTTTAATATAGTTGCCCCTGGATTCGAAATACTAAGATTTGGTGTCTTGCACCATGCAGAAAAGGAGATAACATCGATGGTCTCCAGCTGCACTACCTGCAACAGCAACTCCCACTCCATCCCTGCCGGAGGAGTGACGTACGGGCCAAATGAAACCTGCATCTTCTCAATGCCAGTAGAATAGGTGACTCAGGCCACCATTGGATTGTTCTTCGGGACCATGATCCTGCCCACAAGCTTCAACGCCCCGATGCCATCACCGGAAGCTCCGAAGAAGTCGGTCTTCGATCGACTTGAAGCCACCACGGCCCCTCTCAACGGGTCGTCCAAGTCTAATACCTCAGTCTTTAACAGACTGAGATAAAGCTCCAGTGGGCCTGCAAAGAGGCTCGCAATACCTGAGGGGGTTATCTCGAAGCGGATAGCTATTCCAGTTCCGGCGGATGAAGTCGTCAAAGGGGATTCTCCTATTAAAGGATCGGTCTTCACAAGACTGGCCGTTCCAACTCCTGCTTCTGGCGAAGTCATCAAGACTGCTTCCCCTATCAAAAGGTCAGCCTTTGAAAGATTGACCGTCCCCTCTCAACGGACATCATTCTTCGACAGGATGACAGCAGCTGTAGCCCTTTATCAGAGCAGGGGGCATGACGAAGCCATTCCCATAACGGAGGCAACCCCATCTGCACGACATGCTCGACGTCGCCACTGGTGCCAGGTGAGAAGAGCTGGGGGCAACTCCCCCTCCGGACTTACTCCACCAGCTCCAATGGTGGAAATTTACGCTACTGTTCCAACTGGGAACAACTTTGATCCGCTCAGGAGGGTGAAAAAGAACTCTCCAACCACTGTACTGAAGAACCGCCTGCTGAAAACATGACATGGGTGAAGCCGGAGCAGCCCCTTCAGCGGCTGTTCTCCAAAATCCACAGGGTTTGGCGGAAAGTCCAAGACTCTATAATTGACAAGGACTGCTCTCGCCGACTAGAGAAAAAGAAGGCTCGGCAGGAGGAGGAGCACCCCGCCGTCATACCATGGAAGGTATCGTCAATATGGGTACCTGCTGCAACAGCCCCATCAACTTCGACCTCCCATAAGAGGAGAAGGCCGGAGAAGATCCCCATGCCTGCGGTAAATTTCAAAGGTAGTGGACCCAAACGACCCAAGTCTGGGGGCATGGTAGTACACACGGTGTACACGGCTTCCGAGAAAGAGGAAAGCCGTACTTCCACGGGTCATCGACCACTCACACGGTCTGTGACAAAAGCTCAGGAGCAACAACAAAAGCTCCAAGAAATGCTAATGAAGATGTTAGCACTCACTGGGTAAAAGGAAAGCCCGGAAGCATCATCTGAACAGCGCGGGGAGCAGGAGATCGGCACCGAGTTCCTGCGGAGGGTGCTAGAAAGAAAGGATAAGGAGACCGCGGAACAGGTTGCTAATATAAAATAGACAGCGCTCCTTTTCCAAGACATGGTCGGGATGATGATCCAGCCGGAACCTCCAGCCGAAGACCCTCCGATAATTATCGAAGACGACAGAGGGGAAACGTCAAATCCTCCATCGGCTTTCTCGACAGCCAATGAAGAAATGATCTCCAAGGATGTAAGTCTACAGTAGCGCCCCGGCCGTCTAACAGACGCCAAATGTGGAACAAAAACTTTTACAACTGGCCCTATCGTATACTATAACCCGGATCTGCCATTAAAGCTAAACTAACAAACTACAAAATGGGTAGAAATGTTATACCGAACGATCCGAGTCCTTCGGTCTTCAACCATCATCCCACGCTTTATTGCGGCTGCTCCGATCTCCTGAATCTCCAGTCTTCTCTTCCAGGTGGCACCACGTCGACGGATCTTTAAACGGGCTCCCGCCTTTGAACCGAGGCAACTCGGTCATCAAGTTTGCCAAAAGAGATGACCAAGATTGATGTAGAGAATGAGTAGAACACTTTGTCTCGCTTCATCCAAAACCATGGACGAACGGTTAATTAAGTTGCCTTTTTGGAGTGGAATGAAATGAGAAATTGGTACATGAAATTTCCATGAACCACTACTATAATCTTTTTCCTACAACCATAATCTTTTTCAAAATCAATCCTCTCTCTCTCACAATATAGGATGAGGGAGGTGAGTGTAGGAGTGGAGAGGGTGACCATAACAATGAATGAAAGAATGAGTCATGTTAACACCTTGCATTAACATTAAATGCACACAAATGAATCATTTAATCTAGTCATCATACATTAATTGCACAATTAATGCACTAATGAGTCACTAGCCACCTCACCATCCTAGTCACCATCTAGATACTTCTAAAACCTTCCACACTCTCAAGAAAAGATTAATCCGCATTAAACCGAATGTTAAAGACGGGTGATAGAAAACTGGAAACTGGCAACTTCCAAAAGCGATCCCGAAACGAATTTCAGGATAACCCCGTAACAGTATAAACATACCCGCATTTGTATTACGACCGAATACAAATGCAACTGAGACAAAGATATTATATCTACACAGTATAATACTCGGATCCTGCTTAAACCAAAGCCTACCAGTATTATCTGCCCGAAATATGACACGTGCGTAAACGCACGTGCATTTTCCGAACCCTGCCATAAAACCATACAACCTTTACAATGTTTCGCCCGAACTTGGGAAACTGTCTGTGGGGGACTCTAATGACTCATCAACACACTGGCACTGGGTATAACCTCTAGCACGTCAGAGGTACTAGCTGTACGTAACGGTTGCCTATGTATTGATCGGAAAGGAAGTTGACGAGTGAACTCATCCAGAAACCCTACTGAGTCTGACAGTGAAAATATCCGTACAGTCCGGTCCGTTCGTCTATGAGTATCGCATATAGGGCCTACGGGGCTGGTAAACGTCAGACCTCTAATAGCTGTATAAGTCGTGTCGGAGTGAAGCCCAGAACATCCTGAGATACTACTGGAATACCTTCCAGTAAATCTCGATTACCCTAGCCAGGGATTTTGTGTAATGGCTCTCTTAAACACAGCGCGATCTCACCCCCAATACCGGGAGAGACAAATCCCTGACGATCCGCTCACTGCCTCCATGTGGCTCGGGACTGTACCCAACTAAAACCTGTTTGTATGACTCCTTTGAGCCTTGGTAGGGTAGTAATCAGAGCACAGTGGGAACTCACACGAGACAAATGACGATCCCAGGTCGACAGACTAACCTGTACACATGTCACCAGGGAACTGCTATCCGACGATATGTATAATACCAACTAGCATGTTCCCGGCGAGTCCTGTCCGGTGTACTCATAACCCAATGAGCATCTGTATACATCTTAGGTGATCCTACTAACACCAATGGCTTGTGAGACCGGCCACCGCCCCTCGTCGGGGTCTCGACTGTATAAACTAGTCTACTTTGGAGTATCGATGCCCTGTCTCGAAACTCCCACGACTAGGGACACTTTAAGGATGTGCTTATAGACCCCAGCTCCCACATACATGATCGCCATTATACTGCTGGTAGTCAAGCAAGATCCTAAGGCCTCTATCAAAGTGTAACAGTGATAAAGACAAACCAGATAGCATACTATCATCTCGAGTAAGACTGTTTTATCGGTATAGGCCCTTCCTCAATCATCACAATCACGTACCTGCGATCCAATAATTGACTTTGAGGGTACTATATCCAACAATCTCCCACTTGCACTTAAGGCTAATTATTGCGATGTCGCATACTCACAGCCCGTGTGATACCGAACATCCAACTCCTCTACTAATCAGTTTCACAAAGCCCGTTTGTAAAACTATTGTGTTCGAGAAATAGCCTTAGTGAGTGGATCCGCCTTGTTGTTTCTTTCTATATCTCTCTTAATTTCAAGTTCGTGGAGAAAGCCATCTCCCGAATCGAGTAATACCTGTCTTAGAATATGTCTGGGTATCTGATGGGACTTGGTTCATTAATGAACTCTAAATCCAAACTTTTTAGACTGTATTGATCACTGAACCTAATCAGTATCCAACACCATGCCTCCCACAGTATCCTCTTGGAACACCTGTCCATAATACTGCCCCTCGTCAGATGGAAAACTATAACTCTGACAATCACTCTGTCATCTATGTCACCTTTGAAGCCTGGAATGATAACCGTCTCCCGAAGGAGGCTGCTGTCATCAAATCCATAAAACTGCTTCTTTATGTTTCTTCAGGATTGGATTAATATAAACTTATCATATCTAGTGCAAAAACAACATCTGGTGTGGTACTTGACATCTCACGATTGACTCAATTGCCTAAGCAAGTGATCTGCCAATCATGCACGTCCCTTTCCCCTTTATTCTGTAAGACACCTTTAGAGAGGGTGACTCCATCACCTGCAGGTTCACCACCATGCCAGGAGTCATCTATTCTAAAATACTATTAGAATACTGTAAAAGTACCCACATTGGGAAACTACCCAAATCTAGATCTAAAACCATAGATCTAGTAACCAGAATGTCAGATATTATATCCATATTCTTTGTGGAGAAACAACTGTGTGACGACCACAGTACAACCGATCGTAGTGTAGGAATTTTACTTCCTACTCTGTGTATGTCATCCAAATACCAGGACATCACACCCTACTACCTTCTTAACAGATCTATCCCCTATTCTGATGAAGTCAAACCCATGACTGTCACATCAAAAAATAGATGATCTTATCTCCGCTATATGTGCTCAAGCCTATAAATAGACATAAGCTACTTGTCCACTATGCTTCCGCTGCTCCCACTGACTATGACAACCCTCTGGCAGAATAATATATATACGTACACTTCTAAAGCTAGTTTAGAACGACGCTATACTTATTCTCCTGCCGGGTCTCATAGTCTGGAACAACAGTAGTGTCAAGTCTGGGTAAACAAGAACCTCCCTGTCACCGTCCTTGAGGCTACCAGAGTACCTCTCGGGTGTCTGAGGTTACCCACCATATCTGCGGAGTGGCTATTGGAATATCAAACCTGATTGAATATATAGGTCCTATTAAATTTTCCATAATCGTTTGCGGTTCTGGAATCACTTCCAGTTCTATCATACTCCCACTATTGTTTTCTGAAAAATCCATTTTACTAAAACTGTGATGAGTCTAGAACAATATCACTATTGATCTTCCATATGGTAGAAAGTCAACCCTCGTCAAAGCCAGGGTCAACCCACAAACTGCCATTACAGAAACGTGCCTTGAGTTATCCAGAGTCTGGTTTTAAGCATAAGCTGGACAACTCACCGTACCTTAACATCGTTAAGATATGAACCATTCTATATCCAATATAGAAACTTTGGCACTTATTTAATTGGAACCAGATTCTAATCATGCTACTGTCTCCAGTGCATATCAACTCAATGGAGAAAGGCTAATCAGTATTACTCAACTTAGGAATCCATCCAATTATGAGTAACCTGAAAGAGAAACAAGTTTCTCAAAACCATTAACTGAATACCAATCACAAGAATCTACATCTTCGATTTCTTTGAAGAATCCCGATTCTTGCGACACCTGGTTCTCTACTTTATTACTATACCCACAACTTCTCAAAACTTAGACTTTGTATTTCTACGAAATACTTGTCTAAAAACTAGAGAAGTCACAAGTAAACAGAACAGAGTACGAGGACCAACCCCTTTGTCCTGATGGACACTGGACAACATACAATACTCTGTATAAGCCCGCTGAGTTGAATAACTTAAAACCTGTGCGTCGTAGGTTGAAAACTGTACCCAGGCGATTTCCTCAAATATCACCAATTACAAAGAATTCCGATATAATGAGGATGGTCACCTAATTCCCAATAGCTTACTCCCACTCATCATCTGTAAAACCATACAGATGTGAGAAGCATACCGGTAAATACATACCCTGGAGCAAGGGTTTAATTGGGAAATCAGTTTACAATTAACAATGCACAGTGTAATTGAAACATGAAAATGTTTCGAAGGGGTATCCTGGTATTCTTTGTAATGCCTCTTCCATAATCCAATTCATGACTTTAACCGTATATTTGTTTGCCATCTCCCCAAATCCCTTTATTCATTACCTTCTGTACACCATCATTAGGCTAAGTGGTTTTCTTCCTTCCCTACCGTTTGGCACCAGCCTATGGTTTGGAAGAAGACTATCCGATAAGCATAATAGGTGTACTCTCCTAATCCTATGAGTACTCGCAGCTTGAGAGAAAGTGATGATAGAAGACAACTGAATAATACCTTATTCTATTTCTCCCGAACCGGTAAAAAAGCAAAGGTGAAATAGGAATGGCGATGATGTATGCGGTTTGGTCGTGAATGATAACAGTCGCAATTTACTTTGCTCTCTTTCTAATTCCTTTATTTGGTCTTTAGTTATTACCTTCTGTACACCCTACTTAGGCTAATTGGTTTTCTTCATTCCCTACCTTTCGCCACCTGCCTATGGTTTGGAAGAAGACTATCCAATAAGCATAATAGGTGTACTCTCCTAATCCTAGGAGTACTCGCAATCTGAGAGAAGGTGATAATAGAAGACAACTGAATAAACCAATTCTATTTCTCCTGAACCTGGATCCATCCTCGAAGAAATCCCTCCGAGTTCGTATATAACCATACGATGGATCTAACCAATGGAAGTGGATATCCATAATAATACGGGGTGTTCTGAGAAATACAAAGGGTAAAAGAAGGAGCGATAATGACTTATGCAACTAGGACAATCCAAAAGCCGGTATTTTAAGAAGGTTCGGTCAACTTGGTCATTGGGTCATAGTCTAGGGTTGGTCAAAGGTCGCTGCCAAAGAGAGAGAGAAAAGAAACACTCTGCGTGCACTCTAACTTTAGATCAGAATGGTTATCACTTTATCTAATTAGGAAACCTCCCACTGTAATCTCAAATTCTCCTCCAAACCTGAAAGAAGAATTAGTCGGGATCACCCGAAGAGTAAACCAACTCATCAGTGAGAATCGGGATCTAACTATCATTGCATGATAACTTGATGGAAGCCACTCAAGTTATCACACTCCAGAAGGTATGCGCAAGTATGGCAAGTTTCTTGTATGTTTGAAACTCCCGATATAATTTTAATCCCATGCTCTTATGACCTTGACGTAGGCCAACAAATCATAAGTCACATGTCAAGTTCTACCCGTCGTTATCCTGATTAATTTAGGTCCATCGTACATGCCCTTGACGTAGGCCAACAAGGCTGTACGTCTGTCCTAAACTAATGCATCTATCTATGCAACAAATGAATACCCCAGCAGCTACCAAACACTATGCCTTGACGTAGGCCAACAAACATAGCTTGAATACTACTGACCATCTATAAGAAATGATGGAGGATTACGGCTGGTTTTTGGAGAAAAACCTTTAACGCAATGAACTTGATCTCGTTGAAGGAACCTGATAGCTTTTTAAAAATATAGTGACGAAAACCTTTGCTAAAGAGGTCACTCCCGGGGAAGGGATCTCGGCTCTTTCCTCTTGGAATGAGGTGCAGGATATTCTAACTGAATACCGCGATGCAAAGCAACTTGTAATTGACTACAGTGAAGTTATTACCCTGACGCAAACTTCTGCCCAAGGGGTCATTCCCGGTGAAGGGATATCGGCCCTTGCTTCCTCGAATGAGGTACAGGATATTCTAACTGAATATCACTATGCATGACAAAAGGAAACGTCTTTGTAATAACACCTTTTAAGATTGGTTCCAACAACATCAAATATAGGTTTGTTTTCCTTTGCATTGATCAGAATCAACGCAGTCCCATCAATCAATCACACCAGAAAAGAACGAAAAATAAAATGTACGTATATGCCATCCGCATTCGCCACAGGGTCCCGTCATCACCCGTTAGGTTACTTAACTAACGACAGAGCGGGGACTGGACTAGCGCGGGTGTAAAACATATACAACATCTACTAATATATATAAATATATAACAATCGCTCCAGGTATGATAAATGCAACATCACAGAAAAGTAATAAGCATCACAGAACAATACAGATAATTTGGGATCCCCGGGTTTCACAGAGCCGCTACTGAAACCCGACGTTCCCCTGGTTGTGTGGATAGCCTGTGCAATGAAACCTAGACCCCTACGGGTGCGGCAAGTTACCCGCCAAAACCTGAAGAGAGGCATCCCCCTACAGCATAGTGAATGGACCACCCGACCCTTCACGGAATCCGGTAACTTGAGCTCCCCTCCTTGGGTCAACCTGTACCCTCTACGAGTGCGGCGAATAGTTTGCCAATTCTAGAGTGAGGCCTCTCTGCCTCTCAAAGCCATGAGATACGGTCCCGTTGCCCTCCAGAACCCGGCTATCCGTGCACTCCGTCGCGTGGTAAACCTAGTACATAAATAAAAATATGTACAACGGGTACATCGACCTCAGCCCGGTTGTGCCCCAAAAGAATATTATACAAACAGGCAGTGACGGCAGTCCACATGTTGGACGCTCGCCCCGCAATATCAAATGTACAAATAAATTCAAAAAGCACTACCATTGCACACTGCTATCCACCACGACAAATCCGCAACATCACAGCACAATACAGAACATCAACGCGAATGTCACGTTCGCAAATCCGTCTAAAAAGACTATAGCAATTAGACGCAATTTACCGCTCGAATGACATTCACGGTCAGAGATATAATATAAGTACTGCATACTAACAAGTTTAAAATTTCGATCGACAAAACTTCCCGAAGTGGGCCCTACAAACATCTGCTGTACAGTAATAAAAACTGGGCCCAAAATAACAGTTCTAGAAACCTCAATTTCTCATGTAGAAGCCCCAAAAGAAAAATGGCCCAATGATTCACCAAGATGGCCGCGGTTCCACGGTCAAAGCATGGCTTTGGCGGCGGATCCGCGGCCGTACGGTCAAATCATTGGATCGTTTTTCTTCAGTGTTCTAATAAAAGCCTGCTCGATTTTCTGGTATTGTCAAAATGATTTTTAGAGCAGTTTAAAACTCGACAGAAACTTTAAACATGGAAATTGCGATTTTGAAAATTCCGCTCGATCGATATTTTAAACGCGTTAGCACAAGTAAGTAAAGCTTAATGGCGTGGCTCTGATACCACTGTAAGTCTACGGTAGCGCCCCGGCCGTCTAACAGACGCCAAATGCGGAACAAAAACTTTTACAACTGGCGCTATCGTATACTATAACCCGGATCTGCCATTAAAGCTAAACTAACAAACTACAAAGTGGGTAGAAATGTTATACCGAACGATCCGAGTCCTTCGGTCTTCAACCATCATCCCACGCTTTGTTGCGGCTGCTCCGATCTCCTGAATCTCCAGTCTTCTCGTTCAGGTGGCACCACGTCGATGGATCTTTAAACGGGCTCCCGCCTCTGAACCGAGGCAACTCGGTCATCAAGTTTGCCAAAAGAAATGACCAAGATTGATGTAGAGAATGAGTAGAACAGTTTGTCTCGCTTCGTCCAAAACCATGGACGAACGGTTAATGAAGTTGCCTTTTTGGAGTGGAATGAAATGAGAAATTGGTATATGAAATTTCCATGAACCACTACTATAATCTTTTTCCTACAACCATAATCTTTTTCAAAATCAATCCTCTCTCTTACTCAAGGGGACGGCCATAATATAGGATGAGGGAGGTGAGTGTAGGAGTGGAGAGGGTGACCATAACAATGAATGAAAGAATGAGTCATGTTAACACCTTGCATTAACATTAAATGCACACAAATGAATCATCTAACCTAGTCATCATACATTAATTGCACAATTAATGCACTAATGAGTCACTAGCCACCTCACCATCCTAGTCACCATCTAGATGCTTCTAAAACCTTCCACACTCTCAAGAAAAGATAAATCCGTATTAAACCGAATGTTAAAGACGGACGATAGAAAACTGGAAACTGGTAACTTCCAAAAGCGATCCCGAAACGAATTTCAGGATAACCCCGTAACAGTATAAACATACCCGCATTTGTATTACGACCGAATACAAATGCAACTGAGACAAAGATATTATATCTACACAGTATAATACTCGGATCCGGCTTAAACCAAAGCCTACTAGTATTATCTGCCCGAAATATGACACGTGCGTAAACGCACGTGCATTTTCCGAACCCTGCCATAAAACCATACGGCCTCTACAACGTTTCGCTCGAACTTGGGAAACTGTCTGTGGGGGACTCTAATGACTCATCAACACACTGGCACTGGGTATAACCTCTAGCACGTCAGAGGTACTAGCTGTATGTAACAGTTGCCTATGTATTGATCGGAAGGGAAGCTGACGAGCGAACTCATCCAGAAACCCTACTGAGTCTGACAGTGAAAATATCCGTACAGTCCGGTCCGTTCGTCTATGAGTATCGCATATAGGGCCTAGGGGGCTGGTAAATATCAGACCCCTAATAGCTGTATAAGTCATGTCGGAGTGAAGCCCAGAACACCCTGAGATACTACTGGAATACCTTCCAGTAAATCTCGATTACCCTGGCCAGGGATTTTGTGTAATGGCTCTCCTAAACACAGCGCGATCTCACCCCCAATACCGGGAGAGACGAATCCCTGACGATCCGCTCACTGCCTCCATGTGGCTCGGGACTGTACCCAACTAAAACCTGTTTGCACGACTCCTTTGAGCCGTGGTAGGGTAGTAATCAAAGCACAGTGGGAACTCACATGAGATAAATGACGATCCTAGGTCGACAGACTAACCTGTACACATGTCACCAAGGAACTGCTATCCGACGATATATATAATACCAACTAGCATGTTCCCGGCGAGTCCTGTCCGGTGTACTCATAACCCAATGAGCACCTGTATACATCTTAGGTGATCCTACTAACACCAATGGCTTGTGAGACCGGCCACCGCCCCTCGTCGGGGTCTCGACTGTATACACTAGTCTACTTTGGAGTATCGATGCCCTGTTTCCCACGACTAGGGACACTTTAAGGATGTGCTTATAGACCCCAGCTCCCACATATATGATCGCCATCATACTGCTGGTAGTCAAGCAAGATCCTAAGGGCTCTATCAAAGTGTAACAGTGATAAAGACAAATCAGATAGCATACTATCATCTCGAGTAAAACTGTTTTATCGGTATAGGCCCTTCCTCAATCATCACAATCACGTACCTGCGATCCAATAATTGACTTTGAGGGCACTATATCCAACAAAGGAGGCCCTTGACGACTACATAGCTCAGCAAATACGAGCTCATCAGGCAAGCGAAGCGGCTGGCCAAGTCGTCAGAACTGGGCAACCTTGTCCAGGCTGGTACGATCAAATCAAGTACCCACCGGGATATACGATCCCTAAATTCCACGTGTATAAGGGGACATGCAATCCCATCAGCACGTTGCTCAGTTTAGATCTTTATGCGGCAATACTGGAGGCGACAACAAACTGCTGCTACGCCGGTTCGTCGGCAGTTTGGCGGAGAAAGCATTTGAATGGTACTCGGAGCTTCCGAATGACTCCATCAAAACATTTACAGAAATGGAGCTACTGTTCACGCAGCATTTCGCAAGAGCAAGTGAGCGCACCCCGATCATTGCATTAATCAATTCCAGGGTGAAGCCGGGAGAAACCTGGGTTCAATACGCAATTTGGTGGCGGAACCTATGGTCAAAATGCGAACAACGCATAGAAGAAGCTCTTGCCGTGGGTATGTTCGTAGGGACCCTTGATCCTCAGACGACTATATCCCAATTTATGATGTTTTTCAAGCCGATCACCTTCCAGGTCTTGATTGATAAGCTGACTCAAATGGACCAGATGGGCCATAGGCCATCATCTTCAAAAACAGATCCCCGGAATGAAAAGGGCAAAGGGGAAGCGACTTTCGTTGCCAACGCTCAACAACAACCGAGTGACCCGAAACCGATTGCTCGCCAAAGCAACAAACCACGATCCCTCAAAGCGAAGTTGAGACGTCCTTACTCATTTTCCCAGGATAAAACGAGGAGACTGTTCGAACTGGCAGTGCGCAACAGGCTCATCACTCTACCGGATCTAAGATGCCGGATGCAGCCTGGTGACGTCAGCGGTCCTAACTACTGCCCCTACCATAGAGTAATGGGCCACCCAATTGAAGATTGCTATGTTTTCAAAAACTGGGTTGAGGACTAGTACCAACTAGACAAGTTCGCATTGTTCGAAAACTGGAAGGTAAACCCGCTACAGCAGCACGCTCCTAAAAAGGTGGACACGCAGGGGGCATCATGCTCATTTATAGAAGAACCTCCGTGGGAAGTTGTACTTTCGGCTAAAACGAAAAGAATGCTGAAGGATCTTCAAGCATGCCCGGCAATCAGGTGGAAAAGCCTGCTTGAGCCCAAGATCATTGACGAGATGCTGAAACCGTGCCCAACACCGAAAGTTGGTAGCGATAGGCAAAACACCCAGGTCAAGCCTTCAAAGTCTTCGAAGAAAAAGAAGAAGACCAAGAAGCCTGTGCAGCCTAACGACAAGCGCACGGACCTGTAAAAGTACATTGACGCGCTGGAAGAATACAACTAAAAGGCGCAGACCCCAGTCACACTTGAAGAGTTCTTCAAGCATATTCTTCAGAGGAGAGACTGTGACATTGATGAAGGAGACGACTCGTCAGAAGAACCTGAGGATTATGTAGAGAGTTGCCACATGATCTCTCACCTGTTGTTAAAAGACGAAGAAGCTCCCTCAGCGTCGGAAAGCAACGCAGAGAAACTGGGGGCAAGACCGGCGTCAAAATCGCTGGAACCGTCAGACGACCTGATCGATAAACTGCTGAACGAGGCCCTTCAAAAGAGCAAAGCTGACTGAGGGAGTGAAATGGCCATATACAAAAAGGTCAAGCGTCGACGTCAGGACGAAGAAGCTGCGGCGATGAAGAGTTACACGGTACTCTAACTAGGTCGAAGCACACCCGCGGCAGACAAAAGCAGGTTTAAGATGGAGAAACGGTTCGCCAAAGCCCTGTCAATGGGAATGAAGCTACCACATTTCTAAGGAAATCCTCCCGGGAGTACGTGCCTTGACGAAGCAGATGAACATCCGAACTACTATTTATACCATCGGAGGGTCACGCACCCCACCGAAGAGTGCAATACTTTCAAGAAGTGGTGGCAAGGATACGTTGCCCACCGACAATACTTCAAGCGGATAAAGCGCGAAGCTCGTTGACAGCGAAAAAGTACGACAGGTAAGCGTGGAAAAACGACTGGCAACTGTCATATGGTTGACACCATTTCGACAAAAGTGAAAACCCAAGTTCTCACGTTCGGAAGCGATTCTAAGGAAGAAATAACCCTCAGCCCTCTCTTCAAAGAATCCAACTCTGAAAAAGAAGAAGAGGTGAAGAACTACGAGAACATTCAGCTGTGCAACCGTACTTTGCCTGAAAAGAACTTCGGGCCTACAAACAAGGGTCCGAAAAAAAGAGACAAGGGGAAGGAAAAAGTCCATGAGAAAATCGCCCTCGATGATAGAGTCGTCAAAGAGCTTACAACTAAAGACCCGCCTAAGAAAAACAAGGTGGATTATAATGTCCCGCCACACCTGAGGAAGATACCCTTGCAACTAAGCATACTGGATGCTCTCCTCCGGTCCAAAGTAGCACGGGATTCTCTAATCAAAGCACTACAAGAGCCTGATCAGTTCCAAACTTTCTTTGCGGAAGAAAAGATGAAGGACGAGCTAGCGGAGGTTCATACAGCTGACATCACATTCGGCGATGAAGATCTCCTCCTCGGAACGTGCGAGCACAACCGTCCTCTATAAGTCACCGGGTACTGCCATGACATCAAGATAGGGAAGATTCTGGTTGATAACGGGTCATCCGTCAACCTTCTCAACGTGAAGGTACTGAAGGAGATCTGCATGAACGTTCAGCACCTGGCTCGGGACAAAATTACCATCTCCGGGTTCGACTCGCAGTCATCATGGATGCTTGGGTCTGTGATACTGACGTTACGCTTCGGGATGCTCGTCACTGAAATTAAGTTTCATGTCATCGAGGCCAAGGCTTGCTACAACGCTTTGCTCGGCAGGCCTTGGCTACATGAGTATAATATCATCCCTTCTACACAACATCAGTGTAGGAAGTATTTCAAAGATGGCCTCGAGTACACAGTTACAGGGGAGCTGTTTCCTCCAATCAGAGCAAAGCTCTGTTCAAAATTTAAATTTTGAAATGAAGCAACGCTTTAGATGCAGCGCCAAGTGCGCTGCGCTCTAAGCAGCGCACCACGTGCAAAGCACGAATGCGCTAGCGCTAGGTGCGCTGCACTCTAAGCAGCACACCATGTGTGCGCTAGCGCTAGGTGCGCTGCGTTCTAAGCAGCGCACCACGTGCATAGCACGGATGCGCTATCGCTAGGTGCGCTGCACTCTAAGCAGCGCACCACTTGCAGAGCACGGGTGCGCTAGCGTTGGAACTAAAAGCTCCCCACTGTCAGATCAAAGATCTAATAATAATGATGAATCATTAATCAATCAGAATTAAATTCTGTTAAGGAAAGATTCCTCAAAATCTTTCCAAACAAAAGATTGTGCTCTGTAAATCAGAGCACCGTTGGATCAATAATCCAATGGTGATTAAAAAATCACTAAAAATACAGAATAAATTCTGTTTAGAAGACTTCCCAATCTTTGTTAAAAACAAGAAGATTACTTTCTGTAAATCAGAAGCCCTTGGATCAAAGATCCAACGATGGGAAAATCCCCAAATCAATTGGAGAAAAGATCTCCTTAACTGATTGAACTGATCAGCTTGCCCTATATAAAGGCCACAAGACTTCAAGTCTGAGATAGAGAGAAGCATAGAGAGGAACCCCCCATAAGTTTTGAGAGATCTCAAAAAGAAGAGCCAAGCTCTCAAAGAAAGAAGATTCTTCTTCAAGGTAAAAAGAATGATGAACAGAGAGATGAAATCATCTCATAATTAATTTAAAAAGAAGGATTCACTTCTTTAAAAGATCATAGATCTACAAGACAAAAGTATTCCACAAAGAAATTAAAAGATCTCACCATAAAAGAAGAAGAACATAATTCTTCTCACAGATCATAGATCTATAAGACTCAGGTCTTTTCACCAAGAGATCATGAACATCTCATTATAAAAAGGGGGAGAATAATTCAATTCTCTTAAGGATCATAGATCAATAAAGGCAAAGCCTTTCATCAATATAAGAGATCGAAACATCTCCTACAAAATAAGAACTGTTGTTCTTAGATCTTCAGACAAAGTCTCTTTTAAAAGAACATAAATTATTTCTCAAATCATAAAACTGAACAGATGCGTTTTGCGCTCTTGAAATAGCGCACTGCGCTCATTGACCGGCGCTCAGCGCTAAGCATGACACGTGTCCCTCATGTATGCGCCACTTATCAGATGCGCTTTGCACTCTTGAAATAGCGCACTGTGCTCATTGACTGGCGCTAAGCGTGACACGTGTCCCTTATGTATGCGCCACTTATCATATGTGCTTTGCTCTCTTGAAATAGCGCACTGCGCTCATGGGCTGGCGCTTAGCGCCCGGTACACCATGTGTCACTCGCGTGTGCGCCACTGAACTAATAACACAATGCGCTCATAAACTAGTGCTCTGCACTCATAAACTGGTTCAATGCGCCCATCATCTGGTGCTTAGCGCCAAACGTGACACGTGTCCTTCACGTGTGCGCTACTCGGTAGAAGCGCATTGCGCTCTTTGACTGGTGCAAAGCGCCAAGCGCACCATATGCCCCTCACGTGTGCGCTGATAGAACATAAATTGTTCTTTAATAAGCTCAGAGCTATGAGAAATGCTCAGCATTCAGTAAATGAGAAAAAAAACAATGTCAGGGCCAAGCCCAAAAAAAGGCTCAACAGCCCAAAATAAATGTTAAACATTTTAACTTAATTAGACTTAGCCCAAAATTGGCCATAAGTCCTCTACACATATTAACTGAGCCCATACGCTCATAAATCTCAGATCTTAGTCCTAATTAGACTACAGATCTCTCAACCAAAATTAGTTCAAGGGTACATCTCTTTACTCCTTTGATACTTGTCGTTGTAATCCTTCAACGTCTTCAGAGAGGTGACGGGTCCCGACAACCATACATTTCATAGACTATGACGTCTTTAAACTGGATTGTGGGGTCCCTTTAAACCCACGGACTACGATGTCCTTAACCTCGAACTGCGGGGTCCTTTTAAACCCAAGGACCGAGATGTCCTTAAACTAACATCGGACCGAGATGTCCTTAAACTAACATTGGACCGTAATGTCCTTAAACTAATCGACGACCGCAATGTCCATAAACTAAACAATAGAGCCCAAATGCTCTCTTGTTGGATCTAAACGGTCCTGTTAAGTTGATCTTAGTCTAAAATTAGACTAACGTATCCTTAACAAACGTTTAAGTTGATCTTAGTCTCAAATGAGACTAACGCATCCTTAAACCAAACCCCAAACCCAAATCTAAAAAATACGGATTTGGACTAATTCACGCCCTACGGGCGACAACATAAATTAGTCTCCGTATACAATCCATGGGAAACCAAAAAAAAAAAAACATCCACGACACGAAGTGACCATCAGGAGAAGGAGAAAGGGGTTACCGCGATTCAGTAGCGTAATTAACTGCAGGGGCTTACGCCTGCAGGGAAGAGCGTCCCCACAATCAAAACCCCCTCAAATGAGGGGGAATCTGACGAAGTCTGCTACATCGGCCGCATCCGTTTAAATTTTCGATATACGGTGTCATAAATCAACTTGGTATCTTCGGAGTGGTGGACGGATATCACCAATTAGCATGTAACAACTCCATTTTTAGTGTACAAAAATTTGATTTAAATTTAAAGTATACTTTGAGTATTTAATGTTGCTGTTACCACTTTAAGTATTTATCTCACACCATAATTATAAGAAGGAGCTTGTAGCTCATTGGTAATACCTTGCAATGTTGAACCAAGCCACCAGAGTTTAAATCCCATGCCCCACATTGTTTTTAATATTTATTTTGTTTTAAATTTTATAGAAGCCCAACAGTCCACACAAAATAACTCCCATTTTTCCCACTACACCCACTAATGTAAAAGTACCAGAGGCCACACCTGATGACCCCCACCCCCGGCACCCCGTCTCGGCCGAGTCGGCCAGCGGACAGGCCGACTCGGGCCGGCGCCGCCGGCCGGACGGCCGAGTCCCCAACACCAAAAATTTGTCTCTTGGGCTTCCCCACTCTCCTGCACACTCCAATTTATGAGATCGGTTCCAGAGAGCACATTAACACCCAATTACTCCAATTTTTAATGATTTTTACATATTTTTTACATTTTAAATTAAAAACCCTACACCTACCTTAACCCTAGCTTAACCCTATAAATACACCCCTACCCCCTACCCTCTCATCCCAAAATTCCGAGCCAACTCTCTCAAAATTTCCAATAAACTTGTATACTTTGAAAACGAGCACGAGGCGAAGCTCCGGCGATTTCCCGGCGGAACTTCCGGTGATCGTTCTAGGAACCCGGCGACGAAGCAACACCCCGGCGCTTCCTCTACTTCCCTCTCACTCTTCTTGTTTTCTCAAACCCGTAAGTCCCCATCCCTCTTCTCTATTCTTTTTCTAAAAATACGGAATTACAAAACCCGACGGAATCGGAACAAATCCGATTTCCGATTCGGTTTTCTATAAAATTCCACTTCTCACTAATACAATCATACTTAAACTTCCTCATGTTGACTATTAAACACTAATCAAACAAATTGATTAAGTTTCATTACATAAAATCATAGCTATTTCCATCCATCGTATTTTTCACTTAAATACCACATTGTTTCAATTGTACATTTAACTTCATTAAACCTTGCTATATCTTTAAGTAGATCACGAGGTAATGACCTACCTCCTCACACACTCACATGTAAAGTTAGTACAATAATTTTGGGAATTTAGAATACGAGGAAACAAACATTTTCATTTAAATACCATTTACTTAATAAACCCATTTCTAAAAGATTTAGTATTGAAACATATTTGCAAATAAGTACCACTTCTTATGAAAATAGGATAGGTTGTGGACATCAGTCGTTTATCTAAACCTGACTTTGTGGTGTCTAGGCTAGACAAGTGAGAAATGTAACTTTAAAAGGCCCGTCTCACAGTGATTCGTGAGCGGATCCCTTCTTTCTTCACTTTTACTTACCTGGCCACAATTGGCGGTGAAGAGGCGATTTGAGATATCTCACAACTTGTCACTTTGGACCAGTTAGGAGCAGTCTAGTTGACTTAGGAGACCTTAGAACATAGAATACGAGAAAATGAGATTTTTAGAATATAAAATATATATTAAAATTATTTTTGTATAAATATATGTATATTTATCATTAAAATACCTATTTTGTTATGATATAAATATTCCACCTTTTTCTAGAAATCAAAAGAATCAATTTTACACTAAAATACCATAAATTCCATATAAATCAATATTACAAATAAATACCTTTATTTTTGAAATTAGGATATTTTCACTAGAAATATCACAATATAAAATCCACATTCATTACAACTCTAAAGACGAATAATAAATGTTTGGGGTATATTTTGAAAAGTATATAAAAGTATTTTTTTACATAAAACCTCATCAAGTTCTATAAATTATCCTAAGGACCCTAGTAAATATAGGTTTAAGCGGGACCAATCTCTTGAGCCTCAGGGAGCCGAAGAAGTGGGTGCTTGCCTATCTAAGGTAGACAAATTAATAAAAACAATCAGGATTTCAATTTACTTTGCTAATTGTCTGACTCAGTTTGAGTCTCAGTATAGTCTGACTTGAATATGATTCAAGTACAATCTACAATCTACAATCTACAGTCTACAATCTACAATCTACAATCTTCAATATTATAATTCAACATGAATCCATGAATCTAATTATCAATCTATACAACTTGACTGAACCGAACCATGGATATACATTCCATTTATATGGTTCTCCAGTTATTCCATTTACATGATTCTACGGTTACATCCGTTTAC
Organism: Agapanthus africanus; assembly: GCA_030015575.1. Taxonomy (NCBI): domain Eukaryota; kingdom Viridiplantae; phylum Streptophyta; class Magnoliopsida; order Asparagales; family Amaryllidaceae; genus Agapanthus; species Agapanthus africanus. The sequence goes on from JASDDO010000024.1 coordinate 258,922,018, forward strand.
TGATATCATGGTTTCGGTCAGTCAACCAATTATACAATCAATACAATTTACAAGACAAACAATACAATCAAAACACTACGGGGTTTCAGGGGTAGATTGGTACGGAAGGTGTTAGAAGTTGCATGAGACTGTAAGACTTAATACACCTAACATGAATCCAGTTGCTGTTGTACCGTGACATAAATGTTCCTTGTACTATACTTGCCTCTAGTCTCTGGTATATAGAGACTCCTCTCGTATACACTGGCATTCTTCTGTACCAAGCTACAAACAACAACGTTAATACAACATTACAACAAGATAATACAACTTTTAAAGATACCTTCTTATTGTGCCTATTCTACTTTTCTCTCATCTTTGGGACTTACCGAGCGACCTGTTCGCTGACGACATTCTCTTTCTTTCTTATTTGAATGTCGTCAGGTAGTTTGGACACGTCAGAGATCGAGCCTACTGCCGAAGACTTGGATCAGTTTGCTGAAGACCCAGCGCTTTAGTTTCATTGTACACATTTCCTTTCAGTACTTTACATTCCTGTTATGCCATTGTTTAGGCATCGCTTTTATTTCAGTTGTATTTACTTTTCATGCATTGTATAAAAGAATGTTAATAAATAAAGTTGCTGTTCAGTTTATAATCTTGTCTCTTGTGTATTTACTTTTATATTGCTTAGATACGCTTAGCGTATTTACTTTCGAGTAAATACGTAGCGGACCAGTCCCGTCCTCTTCGCCGTATACCGGGAAGCGGGGCATGACAGGTTTTGTTGGTGGCTCATGTAGGATAGAGCTGTATGAAACTCTATCATGCAGTTCTGTTCTGTGTGAACAATCTAAGTAATATAAACACAAGAACCAGCAACTAAAACATTCTTTACAATTCATGTTCCTTGAATCTTATCATTTCATGTACTTTGAATCTGTCCTAACCCAAATTTTTCTTCAAGGTTATGGATTCCCCGAACAACACCAGCACCAATGTCAACAACACACCTCCACCACTACCTCTCACACCTGTTGTTCCTGCGCCATCCACCGAGCAAACGGTTCTACTTGAGGCGATCCACAGCCTCCTTGAGGGATAGCAACAACTCCTGAACCGTCCCGAGACTGACGCACCTGGGGTAAAGCAATTCAGGGCTTTACATCCCAAGCAGTTCTCCGGAAAGGGAAGCCCACTTGAAGTTGAGGAATGGGCACAAAGTATAGAGGATGATCTGGCGGCAGCACAAGTGCCAGACATAGCTTGGGTCCGTGTGGCTAAACTGCAGCTCACGGACAATGCTCGCAACTTGTGGAAGGCGGAAGAAATCCGTCTTGTACAGCCTATTGAATGAAAGACTTTTCGCGATAAGTTCGACGCGAAGTACTTCCCTGTGACTGCCAGGTTTTCCACGGAACAGCAGTTCATTCATCTACAACAAGGTTCGATGTGTGACAAGTCAGTAAATGAGTATGACGCTGAATTCACCATGCTAAGTCGGTAAGATATGTCACAATATTTCAAAATTTCAAAATATCATATAATACACAGCTAACACAATCCTTTAAACAGGTTCGCGGCACACTTGATACCGACGGACGAGATCAGAGACCGTCTCTTTCAATAAGGCTTGGACACTGAAATTCAGGCTGCTCTAGCCACAGGGAAATTTCCAACTCATGAGGAGGCTCTGGAAGCTGCCCGCAGTTATGAGGCAGTGATAAAAACAAGGGGCAGACCTCAGTCTGTAGGAGTTAAGCACGATGGCAGGAGGAGCCTCGTATAGACCACCTTTTGTGCCAAGACGTCCAGGAGCATCAATCAACAGGCCCAGCCTAGCCTTTCGTAACTACTGCAAGAGAAATGGGTATCTGGCGAGAGATTGCTGGCGTGCGAACAACCTTTGCTTGATCTATGGCTCAGCTGCTCATGGTATTGGGTCTTGTCCTAATAAACAAAATCCAATTGCTGCACCCAGGCTAGCAAACAATTACCCACAGCGCCCAGCCATCCAAGCCCCTGCTCCAAGACTTGTACTACCTGCACCACCCAGAGGACCACAAGCTGCACCACCTCCTCGTCAGTTCCATCAAGCTCAAAAGAATGTTCCGAGGAATGCTCCTCAGGCCAGGAGGAATGTACCAAGGCGCCAGGCTTTCACGATGACCGTGGAAGAAGCTCAGGTCACTGGCCAAGTTATCACTGATAAAATTTTCTTCTCAAACCTTTCTTTTCAATCTTGCTACTTATTTACATACTTTTCTCTATACCTAAAACATATCCTACATACCTTAGGTACAATTTTAGTATCCTCACTACCTGCACTAGCACTGTTTGATACTGGAGCATCTTACTGCTTTATGTCGCAACGGTTCGTCCGAACCCATGCGATTCCTGTCTCACAGCTTGTATCCAGCTGGAATGTCAGTTCAGGAAATGGCGTTCTAAAGGCAACCATGGGATACAGCTTGTGTCCAGTCGTCATCTGCAGCAGAGAGTTTTATGCTGACTTCAAAGTACTGGACATACCGAACTTCGATGTGGTTCTAGGAATGGATTGGCTTGGAACTTTTTATGCTAACATCGACTGTAGTTAAAGGAGGGTAGTATTCGAGATTCCAGACCACCCGGTCTTCTATTTCAAAAGCGGATACCGTACCCTAGAGCCAAGTACCTACAAAGCGAAGCCAAGAGAAGCAGTAATTGCAGCAGCTCAAGCGGAGGAAGAATCAAGACCAGATGTGGTTCGAGAGTTCGACGATGTATTTCCTGACGATATATGAGGTTTGCCTCCCGATCAAGCTCTTGAATTCAGTATTGATTTAGTACCAGGAGCACAACCGGTGATCAAAGCACCCTATCGTTTATGTCCGGAAGGTTTGAAGGAAGTCCGAACACAGTTGGACAAATTATTGGCGAAAGGATGGATTCGTCCCAGCACTTCAAGTTGGGGAGCACCTGTACTACTTGTGAAGAAGAAGAAAGGTTCATACAGAATATGCATCGATTATAGAGCCTTGAACGAAGTCACGATAAAGAACAAATATCCACTTCCGCGCATCGACGATTTATTTGATCAGCTAAGTGGATCTTGTGTGTTCTCTAAATTGGATCTTCGTTCAGGTTATCATCAGGTGAAGGTCAAGGAAGCTGATATTCACAAAACAGCTTTCAGAACTCGCTATGGACATTACGAATTTCTAGTGATGCCATTTGGAGTGACCAACGCACCAGCAATATTCATGAACCTAATGAATCAAGTTTTCTGGGAGTACTTGACAGGTTTGTTATCATCTTCATCGACGACATCCCGATGTATTCTAAGAGTCAGAAAGAGTATGCAGAGCACCTACGAATTGTCCTGGAAACTCTTCGACAACCCCAGCTCTATGCCAAGTACAGCAAGTGCGAGTTTTGGCTAAAGCAAGTTGGTTTTCTTGGACATATCGTATCAGATGAAGGAATCTCTGTGGATCCAGCGAAAGTTTCAGCAGTTAGCGAATGGCCTACACCAAAGTCAGTGAAGGACATTTGAAGTTTCTTGGGTTTAGTTGGATATTACAGAAGGTTCATTGAAGGCTTTTCGAAGATAGCAACACCCCTGACCAAGCTCACACGTAAAGATGAAGATTTTGTGTGGTCAGAAGCATGCGAACAAGCTTTCGTAGAACTCAAGTCAAGATTGACATCAGCGCCTATTCTCGTCTTACCGGATCAATCTGGAGGATTCGAAGTGCATTGCGATGCATCCGGTAAGGGATTAGGATGTGTTCTACATCAGCACGGTAAGGTTGTGGCTTATGCTTCAAGACAACTGAAGACTCATGAGCGCAATTATCCGATCCATGACCTGGAGTTGGCAGCCATCACTTTGCTCTCAAGATTTGGCGCCATTATCTACTTGGTGAACGAGTGAACATCTACACAGATCATAAGAGTCTGAAGTATGTGTTTACTCAGAAAGAGTTGAATATGCGGCAGAGAAGATGGTTAGAACTCATGGCGGACTTTGACATCAACTTGCAATATTACCCAGGGAAGGTTAATGTAGTACCTGATGCTCTTAGTCGCCAACTATTAGCAATGAATCTCACCACTCAGTGGAAGCTTCAACAAGACTTGCATCAGATGGAGATTGAAGTAGTCATGCCAGGTAACGCTTCAAGTTTGATGAATTTACAAGTTCAATCAACCATTGTCAATCATATCAAAGCAGCTCAAGAAAGTGATGCTAAGTTGCAAAAGATCAGAGAACAAGTGGAGAATGGACTCAGAACAGACTTCATCATTCATGAAGACAGATCTTTGAGATACGGCAGCAGATTGTGTGTACCAAAAGGTCCTGTACGGGAAGAGTTAATGAAAGAAGCTCACAGCTCTCCCTACTCAGTACATCCTGGAGGTACCAAAATGTACAAGATCTACGTCAGAATTATTGGTGGCATGGAATGAAGCGTGAAGTAGCCAGAAGCGTCGCAAAATGCTTGGTGTGTCAGCACGTAAAGGCTGAACATCACAGGACAACTGGACTACTTCAACCGTTTCCAATTCCAGAATAGAAGTAGCAACACATCACGATGGATTTTGTGACTGCTCTTCCTCGCAGAACAAAGGGTGACGATGCCGTATGGGTCATTGTGGATCGACTCATAAAGTCGGCTCACCTCATCCTATTTCGAGTTGGCCAATCAACTGAGACACTAGGAAAGAAGTACATGGAGGTAATAATCTATTTAAGATTTAAACTCTTCATAATGTACTATCTCTAGTACCCATGAACTCATACAGGAAATTGTGAGACTTTATGGAGTACCGGTCTGCATTGTCTCCGATCGTGACACTAGGTTCCGATCGCAATTTTGGTAGAGTCTGCAAGCAAGGTTGGGAACAAGTCTGAACTTCAGCACGGCTTACCATCCACAAACAGATGGTCAGTCTGAGCGAACTATTCAGATCTTGGAGGATATGCTCAGAGCGTGTATGTTAGACTTCAAAGGATCGTGGGAAGATCACCTGCATCTTGTGGAGTTCGCGTACAACAACAGCTACCAAGCAAGCATAGGAATGTCACCTTTCGCAGCATTGTATAGAAGGAAGTGTCGATCACCATTAAGTTAGGACGAAATCGGAGATAGGGAACTTCTTGGACCAGAAATGATATTAGCGACTGTTGATGTGGTTCGTACTATCAGGGAAAGGAAGCGCATAGCCCAAGATCGACAGAAGCACTGGACTGATGCAAAGAGATGACACTTGGAGTTCCCGCCAGGAGATCACATATTCTTGAAGATATCACCGAACCACGAGGTGATCCGATTTGGAAGACTGGGTAAATTAAGTCCAAAACACATTGGACCGTTCGACATACTCGAACGAGTCGGTGAAGTGGCATACCGCTTAGCGCTTCCACCCTCATTGGAAGGAGTGCATAATGTGTTCTACATATCCCAACTCAGAAGGTATATGAGTGACCCCAGCTATGTTCTTGATCATTCCGAACTCACTATACAACCCGACTTGTCTTATGAGCAACAGCCTGTGGAGATCCTGGACAGGAAAATGAAGACACTTTGGAACAAGGAAGTTAACTTGGTCTGAGTGATGTGGAGGAAAGATACTCCAGGAGAGTCCACTTGGGAAAGGGAAGATGAAATGCATGCAAGATATCCTCACCTCTTTGTAAACTAGTCCTTAAATAAAAGCTGTAAATTTCGAGGACGAAATTTTTGTAAGGAGGGTAGACTGTAACAACTCCATTTTTAGTGTACATAAATTTGATTTAAATTTAAAGTATACTTGGAGTTTTTAATGTTGCTGTTACCACTTTAAGTATTTATCTCACACCATAATTACAAGAAGGAGCTTGTAGCTCATTGGTAATATCTTGCATTTCTGAACCAAGCCACCAGAGCTCAAATCCCATGCCCCATATTATTTTTAATATTTATTTTATTTTAAATTTTATAGAAGCCCAACAGTCCACACAAGATAACTCCCATTTTTCCCACTACACCCATTAATGTAAAAGTACCAGAGGCCACACCTGACGACCACCCACCCCCTAGCACCCCGACTCGGCCAAGGACCGACCCGAGTCAGCCAGACGGCCGAGTCCCCAACACCAAAAATTTGTCTCTTGGGCTTCCCCACTCCCATGCACACTCCAATTTATGAGATCGGTTCCAGAGAGCACATTAACACCTAATTACTCCAATTTTTAATGATTTTTACATATCTTTTACATTTTTAATTAAAAACCCTACACCTACCCTAACCCTAGCTTAACCCTATAAATACATCCCTACCCCCACCCTCTCATCCCAAAATTCTTAGCCAACTCTCTCAAAATTTCCAATAAACTTGGGTACTTTGAAAACGAGCACGAGGCGAAACTCCGACTATTTCCCGGCGGAACTTTCAGCGATCGTTCTAGGAACCCCAGCGACGAAGCAACACCCCGGCGATTCCTCTACTTCCCTCTCACTCTTCTTGTTTTCTCAAACCCGTAAGTCCCCATCCCTCTTATCTATTCTTTTTCTAAAAATACGGAATTACAAAACCCGACGGAATCGGAACAAATCCGATTTCCGATTCGGTTTCCTATAAAATTCCACTTCTCACTAATACAATCATACTTAAACTTCCTCATGTTGACTATTAAACACTAATCAAACAAATTGATCAAGTTTCATTAAATAAAATGATAGCTATTTCCATCCATCGTATTTTTCACTTAAATACCACATTGTTTCAATTATACATTTAACTTCATTAAACCTTGCTATATCTTTAAGTAGATCATGAGGTAACGACCTACCTCCTCACACACTCACATGTAAACTTAGTACAATAATCTTGGGAATTTAGAATACGAGGAAACAAATATTTTCATTTAAATACCATTTACTTAATAAAACCATTTCTAAAAGATTTAGTATTGAAACATATTTGCAAATAAATACCACTTTTTATGAAAATAGGATAGGTTGTGGACATCGGTCGTTTATCTAAACCTGACTTTGTGGTGTCTAGGCTAGACAAGTGAGAAAGGTAACTTTAAAAGGCCCGTCTCACGGTGATTCGTGAGCGGATCCCTCCTTTCTTCACTTGTACTTATCTGGCCACAATTGGCGGTGAAGAGGCGATTTGAGGTATCTCACAACTTGTCACTTTGGACCAGTTAGGAGCAGTCTAGTTGACTTAAGAGACCTTAGAACATAGAATACGGGAAATTTGACAACTTTACAAATAAATACCATTTACTTCATAAAACCGTTTTCTAAAGGATTTAGTTTTTATACAATCTTTGCAAAGCGCTGCTACAACCCATTTTGGGGAACCGGTTCGGGATGGTGCGGATTATCGCACATCCTCAGGCTTAGTAGTGCGAGATTCAGACCTCCGTAAAGAGCATTCGGTCTCGAAAGATTTAAAATACGACATCCTGAGAAAATGAGATTTTTAGAATATAAAATATATATTAAAATTATTTTTGTATAAATATATGTATATTTATCATTAAAATACCTATTTTGTTATGATATAAATATTCCACCTTTTTCTAAAAATCACAAGAATCAATTTTATACTAAAATACCATAAATTCCATATAAATCAATATTATAAATAAATACCTTTATTTTTGAAATTAGGATATTTTCACTAGAAATATCACAATATAAAATCCACATTCATTACAACTCTAAAGATGAATAATAAATGCTTGGGGTATATTTTGAAAAGTATATAAAAGTATTTTTACATAAAACCCCCTCAAGTTCTATAAATTACCCTAAGAACCCTAGTAAATATAGGTTTAAGCGGGACCAATCTCTTGAGCCTCAGAGAGCCGGAGAAGTGGGTGCTTGTCTATCTAAGGTAGACAAATTAATAAAAACAATTAGGACTTCAATTTACTTTGCTAATTGTCTGACTCAGTTTGAGTCTCAGTATAATATGACTTGAATATGATTCAAGTACAATCTGCAATCTACAGTCTACAGTCTACAATCTACAATCTTCAATATTACAATTCAACATGAATCCATGAATCTAATTATCAATCTATACAACTTGACTGAACCGAACCATGGATATACATTCCATTTATATGGTTCTCCAGTTATTCCATTTACATGATTCTACGGTTACATCCGTTTACTGATATCATAGTTTCAGTCAGTCAACCAATTATACAATCAATACAATTTACAAGACAAACAATACAATCAAAACACTACGGGGTTTAAGGGGTAGATTGGTACGGAAGGGGTTAGAAGTGGCACGAGACTGTAAGACTTAATACACCTAACATGAATCCAGTTGCTGTTGTACCGTGGCATAAACGGTTCTTTGTACTATACTTGCCTCTTGTCTCTAGCATATAGAGACTCCTCTCGTATACACTGGAATTCTTCTGTACCAAGCTACAAATAACAGCGTTAATACAACATTACAACAAGATAATACAACTTTAAAAGATACCTTCTTATTGTGCCTATTCTACTTTTCTCTCATCTTTGGGACTTACCGAGCGACCTGTTCGCTGACGACATTCTCTTTCTTTCTTATTTGAATGTCGTCAGGTAGTTTGGACACGTCAGAGATCGAGCCTACTGCCGAAGACTTGGATCAGTTTGCTGAAGACCCAGCGCTTTAGTTTCATTGTACACATTTCCTTTCAGTACTTTACATTCATGTTATGCCATTGTTTAGGCATCGCTTTTATTTCAGTTGTATTTACTTTTCATGCATTGTACAAAAGAATGTTAATAAATAAAGTTGCTGTTCAGTTTATATATCTTGTCTCTTGTATATTTACTTTTATATTGTTTAGATACGATTAGCGTATTTACTTCAGAGTAAATACGCAGCGGAACAGTCCCGTTCTCTTCCCCGTATACTGGGAAGCGGGGCGTGACATAGCATCTGCCCTGAAATTCAGGCAAGACGGACCTGCGCGGTCGCGTCCCCATGTTTCGACGGGGAACAGATTCTGGCACGTCCGGTGGGACCTTTTCCTCTTTCTACTCCACATTTCGTGTGTCGTGTTCGTGAACGAATCGCGGTTTGATATGGTTGCCCTTGGGTTCGAGGTACTAAGATTTGGTTTTGCTCTTGTGCAGAAAAAGAAATGGCCTCCAACTGCTCCAACTGCAACTCCAGCTCCCATTCCGCCTCATCTAGAGGTGTAACCTACGGCCCCAAGCGACCTCACTGTTCAAGATGCCGGTGGAGCAAATAGGTCAGGCTACCACTGGACTATTCTTTGGGACCATGCTCCTACCCATGAACTTCAATGTCCCGCTGCCGTTGTAGGAAGCCCCAAAGAAGTCGGTCTTTGATAGACTTACCACTACTGCGGCCCCTCTCAACAGGTCGTCCAGCTCTTACGCCTCAGTCTTTGATAGACTGGGCCAAATCTCATTTCGGCCCATGAAGAAGCCCGCGATACGGGAAAGAGTTATCCCTAAACGGATAGCCATTCCTGCTTATGAAGTCGTCAAATCGGCTTCTCCTGCCAAAGGGTCGGTCTTCACAAAATTGACTGTTCCGGCTCCCGCTCCATGCGAAGTACTCAATGCTGCTTCCCCTGCCCAGAGGTCTGCCTTCGACAGATTGGACATTGCTTCTCAACGGGCATCGGTCTTTAAGAGGATGACGCCGGCGACAACCCTTCGCCAAAACATGGGGCATGTTGAAGTCACCCCTACAGCTGAGACAATCCCATCCACACGACATGCTCGCCGTCTCCACTGGCGCCGAGTGAGGAAGGCTGGGGGAAGCTCCCCTTCTGGACTGACTCCGCCAGCTCCTTTGGTGGAAATCGATGCTGCTGTTCCGACTGGGAACAGCTTTGAACCGCTAATGAGGGTGCGAAAAAACTCTTCAACTGCGGTGTTAAAGAGATCTCCTCCACTTATGGAGAATGCTACAGAAAAGAAGCCGGAGCAGCCACCTCAACGGTTGTCCTCTAAAATTTACAAAGTCTGGCGACAGGTCCAAGAATCGGTGATTGACCAGGATTACTCTCGCTGATCAAAGAAGATTAAAGATCGGCAAGAAAAGAGCCATCCCGTGGTACCCCATAAGATGTCATCCGTCTGGGTGCCAGCTGAAACGGCTCCCTCAACGTCAACCGCTCACAAGAGAAGGAGGCCGGAGAAAGCCCCTGTGACCGCGGCGAACCGCAAGGACGCTGAACCTAAACGCCCCAAGTCTGGGGCATGGTGACACATACCGTTTATATGGCTTCCGGAAAAGAGGAAATCCGTGCTTCCACGGGTCATCGACCGCTTACTCGATCGATAACAAAGGCTCAAGAGGAGCAGCAGCAGAAACTTCAGGAGATGCTAACTGCAATGGCCGCACTCACTGGGCCGAAAGACAATCCGGAGACCTCATAATAGCGTCAGGAACAAGAAACTGATGCTGATTTTCTTCAAAGAATGCTCGAGAGGAAAGAAAAAGAGGCCGCGGAACAGGCGGCCAACATAAAAAGAATGGCTCTTTTGTTCCAAGACATGGCTGGGATGATATTACAGCCGGAACCTCCAGCTGAAGACCCCCCGATTATCATTGTATATGACAGAGGAGAGACATCGAACCCTCCTCCGGCTTTTTCAGCAGCCAAGGAGGAGACCATCTCCAAGGCCGCTCTGGATGATTACATTGCTCAGCAAATACGAGTTCACCAGGCGAACGAAGCAGCTGGGCAAATTGTTAAGACTGGACGGCCCTATCCAGGCTGGTATGACTAAATAAGGTACCCGCCGGGATATACGATCCCTAAATTCCATGTATATAAAGGGACGGGGAATCCGCATCAGCACGTCGCTGAATTCAGAGCCTTGTACGGCAACACCGGAGGTGATGATAAACTTTTGCTCCGCCAATTTGTTGGCAGCTTGTCGGAGACGGCGTTCGAGTGGTATTCGGAGCTTCCCAACGACTCCATCAAAACTTTTGCAGAGATAGAGCTGCTATTCACCCAACGTTTCACGAGTGCTAGTGAACGCACCCCAATAACGGCATTGATAAATGCCATGGTGAAACCTGGAGAAACATGGGTTCAATACGCAATACGATGGCGGAATTTATGGTCAAAATGTGAGCATCGCATCGAAGAAGCGCCGGCAGTGGGCATGTTCGTGGGCACTCTTGACCCTCAAGCGACCATTTCAAAATTCATGATGCTATTCAAACCGACCACCTTCCAAGCCCTAATCGACAAACTGGCTCAAATGGTCCAGATGGGCCACCGGCCTTCCTCTTCGAAGGCGGAGCCGTGGAATGAAAAAGGGAAAGGGAAAGCGACCTTTGTCGCCAATGCTCAACAGCATCCCAGTGGTCCAAAATTAATGGATCGACTAGACGAGAGACGGCGATACTATAATGAGAAAATAAAACGCCCTTATTCATTTCCCTGGGACAAAACGAGAAGATTGTTCGAGCTAGCGGTGCGCAACAGGCTCATTAATTTGCCGAATCCAAAACATCGATTGCAACCCGGTGAGGCCAATAGTCCCAATTATTGCCCCTACCACCAAGCGGTAAGCCATCCAATTGAAAATTGCTTCGTCTTTAAAGGTTGGATCGAAGACCAATACCAACAGGGCAAGTTCGCACTGTCCGAGAATTGGAAAGTAAGCCCGCCGCAGCCACACGCTCTCAAAAAGATGGACACACTGGGGGCATCATGCTCTTTTGTAGAAGAAGCTCCATGGGAGGTCGTTCTTTCAGCCAAGACGAAAAGAATGCTGAAGGATCTCCAAACATGCCTGGCGATCAGGTGGAAAAATCCACTGGAACCCAAGATCATCGAGGGAATGCTGAAACCGTGCCCAACTCCAAAAATTGGTGGTGATAGTCAAAGCGCTTACACCCAGCCATCAATATCTTCGAAGAAGAAGAAGAAGACCAAAAATCCCGTGAAGCCTGGTGACAAGCACACGGACCCGCAAAAGCAGATTGACATGCTGGAAGAATATAATCGGAAGGCGCGGACTCCAGTCATACTTCAAGAGTTTCTCAGCCACGTCCTTGAGGACGGAGATGACGACAATGGAGAAGACTCGTCGGATGAATCTGAGGATCATGTGGCAAGTTGCCACGTGATCTCTCACTCGTCGATAAATGATGAAGAAGCTCCTTATGTAGAGAAACTAGGGGCAGATCCTGAGCCGGAACTTCTAGGGCCATCAGACGAAATGATTGATGCATTCCTGAATGAAGCTTTTCTTAAAAGCAAAGTTGATCGAGAGTGCGAGATGGCCATATTTGAAAAGGCTAAGCGCCGGCGACTAGACGAAAGGGTCGAGACATTCCCGCCAGATCAAAGTGCATCCGTCGCAAATAAAAGCAGGTTCAAAACGAGGAAAAGGTTGGCCAAAGCTATATCGATGGGAATGAAGCTACCACCCTCCGAAGAAAACACTTCTGATGAAGCGGATATACATCCTAGCTACTGCTTATACCATCTAAGGATTGCGCACCCCACCGAAGAGTGCAGCGCTTTTAAAAGCTGGTGGCAGGGATATGTTGCTCACCGACAACATTTCAAGCGGATGAAACGCAAAACTCGTCGGGAACAAAGAAATACGACCGAGGAGCGTAAAAGAACTGCCGTCAACTGTCATATGGTCAACGCTGAGGGATCGCAAGTTCTCACCTTCGGGAGCGACTCTGACGAAGAAATGACTTTTGGCCCTCTCTTTAAAGAATCCACCTCGGGAAATGTGGAAGGACCGAAGAGCTGCGAGAACATTCAGCTACGCAATCGTACGCTACCCGAAAAGAATCTCAGGCCCGCAGACAGTGGGTCGAATAAAAAGGATAAGGGGAAAGAAAAGGTCCCTGAGGGCATTGCCCTAAATGATCAAGCCGTCAAAGAGCTGACAGCCAAAGAAAAACAAGATGGATTACAACGTTCTGGCATACTTGAGGAAGTTACCATCGCATCTAAGCATTCTCGATGCCCTCTTGTTATCAAAAGAAGCAAGAGACTCTCTGATCAAGGCATTACAAGAGCCCGAACAGTTCCAAGCTTTCCTCGCAGAGGAAAAGATGAAGGACGAGCTGGAAGAAGGGCATACGGCCGATATCACATTCGGCGATGAAGATCTTGTTATCGGGACGTGTGAGCATAACCATCCCCTTTATGTCTCCGGATACTGTCATGATATCAAGATAGGCAAAATCCTGGTCGACAATGGGTCCTCCGTTAACCTCCTCAATGTAAGAGTGTTAAAAGAAATCTGTATGAGCGTTCAACACCTCGCTCGTGATAAAATCACCATCTCCGGTTTTGACTCCCAATCGTCACGGACGCTCGGGTCTGTGATACTAATGCTACGCTTTGGGCTGCTTGTCACGGACATCAAATTTCACATCATTGACGCTAAGACATGTTATAACGCTTTGCTCGGCCAGCCCTGGTTACACGAGTACTACATTATCCCTTCTACACAACATCAGTGTATGAAGTACTTCAAGGATGGTCTTGAGTACACCGTGACAGGGAAACTGAACCCGTTCTCCGTAAACGAAGTTCGCAAATATGAGGATGCAAAGTACTTCCTTCCAGATTTCGAAGACACAGAAAGATGTCACAAACCGGAGGACAAGAACAAAGCTATCACTACTGTTCCGGTCTTCGGGAGTGATACCGAAGAGGAAGAAGAAATAGTTTATTCAGGGCCGCCCCAACGCAACAAGCCGGGACCGTCCACCCCTATTCTGGTCTTCGGTAGCGACTCGGAAGATGAGGTTAATGCCGTATTCTCTGCTCGGCCATCGATACAAGCCTTCGCTGATGAAGATCAAAGTTTTCAAGTTGCTATGGTTCCGCAAGAGCATTACAAAGAGCTGATGCACTTGAAACTTGTAGTGTGCAAGAACTGCAGACGTTCTATGTCCCCCCAGGCGAAAAGGTGAAAAGGCGATCCTATTCTATCGATCCGGAGAAACCGAAGTGGAGAAAGAAATTTAGCATGGTGCGGATTCTACACTTGACAGGCTCCAGCCCATCCGTTTGCCAAGATACTACACAGACGGATTAAAAAGACTGTTGAGGCGCCAAGGCGTACCCCTTAAGCAGACTGCTCGACAAGCCCAGTTCTATAACAGTATCTGGAGCGTCCCCGGAACTCAACGGAAGTTGCCCAATGGGAGAATGGAAACAAGCGGTCTTGGATATGTTCAATCCAAGAAACGGAAGCGATTATGCGGCTGCTACGTCATACATGAATTCGATGAAGAAGAAGATGCTCTGTGGGAAGAAGCTAACCCTGAACCAAAACGAGCTCCCGCTGTGAAAATGCCAAGTCTGTTATTCGAAGAACAGATGGACAAGCTAATAAAGGAAGCGGGTCAAAAGGTCAGGGATGATCATAGCCGCGAAATGGCAATCTACGAGAAAGCCAGGACGCAGCGCCTCCTTCAGCAGGCTGCGGAAAGTGACGATGCCCTTCGTCGCCAACCTGTCATACAAAAAACCCGACGCAGAGGCAGAAATAAACCCAAGAACGGAAAATGCGTTCGACAGCGACAAAGCGGGACCAAGAAACCACTCGATCGAGAATCGAGCAACCAAGATTCGTCTCTTATAAGGAAGATGGGTCGAGCGTATTCTTTTTCCCAAGACAAGACAAGGAAGATACTTGATCTTGTCATAAAATATCAGATGATTACCCTCCCGGAGTCCAAGCACCCCGAGCAAGCAGGCAAGGTCTCTCACCCAGATTATTGCTCTTATCACCGAACGATAGGACATCCTCTCGAAGACTGCTTCACGTTCAAAGACTGGGTAGAAGACCAGTATCGGCAAGGCAAGTTCGCTTTATCCAGCAGTTGGAGGGTAACCCCGCCGCAGAAGCATGAACCGAAAGCCATGAAAGCAGAGCCGGATCAACGTCGATCTTGGAAACGGTCTCGTACCTGCCATGTGATAACGCTGTTAGAAGAAGAGCCTGAGAATATGCATGACCTCCCCTGTTGCTTCGAAAACAATTAAGATGAGTTGATCTCAGAATTTCCACCGGCGCCAAAAGAGCTGGAAGACAGGATACATACTACTGCAGACGAACTCAGAAAAATTAACTTGGGAACGGCAAACGACCCACGGCCGACGTTCATCAGTGAACTATTGTCTGAAGAAAAGGAGGCTATGCTTAAAGACATGCTCATGCAGTATAAAGATTGCTTTGCATGGAACTATTCAGATATGCCGGGACTTGATCCAGAAATTGTTATCCACAAATTGGCGATTTCTTTAGACGTCAAGCCGATCAAACAAGCACCGAGAAGAATGCGACTCGACCTTGAGATGAGCATCAATGCCGAGGTCAAGAAGCTAATCGACTCTGGCTTCATCCAAGAGGCTCAATATCCTGATTGGATCGCCAACATCGTCCCGGTGATAAAGAAAAATGGGACGGTGCGCATATGTGTGGACTTTCGGGATCTCAACAAAGCTTGCCCAAAGGACGACTTTCCAGTACCGGTCACTGAGCTGATGATAGATAATACGTCCACTCACGAAGTTTTCTCCTTCATGGACGGCTCGTCAGGATACAATCAGAAAAAGATGCATCCCGAGGACCAGAAGCATACCGCTTTCCGGACTCCTTTGGGCATATTCTGCTACAGGGTGATGCCTTTCGGTCTAAAGAACGCCGGTGCCACCTATCAGAGGGCCATGACGAAGATCTTCGATGACCTCATACATGAAATCGTCGAATGCTATATCGACGACCTCGTAGTTAAAAGCAAATCATACGAGGAACATTTAGAGAATCTGAAGATCGTGTTCCAGCGTCTGCGGAAATACAACTTGAAGATGAACCCTCTCAAATGCGCATTCGGAGTGTCCTTAGGCAAGTTCTTGGGATTCATCGTCCGACACCGAGGCATCGAGATAGACCCGTCGAAGATCAAGGTGATTATGGAAATGGCTCCGCCAAGAACACTCAAGCAGCTGCGGTCTCTCCAAGGAAAGCTCGCATATATCCAGCGATTCATAGCCAATCTTTCTGGCAAGTGCCGTCCTTACAGTCACCTAATGAAGAAGGGAACTACGTTCTTCTGGGATCGCAAATGCCAAAGCGCACTGGACGAAATTAAGCAATACCTGCAGAATCCGCCGGTGCTAACTGCTCCGGTCAAAGGAAAGCCTCTCATTCTGTATACAACCACCCTTGAGGGTTCTCTAGGCGCATTATGGGCACAAGAAAATGACCAAGGTAAAGAAAGAGCTCTCTACTATCTGAGTTGAGTTCTCCTGGGGGCAGAAAACAATTATTCTCCCATCGAAAAACACTGCCTGGCGTTGATCTTCGTGATAACAAAGCTCAGACACTATGCTTTGGCACATGAGGTCCACCTCATATCAAAGGTGGATCCTCTCAAATACTTGATGTTAAAAGCCATATTAATGGGACGGCTCACTAAATGGGCCCTACACTTAATGGAGTTCTCGATAACTTATCGTCCTCTCAAGGCAGTGAAAGGCAGGCCATCGCCGACTTTCTCGCTGAGCATCCGATACCTGCCGACTCTCCTTTGAACTGTGAATTGCCAGACGAAAACGTGTTTAACACGATCGACGGGGAGAGAAGAGAGAATGATACCCAGTAGGAACTCTACTTCGATGGAGCATCTTCCATGAAGAAGTGCAAACAAAGCACCCTCATAATCAAATCTGGGGTGGGCCTCATCTTTGTGACTCCACAAGGAGGGATAATACGCTTTGCTTTCTCCTTAACCGAACCGAGGACAAACAATGAAGCCAAATATGAAGCTTTGATAGCAGGTCTTAAGATCGCCGTCGACATGGGAATTGAGAACCTCCTCATATATGGAGACTCCCAGCTAATCATTAGTCAAGTAAATGGCGACTATCAAACGTGCAAGCCTGAGTTGGTGAAGTACGACGAGAGAGTACAGCAACTGCTGACTCGAATCCTTTCCTACACCCTGGAAAGCATACTGCGTGCGGAAAATAGCGAGGCGGATGCACTAGCCAAGCTCGCTAAAGAACTGGCCGACGAGAACCTCGATGACGTGAGGATCGTTGTGCAAAGTCGTTAGGTTCTTGCACCGGCAGAAATATCTCCAGAGTCGTCCGAAGAAAAGGGAGCGACCGAACAAACGACTCTACAAATAAAGAACTAGGAAAAGGCTAAGGATTGGAGAGAAGTCTTTATAGAGTACTTCAAATCCCGTCGAATACCTGAAGACACATCCGCAAGACATCAGCTCATGCAATGAGCTCTATCCTTCGCCTTTGTTAATGATACTCTGTATAAGAGATCATTTGATTCTCTATGGCTAAGATACCTGGGACCCGAAGAGGCAAAGAGAGTCGTCCAAGAAACTCACGACGGACTCTGCGGTTCTCACCAAGCTGGCCCGAAGATGAAGCTGAAGATCAAAAGGATGGGCTACTATTGGCCCACGATGATCCAAGACTGCCTCGAATACACGAAGCAGTGCCACTTGTGCCAGATTTACGGGGACTTTATCCATCAGCATCCGAATCCGCTACACCCGACGGTGGCTAGCTGGCCATTCGAAATGTGGGGAACTGACATAATCGGGCCCATCGAACCGGCATCGTCCAGAGGACATCGGTTCTTTTTGGCAACAACTGATTACTTATCCAAATGAGCAGAAGCAGTACCGCTAAGGGAAGTGAAGACATAGAATATCCTATATTTCTTCAAGACATACGTCATTTATCGGTTTGGCACTCCGCGACGGATTATCTCCGATAACGGGCCAGCCTATAGAAGCCACAAGATCAGCCGCTTCGCACAACAGCATAACATAAACTGGAGATATTTATCAGTCTATAATCCCCGAGCTAACGGTCTAGCTGAGGCTTTTAACATGACCTTGACGAAGATCATGAAAAAGACGGTGTCTCGAAATAAGAGAGACTGGCACGAAAGATTGCATGAAGCTCTCTGGGCGTATCGAACTACGTTCAAAACGGCCACAAACACAACGCCGTATGCATTGGTGTTCGGCACGGAAGCAGTACTCCTCCTCGAGATAGAGTTACCCTCTGTACGAGTGGCGGTTCGCTATGAGCTAACAGACGAAGAAAATACTCATCTTCGGCTTAAGGAACTTGATGCCCTCGACGAAACTCAGTTCATGGCGCAGCAAAATCTGGAGGCTTATAAAGCAAAGATGATATGCTCATATGAGAGATTGACTAGGCCGAGAACATTCCGCCAAGGTGAACTAGTGCTAGTGGTCAAATGACCTATGATCCCCAATCGTGCCAAGCGGGGGAAATTCGAGCTGAACTATGAAGGCCCTTATATCATAGACAAGGTCTACCAGGGTGGAGCATATCTACTCATGGACATGCATGGTGAAAGACCTTTAAGGCCAATAAACAGTTGCTTCCTAAAAAAAATACTACGCCTGACGAGTCACGGCCTAGGTCAACGATAGATGACGACGCCTTTGTCCGCTCGCTATCTTCCTAAGCCTAAACTCTGTAAGTAGTACCCGACTTCTTTTTCTGGGACCGAAACGTCTTTAAACTAACGATGGACCACTATGTCCTAAAACTGGCGATGGACCAAAACGTCCTTAAACTAACGATGGACCACTATGTCCTAAAACTGGCTGTTGACCGAAACGTCGATAAATTACTACGGGTAGCAGCATCCTAAGGCTGACACAAAAAATATAAAAAAAAGAGAAGAAAACGGTATGTTCATAAGAAAAATGGGCACGGATGAAAACCTGAAAGGGCTCCGTGAGTAAAAACAGCAGGGCTACCGGCGAGTTTTGTGAAAACCCGAAAGGGCGTAATCTCGTTAAAAGACACTTGCAAGGACCTCTCGACCTTGTGAGGAGAAACCATCTGCGTGAGATCCCTATGACTCACAAAGGAGCAACACACTTAGGGATCCCCACGATTCCTAAGGAGAAACGCACTTACGAGATCCTCACGACTTGTAAGGAGAATTCCCTCTTTGAGACCTTCACGGCTCATAAGATTCAAAAGCCTTAAGCTACAGGGATCTGAACCTGTTCTTAAGCAGCCATCACAACCTCCAATGCTGCCCTACAAGCGGTTTAGTATTGACCATTGTATACAATCTACGGGCGCTAATAAACATTTCCCTAACAAAGTCCCACCCGCGACTAAGGATATGTTTACACAGCGGACAACCCTTGTAAGCCCTCTCGATTTATAAGGAGAAAATACTCTCGTAAGATCCTTACGACTTATAAGAGAACACACACTTAGGAATCCTCACGATTCCTAAGGAGAAAGTACACCTACAAGATCCTCACGACTCGTAGGGAAAAATACCTTTATGAGACCCTTACGGCTCGTAAAGTCAAAAATCCTTAATCGACAGGATCCTAACCCTGTTCACTAAGCCACTTTTGTTCGACATCGACAGAGGCAAATGATGATTCTCCCCTGGCAATATCCCAGTTGTAGCGATGTTGATACCTAAATCGGTATCAAATCCCAAACTCACAGTAAAAAGTCAGTGAGCCACAGATGCATACAAAATAGCCGAAATGATGGGGCGACTTGCAACAGAATCAGCAAGTAAAAATGTATGCATACAAAATAGCCGAAATGATTGGGCAACTCGCAATAAAAAGCAGCGAGTAAATAAAAAAAAATAGCCGAAATGATTGGGCAATCGCGACTTTCGCGATAAAAAAGCTGAAATGATAGAGCATCGCGGAAAGAAAAATATAAAATGAAACTTTTTGCCCTACAGGTGAGATCACATCGATCCCTGTATACAATCCAGGGGCACAAATTAAGAGGGAACCATACCTTCCCACCAGGCTCCATCAGAAAAAGAAGCCACATCTCGATGGTTCACAGAAAACCTTGAGATCATCTCAACATTAGTCTCATTACAACAGACGCAACATCAACAAATAGGAGCTGCGGCAAAATTCTCAGTTCTATGACTCGACGATGCACAGACAACCGAGAGTCAACCCTTCCTGGTTTCATGGAACACGGCCTATGTCAATCCTGACCCCGTGGAAAACGTCTTGGGTGGATCCTGGTCCTTACGGAATACGGCCTATGTCAATCCTGACCCCGTGGGAAGCGTCCAGAGCGGAACCTAGTCCTTGCGGAACACGGCTATGTCAATCCTGACCTATGAGAAGCATCCAGAGCAAATCCTGGTCTAGTGGAACACGGCCTATGTCAATCCTGACCCGTGGAAAGCGTCCAGAGCGGAACATGGTCCTTGCGGAACACGGCTATGTCAATCCTGACCCCGTGGGAAGCATCCAGAGCAAATCCTGGTCTAGTGGAACATGGCCTATGTCAATCCTGACCCCATGGGAAGCGTCCAGAGCGGAACCTGGTCCTTACGGAATACGGCTATGTCAATCCTGACCCCATGGGAAGCATCTAGAGCAAATCCTGGTCTAGTGGAACACGGCCTATATCAATCCTGACCCCGTGGGAAGCGTCCAGAGCGGAACCTGGTCCTTGCGGAACACGGCTATGTCAATCCTGACCCCGTGGGAAGCATCCAGAGCAAATCCTGGTCACGTGGAACACGGCCTATATCAATCCTGACCCCATGGGAAGCGTCCAGAGCGAAACCCGGTCCTTGCGGAACACGGCTTATGTCAATCCTGACCCCGTGGGAAGCAACCAGAGCAAATCCTAGTCTAGTGGAACACGGCCTATGTCAATCCTGACCCCGTGGGAAGCGTCCAGAGCGGAACCTGGTCCTTATGGAACACGGCTATGTCAATCCTGACCCCGTGGGAAGCATCCAGAGCAAATCCTGGTCTAGTGGAATACGGCCTATGTCATTCCTGACCCCGTGGAAAGCGTCCAGAGCGGAAGCTGGTCCTTGCGGAACACGGCTCTGTCAATCTTGACCCCGTAGGAAGCATCCAGAGCAAATCCTGGTCTAGTGGAACACGGCCTATGTCAATCCTGACCCCGTGGAAAGCGTCCAGAGCAGAACCTGGTCCTTGCGGAACACGGCTTATGTCAATCCTGACCCCATGGAAAGCATCCAGAACAAATCCTGGTCTAGTGGAACACGGCCTATGTCAATCCTGACCCCGTGGGAAGCGTCCAAAGCGGATCCTGGTCCTTGCAGAACACGGCTATGTCGATCCTGACCCCGTGGGAAGCATCCAGAGCAAATCCTGGTCCCGTGGAACACGGTTAGAATCAATCTTGACCCCGTGGGAAACGCCCAGAGCAACTCTTGACTCCGTGAAATGCGGATGATGTCAATCTCATCAAACATTTACGGGTCCTCTCGACCCGTAAGGAAGAAAACCCTCTTGTGAGATCCTTACGACTTATAAGAGAAAACACACTTAAGAATCCTCACGATTCCTAAGGAGAAAATACACCTACGAGATCCTCACGGCTCGTAGGGAGAAAAATCTTTATGAGACCTTCACGGCTCATAAAGTTGAAAAGCCTTAGGCAGCAGATCTGAGCCTGCTTCCTAAGCCATCACTACCTTTCGAAGAATTCAAGACGGAATGTTCTCTATCATCTATAGGCTACGCTTACTAAAGTAACTTGCCGGTAACAAAGAAAAAAGAAGAAAGCAAGATATGACACAAGATAGTGCGAAAGAAATGTATCTTTTATTCATAAATTCAATTGGGTACAAAATACATCATATGAAAGAATAAAAGGTGGATACATATTATTCAAAATTTACAAATTGGTACAAGAACAACTATTAGGAGGGAAGCGTTTTCAATAGGCCAATTAGTTGCTCGTTGTCACGCCTCGCTTCCCAGAGTACGCAAGATCGGGCACGCGACATAGCCAACCATGCTACCTGTGGGTAGGAAGTATCCATCCTCAGTCAAATTACGGTTGTAAGGTTATCAAGAACAAGATAAAAAGCTAATCTAATACATGTCCAAATCCATAACAACAAGAATCAAATAAACAATAAGTGCGGAAGCTAATGATCCAATACACTGAATAAACAGTACGTCCCATAATGCGGGCTCACATCTGGAAATGAAATGAAAATAAATAAACTAAACTCTAAGGAACTCACAGTTCAGCCTGCTGGCTGAAGTACTCCTGCTCGGTCATCGATATTGGTAAGGAATCTGGGCCATGCAAAACCCAGACGTCAGCGCGTCATGACATCAAGTATATAGCATAAACATGGTAATAAACAATGCAAGTATGAACATGAATAAAGCAGTAACAAGGAATAACAAGCAGGGTAATGTGCAATGGTGTCCAAACTGTCCTATCAGGTTTTCTACTCTATAGTCTTTGAAACCAATTGATGAATCGTCGATGTAACTCAATAGTATCCCGTGCGTGCCCGGGACCACGGTCATGACCCTCGGGGCTGAACCCGAGACGTGCCGCTAAGCAGTAAAAGTAGGTAGTAGGATGGACGAGTGATGTCAGCATCATCACTCCCGGACTGGCCAAGCCCGTAAGACTGATCAGAACAAGTATCGAACTGTTGAGTTACAAGTCGGTTTCACCTTTGATTTCCCATACCCCCAAGCTATGTATGTCAGGTCAGGTATTCAGTAGTCAGGGACTAATGCCAACACAAAATCCGGTAAGAGTAGGTCTGTCTGGCTCGACAGCAGGAATGGTCAGGTTTGTTGGCATTAGGCATGAAATCATGAAACAAGTAATTTCATAGTACAACAGGATGAGTCGGTATGTATGTATATGTCAGGTGTAGCAGGGTCAGGTCAATATGTCGTGCAATCGGGTAAGTGCTCACAACAGGTATACAATCAATAATGAACAGCAGCAGGAAACAGTAATTAACCACAATATTCCATATAACCACAGTGATGTTTGTATTCTCTTAATAACAGGTTCAATCATCTTTAGGGTGCAATAGCCACAAGGTAAAGCAATATCCACAATTATAAATTAAGGAACTACATGAAATTATATAATAATTGTCTCCTAAATGGTTTAACAGTTTAAGCGGATATGATTCAGTCATTTTATTTAGTTGAAATTTGGGTTGATGTGGGTTGATTAATTACGAGGAACTGTTGTAACGATTCCATTATAAAGATAACAGCAATAATACGATGTCGAATGCCATCATTAAGTTACGGTATTAAATAGTTTGAATTAAATTGCGTGGCAAGACTAGATTTCGCACGCTAGCATGTTCAAGCAAGTATTCAGATACTTGCCTCGACGGTCTGCAAACTGGAACACGGATGCAAAGTCGGCAGAAAACGCGATATGAAAGCACGGGCCACGGATCGAGTCCTAACAAAGATCAACGAGATCACACGGACCAGGGTACTTCGCTGGAGCGTCGGGTTCACAAGACGGCACGGTCGGATTCCGGCAAAATGTCATCGGTAACAAGTTAGCAACAAAGATACGATACACGCAAAATACGACCAGCGAAGGGATTGTACCAAAAGGAAGCACAAGGAAAACTCACAGAGAAGAAACAGGGTGCAAACACGATGGCTCGACGGCACTGGGACGCCGGCGAGGCAGTGACGGCGAAGAACGGTGGCTGGAAAAATCCTGAGTTCGCTGGAACGAGGGTGCTGCAGCGAGTGTGAGGGTGGTAGTCGACTCTGGTGGTCGAGGGGGAAGGGAGGTGGTCGGAGGTGACGTCGACGAGGTCGCCGGCGCGTTTCTCCGGCGAACAGCGGAGGTTAGGCAAGGGGTTAGGGCTCGTGTTGGTGTTCCGGCGAGGGGAGGAGGGCAGCGACGACGAGGTCGGGACGAGGAGGGTGAGAGGGAGTCGCGGGAGTCGTCGACGACGAGGGGTGGCGTCGACGGCGAGGTCTGCGAGGGTGGAGGCGAGGTCGGGGTTGGGTGCAGGCGCGGGAGTCGTCGGGAGAACGGGAGGAGGAAGGCGCCGCTAGGCTGAGGGTGCTGACGGCGACGGCGAGGTCGCGGTGGCGATGGTGGGCTGCGCGAGTACGAAGCTAGGGTTAGGGTTTGTTGGGTTTTCTCACGAGGAAGGGGATGGTGAGGGGCGGCTGCATGGTTTCGAATATATAGAGGGAGAGAGAGAGAGAGATTGGAGAGAGAGAGAATGATTTGGTGAGATAGAGAGAGAGAGAGAGAATGAGGAGAGAGACAGAGAGAGATAGGGAAAGGAGCGGCCCACGCGAGCACAGTCCTCGCTCGCGATTGGCCAGGAGGTGAAGAAGGAATTGTTAAGAAGGATTATACTGTTAAAGGAAATATTTCGCACAAAATTATAGTTTTAGATATTAAATTGAAACGGGCCCTTTTTGGCGCGAAATGAAACATTTCCAAATCGCGCCCGGGTTGAGCCCAAATGTTCCAAATTCAAATTATAGGATTTTAAGCGGGTTCCAAATTTTGAAAAGAGGTGTTTAATGATTAAAATGCATGCCCTCAAGTCGGACACTTGCACGCGCGCGTAGTCGTCCAAACTTGCCCGTTTAGCCAAACGGAACGGAATCTCGACACGCGGACGCTACCACGCGACTAGTGGCGACGAGTAGGCTAACATGGACATCTTAAATTTCATTTTAGGAGTTAAAATTTGTTATGTGCCAAAATGACTTAACCGGGTAAAATTTAGCAACAAACACCAGAAAATCAGGAAAATTGGAATGAGCAATATATAACCCTCAACTAGTAATATAAATAGTATTATTGGGCTCGGGTGTTACATCATACCCAACTACAAAAAGAATTTCGTCCTCGAAATTCCAAGAATACAAGATAGCTAACTACTGGAAAAGATGAGGGAATTTCTGCCGGATCTCGTCTTCTCGCTCCCAAGTGGATTCCCCAAGCGATCGATTACCCCAAGAAACTAGCACGAGAGGGATAACCTTGTTCTTAAGAACCTTTTCTCTTCGATCCTTGATTTCGACTGGTCGCTCCTCAAAAGTCAGGTCCTCCCGAACAGTCAACTCCGAATGATCCAAGACATGAGTCTCATCACGAACATACCTCCGTAGTTGAGACACATGAAACACATCGTGAACTCCTGCTAATGACGGTGGTAACGCCAACCGGTATGATACCTCTCCAACACGCTGCAATATCTCGAAGGGTCCAATGAATCGGGGACTAAGCTTTCCCCGACTTTCAAAGCGAATCACCCCTCTAGTCGGTGATATCTTCAGGAATACCAAATCACCCACGGCGAACTCTAGAGGTCTTCTTGACGTGTCGGCCCAACTCTTCTGTCTGTCTTGAGCTGCCTTCATATGCTTCCTGATTGTATTCACCTTCTCGACTGTCTGTACCACCAAATCTGGTCCCAGTAACCTTCGTTCACCAACATCATCCCAACAAACAGGTGAACGGCACTTACGACCATACAGTGCTTCAAACGGAGCCATCTGAATAGTTGCTTGGAAGCTATTGTTGTACGAAAACTCCACCAGGTGTAGATGATCTTCACAAGAACCTTTAAAGTCCAACATGCAAGCCCTCAACCTATCTTCAAGGGTCTGGATCGTTCTCTCTGATTGTCCATCGGTCTGAGGATGATAAGCTGTGCTAAACTTCAATCGAGTCCCCAAACTTTCTTGTAAACTCCTCCAAAAGTGCGACAAGAACCGAGTGTCCCGATCGGACACGATGCTTACCGGTATTCCATGCAATCTGACAATCTCCTGCATGTACCGCTCTGCCAAAGTCTCTGTCGATTGACCAACCCGGAAAGGAATAAAGTGAGCTGCCTTGGTCAACCGATCGACAGCATTATTGTCCTTTGGACTCCGCAGTACAGCCGTCACGAAATCCATGGTTATATGTTCCCACTTCCATTGAGGAATCGGAAGTGGTTGCAACAAACCAGCAACCCTTTGGTGTTCGGCCTTGACTTGCTGACACACCAAGCACTTAGCCACGAAGCGAGCAATTTCCCGTTTCATACCTTCCCACCAGAATTGCTGTCGAAAATCTCGGTACATCTTTGTCTCTCCTGGATGTACAGAGTAAGCTGAACTGTGTGCCTCCTTCATAAGTTCTTCACGCACATCTCCTTTTGGCGCACACACACGGCTACCATATCTCAACGAACCGTCTTCATGGATCAGTAAATCGGTTCGTAGTCCGGCTCCAACCTGTTCTCGAAACTTTTGCAGTCTAGGATCCTGCGATTGTGTAGCTTTAATCTTCTCAACTAAGGACGACTGTACTTACAACTGCATTAACTGTCCTGTAGCGCGCGGTAGCACAACCTCCAAGTCAAATCTCCGAAACTCCTCAATGATCTCTCTCTGTGCAGTCAATAACTGAATTGCTGGTAACCGACTTAGCGCATCTGGCACGACGTTAAATTTTCCCGGATGGTACTTAAGATCGAGGTCGTAGTCGGCCATCAGCTCCAACCATCTGCGTTGTCTCATGTTCAACTCCTTCTGAGTGAACACATACTTCAAACTCTTGCGATCTGTAAAGACTTCGACTCTCTCGCCCAATAGGTAGTGTCTCCAAATCTTCAGGGCAAAGATCACGGCTGCAAGCTCTAAGTCATGAGTCGGATAGTTCTTCTCATGAGTCTTCAGCTGTATCGATGCGTAAGCGACGACTTTCCCGTTCTGCATTAAAACACATCCCAATCCTTTTCCAGATGCGTCGCTGTGAATCACCAGTCCTCCTGAATTATCCGGTACGGTCAGGATCGGGGCGGTTATCAACTTCTGCTTCAACGTCTCGAAGGCCAATGCACATCCCTCCGTCCAAACAAACGGTACCTCCTTACGCGTAAGCTTGGTTAACGGCTCAGCTAAACGAGCGAAGTTCTCCACAAATCTTCTGTAGTAACCGGCGAGCCCAAGAAAACTTCTTATCTCTGCAACATTCTTTGGAACAGGCCAATCCCGAACTGCTGTAATCTTTTCGGGATCAACGGCGATTCCATCGCCCGACACGACATGTCCCAGAAACTTCACTTCTTCCAACCAGAATTCGCACTTACTCATCTTCGCGAATAATTTCTCCTGTCTCAGCGTTTGCAGTGCGATCCTTAAGTGCTCAGCATGCTCCTCCGGACTCTTCGAGTACACCAGAATATCGTCAATGAATACTACAATAAACTGGTCCAAGAACGGTGAAAAGATCTTGTTCATCAAATCCATAAATATTGCCGGCGCATTAGTCACTCCGAAGGGCATCACTAAGTACTCGAAATGCCCATACCGAGTCCGAAATGCCGTCTTGCAAATGTCTTCTGCCTTCACTCGGACCTGATGATATCCTGATCGCAAGTCCAGTTTCGAGAATACCCTCACGCCACTAAGCTGCTCAAAGAGTTCTCCAATGCGAGGGATCGGGTACTTGTTCTTAATAGTCACCCGGTTCAATTCTCGGTAATCAATGCACATCCTTCTCGTGCCATCCTTCTTCTTTACTAAAAGAACTGGAGCTCCCCACGGCGAGTTGCTGCTTCGAATCCATCCCTTCTCGAGTAATTCACCCACTTGTTTCTTAACTTCTTCCAATTCCACCGGTGCCATCGGATAATAAGATTTTGATACTGGCGCTGCACCAGGAATGAGGTCAATCGCAAACTCCACATCTCGCTTCGGCGGTAAGCCCGAAATATCTTCAAACACATCCATAAAGTCGCGAACAACTGCCGGCTCTTCATTACTATCCACAACCTTAGCCGCAAGAACATTGTTCGTCGGCCTAGCCCTAAACTCGACTGGCCCGACAGAACTGCTTCCTCCGATGAAAGTAAACTCAGGGTGCCCGGGAATCTGGAAAATTACTTTCCTTGCCCTACAATCAATGTGTGCGTGGAAAGTGCCAAGAAAATCCATTCCCAAAACTACATCATAACTGCCCGTATCAATCACCAAGAAATCTGCAAAAAGCTCTCGTCCGCAAACAACAACCGTACAATCTCTACATTCCTTACTAGCTATGATTTTCCCATTCCCAGTGTGTATGTCCCAAAAACTAGACAGGGTCTTGCAGGTAATCGAGTGTGTAGTTATAAATTTGGATGACAAAACAATGGGATGCTCCGAAATTAAGTAATGCCAAAGCGGGAAAGCCATGAACGAGTAAATTACCTGAAGCCACTTCTCCCGATGCCTTAGCTTCCTCAGCTGTCAACGAGAACGCTCAAGCCTGATTAGATCCTTGATTCAACTGTCTCTGCCCTTGGAACGGTCTCTGCGGAGGCTTCTGAACATCATCTTTCGTGCGAGGGTTCGACGGACAAGCATCAACGGTGTGATCTGCCGCTCCACATCTAAAACAGAGTCCCAGCCTCATACGACACTTCTTTCGCACATGTCCGGGTTTATGGCAGTAGCTACAGATCACGCTCCCCTTCCGATCATCCACACTTGTTTTCTTCATTAGTGCTACGCTGCGCCTGTTCACCGGAATACTTCTAAGTAAGAACGTGTGGTTCAGTGCAAATGCTGGTTCCAGCTCGATTTGTTCCTTTAGTTTCTCCAGCAATCCCCTTATCACTCTATGCCTGGCGGCTAAGACCGCACGCCCTGGGTCCATCTTCAAATTCTGACCGGCCATATTCCTGGAAATCAAAGTACCCAACATTAGCATGATGATAGATTTCGAGTATAGATCAAGGCTAGAACTCCAAGATACTTAAATAGAGTACTGCATTGTAGCTATGCCGCGGTATCATAGCCGCAATTACTTAACTCCACCCAAGTCGCCCAAGTCCTAGGGATAACAAGAAATCAGGTTTCCGAGTCGACATGCAAAGTAAGTTTGCACGTCGTAAAAGATATAATCAGGAAGAATGTGATTCAAGAATGGTAAAACGGTCAATGTGGCTGGACATGTTTCCTAAACACGGGTATTCTGATTCGTGTATTGGGTACAATACCCAACTACAAAGAATCAACCCAGTTAACCTATGGCTCTGATACCATAAAACCATGTCACGCCCCGCTTCCCAGAGTACGCAAGATCGGGCACGTGACATAGCCAACCATGCTACCTGTGGGTAGGAAGTATCCATCCACAGTCACATTACGGTTGTAAGGTTATCAAGAACAAGATAAAAAGCTAATCTAATACATGTCCAAATCCATAACAACAAGAATAAAATAAACAATAAGTGCGGAAGCTAATGATCCAATATACTGAATAAACAGTACATCCCATAATGCGGGCTCACATCTGGAAATGAAATGAAAATAAATAAACTAAACTCTAAGGAACTCACAGTTCAACCTGCTGGCTGAAGTACTCCTGCTCGGTCGTCGATAGTGGTAAGGAATCTGGGCCATGCAAAACCCAGACGTCAGCGCGTCATGACATCAAGTATATAGCATAAACATGGTAATAAACAATGCAAGTATGAACATGAATAAAGTAGTAACAAGGAATAACAAGCAGGGTAATGTGCAATGGTGTCCAAACTGTCCTATCAGGTTTTTTACTCTATAGTCTTTGAAACCAATTGATGAATCGTCGATGTAACTCAATAGTATCCCGTGCGTGCCCGGGACCACGGTCATGACCCTCGGGGCTGAACCCGAGACGTGCCGCTAAGCAGTAAAAGTAGGTAGTAGGATGGACGAGTGATGTCAGCATCATCACTCCCGGACTGGCCAAGCCCGTAAGACTGATCAGAACAAGTATCGAACTGTTGAGTTACAAGTCGGTTTCACCTTTGATTTCCCCATACCCCCAAGCTATGTATGTCTGGTCAGGTATTCAGTAGTCAGGGACTAATGCCAACACAAAATCCGGTAAGAGTAGGTCTGTCTGGCTCGACAGCAGGAATGGTCAGGTTTGTTGGCATTAGGCATGAAATCATGAAACAAGTAATGTCATAGTACAACAGGATGAGTCGGTATGTATGTATATGTCAGGTGTAGCAGGGTCAGGTCAATATGTCGTGCAATCGGGTAAGTGCTCACAACAGGTATACAATCAATAATGAACAGCAGCAGGAAACAGTAATTAACCACAATATTCCATATAACCACAGTGATGTTTGTATTCTCTTAATAACAGGTTCAATCATCTTTAGGGTGCAATAGCCACAAGGTAAAGCAATATCCACAATTATAAATTAAGGAACTACATGAAATTATATAATAATTGTCTCCTAAATGGTTTAACAGTTTAAGCGGATATGATTCAGTCGTTTTATTTAGTTGAAATATGGGTTGATGTGGGTTGATTAATTACGAGGAACTGTTGTAACGATTCCATTATAAAGATAACAGCAATAATACGATGTCGAATGCCATCATTAAGTTACGGTATTAAATAGTTTGAATTAAATTGCGTGGCAAGACTAGATCTCGCACGCTAGCATGTTCAAGCAAGTATTCAGATACTTGCCTCGACGGTCTGCAAACTGGAACACGGATGCAAAGTCGGCGGAAAACGCGATATGAAAGCACGGGCCACGGATCGAGTCCCAACAAAGATCAACGAGATCACACGGACCAGGGTACTTCGCTGGAGCGTCGGGTTCACAAGACGGCACGGTCGGATTCCGGCAAAATGTCATCGGTAACAAGTTAGCAACAAAGATACGATACACGCAAAATACGACCAGTGAAGGGATTGTACCAAAAGGAAGCACAAGGAAAACTCACAGAGAAGAAACAGGGTGCAAACACGATGGCTCGACGGCACTGGGACGCCGGCGAGGCAGCGACGGCGAAGAACGGTGGCTGGAAAAATCCTGAGTTCGCTGGAACGAGGGTGCTGCAGCGAGTGTGAGGGTGGTAGTCGACTCTGGTGGTCGAGGGGGAAGGGAGGTGGTCGGAGGTGACGTCGACGAGGTCGCCGGCGCGTTTCTCCGGCGAACAGCGGAGGTTAGGCAAGGGGTTAGGGCTCGTGTTGGTGTTCCGGCGAGGGGAGGAGGGCAGCGACGACGAGGTCGGGACGAGGAGGGTGAGAGGGAGTCGCGGGAGTCGTCGACGACGAGGGGTGGCGTCGACGGCGAGGTCTGCGAGGGTGGAGGCGAGGTCGGGGTTGGGTGCAGGCGCGGGAGTCATCGGGAGAACGGGAGGAGGAAGGCGCGGCTAGGCTGAGGGTGCTGACGGCGACGGCGAGGTCGCGGTGGCGATGGTGGGCTGCCCGAGTACGAGGCTAGGGTTAGGGTTTGTTGGGTTTTCTCGCGAGGAAGGGGACGGTGAGGGGCGGCTGCATGGTTTCGAATATATAGAGGGGGAGAGAGAGAGAGATTGGAGAGAGAGAGAATGATTTGGTGAGATAGAGAGAGAGAGAGAGAATGAGGAGAGAGACAGAGAGAGATAGGGAAAGGAGGGGCCCACGCGAGCACAGTCCTCGCTCGCGATTGGCCAGGAGGTGAAGAAGGAATTGTTAAGAAGGATTATACTGTTAAGGGAAATATTTCGCACAAAATTATAGTTTTAGATATTAAATTGAAACGGGCCCTTTTTGGCGCGAAATGAAACATTTCCAAATCGCGCCCGGGTTACGCCCAAATGTTCTAAATTCAAATTATAGGATTTTAAGCGGGTTCCAAATTTTGAAAAGAGGTGTTTAATGATTAAAATGCATGCCCTCAAGTCGGACACTTGCACGCGCGCGTAGTCGTCCAAACTTGCCCGTTTAGCCAAACGGAACGGAATCTCGACACGCGGACGCTACCACGCGACTAGTGGCGATGAGTAGGCTAACATGGACATCTTAAATTTCATTTTAGGAGTTAAAATTTGTTATATGCCAAAATGACTTAACCGGGTAAAATTTAGCAACAAACACCAGAAAATCAGGAAAATTGGAATGAGCAATATATAACCCTGAACTAGTAATATAAATAGTATTATTGGGTTCGGGTGTTACACTCGTGCACTCCCCTCGGCTCCTTTTCACGGTCGGCTGCCGCGGCCAACTCTGCTTCAACTTGAGCTCGTTGCTGCAAGTAAGATGAAAGTTGCTCATCAACGACCCGTTGAGCTGCCACACGACTCTGTGCATCCCGCTCAATGAGGTCGAGCTTCTGCCTCAGTGTTAGCCCGTCGGAAATACATCGTAGAAGGCCCTCAAAGATAACTTTCAGCTGTGCAGCGTTTGCATCAACTTAAGCATGCAATCGAGCAGATTCGCTTGAAGTCTCTTTGCACTCCTTACGCTTTAAGGCTGCTTCTTGTTCAAGATGGCGAAAGTAGGGAGTGCTCTGCTCAACCCACGCGGCCCGTTGGGAATTCACAGCTAAGACCTCAGGAGCAGGATGTCCAACCTCGAGCTCATGCAGACAAACCTCGATGCTCCTGCAGTGATTAACCCAAGACTTAACGACGCCCTCATTATGAAAGTTCACGAGCGTCGCCAGCATAGGATTAATCTCGACAGCAAAATATGCTGCAAGGGCAGGGGTCTCCGCGTCAAGCTCCTCGATGTAATCGCTCAACATGCACAGATTATTCACGGCGCCTTTTGAAGAGGGACGTCGAGAAAAAGGCCTATTTGCATTATGACTCGAGACTCGAACGGAGCTGAAGTTGGTGTCACAGATGCAAAGCAAATCACAGTCAAATAACGGTTCAAGAAATAGAGAAGCTACATGAACAATGCAGTTTACTATACCGGCTGCGGCAGGTGGCAAGGCCGGGAGTACCGATGGCGCAACTGTTCTTTCGTCTCCTCCTTCAATCTGTAATGCTGCAGTCAAGACGAAGAAGAATTAGAAATGATTCGGCTGCCCGTAAAAGAAAAGAAAAAAACATTAACTAAAAAGCTGTACTTACCAGTGCCACTAGATGAGGCAATCTCTGACTGGAAGGAGAAATGTGGGTGCAGCACCTGATACAGGTGATCAAAAAGGACTCCTGCAAGGATGTAATAATGCAATGTCAGTACATAAAGTATACTACCTACAATGAAACCGATGGGTCACAAATCCGTACCTTCTAGCATTTGAGAGGATACGAGAGAAGGTAAAGGGGCGGCCACCGTCAAAATAGCAACTGCCGATGCTTCCTAGGGTGGCACAACCTCAACGCTCGCCACACCTGCATTAGAAGCGAGAGAAATACTGTCATAAGAGATTGAAAGGGATTGCAGAACGACAAGGAAAGCAATGACCCAAAATCTACCTGGTGAGTTGCCGGTCGAGACCGCGACGAGGGCATCACTGGATACATCGATTACTTCACCCTCCTCCATCGGAATGGTTTCGCCGCCCATAGCCTCATCCCCCGACTCTACGAGAGCTGTCGTAACACTCGCGATGCCAGGAGATGGCAGAGAACCGTACGCGGAAAGAATGGCGATTGGGGCAGTGCCAGACTCTTGAGAAAGAGTGGCTACCTCAGGCTCGGTGGTCACCGCCATCTCACCTACCGCTTCCCCATCAAGACTCAGTCCTGCAGGATAGGACATATGAGAATCTGAAGATTAAAACTTTGATGAAAGAACTCAATGTCACGTTACCATGGGTCGGTCTTTCGACTGCTTCTCGAGCCGCACGTGCTTCCTGTCTGTGAGCGGTAGACAAGGTGGCCGAAGCATCCGCTGAAGGAGTAGGGGCAGGGGTAGCAGCGCTCGAACCTGCACCCGTGGCCAAGGCGGCGTTGCGCTCCCTTGCTGCACGCATTCTACGCTCCACCCGGGCCGTGAGAGCGGATCTTCTCAAGACCTCCGTCAATGGGACGTCATCGTCCACACCAAGAGCTACCTCTGGAGCTGTTATGGCATCTGTCATCGGTTGCTTAAGTAAAGCCTCTTTTGGCAGTGCTGAGGAAGCCGGGACTTCGATAGTCGGCCCTGGAAGCATCTCCGCATTACCCTATGGGATTGACATTGTAGTCTATGTGATAAGATAAAAGGAGTCAGATTGTCTATAAGAAAGGAGAATGAAGGCACAATGAGCCGAAATATACCAACGCCCAGCGAAGCGCGAATCCTCTCCTCCTCCTCAAAGGTCCTAAGGGAAGCCGCGAGAGCCTCTTCAGTTAAAATGCCTGTTAAAGAAGGAAAAGTGCCAGTCAAAACATGATAATAAAAATATAATGCAATGACAAAAAGTACGGATGATGTTTACTTGATTGTGCGAGGATGGCCAATCCCGCTTTGTGGCTTGCTGATCGCACAGAAGCTGCAATAGCAGCCTCTAGATCAGTATTGTCCGACGCTATGAATAGACTCTCGTTGGTCCCGTATTTGCCCAAGCCCTCACTATAAGGAGCATGAGGTTCCTAGCCGAATGCAACATCGGCAGAGAGATCGACTTCTTCTTCCTCTTCTGCGAGCGAGCACCGGTCGCCGCTAGCACAAGCTTGTGCTTGGTGGGCACCTTGGGACAACGAGTCCCGATATCTGAACCCACGCCAGACTCGGGGGACGCCACGGTCACCGCTTCCACGGGAGCAGGGGGTATCAGTAGTTCGGGCCTATCATGCGGGACTTCGATCGCAGCAACTTCTCTTAAGGGAGGACGGACAATGGTCCGTCACTTCAGAGGAACATTTGGATTACCGGCTGGAGCGGTACCCTTGAGATCAAGCAGCAATCGCTTCTCCTCCCTGATGACGGCACCCATTGAATGTTGATACCAGGCCACATACACATTGAGGGCCTTCGGAACACAGCTTAGTTCACTAATAAAGAAGTTGGACCACAAGTTCAGACGCATGAAATGATGCAACGCGCTTTGCATCCCCTCTTCAGTAGCAGCGGGTTCTGCCAAGAAGGCCTCAAGCGGAACGCCCTGATTATAGCCCAGCTGCTGGGTGAAACGATGCAGATTGTATCTTATGAATAGTGCTGCATCATTTTTCCTAAATACGAGAAAGCCCGGCCTGATGGAGTACAGATGAAGAATCTCCCGAGCTTTCAACACAGAGGCCTCGTCTTTAAAAATGTTTTGCAATGACAGCACCGCTGTTGAAGATTCCTAGCCGACCGTCAAGATTTTGTCAGTGAAAGACATACCATCTCCAACCGTGCGTGGACGAAGGAGTAAACCCCTAGTTCCCACTGTGTCGGACTTACGATGGAAGCGTTGACCAGCCGCATTATCCGAGGGAATTTACATCTGTCATAAAAAGGTCTTTTGTGGATTCCGAAGACCCCAAGCACGTGCAACTCTAGCCATGAGGTGAAGTAATGCATTGAGAAGTTGGTGGGATGCACCCCTGGTTCAGTGGTATCCGCTGCCAAGCTGAGGCCGTGATATAAGTGGGCTAATCCGGCGATCCCGACGGCTACTTGTATTCCGGCAACCATTCGATGCGCAGGGTAGAAGACAGAAGGCCTCATGTAGCGAGAGTGCATAGGAAGCGTGAACCAGCTTAACCATAAACCGAGGAACCTGAGAAAGAACGCTTCCTCATCAATGCCCGGAGCAACATTTTCTGACAGGGGGACGATCGCGACGTTGGGAAGAAAGAAATTCTTTTGATCGGCTTCCAATATTGGCCGACGATCCAACCCAAAGCCGAAAGGATCGTCAAGTTTAGCAAACTTTTCACCTTGTCATGACAAGACTTTCGCACGAAGAAAATAGGCGATGAAGTCCGCAAAGCTGACCCCCCGGCCTCCAGATTCAAGAAAGAGGCTCTCATACATATTCAACACCTTTATTAGACTTAAGAATTGGTGCTGAATGGCGTTCTCTGGGGTGAGACCCATTACCACTGATTTGGTGGCAAAAACATACTCATCCAGAGGAAGCAGCTCTTCATAGTGCTCTCCGCTAACTGGTAAACCAGAGACCTCGGCAAATTTCTCCAAGGAAATGGAGACCTCTCGATCCAATAGGAGGAAGGTGTGGGTCAGAATGTTCCACTGCTATAAAAATGCCTTGATCCACCATATGGGAGGTGCAGAATACTGGAACAAGGAAGCGTTGATCACAGGGTATAAGCCAAGCTTCAGCAGCTGCGATTTTTTTTGCCGATAAGATATATCGGGCTCACTGTAAGTATCCGGCCGGATGACGGTGAGTTAGTCCGATGTTGTAGGGCTGTCCCCAAAGGCGCAACTCGTCCTGACATATGCGCCGCCCTAGGGTGTCCAAAGCCACCGGCGGCTGCACGGGTACTGTGGCAATAGAAGGCCGAAGGAGACCTTCTGAAGTCCAATTTACCTCCTCCACAGTATAATTGATCGGGGGTGCATCTGCATAAAGGATCGCAGAGATAGGCTCTGAAGGTGTCGCACAAGAAAAGCTCCGGCGGCCTCTAATAATTTGATCATACCAACTACTCTATAGGTGAAGATTCTTGTGCTCCGGGTCATGGTCCTTGATCAGCGCAAGAACCTCTTGGTCTACGGGCGCTTCAGGAAATCCGCCTTCTGAGTGGACGAACGGAAAGGAAGTGTCGAAAGACATGTCACCTGCGCGAAAAAGAACAAAGTCAATCGTCAGTGCTATAATTTAAACTCTGACACTTGGTACTTTAAAATTCGTACCGCACTGCAATGCAGTAAAAAGGGGACCAAAGGGAGACCCACTGAATCTAGATGACAGTTCATCATTAATAGAACAGCCTCATCATTTGATGAGACTGTCAATTAAATGAGGAAATCCTCAATTGATTCTCATTTAATGAGAAATCTCTGGGACTAAGGAGTAAATCTCTCCTTGAGAGCAGTGCTCTGTGACAGAATGACACCTGTCAAGTTCTAATGATGAAGAGCCTGGCTCTGTAAAAATGATGGAAAAACCCATCAAAAAAATTGAAATCAATTTTTTATATGAATTAAAATTCTGAGATCTCCAAGACCTATGAACAAACTCTGTGAGTTCTTCATAAGAGATTAATAAATCTCCGTTATTCAAGAGAGCAAAGCTCTGTTAATGGGTCAAGAAACCCTCAAAAGGTTTTCTTTAGATCTAAGATCTATGAAGAGCAAAGCTCTGTTAATGGGTAAAACCCTAATAACATTTTTTTAGATCTAAGATCTATGAAGAGTAAAGCTCTGTTAATGGATGAAACCCTAGATTATTAAAAGGTTCTTTAAAAGATTTAATCTTTACCTAAAAATTTTGACAGAGTTCTGTACTTAAGAAAGTTCTTAAGCCAAAGAGCTCTGCTCTGCAAGAGAATAATAATTCTCAGAAGGAAGTAGATGAACAGAAATCATCCTAAGGGCCAAGGGTCCTATTTATAGGCACTGAGATGCCTTTTCAACTTCTGAGTTGATCTAAGGGCGCAGATGCTGCCACCGCCGCACTCACATATGGGCCACGTGAGCGCAACGGTGGGGGCATTTGTTTCCCCCAATCAGAGCAAAGCTCTGTTCAAAATTCAAATTTTAAAATGAAGCAACGCTTCAGATGCTGCGCCAAGTGCGCTGCACTCTATGCAGCGCCAAGTGCGCTGCGCTCTAAGCAGCACACCACGTGCAAAGCACGGATGCGCTAGCGGTAGGTGCGCTGCACTCTAAGCAGCACACTACGTGTGCGCTAGCTCTAGGTGCGCTGCGCTCTAAGCAGCGCACCACGTGCAAAGCACGGATGCGCTAGCGCTAGGTGCGCTGCGCTCTAAGCAGCGCACCACTTGCAGAGCACGGGTGCGCTAGCATTGGAACTAAAAGCTCCCCACCGTCAGATCAAAGATCTAATAATAATGATGAATCATTAATCAATCAGAATTAACTTTTGTTAAGGAAAGATTCCTCAAAATCTTTCCAAACAACAAGATTGTGCTCTGTAAATCAGTGTACCGTTGGATCAATGATCCAATGGTTTAAAAAATCACTAAAAATACAGAATAAATTCTGTTTTGAAGATTTCCCAATCTTTGTTAAAAACAAGAAGATTACCTTCTGTAAATCAGAAGCTCTTGGGTCAAAAATCCAACGATGGGAAAATCCCCAAATCAATTAGAGAAAAGATCTCCTTAACTGATTGAACTGATCAGCTTGCCCTATATAAAGGCCCCAAGACTTCAAGTCTGAGATAGAAAGAAGTATAGAGAGGAACCCCCCATAAGCTTTGAGAGATCTCAAAAAGAAGAGCCAAGTTCTCAAAGAAAGAAGATTCTTCTTCAAGGTAAAAAGAATGATGAAAGAGAGATGAAATCATCTCGTAATTAATTTAAAAAGAAGGATTCACTTCTTTAAAAAATCATAGATCTACAAGACAAAAGTTTTCCACAAAGAGATCAAAAGATCTCACCATAAAAGAAGAAGAATATAATTCTTCTCACAGATCATAGATCTATAAGACTCAGGTCTTTTCACCAAGAGATCATGAACATCTCATTATAAAAAGGGGGGAGAATAATTCAATTCTCTTAAGGATCATAGATCCATAAAGGCAAAGCCTTTCATCAATATAAGAGATCGAATCATCTCCTACAAAATAAGAACTGTTGTTCTTAGATCTTGAGACAAAGTCTCTTTTAAAAGAACATAAATTATTTCTCAAATCATAAAACTGATCAGATGCGCTGTGCACTCTTGAAATAGCGCACTGCGCTCATTGACTGGCGCTCAGCGCTAAGCGTGACACGTGTCCCTCATGTATGCGCCACTTATTAGATGCGCTTTGCACTCTTGAAATAGCGCACTTCGCTCATTGACTGGCGCTAAGCGTGACACGTGTCCCTCATGTATGCGCCACTTATGAGATGCGCTTTGCACTCTTGAAATAGCGCACTGTGTTCATGGGCTGGCGCTCAGCGCCAGGCGCACCACGTGTCACTCACGTGTGCGCCACGTCCCCCGAGTCTTTGACTGGTGCAAAGCGCATTGCGCTCTTTGACTGGTGCAACTCGATAAAAGCGCATTGGGCTCTTTGACTGGTGCAAAGCGCCAAGCGCACCACGTGCCCCTCACGTGTGCGCTGATAGAACATAAATTGTTCTTTAATAATCTCAGAGCTGTGAGAAATGCTCAGCATTCAGTAAATGAGAAAAAAAAAAACAATGTCAGGGCCAAGCGCAAATAAGGGCTCAACAGCCCAAAATAAATGTTAAACATTTTAACTTAATTGGACTTAGCCTAAGATTGGCCATAAGTCCTCAACTCATATTCACTGAGCCCATACGCACATAAATCTCAGATCTTAGTCCTAATCGGACTACAGATCTCTCAACCAAAATTGGTTCAAGGGTACATCTCTTTACTCCTCTGATACTTGTCGTTGTAATCCTTCAACGTCTTCAGAAAGGTGATGGGTCCCGACAACAATACGTTTCATAGACTATGACGTCTTTAAACTGGACTGTGGGGTCCCTTTAAATCCACGGACTATGATGTCCTTAACCTCGGACTGTAGGGTCCTTTTAAACCCAGGGACCGAGATGTCCTTAAACTAACATCGGACTGAGATGTCCTTAAACTAACATTGGACCGTAATGTCCTTAAACTAATCGACGACCGCAATATCCCTAAACTAAACAATAGAGCCCAAATGCTCTCTTGTTGGATCTAAACGGTCCGGTTAAGTTGATCTTAGTCTAAAATTAGACTAACGTATCTTTAACAAACGTTTAAGTTGATCTTAGTCTCAAATGAGA
Source organism: Agapanthus africanus (assembly GCA_030015575.1). Classification (NCBI taxonomy): domain Eukaryota; kingdom Viridiplantae; phylum Streptophyta; class Magnoliopsida; order Asparagales; family Amaryllidaceae; genus Agapanthus; species Agapanthus africanus. The sequence continues at coordinate 258,961,411 of JASDDO010000024.1, forward strand.
CTAACGCATCCTTAAACCCAATCCTAAATCCAAATCTAAGAAGATACGGATTTGGACTAATCCACGCCCTACGGGCGACAACATAAATTAGTCTCCGTATACAATCCACGGGCAACCAAAAACAAAACAAACACCCATGACACGAAGTGACCATCTGGAGAAGGAGAAAGTGGTTACCGCGATGCGGTAGCGTAATTAACTACAGAGGCTTGCGCCTGCAGGGAAGAGTGTCCCCATAATCAAAAGCCCCTCAAATGACGGGGAATCTGACGAAGTCTGCTACATCAGCCACATCCATTTAAACGTTCTATACACGGTGTCATAAATTAACTTGGCATTTTCGGAGAGGTGGACGGATAGCACCAATTAGCATCTGCCCCGAAATTCAGGCAAGACGGACCTACGCGGTCGCGTCCCCGTGTTTCAGCGGGGAACAGGAGCTAAACCCATTCTCCGTAAATGAAGTCCGCAAATATGAAGACGCCAAGTACTTCCTACCAGACTTCGAAGACACAGAAAGATGTTGTAAACCGGAGGACCAACAAAAAGCCATCACCACTATCCCGGTCTTTGGGAGAGATACCGAGGAAGATGAAGAGATAGTCTACTCGGGGCAATCCCAAGGCAGCAGTCTAGGACCATCTACTCTTATTTTGGTATTTGGCGGCGACTCTGAAGAAAAGGTCAATGCAGTGTTCGCTCTTCTTCCATCAATACAAACCTTCATTAGAGCTGATCAGAGTTTGCAAATCACCATGATTCCGCAGCAACATTATATAGAACTTGATCCGCTCGATACATACGGCGTGCAAGAGCTGCAGACCTTCTACGTTCCTTCTAAGAGGAGAGATGAAAAGGCAATCCTCTTCTATCATTCCACGGAGACCAAAGTGGAGAAAGAAGTCTGGCATGATGCCGATCTTGCGCTTGACAGGCTTCAACCAATCCGGCTGCCCAGATACTACGCAGAGAGATTGAAGAGGCTATTAAGATGCCAAGGCGTACCCTTTAAACAAACCGCTTGACAAGCCCAGTTCTACAATAAGATTTGGGACGTTCCCAGAACTCAGCGAAAGATGCCCAACGGGAGGATAGAGATGACCGGGCTTGGATACGTTCAGTCCAAGAAACGGGAGCGATTCCATGGCTGCCATGTTATAAATAACTCCGGTGGAGAAGCGAATGCATTTCCAGATAGCGATGATATCGAACCAGAGCGAGATTCCGCCGTGAGAATACCAAGTCTGTCGTTAGAAGAACAAATTGACAAGCTGATAAGGGAAGCGGGTGGAAAGGTTCGGGATGACCACAGCCGTGAAATGGCCATTTACGAGAAAGCCATGTCGCGATGTATCATTCAGCAGGCTACGGAGGATGACGATGCCCTTCACTCTCAGCTCGTTGTGCGCTCTCGTGGCAAGAAAAAATCCCGACGTAGAAGCAACAACAAGGTGAAGAACGGGAATGACGCTTAAAAACAGTGAAGCGGATTCAAGAAGCCACGCGATCAAGAAAAAGTCAGCTGGAATCCATCTTTTATGAAGAAGATGGATCGGGAATACTCCTTCCGTCAAGATAAGACAAGGCAAATATTCAACCTTGTCATGAAGCATCAAATGATAACGCTCCCGGAGTCTCGGCATCCTGAGCAAATAAACAAGGTCTATCATCCGTCTTATTACTCATACCACCAAGCAATAGGACATCCTCTTGAAGATTGATTCACCTTCAAAGACTGGGTCGAAGACCAGTATAAGCAAGGCAGGTTCGCTCTGTCCGACAATTGGAGGGTAGCCCCACCACAAAAGCATGAGCCAAGAGCAACCTACACTGTGAGGGAAAGTCCACATCAACATCGAGCTTGAAAATGATTTCGTACATGCCACATGATAACATTCTCAAAGGAGGGAGAGCATGAGAATGTGGACGACCTCTCCCAGTGCTTCGCAAATGAAGATGAGAACGAGGTGATCTCAGAATTTCCACCGATGCCAAAAGAGTTGGAGGATGTGATACATACCACGGCGGACAATCTGAGGAAAATCGACTTGGGGACGACAAATGATCCGAGGCCAACGTTCGTCAGTGAGCTGTTGTCTGAAGAGCAGTGGCTACATTAAAAGACGTGCTTATGGAGTATAAAGACTGCATCGCATGGAACTATTCCGAGATGCCGTGACTAGATCCAGAAATAGCTGTGCATAAACTGGCGATATCGCCGGACGTTAAACCAGTCAAACATGCGCCAAGAAGAATACGGCTCAAACTTGAAATGAGTATTAATGCCGAAGTCAAGAAGCTAATTGACTCCGGTTTCATCCAAGAAGTTCAATATCCTGACTAGATCGCCAAAATCGTTCCGGTAATGAATAAAAATGGAACAGTATGTATCTGCGTGGACTTTCGGGATCTCAATAAAGCGTGCCCGAAGGATGACTTTCCCGTACTGGTTACCGAGCTGATGATCGATAACACGTCCACTCATGAGGTCTTCTCCTTCATGGATGGATCTTCAGGCTACAATCAAATAAAGATGCATACTGAAGACCAAAAGCATACCGCCTTCCGAACTCCATTAGGCATATTCTGAAATAAGGTGATGCCCTTTGGCTTGAAGAATGCAGGTGCCATCTACCAAAGGGCCATGACGAAGATCTTCGATGACCTCATCCATGAGATCGTTGAATGCTAAATTGACGATCTTGTGGTGAAAAGCAAATCGTACGAGGAGCACTAGGAGCATATGAAAATAGTATTCCAACGTCTTCGGAAATATAATCTGAAGATGAACCCTCTGAAATGCGTGTTTGGAGTTTCCTCAGGCAAATTCCTAGGATTCATCGTACGACACCGAGGCATCGATATAGATCCATCAAAGATCAAGGCAATTATGGAAATGCCCTCGCCAAAAAATTTCAAGCAACCGCGGTCTCTCCAAGGGAAGCTCGCGTATATCCGACGGTTCATAACTAACCTCTCCGGAAAATGCCGCCCCTACAGCCATCTAATGAAGAAGGGGACCCCGTTCGTTTGGGATCGTAAATGCCAAAATGCACTGAACAAAATCAAGCAATATCTACAGAACACACCGGTACTAGCCGCTCCGGTCAAGGGAAAGCCCCTCATCCTGTACACAACAGCCCTTAAAGGTTCTCTAGGTGTGCTATGGGCGCAGGAGAACGACCAGGGGAAGGAGAGAGCTCTCTATTATTTGAGTCTAGTCTATCTGGAGGAAGAAAACAACTACTCCCCCATTGATAAGTATTGCCTGGCACTGATATTCATGATAACAAAGCTCATGCACTATGCCTTGGCACATGAGGTCCATCTCATATCAAAGGTGGATACTCTCAAATATTTGATGTCAAGAGCCATACTAACGGGAAAGCTTGCCAAATGGGCTCTCCTCTTGATGGAGTTCTCGACAATATATCGACTCTTAAGGCAGTAAAAGGCTAGGCCATCGCTGACTTTCTCGCTGAGCATCCGATACCAGCTGATTCTCCCTTAAATTATGAATTTCCAGATGAACACGCGTTCGACATAATCAAAGGGAAGACGGAGGAAAATAATGTCCAATGGGAACTCTACTTCGACGGAGCGTCTTCCATGAAGAAGCGAAAGCAAAACACCCCCATAATCAAAGCTGGGGTGGGCCTTATCTTCGTGCCTCTGCAAGGAAGGATAATGCATTTTGCCCTTTCCTTAAAGGAGCCGAGAACAAACAACGAAGTGGAATATGAAGTTTTGATAGCAGGCCTCGAGATCGTTGTCGATATGGGGATCGAAACCTCCTCATATATGGAGACTCCCAGCTGGTCGTTAGCCAAGTAAATGGCGACTATCAGACGTGTAAACCTGAGTTGGTAAAATATGGCGAAAGGGTGCAGCAACTACTGATTCAAATCCCCTCCTACATCCTGGAAAGTATACCACGTGCAGAAAATAGCAAAGCAGATGCATTAGCCAAGCTTGCTAAGGAATTGGCCAATGAAAATCTCGATGGCGTAAGGATCATTATGCAAAGCTGTCGGATTCTCACGCCAGCAGAAATATCTCCGGAGCCGTCTGGAGGAAAGGAAGCGACCAAGCAAGCAGCTTGCCGAATAGAAGACGAAGAAAAGGCTACGGATTGGAGAGAAGTCTTCATAGACTACTTCAAATCCCATCGAGCACCCGAAGACGCGTCGTCAAGACATCAGCTCATGAGGCGAGCCCTGTCTTTCGCTTTCGTCAATGATACTCTATATAAGAGATCGTTCGATAGTCTGTGGCTGAGATGCCTGGGACCGAAAGAAGCAAAAAGGGTCGTCCAAAAAACTCACGATGGACTTTGCGGTTCCTATCAAGCCGGACCAAAGATGAAGCTGAAGATCAAAAGAATGGGAACTATTGGCCCATGATGATTCAGGACTCCCTCAAAAATGCGAAGCAGTGTCACTCGTGCCAAATTCACGGGGACTTCATCCACCAGTATCCAAATCCGCTACATCCAACATTGGCTAGTTGGCCGTTCGAAATGTGGGGGACTGATATAATCGGGCCCATCGAGCCAGCATCATTGAGGGGACATCGGTTCATACTGGCAACAACCGATTATTTCTCTAAGTGGGCAGAAGCAGTACCGCTAAGAGAGGTGAAGACGGAAAACATCCTCCATTTCTTCAGAACTCATGTCATTTATCGGATCGGCACTTCACGATGGATTATCTCCGATAACCGGCCAGCCTACAGAAGCCATAAGATCAGCCGCTTCGCATAGAAGCATAATATAAATTGGAGATACTTTTCAGTCTATAATCCCCGAGCTAATGGTCTAGCTGAGGCTTTCAACAAGACCTTGCCAAAGATCATAAAGAAAACGATGTCCAGAAACAAAAAGGACTGGCACGAGAGACTGCATGAAGCTCTCTAGGCGTATCGAACCACGTTCAAAACGGCCACGAATACAACGCCATTCGCGTTGGTATTCGACACGGAAGTGGTACTTCGCTTGGAGATAGAACTACCCTCTCTACGAGTGGCGGTTCGATATGAGCTGAAAGATAAGGAAAATACCCATCTTCGGCTTAAGGAGCTCGATGCCATTGATGAAACTCGTCTCATGGCGCACCAAAACCTGGAAGCTTACAAAGCAAGGATGACACGCTCATACGAATGACTGACTAGGCCGAGAACATTCCACCAAGAAGAACTCGTATTAGTCGTAAAAAGACCTATGATCCCCAACCGTGCAAAGCGGGGGAAATTCGAGCCGAACTACGAGGGCCCGTACTTCATAGACAATGTCTACTAAGGTGGGGCCTCCTTGCTCATGAACATGCATGGAGAAAGACCCTTCCGTCCAATAAACGGCTGATTCCTTAAGAAATACTACCCCTGACGAGTCACAACTCAGGTTAACGATAGACGACGACGCTCGTGTCCGCTCGCTATCTTTCTGAGTCAAGACTCTGGCAAAACTTCGCCTCAAAATCGCCACGGACCGCAATGTCTTTAAACTAGCTATGGACCGAGATGTCCATAAACTAACAATGGACCGTAATGTCCGTAAACTAAGTACGTCGCCTCAAACACGGCGACAGCGGAATTCAAGTCCATGAGTCCCAGTGGTGAGGACTGCAACTCAAATCCCACCGGTAAACAGATGGGTCAAATGCGGCGAAACTATTTTTGAGGGTTTCATCGTTGTAAAAAAAGGGTACGTCCACAAGCGAAATGGGCTCGGATGAAAACCCGAAAGGGCTCCGTGAGTAAAAACAGCAGGACTACTGGCGAGTTTGTGAAAACTCGAAAGGGCGCAGACTCGTAAAAAAAAGATAAATTTTTTTCATGCGCACTTGTAAGGTCCTCTCGACCTTGTAAGGAGAAAATACCTGCGTGAGATCCTTACGACTCACAAAAAGGAGCAACACACTTAGGGATCCCCACGATTCCTAAGGAGAAATTACACTTACGATATCCTCACGACTCGTAAGGAGAATTCCCCGTGTGAGACCCTCACGACTCATAAAATTCAAAAGCCTTAAGCTACAGGGATCTGAACATGTTCTTAAGCCATCACATTCCCTAAATTGCCCTATAGGCGGTCTAATATTGGCCCTTGTATACAATCCACGGGAACAAATAAACGTTCCCTCAACTAGTTCCACCAATGGCGCGAAATTTCCCCATTTGGTGAACAACACTTATAGGTCCTCTCGACTTGCAAGGAGAAAATACTCTTGTGAGATCCTTACGATTTATAGGAGAAGATATCACTTAGGAATCCTCATGACTCTTAAGGAGAAAATACACCTACGAGATCCTCATGACTCGTAGGGAGAAACGCCTTTATGAGACCCTTACGGCTCGTAAAGTCGAAAAGCCTTAGTCAACAGGATCCTAACCCTGTTTGCTAAGCCACCTTTGTTTAAATCGACAAAGGCAAATGAAGATTCGCTCCTGGAAATATCCCAGTTGTAACGATGCTGATGTTTAAATCGGTATCAAATTCCAAGTCCTTTCACAGCAAATGATGATTCGCTCATGGCAGTATTCCAGTCACAACGATGCTGATGCTAAGATTGGTATCAGACCTCGAGTTCCATACTCTTAATAAAAAATCAGCGAGCAAAAATGCATATGAAATAGCCGAAATGATGGAGCAAATCGCAATAAAAAGTAGCGAGTAAAAAGAAAAGATAGCCAAAATGATTGGGCACCGCGATAAAAAAGCCGAAATGATTGGGCAATCCCGACTTTCGCTATATAAAAAGCTGAAATGATAGAGTATCGCGGAAAGAAATAAAAAAATGAAAATGATGAAACTTATGCCCTACAGGTGAGTCCACATCCCACCCTATATACAATCCATGGGCACAAACGAAAAGGGAACCACATTTTCCCACTGGGCTCTGTCAAAAGGGAGAGTCAAATCTTGATGGTACATCTATAGACTAGAGATCAACAACGGCTTTTCTTCTCACTCCAGCAGGATGCAGATGCGACGTCAACAAAATGGAGCCATGGCAAAGTTCCTAGTTCTAAGACTCGACGGTTCACAGACAATCTAGTGGCAACCTCAACATTCGTCGCGATATCGCAGACACAATGTCAACAAACGAAGCGAAGGAAGATCCGTAGTTTCAGGGTTTCGACGGCAACATTTACAGCTTAGAGATCACAACGGCGTTTCTTCTCACTCCAACAGGATGCAGACACAACGTCAACGACCGACCCCAGGGTCAAAACAATGGAGCCATGGAAAAGTCCCTAGTTCCAAGACTCGATGGTTCACAGACAATCTAGAGGCAATCTCGACATTCGTCGCAATATTGCAGACACAATGTCAACAAACGAAGCAAAGGAAGATCCCTAGCTTCAGGGTCTTGACAGTAACTCAAATGAGACCTGAAAGACTATCGGAGATCATCCCACACCAGCGCGGAGTGGTCATGACTCATCGGGGCACCCAAACTGAGCCTAACCTCAAGTAAAAAGTGGCTTGGAATATCCCTAACGCTTGCTCTTCCGACGGTAATATCATATGGAAGATTGCTTGAAGACGTATTGTCCAGCCCCCGAAGGGATCAGAGACACGACAGTCGCGGAGCTACTCGAACAGCAAGATTGTGTATCGGGGAATACATCGACCAACGCGACGGTACGACGGATAAAAGCCCTAGTACCACAGACCCTAACGGACTTTTATCACCAGAGGTTAACTGTGACGTTAGGACATCCTTGCGAGAACTTCTTGATTTGTCTCGACTCGTGGGGAAAACAATGTTCTTGCGAGAACTTCTCGACTCGTAGGGAAAAGCCTTAGGTTACGGGGATATCAACCTGTTTCCTAAGCACTGGGGCCCTGCAAGTAGGTCCAAGATGGACTATTGTATACTATCCACGGGCCACACTCTTCAAAGTCGAATATCGATAAGGAGGGAAAAAACCACTTACGAGTCCTCTCGACTTGTAAAGGGGAAAATTCCCTTGTGAGATCCTTACGACTCTCAAGAGAAAACACATTTAGGAATCCTCAAGACTCTTAAGGAGAAAATACACCTATGGGATCCTCACGACTTGTAGGGAGAAAAGTCTTTATGAGAACCTCACAGCTCATAAAGTTGAAAAGTCTTAGGCGGAAGATCCAAACATATTTTCTAAGCCATCGTTGCCCCACAAGGAGGTCAGGATGGACTATCTACGGGCCACATTTTCCAGAGTTACATGCCAATTAAAATAAAATATGTCTTTTATTCATGAATTCAAATGAATACAAGGTACATTTCATAAAGGAATAAAAATGAATACATAATACTCTCATTCAGGAGTGAATACAAAAAGAGAAAAGGAGAATATACAAAAAAGAAAAAAAAATCTTCAAGCCGACGCATGGTGTAATAGGCCGGTATTGTTGGGGTAAAAATTTACACCCCGGTTGACAAAGTCAAAATCCAAGTCAACCTCAAGCCAAGTGGGCCCAAGCCCAGACCCAGTGGGCCCATGCCCGGGTCGAGCCCGAACATGAAGCGGCCGGCCTCCCCCCATGCCAAGATAAAAATTTTGTAATAAATAATTTTGTTGCATTTTCTTTTATTTTATTTTATGGATAAATGTAGAAAATGGGCATAAAGCCAAATTTTTGTAAAGCCCATGGCTTATGTGCAAAAAGAAATGGCACATGAGCCATGGGATAGGCAAAATGCCATTTTGTGAAGCCCAAGGGGCTATGTGTAAAGTGTATAGCCTATAAAGGCAAAGATAATGAAATATCTCAACAACTTTTTCTCTCTCCAAAAAAAAAAGTTTCCAGATCTGAGATCTATTCTTCTTCTTCAAGGTTCCAAAACCTTCTTCTTTCTCTTGAATTAAATCAAGAGTTTTACTCTTCTTTTTATAAAACAAATTAGTTTTTCACCACAAAACCCACAAAGGGGAACTTGGATCTGTCATCAGATCTTAAAAAGGAGAGATTTTGAGATTTCACATCTCTTGATATTCAAGATCCAGCAAGCAACAGGAGGAAGAAGAAAAACCACTTCCATTAAACCCAAAACACATTCAGGAGCCCGACTCCTCTCTGATTTCTCTTTTGAGAAATCTTTTTTCAGGCTAAAAGCCTCTTGTCCTCTCCGGCGCGCAGCGCTCATGCGCAAAGCGCCCACGTGCCGACACGTGGCGCGCGCGCTTGCGCACCTGCGCGCTTGCGCAAGTGCGCAAAGAGCCCGCGTGCCGACACGTAGCGCGCGCGCTTGCGCACCTGCGCGCTTGTGCAAGGGAGCAAAGCGCCCGCGTGCCGACACGTGGCGTGCGCGCTTGCGCTCCAACGCGCATTGCGCAAAGCGCCCGCGTGCCGACACGTGGCGTGCGCGTGCTTGCGCACCTGCGCGCAGCGCTCTTGCGCACCTGCGCGCAGCGCTCTTGCGCAAAGCGCCCAAGTGCCGACACGTGGCACGCGCGCGCTTGCGCACCTGCGCTCAGCGCTCATGCGCAAAGCGCCCACATGCCGACACGTGGCGCGCGCGCTTGCGCACCTGCGCGCAGCACTCATGCTCAAAGCGCCCACGTGCCGACACGTGGCGCGCTTGCGCCTGAGCGCACAGCACCTAAGCGCACAGCGCTCAAGGCGCTAGCCCCACGCATCCCTTGGATGCCCTTTTTCCCCTCTTTTTATGTACATACATATACATATACATATGTACAAATTCACACATATACATACTCCGCAACATTCTCCCCCTCTAAAATAACACACGCGCACACCGCACATTGAGTTCGCATGACCAGTTTAACCCGTCAATCGGAAGTTCCCTCGCCCCAAAGGCGAGGGGTAATTAACGGCAGCTTAGTCCGCGGCTGCCGGAGATTCGGATCCCCACAATCATTAAACCTCGGCCTACCCTAGGCAGGGGGAATCTGTAGTACGCCTGACAAGCGTGCGCGTATTCCCATCTCAATGGGGTGACGAAAAACACCCAACAGATTCTGGCACGCCCGGTGGGACCCATCTCTCCTCCCATATTTCGGGTTAAGCGTTCATGCGAACTCAATCAATACATATCGATTGCCTATACTGAAATGATGTTCTTTTTCTGTGCAGCAATTAACCTTCGACGACAATGTCTCCCCAGACCAATTCAGCTTCCAACGTGACTCCGATTCCGTATGTGGTCAAGATCAACGCTCGTGTGGTTCTCCCTGCAAGCCTCAGTCGACAGTGGGAGGAACTGCCCCGCCAATTTGGTTCCGTCATCATCTACCCTGCCGGGAGCGCTTATCTGGCAGAGATCCCAGCGGAACAGGTGGCCAAGCCGGTCTCACGGGGTAAGAGGCCGAATGTCGTGATTGCCAAGGCACCACAACCGAAACTTAAGACTGTATCTGAACGATTCTCTGGTGCTCCAGCGGGGTGCAAGAACTTCGGTACAAAGGGCAAAATCAAATGTTGCGGACGAGCTCAGGCGATGACTCCAACATATGCACAATCGAGCATATCTCCCAGGCCCTCCATCGTCCGGTCTGCGGTATCTTCCCAAAGAGCTGAAGTCTGCCAGGTGCTTAGAACAGAAAAGTTAAGGCAGAAGCGGCTCAGGTATCGAGCCAACAAGAGGGCCAAGGCTTCGGCCAAATGGAATCATGTGAAGTTCCAAGTGCAGGGTTGCCCCGCGACGACGGCTGAGTCGGACGTAAGAATCAGCAATTCCTTGGAGCCTCTGAAGTGGGTTCAGAAAAACGCCATGACCGCCAGAATCAAGAAGACAGCGGTCCGAACGATTCTACAAAGAGACGTGTCCCGGCCCCAACAGAAAAAGTATGACACTGTCTCTTCAAAAGTCTATCAAGCACTCTGTGCCGCACGAAAGCAGCGGGGCAGACCTAGAAAAGAAGCGCCATCACCATTCAAGAAACTGGTTAGGCCAGCCGCCTTTAATCAACTACCAGCTACCGAAACAAGGGGGTCAAGACAGCGACCCATGAAATCAGCTGCCAATGATAGAAAGACGTCCGGATATACCATCCATACGGTCTATATGGCGGGCGGGCGCCCTAGCGACAACCTTCGCAGCAAAAGCAAGGATGGGGCCACCACATCCCAAGCCCAATCTAGCCTGAATGTGGTTGCCGCCGCCCAGGAACAGCCGCCCCCGCTGGATGAAGAAAACCCTCTCGATGAGGATGATAGGCAGAAAGACCCCTTGGTCCATGAAGAGTCAAGCTCGGACAGCGAGGAAGAGCCGACTTTCCGCCCTAGGACTGCGGAGCAAGAGCTGCTTCAAGAGCTTTGAAAAAAGCTCAGGAGCAAAGATAAAGAGATGGCCAAGCTCTATTCGAAGATTGACGACTTAACGAACGTGGTGATGCAGCTTACGGCTCAAATTGCTCGAGCGCCTCCCAATCAAGCACAAGCCGCTACTAATCAGCCGGGTGATGACAATCCGAGGCAGCCAATGCCTGTTCCTTTGGGTCCAAGACTGGTCGAGCCCCATGAAATCCGGCCACACTCCACTTCTGGGGACGCCTTGGCCCCTGTTAGCACTATCCCGCTAACACAGGATCGGATAATGGATTTGGTCACCAGCAAAGTTAAAACATTGGTGGCCGAAGCTGAAGCCCAGAAAGAAATCGGCAGTAGCGGGCGGCCATACTGTAGGGTTCCTAGGCACTCTTGTGAGGTCTCACAAGTGATCAAACATGCACAAATCAAATTTTACGGGTGCCTACAAACCCTAATACGGATCGTTTACTAGATATCTAGGCGAAGTATGCAAGTAAACGGAAATGTATCTAAAGGGTATGGGCTACAACCTTTGTAGATCCGGTCCACCACCTCCCAGGCTCCGTGATGAAGTCCCCTTGCTGTCCAAACTTAATCCCGGACTCTAGCATCGGCTTCATCGGAAAATTGAGCGGAATTGGTCGTCGGCTTTGATGTCGAAGATGATCTACGTCGAAGCTCCACAAGATCAAACTCTCACTTCAACAAGTCATGAAACTTGTGAAGAGAACACCCTATACTACTTGGCAAGAGGTAGAGGATGAAGAAATAAGAGGTGGGTTCACTTTAGAATTGGATTTCTCACTTGTTTTCTCAAGTTGCCATTGGAGTAGCAACCTTTTTCCATGGAAGAAGAAGATGAAGAAGAAGAAGATGATATGATATGTCTTGAATAATTAGATAAATAATTCAATACTTATCATACTTTCAACTATAGTTAAGTGTAGAGAATTAACATGGGTTAGTTAAATGGTTAGGGTTAAGCAAAACAACAAAAGAGTGACTTAGTCAAAGTTTCAAGAACTTCAACTAAAAACAAAACATACAACCATTCATTTACCTTTTTCTTTTTCCAAAATAAATAAATAAGAAAAAGATAAATGAATAAATAATCAAAACCCTAATCATTAACTTAAACCATGGTTTGATTCTTTACACTTAACCAAGTAATCATGTATCATCAAACATGATACAAACATGTGCACAAAACTATATCGCATATACAATGTGTACAATTCAAGTGAGAAAATCCTTTTAAAGTGAACCAATACTAGTTAACGCAAAGTAATATATCAAATATATAAATATGCACTAAATCATTAAATCAACACTTGATTTAACGATCCGGTCATATCGGATATAACCGACTAGTATCATATGTATCGGCTTATCGAATCAATCCTTGATTCGATAACTAGGTTATATCGCATATAACCATTCGATACATTCATCGCGAGAATAGAATACGGTATCACATACATGAATTATTCTCGGTCCCGCACATATCTCATATGCGCTCCTATTTCGTTTCGCTTGAGCCAGGAAACCTCTGTGTAGGACTCTAAAGACTCGTCAATGCGCCGGCAGTAGATGATGATCATATCAAGCACCCACAAGCCGCAAGCGGTCTGCTAAACATAACGGCCACCCGGGTATTGAGCGATCAGAAGATCGACGAGCAAGCCCGCTCACACTCCTGTGAATCCAACCAGTAACACTTACCGTACAGTCCGGTCTGTTCGTCTGATATGTCGCATATCTCGCCTAGGGGTGGTAAACGTCAGACCCCAATAGCTCGATAAGTCATGCCGACTTGAGGTCCATAACATTCGTGAAACTACTGATAACTCTTACCAGTATATCACAGCAACCCTGGCCAGGGATTTCCTGTTATGGCCAGTCGTGCATTGCGCAACATCAACCCCCAATACCGGGAGAGACGAATCCCCTCCTATCGCTCATTGCCTCCATGTGAATCGGGACTGTACCCAAAAACCACCTGTTTGCACAACTCAGTAGAGCCGTGGTAGGGTGAAAATCAAAGCACAGTGGGAGACACACAAGACTCTATGACGATCTCGGGTCAACAGACTAAGCTGTACCAGTGTCACCAGAGAACTGCCATCTGACGTGAGGTATAATACTATCTGGGAGTTCTCGGCGAGTCCGTTCAGTGTACCCAGTCTCCACTGAGCACCTGTATACCATCTTCGATGTCAAACACCAATGGATATGGGATCATCCATCGCCCATCGCATGGGTCAAGAAGATATACGCTAGTCTACTCTGGAATATCGATGCCCTGTCTCGATATTCCCACGACTAGGAACAATGAAGGATGTACTCACTGACTACCCAGGCCCCACTAGTATGATCTACATCATAGTCCTGGAAATCGAGTACACATCCTAAGGGCTTTATCAACATGTAATCAGAGAGACAGAAAGTATACATGTTAAGATAAAAAGCAACCAGATTGCGTACTATCATGTCGAGCAAGAAAGTCATTCCTATATATGTCCCAGCATCCACTACAATATACATCCAATGTACAGTAATGGCCTCTAGGGCATACATATAACTAACAATCTCCCACTTGCACTGGGGCCATCTGTAGCAGTGGTTGCAGTATCACATACTCAACCATCCCCTAAAAGTCTCTCTTTGGGAAAAAGGCCTTCGTGAGTGGATCCGCCGTGTTGTCCTCTGAGTCTACTCTCCTAACCTCGATCACCCTGGAGATCAACTATCTCTATGATCAGGTGATGCTGCCTCAGAATATGTCTGGGTCACTGATGGGACCAGGGTTCCAGGGCTAAAGCCACACTTCCATTGTCATACAATGGCAGGAACCTAGTTCATCTTATGAACCAATATACACCCAAACTACCTCTTTGATAGTATCTTTAATAGCGATGTTACCAGCCTTTATCGTCTAGTTTGCCACGGTATCGAGCTTGGAACTCTTCCAACATACCGTCCCTTTACTGAGGGTAAAGACAGTGCCTGTGACTGACATTCAGTCGTCTTTATCACCCTGGAACTCTTCCAGTGATTCTCCCCAGGATCGATTGATACCATCTCACTACATCTAGTGAGAATCCTAGCATCCATTTACATCTATCTCATAGGTGAAAACTCAGGATTTAGGAGGTATCACTTTGATCCTATTTGGAGAATCCTAGTGATAATAGGAGATTGACCGATCGTAGTATAGGAAACTCTTTTCCTATCAAGAGTATGTTGTCTACGTACAATACGAAGATGACCACCTTACTCTCTACTACCCTTTTGTTTATACAAGGTTCGTCTACCATTTTGATGAAGTCAAACACTTTGACTATCACATCAAAACAGACGTTCCAACTCCGCGATGTCTGCTTCATTATGTAAAGCAACTTGCACACGTTTTCGCTGCTCCCACTGTTTACGAAGACCTCTGGCTGTGTTCTTATAGACGTTTTCTTCTAAATCAGTATTCAGAAAAGCAGTCATGGCACCCAACCGCCAGATATCGTAGTCATGGTATGTAGCCGTGGTAAGTAGGATCTGGATAGACTAAAGCATAGCTACTGGAAAAAGGTTTCATCATTATCCACGCCTGGTCGATGACGAAAACCTTTAACAAGTCTAGCTTTGAAAGTCTCAACTTTTCCATCTACACCAAGTAATCTTCTCAAGATTTACTTGCTCCTGATGGGGATTTAACCCTTCAGATATAGCAACCAAAGTCCATACTTTGTTGGTGTATAAGGATTCCATCTCAGATCACTAAGCATCCAGCCATTCTTACAGAGTCCCTACTCTCGATGGCCTGCTCGAAACTGGTTGGGTCATCATCTCATGATGCAATCCTTGCTCCCACTGTCATCGAGAAACCGAGGTATCTCTCAGGCGGATGAGGAACCCTACTAGATCGGCGGAGAGGCTGAGGTTCATCGGGAACTATAGAATCTTATGGTTCTGTCAAATCATCAACTGCAGTTTTGTATAGCTGGAACCTTTCCAGTTCTACAGAACTGATCCTGCCTCGATCTTGTCCGGATTTTGCTTTAAACATAGGCCGGACAATCCCAAATCTTAACTTACTTAAGAGATAGGATCTTCCCGCACCATATCTTATATGGAGTGGTAGGCACTGATTTGATTTGAACCTAATTTAATAGGTATGCAGCTTCTCAAGTGCATAACCCCAAAAGGAAATAGGTAACTCAGTAATACTCATCATAGAGCACACCATATCTAATATTGTGCAATTGCTCCGCCCTGATACACCGTTGTGCTGTGGTGTATTCAGAGGAGTAGTACGGAGAGAGAATCTCATTCTCCTTTAGAATGGTCCAGGAATGCCATGCACAAGTATTCTCCTCCCTGATCTCATCATAGGACATAATACTTATACCCGGTTATTGGTTCTCTACTTCTAACTTATATTCTGTGAATACCTCAAAAGGTTCGGACTTATGTTTCAACAGGAACATATGACTGAATCTTGAGAGATTATAAGAGAATATAATGAAGTATAAAGAACCAATCCTGGCATGTGTAGACAGGAGACTTTACATACATCATCATGTATTAGTCCCAAGAGTTTACTAACTCTTTCTCTGTTTCTAATAAACAGAGCTATGGTCATCTAATCTTTGTGACATGACTGGCAAGTTTCACAAGATGTAAATTCAAACTGATTTAAATATGCATCTAAAATGTAACTTTAGCCAGTCGGGTCGCATTGATATGACCTAGTCTACAATGCCTCAAGAAGGATTCGTTCATTTCTGAACTCTTCTTCTTGTGTGTGTTCTGTATACTAGGAACTGTAGTTTGATTTAGAACTTCAATACTTTTAGATAACGTGCCTGAACCGATCAACTTTTGATATAGGAAATGTTCAAAACATTATCCATCAATACAAAATTACATCCTTTCTTTACTAATAAAGAGACTGATATGATTTTATATATCAGTTTCGGTATCTAATAGCATTTGTTCAGAATCAATGTATTGGTAATACAAGGTGACAGTGACCAACAGACTTGGTTGCAACACTTGCCCCGTTTTCTGTCTCATGAAACTTATCACCCGTTCTCAGTTTTTCTACCTTTTGTAGCCCTATGTAACAGCTTACATATCTGGGATCCTGATCCGGTATCACATACCAAGGATGCAGAGGATACTGAGAAACAGTTCTGTGTAATGAACACACCCGAAGATGATGCATCAGCATGCACTCTCTTCGTTTGGGCGGCATAGGAATCTTGGTATTCCCCATTTCCTGCTCTGTCTTATAACAATTATAAGTTGGAGCGGGACCAACGTTCCCCAGCTCAGTATAACAAGCGGGTTCGGTCAATACATCCATATTATTATCTTGATTAAGGCGTGATATGGTCGCTACCTGGAGAGAGAGAGAGAAGAAAACACTCTGCGTGCGCTCTTGCAAGATCAGATTGGTTATATATTTTATCTAATCAGGATGGCTCCCACTGTTTTTATCAAATCTTCCTTCAAACCCTAAAAGGAAAGACTAGCCGGGATTAATTACACTCTACAAGTTCGCCAATCTTTCAGCCAGGCCAGTGTCGGTACTTTGAGGGAGGTTCCCCGTGCTTTCGCACGGACCTAATTACAGTAAACCTCGTTTTCCCAGAGGCGTAACCCCGTTGACACCTTTCTAGACACCTACTTGATCGGCTAATTGCAAAGTGCAAAACTCTCCCAGGAGTAACAATTACTCGCAGTGGGTATCGGGATCCAACTATCATATAGAAGGTATGCAATCTCATTGCAAATTTCAACACTTGAAACTCCCGATAAAGGTTTTTACCCCTAGCACCTATGACCTTGGCTAAGGTCAACAAATCATAGGTACTTGTCAAGTTCTACCCGTCATTTTGTGATTAATTAGACCCACCCACATGACCCTTGGCTAAGGTCAACAAAGCCACATGACTGTCCTAACTAATCGCATCATATGCTGTATAGGAAGACATCACTTAGCTACTGTACACTGTGCCTTGACTATGGTCAACAAACACAGCACGAATACTAAGTACTCTACTTCCTAAAATGACGGAGGGTTGCGGCTGGTTTTTGTGAAAACTTTTAACGCTTTGAAATTGATCTCGTTGCGGAATCAAATGGTTTTTAAATGGAATGTTTTTGAGGCTTTTCTAGTTTTGCTAAAGGGGTCACTCCCGGTGAAGGGATCGTCGGCCTTTTCCTCGTCGAATGAGGTGCGGGATATATCATATATATCACTGTGCAAAGCGGAAACTATAGAAGCGATCAAAGACAAACCGAGGGTTGTAGCATCTGCCAGTTATTGCTAAAGGAGTCACTCCCGGTGAAGGGATTTCGGTCCTTTCCCTATCGAATAAGGTGCAGGATGTTCTACAAGGAACACCATGATGCAAAGCAAGAACTGTAGCTACCTGTTTTTATTTTGAAATTCGATTCCACAACATCAATTAGGTTTATTTTCTTTCATTAATCTCATTAATGAATATCCCATCATTTAAATTACCTAAACATCACAGATAAATTTGACGTACACTTATGCCATCCGCATTCGCCTCGATGTCCCCTCGTGCACCGTTAGGTTAGGTAACTAACGGCAGAGCGGGGCAGGGCTAGTGCGGGTGTAAAACATAAGTAACGTCTATATAATATATCATATATACTATATACTACATCTATCTGAACAGAGCACAGAACATTGTATGATCACATCACAGATAAATCATAGCAGAAGAAACATATGAAATATTGGATATACTAGGACGTCCGTGTTTTCAATACGAGCCAGTATAAAACACGGATTCCACGGTCGTGATGAATAGCCAATCCCACACCCCTAGACCCCTACGAGAGCGGCAAGCAACCCTACCAATTCTAGGGTTAGGAGACCCGGACTCGACTCCTCGAGTTGGTCTCCCACTGGACCTTAGAACCCAGTTACTTGTGCTCCCCTCCTTGGGTCTATCCTAGTGCAGAAAAGTAAATAATATACAACGGGTGACGACTTCCGCAACCTGGAAGTGCCCCAATAAAAGAATATTACATACAAGTTTTTACATGAATGAAAATGAAAAACACTCATCTCACATAAAAACCCCCCGGCTATTCAAATACGACGATCCAATATAATATATCCAGCAATACATAACATCACATGTCATCAACGTAAGTAAATATGCGTATCCCAATTGTCGTTGACATATAGCAACGAAACCGGCGATATCACACATTACACTTACGGTCACAGAAAATAAAGTGTAAAACTACAACAGTTGGAATCCGCAACCTCCTCAGACATCGCATGCCTGACCAAATGAATTACTTAGACATCACATGCCTAACAATTATATACTCCGCATTTCAGTCTCATTATCGAAAACACTTTTCAATATCGAGTCGGGCAATTCAAAAAGATTCCCGACATTCTGATCGAATGCTCGTCGCAAACTTTAGTAGACACCCCCGATACCGTCGACGAAGTGCACCAAGGCAGAACACCGCTGCCGCGAGCACCCGAACGGATGCTTTCGGCGACGGGGTTCTCCTACAGTCACTTGGTCGGGGCTATGGAGTGAGGCTGTCTATTAAGTTTACTCGGCGAGTATCCGCGTACACTACGTGATTGCGACGGACTTTTGATCACATCAAAATTCCATGGCAACCGATCAAGTGAGACTAAACTGCTATGTTTATAATATTCATTCAGTTATCTCATAACTACTTATGAATTCCAATTATTGTATCACATTCCGGATAAATAGAAAATGCTAAACTTTTCGATCGAACAATCGAACACCCAAGTTTTCCCGATACAGCTCAACACATGAAATAAGTCTAACAGCATTCAGTTCGTGCCTCAGTACCAACGGTGAAGCCGTAGAAGGGTCAAGCCAACGCCTCACATGTGGCACGCCGTACTG
This sequence comes from Agapanthus africanus, assembly GCA_030015575.1. Classification (NCBI taxonomy): domain Eukaryota; kingdom Viridiplantae; phylum Streptophyta; class Magnoliopsida; order Asparagales; family Amaryllidaceae; genus Agapanthus; species Agapanthus africanus. The sequence goes on from JASDDO010000024.1 coordinate 258,980,611, forward strand.
CTCCAAACCCGAAGGTTCAAAGGGCAGTTCAAGACGGTCACATAATCGAGTTAAGGTTTGTTGTCTTCTAGAGGGTCCATTGCGTTACTTGCACTACTTATAATGTCGTTAAACTACGGAAAAATCCAACACTTGGAAATTTCCCGACAGGGGAAAAATTGGGTATTTATATCCGGTCGAACTTTTTAACATATTCTAAGATTATCCGGAAAAGCCACACTGACAAAATTTGATAATCCGATCGATACCCTGAGTCCCCAATACAACCCAGAAAATAAAACTCTGGAACAAATATTAAAATATTCCCAGGAAAACGAGCACAGCAAACTGAGAATTACTGTGCAACTTTTGGTCAACGATGCAACAGTGTTGCCGCGGAACCGCCGCGCCACGTGGGCTAACGCCGCGGTTCCGCGGTTCATTGATGGAATTACGACTAAAATTTTGCACCGTAATTCTTCTAAAACCCTGCTTAATTTTCTGGATATTTTTAATTTCGAAAAATCCACATTTTACAGAAAAGTCCAGAGAGCAATTTTCTAGTCGGGTTTTGGGTCGTTCGGACTTCAAATTCCGTCGGGACTTCGCCTAAGGCTCTAGCTAGGCTCTGATACCACTTTAGGGTTCCTAGGCACTCTTGTGAAGTCTCACAAGTGATCAAACATGCACAAATCAAATTTTACGGGTGCCTACAAACCCTAATACGGATCGTTTATTAGATATCTAGGCGAAGTATGCAAGTAAACGGAAATGTATCTAAAGGGAATGGGCTACAACCTTTGTAGATCCGGTCCACCACCTCCCAGGCTCCGTGATGAAGTCCCCTTGCTGTCCAAACTTAATCCCGGACTCTAGCATCGACTTCATCGGAAAATTGAGCGGAATTGGTCGTCGGCTTCGATGTCGAAGATGATCTACGTCGAAGCTCCACAAGATCAAACTCTCACTTCAACAAGTCATGAAACTTGTGAAGAGAACACCCTATACTACTTGGCAAGAGATAGAGGATGAAGAAATAGGAGGTGGGTTCACTTTAGAATTGGATTTCTCACTTGTTTTCTCAAGTTGCCATTGGAGTAGCAACCTTTTTCCATGGAAGAAGAAGATGAAGAAGAAGAAGATGATATGATATGTCTTGAATAATTAGATAAATAATTCAATACTTATCATACTTTCAACTATAGTTAAGTGTAGAGAATTAACATGGGTTAGTTAAATGGTTAGGGTTAAGCAAAACAACAAAAGAGTGACTTAGTCAAAGTTTCAAGAAACTTCAACTAAAAACAAAACATACAACCATTCATTTACCTTTTTCTTTTTCCAAAATGAATAAATAAGAAAAAGATAAATGAATAAATAATCAAAACCCTAATCATTAACTTAAACCATGGTTTGATTCTTTACACTTAACGAAGTAATCATGTATCATCAAACATGATACAAACATGTGCACAAAACTATATCGCATATACAATGTGTACAATTCAAGTGAGAAAATCCTTTTAAAGTGAACCAATACTAGTTAAAGCAAAGTAATATATCAAATATATAAATATGCACTAAATCATTAAATCAACACTTGATTTAACGATCCGGTCATATCGGATATAACCGACTAGTATCATATGTATCGGCTTATCGAATCAATCCTTGATTCGATAACTAGGTTATATCGCATATAACCATTCGATACATTCATCGCGAGAATAGAATACGGTATCACATACATGAATTATTCTCGGTCCCGCACATATCTCATATGCGCTCCTATTTCGTTTCGCTTGAGCCAGGAAACCTCTGTGTAGGACTCTAAAGACTCGTCAATGCGCCGGCAGTAGATGATGATCATATCAAGCACCCACAAGCCGCAAGCGGTCTGCTAAACGTAATGGCCACCTGGGTATTGAGCGATCAGAAGATCGACGAGCAAGCCCTCTCACACTCCTGTGAATCCAACCAGTAACACTTACCGTACAGTCCGGTCTGTTCGTCTGATATGTCGCATATCTCGCCTAGGGGTGGTAAACGTCAGACCCCAATAGCTCGATAAGTCATGCCGACTTGAGGTCCATAACATTCGTGAAACTACTGATAACTCTTACCAGTATATCACAGCAACCCTGGCCAGGGATTTCCTGTTATGGCCAGTCGTGCATTGCGCAACATCAACCCCCAATACCGGGAGAGACGAATCCCCTCCTATCGCTCATTGCCTCCATATGAATCGGGACTGTACCCAAAAACCACCTGTTTGCACAACTCAGTAGAGCCGTGGTAGGGTGGAAATCAAAGCACAGTGGGAGACACACAAGACTTTATGACGATCTCGGGTCAACAGACTAAGCTGTACCAGTGTCACCAAAGAACTGCCATCTGACGTGAGGTATAATACCATCTGGGAGTTCTCGGCGAGTCCGTTCAGTGTACCCAGTCTCCACTGAGCACCCGCATACCATCTTCGATGTCAAACACCAATGGATATGGGATCATCCATCGCCCATCGCATGGGTCAAGAAGATATACGCTAGTATACTCTGGAATATCGATGCCCCGTCTCGATATTCCCATGACTAGGAACAATGAAGGATGTACTCACTGACTACCTAGGCCCCACTAGTATGATCTGCATCATAGTCCTGGAAGTCGAGTACACATCCTAAGGGCTTTATCAACATGTAATCAGAGAGACAGAAAGTATACATGTTAAGATAAAGAGCAACCAGATAGCGTACTATCATGTCGAGCAAGAAAGTCATTCCTATATATGTCCCAGCATCCACTACAATATACATCCAATGTACAGTAATGGCCTCTAGGGCATACATATAACTAACACATACCCCGCGCAGTACGATCTGATTGAGTTCCCAAGCGGCTACGTCATTCCTAAGTTCGGAAGATTTGATGGAACGGGGAATGCAAATCAGCACGTCGCCCACTTCAAAGCATCGTGCGGAAATACAAAGGGCAATGACGCGCTCCTTCTTCGTCAGTTTGTCAACAGCCTGACCGGCGTCGCCTTCGACTAGTACGCGAGCATACCAGATGGGTCCGTCATTATCTTTGCCTAAATGGAGTCTCTGTTCCGGCAAAGGTTCATGAGCGTCCGTGATAAAATCTCCATAGCCGACCTTGTGAGGACTAAGCCGGGGAAGAATGAAAGCAACACTGACTTTATCGCCCGATGGCGTAATCTCACGGTCAAGTGCGAACCGCCGCTGGAGCAGGACCAGTCCGTCAGCCTTCTCATTGGGAACCTCAGCAATTGGATGGTCCCATTCTTGTGTACAGCGGGCCTCAAGACATTTCAGGAGCTAACCAAGAAAGTTCAAATGCTGGAACGCTCGAAGCAAGAGTCCCCGCCGGACTCTCAGAGAGACAAAACCTGGAAAAGCAAGCGGGACGACAACCGTAGAAGCGGGAATTCCAGCAGTACCAATGTCTTCAATGCGTCCGACAATGAAGAAAAGCGAAGGGCGGCCGAATCCAAAACTAACCGGTCTCGAAAGCCATTGCTAGGAGGAGATGGGCCTTCCCTAGAGAAGAAAAAGAACAAGGTTTACTCTTTCAGAAGGGACAAGGTCCGCAAGATATTTAAAGATGCCTTGAACAACGGCCTACAATTGCCGGAGTCGAAAAGACCCCAAGAAGCAAAAATGACCAACAACCCTCTGTATTGCCCATACCACCGAGTAGTGAGCCATGCGATCGAGGATTGCTCTATCTTCAAGGACTGGGTCGAGAAGCAGTACAAGGCTGGAGAGATCGAGCTGTCCAAAAGCGTGTTGGTGAACAATCAAGTTGCAATCACCAACTTTATACAGACAGAAGTTGAAGCCTGCTGGGAGCAGACAGCCGAACCCGCTGCCCTGAGGGATGAAATTGACTCATCGCGGCCTCCGTGGAGTACGCACATATCTAATAAGACAAAGAAGATGATAAAGCTACTTCGGAAAGAACCCAGGACGGAATGGGAAGGGCAGAAGAAGCCTACCAGTCCAGCTGCCAGTGCGGCTCCATCAGGCTCAAAATCCAAGAAGCTCAAGAAGAAGAAAAGTGCAGCTCGGCGCGAAAAAGAGCCTGCAGGGAGATCGACCATTCAAAAATATATCGATTCCCTCGAAGAATATGAACAAAGGGAAAGAACATTGATTCAATTGAAAGAGTTCTTCCCTGTACAAGGGGCTGAAATTCTGGAGGAGTTAGAAGAAGACTCCAATGAAGAGATCCCAGTAGTGACCTGCTATGCCATCCATCTTGGCAGCGACTCCGAGGATGAGCTCTGTTTTCCCGAGGAGGACGAGGAGCTCACCACAAAGGCCAATCAAATCCAGCTCAGAAGTGGCAGGGCTCTACCGCAAAATCAGGGCAACGCCCCAAAAGGGAAGGAAAAACAAGTCGCTAATGAAGAAGATGGCAGAGGACCGGCTGATGAAAACATAAGTCCTTTCTCGGTGGACTATAATATATTGGCATATCTTCGGAAGCTTCCGTCTCTCCTGAGCATCTACGACGCCTTGGTCCTATCTAAAGAGCTCAGAGATGTTCTCATCCATGCTCTACAAAACCCCGAGCGGTACCAGGCTCACTTTGCGGAAATTAATATGAAAGAAGCCCAGCACGCTTTGTATGCCGCCGCAGTCACATTTAAGGATGAAGACTTGCTACTGGGAACGGCTGAGCATAATCGGCCGCTTTACGTGACCGGGTGCAGCGACGGAGATACAATTAATCGCATATTGATTGATCCGGGGTCCTCAGTGAACATCATGAACTTGCGAACTCTGAAGAGTTTATCAATGGACGTCCGACACCTGTCAAGGGAAAGGATTGTCATTCAAGGCTTCAACCAAAATTGCCAGCAAGTTCTGGGGTCTATAGCTTTGCCAATCAAATTCGGGGATCTGCAAACTGAAGCTAAGATATACGTGATCGACGCTGACACGTCTTATAAGATTCTCTTGGGGCGGCCGTGGCTCCACGATTACGGCATTATTCCATCAACTCTCCATCAATGCATGAAGTATACTAAAAATGGCGAAGAAAGACGCATTGACGGAGACATCCAACCGTTCGGTGTGCATGAAGTCCGCTATGAAGATTCTCGGTACTTTATGAATCACCAAAATGCTAAGCCACAACTGACTGAGGATAGACCGGCCCCAAGACTCAAAAGCAAATCTGAGCCGGCTATCACTTTCAAGAGCAAAAATGCCCAAGTATGTCCGCATTTCGGTAGCGACACTGATGAGTCCGACGCTGGAAGCTCGTCCTTCCGTAAAACTCACCCACGTTTCGGCAGCGATACGGATGAATCTGTTACTGAAGGCCCATCTAGCAGCAAAGTCCGCCCTCATCTTGGTAGCGACACTGAAGAGTCGGAGGAAGAGGACCTGCCGTGCAACAGCGATGCAGATTGGACCCCTATGCAACAAGCGAAACTACGAGAGACCTTTGAAGTTGCAGAAGGGTCCCTAGCCGTCACAAGGGTACCAGAGCAGACGTGCAAAGAGCTCGATGCGTTATCAGTCTCCACCGTGGACCAGCTGAAAACTTTCTACGTTCCCGGGAGAAAAAGTGGACAGAAGGGCATCCTGTTTTATGGGTCAAACCCCGTTGTGCACCCGGACGATCTTTCTGTCGCGTGCCTTCTCTATGAGAGAGGCATAAGAGCCGTTCTCAATCCCAGATACTATGCGCCCGAGATGCGGGAATACTTTAAAAAGTGCGGATGCCGGTTATATCAAACGGAGTCCGAAGCAAAGTTTTACGAAGGGCTATGGCATCCACCCCAAGTCCGAGCACTCATCGATGGACGAATTCCAGACAGACGGGGAATAGGTTACATTCAACCTGATTCCAAAGCGTGCTACATGATCCATGTTGGTGGGGCCAGCGAAAGATCAAATGATGACGACGAGATAGCCGAGCCAGAAGAAGCTCCTCAAGAGCTCGAAGATGGTGGACAAGCAACCTTTGAAGAGTTAACCGAGATTGACTTAGGAACGCCCGATAATCCAAGGCCGACCTACATCAGCTCGCTCTTGTTAGAGGAAATGAAAGCGCAAATAATTGCCCTGCTGCATGAGTTCGTCGACTGCTTCGCGTGGACATACAAAGAAATGCTTGGCCTTTCCCCTGAAGTGGCCGTACATAAGTTGGCTATATCTCCCGATGCTAAACCAGTCAAACAAGCTCCTCGAAGAATGAGAAGGGAGTTGGAAGAAAAGGTCATCGAGGAAACCAAGAAACTCATCGATGCCGGGTTTATCAGGGAAAAGAAATATGCGGACTGGATCGCAAGCATAGTCCCAGTCAAGAAGAAAAATGGGCAGATCCGAGTTTGTGTCGATTTCAGGGACCTCAACAAGGCATGTCCAAAGGACGACTTCCCGCTACCGGTCATGGAAATGATGGTCGATGACACCTCAAATTACGAGCTGTTCACCTTTATGGATGGCTCGTCTGGATATAATCAGATCAAGATGTCGCCTGAGGATGAGAAGCACACAGCATTTCGAACCCCGATCGGAATATATTGTTACAAGGTAATGCCATTCGGACTGAAGAACGCAGGTGCTACATATCAAAGGGCAATGACTAATATCTTTGATGACCTAATCCATAAAGTCGTCGAATGCTATGTTGATGATCTGGTCGTCAAGACTAAAGCCAAGGCCGATCATATCCAAGATCTTAGGACCGTTCTCACCAGACTGAGGGAATATGACCTAAAGATGAATCCTCTGAAATGCGCTTTTGGCGTGTCGTCGGGAAAATTCCTGGGCTTCATAGTCCGACATCGAGGGATCGAAGTTGACCCATCAAAGATAAAGGCCATCATGGAGATGCCCCCTCCGAAGAGTCTGACGCAGCTAAGATCTTTTCAAGGCACGCTCGCGTATATACGGAGGTTTATCTCAAATTTATCGGGAAGATGTAGGCCCTTCTCAAAGCTCATAAAGAAAGGAGCTCCTTTTATCTGGGATGCCGAATGTCAAGCAGCGTTCGAAAGCATCAAACAATACTTGTTGCACCCTCCAGTGCTGGCCGCTCCCATTCCAAATAAACCGCTGATTCTCTACACTGCCGCGCTGGACGAGTCACTCGGTGCGCTCCTTGCCCAGAATAACGAGGAGGGAAAAGAAAATGCCCTCTACTACCTCAGTCGAACTCTAGTCGGGGCGGAACACAACTACTCCCCAATCGAAAAGCAATGCCTGGCTCTAATATTTGCTGTGAAGAAGCTGAGGCACTATCTGCTCGCTCATCGGGTCATGCTGATCTCCAAGGTCGACCCGCTCAAACACCTGATGACCAAAGCAAGCCTAGCCGGCAGAATGGCAAGATGGGCTGTCATGCTACTTGAGTTTGATATTGTTTATACTCCTCAGAAAGCAGTAAAAGGGCAAGCCCTTGCAGACTTTCTCGCTGCTCATCCCATACCAGAAGGGTCGCCGCTAAATTGTGAGTTACCCGACGAACAAGTGCTGCACCTCGAGGAAGATGGGCCATGTTGGGAGCTCTACTTCGATGGAGCCTCATCAATAAGAACCTCCAGTAAATCAAGCATCCCGGAGATAAGAGCAGGAATAGGATTGGTGTTCATCACACCATCAATGGGAACCCTACGGCGTTCTTTTGCTCTCACCGAACCTCGGACAAACAATGAAGCTGAGTATGAAGCTCTGATAGCTGGTTTGGAGCTCGCCATAGAAATGGAAATCCGTCGGCTACGAGTTTACGGTGACTCCCAGCTCATCGTGAACCAAGTAAGCGGCGACTATAAGATATACAAACCCGAGTTAGCTCGGTACAGAGGTCGAGTGGTGGAACTCATAAAACGGTTCACTCATGTTGAACTAGCGAGAGTCCCTAGAGCGTTGAACGGAAATGCTGATGTACTCGCTCGCTTGGCCAAGGAGCTGGCTGATCCTGACATGGACGAAATTCTGATCACAGTCAGGAGCCGGCAAATTCTACCCCCAGTCTCTCTACGAGAAGAGGAAAGCGCGGAACAGAAGAGCAGTCCTGCGGAAGAAGCTTCGGTCATCCAAGACGAGCCCGATTGGAGAGAACCCTTCATAGAGTACCTCCGATACGGCAAGCTGCCCGAAGAAAAATCTGCGAGGATTCAGCTGAAGAAAAGAGCTCTCCGATACGTGTTTGTAAATAACACGTTATACCGCAGGTCATATGACCAACTCTGGCTCAGGTGTCTGTCATTGGTCGAGGCCCAAAAGGTCATGAAAGATGTTCACTCGGGTGTTTGCGGTGCTCACCAATCTGGCCCCAAGATGCGACTTCAAATCAAAAGGCTTGGGTATTACTGGCCCACCATGATACGGGATTGCGGAGATCATGCGAAGAAATGTCAGATCTGCCAAATCCATGGTGATTTCATTCACAAGCATCCCAATCCGTTGCATCCTACGGTGGCGTCGTGGCCCTTCGAAGTCTGGGGCACCGACATTGTTGGCCCAATTGATCCTCCGTCATCCAAAGGCCTCCGGTTCATACTGGCCGCGACAGACTACTTCTCCAGATGGGCTGAAGCTGTCCCGCTAAAAGAAGTCAAGACAAAAGATATTCTGACATTCTTCCAGCATAATATTCTATACCGCTTCGGTACACCAAGAAGAATCATTTCTGACAACGGGCCTTCTTTCAAGAGCTTCAATGTCTCAAGGTTCGCTACTCTGCACAAGATAGACTGGAGATATTCCTCCATCTATAATCCAAGAGCCAATGGGCTAGCAGAAGCATTCAATAAGACTCTATGCAAGCTCCTGAGGAAAAATGCTTCAGCCAACAAGAGAGACTGGAATCTCAAACTTCACGAGGCGTTATGGGTATATCGTACCACACACCGTACTCCAACTCAGTCCACTCCATACTTATTGCTCTTCGGAGTGGAGGCGGTCCTCCCCCTCGAAGTTGAAGTTCCAAGCTTAAGAATGGCCGTCCAACATGAGTTGACGGAGGAAGAAAACGTGCTCCTTCGACTTGAAGAACTCGATGCCCTCGAAGAAAAGAGGCTCGCGGTGCAGCAAAATCTGGAGCTATACCGAGCCCAAATGTCACGGGCCTATGACAAGATAACCCGTCGCGCTTTCAAGAGAGGTGAATTGGTGTTGGTCCTCAAAAGACCGATCATCCGCAATCGACATGCCAAGGGAAAATTCGAGCCAAACTGGGAAGGACCATACGTCATCGAGAAAGTGTTCGACGGAGGATCCTACCAACTAATAAGTGCCAAGGGAGAAAGGCCCATGCCACCCATCAATGGCCGATATCTCAAGAAATACTACACATGAATACTCCAAGTCGCAGGCGAATTGAGCACATCAGCCCTACGGTCTGGATCAGACATCCTGCAAAACCGTATACAATCCACGGGCGTAAATAACCCCTATTTCTCCCAAATCCTGCCGGTGAGACTACTTTTAAAGTCCCACCAGCGGCAAAAAAAAAGAAGAAAAAGAAAGAAAAAGAAAAAAAAAGAAGAAGAAATAAACGGTATGTCCACAAGCAAAACGGGCACGGATGAAAACCCGAAAGGGCTCCGTGAGTAAAAACAGCAGGACTACCGGCGAGTCTGTGAAAACCCGAAAGGGCGCAAACTCGTGAAAAGAGATAAAATACACTCACAAAGTCCTCTCGACCTTGTGAGGAGAAAACCCCTGCGTGAGATCCTTACGACTCACAATGGAGCAACACACTTAGGAATCCTCACTATTCCTAAGGAGAAAATACACCTGCGGGATCCTTACGACTCGTAGGGAGAAAATGCTTTATGGGACCCTCACGGCCCATAAAATTGAAAAGCCTTAGGTGATAGGGACCCAAACCTGTCTCTTAAGCCATCGTTCCCCAACGGGCAACGGCAAATGATGAGTCGCTCCTGGCATTTCGCTTCAGTGTTAGCGGTGCTGATGCCGACCAAAAACCCAAATCCCAAGTCCTCCCAAGGCAAATGATGAGTTGCTCCTGGCATTATTCCAGTGCAACAATGCTGATGCCAAACAAGATCCAAATTCCAAGTCCCCAACCCCAAAGTGGCGAATGATGAGTCGCTCCTGGCATTATTCCAGTGTAGCGATGCAGATGCCAACCAAATTCCAAATCCCATACCCCAACGGCGAATGATGAGTCTCTCCTGGTACCACATTCCAGTCCAGCAATGCAGACGCCAACAAAGCCCTGAAATTTTTCCGGCCCTACGGTCTGGATCATACATCCTGCAAAACCGTATACAATCCACGGGCATAAAACAATCCCAATCTCTCCTAAGTCCTACCGGTGAGACCACATTCAAAGTCCCACTAAAAAAAAGAAGAAGAAAAAAAAAGAAAAAAAAGGGTATGTCCACAAGCAAAATGGGCACGGAGGAAAACCCGAAAGGGCTCCGTGAGTAAAAACAGCAGGACTGCCGACGAGTTTGTGAAAACCTGAAAGGGCGCAAACTCGTGAAAAGAAGATGAAATGCACTCTCAAAGTCCTCTCGACTTTGAGAGGAGAAAATTCCCGCGTGAGATCCTTACGACTCACAAAGGAGCAACACACTTAGGAGTCCCCATGACTCCTATGGAGAAAATACGCCTACGAGATCCTTTCGATTCGTAGGGAGAAAATGCTTTTATGGGACCCTCACGGCCCATAAAATTGAAAAGTCTTAGGTGATAGGGATCTAAACCTGCCTTCTAAGCCATCAATTCTCAAATTCTCTCGGGGCAAATGATGAGTTGCTCCTGGCATTATTCCAGTGCAGCAATGCAGATGCCAAACAAAAACCAAAATTCTAAAATCCTCTCCATGACAGATGATGGTTCGCTCCTGGTACCATATTCCAGTATAGCGATGCTGATGTCAACCCAAATCAAAATCAACAAGTCAACTTCCACCCGACACCGCAAGAAGCGGAGCAAGTCAAGTCCACCCCTGACACTGCAAGAAGCAGAGCAAGTCAAATCAAGCATCGACCGTCCACGTCGCTAAAAGGGCAGCATCGACCGTCACGTCGCTAAAAGGGCAGCACCGACCGTCCAAGTCGCAAAAAGGGCAGCATCGACCGTCCACGTCGCTAAAAGGGCAGCATCAACCGTCCACGTCGCTAAAAGGGCAGCACCGACCGTCCAAGTCGCAAAAAGGGCAGCATCGACCGTCCACGTCGCTAAAAGGGCAGTACCGACCGTCCAAGTCGCTAAAAGGGCAGCAACGACCGTTCACGTCGCAAAAAGGGCAGCACCGACCGTCCAAGTCGCTAAAAGGGCAGCACCGACCGTCCAAGTCGCAAAAAGGGCAGCATCGACCGTCCAAGTCGCTAAAATGGCAGCACCGACCGTCCAAGTCGCAAAAAGGGCAGAACCGACCATCCAAGTCACAAAAACGGCAGCACCGACCGTCCAAGTCGCAAAAAGGGCAGAACCGACCGTCCACGTTGCTAAAAGGGCAGCACCGACCGTCCACGTCGCTAAAAGGGCAGTATCGACCGTCCAAGTCGCAAAAAGGGCAGAACCGACCGTCCACGTCCCTAAAAGGGCAGCACCGACCGTCCAAGTCGCAAAAAGGGCAACGCAGGATTCCTACAAAGCGGGAACCGGATCACTTCGGGCCAGGGAAACGTCTATCACGGACACTCCATCTCGGAGTCATGTCAAGCAACGACCGTCCATGTCGTAAAAAGGGCAGTGCCGGCTTTCCAAAAAGAGGGAACCAAATCAAGTCGCCTCCACGTGAAAGAAGATCCATCAATTTCATGCACACGACCCACATATGTGGTGTGCATTTATTGATGGGGGGCAATTGGGGTAAAAATTTACACCCCGGTTGACAAAGTCAAAATCCAAGTCAACCTCAAGCCAAGTGGGCCCAAGCCCAGACCCAGTGGGCCCATGCCCAGGTCGAGCCCGAACATGAAGCGGCCGGCCTCCCCCCATGCCAAGATAAAAATTTTGTAATAAATAATTTTTTTGCATTTTCTTTTATTTTATTTTATGGATAAATGTAAGAAAATGGGCATAAAGCCAAATTTTTGTAAAGCCCATGGCTTATGTGCAAAAAGAAATGGCACATGAGCCATGGGATAGGCAAAATGCCATTTTGTGAAGCCCAAGGGGCTATGTGTAAAGTGTATAGCCTATAAAGGAAAAGATAATGAAATATCTCAACAACTTTTTCTCTCTCCAAAAAAAAAAGTTTCCAGATCTGAGATCTATTCTTCTTCTTCAAGGTTCCAAAACCTTCTTCTTTCTCTTGAATTAAATCAAGAGTTTTACTCTTCTTTTTATAAAACAAATTAGTTTTTCACCACAAAATCCACAAAGGGGAACTTGGATCTGTCATCAGATCTTAAAAATGAGAGATTTTGAGATTTCACATCTCTTGATCTTCAAGATCCAGCAAGCAACAGGAGGAAGAAGAAGAACCACTTCCATTAAACCCAAAACACATTCAGGAGCCCGACTCCTCTCTGATTTCTCTTTTGAGAAATCTTTTTTCAGGCTAAAAGCCTCTTGTCCTCTCCGGCGCGCAGCGCTCATGCGCAAAGCGCCCACGTGCCGACACGTGGCGCGCGTGCTTGCGCACCTGAGCGCTTGCGCAAGCGCGCAAAGCGTTCGCGTGCCGACACGTGGCACGCGCGCGCTTGCGCTCCAACGCGCATTGCGCAAAGCGCCCACGTGCCGACACATGGCGCGCGCGCGCTTGCGCACCTGCGCGCAGCGCTCTTGTGCAAAGCGTCCAAGTGCCGACACGTGGCACGCGCGCGCTTGCGCACCTGCGCGCAGCGCTCATGCGCAAAGCGCCCACATGCCGACACGTGGCGCGCGCGCTTGCGCACCTGCGCACAGCGCTCATGCGCAAAGCGCCCACGTGCCGACATGTGGCGCGCTTGCGCCTGAGCGCACAGCGCTCAAGGCGCTGGCCCCACGCATCCCTTGGATGCCCTTTTTCCCCTCTTTTTATGTACATACATATACATATACATATGTATACAAATTCACACATATACATACTCCGCAACATTCTCCCCCTCTGAAAAAATTTTCGGGCCGGGGCGCTGCCCCGAACCCCACAAGAGGGCTGCTAGCCCCCTTGACCCCCAGACCGCTATCCGGGTAGCGGGACCCCGTAAAAACTCTGCGTGGCTCCCGATATATCCAAACCCCCCTTTCAAAATAACACACGCGCACACCGCACATTAAGTTCGCATGACCAGTTTAACCCGTCAATCGGAGGTTCCCTCGCCCCAAAGGCGAGGGGTAATTAACGGCAGCTTAGTCCGCGGCTGCCGGAGATTCGGATCCCCACAATCATTAAACCCCGGCCTACCCTAGGCAGGGGGAATCTGTAGTACGCCTGACAAGTGTGCGCGTATTCCCATCTCAATGGGGTGACGAAAAACACCCTACAGGTATGTTCGTCATGCTTCCGCTGGACCTCGGCTTCAAGCTCCGTAAGTGCGGCAAGACAGGCCCCCGCCTGAGTCTGCTGAGCCTGATATGAAGAAAACCGACGCTCAAGCTCCCTTTCGGCGACTTTATGGTCTTCAACCATCTCGCGAGTAAAGATAACGGCTTTATCAAGAGCTGCCACCTCCATGATAGCTTCTTGAAGCACCCACCAAATCTCATATGCACGGGTAGTCTTGGTAGTATGCTGAGCCTGAAGTTCCCCCAAAGCATTCAAAGCCAACTCCCTCTCCGAAAACTTCTGGTTGAGCCTCTTTTCGGACGACTGTAGATTAGCGGTGCACCGTTCAATCCATCCCCGCAGGCTCACTTTTACAGTTAGAATGTCGGAGGGAAGGCATATGCACTCAAGCCCGTGTAGACAAGCCTCCACTCGACGACAATACTTGACCCAAACATGCACCAATGCTTCGTCATGATAAGTGGCGAGAAGGGACAAGGAAGCGTTTGTTTCGACAGCAAATTCTTCGGCCATGACAAAGGTACCAGCATGAAGGTCTTCAATAAGAGCCACCAGGGAGTGAATGCTTTATTTCGCCATCCGTTCAGACGCACGCCGGGCATAGGGACCCGGTGGCATGAAGATCCAAGATTCTAGCGGAGTTAGGGTTGGAAGAGCTGTCAAAACGGTCGGTGAGATTCATAAACATGGAATAGACAAAGCAATGCCAAGGGTAAAACCTCACTTACCCACAGTCGTGCAAGGGGGGTTTGAAAGATCGCCAGGCCCATCAAGGATCTCAACTTCGTCATCAGCTTCCAGAACTGTGGAGAGTATGTTAGCATCATAAAAAAAGATGATAATAAAATAAAAGAGGTCAGAGGACACCGGCCTTGCCTAGAAGAAAGGACTATGCTTTGCGGGGGTATCGCCTGTGGGGCAGCCATATCAAGTAGACGTTGGAAGGTCTTCCTGGGAGATAGATCCACGATAGAAGCTACCAGTTCCCGCAATTCTGAATGAAAAAGAGTTCAGATAACGGAGAGATCATTAAAACGAAATGTAGGAGATTACCTTCGATGCTCCGCCCTCTTTGAACTGGGGGGATAGCAGCTTCGGCAGCCTCCTCCACACTATCAGGTACAATACTAGAGACATTTGCCGGCATGACGACTTCCAATTCAGAAACAACAGCTGCCACTTCAGGATCTGAGGAGGCAACAGCGGTCTCAGCAATCCTTTCTACAATCTCCAGGATGCCACCAAGGAGATCCACTGGATCTGAGGCCAGTGAAGTCACCTCTGCCAGAAGAATAGACACTGGAGGAACAGAAGCTACCACCAGAAGCTCCGCAGCAAGAGCAACAGATTTAATAGTCTCCTCTATACCTGCCGGTGCATTATGGGAATCTGTAGCTAAGGCCCGATCCGGACTCGAACTCGCTTCTACTGCAGAAGTCCCTACAAAGTTTTCGCAAAAATGAGAAAACATAAAAATTATACAGATTATTCGCTAAAAGAAAGACATGAGACAGACGCATACCAATCTGCCAAGGAGCTTGAAGTATGGCTTTCTTGAGACATTTTTCCTTTCTTGCTAAGTGCGCTCACCGGGGTTCAAGTGCGGATGAATGACTACCCATCTTTAATGAAAGCTCGTCTTCGGAGGCGATCGTTATGGGTTGTTTGAGGGACTGTTTTTCTTCCATCAGCAAAGGACCTATATGTACCCGCCGTAATGATGGATCAACATCATAGAAGATAACCGGAGGGTAGGGCTTTTTCGGAATGTGAACATTCTCAGTCTCATCCTGTGAGCGCCTTAAAGCCTCAGCCAATTGCGTGGCTTCCTCGGCGGACGAGCCAGGGTAAATAAAACCGGTGTCCAACTCCTCCATTGCTATCGGGTCATCCGGAATGAACGGCTCGGACTCAAGCAAGGTGTCAAGTATGCCAGCGACAGATCTCTTCCTCCTCTTAGAACTTGTGCTAGCACTAACCGAAGAACGCTTCCTTCCCCTCGGCGTTTTAGAGCGACATTGACCAACCTCGCTGCCGGTATCCCCCTTTGGCGATACCACCACTGATGACACCGCTATTGATGACGCCGCCACTGACGACACTACCGCCGGCGCTTCATTGGAGGCCTTTGCTTAGGCTCTAGTGCACACTGGCATACCAGCAGTACGAGGAGTCGATTCTATTTCTGTGGCCTTGGGGATAAGTACCACACCACTATCCCTCAAGGGAGGGCGAACCACTGTCCGTGGCTACAATGAAAGGTCAGTGGCTTGGGTCGGAGCTGAAGCTCTACATTCAAAGAGTACCCGCTTCTCCTCAGCAATGACAGGACCGAATCGATGATGATACCAACCCGTAAAAGATCCCACACACCTTGGAAGGTAGTCGGACTCAAGGATCATGAAACGGGAGCTGGTGTTCAGCCGCATAAAATGATGGATGACGTCATAGGTAACTTCCAGAGATGGAGTGGGCTCAACTAAGAACGCCTCGAAAGGGACACCCTGGTTATAACCCAATTGCTGGGTAAAGCGCTGCGGATTGTACCGCATAAAAAGAGCCATGTTATTCTGACGGAATACCAAGTAGCCCGGCCTAATCGAGTACAGGTGCATAATTTCTTTAGGATTTAGAGATGGCGCTTCCCCTTTTGATAGATCGAAAAGCTGTTGAACGGGCCCCGCAGGAACAGAGAGGACTCGGTCACTAAACACCATCCCGCCATCGTTTGAATACGGGTTGAGCAACACGCGGAGGGCCCCCAACTTAGTCGGATCAGGAGCAAAAGCATCCACCAACCTCATAACCCGTGGGAAGGTATAGAAGTCATAGAAATCTGGCCGCCGATGTGCTACAAACGCTTCCAATACATGCATCTCGATCCACGACGTAAAGTGGTGGAGGGAGAAATTCACGACATCTGCACCTGGGGTCGAGGTATTGGCCGCAATGCTTAATCCATGGTATAGGTGCGACAGTCCCGCAATACCAACGGCCAATCATGCCCCTTCAGCTACGCGATGAGCGGGATAGAAGACGGAAGCTCTCATGAAGTGTCGATGCGTCGGAATGGCGAACCAACTGAGCCAAAGGCTGATAAAGCCGACGAAGAAGGTCTCTTCGTCCATGCCATGGGCCACAATCGCATCGAAGGACACGGCCGACGAGATCGGAATATAAAACTGCGGCAAGTCTTCTTCATTGGCCGGAAGTTTATTTAGCCCGAACCCAAAAAGGCCGTCAATATTCGCAAAATTTGGAGTCTTTTTGGATAAAGCGTCTTCACGAATAAATCAGGCGATGAAGCTCTCAAAGGTGATGCCCAGCCCTTCCGACGTCGCGAACAGTTTCTCAAAAATACCCAGAACCTTGATTAGACTGGGGTACTTATGGAGGACGGCGATTTCAGTCATCAAGCCGTCAAGCATAGCCAGCATGGTTGCGAATGTAGGGTTCCTAGGCACTCTCAAGAGGTCTCACAAGGCATCAACCATGCCAATTTGAAATTTTAACGGTGCCGAGAAACCCGACTACGGATCGTTGGCTAGAAAACTAGGCGAAAAGTAAACTAGTTAACACTTAACTATAAGAATACGGAAATACAACCTTTGTAGATCCGGTGCTCCACCTCCACGGCTCCGCAATGAAGTCATCTCCGCTGTCCAAATCAAAATCCGGGCTCTAGCGTCGGCTTCATCGGAGAAAGAGCGGGCAAGGTCGTCGGCTTCGTGCCGAAGATGATCTACGTCGAGGCATCGCTAGATCAAGCTCCAACTTCACCAAGTGATGAAACTTGTGAAGAAAACATACTCTACTACTTGGCAAGAGGTAGATGATGAAGAAATAGGAAGTGGGTTAACTTTAGAATTGGATTTCTCACTCAAATACTCAAGTTGCCATTGTTGAAGTAAGGTTTCTTCATAAAGAAGAAGAAGAGGAAGAAGATGATAAGTGTTCAATTATCCCTTTTTAAAAAGAATATAATATGAATATTTATCATAAGCCAACCATAGTTTGTTGTAGAGAATAAACCATAGTTAGAATCAAGGGTTAGGGTTAAGCATCAAGACAAAATGGTCACAAGGTCAAAGCTTCATGAAGCTTCAATGTACAAACAAAGAAAGCCACCATTTTCTCTTTATGCATAATATTTTCCAATGAGAATAAATGAATAAATAAATAAATAAGAAAACCATAACCCTAACCTATATACAACCATGGTTTAATCTTCACACAAACCCTAGTGAGTATGTATCATCAAACATGATACAAGCAAGTGCACAAAAAGTATATCACATATACAATGTGCACATCCGAGCGAGAAAATCCATTTAAAGTGAACCAATACTAGTTAATGCAAAGTAATATATCAAATATATAATTCTACATTAAATCATTAAATCAACACTTGATTTAACGATCCGGTCATATCGCATATAACCGACTAATATCCAATGTATCGATTTATCGAATCAATCCTTGATTCGATAACTAGGTTATATCGCATACAACCATTCGACACATTCATCGCGAGAATAGAATACGGTATCACATACACGCATTATTCTCGGTCCTGCACATATCTCATATGCGCTCCTATTTCGTTTCGCTTGAACCAGGAAATCTCTGTGTAGGACTCTAAAGACTCGTCAATACGCCGGCAGCAGATGATGATCATATCAAACACCCACATGCCGCAAGCGGTCTGCTAAACGTAACGGCCACCCGGGTATTGAGCGATCTGAAGATCGACGAGCAAGCCCGCTCACACTCCAGTGAATCCAACCAGTAACACTACCGTACAGTCCGGTCTGATCGTCTGATATGTCGCACATCTTGCCTAGGGGTGGTAAACGTCATACCCCAATAGCTCGATAAGTCGTGTCGATATGAGGTCTATAACAATTCGAGAAACTACTGGTAACACTTACCAGTAAATCTCAGCAACCCTGGCCAGGGATTTCCTGTTATAGCCAATCGAACACAGCGCAACATCAACTCCCTATACCGGGAGAGACGAATCCCCTCCTATCGCTCATTGCCTCCATGTGACTCGGGACTGTACCCAAAAACCACCGTTTTGCACGCCCTCTTGGACGTGGTAAGATGGAAATCAAAGCACAGTGGGAACCACACAAGACTCTATGACGATCTCGGGTCAACAGACTACTCTGTACCAGTGTCACCAGAGAACTGCCATCTGACGTGAGGTATAATACCATCTGGGAGTTCTCGGCGAGTCCGTCCAGTGTACCCAGTCTCTACTGAGCACCCGTATATCTCCTCTGATGTCAAACACCAATGGATATGGGATCATCCATCGCCCATCTGTATGGGTCGAGAAGGTACACGCTAGTCTACTCTGGTATATCGATGCCCCGTCTCGATACACTCACGACTAGGGACTTTGAAGGATGTACTTATGGACTACCATGTCCCCACTAGTATGATCCGCATCATAGTCCAGGTAGTCAAGCACACATCCTAAGGGCTTTACCAACATGTAACAGAGAGACAATCAGTGTACACGTTAAGTTAAAGGGTAACCAGATAGCATACTATCATGTCGAGCAAGAAAGTCCTCCCTATATATGTCCCAGCATCCACTACAATATACATCCTATGTACAGTAATGGCCTCTAGGGCATACATATAACTAACAATCTCCCACTTGCACTAGGGCCATCTGTAGCAGTGGTTGTAGTATCTCATACTCAACCATCCCATAAAAGTCTCTCTCTGGGAACAGGCCTTTGTGAGTAGATCCGCTGTGTTGTCCTCTGAATCTACTCTCCAAACCGCGATCACCCTGGAGATTGTCCATCTCCATGATCAGGTGACACTGCCTTAGAATATGTCTGGATCACTGATGGGACCGGCGTTCCTTGGCATAAGCCACAACTCCATTGTCACACAATGGGAGGAACATAGTTCATCTCATGAACCAATATACACCCAAACAGCCTCTTTGGTAGCATCTTTAGTAGCGATGTATCCTGCTTTTATCTTCTAGTATGCCACGGTATCTAGCTTGGAACTCTTCCAACATACCGTCCCTCCACTGAGGGTAATGACAATGCCTGTGACTGACATTCAGTCGTCTTTATCACCCTGTAACCCTTCCAGTGATTCTCCCCAGGATCGGTTGATACGGTCTCACTATAACTAGTGAGAGTCCTAACATCGAATTAGATCTATCTCATAGATCCAAAAACCCAGGATTTAGGAGGTATCACTTTGATCCTATATGAAGAATCATTGTGATAAGCGGAGATTGATTGAGCGTAGCATAGGAAACTCCTTCCCTATCAAGAGTATGTCATCCACGTACTCTACGAGGATCGTCACCATACTCCCTACTACCTTTTTGTTTATACAAGGTTCATCTACCATTTTGATGATGTCAACTTCTTTGACCGCTTCATCAAAACAGATGTTCCAACTCCGCGATGCCTGCTTTATCCTATAAAACATCTTGTACACGTTTCCGCTGCTCCCACTGTCTACGAAGCCCTTTGGCTGTGTACTTATAGACGCACTCTTCTAAAACATCATTTAGAAAAGCAGTCATGACACCCAACCACCAGATATCGTAGTCATGGTATGTAGCCGTGACAAGTAGGATCTGGATGGACTTAAGCATAGCTCCTTAGAAAAGGTTTCATCATTATCCACGCCTGGTTGATGACGAAAACCTTTAACAAGTCTAGCTTTGAAAGTCTCAACTTTTCCATCTACACCAAGTAATCTTCTCAAGATATACTTGCTCCTGATGGGGATTTAACCCTTCAGATATAGCAACCAAAGTCCATACTTTGTTGGTGTATAAGGATTCCATCTCAGATCGATAAACATCCAGCCATTCTTACATAGTCTTACTCTCGATGGCCAGCTCGAAGCTAGTTGGGTCATCAGCTCATGATGCAATCCTCGCTCCCACTGTCATTGAGAAACCGAAGTATCTCTCAGGTGGGTGAGGAACCCTACTAGATCGGCGGAGAGGCTGAGGTTCGTTGGTAACTATTGAATCCTTTGGTTTTATCAAATCATCTACTGTAGTTTGTATTGCTGGAACTTTTCCAGTTCTACATAACAGACTTTGCCTCGAGCTTGTCCGGATTTTGCTCTTCAGGCATAGGCTGGACAACCCCAAATCTCAACTAACTTGAGAGATAGACTCTTCCCTTATCATATCACATATGAAGCGGTAGGCAACTGATTTGATTGGAACCCTATTCAATAGGTATGCAACTTCTCAAGTGCATAACCCCTTAAGGAAAAAAGGTAACTCAGTAGTACTCATCATAGAGCACACCATATCATATAGGGTGTGATTGCTCCACCCCGATATACCATCGTGCTATGGTGTATTCTGAGGAGTAATGCTGAGAGAGAATTTCATTCTCCTTTAGAATAGTCCAGGAATTCTATGCACAAGTATTCTCCTTCTTGATCTCATCAAAGGACATAATACTTATACCCGTGTTTTGGTTCTCTACTTCTAGCTTATATTCTGTGAATATCTCAAAAGGTTCGGACTTGTGTTTCAATAGGAACATAGGTCTGAATCTCGAAAGATCATCAGAGAATGTAATGAAGTATAAAGAACCATTCCTGGCATGTGTAGACAGGGGACCTTACATACATCAACATGTATCATCCCAAGAGTCAACCAACTCTTTCTCTGTTTCCAGTAAACAGAGCTATGGTCATCGTATCTTTGTGACATGACTAGCAAGTTTCACAAGATGTAAATTCAAACTGATTTAAATATGCATCTAAATGTAACTTCAGCTAGTCGGGTCGCATAGATATGACCTAGTCTACAATGCCTCAAGAAGGAATCATTCAATTCTGAACTCTTCCTCTTGTGTGTGTTCCGTATACTAAGAACTGTAGTTTGATTTAGAACATCAATACTTTTAGATAACGTGCCTGAACCGATCAACTTTTGATATAGGAAATGTTCAAAACATTATCCAACAATACAAAATTTTATCATTTCTTTACTAATAAAGAGACAGATATGATTTTGTATATCAGGTTCGGTATCTAATAACATTCGTTCAGAATCAATGTATTGGTAATACAGGGTGATAGTGACCAACAGACTTGGCTGCAACACTTGCCCCGTTTTCTGCCTCATGAAACTTATCACCCGTTCTCAGTTTTTCGACCCTTTTGTAGCCCTATGTAACAGATTACATATCTGGGATCCGGATCTGGTATCACATACCCAGGACGTAAAGGATACTGAGAAACAGTTCTTTGTAATGAACAAACCCGAAGATGATGCATCAGCATGCACTCTCTTCGTTTGGGCGGCACGGGAATTCTGGTAATCCCCTATTTCCCTGCTCTGTCTTATAACAATTATAAGTAGGAGCGGGACCAACGTTCCCCAGCTCAGTATAACAAGCGGGTTCGGTCAATATTCCGTATTATTATCTTGATTAAGGCGTGATATGGTCGCTACCTGGAGAGAGAGAGAAGAAAACACTCAGCGTGCGCTCTTGCAAGAATAGATTGGTTATTATTTTATCTAATCAGGATGGCTCCCACTGCTTTTTATCAAATCTTCCTTCAAACTCTAAAAGGAAAGACTAGCCGGGATTAATTACACACTACAAGTTCGCCAATCTTTCAGCCAGGCCAGTGTCGGTACGTTGAGGGAGGTCCCCCGTGCTTTCGTACGAACCTAATTAATGTAAACCTCGTTTTCCCAGAGGCGTAACCCCGTTGACACCTTTCTAGACACCTACTTGATCGGCTAATTGTAATGTATAAAACTCTCCCAGGAGTAACTCTTACTCGCAGCGGGTATCGGGATCCAACTATCTCATAGAAGGTATGCAATCTCATTGCAAATTTCAACATTTGAAATTCCCGATAATATTTTTCCCCTAGCACCCTATGACCTTGACGGAGGTCAACAAACCATAGGCTACTAGTCAAGTTCAACCCGTCATTTCTTGATCGAATTAAACCCACCCTCACGACCCTTGACGGAGGTCAACAAGGCCGCACGACTACCCTAATCCAATCTGCATCATATGCATAAGCAGATAAATACTAGTTAGCTACCGCACACTACGCCTTGACGGAGGTCAACAAACGTAGCACGAATACTAAATAGGACTTATCTGAAATGACGGAGGGCTACGACAGGTTTTTCTGAAAACCTATTGCGTAATGAACTTGATATCGTTGTAGAATCAAATGATTTTGAAATGGAGTGTTTTTGAGGCTTTTCTAGTTTTGCTAAAGGAGTCACTCCCGGTGAAGGGATCGTCGGTCCTTTCCTCGTCGAATGAGGTGCGGGATATATCATATATATCACTGTGCAAAGCAAAAACACTTAAAAGCAATCAAAAGACAAACCGAGTGTATAGCATCTGCCAGTTATTGCTAAAGGAGTCACTCCCGGTGAAGGGATCTCGGTCCTTTCCTCATCGAATAAGGTGCAGGATATATCACATATACCGCTGTGCAAAGCAAGAACTGTAGCTACCTGTTTTATTTTGAAATTCGATTCTACAACATCTTAGGTTTCTTTTATTTCATTAATCTCATTAATGAAGTCCCATCATTTAAGGTACCTAAACATCACAGATAAATACAACGTACACTTATGCCATCCGCATTCGCCTCGATGTCCCCTCGTGCACCGTTAGGTTAGGTAACTAACGGCAGAGCGGGGCAGGGCTAGCGCGGGTGTAAAACATAAGTAACGCCTATATAATATATCATATATACTATATACTGTATCTATCACAGAACATCACATGATCACATCACAGATATCGCAGCAGAAGAAACATATGAAATATTGGATATACTAGGACGTCCGTGTTTTCAATACGAGCCAGTATAAAACACGGATTCCACGGTCGTGATGAATAGCCAAACCCACACCCCTAGACCCCTATGAGAGCGGCAAGCAACCCTACCAATTCTGGAGTTAGGAGACTCGGACCCGACTCCTCGAGTTGGTCTCCCACTGGACTCCAGAACCCGGTTACTTGTGTCCTCCTCCTTGGGTCTATCCCAGTGCGGAAAAGTAAATAATATACAAACGGTGACAACTTCCGCAACCTGGAAGTGCCCCAATAAAAGAATATTACATACAAGTTTTTACATGAATGAAAATGAAAAACACTCATCTCACATAAAAACCCCCGGCTATTCAAACACGACGATCCAATATAACATATCCAGCAACACATAACATCACATGTCATCAACGTAAGTAAATATGCGCATCCCAATTTTCGTTGACATATAGCAACGAAACCGGCGATATCACATATTACACTTACGGTCACAGAAAAGAAAGTGTAAAACTACAACAGTTGGAATCCGCAACCTCTTTAGACATCGCATGCCTAATCAAATGAATTACTTAGACATCGCATGCTTAACAATTATAAACCCCGCATTTTAGTCTCCAAATCGAAAACACTTTTCAATATCGAGTCGGGCAATTCAACAAGATTCCCGACATCCTGATCGAATGCTCGTCGCAAACTTCAGTAGACGGCCGCACCCCCGATACCGTCGATGAAGTGCACCAAGACGGAACACCGCTACCGCGAGCACCCGAACGGATGCTTTTGGCGACGGGGTTCTCCTACAGTCACTTGGTCGGGGCTATGGAGTGAGGCTGTCTATTAAGCTTACCCGGCGAGTATCCGCGTACGCTACGTGATTGCGACGGACTTTTGATCACATCAAAATTCCGTGGCAACCGATCAAGTGAGACTAAATTGCTAGATTTACAACATTCATTCAGTTATCTCATTACTTATTATGAATTCCAATTATTGTATCCCATTCCGGATAAATAGAAAATGTTAAACTTTTCGATCGAACAGTCAAACACCCAAGTTTTCCCGATACAGATCAACACATGAAACAAGTCTAACAACATTCAGTTCGTGCCTCAGTACCAACGGTCCAGCCGTAGAAGGGTCAAGCCAACGCCTCACATGTGGCACGCCGTACTGCCCCAAACCCGAAGGTTCATAGGGCAGTTCAAGACGGTCACATAATCGAGTTAAGGTTTGTTGTCTTCTAGAGGGTCCATCGCGTTACTTGCACTACTTAGAACATCGTTAAACTACGGAAAAATCCAACACTTGGAAATTTCCCGACAGGGGAAAAATTGGGTATTTATATCCGGTCGAACTTTTTAACATATTCTAAAATTTATCCGGAAAGCCACACATACAAAATTTGATACTCCGATCGAAACACCGAATCCCCAAATCAATCCCAGAAAATTCAACTCTAGAAAAAATATTAAAAATTCCCAGAAAAATCACCACTGGAAACTAAGAATTACTGTGCAAAATAATTTAAATACCGTGGCCGTACGGCCGCGGATCCGCCGCATGAGCCTTGCTCATGCCGCGGAAATGCGGTGGGAAAGTGGAATTAGGTCCACGAAATTTACAGTAATTCTTAGAAATCCCTGCTTGATTTTCTGCATATTTTTAATGTTGAAAAATCCCAGATTTTAGAAAAAGGACAGAGAGCATGTTTAGGTTTGGGTTTTCGGGTCGTTTGGACTTCAAATTCCTTCTAGACTTCGCCTAAGGCTCGAGCTAGGCTCTGATACCACTGTAGGGTTCCTAGGCACTCTCAAGAGGTCTCACAAGGCATCAACCATGCCAATTTGAAATTTTAACGGTGCCGAGAAACCCGACTACGGATCGTTGGCTAGAAAACTAGGCGAAAAGTAAACTAGTTAACACTTAACTATAAGAATACGGAAATACAACTTTTGTAGATCCGGTGCTCCACCTCCACGGCTCCGCAATGAAGTCATCTCCGCTGTCCAAATCAAAATCCGGGCTCTAGCGTCGGCTTCATCGGAGAAAGAGCGGGCAAGGTCGTCGGCTTCGTGCCGAAGATGATCTATGTCGAGGCATCGCTAGATCAAGCTCCAACTTCACCAAGTGATGAAACTTGTGAAGAAAACACACTCTATTACTTGGCAAGAGGTAGAGGATGAAGAAATAGGAAGTGGGTTAACTTTAGAATTGGATTTCTCACTCAAATACTCAAGTTGCCATTGTTGAAGTAAGGTTTCTTCATGAAGAAGAAGAAGAGGAAGAAGATGATAAGTGTTCAATTATCCCTTTTTAAAAAGAATATAATATGAATACTTATCATAAGCCAACCATAGTTTGTTGTAGAGAATAAACCATAGTTAGAATCAAGGGTTAGGGTTAAGCATCAAGACAAAATGGTCACAAGGTCAAAGCTTCATGAAGCTTCAATGTACAAACAAAGAAAGCCACCATTTTCTCTTTATGCATAATATTTTCCAATGAGAATAAATGAATAAATAAATAAGAAAACCATAACCCTAACCTATATACAACCATGGTTTAATCTTCACACAAACCCTAGTGAGTATGTATCATCCAACATGATACAAGCAAGTGCACAAAAAGTATATCACATATACAATGTGCACATCCGAGCGAGAAAATCCATTTAAAATGAACCAATACTAGTTAATGCAAAGTAATATATCAAATATATAATTCTACATTAAATCATTAAATCAACACTTGATTTAACGATCCGGTCATATCGCATATAACCGACTAATATCCAATGTATCGATTTATCGAATCAATCCTTGATTCGATAACTAGGTTATATCGCATACAACCATTCGACACATTCATCGCGAGAATAGAATACGGTATCACATACACGCATTATTCTCGGTCCTGCACATATCTCATATGCGCTCCTATTTCGTTTCGCTTGAACCAGGAAACCTCTGTATAGGACTCTAAAGACTCGTCAATACGCCGGCAGCAGATGATGATCATATCAAACACCCACAAGCCGCAAGCGGTCTGCTAAACGTAACGGCCACCCGGGTATTGAGCGATCTGAAGATCGACGAGCAAGCCCGCTCATACTCCAGTGAATCCAACCAGTAACACTACCGTACAGTCCGGTCTGATCGTCTGATATGTCGCATATCTTGCCTAGGGGTGGTAAACGTCAGACCCCAATAGCTCGATAAGTCGTGTCGATATGAGGTCTATAACAATTCGAGAAACTACTGGTAACACTTACCAGTAAATCTCAGCAACCCTGGCCAGGGATTTCCTGTTATAGCCAATCGAACACAGCGCAACATCAACTCCCTATACCGGGAGAGACGAATCCCCTCCTATCGCTCATTGCCTCCATGTGACTCGGGACTGTACCCAAAAACCACCGTTTTGCACGCCCTCTTGGACGTGGTAAGATGGAAATCAAAGCACAGTGCGAACCACACAAGACTCTATGACGATCTCGGGTCAACAGACTACTCTGTACCAGTGTCACCAGAGAACTGCCATCTGACGTGAGGTATAATACCATCTGGGAGTTCTCGGCGAGTCCGTCCAGTGTACCCAGTCTCTACTGAGCACCCGTATATCTCCTCTGATGTCAAACACCAATGGATATGGGATCATCCATCGCCCATCTGTATGGGTCGAGAAGGTACACGCTAGTCTACTCTGGTATATCGATGCCCCGTCTCGATACACTCATGACTAGGGACTTTGAAGGATGTACTTATGGACTACCATGTCCCCACTAGTATGATCCGCATCATAGTCCAGGTAGTCAAGCTCACATCCTAAGGGCTTTACCAACATGTAACAGGGAGACAATCAGTGTACACGTTAAGGTAAAGGGTAACCAGATAGCATACTATCATGTCGAGCAAGAAAGTCCTCCCTATATATGTCCCAGCATCCACTACAATATACATCCTATGTACAGTAATGGCCTCTAGGGCATACATTTAACTAACAGCGAACACATACTCGTCAGGAGGCAGCAGCTTTTCATAATGCGCTCCCCTGATTGGTAGTCCAAAAATCTCGCGAAACTCTTCCAGTGAAATAGAAACATCGTGATCCCCTAGCAAGAAGGTGTCGATGGGAAGATTCCATTGGTTCAGAAAAGCTTTAACCCACCAGACGTGAGGGGCCTGGTAATGAAAAAGAGACGCGCATACCGCTTGATATAGCCCAACCTTCTGCAACCGTGCACGGTGGGAGGAAAGAACATATCGAGCCCAAGGAAGATAGCCTGCTGGGTGGCGAGGGGTAAGCCCTACCTTATAAACCTGTCCCGAGGGTTGGGCTTCACCTTGACAGATGCGGTGCCCCAAGATATCTATAGCCGGCAACGGCTGGTTGGGTATCCCAATTGTTGACGGCTTAAATCGTTCGGTAGGAGTCCAATTAGCCGGTTCCATCGCATAAGCGGTCTGCGGGCGCTCCACCAGTGATATTGGACGGAGGGGCTTTGTTGACACCTCAAAAGTAAAGCTGCAGCGGCCCCGGATGATGTGACCATACCAAACTCCCTATAAGAGCAGACTAGTACAGTCCCTGTCTTTAACGTTTTAGAAATCGTTATGTGAATTTTTTTCTGTTTTAGGGTAAAATTGTCGGTATTTTCCGTTTTAACCCGACTGTGATCAAACGCCCGTATAAACTTGCCGGCACCTAGTTTAGCTAAAATAAAGCTAGTGCGCGAGCTTTGGGGGTATGTGGGAAGTTTTGGTTCAAATAGAATTTATCCCTATTTAAATTTTTTTTGTGGTATTTACATTTTGGGTTTGGATAATTACTCCAAAATTTGTATCATTTCAAATTAATCAAGTTTGAGTAAACAAAACCCTTCACATAATATCTAGATCTTTTGTGCTAATAGAATTAAGTTTTTAAAGAAAAGAAAAAAATGAAGGAGGTGGCATACATGCATGTATGTGCATTTATGTGCATTTATTGCAATCTTAGCTAGAACATTTCACACAATTCCTCATACTTCCTCACTTGGCCGAGTTCTTCTTCCTTCTTTTTCCCTTTTGTGTTTCTTCTATCATTTTCAACAATTCCAAGCCAAATAAATCTTCAAAATTCCCAAAATAATCTCACAAAACACTTCAAGTCTTGCTTTAGCTTCTTTGATCACTTGGAGCTAGGAAAGCTTGGATCTTGGGAGCAAATATTGATAGGTATAATCCCTAAACTGTTAAATAGGAGTTTTTATAATGTGTAGCTCGTTGGTTATGGTGTAGAACACTTTAAGTATCGATTAGTGCAATATCGTATTTTTTAGTGTCTTTTTAGAGCCTCTGTGATCTACTGTGATTAGGGATTTTTACTGAGTGACCAAACAAGATATTAGTGTTGTACTAGTGAACCTAAGATTCCACCTTAGACACGAGACCCACCTCACCGGGTTTGGTCGGCGACTCTTTGGCGAATTCCGGCAATACTGGTTTTGGAGGGGAGATGGTTGTGGTTTTTTTGTGGGTAGCTATCTGATGTGGTTTAGGGGTATTTGGTACTGTTTACTTTTTTAGTATTTACAGTATGCAAAATCTGGGATCATTTTCCTATAATCTAGTGTTTTGTGTCCGTGTATTACGTTATCCGACACGGTCCGTGTACTTTGTGTTGGTTTTGCTCTTGGGTTGGTTTCGTCGTGTCGCTACGTACGTAAGCCAAAATACGAACACTTGGGAGTAGGTTTGGAGTTGGTGTGTCGGTAAAACGTAGTTTGTACGTGTTTTTGGTCGTTTACTAATATATACTTGTGTTATCATTGTATTGTTTTAGGTTCGCAGGAGGGGACTTCGAACGCTGCGAAGAAGGGGAAACAAGTGGTTGGCTTCACTTAGCCATGATGGTTGGTGAATAGATTTAACATCTACAGAGGAATCGCCCGTATGGCGTTATGCGTCTGGGCTAAAGATGTTATGTTTTGTCGCATATTCTATTGCATATATAGAGTTGCGCATACACATTACTATTTAGTTATTGTTGTGCTTGGACTAGTACCCTTAGGACACCGCACTATTATTGACGGTTTATGTTGCACGAGCACTGATTGTTTACCACATACACCGTTAATAATTGCCATGACACACACAACACCCTTATAGATATGATATTGTTTGGTTAGGGACATTGAGACATTGATTCATATTTCTTTGTGCATATGACATATAGCATACCTGTATACCGACATGCTTATACATATGCCCTGACATGCTTACATGCTAGTTACCCATATACCTATAGGGTAGTGTACCATTAGTGATAGGTATATACACATATTTCTTGTTATAGCTATATGTACATCTGGCATACATACATACATATACCTGGAAGGTATTATGGATAAGCATAGAGACATACCTTGCTACAGATACTTTTACATCATACATACTTACATATGGACACACATATCTTGCAATACTGACATGGTTACGCATACCTTGTTATAGCTACATGTTCACCTGTATATGATGTTGCATCTGATTTCGGAGAAATCAGGAACCGCATGATATATATTTAATAACTTGTTGCAGTTAAATAGCGGTTTTCCTTTATATGCTCATATTACTGTTTCATGCTGCATATGTTACATTCTTGAATTTCATATGATATTCTCTGATATTATTACTCCTAAGTATATATAACGGTGGAGTGGGACGCTGTTATATATATATATATATATATATATATATATATATATATATATATATATTAGTGGAGTGGGACGCTAATATATATGTATTGATTCATGCAGTTATACTTATTCATTACTTAATATTTTCTAGATTTGGGGATCGTAGCAGTTTCATGAAATTATATATTATTTGAAAAACTTGGTTTCACTTGATATGATATTTCAGCACCCACCATGAGTTTTATTAGTTCAGATATATATACCGCACGCGAGGAAAGGAGGGGTCCATGTGCGGGTACATGGTAAGGGCCGGAGGTACCCCGGGGCAAGAATCTCAGTGAGGAGATGAGTTAGTGGGGGAACCATACCATCCGGTGACATTACCTATGACTCGGCGGTTGTCATGGGGATACCGACTGGAGTCATGTACGTATGGATACGTCGAAAGGCAAGGGTTAGAGCTAGGCACTCGAGTTTTCGGTATAGCGTATGATACATACCTATCAGGGGGCAGTCGTGGTGACAGCACCTGATAGATCAGTATTTCGGTGTCGATGCTAGACACTTGTTTCATGATATTTTGGGTGTCGATGTTAGACACTCACCTTATATGAAACTTACTTGATACTGATATTGTACACATAGGACATGTGGGATATACCGATATTGTACATACAAGATTTGTGAGATCTACTTGATGTTGTACATTCGGGATATATGAGATATACTTAATATTGGACATTCAGGATATATGAGATTTACTTGATGTTGTACATTAAGGATATATGAGACTTACATTATATGAGAACCAATTTGGGGGCAGATTTGTGGAAATTAGGAATTTGATTGTCTTGTTGGATTTTGGTCCTACCACGAGGTTAGGATTTCCGTGGAAATGACATGTTTTATTGCATACTCCACATTTATTATTTATGCACTGCTTCATGTATTAGTTGTACCTGATAGAGTACTTTCCATGACTGTTGCATTTACATACTATTATAGGCATTGTTTCATGTATTATTTGTACCTGATAGAGTACCCTACATGATTATTGTATACTGATTGTCATATTATTGCTTCATGTATTAGTAGTACCTGCTAGCGTACCTTTCATGACTGATGCATTACATATGACCATTCATTGCTATTTGATGCTTATGTTAGATTCGCGTTGTACGTGCATACTCGCGATTACCTGCATATGTTATTTTACTATTCACGAGTTGGCAACTCACCCCCGTTGTGCCACAGTGTTTTGCAGGTGTTCCTCAGGATAGTCAGAGGCAGGGCTATTTTCATCCATCGTATCATCTTTTGCTATGGATACCGCTTCGCCTGACAGTGAGCAGTTTTGCCTAGGTAGGTTTTGTGGTTATCCGATATTGCTTGTTGTATATTCGTTGTATCCTGTACTCTCCATCTACCATTATCTTGTATAACTTTGAGACTTGATGTGAGAACGATATTGTATATTATTTTGTGACTTGGAGGTTTTTATGCAGTTTCATTCATATCGTCTCTTTCTTCGCTACGACGTCGTATATCTGTTGTGGTGGTTGTTTTTCACCGTTGGGCGTGGATTTTGCTCTCGTTTGGGATGCTTTTACTTATATTATGTTGTACCCATTTTTGGGGGCTTGTTTTATAAAGGAGGTGCTGCCAAAATTTTAAAGGAATAAAAGTTGGACTTTAAAGAATTTGGTTTGAGATTTCAAAAGTTTTAGCAATGTTCTTATTTCTTACTACTTTTGATGGTTTAGATTGCTGGGTTTTTGGCTTACTTAAATTGCGTTACGCCTGTAGACGTTGCATAGTTTAATGGCCATCACGTGCCATTTTCGGGTCATGACAAAGTTGGTATCAGAGCGCTAGGTTTTACCTTTCGGAGTGTAGAATGACCTTGGTATGATGGAGTAGGTAGCTTAAGCAGAGTAATGTAGTGTGTGTATGTCCGCGGCATACTCACGACGCGGTACTCTGCCTAAAGTGACCTAAGTACAATTGCTTGAAATTCCTTTCTTGATGATACATATCCTTGTGGTTTGATTTCCGTGTTCTTATCGAATCCTATTTCCATTTTAGCCTTTGCCGCCGATGACTATGAGGACTCAGAGTGATGCAGCGAGAGCCGAGGTCGGAGTTGACTCGTGTGGGATGAGGACTGACCAGGATGGCACGCTCGTTGCACCGGAGCAGATGGATCCGCTTTCGATAGATCATATTGATAGGCTTGTGGCAGAGATGCAGGATTTGCGCCAGACGATGAGTTCTTTGGTTGAGGCCATTCGAGCGCAGCGACAGGAGGTTGTCACTCCTGTTACTCAGTTGTTCCTTGCAGTCAGCACTCAGCCTTGTGTTACTTATACAGCACCAGTGGACGCAGCCTGTTTGGCGAGGAGCGTCTTTCCGAGACTTTAGGAGTTCCAGAACAGAGGAGGGCTCGTACAGGTGCACCAGCCTAGAGACAGAGGCTTAGGCGTTGAGCCAGATTCCGTGACCGTTGCGGGAGTAGTAGAGGCTTAGGACGAGGGCGGTCGTTCAGCTCTCATCTCCAAGAGGGTCAGCAGCCATCGTATGGATGTTTTCGATGCGGGAGTCTTCATCACCACATCAGGAATTGTTCCTTAGTACCGCGTCAGACCCATGTTCAGAGAGGTCGTGGTCGTGGAGGGCTGGTTCCGAGAGAACGGTCTGGCAGAGGAAGAGTTCTGACAATTCCGGGTAGGATGCAGACACGAGAGTTTGCTTCTACTCATCGGGATACACGGGCGTCCAATGCAGAGTTTTCAGGTATTCTTAATTTGTATGTTCTTTGATTCTTATGTTGGTTTTGTTCGGGATCTATGCACTTATTGTTTTACACACTTTATGCCTTGGTTGGGCTGAGATTTGTGTATGCTAGATCAGCCGTTGTTGTGTTAACTTCTGTCAGCGATTCTTTTGTTGCGCGACACGTGTTTCAGTCGTGTGCCAATTGGGTAGGAGATAGAGATTCGTCCGTCGTTGTGATCCTTCTAGAGATGTTGGATTTGACGTTCTCCTGGGCACAGACTGGTTTGCTACGTGCTAGGCGTCTGTGGACTGCCGTGAGGAAATGGTCAGGTTTTGTTTTCCTGGCAAGTCAGTTCTTATTGTGCAGAGGGACAGTGGTGCCGCCTCTCGCAGCTTGAATTCAGTCTTTTTCGCTTGTCGGCTTTTTGAGGAGAGGATGTCGAAAATTCTTGGCTTTCATTCATGATACCGGAGCCACAGTGGGTTTGTTGGACCGGGTTCCTTCATGCGAGAGTTTTCCGACGTTGTTCCAGATGAGCCGGCGAAGCTTGGGGAGCTTAAGGATCAGCTACAGAGTTGTTTGTTGGGGGTGGCTTGTGTGTCTGAGTGTTTCGCATTGGGGAGCTCCTATTTCTGTTCGTCAAGGTGACGGACGACAATTGAGGTTGTGTATTGATTGATCGTCAATTGAACCGGCTTACGGTGCGGATAGGTATCCTTTACCTCGCATTGACGATTTCTTCGATCAGCTCAAGAGTGCGAGACTTTTTCTATGTTTGTTTGGGATCAGGTCATCATTGTTGCGGGTTCGGAGTGATGACATTCTGAAGTCTGCCTTGTGCGTGCTACAGGCTTTGTGTGTTTTGGTGGTGTCATTGGACTCACCAATGCCCTAGCAGCATCGTAGATATGATGAACCAGATTTCTTCAGGCCATTCCTCGACCAGTTATTGTTGTGTCATTGATGACATTCTGGTCTATTCTAATGTGCCTTGAGGAACAGGAGCAACACTTGAGGATTTGTTTTGCAGACATTGGGAGAGCCCCAGCTGTTTGCTAGATTCTTGGAGTGTTCCTTCAGGCTTGCTTGTGTTGACTCCTAGGTCTTGTAGTTACGGGAGACGGTTTTCGTATGGTTCCGAGGAAGATCGAGGCCATACAGCTTTGGCCCAGACTTGTGTACGGGACGGGGGTCCGCAGATCTTTGGGCTTAGCAGGTTTTTACCGCCGTTTCGTGCAGGATTGTTAGTGTATCGCTGCACAGTTGACTGAACTGACCGGAAAGGAGGTTCTTTTTCTGTGGACTGAGGCATGTGTGCGGAGTTTTCAGCAGTTGGAGATTCGGTTGACAACTGCACCAGTTCTTTCTTGCTTGCTGGTTCAGGCGACTTTGTTGTTTTACTGTGATGCTTCGCGAGTGGGGATCGATTTTGCGTTGATGTGGCATTATAGAGTTATCGCTTTTACTTCCCTACAGTTGGAGGAAGTACGAGCAGGATATCCCACTCATGATCTGGAGATGGCCGCGGTGGTCGTACGTTGAAGATCCGAGGACACTACTTGTTCGGAGAGTCGCGTCGGATTTTTATGGACCACCAGAGCTTAATGTATATTTTCCTGCAGCGGGTTTTGATTGTTGAGGCAGCGCCGTTGGATGGAGCTTGTGGAGGATTGTGTTTGTGAGATCCTTTATTACCCGTGGCAAGGCGATTGTGGTAGCTGATGCTTGAGTCGTAGGCCCGGGGTTAGCTTGTCCCAGTTGTGCGCAGATCAGAGACAGTCTTTTGCAGATTTACAGTTTTGTGCGATCTTTGAGTACAGCTAGGTTCGCCTCTGCTGAGGAGACAGCTTGCTCATGTCCGCGCCCGACCACTTTTCCTTAATCGTTTTCGTGAGGCCCACCGATGCTCGTTGTCTGTGGTACTTGAGCATATTCGGCAGGGTAGAGATTCGGAGTCCTTGATTTGTGACCAGGGTGTGCTACGTTTAGGGACGCGTTTGTGTACCTGTTATTGATGGGTAGAGACGCGAAATCCTAGAGCAGGCACATCATTCAGCTTTCTGTGTTCATTTAAGTTCCACCAATTTGTGACGTGACTTGTGAGTTAGTTACCGGTGGGCAGGATGAAGCGTGAAGTTTCGGATTTCGTTCAAGGTGTCTGTCTTGTTGTGAGCTAAGGTTGAGTATTTGAGACCGGCTGGAGAGTTGCAATCTTTAACCGTTCCGGAGTGGGAATGGGAGCAGATCTCCATAATTTTCGTTGTGGTGTCTACCTAGGTCTAGACAGGGTGTGACTCCATTCGGGTGTTTGTTGTCCGGTTATTCTTAGGTTGCTCAGTTGTTCTTTGTTAAGTTTATGCGTTGTACGGAGTTCCTTCATGTGCTGTATCCAATAGGGGCACACCGTTCGCTTGCCGTTTTGGCAGGAGCTTCAGGAAGTCTTGGGTACTGGTTGAGCTTTAGCTCGGCTTTTACATCCGCAGGACGAGGGTTTATGAGAGCGGGCTATACAGACTTTGGAGGATATGCTTGTGCGTGCGTGCTAATTGTTGTTGGCAGTTGGGATCGTCACTTGCCATTGTTAGAGTTCTCCTTCGATGGCTGTTATCAGGAGACACTCCAATTGGCAACCTTTAGGTTTTGTTGTTAGGTTGTGTCGATCGCCATTCTGTTTTTCTGACTCTGCGTGAGTAGGATTTTTGGACCCCACCTAGTCTAGAGACTTCGGAGATGATCCAGCT
Organism: Agapanthus africanus; assembly: GCA_030015575.1. NCBI lineage: Eukaryota > Viridiplantae > Streptophyta > Magnoliopsida > Asparagales > Amaryllidaceae > Agapanthus > Agapanthus africanus. Next base: position 259,016,074 of record JASDDO010000024.1, read on the forward strand.
GGTTCAGGTCAGGATGAGGACAGCCCAGTGCAGACAGAGGTCTTATGTCGATCGTGGTGGTCACAGACTTGAGTTCGCAGTGGGAGATCATGTATTCCTAAGGATTTTCCAATAAATGACGTGTTGAGTTTTGGGAAGCTTATCCCAGGATTGTAGGTCCTTTTGAGATCCTCAAGCGAGTTAGTTCCGTTGCCTTTAGTTTGGCACTTCCGCCCAGATTATTGAGTTTTTCACCCCGTATTCCTTGTGTCGATACATTGCAAATACCTTCATGACCTTTCTCACATGATTCAGCATCAGACCATTTAGCTTGGACACGATCTTTTCGTTCACCGGCAGCCATTTGTGTTAGTGGCTCGGCAGGTGGAGAAACTTCGGTCAAGGGTCTTGCCATCTGTGGAGGGTTTTCTTGGACGTAGCCGTATAGTGAGGAGATCACTTGGGAGGCCGAGAACGAGATGCGGAAGAAATTCCCTCATCTTTTTGAAGGTACGCTTAGTATGAAATTTTAATTCGGGGACCGAATTTCTATAAGGGGGGAGATTGTAACGTTTTAGAAATCGTTATGTGAATTTTTTTCCGTTTTAGGGTAAAGTTGTCGGTATTTTCCGTTTTAACCCGACTGTGATGAAACGCCCGTATAAACTTGCCGGCACCTAGTTTAGCTAAAATAAAGCTTGTGCGCGAGCTTTGGGGGTATATGGGAAGTTTTGGTTCAAATAGAATTTTTCCCTATTTAAATTTTTTTTGTGGTATTTACATTTTGGGTTTGGATAATTACTCCAAAATTTGTATCATTTCAAATTAATCAAGTTTGAGTAAAACAAAACCCTTCACATAATATCTAGATCTTTTGTGCTAATAGAATTAAGTTTTTAAAGAAAAGAAAAGAATGAAGGAGGTGGCATACATGCATGTATGCGCAATTATGTGCATTTATTGCAATTTTAGCTAGGACACTTCACACAATTCCTTATACTTCCTCACTTGGCCGAGTTCTTCTTTTTTCTTCTGCCCTTTTGTGTTTCTTTTATCATTTGCAACAATTCCAAGCCAAATAAATCTTCAAAATTCCCAAAATAATCTCACAAAACACTTCAAGTCTTGCTTTAGCTTCTTTGATCACTTGGAGCTAGGAAAGCTTGGATCTTAGGAGCAAATATTGATAGGTATAATCCCTAAACTGTTAAATAGGAGTTTTTATAATGTGTAGCTCGTTGGTTATGGTGTAGAACAATTTAAGTATTGATTAGTACAATATCGTATTTTTTAGTGTTTTTTAGAGCCTCTGTGATCTGCTGTGATTAGGGATTTTTACTGAGTGACCAAACAAGATATTAGTGTTGTACTAGTGAACCTAAGATTCCACCTGAGACACGAGACCCACCCCACCGGGTTTGGCCGGCGACTCTTTGGCGAATTCCGGCGACACTGGTTTTGGAGGGGAGATGGATGTGGTTTTTTTTATGGGTAGCTATCTGATGTGGTTTAGGGGTGTTTGGTACTGTTTACTTTTTTTTAGTATTTACAGTATGCAAAATCTGGGATCGTTTTCCTATAATCTAGTGTTTTATGTCCGTGTGTTACGTTATCCGACACGGTCCGTGCACTTTGTGCTGGTTTTGCTCTTGGGTTGGTTTCGTCATGTCGCTACGTACGTAAGCCACAATACGAACACTTGGGAGTAGCTTTGGAGTTGGTGTGTCGGTAAAACGTAGTTTGTACGTGTTTTTGGTCGTTTACTAATATATACTTGTGTTATCGTTGTGTTGTTTTAGGTTCGCAGGCGGGGACTTCGGGAGCTGCGAAGAAAGGGAAACAAGTGGTTGGCTTCACTTAGCCAGGATGGTTGGTGAGTAAATTTAACATCTACAGGGGAATCGCCCGCATGGCATTATGCGTTTGGGCTAGAGATGTTATGTTTTGTCGCATATTCTATTGCATATATAGAATTGCGCATACACATTACTATTTAGTTATTGTTGTGCTTGGTCTAGTATCCTTAGGACACTGCACTATTATTGACAGCTTATATTGCATGAGCACTGATTGTATGCCACATACACCGTCAATAATTACCATGACACGCACAACACCCTTATAGATATGATATTGTTTGGTTAGAGACATTGAGACATTGATTCATATTTCTTTGTGCATATGACATATAGCATACCTGTATACTGACATGCTTATGCATATGCCCTGACATGCTTACATGCTAGTTACCCATATACCTATAGGGTAGTGTACCATTAGTGATAGGTATATACACATATTTCTTATTATAGCTACATGTACATCTGGCATACATACATACATATACCTGGAAGGTATTATGGATAAGCATAGAGACATACCTTGCTACAGATACTTTTACATCATACATACTTACATATGGACACACATATCTTGCTATACTGACATGGTTACGCATACCTTGTTATATCTACATGTTCACCTGTATATGATGTTGCATCTGATTTCGGAGAAATCAGGAACCGCATGATATATATTTAATAACTTGTTGCAGTTAAATAGCGGTTTTCCTTTACATGCTCATATTACTATTTCATGCTGCATATGTTACATTCTTGAATTTCGTATGATGTTCTCTGATATTGTTACTCCTAAATATATATAACAGTGGAGTAGGACGCTGTTATATATATATATATATTAGTGGAGTGGGACGCTAATATATATGTATTGATTCATGCAGTTATACTTATTCATTACTTGATGTTTTCTGGATTTGGGGACCGTGGTAGTTTCATGAAATCATGCATTATTTGAAAAACCCAGTTTTCCTTGATATGATATTTCAGCACCCACCATGAGTTTTATTGGTCCGGATATATATACCCCGTAAGGAAAGAAAGGGTCCGTGTACGGGTACATGGTGGGGGCCGGAGGTACCCCGGGGCAAGAATCTCAGTGAGGAAATGAGTTAGTGGGGGAACCATACCATCCGGTGACATTACCTATGACTCGGCGTTTATCGTGGGGATACTGACGGGAGTCATGTACGTATGGATACGTTGAAAGGTGAGGGTCAGAGCTAGGCACTTAAGCTTTCGGTATAGCGTATGATACGTACCTATCAGGGGGCCAGTCGTGGTGACAGCACCTGATAGATCAGTATTTCGGTGTCGATGCTTGACACTTGTTTCATGATATTTTGGGTGTCGATGTTAGACACTCGCCTTATATGAAACTTACTTGATACTGATTTTGTACACACAGGATATGTGGGATATACCGATATTGTACATACATGATATGTGAGATCTACTTGATATTGTACATTCGAGATATATGAGATATACTTGATGTTGTACATTCGAGATATATGAGATATACTTGATGTTGGACATTCAGGATATATGAGATTTACTTGATATTGTACATTAAGGATATATGAGACTTACATTATATGAGAGCCAATTTGGGGGCTGATTTGTGGAAATTAGGAATTTGATTGTCTTGTTGGATTTTGGTCCTACCACGAGGTTAGGATTTCCGTGGGAATGACATGTTTTATTCCATACTCCCCATTTATTGTTTATGCACTGCTTCATGTATTAGTTGTACCTGATAGAGTATTTTCCATGACTGTTGCATTTACATGCTATTATAGGCATTGTTTCATGTATTATTTGTACCTGATAGAGTACCTTACATGATTATTGCATACCGATTGTCATATTATTGCTTCATGTATTAGTAGTACCTGCTAGCGTACCTTTCATGACTGATGCATTACATATGACCATTCATTGCTATTTGATGCTTATGTTAGATTCGCGATGTACGTGCATACTCACGATTACCTGCATATATTATTTTACTATTCACGAGCTGGCAACTCACCCCTGTTGTGCCATAGTGTTTTACAAGTGTTCCTCAGGATAGTCAGAGGCAGGGCTATTTTCATCCGTCGTATCATCTTTTGCTGTGGATACCGCTTCGCCTGACAGTGAGCGGTTTTGCTTAGGTAGGTTTTGTGGTTATCCAATGTTGCTTGTTGTATATTCGTTGTATCCTGTACTCTCCATCTACCATTATCTTGTATGACTTAGAGACTTGATGTGAGGACGATATTCTATATTATTTTTTGACTTGGAGGTTTTTATGCAGTTTTATTCATATCATCTCTTTCTTCGCTACGGTGTCGTATATCTGTTGTGGTGGTTGTTTTCCGCCGTTGAGCGTGGATTTTGCTCCCGTTTGGGATGCTTTTACTTATATTATGTTGTACCCATTTTTGGGGGCTTGTTTTACAAAGGAGGTGCTGCCAAAATTTTAAAGGAAGAAAAGTTGGACTTTAAAGAATTTGGTTTGAGATTTCAAAAGTTTTAGTAATGTTCTTATTTCTTACTACTTTTGATGGTTTAAATTGCTGGGTTTTCGGCTTACTTAAATTGCATTACACCTGTAGACATTGCGTAGTTTAAGGGCCATCACGTGCCATTTTCGGGTCGTGACACTGTCATGGGTCCTGATCATCGCCATAGCTTCCTCATCCGACAGTTATTGCGGAAAAGCGGCGTCTGAGCGAGTAAAGGGAAAATAGGGAAGAGAAGCCATTGGTCCTGAAATAAAGGAAAGAAAAACCATTAATGAAACCCATATATATAACAACAGAAGAAAACGACGGGATGTTTGTTTCACGGGACCACTGCCCACAAAACACGTGGTCCCCACAAAATCAATATGGCGGCTCACCAATGAGGAAGCAAAACAACCGTTGAAAGAATCGAAAAGGATTCTCTCCAAACAGTGAAGTTTAAACAACTCTTAAGCAAATTCTATTAGAAAATGCAACAGATTCAAATCTGCTTCAAGGGTGTTAAAACCCTAAAAGTATTCGAGAGAATCAGGAGATAATTTTTTTTTCTTTCTTTTTCTGAATCTTTGTTTCATAGCCAAGCTCTGTGGGTATATAGAATTAAATTTCTTTGATAAAGGGATTAAATCCTAGAAAACCCCCATAGTAAGGAGGCAAGGAAAACGGAATTAAATTCCAAGATTCTTAAAGATCGGTGGTAGGGTAAAACCCTAAAAGGAGGATTAACAATCCCCATTCATTCAAGACTTCAAAACCTACAAAAAAATCATGTATGTTTTAGGATCTTTGAGAAACCGATTTATGAAAAGAGCTATGCTCTGATGGTGGATTTAAAATCCAAGGCAGAAAACCCAGAAAAGGTCGTTCAAGAGCCTTACCCAAAGGGAAGTTTTGCAGAGTTTAACTCTGAAAGATTTTGAGGCAGAGAACTAAGCTCTGAAGAAGAGAATTAAATTCTCGAGAAAATGACCAAGGAAGAAGATGAAGGAACTTGGGTTTCCCAGAGGCGAAAATCCTTGCATTTATAAGACATGATATGAGCGGTTCATCTCCCCGTTCCCCTAGGTAGATCCAACAGCTATAAGGATGACAGCGTTGCACTCACGTACAAGCCACGTGAGAACAATGATGTGGGGGAATTTATTCCCTTATAAAAAGAAAAAGAAAGAAAAGAAGGAGAGAAAAAGCGATGAGAAGAAATTCCCCTAATGGAGCATCACGTGCCCACACGTGATGCGTCTATGAAAAAAATTATAGGCATTGCGCTTAACAATCAACAGGCTAGTCTCTAGATAAAGGACCCAAGAATTCAAGTCTGAGAGAGGAGACCCCCCCTTAAGCTTTGAGAAACAAAAGAGAAAGAGAAAAAAGAGAATTCAATTTTCCAAAAAAAAAAAAGAAGAAGATCTCTCTTTTAGAAAAAAAAAATCCCTATGTAAGAAGAAAGACATAGGGATTATTTTATCTCTTCTTCGCCACTCTAAGAGTTTAACTCTTCTAAAAAAACTTAGTTTTTCCTCTGGTTGAGGTCTGCAGAAGCAGATCTCCCCACAAGTTGAGAATTTAATTCTCATCGGGGAGATTCTGTCATGCAGATTCACAACTTAGGGAAAAGAACTAAGTTTAAAGAATTTAATCCTTACCAAAAGATATAGGAATTTAATTCCTCTGATAAAACTAGGGTTTAACCCAATAAAAGAATTTAATTCTTATAAAAATAAGGGACCTGAAATTCTCAAAAATCATATCAAGATCTCCATGCATATTAGTGTTCAACGCTATAACGACAGATCATGTGTTCCCACGTGAGCACCTCTGATGAACAAAAAAGAACGACTGAGATCGAGTCGCGTGATCTTACGTGACCCCCTAATAGTGCTTAGCACTTATAAAATAAAAAAGTAATAAATCAAAGACAGTTCCTATTTTTAGGGCGCCTCACGTGATCTCATGTGACCCCCTAATAATGCTTAGTACTTATAAAAGGAAAAGGGAATAAATCAAAGACAGTTCCCATTTTTGGGATGCCTCACATGATCCCGTATGACCCCCAATAGTGCTTAGCACTTATAAAAGAACAAGAGAATAAACCCAAAAAAACAATGCCCGGTTTTCAGGCGCGTCATGTGCCACACGTGAGCGCTCCAAATTTCAGTGTTTAACACTGCTTTAGAGCCTCACATGGGAGTACGTGAGCGCCCAGCAGATATTAGTGTTTAACACTATGAGAGGCCAACCTCAGCCTAATTAGTTGAGTCTCCCGAGGGCAAAACCCTTTTGATCACCAATCAACCGAGCCCTCCTATGCTCAGGTTTTCCCAAATCGATCTTAATTCCAAAGATGACTAATGATCTCCTAATAGATGGTATCTAAAATGATGTTCACTCCACCATGATCTCCCTTCAATCTGAAATTCGGTTCAAGGGTACATCTCTCCACACCTTTGATACATGTCGTTGTAATTCTTCAACATCTTCAGAGAGGCGGCGGGTCCCGACAACCAACAACTCTTTGGCGCACTCTCAAACCGATGGGCACATCCTAATAAGGACTGCAATGTCCTTAAACTAGATATAGACTGAAACGTTCTTAAACTAGCAACGGACCGAAACGTCCTTAAACTAAAGCAATAGAGCTCAAATGCTCTTTTGTTGGGTCTGAATTATCCCAAAATCCTGTTGAATAGATCTTAGTCTGAAATTAGACTAATGTATCCTCAACAAACATTTAAGTTGATCTTAATCTCAGACGAGATTAACGATCCTTAAATCAAACCAAACCCAAATCTAAGAATATACGGATTTGGACTAATCCACGCCCTACGGGCGGCAACATAAATTAGTCTCCGTATACAATCCATGGGCAACCAAAAATAAAACAAACACACGCGACACAAAATGACCTTCTGGAGCAGGAGAAAGTGGTTACCGCTACGCAGTAACGTAATTAACTGCATGGGCTTGCGCCTGTAGGGAAGAGCGTTCCTACAATCAAAAACCCCTCGCAAAAGAGGGGGAATCTGACGAAGTCTGCTACAATGTCCGCATCCGTCCAAACCTCCGATACACGGTGCCATAAATCAGCTTGGTATCTTCGGAGAGGTGGGCGGATAAACCTAAATAGCATCTGCCCCCAAATTCAGGCAAGACGTTTGTTTTCCTGGTTTTCGGCGGTAAACACCACCCTACCGAGGAATGCGGTACCTTTAAGAAGTGGTGGTAAGGATATGTTGCCCATCAAAAACATTTCAAGAGGATGAAACACGAAGCTCATGCTCGTCAACGGCAAAATAGTGCGACGAACACATCTGAAGAAACGACTGACAATTGTCATATGGTTGGTACCAGTTCAGAAGGGGAAAACCTCAAGTTCTTAACTTCGGGAGCGATTCTGAGGACGAAACACCTCTCAGCCCTTTCTTCAAAGAAGAAGAGGAAGAACTGCGAGAATATTCAGTTCCGTAACCGCACGCTGTCTGAGAAGAACCTCGGACCTACAAACAAAGGTTCGAGAAAAAAAGACTCTGAAGAAATTGCCTTCGACGATGGAGTTGTCAAAGAGCTCGCAGCAAGGGACCCGCCTAAGAAAAACAAGATGGATTACAACGTCTTAGCACATCTGAGGAAAATACCCTCACAACTGAGCATATTGGATGCTCTCCTCCTGTCCAAAGAGGCACGAGATTCTCTGATCAAGGCATTACAAGAGCCCGATCACTTCTAAGCTTTCTTCACAGAAGAGAAGATGAAAGATGAACTGGCAGAGGTCCACACGGCTGACATTACATTCAGCGATGAAGATCTCCTCATCGGTACGTGTGAATATAATCCCCCGTTATACGTCACCGGGTATTACCATGACATCAAGATAGGGAAATCCTTATCGACAACGGATTCTCCGTTAACCTTCTCAACGTGAGAGTGCTGAAGGAAATTCGCATGAACGTTCAATACCTTGCCCGAGATAAAATTACCTTCTCCGGGTTCGACCCACAGTCATCACAGACGCTTGGGTCCGTAATACTGACGTTACGCTTCGGGCTGCTCGTCACTGACATCAAATTTTATGTCATTGATGCCAAGACTTGCTATAACGCTTTGCTCGGCAGGCCCTGGTTATATGAGTACAACATCATCCCTTCTACACAACATCAGTGTATGAAGTATTTCATGGATGGCTCGGAGTACACCATCATGGGAGAGCTAAACTCGTTCTCGGTAAACGAAATCAAGAAATATGAAGACGCAAAGTATTTCCTACTAGACTATTGGGTAATGCCAATGCCCTGACCATCTACCGTGATCATTTGCGGAACAAAAATTTTCAAAACTGGCGCTAGAACAACCCAATAACCCGGATCTACCATAAACCTAAAACTAGCAAACTAAAGAGGAGTTTAGAATGGTTATACTGAATGATCCGAGTCCTTCGATCTTCTACCATCTTCCTAAGCTCCTAGAGGCCACCATGATCAAGCTTGATCGCCGGTCTCCCTCCATAAAGATGATCCACCTGAGGATTTGTAGTTCGAGCTCCAACCTCATAGCCGAGATAACTAGGGTTCCTAGTTCGCTAAACTAGATAGTCTAGAGGATGTAGAATCTAATGATGGATTAATTTGTTTCCAAACACCCTAGGTTTCTTAAAACATGAGACTTTTAGGGTGGAGGTAGAAGATGAAGCTTGAGGAGATGAGAGAGTGTGAAGCAAAGTCAACTCAAGAAAAATGGCTAAGTGTTGGGAGCTAAAGAAAAGAATCCAAACCCAAAAAATATCTCACAACACCACACAAATATCAAGCAAGCCACAATAGTAACTCATGAGTCAAACCCGTAACATTTCAGAAAAAAATAAAATATTATTTTTGGGAATTTAGATAATTAAATAATGAATTATTACGAATATTTTAAGTATGGAGATTGGTTTTAATGATATGGTATAATTATATACCGATAAATTGAGAAATATTGGAAATTTATATTAATTATTGATTTTTAAAGAATTTATGAAGATTGGGAATTTTACAATTTAGTATACAATTAATTGTGTATAAGTTAGTATTACTAAACTCGATTAATACTTAATCATGCATTGATTTTGTTTTGTGCATGTGACATGCACCATGTCATGTTATACATTTGTTACATTTTTCTACCATGACTTCTTTCTTTATTCTTGAATGGCTTTGTTTTAAAATGGAAATTAAAAGAAAAGAAAAAGGATAAAAGAATAAAGAATGGAGGTATGGGCAAGAGAGAGAAGGTGAGGGGTCTTTTGACCATGGCATTGTTTCTTCACTTCATTATCTTCATAGTTTCTTCTCCTCTTCTTCTTCTATGGCTGCCCTCTTCAGTCCACCACATTTACCCCCTCACACCTGTAAGTCCATGCTACCTCTCCCGGTACTTACGGGCTTGTGGAATTTGATGAAAAACGATTTTCTAGAGGCGGTAACATGGACTCAAAACGGATCATTGTTAAACCATCTACCTAACAACTTAACTACGAGTTGTTAACTACTCGGTTAGGGGGTTATACCTTTCTTTCTTGAACTCCTTCGTCTTCATCTCTTGATGGTGTACGGATTGGCTTCACCCCGTCATCTCCTTGCGCCGAAGATCGATCCACCCGAAAGCTTCTACCTTTGGCTTCTTTTTCGAACTTTGAAGAAACTAGTTCACTTGGTTTGCTAAACCTTGTAAACTAGAGTGAATAGAGGATAGTGTGATGGGATTTTCTCTATGGTTCTTGCTTCTCAACACATGAGACAAGTGAACCAAAGACAAGAGAGAGAGCAAGAGGAAGAGGGTGAGAGCAAGAGAATGAGAGAGCTCAAAACCAAGAGAGAGAAAAATAATGAAAGAATGAGCCTCTCTTTTCTCTTTCACCCTCTCATAATCCAAAAGCATCATGAGCCATAATGTTAATCAAGTATTATTGTGTGATGGTTCATATCATGTCAAAGGCAATATCATTTCCATGCACTCATTTTGCAAACCACAACAAGCAAGCAAAAGTCTTTGCATGAAAATGACAACCATTGTGATGATGATGGTCAACTAGTCCAACCTAGTCAACCGGTCAACAAAGTCAACAAGTCAACAAAGTCAACCCCTCAACAACCATGTCACTATAATACTTAATTAATATTATTGCTAATTATATATCATATTCTCATTAGGGTTGAGCAAAAAGTCAATAATCAACAGTCAACGGTCAACAATCCTAATGAGAATCCTCTGCCTCTGTCTCTCCGTCAACTGTGCATACACACCCGCATCCGCGTTCCGAGGAACACGAATTCATACTGGATAAAACCAATCCCAAAACGTACACTAGGATCTGGCTTAAACCAAAGCCCGCTAGTGTTAACTGTCCGGACACTGTACGTGCACAAGTGCACGGATGTGACCGGACCCTGTCGCAAAACCATGCGACCTCTACTCTTTTGCCTAAAGGCGAATAGCTTTCTGTGTGGGACTCTAAAGACTCGACACTATGCTGGCAGTGGGTTTAACCACAGACCGCAAGCGGCACTAGCTGTGCGTAACGGTCCCTAGGTAGATGCCGACAAGAAGACTGACGAGGTGAAACCCATCTGAACTCCTACTGAGCCTGAATGTGACAATCTCCGTACAGTCCGGTCTGTTCGTCTGATACATCGCATGGCGGGCCTAGGGGGCAGTAAACGTCAGTCCCCTAATAGCGGTACAAGTCGTGTCGGAGTGAAGCCCAATACACCCTGAGATAACACTGGAAGCCTACCAGTATATCTCGCTTGCCCTGGCCAGGGACTACTCGTGTAATGGCTCTCCTAGACACAGCGCGATGTCAACCCCCAATACCGGGAGAGACGAATCCTGTCTAACCGTCACTGCCTCCAAGTGCTTCGGGACTGCACCCAAAAACTACCTGTTTGCACGACTCTTTTGAGCTGTGGTAGGGTAGTAATCAAAGTGCAGTGGGAACACACTCGAGGCGAAGTGACAGTGTCAAGTCAGCGGACTAAGCTGTACTCATGTCACCTGGGAACTGATAACTGACGATAGGTATAATACCAACCGGTCAGTTCCCGACGAGTCCTGTCCAGTGTACTCGTAACCTAACGAGCACCCGCATACTATCTCAAGTACGACGTATTGACGGCTGTGGGATAGACCGTCTCCCACTCTGGGATAAGAAGCGCATACGCTAGTATACTCCGGAGTATCGATGCCCTATCTCGATAGTCCTGCGACTAGGGACCTGCATAAGGATGTGCTTATAGATTACCCAACCCCTACGAGTGTGACTGCCATCACAACGCTGGTAATCAAGCAAAGATCCTAAGGGCTCTACTAATATGTATAAGCGATATGCTAAAAGAAACACATGCACATATTAAAGTAGAAACAAACCAAGTAGCATACTACCATTTTAAGCAAGATTGTCAATACAAGGTGAATATCCCAAGCTTCCATTAAGTAATATACATACTAGTATGATACAGTAATGGCCTCTAGGGCATATACACTAACAACACCACCACTAATACTACATCAAAACCTTGCATCCTCTTCACAAAATTCATGCTCAAGCTCACTACAAGCATGGTAGACCAAGAAAGTTGGGATTTTGAGCGCTTGGGGCAACTCAAGAAAATTCTTGAGTTGCCAAATGAGGCCATTAGTATAGTAATTAAGTTTCTATAGTCTCTAGTTTAGTTTAGAATTCATTTAAGTAAGGTTTAGTAATCTTGGAAAATTCCACGATGAGGGTTAAGGCTTTTCATGAGTTGTGATGGTGTATTTGAGCGTAATTGGTGACCCCAAACCCTTAGTGTTAATCCAAGACCAACTTGAGTATAGAAAACAGAGAATGGAACTGATATATGGCCGATGTCGATTTTGTGTATGACTTGATGCCTACAGGGAATCTGGAACGACCTGAGAACTTTACTGAAAAAACTAGCAACTCTATTAACTTGTTTAAGACACTAGGAGGCCACCTTGATGAGACGAGACCCCAACTCCTCTACTTGGTCGAGCAGGCCTTGGTGTGTCTGTTACTGGCTAAATTGTGGGCATTGGTGTCTAGGTTGGTTCTGTAGCTCAGTCACTTCATAATCTGGCCTCTGTAATTGTTTGTTTAGACAAATTTCACCTGACCAAAAATCTGGGACCAGTTTTCTAAGCTTCTGCTTTGATTTCATTGTTGTTCATGATTTGAACTTTGAATATTGTGTGTTGTCTCGTTGTCTTAAACTGGTCGCAAAACCCTAGAGTATAGGTTATACACACACTCACATGCACACACGTGATATGTTTTTGGTGTATATGGTTATATGTGTATATATATATATATTGTGTGTGGATGTGTTGATATATATATATATATATATATATATATATATATATATATATATATACATACGGGTGATGATGATAGTATATGATACTTAGAGATGAGTCGATATGATCGGGCATGATGCCGTGAGATTGGTTATGTGATTTGGGTCGTGTTATGAGATACGACATGATATTATAGCGGATCGATGGGCGATGTGTTTTCATACATACGCGGATATATGTTGATGGTATTGGAATATACTAGACTTTAGATCAGTACCCCTAGTTCATGATGTTATGATAGCAATACCATATTAATAATGAGATATATGCGAGATTTGACCCGTACCCCGATTTTGGGATGTCGTACGATGGATTTTACCGTACGAGATATAAATTTAATAATTGATCCATACTCTTGACTCGAGGATGTCGTATTATATATTTTATCGTACGTGACGCTATTGAGGCGAGATCACCGACTACTAGATATATCGACTCGGACTTAGGTGGATTTCCTTACCCTTTTGATTAGTTTCTTAGCTTCGTTTTGTAGTTTACTTGGTAGATATTAGACTAGGCTCTAGTCATACTTATTTTCAAAACTAACGAATCGTGAGTATTTTAAAGACAGGTCGAGGGATACTATGGATTTTTTAAAGGAGGTACCTTTCTTTAAAACACCGTAGCCCCTGTTTCCCAAAAACCATGATTCGTGCTATTTCAAATGTCAACACTGTATGAATCGTATATAAAAGTGTATATTCTTCATTGTTACGATTACTATTCATTCTCCGTTTAATTCATGTTGTCCTCATCGCATTGCATGCTTATACCTGTGTTTTCTTTAGTCATTATGAACCGTATTGTCAGGACACCAGCACCATTACCGATGATGCGTATGCTCCATGTACACTTGCTTGCCAGCCCACACACATCATCATCGGTAATTTCCATGTCACGTACACTTTAGAGAATATTACTTTATGGATATAACTGCTAGTATATAGTTCCGATATATAATAACGATGCTAATTTAAGTATTGCAGTCTTTGCTTAGATACCATGCATGTATATGTATTCATTTGTCATGCGATATTATGGGGCTTTATGCTGGTAATTCACTGTTTATTTACTCTTGATTATGGGATTCGGATTTTCCCTGAGATTTCTGAATTTGGAGAAACCGCAAGGATTTATAAACTCATTATCATTTCTAAAAATAGAAATTTACAGTTTTCTCGTGATATGATATTGTGATGTTCACCATGGGTTTTCTCGATTCATGATGTTAGTTATATGTATGCCCTAGAGGCCATTACTGTACATTGGATGTATATTGTAATGGATGCTGGGACATATATAGGGAGGACTTTCTTGCTCGACATGATAGTATGCTATCTGGTTACTCTTTACCTTAACGTGTATACTGATTGTCTCTCTGTTACATGTTGGTAAAGCCCTTAGGATGTGTACTTGACTATCTGGACTATGATGCGGACCATACTAGTGGGGACATGGTAGTCCATAAGTACATCCTTCAAGGTCCCTAGTCGTGGGTGTATCGAGACGGGGCATCGATATACCAGAGTAGACTAGCGTATACCTTCTCGACCCATACAGATGGGCGATGGATGATCCCATATCCATTGGTGTTTGACATCAGAGATGATATACGGGTGCTCAGTAGAGACTGGGTACACTGGAGGGACTCGCCGAGAACTCCCAGATGGTATTATACCTTACGTCAGATGTCAGTTCTCTGGTGACACTGGTACAGAGTAGTCTGTTGACCCGAGATTGTCATAGAGTCTTGTGTGTTTCCACTGTGCTTTGATTTCCACCTTACCACGTCCAAGAGGGCGTGCAAAACGGTGGTTTTTGGGTACAGTCTCGAATCACATGGAGGCAATGAGCGATAGGAGGGGTTTCGTCTCTCCCGGTATAGGGAGTTGATGTTGCGCAGTGCTCGATTGGCTATAACAGGAAGTCCTTGGCCAAGGCAGCTTTAGGGATTTACTGGTAAGTGTTACCAGTAGTTTCTCGACCCGTTATGAGCCACATATCGACACGACTTATCGAGTTATTGGGGTCTGACGTTTACCACCCCTAGACGAGATATGCGACATATCAGACGAACAGACCGGACTGTACGGTAGTGTTACTCGTTGGATTCACTGGAGTGCGAGCGGGCTTGCTCGTTGATCTTCTGATCGCTCAATACCCGGGTGGCCGTTACGTTTAGTAGACCGCTTGCGGCTTGTAGGTGTTTGATATGATCATCACCTGCTGCCGGCATATTGACGGGTCTTTAGAGTCCTACACAGGGGTTTCCTGGCTCAAGAGAAACGAAATAGGAGCGCATAAGAGATATGTGCGGGACCGAGAATAATACCAGTATGTGATACTGTATTCTATTCTCGCGATTTATGACATTGATCGGTTATATGCGATATAGCCGGGTTATCGGATCAAGTGTTGATTCGATAAGTTGTTACTATTGATATTAGTCGGTTATATGTGATATGACCGGATCGTTAAATCAAGTGTTGATTTAATGATTTAATGTATAATTATATATTTGATATATTGCTTTGCATTAACTAGTATTGGTTCACTTAAGATTGATTTTCTCACTTGAAAGTGTACATTGTTTATATGTGATATATGCAAGTGTACATGTTTTTATCATGCTTGATGATACAAACAAGTTGTGTGTATGAGACTTGAACCATATCAAGGTTGGATTAGGTTTTACTATTTAACTTAACAAATAACAAAAGAGAGTGACTTTGGTCAAAGTTATCAAGCTTCATGAAGCTTGATGAACATTGACAAAGTCAACTCTTTTGTCATTTGTTCAAGATATTAGCTAACCCAACCCTTAACCCTATGGTATGATTAATTCTCTACATGAGTTAAGCATGAGGGCTTAACTCAACCATGGTGCCATGATTAAAAGGATAAGTGTTCATATTATTCTTTTAATGGATATGTTTTTCTTTCTTCTTCATCATCTTCATCAAGCTTGAAAAAGCTTACTAGCTCTAATGGAATCATGAGAAAAAGAGTGAGAAATCCAATTCTAAAGTGAACCCACTTCCTATTTCTTCATCCTCTACCACTTGCCAAGTAGTATAGGGTGTTCTCTTCACAAAGTTTTCGACTGAGTGAAGGAATAGCTTGAGTTTGAGTCTCCCCGACGTAGATCATCTTCGGCCTCGAAGTCAATGACCTAGCCCGATCATTTCTCCGACGAAACCAATTTCAGAGTCCGGGATCCGATGATCACAGCGGAGGGAAGTCAACACGGAGCTAAAGAAGTGGTGGACCGGATCTACAAAGGTTGTAATTGTTAGTTATATGTATGCCCTAGAGGCCATTACTATACATAGGATGTATATTGTAGTGGATGCTGGGACATATATAGTGAGGACTTTCTTGCTCGACATGATAGTATGCTATCTGGTTGAACTTTACCTTAACGTGTATACTGATTGTCTCTCTGTTACATGTTGGTAAAGCCCTTAGGATGTGAACTTGACTACCTGGACTATGATGCGGATCATACTAGTGGGGACATGGTAGTCTATAAGTACATCCTTCAAAGTCCCTAGTCGTGGGTGTATCGAGACAGGGCATCGATATACCAGAGTAGACTAGCGTGTACCTTCTCGACCCATACAGATGGGCGATGGATGATCCCATATCCATTGGTGTTTGACATCAGAGGAGATATACGGGTGCTCAGTAGAGACTGGGTACACTGGACGGACTCGCCGAGAACTCCCAGATGGTATTATACCTCACGTCAGATGGCAGTTCTCTGGTGACACTGGTACAGAGTAGTCTGTTGACCCGAGATCGTCATAGAGTCTTGTGTGGTTCCCACCGTGCTTTGATTTCCATCTTACCACGTCCAAGAGGGCATGAAAAACGGTGGTTTTTGGGTACAGTCCCGAGTCACATGGAGGCAATGAGCGATAGGAGGGGATTCGTCTCTCCCGGTATAGGGAGTTGATGTTGCGCTGTGTTCGATTGGCTATAACAGGAAATCCCTGGCCAGGGTTGCTGAGATTTACTGGTAATTGTTACCAGTAGTTTCTCGAAAGTTATAGACCTCATATCGACACGACTTATCGAGCTATTGGGGTCTGACGTTTACCACCCCTAGGCGAGATATGCGACATATCAAACGATCAGACCGGACTGTACGGTAGTGTTACTGGTTGGATTCACTAGAGTGTGAGCGGGCTTGCTCGTCGATCTTCAGATCGCTCAATACCCGGGTGGCCGTTACGTTTAGCAGACCGCTTGCGGCTTGTGGGTGATTGATATGATCATCACCTGCTGCCGGCGTAATGACGAGTCTTTAGAGTCCTACACAGAGGTTTCCTGGCTCAAGCGAAACGAAATAGGAGCGCATATGAGATATGTGCGGGACCGAGAATAATGCGTGTATGTGATACCGTATTCTATTCTCGCGATGAATGTGTCGAATGGTTGTATGCGATATAACCTAGTTATCGAATCGAGGATTGATTCGATAAGCCGATACATTGGATACTAGTCGGTTATATGCGATATGACCGGATCGTTAAATCAAGTGTTGATTTAATGATTTAATGTATAATTATATATTTGATATATTACTTTGCATTAACTAGTATCGGTTCACTTTAAATGGATTTTCTCGCTCGGGAGTGCGTATTGCATATGCGATGTGATTTTGTGCACTTGCTTGTATCATGTTTGATGATGCATGCATAACTTGGGTTGTGTAAAGAATTGACCATGGTTTTATGAAAGGTTAGGGTTTTATTTCCATATTCATTTATTTAATTATTCTTTTAGAAAATTAAATAGCAAAGAGAAATAAAATGGTTGCTTTCATTTTGTTTTGTTTCTTTCATGAACATTCATGAAACATTTGACCATTTTGTCTCCATGCTAAACCCTAACCCTTTATTTAACCTTAGTCAATTCTCTACACATTACCATAGTTAAAGTTATGATAAGGATTGTTTTTTATATTATATTATATTCTTATCATAATACTTATCTTCTTCTTGCTCTTCTTTTTCTTCATGAAGAAGCTTGTCTTCATCAATGGCATATTGAGCATATGAGTGAGAAATCCAATTCTAAAGTCTACCCACTTCCTATTTTTTCATCCTCTACCTCTTGCCAAGTAGTAGAGGGTATTTCCTTCATAAGTTTTCATGGCTTGGTGAAGGTGGAGCTTGATTTAGCGATGCCTCGACGTAGATCATCTTCGGCATGGACATCGATGACCTAGCCCGTCCATTCTCCGATGAAGCCGACGCTAGAGCCCGGGACTTATTATGGACAGCGAGGAGACTTCATTGCGGAGCTATGGAGGTGGAGAACCGGATCTACAAAGGTTGTATTTCCGTATCTCTTAGTTAAGTGTTAACTAGTTTACTTTTTCGCCTAGATATCTAGCCAACGATCCGTAGTCGGGTTTCTCGGCACCGTTATTTTTGAAATTGGCATGGTTGATGCCTTGTGAGACCTCACTAGAGTGTCTAGGAACCCTACAGTGGTATCAGAGCCTAGCTAGAGCCTTAGGCGAAGTCTAGACGGAATTTGAAGTCCGAACGACCCGAAAACCCAAACCGGAATATGCTCTCTGGACTTTTTCCGAAAATGCGGATTTTTGTGTATTAAAAATGCCTAAAAAATTCAATAAATAATTATAAGAATTACTGTGCAAACTCAGGCGAAAGATTCATCTAAACGGCGGCGGAACCGCGGCAGAAGCCCAGCTTCTGCGGCGGTTCCGCGGTCCCTTGGTGACGTCATCACATCTTTTCTGCACAGTAATTCCTATTTAATTATTCTGGATTTTCTGGGAATATTTAAAATTTATTCCAGAGTTGAATGTTCTGGGTTGTTTTGGGGATTCAGTGTTTCGATCGGAGTATCAAATTTTGTCTATGTGGCTTTCCGGATAAATTTTTAGAATATGTTAAAAAGTTCGACCGGATATAAATACCCAATTTTTCCCCTGTCGGGAAATTTCCAAGTGTTGGATTTTTTCGTAGTTTAACGACGTTCTAAGTAGTGCAAGTAACGCGATGGACCCTCTAGAAGACAACAAACCTTAACTCGATTATGTGACCGTCTTGAACTGCCCTTTGAACCTTCGGGTTTGGGGCAGTACGGCGTGCCACATGTGAGGCGTTGGCTTGACCCTTCTACGGCTGGACCATTGGTACTGAGGCACGAACTGAATGTTGTTAGACTCATATTTCATGTGTTGATCTGTATCGGGAAAACTTGGGTGTTTGACTGTTCGATCGAAAAGTTTAACATTTTCTATTTATCTGGAATGAGATACAATAATTGGAATTCACAAGAAGTTATGAGATAACGGAATGAATATTATAAACGTAGCAGTTTAGTCTCACTTGATCGGTTGCCACGGAATTTTGATTTGATCAAAAGTCCATCGCAATCACGTAGTGTACGTGGATACTCGCCGGGTAAACTTAATAGACAGCCTCACTCCATAGCCCCGACCAAGTGACTGTAGGAGAACCCCGTTGCCGAAAGCATCCGTTCGGGTGCTCCCGGTAGCGGTGTTCCGCCTTGGTGCACTTCGTCGACGGCATCGGGGGTGCAGCCGCCTACTGAAGTTTGCGACGAGAATTCGATCAGGATGTCGGGAATCCTGTTGAATTGCCCGACTTGATATTGAAAAGAGTTTTCGATTTTGAGACTAAAATGCAGGGTTTATAATTGTTAGGCATGCGATGTCTAAGTAATTCATTTGGTCAGGCATGCGATGTCTGAGGAGGTTGCGGATTCCAACTGTTGTAGTTTTACACTTTCTTTTCTGTGACCGTAAGTGTAATATGTGATATCGCCGGTTTCGTTGCTATATGTCAACGACAATTGGGATGCGCATATTTACTTACGTTGATGACATGTGATGTTATGTGTTGCTGGATATATTATATTGGATCGTCGTGTTTGAATAGCCGGGGGTTTTTATGTGAGATGAGTGTTTTTCATTTTCATTCATGTAAAAACTTGTATGTAATATTCTTTTATTGGGGCGCTTCCAGGTTGCGGAAGTTGTCACCGCTTGTATATTATTTACTTTTCCGCACTAGGATAGACCCAAGGAGGAGGGCACAAGTAACCGGGTTCTGGAGTCCAGTAGGAGACCAACTCGAGGAGTCGAGTCCGGGTCTCCTAACTCTAGAATTGGTAGGGTTGCTTGCCGCTCTCATAGGGGTCTAGGGGTGTGGGTTTGGCTATTCATCACGACCATGGAATCCGTGTTTTATACTGGCTCGTATTGAAAACACGGACGTCCTAGTATATCCAATATTTCATATGATTCTTCTGCTGCGATATCTGTGATGTGATCATGTGATGTTCTGTAATAGATACAGTATATAGTATATATGATATATTATATAGGCGTTACTTATGTTTTACATCCGCGCTAGCCCTGCCCCGCTCTGCCGTTAGTTACCTAACCTAACGGTGCACGAGGGGACATCGAGGCGAATGCGGATGGCATAAGTGTACGTCGTATTTATCTGTGATGTTTAGGTACTTAAATGATGGGACTTCATTAATGTGATTAATGAAATAAAAGAAACCTAAGATGTTGTAGAATCGAATTTCAAAATAAAACAGGTAGCTACAGTTCTTGCTTTGCATAGCGGTATATGTGATATATCCTGCACCTTATTCGATGAGGAAAGGACCGAGATCCCTTCACCGGGAGTGACTCCTTTAGCAATAACTGGCAGATGCTACACACTCGGTTTGTCTTTTGATTGCTTTTAAGAGTTTTTGCTTTGCACAGTGATATATATGATATATCCCGCACCTCATTCGACGAGGAAAGGACCGACGATCCCTTCACCGGGAATGACTCCTTTAGCAAAACTAGAAAAGCTTCAAAAACACTCCATTTCAAAATCATTTGATTCTACAACGATATCAAGTTCATTACAATTAGCCGATCAAGTAGGTGTCTAGAAAGGTGTCAACGGGGTTACGCCTCTGGGAAAACGAGGTTTACATTAATTAAGTTCGTGCGAAATCACAGGGGACCTCCCTCAAAGTACCGACACTGGCCTGGCTGAAAGATTGGCGAACTTGTAGTGTGTAATTAATCCCGGCTAGTCTTTCCTTTTAGGGTTTGAAGGAAGATTTGATAAAAAGCAGTGGGAGCCATCCTGATTAGATAAAATAATAACCAATCTATTCTTGCAAGAGCGCACGCTGAGTGTTTTCTTCTCTCTCTCTCCAGGTAGCGACCATATCACGCCTTAATCAAGATAATAATACGGATTATTGACCGAACCCGCTTGTTATACTGAGCTGGGGAACGTTGGTCCCGCTCCAACTTATAAATGTTATAAGACAGAGCAGGAAATTGGGGAATACCAGGTTTCCCGTGCCGCCCAAACGAAGAGAGTGCATGCTGATGCATCATCTTCGGGTTTGTTCATTATACAGAACTGTTTCTCAGTATCCTTTACGTCCTAGGTATATGATACCGGATCAGGATCCCAGATATGTAATCTGTTACATAGGGCTACAGATAGGTAGAGAACTGAGAACGGGTGATAAGTTTCATGAGGCAGAAAACGGGGCAAGAGTTGCAGCCAAGTCTGTTGGTCACTGTCACCCTGTATTACAATACATTGATTCTGAACGAATGTTATTAGATACCGAACCTGATATACAAAATCATATCAGTCTCTTTATCAGTAAAGAAATGATAAAATTTTGTATTGTTGGATAATGTTTTGAACATTTCCTATATCAAAAGTTGATCCGTTCAGGCATGTTATCTAAAAGCGTTGATGTTCTAAATCAAACTACAGTTCTTATTATATGGAACACACACAAGAGGAAGAGTTCAGAAATGAACGAATTCTTCTTGAGGCATTGTAGACTAGGTCAGATCAATGTGACCCGACTAGCTAGAGTTACATATAGATGCATATTTAAATCAGTTTGAATTTACATCTTATGAAACTCGCCAGTCATGTCACAAAGATAAGATGACCACAGCTCCGTTTACTGGAAACAGAGAAAGAGTTAGTAAACTCTTGGGATGATACAGTTGATGTATGTAGGTCCCCTGTCTACACATGCCAGGACAGGTTCTTTATACTTCATTACGTTCTCTGATAATCTCTCAAGATTCAGTCATATGTTCCTGCTGAAACATGAGTCCGAACCTTTTGAGATATTCACAGAATATAAGCGAGAAGTAGAGAACCAAAATACGGGTATAAGTATTATGTCCTATGATGAGATCAGGGAGGAGAATACTTGTGCATGGAATTCCTGGACTATTCTAAAGGAGAATGAGATTCTCTCTCAGCATTACTCCTCTGAATACACCATAGCACGATGGTATATCAGGGTGGAGCAATTACACCCTATGTGATAAGGTGTGCTCTATGATGAGTACTACTGAGTTACCTGTTTCCTTTTTGGGAGATATGCGCTTGAGAAGCTGCATACCTATTGAATAGGGTTTGAATCAAATCAGTTGCCTACCACTTCATATGTGATATGGAAAGGGAAGAGCCCATATCTTAAGTTAGTTAAGATTTGGGGTTGCCCGGCCTATGTCTAAAAGCAAAATCCGGACAAGCTCGAGGCAAGGCCTGTAATGTAGAAATGGAAAGGTTCCAGCTATACAAACTACAGCAGATGATTTGATAGAACCAAAGGATTCAGTAGATTCCAACGAACCTCAGCCTCTCCGCCGATCTAGTAGGGTTCCTCACCCACCTGAGAGATACTTCTGTTTCTCTATGACAGTGGGAGCGAGGATTGCATCATGAGATGATGACCCAACTAGCTTCGAGCAAGCCATCGAGAGTAAGACTCTGTAAGAATGGCTGGATGCTTAGTGATCTGAGATGGAATCCTTATACACCAACAAAGTATGGACTTTGGTTGCTATATCTGAAGGGTTAAATCCCCATCAGGAGCAAGTATATCTTGAGAAGATTACTTGGTGTACATGGAAAAGTTGAGACTTTCAAAGCTAGACTTGTTAAAGGTTTGCATCATTGATCAGGTAAGGATTATGTTGAAACCTTTTCTAAGGATCTATGCTTAAGTCCATCCAGATCCTACTTACCACGGCTACATACCATGACTACGATATCTGGCGGTTGGGTGCCATGACATCTTTTCTAAATGATGTTTTAGAAGATAACGTCTGTAAGTACACAGCCAGAGGGCTTCGTAAACAGTGGGAGCAGCGGAAACGTGTGCAAGATATTTTATCTGATAAAGCAGGCATCGAGGAGTTGGAACGTCTGTTTTGATGTGTTAGTCAAAGAGTTTGACATCATCAAAATGGTAGATGAACCTTGTATAAACAAATAGGTAGTAGGGAGTATGGTGGCGATCCTCGCAGAGTACGTGGATGACATACTCTTGATAGGGAAAGAGTTTCCTATGCTACGCTCGATCAATCTCCGCTTATCACAAAGATTCTCCACGTAGGATCAAAATGATACCTACTAAATCCTGCATTTTGGATCTATGAGATAGATCTAAATGGATGTTAGGATTCTCACTAGTTGTAGTGAGATGGTATCAATCGATCCTGGGGAGAATCACTGGAAGGGTTCCAGGGTGATAATGACGACTGAATGTCAGTCGCAGGCATTGTCTTTACCCTCAGTAAAGGGACGGTATGTTGGAAGAGTTCCAAGCTAGATACCGTGGCATACTAGACGATAAAGGCTGGATACATCGCTACTTAAGATGCTACCAAAGTGGCTGTCTGGGTGTATATTGGTTCATGAGATGAACTTAGTTCCTCCCATTGTGTGACAATGGAGTTGTGGCTTATGCCGAGGAACGCCGGTCCCATCAGTGATCCAGACATATTCTAAGGCAGTGTCACCTGATCATGGAGATGCTTGATCTCCAAGGGATCGAGGTCAGGAGAGTAGACTCAGAGGACAACACATCGGATTCACTCACAAAGGCCTGTTCCCAGAGAGAGACTTTTATGGGATGGTTGAGTATGAGATACTTCAAACCACTGCTACAGATGGCCCTAGTGCAAGTGGGAGATTGTTAGTTATATGTATGCCCTAGAGGCCATTACTATACATAGGATGTAAATTGTAGTGGATGCTGGGACATATATAGTGAGGACTTTCTTGCTCGACATGATAGTATGCTATCTGGTTGAACTTTACCTTAACGTGTATACTGATTGTCTCTCTGTTACATGTTGGTAAAGCCCTTAGGATGTGTACTTGACTACCTGGACTATGATGCGGATCATACTAGTGGGGACATGGTAGTCTATAAGTACATCCTTCAAAGTCTCTAGTCGTGGGTGTATCGAGACAGGGCATCGATATACCAGAGTAGACTAGCGTGTACCTTCTCGACCCATACAGATGGGCGATGGATGATCCCATATCCATTGGTGTTTGACATCAGAGGAGATATACGGGTGCTCAGTAGAGACTGGGTACACTGGACGGACTCGCCGAGAACTCCCAGATGGTATTATACCTCACGTCAGATGGCAGTTCTCTGGTGACACTGGTACAGAGTAGTCTGTTGACCCAAGATCGTCATAGAGTCTTGTATGGTTCCCACTGTGCTTTGATTTCCATCTTACCACGTCCAAGAGGGCGTGCAAAATGGTGGTTTTTGGGTACAGTCCCGAGTCACATGGAGGCAATGAGCGATAGGAGGGGATTCGTCTCTCCCGGTATTGGGAGTTGATGTTGCGCTGTGTTCGATTGGCTATAACAGGAAATCCCTGGCCAGGGTTGCTGAGATTTACTGGTAAGTGTTACCAGTAGTTTCTCGAATGTTATAGACCTCATATCGACACGACTTATCGAGCTATTAGGGTCTGACGTTTACCACCCCTAGGCGAGATATGTGACATATCAGACGATCAGACCGGACTGTACGGTAGTGTTACTGGTTGGATTCACTGGAGTGTGAGCAGGCTTACTCGTCGATCTTCAGATCGCTCAATACCCGGGTGGCCGTTACGTTTAGCAGACCGCTTGCGGCTTGTGGGTGATTGATATGATCATCAACTGCTGCCGGCGTATTGACGAGTCTTTAGAGTCCTACACAGAGGTTTCCTGGCTCAAGCGAAACGAAATAGGAGCGCATATGAGATATGTGCGGGACCGAGAATAATGCGTGTATGTGATACCGTATTCTATTCTCGCGATGAATGTGTCTAATGGTTGTATGCGATATAACCTAGTTATCGAATCGAGGATTGATTCGATAAGCCGATACATTGGATACTAGTCGGTTATATGCGATATGACCGGATCGTTAAATCAAGTGTTGATTTAATGATTTAATGTATAATTATATATTTGATATATTACTTTGCATTAACTAGTATCGGTTCACTTTAAATGGATTTTCTCGCTCGGGAGTGCGCATTGCATATGCGATATGATTTTGTGCACTTGCTTGTATCATGTTTGATGATGCATGCATAACTTGGGTTGTGTAAAGAATTGACCATGGTTTTATGAAAGGTTAGGGTTTTATTTCCATATTCATTTATTTAATTATTCTTTTAGAAAATTAAATAGCAAAGAGAAATAAAATGGTTGCTTTCATTTTGTTTTGTTTCTTTCATGAACATTCATGAAACATTTGACCATTTTGTCTCCATGGTAAACCCTAACCCTTTATTTAACCTTAGTCAATTCTCTACACATTACCATAGTTAAAATTATGATAAGGATTGATTTTTATATTATATTCTATTCTTATCATAATACTTATCTTCTTCTTGCTCTTCTTCTTCTTCATGAAGAAGCTTGTCTTCATCAATGGCATATTGAGCATATGAGTGAGAAATCCAATTCTAAAGTCTACCCACTTCCTATTTCTTCATCCTCTACCTCTTGCCAAGTAGTAGAGTGTGTTTCCTTCACAAGTTTTCATGGCTTGGTGAAGGTGGAGCTTGATTTAGCGATGCCTCGACGTAGATCATCTTCGGCATGGACATCGATGACCTAGCCCGTCCATTCTCCGATGAAGCCGACGCTAGAGCCCGGGACTTGTTATGGACAGCGAGGAGACTTCATTGCGGAGCTATGGAGGTGAAGAACCGGATCTACAAAGGTTGTATTTCCGTATCTCTTAGTTAAGTGTTAACTAGTTTACTTTTTCGCCTAGATATCTAGCCAACGATCCGTAGTCGGGTTTCTCGGCACCGTTATTTTTGAAATTGGCATGGTTGATTCCTTGTGAGACCTCACTAGAGTGCCTAGGAACCCTACAGTAATCCTATTCACTTAGTAGCAAAGTCGTTTGCTTGCTAGCTTTTCGCCTTTACATCTAGTTTACGATCTTCATTAGGGTTTCTCGGCACCGTAAAATTTTTGTTTGGCATGTTTGATGCCTTGTGGAACCTCATTAGCGTGCCTAGGAACCCTTCAGTGGTATCAGAGCAACTAGGCATTGGATGTCGACCTATGGGGGGTTCTCATTGTGTGACAGTGTGGCGAAGCATAGGCTCTTACCCCCATGGTGTCCCGAGACCGGAAGGTGTTCCGGCGGGTTGTAGTCCTCGCGAGGGGGCATGCGTAAAAAGTAGCTGCTGAGGGACCCGTGGGTGCCACGGTGACCCCATTGGATGGGGTGGCTGCCTGACCTGCAGTGGTATCAGAGCCTAACTAGAGCTTTAGGCGAAGTGTAGACGATGTTAGAAATCCGATCGAACCCCGAAACCCTAACTTTTAACCCTCTCTGGACATTTTCTGAAAATGTGGTTTTTTCAAAATTAAAAATATCCAAAAATTACAGCAGGGGATTATAAGAGTTACTGTGAAGAACGTGAGCCTAATTCGACTAAAGCGCCGCGGAACCGCGGCCCCCACCATAGCACGTGCGGCGGTTCCGCGGCCAAAAAGTTGATTCTTGGCACGTGCTTTGCACAGTAATATCCTATATTGAGTGTTGTATTTTATGGGAATTTTTAAAGTTTGCTCAAGAGTTGATTTTTCTGGGTTGTATTAGGAGTTCAACGATTCGATCGGAATCTTTAACTTTGTCTGTGTTTTTCCGGATAATTTACAATATGTTAAAAAGTTCGACCGGATATAAATACCCAATTTTTCCCCTGTCGGGAAATTTCCAAGTGTTGGATTTTTCCGTGGTTTAAGAATGTTCTAAGTAGTGCAAGTAACGCGATGGACCCTTTAGAAGACAACAAACCTTAACTCGATTATGTGACCGTCTTGAACTGCCCTTTGAACCTTCGGGTTTGGGGCAGTACGGCGTGCCACATGTGAGGCGTTGGCTTGACCCTTCTACGGCTGGACCATTGGTACTGTGGCATGAAGTGGATGTTTTTTAACTTGTTTCAAGAGTTGAGCTGTTTTGGGAAAACTTGGGTGTTTGAATGTTCGATCGGAAAGTTTAACATTTTCTATTTATCTGGAATGTGATACAATAATTGGAATTCATAAGTAGTTATGAGATAACTGATATGAATGTTATAAACATAGCACTTTAGTCTCATTTGATCGGTTGCCACAGAATTTTGATGCGATCAAAAGTCCGTCGTAATCACGTAGCGTACGCGGATACTCGCCGGGTAAGCTTAATAGGCAGCTACGCCTCATAGCCCCGACCAAGTGACTGTAGGAGAACCCCGTCGCCGAAAGCATCCGTTCGGGTGCTCGCGGTAGCGGCGTTCCGCCTTAGTGCACTTCGTCGACGGCATCTGGGGGTGCGGCCGTCTACTAAAGTTTGCGACGAGCATTCGATCAAAATACCGGGAATCTTGTTGAATTGCCCGACTTGATATTGAAAAGTGTTTTCGATAAATGAAACTAAAATGCGGGGTTTATAATTGTTAGGCATGTGATGTCTAAGAAATTCATTTGATTAGGCATGCGATGTCTAAGGAGGTTGCGGATTCCAACTGTTGTAGTTTTACACTTTCTTTTCTGCGACCGTAAGTGTAATATGTGATATCGCCGGTTTCGTTGCTATATGTCAACGACAATTGGGATGCTCACATTTACTTACGTTGATGACATATGATGTTATGTGTTGCTGGATATGCTATATTGGATCGTCGCGTTTTGAATAGCCGGGGGTTTTATGTGAGATGAGAATTTTTATTTTCATTCATGTAAAATTTGTTGTATATAATATTCTTTTATTGGGGCACTTCCAGGTTGCGGAAGATGTCACCCTTTGTATATTATTTACTTTTCCGCACTAGGATAGACCCAAGAAGGAGGGCACAAGTAACCGGGTTCTGGAGTCCAGTGGGAGATCAACTCGAGGAGTCGAGTCCGGGTCTCCTAACTCTAGAATTGGTAGGGTTGCTTGCCGCTCTCGTAGGGGTCTTGGGGTGTGGGTTTGGCTATTCATCGTGACCGTGGAATCCGTGTTTTATACTAGCTTGTATTGAAAACACGGACGTCCTAGTATATCCAATATTTCATATGATTCTTCTGCTGCGATATCTGTGATGTGATCATTTGATGTTCTGTGATAAATACTGTATATAGTATATATAATATATTATATAGACGTTACTTATGTTTTACACCCGCGCTAGCCCTGCCCCGCTCTGCCGTTAGTTACCTAACCTAACGGTGCATGAGGGGACATCGAGGCGAATGCGGATGGCATAAGTGTACGTCGTATTTATCTGTGATGTTTAGGTGATTTAAATGATGGGACTTCATTAATGTGATTAATGAAAGAAAATAAACCTATGATGTTGTAGAATCGAATTTCAAAAGAAAACAGGTAGCTACAGTTCTTGCTTTCCACAGTGGTATATATGATATATCCTGCACCTTATTCGATAAGGAAAGGACCGAGATCCCTTCACCGGGAGTGACTCCTTTAGCAATAACTGGCAGATGCTACAAACTCGGTTTTTCTTTTGATTGCTTCTATAGTTCTTGCTTTGCTTAGTGATATTTGTGAAATATACTGCACCTTATTCGATGAAGAAAGGGCCGACGATCCCTTCACCGGGAGTGACCCCTTTAGCAAAACTAGAAAAGCCTCAAAAACACTCCATTTAAAATTCACTCGATTCTACAACGATATCAAGTTCATTACGCAAAAGGTTTTCTTAAAAACCTGTCGTGGCCCTCCGTCATTTCAGATAGATATTATTTAGTATTCGTGCTATGTTTGTTGACTTAGTTAAGGCATAGTGTACGGTAGCTAAGTAATGTTTATCTGCTAAAACATGAGATGTGATTGGATTAGGGTATTCGTACGGCCTTGTTGACTCAGTTAAGGGTCGTACGGGTGGGTTTAATTCAATCGGGAAATGTACGGGTTGAACTTGACTTGCGATTCATGATTTGTTGACTTAGTTAAGGTCATAGATCGCTAGGGGTAAAATATTATCGGGAATTTCAAGTGTTGAAATTTGCAATGAGATTGCATACCTTCTATGAGATAGTTGGATCCCGATACCCGCTGCGAGTAAGAGTTACTCCTGGGAGAGTTTTATACATTACAATAGTCGATCAAGTAGGTGTCTCGAAAGGTGTCAACGAGGTTACGCCTCTGGGAAAACGAGGTTTACATTAATTAGGTTCGTGCGAAAGCACGGGGGACCTCCCTCAAAGTACCGACACTGGCCTGGCTGAAAGATTGGCGAACTTGTAGTGTGTAATTAATCCCGGCTAGTCTTTCCTTTTAGGGTTTGAAGGAAGATTTGATAAAAAACAGTGGGAGCCATCCTGATTAGATAAAATAATAACCAATATGATCTTGCAAGAGCGCACGCAGAGTGTTTTCTTCTCTCTCTCTCCAGGTAGCGACCATGTCACGCCTTAATCAAGATTATAAAACGGATATATTGACCGAACCCGCTTGT
Organism: Agapanthus africanus; assembly: GCA_030015575.1. Lineage (NCBI taxonomy): Eukaryota > Viridiplantae > Streptophyta > Magnoliopsida > Asparagales > Amaryllidaceae > Agapanthus > Agapanthus africanus. Next base: position 259,045,653 of record JASDDO010000024.1, read on the forward strand.
TATACTGAGCTGGGGAACATTGGTCCCGCTCCAACTTATAAATGTTATAAGACAGAGCAGGAATTAGGGGAATAGCAGATTTCCCGTGCCACCCAAACGAAGAAAGTGCATGTTGATGCATCATCTTCGGGTGTGTTCGTTACACAAAACTGTTTCTCAGTATCCTTTACGTCCTGGGTATGTGATACGAGATCAGGATCCCGCATATGTAATTTGTTACATGGGCTACAGAAAGGTAAAGAACTGAGAACGGGCGATAAGTTTCATGAGGCAGAAAACGGTGCAAGTGTTGCAGCCAAGTCTGTTGGTCACTGTCACCCTGTATTACCAAAAAACATTGATTCTGAACAAATGTTATTAGATACCGAACATGATATACAAAATCATATCAGTCTCTTTATTAGTAAAGAAGGATATAATTTTGTATTGTTGGATAATGTTTTGAACATTTCCTATATCAAAAGTTGATCGGTTCAGGCACGTTATCTAAAAGCATTATCGTTCTAAATCAAACTACAGTTCTTAGTATACGGAACACACACAAGAGGAAAAGTTCAGAAATGAACGAATCCTTCTTGAGGTATTGTAGACTAGGTCCTATCAATGTGACCCGACTGGCTGAAGTTACATTTAGATGTATATTTAAATCAGTTTGAATTTACATCTTGTGAAACTTGCCAGTCATGTCACAGAGATAACATGACCATAGCTCTGTTTATTGGAAACAGAGAAAGAGTTAGTGAACTCTTGGGATTGATACATGCTGATGTATGAAGGCCCCCTATCTACACATGCCAAGACCGGTTCTTTGTACTTCATTACATTCTCTGATAATCTCTCAAGATTCAGACATATGTTCCTGTTGAAACACAAGTCCGAACCTTTTGAGATATTCATAGAATATAAGTTAGAAGTAGAGAACCAAAATACGGGTATAAGTATTATGTCCTTTGATGTGATCAAGGAGGAGTATACTTGAGCACGGGATTCCTGGACTATTCTAAGAATGAGATTCTCTCTCAGCATTACTCCTTCGTATACACCATAGCACGATGGTATATCGGGGCGGAGCAATAACACCCTATGTGATATGGTGTGCTCTATGATGAGTACTACTGAGTTTCCTATTTCCTTTTAGGGAGTTATGCACTTATGAAGTTGCATACCTATTGAATAGGGTTCCGATCAAATCAGTTGCCTACCACTTCATATGTGATATGGAAAGGGAAGAGCCCATATCTTAAGTTAGTTAAGATTTGGGGTTGTCCGTCCTATGTCTAAAAGCAAAATCCGGACAAGCTCAAGGTAAGGCCTGTTATGTACAACTGGAAAGGTTCCAGCTATACAAACTACAGCAGATGATTTGGTAGAACCAAAGGATTCAGCAGATACCAACGAACCTCAGCCTCTCCACCGGTCTAGTAGGGTTCCTCACCCACCTGAGAGATACTTCGGTTTCTCTATGACAGTGGGAGCGAGGATTGCATCATGAGATGATGACCCAACTAGTTTTGGGCTGACCATCAGGAGTAGGACTCTGTAAGAATGGCTGGATGCTTAGCGATCTGAGATGGAATCGTTGTACACCAACAAAGTGTGGACTTTAGTTGCTTAATCTGAAGGGTTAAATCCCCATCAGGAGCAAGTATATCTTGAGAAGATTACTTGGTGTACATGGAAAAGTTGAGACTTTCAAAGCTAGACTCATTAAAGGTTTGCATAATAGACCAGTTGTGGCTAATGATGAAACCTTTTCTGGGGCCTATGCTTAAGTCCATCCAGATCCTACTTACCACGGCTACATACCACGACTACGATATCTGGCGGTTGGGTATCATGACTGCTTTTCTAAATAATGATTTGGAAGAAAGCGTCTATAAGTACACAGTCAGAGGGCTTCATAGACAGTGGGAGCAGCGGAAACGTGTGCAAGATGTTTTATGTGATAAAGCAGGCATCGCGGAGTTGGAACATCTGTTTTGATGAGTTAGTCAAAGAGTTTGACATCATCAAAATGGTAGATGAACCTTGTATATACAAAAAGGTAGTAGGGAGTATAGTGGTGATCCTCGTAGAGTACGTGGATGATATACTCCTGATGGGGAAGGAGTTTCCTATGCTATGCTCGGTCAATCTCCGCTTATCACAAGGATTCTCCATATTGGATCAAAGTGATACCTACTAAATCCTGGGTTTTGGATCTATGAGATGGATCTAATTGGATGTTAGAATACTCACTAGTTGTAGTGAGAAGGTATCAATCGGTCCTGAGGAGAATCACTGGAAAGGTTCCAGAGTGATAAAGATGACTGAATGTCAGTCACAGGCATTGTCTATACCCTCAGTAAAGGGACGGTATGTTGGAAGAGTTCCAAGCTAGATACCGTGGCATACTAGACGATAAAGGCTGGATACATCGCTACTTAAGATGCTACCAAAGAGGCTGTTTGGGTGTATATTGGTTCATGAGATGAACTACGTTCCTACCATTGTGAGACAATGGAGTTGTGGCTTGTGCCAAGGAACGCAGGTCCCATCAGTGATCCAGACATAATCTAAGGCAGTATCACCTGATCATGGAGATGGTTGATCTCCAGGGAGATCGAGGTTAGGAGAACAGACTCAGAGGACAACACGGCGGATCCACTCACGAAGGCATATTCCCAGAGAGAGACTTTATGGGATGGTTGAGTATGAGATACTACAACCACTGCTATCAGATGGCCCTAGTGCAAGTGGGAGATTGTTAGTTATATGTATGCCCTAGAGGCCATTACTGTACATTGGATGTATATTGTAGTGGATGCTGGGACATATATAGGGAGGACTTTCTTACTCGACATGATAGTATGCTATCTGGTTACTCTTTACCTTAACGTGTATACTGATTGTCTCTCTGTTACATATTGGTAAAGCCCTTAGGATGTGTACTTGACTATCTGGACTATGATGCGGATCAAACTAGTGGGGACATGGTAGTCCATAAGTACATCCTTCAAGGTCCCTAGTCGTGGGTGTATCGAGATGGGGCATCGATATACCAGAGTAGACTAGCGTATACCTTCTCGACCCATACAGATAGGCGATGGATGATCCCATATCCATTGGTGTTTGACATCAGAGATGATATACGGGTGCTCAGTAGAGACTGGGTACACTGGAGGGACTCGCTGAGAACTCCCAGATGATATTATACCTTATGTCAGATGGCAGTTTTCTGGTGACACTGGTACAGAGTAGTCTGTTGACCCGAGATCGTAGAGTCTTGTGTGGTTCCCACTGTGCTTTGATTTCCACCTTACCACATCCAAGAGGGCATGCAAAACGGTGGTTTTTGGGTACAGTCCCGAATCACATGGAGGCAATGAGCGATAGGAGGGGTTTCGTCTCTCCCGGTATAGGGAGTTGATGTTGCGCAGTGCTCGATTGGCTATAACAGGAAGTCCTTGGCCAAGGCAGCTTTAGGGATTTACTGGTAAGTGTTACCAGTAGTTTCTCGACCCGTTATGAGCCTCATATCGACATGACTTATCGAGTTATTGGGGTCTGACGTTTACCACCCCTAGACGAGATATGCGACATATCAGATGAACAGACCGGACTGTACGGTAGTGTTACTCGTTGGATTCACTGGAGTGTGAGCGGGCTTGCTTGTTGATCTTCTGATCGCTCAATACCCGGGTGGCCGTTACGTTTAGCAGACCGCTTGCGGCTTGTAGGTGTTTGATATGATCATCACCTGCTGCCGGCGTATTGACGAGTCTTTAGAGTCCTACACAGGGGTTTCCTGGCTCAAGCGAAACGAAATAAGAGCGCATATGAGATATGTGCGGTACCGAGAATAATACCAGTATGTGATACTGTATTCTATTCTCGCGATTTACGACATTGATCGGTTATATACGATATAGCCGGGTTATCGGATCAAGTGTTGATTCGAAAAGTTGTTACTATTGATATTAGTCGGTTATATGCGATATGACCGGATCGTTAAATCAAGTGTTGATTTAATGATTTAATGTATAATTATATATTTGATATATTGCTTTACATTAACTAGTATTGGTTCACTTAAGATTGATTTTCTCACTTGAAAGTGTACATTGTTTATATGTGATATATGCAAGTGTACATGTTTTTATCATGCTTGATGATACAAACAAGTTGTGTGTATGAGACTTGAACCATATCAAGGTTGGATTAGGGTTTACTATTTAACTTAACAAATAACAAAAGAGAGTGACTTTGGTCAAAGTTATCAAGCTTCATGAAGCTTGATGAACATTGACAAAGTCAACTCTTTTGTCATTTGTTCAAGATATTAGCTAACCCAACCCTTAACCCTATGCTATGGTTAATTCTCTACATGAGTTAAGCATGAGGGCTTAACTCAACCATGGTGCCATGATTAAAAGGATAAGTGTTCATATTATTCTTTTAATGGATATGTTTTTCTTTCTTCTTCATCATCTTCATCAAGCTTGAAAAAGCTTGCTAGCTCTAATGGCATCATGAGAAAAAGAGTGAGAAATCCAATTCTAAAGTGAACCCACTTCCTATTTCTTCATCCTCTACCACTTGCCAGGTAGTATAGGGTGTTCTCTTCATAAAGTTTTCGACTGAGTGAAGGAATAGCTTGAGTTTGAGTCTCCCCGACGTAGATCATCTTCGGCCTCGAAGTCAATGACCTAGCCCGATCATTTCTCCGACGAAACCAATTCCAGAGTCCGGGATCCGATGATCGTAGCGGAGGGACGTCAACACGGAGCTAAAGAAGTGGTGGACCGGATCTACAAAGGTTGTAATCCTATTCACTTAGTAGCAAAGTCGTTTGCTTGCTAGCTTTTCGCCTTTACATCTAGTTTACGATCTTCATTAGGGTTTCTCGGCATCGTAAAATTTTTGTTTGGCATGTTTGATTCCTTGTGGAACCTCATTAGCGTGCCTAGGAACCCTTCACATGATCAGTATCATACACCCGATTCGAGGTAGGAGGAAGGACCGTCTGCGGGTGTATGGTGGACCCGGTGCGGTACCCCGGGGCAAGAAGATCGTATAGAAAGGCGTTGAGCCCGACAGGGGAGCACTACCGACCGGTGATTGTATGGAGACTCGATGGATATCCGGAGGATACCGTTCAGAATTATGGGCCGATCCTGATCATGCGGAGCCCGAGATATTGAGATTTGATGATACGGGCCAGTCCAGATTGCCGGAGCCCGAGATATTGAGTTATTGGGATATATATTTATGTCGATACTTGACACGGATTCTCTGTTGATTTCATTGATGATACTGAGATTTTTTATACAAAAATCTCACTGAGATAAGAAAACAGTTTTCTCATTCAGATGTATTTTGTTTTCATGCATTCATACATCATATATGTGATATGTTTCTACCTGAGGCACTGACACGAGCACTTGGTATTACACTTATGTTAGATGTTTACCCTTTCCATTATTAGATGCTTCAGGTTATATATTATAAGGATATTATTGTATGACCTAGGAGAGAGTCATACATGCGATTTCTTCTCGGTGATGTTTTCTACTCACGAGTTGGCAACTCACTCCCGTTGTGCCACAGCTTTTTGCAGGTTTGGCCATACAGGTTTCGTTGCGGCTTGCTAGCACACTGCTTCCTTCCGGGTGATTGCTTTGGTAGGTGGGTTCACTTGCATCGTGACCACCATTGTACTTTTTTTATATTCAGCTGTATCTAGTAACTCCATCAACCAGACTTGTATATTTTGATAGATTTAGAAGACCAGTTGTATATTCTTTCGACCTTAGAGTCGCGCGCTTGTATTATTATAATTCTTCTCTGGTTTTCTTGAGGATGTGGTTTCTTTCTGAGTTTGATCCTCACCCTTCGGCGTTGTATATTATATTCTTGCGTGGTTGTTTCTGCCAATTGGCGAAGTGCTATCTCCCGCTTGGAGATGCCTTTATTCATTACTTGCATATTCCTGTTTGTACCCGTTTGGGGCCTGTATTTACAAAGGAGACTTGTTCCCTGATTAAAAAATCAGGAGAAGCTTCAGAAGAGGCATCACGTGCTCACACGTGACTGGTTGTCACGTGTTGGCACGTGACGCTTAAAGCAGCGGCAAAAAGCACATTCAAGAAAAAGCTCCAGAAAAGGCATCACGTGCTCACACGTGACCAGTGGTCACGTGTTGGCACGTGATGGTTAAACAGCGGCCAGAGAACAGAGCGCAGAAGAAGAGAAGCCCATTCCAGGGGTCACGTGCCTACACGTGACCAGGGGTCACGTGGCCACACGTGACCGGCTTTAAGAGCTTTATTCTTTGACAGAATTGAATTCCGAGGAAAGATCTTTCAAATCTTTCCAAAATGAAGAAGGATTATCTAAAACCGTTGGATTAAAAAATCTAAAGGTGATTAAATATCACCAATTTATGGAAAAATCTTGGACTTGGAATGATTTCCCCCCTAAATCTAACCGAGATAACAAAGAGATATCTTTGGATTTAAAATCCAATAGTGAATAAAATTCACTTAATAATCTAAAAGCCCGAATTAATGATAAATATAAATCAAATCTCTCAACATACAAATCAAATCTCTCAATGAGAGATTTACTAAGTAGATTGATTCTCTTCCTTCTCCTATAAATAGGAGCCAAGAAAAGAAGAGGGGGACCTTTTTTTTAGACCTTGGGACCTTTGGATCTTTTCTTTTGATATACACAGAGAGAGAGAGATAGAGCCTTTGATTCTCTGCAAAAAGGAAAACCTTAGGTAAGAAAGGAAAAAGGAGGCTTCAAAAGAGAATTTAATTCTCAAAAGAGTTTAACTCTTATATTAAAAGAAAAGAACTTAGTTCTTTCTCTGGTGGAGGATCTGCAAAGTGCACATCTCCCCATGAATTGAGAATTTAATTCTCATTGGGTTGAGATCCTGCCATGCAGATCTAAAACACAGAGGAGGAACTGAGTTTTGAGAATTTAATTCTCACTACATGATAGGAATTCAATTCCTTTGAGATAAAATTAGGGTTTAACCCTATGTTATGGGAATTTAATTCCTTCAAAATGAACAGAACTAGGGTTTAACCCTAATTGAGAACATAATTCTCTCAAACACACAGGAACTTAATTCCCTTAAGAAAAGAAATTAGGGTTTAACTCTATAATTCTTCAGAAGAAAACAGGAATTTAATTCCTCTAAAGTTTAGGGTTTAACCCTATGAAGAAATTAATGAACAGATCTTTAAAACATGCAGAGTCACGTGCTACCACGTGACCCCTGCAAAGATCCACAGAAAAGAACTCTGAAGTAAACACCTTATGTGTCATCACGTGACTCCTGCGAAGATCTATAAAAGAGAACTTTGAGGCAATGGCTCACGTGCCCCACGTGACCTCTAAAGAACACAAAAGAAAAAGAAACAGAAAAGAGCTTTAGGGCACCCTCACGTATCGACACGTGACCCCTAATAAACATTCTAACAGATCAAAAGCGCAAGCCCCCATCACGTGCCCACACGTGATGGCTTTCTGAACCGAAAAGTGTTAAACACTTATCTGTAGAACAAAATAAAGGGAATAAGGGCGCTCTCACGTGTCCACATGTGACCCCTCTTACCTTAGTGTTTAACACTAAATTGAAACCTCTGTAGCCAGTGTTTAACACTGATTTTCTTAGTGTTTAACACTAAATTGGAAAACTCTATTTGCAGTGTTTAACACTGATTTGCTTAGTGTTTAACACTAATTTGAAAACTCTGTTCCCAGTGTTCAACACTGATAATCTTTTAATGTTTAACACTAACTTGTCAATCTTATTCCCAGTGTTCAACACTGTTGGTCTCTAATGTTTAACACTAGCTTTAGCCCAATTGGCTAAGTTTCCAGAGGCAAAGCCTCTCCTTCAATAGACCAACAGAGGGTCAACATTTCAAACATGATTGGACTTAGCCCAAGCTGGCCATAAGTCCTCAATTCAAACTTAACTAGCCCAATGGGCTCATAATATAATAACTGATCTTAGTTTCCAAATTGGACTGCAGATCACTTAATCTACCTTGGTTTAAGGGTACATCTCTTCACTCCTTTGATACTTGTCGTTGTAATTCTTCAACGTCTTCAAAGAGGTAACGGGTCCCGATAACCACATACATTGATACGGACTGTAGGGTCCTTAAACTTATGGACTATGAGGTCCTTAGCCTTGACCGTAATGTCTTAAAACTAACATCGGACTGAGGGGTCCTTAAACCCTCGGACTATGACGTCCTTAACCTTGACCGGAATGTTTTAAAACTAGCAACGGACTATGACGTCCTTAACCTTGACCGGAATGTCTTAAAACTAGCAACGGACTATGACGTCCTTAACCTTGACCGGAATGACTTAAAACTAACAACGGACTATGACGTCCTTAACCTTGACCGTGATGTCTTAAAACTAACATCAGACTGTGGAGTCCTTAAATCCACGGACTACGACGTCCTTAACCTTGACCGCAATGTCTTAAAATTAACATTGGACCGCAATGTCCTTAAACTACCTATTGACCGCAATGTCACTAAACTAAACAACAGGGCTCTCCTAATCGCTCTCTTATCGGATCTAAACGATCCCGTTAAGTTGATCTTAGTCTAAAACTAGACTGACGTATCCTTAACAAACATTTAAGTCAATCTTAGTCTCAAATGAGGCTAACGTATCCTTAAACATAACCCCCAAACCCAAATCTAAGATAATACAGATTTGGACTAGTCCACGCCCTACAGGCGACGACACAATTCAGTCTCTGTATACAATCCACGGGCAACCAAACACAAATCAAACACGCACGACATGAAGTGACCATCTGAAGAAGGAGAAAATTGTTACCGCAATGCGGTAGCGTAATTAACTGCAGGGGCTTGTGCCTGCAGGGAAGAGCGTCCCCACAATCAAAAACCCCTCAAGCGAGGGGGAATCTGACAAAGTCTGCTACATCGGACGCATCCATTTAAATCTTCGATACATGGTGCCATAAATCAACTTAGCATCTTCGGAGAGGTGGACGGATAGCACCAATTAGCATCTGCCCCGAATTCCAGGCAAGACGTCAGTCGTGCCGCCATTCGGAAGGGAACAGATTCTGGCACGCCCGGTGGGACCTTTTTCTCTTTCCACTCCACACTTCGTGTGTCATGATTGTAGGGTTCCTAGGCACACTCAAAAGGTTCCACAAGGCATCAAATATGCCATATTCAAAAATTTCATGTGTCGAGAAAGCCTAAACTAGATCGTTAACTAGAGGTAAAGGCGAAACTACAACAAGTTAACAACTTAATTTGTAAGTGAATGGAAATACAACCTTTGTAGATCCGCTCCACCATTTCTCTAGCTCTGTGTTGACATTCCTCCGTTGCGATCATCGGAATCCCGGATTCTAGCGTCGGTTTCATCGGAGAAATGGGCGGGCTAGGTCATTGACTTCGATGCCGAAGATGATCTACGTCGAGGCGACTCAAACTCAAGCTCCATCTTCACTTGGTCATCAACCTTGTGAAGAAAACACCCTATACAACATGGCAAGTGGTAGAGGATGACGAAATAGGAAGTGGGTTCACTTTGGATTTGGATTTCTCACTTGGATTCATCACTTGAAAATTTCTAGTAAAGGTTTTCTTTCTTCATCAAGAAGAAGAAGTAGAAAGAAATGAAAAATGAATGAATTAATAATATAGAAAATCAAGTGATGCCTTATCATATTGCAACCATGGATAAAGATAACTCATGTAGAGAGCAAACCCTAGTTTAGGTAATGGTTAGGTTAAGGAAAGAAATAAAATGGTCAAAGGTTTCAAAGCTTCATGAAGTTTCAAGAATGAAACAAAATTAGCCACCATTTTATTCTTGCCAAAATAAGTAAATAAATAAATAAGGTAATGGAAACCCTAACCATTAACCAAATATGGTTTAAAGTAATCACACACCCAAGTTTGTATGTATCATCAAATATGATACAAACTAGTGCACAAACATATATCATATATACAATGTGCACAATCAAGTGAGAAAATAATCTTAAGTGAACCAATACTAGTTAATGTAAAATAATATATCAAATATATAATTATACATTAAATCATTAAATCAACACTTGATTCAATGATCCGGTCATACTGCATATAACCGACTAATATCAAGTGTATCAATGTATCGAATCAACATTTGATTCGGTAACCCGGCTATATCACATATAACCGACCAATGATACAAATCGCGAGAATAGAATACAGTATCACATACTGGTATTATTCTCGGTCCCGCACATATCTCATATGCGCTCCTATTTCGTTTCGCTTGAGCCAGGAAACCTCTGTGTAGGACTCTAAAGACTCGTCAATACGCCGGCAGCAGATGATGATCATATCAAACACCCACAAGCAGCAAGCGGTCTGCTAAACGTAACGGCCACCCGGGTATTGAGCGATCAGAAGATCAACGAGCAAGCCCGCTCACACTCTTATGAATCCAACCAGTAACACTTACCGTACAGTCCGGTCTGTTCGTCTGATATGTCTTATATCTCGTCTAGGGGTGGTAAACGTCAGACCCCAGTAGCTCGATAAGTCGTGTCGATATGAGGTCTATAACAGTTTGAGAAACTACTGGTAACACTTACCAGTAAATCTCAGCAACCCTGGCCAGGGATTTCCGGTTATAGCCAATCGAACACAGCGCAACATCAACTCCCTATACCGGGAGAGACGAATCCCCTCCTATCGCTCATTGCCTCCATGTGATTCGGGACTGTACCCAAAAACCACCGTTTTGCACGCCCTCTTGGACGTGGTAAGGTGGAAATCAAAGCACAGTGGGAATCATACAAGACTCTATGACGATCTCTGGTCTACAGACTAACCTGTACCAGTGTCACCAGAGAACTGCCATATGACGTAAGGTATAATACCATCTGGGAGTTCTCAGCGAGTCCGTCCAGTGTACCCAGTCTCCACTGAGCACCCGTATATCATCTCTGATGTCAAACACCAATAGATATGGGATCATCCATCGCCCATCTGTATGGGTCGAGAAGGTATACGCAAGTCTACTCTGGTATATCGATGCCCCGTCTCGATACACCCACGACTAGGGACCTTGAAGGATGTACTTATGGACTAAATGTCCCCACTAGTATGATCCGCATCATAGTCCAGGTAGTCAAGTACACATCCTAAGGGCTTTACCAACATGTAACAGAGAGACAATCAGTGTGCATGTTAAGATAAAGAGCAACCAGATAGCATACTATCATGTCGAGCAAGAAAGTCCTCCCTATATATGTCCCAACATCCACTACAATATACATCCTATGTACAGTAATGGCCTCTAGGGCATACATATAACTAACGATCTCCCACTTGCACTAGGGCCATCTGTAGCAGTGGTTGCAGTATCTCATACTCAACCATCCCATAAAAGTCTCTCTCTGGGAAAAGGCCTTTGTGAGTGGATCCGCCGTGTTGTCCTCTGAGTCTTCTCTCCTAACCTCGATCCCCTGGAGATCAACCATCTCCATGATCAGGTGATACTGCCTTAGAATATGTCTGGATCACTGATGGGATGGTCGTTCCTTGGCATAAGCCACAACTCCATTGTCACACAATGGGAGGAACTAAGTTCATCTCATGAACCAATATACACCCAGACTGCCTCTTTGGTAGCATCTTAAGTAGCGATGTATCCAGCCTTTATCGTCTAGTATACCACGGTATCTAGCTTGGAACTCTTCCAACATACCGTCCCTTTACTAAGGGTAAAGACAATGCCTGTGACTGACATTCAGTCGTCCTTATCACCCTGGAACCTTTCCAGTGATTCTCCCCAGGATCAATTGATACCATCTCACTACAACTAGTGAGAATCCTAACATCCAATTAGATATATCTCATAGATCCAAAACCCAGGATTTAGGAGGTATCACTTTGATCCTATATGGAGAATCATTGTGATAAGCGGAGATTGACCGAGCGTAGCATAGGAAACTCCTTTCTTATCAAGAGTATGTCATCCACGTACTCTACGAGGATCACCACCATACTCCCTACTACCCTTTTGTTTATACAAGGTTCATCTACCATTTTGATGATGTCAAACTCTTTGACTAACACATCAAAACAGACGTTCCAACTCCGCGATGCCTGCTTTATCCTATAAAGTAACTTGTGCACGTTTCCGCTGCTCCCACTGTCTAGGAAGCCCTCTGGCTGTGTACTTATAGACGCCCTCTTCTAAAACATTATTTAGAAAAGCTGTCATGACACCCAACCACCAGATATCATAGTCATGGTATGTAGCCGTGGCAAGTGGGATTTGGATGGACTTAAGCATAGGCCCCAGAAAAGGTTTCATTATTAGCCACAATTGGTCTACGATGCAAACCTTTAACAAGTCTAGCTTTGAAAGTCTCAACCTTTCCATGTACACCAAGTAATCTTTTCAAGATATACTTGCTCCTGATGGGGATTTAACCCTTCAGATATAGCAACTAAAGTCCATACTTTGTTGGTGTACATGGATTCCATCTCAGATCACTAAGCATCCAGCCATTCTTACAGAGTCCCTACTCTCGATGGCCTGCTCGAAACTAGTTGGGTCATCATCTCATGATGCATTCCTCGCTCCCACTGTTATCGAGAAACCGAAGTATCTCTCAGGCGGATGAGGAACCCTACCAGATCGGCGGAGAGGCTAAGGTTCGTCGGGGACTATTGAATCCTTTGGTTCTACCAAATCATCAGTTGCAGTTTGTATAGTTGGAACCTTTCCAGTTCTACATAACTGACATTGCCTCGAGCTTGTCCAGATTTTGCTTTTAGACATAGGTCGGACAGTCATAAGTCTTAACAAACTTAAGATATGGACTCTTCCCTTTCCATATCATATATGAAGTGGCAGGCTGTGATCTGATTCGAACCTAATTTCAATAGGTATGCAGCTTCTCAAGTGCATAACCCCCAAAAGGAAACAGGTAACTCAGTAGTACTCATCATAGAGCGCACCATATCGAATAGGGTGCAATTGCTCCGCCCCGATATACCATCGTGCTATGGTGTATACGGAGGAGTAATGCTGAGAGAGAATCTCATTCTCCTTTAGAATAGTCCAAGAATTCTATGCACAAGTATTCTCCTCCTTGATCTCATCAAAGGACATAATACTTATACCCGTATTGGTTCTCTACTTCTAACTTATATTCTGTGAATATCTCAAAAGGTTCGGACTTGTGTTTCAACAGGAACATATGACTGAATCTTGAGAGATCATCAGAGAATGTAATGAAGTACAAAGAACCGGTCCTGGCATGTGTAGACGGGGGACCTTTCATACATCAACATGTATCAATCCCAAGAGTTCACTAACTCTTTCTCTGTTTCCAATAAACGGAGCTATGGTCATCTAATCTTTGTGACATGACTGGTAAGTTTCATAAGATGTAAATTCAAACAGATTTAAATATGCATCTAAATGTAACTTCAGCTAGTCGGGTCGCATTGATATGACCTAGTCTATAATACCTCAAGAAGGATCCGTTCATTTCTGAACTCTTCCTCTTGTGTGTGTTCTGTATACTAAGAACTGTAGTTTGATTTAGAACGTCAATGCTTTTAGATAACGTGCCTGAACCGATCAACTTTTGATATAGGAAATGTTCAAAACATTATCCAACAATACAAAATTTTATCATTTCTTTACTAATAAAGAGACTGATATGATTTTGTATATCAGGTTCGGTATCTAATAACATTCGTTCAGAATCAATGTATTGGTAATACAGGGTGACAGTGACCAACAGACTTGGCTGCAACACTTGCCCCGTTTTCTGTCTCATGAAACTTATCACCCGTTCTTAGTTCTTTACCTATCTGTAGCCCATGTAACAAATTACATATGCGGGATCCTGATCCGGTATCTCATATCCAGGGCGTAAAGAATACTGAGAAATAGTTCTGTATAATGAACACACCCGAAGATGATGCATCAGCATGCACTCTCTTCCTTTGGTCGGCACGGGAATTCTGGTAATCCTCTATTTCCTGCTCTGTCTTATAACAATTATAAGTTGGAGCGGGACCAACGTTCCTCGGCTCAGTATAACAAGCGGGTTCGGTCAATACATCCGTAGTATTATCTTGATTAAGGCGTGATATGGTCGCTACCTGGAGAGAGAGAGAAGAAAACACTCAGCGTGCGCACTTGCAAGAATCAGATTGGTTATTATTTTATCTAATCAGGATGGCTCCCACTGTTTTTATCAAATCTTCCTTCAAACCCTAAAAGGAAAGACTAGCCGGGATTAATTACACGCTACAAGTTCGCCAATCTTTCAGCCAGACCAATGTCGGTACTTTGAGGGAGGTCCCCCGTGCTTTCGCACGAACCTAATTAATGTAAACCTCGTTTTCCCAGAGGCGTAACCCCGTTAACACCTTTCTAGACACCTACTTGATCGGCTAATTGTAATGTGTAAAACTCTCCCAGGAGTAACAATTACTCGCAGCGGGTATCGGGATCCAACTATCTCATAGAAGGTATGCAATCTCATTGCAAATTTCAACACTTGAAATTCCTGATAATATTTTGCCCCAAACGATCTATGACCTTGACAAGGTCAACAAACCATAGACCGTAAGTCAAGTTCAACCCGTTATTTCTTGATTGAATCAAACCCACCCGCACGATCCTTGACAAGGTCAACAAATCCGTACGACTACCCTAACCCAATCTGCATCATATGCATAACCAGATAAATACTGGTTAGCTACCGCATACTGCGCCTTGACAAGGTCAACAAACGCAGCACGAATACTAAGCAGGACTTATCTGAAATGACGGAGGGCTACGACAGGTTTTTCTGAAAACCTATTGCGTAATGAACTTGATATCGTTGTAGAATCAAATGATTTTAAAATGGAGTGTTTTTTAGGCTTTTCTAGTTTTGCTAAAGGGTTCACTCCCATTGAAGGGATCGTCGGCCCTTTTCTCGTCGAATGAGGTGCGGGATATATCATATATATCGCTGTGCAAAGCAGAAACTATAGAAGCAATCAAAAGACAAACCGAGTGTGTAGCATCTGCCAGTTATTGCTAAAGGGGTCATTCCCAGTGAAGGGATCTCGGCCCTTTCCTCATCGAATAAGGTGCAGGATGTTCTACAAGGAACACCGCGATGCAAAGCAAGAACTGTACCTACCTGTTTTTGAAAATTCGATTCCACAACATCTTTTAGGTTTCTTTTTCTTTCATTAATCACATTAATGAAGTCCCATCATTTAAATCACCTAAACATCACAGATAAATACGACGTACACTTATGCCATCCGCATTCGCCTCGATGTCCCCTCGTGCACCGTTAGGTTAGGTAACTAATGGCAGAGCAGGGCAGGGCTAGCACGGGTGTAAAACATAAGTAACGTTTATATAATATATCATATATACTATATACAGTATCTATCACAGCACATCAAATGATCACATCACAGATATCGCAGCAGAAGAATCATATGAAACATTGGATATACTAGGACGTCCGTGTTTTCAATACGAGCCAGTATAAAACACGGATTCCACGGTCGCGATGAATAGCCAAACCCACACCCCTAGACCCCTACGAGAGAGGCAAGCAACCCTACCAATTCTAGAGTTAGGAGACCCGGACTCGACTCCTCAAGTTGGTCTCCCACTGGACTCCAGAACCCGGTTACTTGTGCCCTCCTCCTTGGGTCTATCCTAGTGCGGAAAAGTAAATAATATACCAATGGTGACATCTTCCGCAACCTGGAAGTGCACCAATAAAAGAATATTACATACAAATTTTTACATGAATGAAAAATAAAAACTTTCATCTCACAAAAAAAACCCCGGCTATTCATAACACGACGATCCAATATAACATATCCAACAACACATAACATCAC
The DNA here is from genome assembly GCA_030015575.1 of Agapanthus africanus. Taxonomy (NCBI): domain Eukaryota; kingdom Viridiplantae; phylum Streptophyta; class Magnoliopsida; order Asparagales; family Amaryllidaceae; genus Agapanthus; species Agapanthus africanus. The sequence goes on from JASDDO010000024.1 coordinate 259,061,600, forward strand.
GTATCATCAACGTAAGTAAATATGCCCATCCCAATAGTCGTTGACATATAGCAACGAAACCGGCGATATCACATATTTCACTTACGGTCGCAGAAAAGAAAGTGTAAAACTACAACAGTTGGAATCCGCAAACTCTTTAGACATCGCATGCCTAATCAAATGAATTCCTTAGACATCATATGCCTAACAATTATAAACCCCGCATTTTAGTCTCATTTATCGAAAACTCTTTTCAATATCTAGTCGGGCAATTCAACAAGATTCCCGGCATCCTGACCGAATGCTCATCGCAAACTTTAGTAGACGGCCGCACCCCCGATACCGTCGATGAAGTGCACTAAGGTGGAACACCGCTGCCGCGAGCACCCGAACGGATGCTTTCGGCGACGGGGTTCTCCTACAGTCACTTAGTCGGGGCTATGGGGCGTGGCTATCTATTAAGTTTATCGGCGAGTATCCGTGTACGCTACGTGATTGCGACGGACTTTTGATCGCATCAAAATTCCGTGGCAACCGATCAAGTGAGACTAAAGTGCTGTGTTTATAACATTCATATTAGTTATCTCATAACTACTTGTGAATTCCAAATATTGTATCACATTCCAGATAAACAGAAAATGTTAAACTTTCCGATCGAACAGTCAAACACCCAAGGTTTCCCGAAACAGCTCAACACATGAAATAAGTTTAAAAACATTCAGTTCATGCCACAGTACCAACGGTCCAGCCGTAGAAGGGTCAAGCCAACGCCTCACATGTGGCACGCCGTACTGCCCCAAACCCTAAGGTTCGAAGGGCAGTTCAAGACGGTCACATAATCGAGTTAAGGTTTGTTGTCTTCTAGAGGGACCATCGCGTTACTTGCACTACTTAGAACGTCATTAAACTACGGAAAAATCCAACAATTGGAAATTTCATGGCAGAGGAAAAATTGGGTATTTATATCCGGTCGAACTTTTTTAACATATTCTAAAATTATCCGGAAAATCACATAGACGCAGTTAAAGTTTCCGATCGAATCATCGAATTCCCAAAAGACCCCAGATTACTCAACTCTTGAGTGAAGATTAAAATTACCCAGAAAACACAGGAGTCCAATAGAAACATTACTGTGCAAAGTGTGGTCAACGAAGCAACAGTATGGCCGCGGAACCGCCGCGCCACGTGGGGTACGGCCGCGGTTCCACGGCGCTTTGATAGAATTAGGACCTCATTTTGCACAGTAATTCTTACAAAACCCTGCTTATTTTTCTGCATATTTTTAATTAGGAAAATGCACAGTTTTGAAAAATGTACAGAGAAGGGGTCGGATTAGGGTTTCGTGTTTCGATCGGACTTAAAACATCGTCTACACTTCGCCTAAGGCTCTAGCCAGGCTCTGATACCACTGTAGGGTTCCTAGGCACACTCAAGAGGTTCCACAAGGCATCAACCATGCCAAATTCAAAAATTTCATGTGCCGAGAAATCCTAAACTAGATCGTTGACTAGAGGTAAAGGAGAAACTACAACAAGTTAACAACTTAATTTGTAAGTGAATGGAAATACAACCTTTGTAGATCCGCTCCACCATTTCTCTAGCTCCGTGTTGACGTCCCTCCGCTGCGATCATCGGAATCCCGGACTCTAGCGTCGGTTTCATCGGAGAAATGGGCGGGCTAGGTCATTGACTTCGATGCCGAAGATGATCTACGTCGAGGCGACTCAAACTCAAGCTCCATCTTCACTTGGTCATCAACCTTGTGAAGAAAACACCCTATACAACATGGCAAGTGGTAGAGGATGAAGAAATAGGAAGTGGGTTCACTTTGGATTTGGATTTCTCACTTGGATTCATCACTTGAAAATTTCTAGCAAAGGTTTTCTTTCTTCATCAAGAAGAAGAAGTAGAAAGAAATGAAAAATGAATGAATTAATAAAATAGAAAATCAAGTGATGCCTTATCATATTGCAACCATGGGTGAAGATAACTCATGTAGAGAGCAAACCCTAGTTTAGGTAATGGTTAGGTTAAGGAAAGAAACAAAATGGTCAAAGCTTTCAAAGCTTCATGAAGTTTCAAGAATGAAACAAAATTAGCCACCATTTTATTCTTGCCAAAATAAGCAAATAATTAAATAAGGTAATGGAAACCCTAACCATTAACCAAACATGGTTTAAAGTAATCACACACCCAAGTTTGCATGTATCATCAAACATGATACAAACTAGTGCACAAACATATATCATATATACAATGTGCACAATCAAGTGAGAAAATAATCTTAAGTGAACCAATACTAGTTAATGTAAAGTAATATATCAAATATATAATTATACATTAAATCATTAAATCAACACTTGATTCAATGATCCGGTCATACTGCATATAACCGACTAATATCAAGTGTATCAATGTATCGAATCAACATTTGATTCGGTAACCCGGCTATATCACATATAACCGACCAATGATACAAATCGCGAGAATAGAATACAGTATCACATACTGGTATTATTCTCGGTCCCGCACATATCTCATATGCGCTCCTATTTCGTTTCGCTTGAGCCAGGAAACCTCTGTGTAGGACTCTAAAGACTCGTCAATACGCCGACAGCAGGTGATGATCATATCAAACACCCACAAGCCGCAAGCAGTCTGCTAAACGTAACGGTCATCCGGGTATTGAGCGATCAGAAGATCAACGAGCAAGCCCGCTCACACTCTTGTGAATCTAACCAGTAACACTTACCATACAGTCCGGTCTGTTCGTCTGATATGTCGCATATCTCGCCTAGGGGTGGTAAACGTCAGACCCCAGTAGCTCGATAAGTCATGTCGATATGAGGTCTATAACAGTTTGAGAAACTACTGGTAACACTTACCAGTAAATCTCAGCAACCCTGGCCAGGGATTTCTGGTTATAGCCAATCGAACACAGCGCAACATCAACTCCCTATACCGGGAGAGACGAATCCCCTCCTATCGCTCATTGCCTCTATGTGATTCGGGAATGTATCCAAAAACCACCATTTTGCATGCCCTCTTGGACGTGGTAAGGTGGAAATCAAAGCACAGTGGGAATCACACTAGACTCTATGACGATCTCGGGTCTACAGACTAACCTGTACCAGTGTCACCAGAGAACTGCCATCTGACGTAAGGTATAATACCATCTGGGAGTTCTCGGCGAGTCCGTCCAGTGTACCCAGTCTCCACTGAGCACCCGTATATCATCTCTGATTTCAAACACCAATGGATATGGGATCATCCATCGCCCATCTGTATGGATCGAGAAGGTATACGCTAGTCTACTCTGGTATATCGATGCCCCGTCTCGATACACCCACGACTAGGGATCTTGAAGGATGTACTTATGGACTACCATGTCCCCACTAGTATGATCCGCATCATAGTCCGGGTAGTCAAGTACACATCCTAAGGGCTTCACCAACATGTAACAGAGAGACAATCAGTATACACGTTAAGATAAAGAGCAACCAGATAGCATACTATCATGTCGAGCAAGAAAGTCCTCCCTATATATGTCCCAGCATCCACTACAATATACATCCTATGTACAGTAATGGCCTCTAGGGCGTACATATAACTAATAGTGATTCGCGAACCAATCGCGGTTTGCTAATGGTTGCTCTTGGGTTTCAAAGTACTAAGACTTGGTGTTTCGTTTGCTGCAGAAAGCAAAAGGATCAATGGCTGACAACTGCCTCCAACTGCAAATGCAACCGACGCTCCGCCTCACCTGGAGGTGTAGCATATGGACCCCAGGCTGCTTCCCTATTCACTATGCCTGTGGAGCAAGTGACCCAAGCTACCACCGGTCTATTCTTTGGGACCATGCTCCCGCCGGTGAACATTAACATCCCAATGCCCGTGCCGGAAGCGTCAAAGAAGTCGGTTTTTGATCGACTTGCTACTCCCATGGCCCCTCTCAGCGGGTCGTCCAACTCCTCGGTCTTCACCAGACTGAGCCTGAACTCCAAAGGGCCCGCCAAAAAGCCCATGATACGTGAGAAGGCCATCCCAAAGAGGACAGCAGCTCCCGAAGTCGTCAGGGCGGCGTTTCCTCCCAGAGGGTCGGTCTTCGCGAGACTGACTACCCCTGTTCCCGCTTCCGTTCAGAAATCTGTAGCTTCTCAACGAACGTCAGTTTTCAAGAGGCTGACACCGGCAGCAGCCCCTCCCTAGAATAGGGGGCAAGACGAAGCCGTCGCTGAATCAATCCTAACAACCCTCCATGCCCGACGTCGCTACTGGCGCCAGATAAGGAAGACTGGGGGCAACTCCCCCTCCGGACTAACTCCACCAGCTCCAACGGTGGAAATTGAGGCTGCTGTTCCAACCGGGAACAGCTTCGAGCTGCTGAACAGGGTACGCAGAAATTCACCAATGGCGGTTCTCAAAAGATCCCCTCCACCTGCGGAGAACGTTACAGAAGCGAAGCCGGAACGGCCTCCTCAACGGCTGTCCTCCAAAATTTATAAACTCTGGCGGAAGGTTCAAGAATCGGTAATTGACCAAGATCACTCTCGTCAACCTAAAAAGGCAAAAGTGCAGGGAGAAAAGAACCGTCACGTCAAACAACAAAGGACGACAACCGCTTGGGTGCCCGCCGCAACGGATCCCTCCATGTCGATTACTCAAAAGAGAAGAAGGCCGGATAGAGTCCCTACTCCCGCAGCAAATATCAAGGACAATAAGCCTAAACGCCCTAAGTCTGGGGGCATGATGGTGCATACGGTATACATGGCGCTGGGAAAAGAAGACAGCCGTGCATCCACGGGTCATAGACCGCTTACACGGTCAGTGACCAAAGCTTAGGAGAAACAGCAGAAGCTCCAGGAAATGATGAACGCGATGGCCGCACTCACTGGGCCGAAAGAAAGCCCCGAAGCGTCATTTGATCAATGCCAGGGGCAAGAAATTGACGCTGAATTCCTTCGCAGGATATTGGAGAAGAAGGATAAAGAGGCTGCCGAACAAGCAGCCAATATACAACGAATGGCCCTCCTATTCCAGGACATGGTGGGAATGATGATCCAACAAGATTCTCCTGCTGAAGATCCTCCAATCGTTCTTGAAGACGACAGGGCAGAAACGTCAAATCCTCCACCCGCTCTGTCAACAACCAAGGAGGAGACAATCTCCAAAGCTGACCTAGACGAATATATAGCTCAGCAGATACGGGTTCACCAGGCGACTGAGGAAGCTGGTCAAGTTGTCAGAACCGGGCGACCATATCCGAGCTGGTATGACCAGATCAAGTACCCGCCGGGCTATACGATACCGAAATTTCATGTCTATAAGGGGACGGGCAATCCCCATCAACATGTAGCCCAGTTCAGGGCACTTTGTGGCAACACTGGTGGCGACGATAAGCTCCTGCTTCACGATTTCGTCGGCAGCTTGTCAGAGACAGCGTTCGAATGGTATTCTGAGCTCCCGAACGATTCCGTCAAGACGTTCGCTGAAATGGAGCTGCTGTTTACCCAACGATTCGCGAGCGCCAGCGAACATACCCCGATAACGGCGTTGATTAATGCCATGGTGAAACCAGGTGAGATGTAGGTCCAGTACGCTATACGCTGGCGAAACTTGTGGTCGAAATGCGAACAACGCATTGAGGAAGCGCCCGTGGTGGGCATGTTCGTGGGTACCCTAGATCCTCATGCAACTATCTCGCAGTTCATGATGTTCTTTAAGCCAACCACATTCCAGGCTTTGATCGACAAGTTGGCCCAGATGGACCAGATGGGTCACAGACCGTCTCCCCCGAAGCCAGAACCTCGGAATGACAAGGGTAAAGGGAAGGCAACCTTCGTTGCGAACGCTCGCAGCAACCCAGTGCCCCAAAGCTGGCGGATCAACTGGAAGAAATACAGCGGTATTACAATGAGAAAATGAAGCGCCCCTACTCATTCCCGTGGGATAGGACGAAGAGGCTATTCGAGCTGGCAGTACGCAACAGGCTTATCAACTTGCCAAACCCAAGACGACCGCCGCAACCCAGTGAAGTGAATAACCCCAACTACTGCCCTTACCATCAAACGGTAAGCCATCCGATTGAGGATTGCTTCATCTTCAAAGGATGGATTGAAGATCAATACCTACAGGGCAAGTTTGCGCTGTCCGAGAAGTGGAAGGTGAACCCGCCACAACCTCACACTGCTAAGAAGACGGACACACCGGGGACAACTTGTTCTTTCATTGAAGAAGTTCCATGGGAAATCGTGCTTTCAGCAAAAACCAAAAGAATGCTGAACAAGCTCCAAACATGCCCGGCAGTCAGGTGGAAGAACCCGCTGGAACCCCAGATCATTGAAGGGATGCTGAAGCCGCGCCCAACTCCGAAGATCAGTGGTGATGGCCCGAGCACTCACAACCAGCCGTCAAAATCTTCAAAGAAAAAGAAGAAGAAAGCTAAGAAGCCCGTGAAGCCTGGCAACAAGCGCACGGACTTACAAAAGTAGATTTGGTAAGCCCGTGAAGCCTGGCAACAATCTGCATGAGCGTCCAGCACCTTGCTCGGGACAAGATCATCATCTCCGGGTTCGACTCCCAATCATCGAGAACTCTTGGGTCTATGATATTGACGCTACGCTTTGGGCTACTCATCACAGACATTAAGTTTCACGTCATAAATGCCAAGACATGTTACAATGCTCTGCTCGGCCGTCCTTGGTTACACGAGTACAATATCATCCCTTCTACACAATATCAGTGTATGAAGTATTTTAAGGATGGTCTCGAGTATACCATAACAGGGGAGCTGAACCCATTCTCCATGAACGAAGTCCGCAAATACGAAGATGCAAAGTACTTTTTGCCAGATTTCGAGGACACGGAGAGGTGTCACAAACCGGAGGACAAAGCCGCTGCCACCATTCCTGTTTTCGGGAGTGATACTGAAGAAGAAGAAGAGATAGTTTACTTTGGGCCGTCTCGACGCAACGACCCAGGACCGTCCGCCCCCATATTGATCTTCGGAAATGACTCGGAAGATGAGGTTAATGTTGTGTTCTCCAGTCGGCTGCCAATACAAGAATTCCCTGGTGATGATCAGAGTTTGCAAATCACCATGATTCCGTGGGAGCACTAAAAAGATCTTGACGCACTTGAAGCTCACAACGTGCAAGACCTGCAGACGTTTTACGTCCCTCCCAAGCGAAAAGGCGAAAAGGCGATCCTATTCTATCGATCCTCGAAAACAAGAGTGGAGAAAGAGATCTGGCATGGCGTTGATTCTATACTTGACAAGCTTCAACCCATCCGTTTTCCCAGATATTACACAAATGGATTGAAAAGGCTATTAAAGCGCCAAGGGGTACCCTTAAAACAGACTACTCGACAAGCTCGATTCTATAACCGGATTTGGGATGTCCCTGGGACTCAGCGCAAATTGCCCAATGGGAGAATGGAAACACTTGGGCTTGGATACGTGAGAGCCGGGAAACGGGAACGGGTCCATGGTAGCTACGCTATATATAACTTCGATGAAGAAGAGGACGCCCTGTCAGGAAACGCCGACCCCTTATCAAAACTAGATCCCGCAATCAAAGTGCCGAGTCCGTCATTTGAAGAGAGAATGGACAAGCTTATCAGGAAAGCAGGTCAAAAAGCTCGGGACGACCATAGCTGCGAAATGTCCATCTACGAGAAAGCCAGGACGCAACGTCTTCTTCAACAGGCTGCCAAAGATGAAAATACTCCTCCCTGTCAACCTGTTGTGCAAAAGGCCCGACGCAGAGGTAGAAACAAGTCAAAGAGCAGAAAAGGCGTTCGACAGCAACAAAGCGGGACCAAGAAATCACGCGATCGGAAATCGAGCTGTCCAGATTTGTCCCTTATGAAGAAGATGAGTCAGGCATACTCTTTTCCTCAGAATAAAACACGGAAGATACTTGATCTCGCTTTAAAACATCAAATGATTACACTTCTGGAGTCTAAACATCCTGGGCAAGCTAACGAGGTCTCTCATCCGGGCTATTGCTCTTATCACCGAGCCATAGGACACCCTATCGAAGACTGCTTCACCTTCAAGAACTGGGTCGAAGATCAATACCAGCAAGGCAGGTTTGCTCTATCCAGCAGCTGAAGGGTAACGCCGCCACAAAAGCACGAACCCAAAGCCACAAGAGCAGAACCAGATCCACATCAGTCTTGGAAGCGAGCTCGTACCTGTCATATGATAACGGTATTAAAAGAAGAGCCCGAGGACATGAATGATCCTCTCTGGTGCTTTGAAAACAGCAATGACGATGAGGTAATCTCAGAATTTCCGCCAGCGCCAAAAGAGCTGGAAGATGGCATACATACTACTGCGGATAACCTTAAGAAGATTGAGTTGGGGACGGCGAACGACCCACGATCGACATTCGTCAGCGAGCTGCTATCTGAAGAAAGGGTGGCTGCGTTAAAAGACGTGCTTATGCAGCATAGAGATTGTTTTGCATGGAACTATTCTGAAATGCCAGGACTACATCCAGAAATTGCTATGCATAAACTGGCAATATCCCCGGACGTCAAACCACTCAAACAGGCGCCGAGAAGAATGCGGCTCGAGCTTGAGATGAGCATCAACGCCGAAGTCAAGAAGCTGATCGACTCTGGGTTTATCCAAGAAGTTCAATATCCTGACTGGATCGCCAACATCATCCCGGTAATGAAAAAAATGGGACAGTGCGCATATGCGTGGACTTCCGGGATCTCAATAAAGCCTGCCCGAAGGATGATTTCCCAGTGCCAGTCACAGAGCTGATGATAGATAACACGTCCACTCACGAGGTTTTCTCCTTCATGGACGGCTCATCAGGGTACAATCAGATAAAGATGCATCCCGAAGACCAGAAGCATACCGCTTTTCGGACCCCTCTGGGAATATTCTGCTACAAGATGATGCCCTTCGGTCTAAAAAACGCCGGTGCCACCTATCAAAGGGCCATGACGAAGATCTTCGATGACCTTATACATGAAATCGTCGAATGCTATATCGACGACCTCATGGTGAAAAGCAAATCGTACGAGGAGCATTCAGAGCACCTAAAGACCGTATTTCAGCGCCTTCGGCAATACAACTTGAAAATGAACCCCCTCAAATACGCGTTCGAGGTGTCCTCAGGAAAATTCCTAAGATTCATTGTCCGGCACCGGGCATCGAGATAGATCCGTCGAAGATCAAGGCGATCATGGAAATACCGCCGCCAAGGACTCTCAAACAATTGCGGTCTCTCCAAGGAAAGCTCGCGTATATCCGACGATTTATAGCCAATCTCTCAGGCAAGTGCCACCCTTACAGTCACCTGATGAAGAAGGGAACCCCGTTCGTCTGGGACCAAAACTGCCAAAGCGCGCTAGACGAGATCAAGCAATACCTGCAGAACCCGCCAGTGCTGGCTGCTCCAGTAAAGGGAAAGCCCCTCATTCTTTATACAACCGCCCTCGAAGGCTCCTTAGGCGCATTATGGGCGCAAGATAACGACTAAGGGAAAGAAAGAGCACTCTACTACTTAAGTCGAGTTCTACTAGGGGCAGAAAGCAACTACTCCCCCATTGAAAAACACTGCATGGCATTGATCTTTGCGATAACCAAGCTCAGACACTATGCGTTGGCGCATGAAGTCCGTCTCATATCGAAGGTGGACCCCCTTAAGTATTTAATGTCGAAGGCCATACTGACTAGTCGACTCGCTAAATGGGCCCTGCTCTTGATGGAGTTCTCGATAACATATCAGCCTCTCAAGGCAGTGAAAGGCCATCGCCGACTTCCTCGCTGAGCATCCGATATCGGCCGATTCCCTTCTGAATTGCGAACTGCCAGACGAACACGCATTTGATGCGATCGACGGTGGTAAAATCCGATGGGAGCTTTATTTCGATGGAGCATCTTCCGTGAAGAAGCGCAAACAAAGCACCCCTATAATCAAATCAGGGGTGGGTCTCATCTTCGTAACTCCACAAGGAGGGATAATGCGCTTTGCTTTCTCCTTAACAGAGCCGAGGACGAACAATGAAGCCGAGTACGAAGCTTTGATAGCAGGCCTCGAGATCGCCATCGACATGGGAATTGAAAACCTCCTCATATACGGAGATTCCCAACTGGTCGTTAGTCAAGTAAACGGCGACTACCAGACATGCAAGCCAGAGCTGGTGAAGTACGGAGAGAGAGTACAGTAACTGCTGACTCAAATCCCTTCCTACACTTTGGAAAACATACCGCGCGCAGAAAATAGCAAGGCGGACGCTTTAGCCAAGCTCGCTAAAGAACTGGCTGATGAGAGCCTCGATGACGTCAGGATCGTGGTACAAAGCCGTCGAGTACTTGCCCCTGCAGAAATATCTCCGGAGTCACCCGAAGAAAGGGGAGCAGCTGAGCAGACGGCCCTGCAAACAAATGACCAAGAGAAGGTTGAAGATTGGAGAGAAGTCTTCATAGACTACTTCAAATCCCGTCGAACACCTGAAGATGCGTCCTTAAGACATCAGCTTGTGAAATGAGCTCTGTCCTTCGCCTTCGTCAATAATACTCTGTACAAGAGGTCACTTGACTCTCTGTGGTTGAGATGCCTAGGACCCGATAAAGCAAAAAGAGTCATTCAGGAAGTTCACGATGGACTCTACGGTTCTCACCAAGCAGGCCCGAAGATGAAGCTGAAGATCAAACGAATGGGTTATTATTGGCCCACAATGATCCAGGACTGCTTCGAGTATGCGAAGCAATGCCACTCGTGCCAGATCCATAGGGACTTTATCCATCAGCATCCAAATCCTCTACATCCAACGGTGGCTAGCTGGCCGTTCGAAATGTGGGGAACTGACATAGTCGGCCCTATCGAACCAGCGTCGTCCAGGGGACATCGATTCATTTTGGCGACGACTGACTACTCTTCCAAATGGGCAGAAGCAGTACCGCTGAGGGAAGTGAAGACGGCGAATATCCTCCACTTCTTCAAGACGCACGTCATTTATCGGTTTAGAACTCCGCGACGGATCATTTCCGATAACGGGCCAGCCTACAGAAGCCACAAGATTAGCCGCTTCGCGCAACAACACAACATAGACTGGAGATATTCCTCAGTTTATAATCCCCGAGCTAACGGTCTAGCTGAGGCTTTCAACAAAACCTTGACAAAGATCGTGAAGAAGACGGTGTCCCGAAACAAAAAGGACTGGCACGAGAGACTGCAAGAAGCTTTCTGGGCATATCGAACTACGTTCAAAACAACCACGAACACAACGCCATACGCGTTGGTATTCGGTACAGAAGAAGTACTCCCTCTCGAGATAGAGTTACCCTCTCTACGAGTGGCGGTCCACTACGAGCTGACGCACGAAGAAAATGTTCACCTTCGGCTTGAGGAGCTTGATGCCCTTGATGAGACCCAGCTCATAGCGCAACAAAATCTGGAGGCTTACAAAGCAAAGATGACGCGCTTATACGAAAGATTGACCAAGCCGAGGACATTCCACCAAGGCGAACTCGTGCTAATTGTCAAAAGACCTATAATCCCCAATCGCACCAAGCGGGGAAAATTCGAGCCAAACTATGAAGGCCCATACATCATAGACAAGGTCTACCAGGGTGGAGCGTATCTACTCATGGATATGCACGGTGAAAGACCTTTCAGGCCAGTGAACGGTCGGTTCCTGAAGAAATACTACGCTTAACGGGTCAAGGTCTAGATCAATGATAGATGACGACAACTATGTCCGCTCGCTATCTTCCTAAGCCCAAACTCTAGGTAGTAACCAGCATCCTTTACGACGGACCGAAACGTCCTTAAACTAACGGCGGACTGAAACGTCCTTAAACTAACAGCGGACCGAAATTTTCTTAAACTAACAACGAACCGAAATGTCCTTAAACTAACAATGGGCCATTATGTCCTAAAACTGGTTGTTGACCGAGATGTCGATAAACTACGGTGGATTGCAGTATCTCAAAACCGATATAAAAAAATATATAAAATAATAATAATAATAATAAAAACGGTATGTCCATAAGCAAAACGGGCACGGATGAAAACCCGAAAGGGCTCCGTGAGTACAAACAGCAGGGCTACTGGCGAGTGTTTGTGAAAACCCGACAGGGTGCAACCTCGTTAAAGGACACTTGCAGGGTCCTCACGACCTTGTAAGGAGAAACCACCCGTGTGAGATCCTTACGACTCATAAGGGAGCAACACACTTAAGAGTCCTCACGATTCCTAAGGTGAAATTACACTTGCGAGATCCTCACGACTCATAAGGAGAACTCTCTTATGGGACCCTTACGGCTCATAAGATTTGAAAGTCTTAAGTCACAGAGACCCGAACCTGTGCTTAAGCAACCCCCACAACCTTCAATTTATGCCCTACAAGTGACTCAATACTGACCCTTGAATACAATCCACGGGCGCGAATAAACCTTCCCCTAACCAAGTCCCATCCGTGACTAAGGATATGTTCGCACGGTGAACAACCCTTATGAGTCCTCTCGACTTATAAGGAGAAACCCTTTGGTAAGATCCTTACGACTTACAGGGGAACATGCACTTAGGAATCCTCACAATTCCTAAGGAGAAATTACACCTGCAAGATCCTCACGACTCGCAGGGAGAAATACCTTTATGAGACCCTTACGGCTCATGAAGTCAAAAGCCTTAGTCGACAGGACCCTTAACCCTGTTTACTAAGCCTCCTTTGTTCAACATCGACAGAGGCAAATGATGATTCGCTCCTGGAAACATCCCAGTTGTAGCGGTGCTGATGCCGATATCGGTGTGTAAAATCCAAGCTTGCAGCGAAAAGGCTAGCGAGCCACACATGCATACGAAATAGCCGAAATGATAGGGCAACTTGCAATAAAAAGCAGCAAGTAAAAATGTATGCATGAAAAATAGCCGAAATGATTGGGCAACTCGCAATAAAAAGTAGCGAGTAAAAATAAAATAAATAGACGAAATGATTGGGCACCGCGAAAAATAGCCGAAATGATGGGGCAATCGCGACCTTCGCGATATAAAAGCTGAAATGATAGAGCATCGCGGAAAAAGAAATAAAATAAAAATGAAATTCATGCCCTACAGGTGATGTTGCATCTATCCCTGTGTACAATCGAAGGGCGTAAACAAAGAAAGGGTCATACTCCTCCCCTAGGTTTGATCATAAGAGGAAGCCAAATCTCGACGGGCCGCAAGTGACCTAGAGATTGTCTCAACACTCGTCTTGTAACGACGGACACAACTTCAAGCGAAGCGGAACAGCGGCAGCTCCCAGTTCCATGGCTCGGCGATATACAGAGCACCAAGAGTCAAATCCCCACCCCGTGAAATGCGGATACAATCAGCAAAATTCCTGGTCACGTGGAACCCGGATAACGTCACTCCTTGACCCCAAGGAAAACGTCCAGAGCAGATCCTGGTCCTCGCAGAGCATGGCAGTGAACCCGTGTGAAGCATCCAGAGTGGAGCCTGGTCCTCGCAGAACACGGCAGTGAACCCGTGGGAAGCATCCAGAGCAAAATTCCTGGTTACGTGGAATGCGGATAACGTCACTCTTTGACCCCGTGGAAAACGTCCAGAGCGGAGCTTGGTCCTCGCAGAACACGGAAGTGAACCCGTGGGAAGCATCCAGAGCAAAATTCCTGGTTACGTCGAACGCGGATAACGTCACTCTTTGACCCCGTGGAAAACGTCCAGAGCGAATCCTGGTCCTCGCAGAGCACAGTAGTGAACCCGTATGAAGCATCCAGAGTGGAGCCTAGTCCTCACCGAACACGGCAGTGAACCCGTGTGAAGCATCTAGTGCAAAATTCCTGGTCACGTGGAACGCGGATAACGTCACACTTTGACCCCGTGGAAAACGTCCAGAGCGGAGCCTGGTCCTTGCAGAACACGGCAGTGAACCCGTGGGAAGCATCCAGAGCAAAATTCCTGGTTACGTGGAACGCGGATAACGTCACTCTTTGACCCCGTAGAAAACGTCCAGAGCGGAGTCTGGTCCTCGCAGAACACGGCAGTGAACGCGTGGGAAGCATCCAGAGCAAAATTCCTGGTCACGTGGAACGCGGATAACGTCACTCTTTGACCCCATGAAAAACGTCCAGAGCGGAGCCTGGTCCTCGCAGAACACGGCAGTGAACCCGTGGGAAGCATCCAGAGCAAAATTCCTAGTTACGTGGAACGCGGATAACGTCACTCTTTCACCCCATGGAAAACGTCCAGAGCGGATCCTGATCCTCGCAGAGCACGGCAGTGAACCCGTGTGAAGCATCCAAAGCGGAGCCTAGTCTTCGCCGAGCACAGCAGTGAACCCGTGTGAAGCATCTAGTGCAAAATTCCTGGTCACGTGGAACGCGGATAACGTCACTCTTTGACCCCGCGGAAAATGCCCAGAGTAGAGCCTGGTCCTCGCCGAACACGGCAGTGAACCCGTGTGATGCATCCAGAGCAAATATCGGACTGTGGAGTCCTTAAAATCCACGGACTATGATGTCCTTAACCTTGACCGTAATGTCTTAAAACTAACGATCAACCACCACGATTCTAGACTGATTTTACCTTGGTTAAAGGGTACATCTTTTCACTCCTTTGATATTTGGTGTTGTAATTCCTCAACGTCTTCAAAGAGGTGACGGGTCCCAGTAACCACACATTTCGTGAACTGTGGAGTCCTTAAATCCACAGACTATGAGGTCCTTAACCTTGACCGTGATGTCTTAAAACTAATATCGGACTGTGGAGTCCTTAAATCCACGGACTATGAGGTCCTTAACCTTGACCGTGATGTCTTAAAACTAACATCGGACTGTGGAATCCTTAAATCCACGGACTATGAGGTCCTTAACCTTGACCGTGATGTCTTAAAACTAGCATCGGACTGTGGAGTCCTTAAATCCACAGACTATGAGGTCCTTAACCTTGACCGTGACGTCTTAAAACTAACATCGGACTGTGGAGTCCTTAAATCCACGGACTATGAGGTCCTTAACCTTGACCGTGATGTCTTAAAACTAAAATCGGACTGTGAAGTCCTTAAATCCACAGACTATGAGGTCCTTAACCTTGACCGTGATGTCTTAAAACTAACATCGGACTGTGGAGTCCTTAAATCCACGGACTATAAGGTCCTTAACCTTGACCGTGATGTCTTAAAACTAACATCGGACTTGTTCCCCTCCGAAAGACGGCGCACAAGGCTGCGATGTCTTGGCACTGAGATTCGGGGCAGATGCTAATTGGTGCTATCCGTTCACCTCTCCGAAGATGCCAAGTTGATTTATGGCACCATATATCGAAGGTTTAAACGGATGCGGCCGATATAGCAGACTTCGTCAGATTCCCCCTCGTTTGAGGGGGTTTTGATTGTGGGGACGCTCTTCCCTGCAGGCGCAAGCCCCTGCAGTTAATTACGCTACCGCATCGCGGTAACAGCTTTCTCCTTCTCCAGAATTTCACTTCATGTCGTGTGTGTTTATTTTGTTTGTGGTTGCCCATAGATTGTATACGGAGACTGAGTAATGCCGTCGCCCGTAGGACGTGGATTAGTCCAAATCCGTATTTACTTAGATTTGGGTTTGGTTTTTTTTTAGTTTAAGGATGCATTAGTCGCGTTGCGGGTAAGATCAACTTAAACATTCGTTAAGGATACGATAGTCCTGTTTGAGACTAAGATCAACTTAACGTGACAATTCATTTAATATCTGGCCATCGGGACTCGTCACCTCTCTAACGTCGTTGAAGGATTACAACGGCTGATATCAGAGGAGTTCAGAGATGTACCCTTAAACCAAGGTTGGTTGAGAGATCTATAGTCCAATTTGGGACTAAAGTTTGTTTGAAGGTTTGATTTAAGGACACGTTAGCCATATTTAAGGCTGAGATCAACTTAATCGTTTGTTAAGGATACGTTAGTCCAATTTGAGACTAAGATCACCTTAACGGGATCATTTAGATCCGACAAAAGAGCATTTGGGCTCTATTGTTCCAGTTTAGGGACATAGTGGTCCATTGCATGTATGTTCGTCGGGACCCGTCACCTCTCTGACGACGTTGAAGGATTACAACGACAAATGTCAGAAGAGTTCAGAGATGTACCCTTGAGCCAAAGTTGATTGGGGGAATTTATAGTCCAATTTGGGACAAAAGTCTGTTTGAAGGTTTAAGGATGCGTTAGTCATATTTGAGGCTAAGATCAACTTAAACGGTTGTTAAGGATACGTTAGTCCAGTTTGGGACTAAGATCGATTTAACGGGATCGTTTAGATCCGACAAAAGAGCATTTGGGCTCTATTGTGCCAGTTTAGGGACATGGTAGTCCAATACCAGTTTAAGGACATAGTGGTCCACCGTTAGTTTAAGGAAATATCGGTCCGATATTAATTTAAGGACGTTTCGGTCCGATATTAGTTTAAGGACGTTTCGGTCCACGAGTTTAAGGACCCCGCAGTCCGTATTAATGTGTGGTTGTCAGGACCCGTCACCTCTCTGACGACGTTGAAGGATTACAACGACAAATATCAGAGGAGTTCAGAGATGTACCCTTGAACCGGTCGTAAATTGATTTAGGAGAGCATTTTTGCTCAGTCAATTTAGTTTGGGGACTTACGGCCATGATCGAGCTAAGTCCCATTGAGAATATTCAAGACTTTTCTTGATCTTTGGCCTATTAGGCCTGTGCTAGGGCTTTGCCCATATTTAATAATGCACTGCATTTTATTCTGGCCTGCTAGGCCTTTTTGATTTGGGCTCTGTCCCTTTCTTTATGATGCAGAGTATCTGTTTTGGTTTGGGCTCTGCCCCTTTTTTGTAAAGTAATGTGTTGCATTTTATTAGGCCCGTTAGGCCTTTTTTAGTTGGGCTTGGCCCTTTTGTAAGCAATACAGTGCATTTGTCTGGCACTTTGCGCTAAGTAATGAGCGCAAGCTCATATGGTGATGACACGTGTCATGCTCTGGTGAGCGCAAGCGCAACAGCGCAGTGCGCTGCGCTATTGCGCTACGCTGTTCCGCTGCTGACACGTGGCGCGTTCTGGTGCGTTGCGCCAATTCCAGAGAGCAAAGCTCTATTTCAAGAGCGCATAGCGCAAGTGGTTCTATAGCTGACACGTGGCGCTCTCTTAAGAGCGCAACAGCGCAGTTTGGAAGTACAGAGCACTAAGAATCTTTTAGATTCAAGAACAAAAGTGCAAAGCACTATTTAATCTCTTGATCTAAATTAGCTCAAAGAAAAATAATTTTTTTCTTTTTGTTTCAAGAACCAGAGGTTCATAAAGGTGCTAAGCACCATTTTTATTTTGTTGTTTTCTTGTCTTTTAAAGAACCAGAAGTTCATGAGAAGTGCAAAGCACTGTTTATTATGTGAAGAACATTGATCTGGTTTTTTAGATCAATGATTTATTAAAAAAGATTTCTTTTCTCTCTTGAAGGTCTTTACCTTTTTTTTCTTGAGGAGTTCTTCAGAGTTCTCTTTCTCTCTCTTTTTTTAGAAAATGTTGATGCTTTTGAATTGAGGCCTAGGATCCTTTTTATAGTGCCCATAAATTAGTTAAATTTGTTAAAGAGATCTTTCTCTGAGTGATTTGGGGAATTTTCCCCACCGTTGGATCTTTGATCCAAGGGCTTCTGCTTTGCAGAAGAAAATCTTCTTGTTTTAACAAGAACAGAAAAGATTTCTTAAAATTTTAATTCTGTTTGGCGCAGATGCCCCAGCGCGTGACACGTGTCGCGCAGCGCACAGCGCAGCGCAACTGCGCTAGCGCATCTGCGCTGACACGTGTCACGCAGCGCAAAGCGCAGCGCAACTGCGCTAGCGCATCTGCGCTGACACGTGTCGCGCAGCGCAGTGCTTGCGCAACTGAAGCGTTGCTTCTTTTAATTTTTTTTTTAAATAGAGCTTTGCTCTGATTGGGTGCGCTGTTTTGGGCGCTGCGCTGATGTGTCTGCGCCTGACACGTGGCGCGTTGCACGCAGCGCAAAGAATTTGAAGCGTTACTTCATTTATTAAAGTTTAAATTTTCAAAGTAGTGTTTTGCTCTGATTGGGGTAAACAAAAGCCCCCCCACCGTTGCGCTTACGTGGCCCCAAACGTGAGCGCAACGGTGGCGGAATTCCAACCGCCGTGGCAACTTTTGGAAGTTGAAGAGGCACTTGATGCCTATAAATAGGACCTTTGGTCCTCCACAGATGCTTATCATCTTTAAGATTTTTACTTTCAAAACTCCAGAGCTTTGCTCTTGCCTTTAGGAACTCTCAGAGTTAAATTTTCCTCAAAAGAAACTTTATAGGTAAAAATTAACCTTGAATTAAATTAATTTCAATTAATAGAGCTTTGCTCTCATAGATCTTTGATCTAAAGAAAACCCTTCTGGGGTTTCACCAATAGAGCCTTGCTCTCAAGAATCTGTTTCAGGGTTTCTTGACCCATGAACAGAACCTTGCATCTTTGTCAAGACATAGATCTCTTTGATCTAAAAATGAGATGAACTCTTAAGAGTTTGAGTATGGATAATGAAAATTAAAAATGGAGTTTTGTATTTAAAGGATTATATCATCTTTTATTAATAATGATCTCAGAGTTCTTGGGGGACTTCTTCAACTTTCCATTATTATGGCATCTGATAGGCGTCACCCCTATTCGTAGAGCATTGCTCTCGAGGAGTTTAACTCTTTGTGCTCATTTTTTAACAAGAATTCGCCTAATCAGTCGGTCTGCTAATTTTGCTGATCTTCTTCCACAGGAACAATGGACGCCCATATGTATGCTCTTAACGAGATCATCTCTTACGGGGACATACACCGACTTGGCCGCTCTCAAAATCAAGAGTTCACAAACGCGGAGTGTGCTGAAATCATGAGCCGCTTCGACGCGTACAACGGTCCTCTGCTTCCCCGGCATTCTTCCCTTCTTAAGCTTATCGTGGGAGCCATCTGGGAAGCGCTTCCCCTGTTCTGTTCCGGTGTGCCTCTTAGGGCGCTGGATGCCGCTGAGGATAAGGTGCACTCGGTGTACCTGTTGAACTTTATCTCAAAGAGATGGCGAGACAGTCTTATCGATCTCTTGCACAAGGTCTTTCAACAGTCTGCCATACTCGCTGCTTATCGGAGGGTGGAAGACATCAGGGGGGACCCTGACGCTTGTGCTCGTGAAAGAAAGCACACTAGAATGGTCCGCGAGGCTTGGAAAGTCATAGATAGGGTCTCTTTTGAATTCCTCAATCCATGCCCTGGATCTGAGGTTATTCCATTGTAACTTTCGTTTACTGTTTTTTTATGACTGTAAGAACTTCGGGCAATATTAATGGAAATTTTTTTTTATCCCAGCTTGTCTTTATTATATATCTTTTGTTCTGAGTCTTTTTGCCCATACATGAATGAATGTGTCTTGAACGCTTGATCAAATGTAAATTGGATGCTCTTTCTGTTGCTTTTCTTCTTTCTCAGCATGTCGTCACAATTAGCAGGTAATAGAGTAAGCTTCTTGATTTCTTCACGAGATAGCGAGGGCTTAGGCCGCAGGTTCAGATCTGCCGCCTAAGACTTTTCAACTCTATGAGCCGTGAGGGTCTCATAGAGACTTTTCTCCCTACGGATCGAGAGGATCTCGTAGGTGGGTTTTCTCCTTAGGAATCGTAAGGATCCCTAAGTGTGTTTTCTCTTATAAGTCGAAAGGATCTTATAAGAGATTTTCCCCTCTTATGAGTCGAGAGGACTTGTAAGCGGTTGTTCCCCTCCTTGTCGAAGTTCGACGTTGGAGAGTGAGACCCGTGGATGGTATGCAAGAGACCGTTTTGGGCCAACTTGCGGGGTCCCAGTGCTTAGGAAACAGGCTTCTTTTATGCCCACTGCCTAAGGCTTTATCTCACGAGTCGAGCCGCCTCAACAATTTTTTCACAAGTCGAGACGAATCGAGCGTTTCTCGTAAGAACATCTTAACGTCGCATTTAACCTCTGTTCTTTACGACAGAAGCCCGTTAAGGTTGGTGGTACTTAGGGTTTTGGCCATCGTACCGTCGCATAAGCCGATATATTCCTCGATAGGAAATCGTGCTGTTTGAGTAGCCCTGCGACTGCCGTGTCTCTGATCCCTTCGGGGGCTGGACAAGACGTCTTCAAGCAATCTTCCTAGGCAGTTTGACCGTCGGAAGAGCAAGCGTTAGGAATTTGCCATGCCGCTTTTAACTTGAGGTTAGGCTCATTTTAGCGAGCCCCGATGAGTCATAACCACTCCGCGCTGGTGTGGGGATGATCTCCGATAGTCTTTCGGGCTTTATGTGAGTTGCCGTCAAGACCCTGAAGCTAGGAATTTGGCCTTTGCTTCGTTTGCTGGCATTGCGTCTGCTATATCGAGACGAATGTCGTGGTGGGAACTAGGGATTTTGCCGTGGCTCCGTTTGTTTGATTATCGCGTCTGAACCCTGCTGGGGGAAGAACGCTGGGGTGACAACTCGTCTGCTGTATCGAAACGAATGTCGAGATGGAGCTGGAATTTTGCCGTGGCTCTGTTTGTTTGACTGTCACGTTCGAATCCCGCTGGAGGAAGAACGCTGGGGTGACAACGCGTCTGCTGTATCGAAACGAATGTCGAGGTGGAGCTGGAATTTTGCCATGGCTCCGTTTGTTTGATTGTCGCGTCCGAATCCTGCTGGACGAAGAACGTTGTGGTGACAATTCGTCTGCTGTATCGAAACGAATATCGAGGTGGAGCTGGAATTTTGCCGTGGCTCCGTTTGTTTGATTGTCGCGTCTGAATCCCGCTGGAGGAAGAACGCTGTGGTGATAATTCGTCTGCTGTATCAAAACGAACGTCGGGGTGGAGCTGGGATTTTGCCGTGGCTCCGTTTGTTTGATGATGTTGCGTCTGAATCCCGCTGGAGGAAGAACGCTGTGGTGACAATTCGTCTGCTGTATCAAAACGAACGTCGAGGTGGAGCTGGAATTTTGCCATGGCTCCGTTTGTTTGATTGTCGTGTCCGAATCCCGCTGGAGGAAGAACGCTGTGGTGATAATTCGTCTGCTGTATCAAAACGAACGTCGAGGTGGAGCTGGGATTTTTCCGTTACTCCGCTTTGTTTGATGATGTTGCGTCTGCTATGTCGAGATGAACGTTGGGGTGACATCTCGTCTGCTGTATCGAGACGGACGTCAAGGTTGTCTATAGGTTGCTGATGAACCGTCGAGGTTTGGAGCTAAGGATTTTGCCGTGGCTCTATTTATTTGATGATTGTTGCGTCTGCTGTGTCGAGACGAACGTCGAGGTGGTGACCATTTCATGCTGACATGAGACGATCTCCAGTTGTCTTTCTGGCTTTATATGACTCGCCGTTAAGACCTTGAAGCTAGGAATTTGGCCTTCGCTTCGTTTGCTTTGTCACGTCCGAATCCCTGCTGGAGGAAGAACGCTGGGATGACAACTCGTCTGCTGTATCGAAACGAACGTCGAGGAGGTGACCACTCCATGTGAGATGATCTCCGGTGGTCTTTCAGGCTTTATATGACTTGCCGTTAAGACCTTGAAGCTAGGAATTTGGCCTTCGCTTCATTTGCTCACACTACGTCTGGTGTATTGAAACGAATGCTGAAGTGGAGCTGGGATTTTGCCGTCACTCCGCTTGGTTTCGACCATGGGGTCTTTTGTTAACTTTGCATGTACACCCTGCTGGACTGCGAAGGAACGCCGTTGTTGACTTTGCGTCTGCTGTAACGAGACGAATGCTAAGGTGAAGCTGGGATTTTGCCATCGCTCCGCTTGATGGTGTAACATCTGTGTCCTGCTGGAATGAGGAGGCACACCGTTGTTGGTCTCCAAGCTGCAGATGTGGCCATTGAGATTTGGAACTAGAGACTTTGCCATGGTTCCGTTTCGTTGCGATTCTGAGGTCGGTTGTTGACGTCATGTCTGCATCTAGTTGGAGTGAGGAGAAACGCCGTTGGTGATCTCTAAGTTGTTGATGTTGACGTCGAGACCCTGAAGCTCGGGATCTTCGTTTGCTTCATTTGTTGACATCGTGTCTGTAATATTGCGACAAATGTCGAGATTGTCTCTAGGTTGTCTATGAACCGTCGGGATCTTCGTTTGCTTCATTTGTTGACATCGTGTCTGTAATATTGCGACAAATGTCGAGATTGTCTCTAGGTTGTCTATGAACCGTCGAGATTTGGCTTCGCTTTCTGATGGAGCCTGTTGGGAAGGTATGGTCCCCTCTTTATCTGTGCCCCTTGATTGTATACAGGGATCGATGTGATTTCACCTGTAGGGCAAAAAGTTTCATTCTTTTATTTTTTTTATTCTTTCCGCGATGCTTTATCGTTTCAGCTTTTTATATCGCGA
Organism: Agapanthus africanus; assembly: GCA_030015575.1. Lineage (NCBI taxonomy): Eukaryota > Viridiplantae > Streptophyta > Magnoliopsida > Asparagales > Amaryllidaceae > Agapanthus > Agapanthus africanus. The sequence goes on from JASDDO010000024.1 coordinate 259,083,904, forward strand.
AAATCGCGATTGCCCAATCATTTCGGCTATTTTTCGCGGTGCCCAATCATTTCGGCTATGTTTTCTTTTTACTCGCTGCTTTTTATTGCGAGTTGCCTAATCATTTTGGCTATTATTTTATTTTTACTCGCTGTTTTTTATTGCGAGTTGCCCAATCATTTCGGTTATTTCATGTGCCCAATCGTTTCGGCTGTTTATTTTGTTTTTACTCGCTGCTTTTTATTACGAGTTGCCCAATCATTTCGGCTATATATTTTTTTTTACTCGCTGCTTTTTATTACGAGTTGCCCAATCATTTCGGCTGTTTATTTTATTTTTACTCGCTGTTTTTTATTGCGAGTGTAGAACTTGGAATCTGGTGCCAATCTCAGCATCAGCATCGCTACAACCGGAATATTGCCAGGAGCGAATCATCATCTGCCATGGAAGGACTTGGAATTTGATACCGATTTAGGCATCAGTATCGCTACAACTGGGATATTGCCAGGAGCGAATCATCATCTGCCTCCGTCGATGTCGAACAAAGGTGGCTTAGCGAACAGGGTTAAGGTCCTGTTGACTAAGGCTTTTGACTTCATGAGCCGTAAGGGTTTCACAAAGATATTTCTCCCTACAAGTCGTGAGGATCTTATAGGTGTATTTTCTCCTTAGGACTCGTGAGGATTCCTAAGTGTTCGTTTCCTCTGTAAGTCGTAAAGATCCTAAGGAGGGTTTTCTCCTCATAAATCGAGAGGATTTACAAGGGTTGTTTACCATGCGAACATATCCCCAGTCACGGATGAGACTTGGTTAGGGAAATATTTATTCGCGCCCGTGGATTGTATACAAGGGCCAGTACTGACCCACTTGTAGGGCAATATCGGAGGTTGTGGGGGTTGCTTAAGCACAGGTTTAGGTCTCTGTAACTTAAGACTTTCAAATCTTATGAGCCGTGAGGGTCCCATAAGAGAGTTCTCCTTACGAGTCGTGAGGATCTCGCAGGTGTATTTTTTCCTTAGGAATCGTGGGGATCCCTAAGTGTGCTGCTCCCTTTGTGAGTCATAAGGCTCTCACGCGGGTGGTTTCTCCTTACGAGATCGAGGGGACCTTATAAGTGTCTTTTAACGAGGTTGTGCCCTTTCAGGTTTTCACAAACACTCGCCGGTAGCCCTGCTGTTTTTACTCACGGAGCCCTTTCGGGTTTTCATCCGTGCCCATTTTGCTTATGGACATACCGTTTTTTTTCTTTCTATTTTCTTTTTCTCTTTTTTTTACGAGGTCGCGCCCTTTCGGGTTTTCACGAACACTCGCCGGTAGCCCTGCTGTTTTTACTCACGGAGCGCTTTCGGGTTTTCATCCGTGCCCCTTTTGCTTATGGACATACCGTTTTTTTTATTCTTTTTATTTTCTTTTTCTCTTTTTTTTTACGAGGTCGCGCCCTTTCGGGTTTTCACGAACACTCGCCGTTAGCCCTGCTGTTTTTACTCACGGAGCCCTTTCGGGTTTTCATCCGTGCCCTTTTTGCTTATGGACATATCGTTTTTATTTATTATATATATATATATATATATATTTTTTATTCACCTCGTCAGCCTAAGGATGCTGCGGTATTAGTTTAAGGACGTTTCGGTCCTTTGCAAGTTTTAGGACATTGCGGTCCATCATTAGTTTAAGGACATCTCGGTCCGCCGTCGCCGTATTTGAGGCGAATATCTAGTTTATTGACTTTTCGGTCTACAGCCAGTTTTAGGACATAGTGGTCCATCGTTAGTTTAATGACGTTTCGGTCTGTTATCTAGTTTTAGGACATAGTGGTCCACTGGGCTTTCTCTATGAATGAGCATGATGCCCCCGGCATATCCATCTTTTTCGGAGCATGTGGTTGTGGCGGGTTCACCTTCCAATTTTCGGACAGCGCGAACTTGCCTTATTGGTATTGGTCTTCAACCCAGTTCTTGAAGACGTAGCAATCCTCGATCAGATGACCTACTGTTTGATGGTCAGGGCAATAATTAGGATTATTAATATCCCCTGACCGCAACGGACATTTTGGACTCGGCAGATTGATGAGTCTGTCGCACACTGCCAGCTCGAACAGTCCCCTTGTTTTATCTTGCGGAAACGAGTAAGGACGTTTCAACTTTTTCTGGAGGGGTTGCCGCTTGTTGTTTTGGCAAGCAACCGGTCTAGGGTCACTTAATTGTTGTTGAGCGCTGGCGACAAAGGCCGTTTTTCCTTTTCCTTTATCCTTTTTGTTCGCTCCGTTGTTTGCGGGGCCGGGATTTTTTCCGAGTAGCGTGCGATTGCATGGCTGAACATTCTCGCAGCTCCTCAATTCCTTCATTTTTGAAATAGATTCCCTGAGGGAAGGGTTGGGGGTAGCTTCTTCGTCAGAGTCGCTTCCAAAGGTGATAATTTGCGATACCTTAGAGTTGGCAGTATGACAATCGTCGGCGGCACTTTTGCGCTCATCTATCATATTTTTTCGACGTCTACAAGCTTCACATTTTGTCCTGTCGAAGTGTTGCTTTTGAGCGACATACCCTTGCCACCAACAGTTAAAGGATTCGCAGTCTTCAGTAGGATGTATGATCTTCTGATGATATAAACAAAAGTTAGGGTGCATCTCTACCTCAGCGAGAGTATTTTCTTCAGAGGGCGGTAGCTTCATTCCTACTGATAGAGCTTTGGCGAACCTTTTCCTCATCTTGAATTTATTTTTACCCGCAGTGTATGGCTTTTGATTTGACGGGAATGCCTTGGCTCTTTCCAGTATGGCAAATTTAAGGTACCCGCAGTGTATGGCTTTTGAATTTATTTTTACCCGCAGTGTATGGCTTTTGATTTCACGCTCTTGATTGGCTTTTGCTTTCAGACGAATTTCATTTAGGAAGACATCGATCAACTCGTCTGATGGCTGTCGAATCTCAGGCTCAGGGTTCGCCATTGATTTCTCAGCGCAAGGAGCCTCCTCCTCATCCGTCAGTGAATGAGAAATCACATGACAAGTCGCTACGTAGTCTTCGGATTCATCTGATAAGTTTTCTCCATCGTTTTCATCCTCGACGAAAGAACAAGTTGCCCCCGGCGTGTCCGTCATCTTTGGAGGGTGCGGCTGTGGTGGGTTTACCTTCCAGTTTTCCGACAGCGCGAACTTGCCTTATAGGTACTGATCTTCGATCCATCCCTTAAAGACGAAACAATCCTCAATCGGGTGACTTACCGTTTGGTGGTAAGGGCAATAATTGGGATTATTAAGATCGCCTGGCTGCGACAGACGCTTTAGACTCGACAGATTGATGAGTCTGTTGCGCACTGCCAGTTCGAACAGTCTTCTCATTTTATTCTGAGGAAACGAGTAAGGACGTCCTAGCCTCTCTTCGAGGTATGGGCGTGGACGCACGTTGTTTTGGCGAACGACCGGCTTTGAGTTGCTCAACTGTTGTTGAGCATTGGCGACGACGATCGCCTATCCTTTTCCTTTCTCATTTCAGGAATCTGGTTTTGGAGGAGGCGGTCCATGGCCCATCTGGTCCATTTAGGCTAATTTGTCAATCAAGGCCTGGAAGGTGGTCGGCCTGAAGAACATTATAAATTGTGAGATGCTTGCCTGCGGATCGAGAGTGCCCACAAACATGCCTACCGCAGGTGCCTCTTCTATGCGTTGTTCGCATTTCGACCATAGGTTTCGCCATCGTGTTGCGTATTGGACCCACGTTTCGCATGGCCTTATTCTGGCATTTATTAGTGCTGTTATCGGGGTGCGTTCACTAGCACTCGCGAATCTTTGTGTGAACAGTAGCTCCATCTCCGCAAATGTTTTGACAGAGTCGTTAGGTAGCTCCGAATACCACTCAAAGGCTGTTTTTGCTAAGCTGCCGACGAATTGACGTAGCAACAATTTGTCATCGCCTCCAGTATTGCCGCATAAGGCCCTGAACTGAGCGACGTGCTGATGCGGATTCCCTGTCCCTTTATATACATGGAATTTAGGGATAGTATATCCCGGCGGGTAACTGATTCGGTCGTACCAGCTCGGATACGGTCGTCCGGTTCTAACAATTTGCCCAGCCGCTTCATTCGCCTGATGAACCCGGATCTACTGAGCTATATAATCGTCTAGCGCGGCCTTGGAAATGGTTTCACCTTTGGCTGCTGAAAGAGCCGGTTGGGGATTAGATGTCTCCCCTCCATCATCTTCAACAATGATTGGAGGGTCTTCAGCTGGAGGGTCCGGCTGTGACATCATCCCTACCATATCTTGGAAGAGGAGGGCCATTTTCTTTATGCTGGCTGCTTGTTCCGCAGTCTCTTTATCCTTTTTCTCTAATATCCGGCGAAGAAACTCAGCGTCAGTTTCTTGTTCTTGACGCTCATCCGAAGACGTTTCAGAGTTTTCTTTTGGCCCAGTGAGTGCGGCCATTGTAGTCATCATTTCCTGAAGTTTTTGTTGTTGCTCCTGGGCTTTCTCATTGATCGGGTGAGCGGTCGGTGGCCCGTAGAAGTGCGGCTTTCCTCCTTTCCAGAAGCCATATAAACAGTGTGCACTACCATGGCCCCAGATTTGGGGCGTTTGTGTTCAGCGCTTTTACGGTGTGCCTTGTTCACAGGGGCTTTTTGCAGCCTCCTTCTCTTTTGAGTGATTGGCGTTGAGGGCGTCGCTGCAGTAGACACCCCAACGGCTGTTGCTTTTTGTGGCTTGACGGAGCAACCTTTCTCTTGCCGAACCTCCGTCTTTTTCTATCGGTGGAGGTAGTTTTCATCAATCACCGACTCCTGGACCTGTCGCCAGACCCTGTAAATTTTAGAGGACAGCCGTTGAGGGGGCTGCTCTAGCTCCTTCTCTGGAGCATTCTCCGCAGGTGAAGGAGTTCACTTCAGCACCGCAGTAGGAGAGTTTCTGCGCACCGAGTTCAGCAATTCAAAGCTGTTCCCGGTTGGAACAGCAGCATCGATCCCCACTGTTGGAGCTGGCGGAGTTATCCCAGAGGGGGAATTGCCCCCAGCCTTCCTTATTCGGCGCCAGTAGCGACGTCGAGCATGTCGTGCTGATGGAGTTGTTTCAGCTATAGGGGTGACCTCCTCATGCCCTCAGCGTTGGTCAGAATCTGCTAGTACCAGCCTTTTAAAGACCGACGTCTGTTGAACGGGGACGGCAAACCTATCAAAAGCAGACTTCCGAGTAGGGGAAGCAACCTTGGCGATTTCGCCAAGAACGGGAGTTGGGATGGCTATCCGCTTCGGGATAACGCCTTCTGGTATGGCAGGCTTCTTCATGGGCCAGATGGAGCTCTGGCCTAATCCATTAAAACCTGAAGCAGTGGAGTTGGGCGACTTGTTGAGAGGGGTCGCGGCAGTGGTAAGTCGATGGAAGACCGACTTCTTTGGAGCTTTTTGCAATGTCATTGGGGCGTTGAAGCTCATTGGTTGAAGCATGGTCCCAAAAAATATTCCAGTGGTGGCTTGAGCTACCTGCTCCACCGGCATTTTGAAAAGGGAGACCGCTTGGGGCCCATAAGTCACTCCTCCAGCAGGGACGGAGCGAGAGTTGCAGTTGCAGGTAGTGCAGCTTGAAGCCATTGATCTTCTGTTTCCTGCACGGAGAAAAATACCAAATCTAAGTACCTTGAAACCACAGGCAACCACAGCAAACCGCGATTTGCTCGCGAACACGACACACGAAGTGTGGAGTGGAAAGAGGAAGAGGTCCCACCGGGCGTGCCAGAATCTGTTCCCCTCCGAAAGACGGCGCACAAGACTGCGATGTCTTGGCACTGAGATTCGGGGCAGATGCTAATTGGTGCTATCCGTTCACCTCTCCGAAGATGCCAAGTTGATTTATGGCACCATATATCGAAGGTTTAAACGGATGCGGCCGATGTAGCAGACTTCGTCAGATTCCCCCTCGTTTGAGGGATTTTTGATTGTGGGGACGTTCTTCCCTGCAGGCGCAAGCCCCTGCAGTTAATTACGCTACCGCATCGCGGTAACAACTTTCTCCTTCTCCAGAATTTCACTTCGTGTCGTGTGTGTTTGTTTTGTTTGTGGTTGCCCGTGGATTGTATACGGAGACTGAGTAATGCCGTCGCCCGTAGGACGTGGATTAGTCCAAATCCATATTTACTTAGATTTGGATTTGGTGTTTTTTTAGTTTAAGGATGCATTAGTCGCGTTGCGGGTAAGATCAACTTAAACATTCGTTAAGGATACGATAGTCCTGTTTGAGACTAAGATCAACTTAATGTGACAATCCATTTAATATCTAGCCATCGGGACTCGTCACCTCTCTAACGTCGTTGAAGGATTACAACGGCAGATGTCAGAGGAGTTCAGAGATGTACCCTTGAACCAAGGTTGGTTGAGAGATCTATAGTCCAATTTGGGACTAAAGTTTGTTTGAAGGTTTGATTTAAGGACACGTTAGCCATATTTAAGGCTGAGATCAACTTAATCGTTTGTTAAAGATACGTTAGTCCAATTTGAGACTAAGATCAACTTAACGGGATCGTTTAGATCCGACAAAAGAGCATTTGGGCTCTATTGTTCCAGTTTAGGGACATAGCGGTCCATTGCATGTATGGTCGTCGGGACCCGTCACCTCTCTGACGACGTTGAAGGATTACAACGACAAATGTCAGAGGAGTTCAGAGATGTACCCTTGAGCCAAAGTTGATTGGGGGAATTTATAGTCCAATTTGGGACTAAAGTCTGTTTGAAGGTTTAAGGATGCGTTAGCCATATTTGAGGCTAAGATCAACTTAAACGGTTGTTAAGGATACGTTGGTCCAGTTTGGGACTAAGATCGACTTAACGGGATCGTTTAGATCCGACAAAAGAGCATTTAGGCTCTATTGTGCCAGTTTAGGGACATGGTGGTCCAATACCAGTTTAAGGACATAGTGGTCCACCGTTAGTTTAAGAACGTTTCAGTCCGATATTAATTTAAGGACGTTACGGTCCGATATTAGTTTAAGGACATTTCGGTCCACGAGTTTAAGGACCCCGCAGTCCGTATTAATGTGTGGTTGTCAGGACCCGTCACCTCTCTGACGACGTTGAAGGATTACAACGACAAATATCAGAGGAGTTCAGAGATGTACCCTTGAACCGGTCGTAAATTGATTTAGGAGAGCATTTTTGCTCAGTCAATTTAGTTTGGGGACTTACAGCCATGATCGAGCTAAGTCCCATTGAGAATATTCAAGATTTTTCTTGATCTTTGGCCTATTAGGCCTGTGCTAGGGCTTTGCCCATATTTAATAATGCACTGCATTTTATTCTGGTCTGCTAGGCCTTTTTGATTTGGGCTCTGTCCCTTTCTTTATGATGCAGAGCATCTGTTTTGGTTTGGGCTCTGCCCCTTTTTTTTAAAGTAATGCGTTGCATTTTATTAGGCCCGTTAGGCCTTTTTTAATTGGGCTTGGCCCTTTTGTAAGCAATACAGTGCATTTGTCTGGCACTTTGCGCTAAGTAATTAGCGCAAGCTCATATGGTGATGACACGTGTCATGCTCTGGTGAGCGCAAGCGCAACAGCGCAGTGCGCTGCGCTATTGCGCTGCGCTGTTGCGCTGCTGACACGTGGCGCGTTCTGGTGAGTTGCGCCAATTTCAGAGAGCAAAGCTCTATTTCAAGAGCGGGTAGCGCAAGTGGTTCTATAGCTGACACGTGGCGCTCTCTTAAGAGCGCAACAGCGCAGTTTGGAAGTGCAGAGCACTAAGAATCTTTTAAATTCAAGAACAAAATTTCAAAGCACTATTTGATCTCTTGATCTAAATTAGCTCAAAGAAAAATAATTTTTTTCTTTTTGTTTCAAGAACCAGAGGTTCATAAAGGTGCTAAGTACCATTTTTATTTTGTTGTTTTCTTGTCTTTTAAAGAACCAGAGGTTCATGAGAAGTGCAAAGCACTGTTTATTATGTGAAGAACATTGATCTGGTTTTTTAGATCAATGATTTATTAAAAAAGATTTCTTTTCTCTCTTGAAGGTCTTTACCTTTTTTTTTCTTGAGGAGTTCTTCAGAGTTCACTTTCTCTCTCTCTCTTTTTAGAAAATGTTGATGCCTTTGAATTGAGGCCTATGGTCCTTTTTATAGTGCCCATAAATTAGTTAAATTTGTTAAAGAGATCTTTCTCTGAGTGATTTGGGGAATTTTCCCCACCGTTGGATCTTTGATCCAAGGGCTTCTGCTTTGCAGAAGAAAATCTTCTTGTTTTAACAAGAACAGAAAAGATTTCTTAAAATTTTAATTCTGTTTGGCGTAGATGCCCCAGCGCGTGACACGTGTCGCGCAGCGCAACTGCGCTAGCGCATCTGCGCTGACACGTGTCGCGCAGCGCACAGCGCAGCGCAACTGCGCTAGCGCATCTGCGCTGACACGTGTCGCGCAGCGCAGTGCTTGCGCAACTGAAGCGTTGCTTCTTTTAATTTTTCTTTAAATAGAGCTTTGCTTATATTGGGTGCGCTGTTTTGGGCGCTGCGCTGATGTGTCTGCGCCTGACACGTGGCGTGTTGCACGCAGCGCAAAGAATTTGAAGCGTTACTTCATTTATTAAAGTTTAAATTTTCAAAGTAGAGCTTTGCTCTGATTGGGGTAAACAGGACTGTGGAGTCCTTAAATCCACGGACTATGATGTCCTTAACCTTGACCGCGATGTCTTTAAACTACGGTACCTTGAAAAACATCCCAAAGCAACCCTTGACCCCGTGAAATACGGATAAGGGCGACCACACCCAGCACTTGTAGGTCCTCACGACCTGCAGGGAAGAAAACTCTCTTGCGAGATCCTTATGACTCCCAAGGGAAAACCCGCTTAAGAATCCTCACGATTCTTAAGGAGAACTTACACCTATGGGATCCTCTCGACCTGTAGGGAGAAAAACTCTTTATGAGACCCTCATGGCTCGTAAAACTCAAAAGTCTTAGGAGGCAGATCTTAACCCTGAATCCTAAGCCATCGCTGCCCTGCAGAGAGACCGAGATAAATTGTCCGCAGAACGCATTCAATAAAATGAGACACACCATTGAGAAGAAAAATATGTCTTTATTCATAAACCAAAATGGGTACAAAGTACAATTCGTGAAAGAACAAAAAGAAAATACTCTCATTCAGGAGTATGTACAAGAAGAAAGGAAAAGATACAAGTTTTCAAGCCAGCGGGCGATTTGGCAATTTTGCTAGCTCATCCTGTTTTTGCTGGGCCACAGCTTCATGATTCAGGATCGCCAGAAGACGGGCCTCCGCCTGAGCCTGCTGGGCCTGATACGAGGCGAGCCGGCCTTCGAGCTCTTTCTCAGTGACCTTGTGAGCCTCGACCCTTTCACGAGTGAACACGGCAGCTTTATCAAGAGCCACTACCTCTCTGATAAACTCTTGAAGTACCCGCCAGAGTTCATGTCACGCCCCGCTTCCCAGAGTACGCTAAGATGGGCCCGTGACATAGCCAACCATGCTACCTGTGGATAGGAAAAATCCTTCCACAGTCACATTAAGGCTGTAAAGATATCAAGAACAGGAAAGTAAAATAACTATCTAGTACATGTCCATAAGCCAGAGTAAAAGAGTGAAGAAATAACAATATGCGGAAGCCAAAAGATACAATAAATGAAACACCTGGAAGTGAAACTACCTACCGACAGGAACTTCACCGCTCGTCTAACATCGGCAATACTCCTGATCAGTCTGCAACAAGGTAGAAGAATCTGGGCCATGCAAAACCCAGACATCAGCGCGTCATGTCATCAAGCAATAAAATATAAACAGGGTAACAGGCAATGCAAATATAATCATGAATGAAAAGCAGATGTAACAGTAATGTAAATCAGGGCAGTGAAGGTTAGTCTGCAGTGAGTAAACTAAACTGATCTATTGGGTTATCTACTCTCAAGTCTTTGAAATCAATTTGATAAATCATCGATGTAACTCAATACTATCGCGTGCATGCCCGGGACCACGGTCTACAGACTCTCGGGCTGAAACCGAGACGTGTTGCTAGGCACTAACAGGAAGGAGTGCAGACCAACGATGTCAGCAGCATCGTCACGAGACGGGCCTAGCCTCTAAAACTGATCAGTATAAGCGAGCAACTGTCGAGTTACAAATCAGGATTTCATCATTGATTTCCCCATGCCCCCAAGTTATATGTGTCAAGTCAGGTATTCCGTAATCAAGAACTAATGCCAACACAGGATCAGGTAAGAGCAGGTTTGTCTGGATAGACAACAGGAACGGTCCGTGGGGACTACATGTCAGGTTTGTTGGCATTAGACACAAGATCAGGTAACGGGTCAATCCATGATACAACAGGTCAAGTCAAGTAATGTATAAAGGTGTCATGTCATGTCAGGAGTGTACAGTACCATGTCATATCAAGTAGGCGGTGCATCAGGTCATGTCGGGAGCACAAGATGTCATGTGAGTACTCATAATCAAACTAACATAAACAAGATTATGTATAAACAAGCATGGTACTATCAGAGCAATAAACGGGCACATGTAATATGATATGCAAATAGATATAATTTCAAGGATATGGAAGCACAGTTATCGATTAGGGTTACATTTATAGTTTCAATATTAATTAGGATGCAATTTATTAAACATGGAGTGTTAATATCACAGTATTATGTAGTAATGTGATCTATGGATGCAATTATATGTATCTTAAATGCGATGGATGCAAACGGGTATCCGAAAAGTTATAAAACTATAAAATGGTAATGTGGGATGTACAACTAAGCAATATGTGATATAAATATTGATATAATAATATTAATATGGGTAGCATATTCAAAGCGATTAATAACTATAAAAGTGGTATTGATTAACCATGCACAAGAAAGTTCCGTTCAGAAATTCAGCGTCACCCTAATTTGTAAAATAGCTTAAAAATAACAAACTTTCTCCAAAAGGGACGTGTCTTATACCAAAACAAAGATAATTCAATAAGGTTTTCATTTTTATAAGTATAAGCATCTCAGGTTGTCCCTACAAAAAGCTATGAACATTCGAAATTGAAAGTTTGCTGCTGGAATTTCCCTGGACAGCATTTTAGAGACATTTTCATTTGCATTTTACGTTATTTAAAAAATTTATTTTGCAAGTAAATATTTCATAGAGTTATAGTATTCTGAATTATATTCGTAACGAACTAAAGAACGTATACTAATGATTTTTCTATGATTTATAATGAATTTTATAAGGTAAGGTGTACAGTAAATTTCAGATTTGTCGTATCCGCTTTTTCAACGACGTTTCATGTGTAAACTATAATATTTTCAAATGTATAACATTATAAAATGCAGATTATAAACTAATTAAAGATAATAATAAGAAATATTACGACGATATATATTTTAAATGATATGGATGCAGTATAATGTAATCTAATATGTCACATGATAAGTTTTCATGATCTAGATTTAAATAATATAAACGGATGCAAACGGAACATCGAAACGTTATAAAAATTAAACATGGGGTACTAGATTTAAACTATAGGTATGGTATTTATTTAAATAGGTATAAAATGAATTATATAGCATGTAGCAAGATTAACTTGCCTAGACGAAACAAGAACGGATGTGTACGGAACGTCCTTCGTCGGCGAAATGTCACGATGCGTGCACGGTACACGGAACGGTTCCAAACAACACACGAGGGTGATCATGCAAGTCAGGTACGTTCACTGGATCACTCGGATCGTCGGCGACGAGCACGGCTCCGGCGGTGATCACCGGAATCAAGAAACAAGATCAAGAAAAGAAAGAAGAAAGAAGTAAGTAGAAGAGGTTATGTATTAAATAAGGAAAGAAAAATTAACTAAATAATATATATATATAAATATATATATACAGAGGAGAGAGAGAGAGAAAGGAGTTGTTAGTTTGTTAGGAAATTAGATTTAAAATTTTAAAAGAATTTTAGATTTAAAATTTTAGATAAGAATTTTCAGTTTGTTAAAGAAATTATATGAAAATATTTAAACTAAATTTTAAAATTAAATAAATTGAATTTTGGCGGGATACAAAAATAATTCAAAACGCGCCCGGGTCGGGTCTAAAAATTCAGATTTAAAATACGAAAAATATGTGCGACTTTCAAAATTCAAAATGAATGCTCAGCTAACGAAAATGCATACCCCCAAGAACAGATGCATGCACATGCGCGTAGCCATCCAAACACGTCCGTTTCACTGAACGGGACGAGAACAAGATGCGCGGATACTACCCCGGGGTTAGGGGTATCATGCAGGCTAAGAAATGCAATTTTAAATTATTTTATATGACCTAAAATGTTATATGGTAAAATATGTAATGCCAGGTAAATGCCAGTATGCAGTATACATGAGATGCACGTGTTTATGTAACAAGTCAAGGTAATCTATAAATATGAATCAAACAGGTTCAAGCAAGCGGGTCGGGTCGAATGCAATGTAAAATGTAAAATACTATTCGCACGCAAAACACGATAAATCAGGAAATACCACAATTAAGGAAATACGAGAACTGGAATTGGTATAAATAAACTAGGGTGTTACAGTTCATACGCTTTATTGTCTTTGGCTGTGAGGCTGGTTTGAAGCTCACTCAATGCCTTAGAGGCCAGCCCCCTCTCCGAGAATTTGCGGCCAAGCCTCTTCTCGCACGACACCATGTTCGCCACACGTCGCTCTATCAGACCACGCAAGCCCGCTTTCGCGACCGCAACCTTTGAAACAGGACATATACGCTCAAGACCGTATAAACAAGCCTCCAGTCGATAGCAATAGTCGATCTAAAATACGTGCGCATCATCTGGTATGGGAAGCAACAAAAAATTCTCGATGTATATCCTATCAAGCATGCATTCGCAACTATATGAATATCCGAAAAGAAATAATACCCGAAGCTCTGATGTGCATGCAACATAGTGATAGTGTTCGCAATTAAAGAAAGTTCTCATGGGAAGAACACAAAGTTCATTTATGCAAGCAAAGACATACATACGGATACCCAACACACATGAAAGTTCAACATAAAGTATGCGAAAAATAATTTGAATATATTACAATAGCGGGAAAAGGTCGCCGAACAAAGGATCGGTAGCGCAAGGGTTGACAAAACAAAGAACAAAATTCTCCATCTCTCTCTCCGCTCTCTCCAAAACGTCAAAGCGACGGTTCTCGCAAGGAGTCGCTCCCCATCGATTGGCGCCATGTTCGTCCGCAAAAGCAGACATAACAGCCCGACGGGCTCTTATTTCGCTCAAAAGGTGAACTGAGCGATCTTTCAAAGCTTGAGTAATTAGGCACGCTTCGTGAAAGCCCTCGAGCTTTTCTTCAGCCGCGTCAAGCATCGCCAGGGTCATCTTCGCCGGGTGAGGAGGGATGTCAGCAAGCACGGCAGCAAGAATCATCCGGAGCCAGCGGGAGCCCATTGGGAGGGGAGAACCACTACGGATCGAAAGCTCATATGTCGCTGAGTCGCATTCGTCGTCGGTAAGGAGAGGGTCCACCAATCGTGCAGCGAAGCGAGGAATCATCTCCTCGATAGGCACTTCCCATGGCTTTCGACGAGCGTGTGGACGGTTGCAGGCCATGGCACTCAGTTGTTTCTCAAATTAAATCACGTCAAAATGGGAATAAATTTCTCTGTGAAAAGGAAATAGGCTATGGCCTCAAGACTATAAAGGGGGGCATTAAATGTTGTGCGCGGGAAAAATTGCATGATGGAACCCATTCCAAGGCCCAAAAAAGGGAAGACATTGGAAATCAGGAAAAGGAGCGATTTCCTAGGCGCCTTCTCTGCATCTAATGCCATGCACGGAAATATGGCATGAAAAATTGAATTGCCCCATAAAAGGCCCCTCACGTGTGGAGCACGTGAGCACCATGCTTGGTGTGTACTAGAAAGTGAAATAGTACCCTGCACGTTAAAAACATCAACAGCAACAATAGCAAAATGATAAAATCCCACAAAAAAAGGGGCATGCAAACACAGAAGGACACAATAAGATTTATCATTCATGCTTTAAAAAGTTCATACAAAATAAAAAGAAAACGTTTACAACGGTAAGACCTCGGACGCGGGGCATGGATTAAGAAACTCGAACGTAACTTTGTCCAAGATCTTCCAGGCATTTCGAACCATCCTAGTATGTTTTCTCTCGCGGTCGCAAGCGTCGGAGTTCTCGCGAATGTCTTCTACCCTCCGATAGGTAGAAAGTATGGCCGACTGCTGAAAGGCCTGGTGCAAGAGATCAATGAGGTTGTCTCGCCTTCTCTTCGAGATTAAGCTCATCAGATACACCGAATGTATCTTATCCTCGGCAGTGTCTAATGCCCTGAGCGGCACCCCGGTGCAGAAGAGAGGAAACACATCCCAGATTGCCAACACGATGAGTCTCAGAAGAGAAGACCGACGGGGGAGTAGCCGATGGTTGTACTCGTCGAAGCGGCTCATGATCTCAGCACATTAAGCGTTGCTGAAATCCTAGTTCTGGCTACGACCCAGCGCACGAATATTCCCATAAGAAATGATTTCGTCAAGACCGTACATATGGGCATCCATGATACCTGAAATAAAGATCATGAGAATCTATTGCAAATCCTTTTCTTCTGAATTGTGATGAGGATAACCTAGGGCAATAAAACCCTAAGAAGCCTCCATGGGAAGAACTTAGTTCCTCATAGGAATTAAATTCCTTTTTGAAAATGGGAATTAAATTCCCAGAAGTTTGTTTTTCCAGAGCCAGAGCTCCTTGAGGATGGATTTAAATTTCATGGAAGGGACAACCGACACCATCATCTCCCTAAAGGTTAAAGAGACCCTAAGAGATCTACTGTCTGGAAATTAGAAGGGTTCCTGTTCTTGAGGAAGAACTTAAAACAAAAAGAAATGTGTGTTCTTGTTAAAGGGAAAAACCCTTGATCTGAATTTAAAATCCCGTAATGGTTGCTGGGAAAGTTCTTCGATCGTTCAAAGATCTTTACCTGAAGAAAGGGTCTTCTTGGAACAGAGTTAAACTCTGGAAAAAGTTTGAGGCAGAGAACTAAGCTCTGGAAACGAGAATTAAATTCTCAAAGTGAAAAGTTGTAAGGAAGAAGATAAGCAAAGTGGAGGCGCTTCTGAAATGACCCCTATATTTATAGGATGTGATGGAGACGCTTCATCTCCCCGATTCCCTAGATGGATCCAACGGTCACAAAAGTGACAGCGTTGCACTCACGTGCAGACACGTGAGAACAACGCTGTAGGGGCATTTGTTCCCTGATTAAAAGAGGCACCACGTGCTCACACGTGACTGGTTGTCACGTGCTGGCATGTGACGCTTAAAGCAACGGCAAAAAGAACATTCAAGAAAAAGCTCCAAAAAAGGCATCACGTGCTCACATGTGAGCAGTGGTCACGTGTTGGCACGTGATGGTTTAAACAGCGGCCAGAGAACAGAGCGCAGAAGAAGAGAAGCCTATTTCAGGGGTCACGGCCTACACGTAACCAGGGGTCATGTGCCTACACATGACCAGGGGTCACGTGGCCACACGTGACCGGCTATAAGAGCTTTATTCTTTGACAGAATTGAATTCCGAGGAAAGATCTTTCAAATCTTTCCAAAATGAAGAAGGATTATCTAAAACCGCTGGATTAAAAAATCTAAAGGTGATTAAATATAACCAATTTATGGAAAAATCTTGGACTTGGAAAGATTTCCCCCCTAAATCTAACCGAGATAACAAAGAGATATGTTTGGATTTAAAATCCAATGGTGAATAAAATTCACTTAATAATCTAAAAGCCCGGATTAATGATAAATATAAATCAAATCTCTCAACATACAAATCAAATCTCTCAATGAGAGATTTACTAAGCATATTGATTCTCTTCCTTCTCCTATAAATAGGAGCCAAGAAAAGAAAAGGGGGACCTTTTTTTTAAACCTTGGGACCTTTGGATCTTTTCTTTTGATACAGAGAGAGAGAGAGAGAGACTTTGATTCTCTGCAAAAAGGAAAACCTTAGGTAAGAAAGGAAAAAGGAGGCTTCAAAAGAGAATTTAATTCTCAAAAGAGTTTAACTCTTATATTAAAAGAAAAGAACTTAGTTCTTTCTCTGGTGGAGGATCTGCAAAGTGCACATCTCCCCATGAATTGAGAATTTAATTCTCATTGGGTTGAGATCCTGTCATGCAGATCTAAAACACAGAAGAGAAACTGAGTTTTGAGAATTTAATTCTCACTACATGATAGGAATTCAATTCCTTTGAGATAAAATTAAGGTTTAACCCTATGTTATGGGAATTTAATTCCTTCAAAATGAACAGAACTAGAGTTTAACCCTAATTGAGAACATAATTCTCTCAAACTCACCGGAATTTAATTCCCTTAAGAAAAGAAATTAGGGTTTAACCCTATAATTCTTCAGAAGAAAACAGGAATTTAATTCCTCTAAAGTTTAGGGTTTAACCCTATGAAGAAATTAATGAACAGATCTTTAAAACATGCAGAGTCATGTGCTACCACGTGACCCCTGCAAAGATCCACAGAAAAGAACTCTGAAGTAAACACCT
This sequence comes from Agapanthus africanus, assembly GCA_030015575.1. Lineage (NCBI taxonomy): Eukaryota > Viridiplantae > Streptophyta > Magnoliopsida > Asparagales > Amaryllidaceae > Agapanthus > Agapanthus africanus. Next base: position 259,100,428 of record JASDDO010000024.1, read on the forward strand.
CACGTGTCATCACGTGACTCCTGCGAAGATCCATAAAAGAGAACTTTGAGGCAATGCCTCACGTGCCCCACGTGACCTCTAAAGAACACAAAAGAAAAAGAAACAGAAAAGAGCTTTAAGGCGCCCTCACGTATCGACACGTGACCCCTAATAAACATTCTAACAGATCAAAAGCACAAGCCCCCATCACGTGCCCACACGTGATGGCTTTCTGAACCGAAAAGTGTTAAACACTTATCTGTAGAACAAAATAAAGGGAATCGGGGTGCTCTCATGTGTCCACACTGTAGGGTTCCTAGGCACACCCATGATGTTCTACAAGGCATCAACCATGCCAAATTCAAAAATTAGGTGCCGAGAAACCCTAATATAGATCGTTAACTAGAGTTTAGGCGAAACTACAAGCTACTAAACTGCTTTAGTACTAAGTGAAAGGGGCTACAACGTTTGTAGATCCGGTCCTCCACTTCCTTGGCTCCGTGATGACGTCCCTCCGCTGCAACCATCGGAATCCTGGACTCTCGCGGTGGTTTCATCAGAGAAAAGATCGGGCTAGGTCGTTGACTTCGATGCCGAAGATGATCTACGTCGAGGCAACTCTAACTCGAGCTCCATCTTCACCAAGTCATGAAACTTGTGAAGAAAACACCCTATACTACATGGCAAGTAGTAGAGGATGAAGAAATAGGAAGTGGGTTCACTTTGGATTTGGATTTCTCACTTGATTTCATCACTTGACATTTTTCTAGAAAGCTTTTCTTTTCTTCACTTGAAGAAGAAGATGAAGAAGAAGAAAAAGAATAATGAATTAATTCCAAAAAGAAAAATGAAGTGATGGTTATCATAATGCAACCATGGGTGAGTGTAGAGAATAAACTAGGGTTTAGTTAAATGGTTAGGTTAAGGATATAAACAAAATGGCTAAGACTTTGTCAAAACTATCATGAAGCTTCTAGTGTAAAACAAAGAAAGCCTCCCATTTTGTTTTTGCCAAAATGAATAAATAAATAAATAAAACAAATAAACCAAACCCTTACCATTAACTTAATCATAGTTTAAAGAAAACACATACCCAAGTTTGCATGTATCATCAAACATGATACAAGCAAGTGCACAAAAATATATCATATATACAATGTGCACAATCTAGTGAGAAAATAATCTTAAACGAACCAATACTAGTTAATGTAAAGTAATATATCAAATATATAATTATACATTAAATCTTTAAATCAACACTTGATTTAACGATCCGGTCATATCGCATATGACCGACTAATATCCAATGTATCGACTTATCGAATCAATCCTTGATTCGATAACTAGGTTATATCGCATATAACCAATCGATACATTCATCGCGAGAATAGAATACGGTATCACATACATGCATTATTCTCGGTCCCGCACATATCTCATATGTGCTCCCATTTCGTTTCGCTTGAGCCAGGAAACCTCTGTGTAGGACTCTAAGGACTCGTCAATACGCCGGCAGCAGGTGATGATCATTTCAAACACCCACAAGCCGCAAGCGGTCTGCTAAACGTAACGGCCACCCGGGTATTGAGCGATCAGAAGATCAACGAGCAATCCCGCTCACACTCCTGTGACTCCAACCAGTAACACTTACCGTACAGTCCGGTCTGTACGTCTGATATGTCGCATATCTCGCCTAGGGGTGGTAAACGTTAAACCCCAGTAGCTCGATAAGTCGTGTCGATATGAGGTCTATAACAGTTCGAGAAACTACTGGTAACACTTACCAGTAAATCTAAGCAATCCTGGCCAGGGATTTCCGGTTATAGCCAATCGAACACAGCGCAACATCAACTCCCTATACCGGGAAAGACGAATCCCCTCCTATCGCTCATTGCCTCCATGTGATTCGGGACTGTACCCAAAAACCACCGTTTTGCATGCCCTCTTGGACGTGGTAAGGTGGAAATCAAAGCATAGTGGGAATCACACAAGACTCTATGACGATCTCGGGTCTACAGACTAACCTGTACCTGTGCCACCAGAGAACTGCCATCTGACGTAAGGTATAATACCATCTGGGAGTTCTCGGCGAGTCCGTCCAGTGTACCCCGTCACCACTGAGCACCCGTATATCATCTCCGATGTCAAACACCAATGGATATGGGATCATCCATCGCCCATCTGTATGGGTCGAGTGTAGGGTTCCTAGGCACGCTAGTGAGGTCTCCCAAGCCATCAACCATGGCAATTTCAAAAATTATGGTGCCGAGAAACCCTAAACTACGGATCGATAACTAGATGTCTAGGCGAAAAAGAACTAGTTAACACTTAACTAATGGGATATCGGAAATACAACCTTTGTAGATTCGGTGCTCCACCTCCATAGCTCCGCAACGAGGTCCTCTCCGCTGTCCAAATCAAATCAGGGCTCAAGCGTCGGCTTCGTCGGAGAATGGGCAAGCTAGGTCGTCGATGTCCATGCCGAAGATGATCTACGTCGAGGCATCGCTAAATCAAGCTCCGACTTCACCAAGTCAAGAAACTTGTGAAGTAAACACACTCTACTACTTGGCAAGAGGTAGAGGATGAAGAAATAGGAAGTGGGTTCAATTTAGAATTGGATTTCTCACTCATTTCCATCAATCACCATTGATGGACCTTGCTTTCTTCTTGAAGAAGAAGATGAAGAAGAAGATAAATATTATGATAAGAATAATTTAAAATGAAAAGAATAATCCATTCTTATCATAAGTGAACCATGGTTAGTTGTAGAGAGTGAACTAGGGTTAGTGGAGTGGTTAGGGTTAAGCATGAGACAAAATGGTGACAAAGTCAAAGTTTTCATGAAGCTTCAACAAGCTTCCAAATAAAGCCACCATTTTGCATTTGCTTATTCTTTTTCCAAAAAGAAAAATATTAATATATAAATAAGGAAATCAAAAACCCTAATCATCCACTTAACTATAGTTTGATACTTTACACTTAACCAAAAGGCATGTATCATCAAACATGATACAATCATGTGCACAAAACTATATCGAATATACAATGTGCACATCCGAGCGAGAAAATCCAATTAAAGTGAACCGACACTAGTTAATGCAAAGTAATATATCAAATATATAATTATGCATTAAATCATTAAATCAACACTTGATTTAACGATCCGGTCATATCGTATATAACCGACTAGTATCCAATGTATCGGTTTATCGAATCAATCCTTGATTCGATAACTAGGGTATATCGCATATAACCTAATCGATACATTCATCGCGAGAATGAAATACGGTATCACATACACGCATTATTCTCGGTCCCGCACATATCTCATATGCGCTCCTATTTCGTTTCGCTTGAACCAGGAAACCTCTGTGTAGGACTCTAAAGACTCGTCAATACGCCGGCAGCAGGTGATGATCATATCAAGCACCCACAAGCCGCAAGCGGTCTGCTAAACGTAACGGCCACCCGGGTATTGAGCGATCTGAAGATCGACGAGCAAGACCGCTCACACTCCAGTGAATCCGACCAGTAACACTACCGTACATTCCGGTCTGATCGTCTGATATGTCGCATATCTTGCCTAGGGGTGGTAAACGTCAGACCCCAATAGCTCGATAAGTCGTGTCGATATGAGGCTCATAACGGGTCGAGAAACTACTGGTAACACTTACCAGCAATTCTCTGATCAGCCCTGGCCAGGGACTTCCTGTTATAGCCAATCGAACACAGCGCAACATCAACCCCCTATACCGGGAGAGACGAATCCCCTCCTATCGCTCATTGCCTCCATGTGACTCGGGACTGTACCCAAAAACCATCATTTTGCACGCCCTCTTGGATGTGGTAAGATGGAAATCAAAGCACAGTGGGAACCACACAAGACTCTATGACGATCTCGGGTCAACCGACTACTCTGTACCAGTGTCACCAGAGAACTGCCATCTGACGTGAGGTATAATACCATCTGGGAGTTCTCGGCGAGTCAGTCCAGTGTACCCAGTCTGTACTGAGCACCCGTATATCATCTCTGATGTCAAACACCAATGGATATGGGATCATCCATCGCCCATCTGTATGGGTCGAGAAGGTACACGCTAGTCTACTCTGGTATATCGATGCCCCGTCTCGATACACCCACGACTAGGGACTTTGAAGGATGTACTTATGGACTACCATGTCCCCACTAGTATGATCCGCATCATAGTCCAGGTAGTCAAGTACAGATCCTAAGGGCTTTACCAACATGTAACAGAGAGATAATCAGTATACACGTTAAGGTAAAGAGCAACCAGATAGCATACTATCATGTCGACCAAGAAAGTCCTCCCTATATATGTCCCAGCATCCACTACAATATACATCCAATGTACAGTAATGGCCTCTAGGGCATACATATAACTAACAATCTCCCACTTGCACTAGGGCCATCTGTAGCAGTGGTTGTATTATCTCATACTCAACCATCCCATAAAAAGTCTCTCTCTGGGAATAGGCCTTCGTGAGTGGATCCGCCGTGTTGTCCTCAGAGTCTGCTCTCCTTGCCTCGATCACCTTGGAGATCATCCATCTCCATGATCAGGTGACACTGCCTTAGAATATGTCTGGATCACTGATGAGACGAGGGTTCCTGGCATAAGCCACAACTCCATTGTCACACAATGGTAGGAACCTGGTTCATCTCATGAACCAATATACACCTAAACAGCTTCTTTGGTAACATCTTAAGTAGCGATGTATCGTGCCTTTATCGTCTAGTATGCCACGGTATCTAGCTTGGAACTCTTCCAACATACCGTCCCTTTACTGAGGGTAAAGACAATGCCTGCGACTGACATTCAGTCGTCATTATCACCCTGGAACCCTTCCAGTGATTCTCCCCAGGATCGATTGATACCGTCTCACTACAACTAGTGAGAATTCTAACATCCATTTAGATCTATCTCATAGATCCAAAATCCAGGATTTAGTAAGTATCACTTTGATCCTATATGGAGAATTCTAGATAAGAAAATCTTTTCTTATCAAGAGTATGTCATCCACGTACTCTACGAGGATCGTCACCATACTCCCTACTACCTTTTTGTTTATACAAGGTTCATCTACCATTTTGATGATGTCAACTTCTTTGACTAATTCATCAAAACAGATGTTCCAACTCCGCGATGCCTGCTTTATCATATAAAACATCTTGCACACGTTTCCGCTGCTCTCACTGTCTACGAGGCCCTCTGGCTGTGTACTTATAGACGCTCTCTTCTAAATCATCATTTAGAAAAGCAGTCAAGACACCCAACCACCAGATATCGTAGTCATGGTATATAGCCGTGGCAAGTAGGATCTGGATGGACTTAAGCATAGCTACTTAGAAAAGGTTTCATCATCATCCATACCTGGTCAATGATGTAGACCTTTAACAAGTCTAGCTTTGAAAGTCTCAACTCTTCCATGTACACCAAGTAATCTTCTCAAGATATACTTGCCCCTGATGGGGATTTAACCCTTCAGATCTAGCAGCTAAAGTCCATACTTTGCTGGTGTATAAGGATTCCATCTCAGATCACTAAGCATCCAGCCATTCTTACAGAGTCTTACTCTCGATGGCCAGCTCGAAACTAGTTGGGTCATCATCTCATGATGCAATCCTCGCTCCCACTGTCATAGAGAAACCAAAGTATCTCTCAGGTGGGTGAGGAACCCTACTAGATCGGCGGAGAGGCTGAGGTTCGTTGGTTTCCACTGAATCCTCTGGTTGTACCAAATCATCTGCTGTAGTTTGTATAGCTGGAACACTTCCAGTTCTATATAACAGACCTTGCCTCGAGCTTGTCCGGATTTTGCTTTTAGACATAGGCCAGACAACCCCAAATCTTAACTAGCTTAAGACATGGGCTCTTCCCTTTCCATATCTCATATGGAATGGTAGGCAACTGATTTGATTGGAACCCTATTCAATAGGTATGCAACTTCTTAAGTGCATAACACCCAAAAGGAAATAGGTAGCTCAGTATTACTCATCATAGAGCACACCTTATCACATAGGGTGTAATAGCTCCACCCCGATATACCATCGTGCTATGGTGTATGCGGAGGAGTAATGCTGAGAGAGAATCTCATTCTCCTTTAGAAAAGTCCAGGATTTCCGTGCTCAAGTATTCTCCTCCTTGATCATATCAAAGGACATAATACTTTTACCCGTATTTTGGTTCTCTACTTCTCGCTTATATTCTGTGAATATCTCAAAAGGTTCGGACTTGTGTTTCAACAAGAACATATGTCTGAATCTAAAGAGATCATAAGAGAACGTAATGAAGTATAAAGAACCATTCCTGGCATGTGTAGACAGGGGACCTTACATACATCAACATGTATCATCCCAAGAGTTCACTAACTCTTTCTCTGTTTCCAATAAACGGAGCTATGGTCATCTTATCTTTGTGACATGACTGGCGAGTTTCACAAGATGTAAATTCAAACTGATTTAAATATACATTTATATGTAACTCTAGCCAGTCAGGTCGCATTGATCTGACCTAGTCTACAATACCTCAAGAAGGATTCGTTCATTTCTGAACTCTTCCTCTTTTGTGTGTTCCATATACTAAGAACTGTAGTTTGATTTAGAACATCAATGCTTTTAGATAACGTGCCTGAACCGATCAACTTTTGATATAGGAAATGTTCAAAACATTATCCATCAATACAAAATTATATCCTTTCTTTTCTAACAAAGAGAGTGATATGATTTGGTATATCAGGTTCGGTATCTAATAACATTCGTTCAGAATCAATGTATTGTAATACAGGGTGACAGTGACCAACAGACTTGGCTGCAATACTTGCCCTGTTTTCTGCCTCATGAAACTTATCACCCGTTCTCAGTCCTCTACCTTTCTGTAGCCCTATGTAACATATTACATATCTGGGATCCTGATCTGGTATCACATACCCAGGACGTAAAGGATACTGAGAAACAGTTCTCTGTAATGAACACACTCGAAGATGATGCATCAGCATGCACTCTCTTCGTTTGGGCGGCACGGGAAATCTGGTATTCCCCAAATTCCTGCTCTGTCTTATAACAATTATAAGTTGGAGCGGGACCAACGTTCCCCAGCTCAGTATAACAAGCGGGTTCGGTCAATATTCCGTATTATTATCTTGATTAAGGCGTGTTATGGTCGCTACCTGGAGAGAGAGAGAAGAAAACACTCAGCGTGCGCTCTGTCAAGAATAGATTGGTTTTTATTTTATCTAATCAGGATGGCTCCCACTTCTTTTTATCAAATCTTCCTTCAAACCCTAAAAGGAAAGACTAGCCGGGATTAATTACACACTACAAGTTCGCCAATCTTTCAGCCAGGCCAGTGTCGGTACTTTGAGGGAGGTCCCCCGTGCTTTCGCACGAACCTAATTAATGTAAACCTCGTTTTCCCAGAGGTGTAACCTCGTTAACACCTTTCTAGACACCTACTTGATCGGCTAATTGTAATGTATAAAACTCTCCCAGGAGTAACTCTTACTCGCAGCGGGTATCGGGATCCAACTATCTCATAGAAGGTATGCAATCCCATTGCAAATTTTAACACTTGAAATTCCCGATAATATTTTGCCCCTAGCAGCTATATGACCTTAACATAGTCAACAAATCATAAGTGCTAGTCAAGTTCAACCCGTCATTTCCCGATTGAATTAAACCCACCCGCACGACCCTTAACATAGTCAACAAAGTCGCACGACTACCCTAATCCAATCGCATCATATGCTAATACAGATAACCAATAGTTAGCTACCGCACACTACGCCTTAACATAGTCAACAAACGTAGCACGAATACTAACTAGTACTTATCTGAAATGACGGAGGGCTACGACAGGTTTTTCTGAAAAACCTATTGCGTAATGAACTTGATATCGTTGTAGAATCAAATGATTTTGAAATGGAGTGCTTTTGAGGCTTTTCTAGTTTTGCTAAAGGAGTCACTCCCGGTGAAGGGATCGTCGGTCCTTTCCTCGTCGAATGAGGTGCGGGATATATCATATATATCACTGTGCAAAGCAAAAACACTTAAAAGCAATCAAAAGACAAACCGAAGGTTGTAGCATCTGCCAGTTATTGCTAAAGGAGTCACTCCCGGTGAAGGGATCTCGGTCCTTTCCTCATCGAATAAGGTGCAGGATATATCACATATACCGCTGTGCAAAGCAAGAACTGTAGCTACCTGTTTTATTTTGAAATTCGATTCTACAACATCTTAGGTTTCTTTTATTTCATTAATCACATTAATGAAGTCCCACCATTTAAGTACCTAAACATCACAGATAGATACGACGCACACTTATGCCATCCGCATTCGCCTCGATGTCCCCTCGTGCACCGTTAGGTTAGGTAACTAACGGCAGAGCGGGGCAGGGCTAGCGCGGGTGTAAAACATAAGTAACGTCTATATAATATATCATATATACTATATATATATCTATCACAGAACATCACATGATCACATCACAGATATCGCAGCAGAAGAAACATATGAAATATTGGATATACTAGGACGTCCGTGTTTTCAATACGAGCAAGTATAAAACACGGATTCCACAGTCGTGATGAATAGCCAAACCCACACCCCTAGACCCCTACGAGAGCGGCAAGCAACCCTGCCAATTCTAGAGTTAGGAGACCCGGACTCGACTCCTCGAGTTGGTCTCCCACTGGACTCCAGAACCCGGTTACTTGTGCCCTCCTCCTTGGGTCTATCCTAGTGCAGAAAAGTAAATAATATACAACAGGTGACAACTCCCGCAACCTGGAAGTGCCCCAATAAAAGAATATTACATACAAGTTTTTACATGAATGAAAATGAAAAACACTCATCTCACATAAAAACCCCCGGCTATTCAAACACGACGATCCAATATAACATATCCAGCAACACATAACATCACATGTCATCAACGTAAGTAAATATGCGCATCCCAATTGTCATTGACATATAGCAACGAAATCGGCGATATCACATATTACACTTACGGTCACAGAAAAGAAAGTGTAAAACTACAACAGTTGGAATCCACAACCACCTCAGACATCGCATACCTGGCCAAATGAATTACTTAGACATCGCATGCCTAACAATTATAAACCCCGCATTCTAGTCTCAAAATCGAAAACACTTTTCAATATCAAGTCGGGCAATTCAACAAGATTCCCGACATCCTGATCGAATACTCGTCGCAAACTTCAGTAGGCGGCCGCACCCCTGGCGCCGTCGACGAAGTGCACCAAGGCGGAACACCGCTACCGCGAGCACCCGAATGGATGCTTTCGGCGACGGGGTTCTCCTACAGTCACTTGGTCGGGGCAATGGGGTGAGGCTGTCTATTAAGTTTACCCGGCGAGTATCCGCGTACGCTACGTGATTGCGACGGACTTTTGATCACATCAAAATTCCGTGGCAACCGATCAAGTGAGACTAAACTGCTATGTTTATAACATTCATTCAGTTATCACATAACTTTTGTGAATTCCAATTGTTGTATCCCATTCCGGATAAATAGAAAATGTCAAACTTTCCGATCGAACAATCGAACACCCAATTTTTCCCGATACAGATCAACACATGAAATAAGTCTAACAACATTCAGTTCGTGCCTCAGTACCAACGGTCCAGCCGTAGAAGGGTCAAGCCAACGCCTCACATGTGGCACGCCGTACTGCCCCAAACCCGAAGGTTCAAAGGGCAGTTCAAGACGGTCACATAATCGAGTTAAGGTTTGTTGTCTTCTAGAGGGTCCATCGCGTTACTTGCACTACTTAGAACGTCGTTAAACTTCGGAAAAATCCAACACTTGGAAATTTCCCGACAGGGGAAAAATTGGGTATTTATATCCGGTCGAACTTTTTAACATATTCCAAAAAATATCCGGAAAGCCAAATAGACAAAATTTGATACCCCGATCGAAACACCGAATCCCCAAAACAATCCTAAAAAATACAACTCTGGAAACAGTATTAAAAATTCCCAGAAAATCCATAATAAAATAATAAGAGTTACTGTGCAAATAGTGGAGGATGAAGTCACATTTTTGCCGCGCATCCGCCGCATCATCCAAGATTATGCCGCGGATCCGCGCCAAGATGTACTGTTCATCAGAAAATTTTTGTGCCGAAATTCTTATATTTCTCTGCTGGTTTTTCTGCATATTTTTAATACTGAAAAATCCTTGTTTTTAGAAAAAGTACAGAGAGCATATTTTGGGTTTCGGTTTTGGGTCGTTCGGACTTCAAAATCCGTCTAGACTTCGTCTAAGGCTCTAGCTAGGCTCTGATACCACTGTAGGGTTCCTAGGCACGCTAGTGAGGTCTCCCAAGCCATCAACCATGGCAATTTCAAAAATTATGGTGCCGAGAAACCCTAAACTACGGATCGATAACTAGATGTCTAGGCGAAAAAGAACTAGTTAACACTTAACTAATGGGATATCGGAAATACAACCTTTGTAGATCCAGTGCTCCACCTCCATAGCTCCGCAACGAGGTCCTCTCCGCTGTCCAAATCAAATCCGGGCTCAAGCGTCGGCTTCGTCGGAGAATGGGCAAGCTAGGTCGTCGATGTCCATGCCGAAGATGATCTACGTCGAGGCATCGCTAAATCAAGCTCCGACTTCACCAAGTCAAGAAACTTGTGAAGTAAACACACTCTACTACTTGGCAAGAGGTAGAGGATGAAGAAATAGGAAGTGGGTTCAATTTAGAATTGGATTTCTCACTCATTTCCATCAATCACCATTGATGGACCTTGCTTTCTTCTTGAAGAAGAAGATGAAGAAGAAGATAAATATTATGATAAGAATAATTTAAAATGAAAAGAATAATCCATTCTTATCATAAGTGAACCATGGTTAGTTGTAGAGAGTGAACTAGGGTTAGTGGAGTGGTTAGGGTTAAGCATGAGACAAAATGGTGACAAAGTCAAAGTTTTCATGAAGCTTCAACAAGCTTCCAAATAAAGCCACCATTTTGCATTTGCTTATTCTTTTTCCAAAAAGAAAAAGATTAATATATAAATAAGGAAATCAAAAACCCTAATCATCCACTTAACTATAGTTTGATACTTTACACTTAACCAAAAGGCATGTATCATCAAACATGATACAATCATGTGCACAAAACTATATCGAATATACAATGTGCACAACCGAGCGAGAAAATCCAATTAAAGTGAACCGACACTAGTTAATGCAAAGTAATATATCAAATATATAATTATGCATTAAATCATTAAATCAACACTTGATTTAACGATCCGGTCATATCGTATATAACCGACTAGTATCCAATGTATCGGTTTATTGAATCAATCCTTGATTCGATAACTAGGGTATATCGCATATAACCTAATCGATACATTCATCGCGAGAATGAAATACGGTATCACATACATGCATTATTCTCGGTCCCGCACATATCTCATATGCGCTCCTATTTCGTTTCCCTTGAACCAGGAAACCTCTGTGTAGGACTCTAAAGACTCGTCAATACGCCGGCAGCAGGTGATGATCATATCAAGCACCCACAAGCCGCAAGCGGTCTGCTAAACGTAACGGCCACCCGGGTATTGAGCGATCTGAAGATCGACGAGCAAGCCCGCTCACACTCCAGTGAATCCGACCAGTAACACTACCGTACAGTCCGGTCTGATCGTCTGATATGTCGCATATCTTGCCTAGGGGTGGTAAACGTCAGACCCCAATAGCTCGATAAGTCATGTCGATATGAGGCTCATAACGGGTCGAGAAACTACTGGTAACACTTACCAGCAATTCTCTGATCAGCCCTGGCCAGGGACTTCCTATTATAGCCAATCGAACACAGCGCAACATCAACCCCCTATACCGGGAGAGACGAATCCCCTCCTATCGCTCATTGCCTCCATGTGACTCGGGACTGTACCCAAAAACCATCGTTTTGCACGCCCTCTTGGACATGGTAAGATGGAAATCAAAGCATAGTGGGAACCACACAAGACTCTATGACGATCTCGGGTCAACAGACTACTCTGTACCAGTGTCACCAGAGAACTGCCATCTGACGTGAGGTATAATACCATCTGGGTGTTCTCGGCGAGTCCGTCCAGTGTACCCAGTCTGTACTGAGCACCCGTATATCATCTCTGATGTCAAACACCAATGGATATGGGATCATCCATCGCCCATCTGTATGGGTCGAGAAGGTACACGCTAGTCTACTCTGGTATATCGATGCCCCGTCTCGATACACCCACGACTAGGGACTTTGAAGGATGTACTTATGGACTACCATGTCCCCACTAGTATGATCCGCATCATAGTCCACGTAGTCAAGTACAGATCCTAAGGGCTTTACCAACATGTAACAGAGAGACAATCAGTATACACGTTAAGGTAAAGAGCAACCAGATAGCATACTATCATGTCGAGCAAGAAAGTCCTCCCTATATATGTCCCAGCATCCACTACAATATACATCCAATGTACAGTAATGGCCTCTAAAGCATACATATAACTAACATCGAGAAGGTATACGCTAGTCTACTCTGATATTTCGATGTCCCGTCTCGATACACCCACGACTAGGGACCTTGAAGGATGTACTTATGGACTACCATATCCCCACTAGTATGATCCGCATCATAGTCTAGGTAGTCAAGTACACATCCTAAGGGCTTTACCAACATGTAACAGAGAGACAATCAGTGTACACGTTAAGGTAAGGAGCAACCAGATAGCATACTATCATGTCGAGCAAGAAAGTCTTTTCTATATATGTCCAAGCATCCACTACTATATACATCATATGTATAGTAATGGCCTCTAGGGCATACATATAACTAACAATCTCTCACTTGCACTAGGGCCATCTGGTAGTAGTGGTTGTAGTATCTCATACTCAACCATCCCATAAAAGTCTCTCTCTGGGAAAAGACCTTTGTGAGTGGATCCGCCGTGTTGTCCTCTGAGTCTTCTCTCCTAACCTCGATCCCCTGGAGATCAACCATCTCCATGATCAGGTGATACTGCCTTAGAATATGTCTGGATCACTGATGGGACGGACGTTCCTTGGCATAAGCCACAACTCCATTGTCACACAATGGGAGGAACTAGGTTCATCTCATGAACCAATATACACCCAGACTGCCTCTTTGGTAGCATCTTAAGTAGCGATGTATCCAGCCTTTATCGTCTAGTATGCCACGGTATCTAGCTTGGAACTCTTCCAACATACCGTCCCTTTACTGAGGGTAAAGACAATGCCTGTCACTGACATTCAGTCGTCCTTATCATGCTGGAACCCTTCCAGTGATTGCCCCCAGGATCGATTGATACCATCTCGCTACAACTAGTAAGAATCCTAACATCTAATTAGATCAATCTCATAGATCCAAAACTCAGGATTTAGGAGGTATCACTTTGATCCTATATGGAGAATCATTGTGATAAGCGGAGATTGACTGAGCGTAGCATAGGAAACTCCTTTCTTATCAAGAGTATGTCATCCACGTACTCTACGAGGATCACCACCATACTCCCTACTACCCTTTTGTTTATACAAGGTTCATCTACCATTTTGATGATGTCAAACTCTTTGACTAACACATCAAAACAGACATTCCAACTCCGCGATGCCTGCTTTATCACATAAAACATCTTGCACACGTTTCTGCTGCTCCCACTGTCTACGAAGCCCTCTGACTGTGTACTTATAAACGCACTCTTCTAAAACATCATTTAGAAAAGCATTCATGGCACCCAACCGCCAGATGTCGTAGTCATGGTATGTAGCCATGGCAAGTAGGATCTGGATGGACTTAAGCATAGCCACTGGAAAAAGGTTTCATCATTATCCACGCCTGGTCGATGACGAAAAACCTTTAACAAGTCTAGCTTTGAAAGTCTCAACTTTTCCATCTACACCAAGTAATCTTCTCAAGATATACTTGCTCCTGATGGGAATTTAACCCTTCAGATATAGCAACCAAAGTCCATACTTTGTTGGTGTATAAGGATTCCATCTCAGATCGCTAAGCATCCAGCCATTCTTACAGAGTCTCGCTCCTGATGGCCAGCTCGAAACTAGTTGGGTCATCATCTCATGATGCAATCCTCGCTCCCACTGTCATAGAGAAACCGTAGTAACTCTCAGGTGGGTGAGGAACCCTACTAGATCGGCGGAGAGGCTGAGGTTCGTTGGAAACAATCGAATCCTTTGGTTCTACCAAATCATCAGCTGCAGTTTGTATAGCTGGAACCTTTCCAGTTCTACAGAACCAACCTTGCCTCGATCTTGTCCGGATTTTGCTTTTGACATAGGCCGGACAACCCCAAATCTTAACAAACTTAAGATATGGGCTCTTCCCTTTCCATATCACATATGATGTGGTAGGCAACTGATTTGATTTGAACCCTATTCAATAGGTATGCAGCTTCTTAAGTGCATAACTCCCAAAAGGAAATAGGAAACTCAGTAGTACTCATCATAGAGCACACCATATCACATAGGGTGCTATTGCTCCGCCCCGATACACCAAGGTGCTAAGGTGTATTCGGAGGAGTAATGCTGAGAGAGAATCTCATTCTTAGAATAGTCCAGGAATCCCGTGCTCAAGTATTCTCCTCCTTGATCATATCAAAGGACATAATACTTATACCCGTTTTGGTTCTCTACTTCAAACTTATATTCTGTGAATATCTCAAAAGGTTCGGACTTGTGTTTCAACAGGAACATATGTCTGAATCTTGAGAGATCATCAGAGAATGTAATGAAGTACAAAGAACCGGTCTTGGCATGTGTAGACAGGGGACCTTCATACATCAGCATGTACTATCCCAAGAGTTCACTAACTCTTTCTCTGTTTCCAATAAACAGAGCTAAGCTCATCTTATCTTTGTGACATAACCGGCAAGTTTCACAAGATGTAAATTCAAACTAATTTAAATATGCATCTAAATGTAACTTCAGCTAGCCGGGTTGCATTGATATGACCTAGTCTACAATACCTCAAGAAGGATTTGTTCATTTCTGAACTCTTCCTCTTGTGTGTGTTCTGTACACTAAGAACTGTAGTTTGATTTAGAACATCAATGCTTTTAGATATCGTGCCTGAACCGATCAACTTTTGATATAGGAAATGTTCAAAACATTATCCAACAATACAAAATTATATCCTTTCTTTACTAATAAAGAGACTGATATGATTTTGTACATCAGGTTCGGTATCTAATAACATTTGTTCAGAATCAATGTATTTTGATAATACAGGGTGACAGTGACCAACAGACTTGGCTGCAACACTTGCACCGTTTTCTGTCTCATGAAACTTATCACCCGTTCTCAGTTCTCTACCTATCTGTAGCCCATGTAACAGATTACATATGCGGGATCCTGATCCGGTATCTCATACCCAGGACGTAAAGGATGCTGAGAAACAGTTCTCTGTAATGAACATACCCGAAGAAGATGCATCAGCATGCACTTTCTTCGTTTGGGCGGCACGGGAAATTTGGTATTCCCCAATTTCCTGCTCTGACTTATAACAATTATAAGTTAGAGCGGGACCAACGTTCCCCAGCTCAGTATAACAAGCGGGTTTGGTCAATTCATCCGTATTATTATCTTGATTAAGGCGTGACATGGTCGCTACCAGGAGAGAGAGAGAGAAGAAAACACTCAGCGTGCGCTCTTGCAAGAATAGATTGGTTATTATTTTATCTAATCAGGATGGCTCCCACTGTTTTTTATCAAATCTTCTTTCAAACCCTAAAAGGAAAGACTAGCTGGGATTAATTACACACTACAAGTTCGCCAATCTTTCAGCCAGGCCGGTGTCGGTACTTTGAGGGAGGTCCCCCGTGCTTTCGCACGAACCTAATTAATGTAAACCTCGTTTTCCCATAAGCGTAACCTCGTTAACACCTTTCTAGACACCTACTTGATCGGCTAATTGTAATGTGTAAAACTCTCCCAGGAGTAACTTTTACTCGCAGCGGGTATCGGGATCCAACTATCTCATAGAAGGTATGCAATCTCATTGCAAATTTCAACACTTGAAATTCCCGATAATTTTGCCCCTAGCGTCCTATGACCTTGACGCAGGCCAACAAACCATAGTGCGCTAGTCAAGTTCAACCCGTCATTTCCTGATTGAATTAAAACCACCCGCATGACCCTTGACGCAGGCCAACAAAGTCGCACGACCACCCTAATCCAATCTGCATCATATGCATAAGCAGATAAATACTAGTTAGCTACCGCACACTACGCCTTGACGCAGGCCAACAAACGTAGCACGAATACTAACTACTATTTATCTGAAATGACGGAGGGCTACGACAGGTTTTTCTGAAAACCTATTGCGTAATGAACTTGATATCGTTGTAGAATCAAATGATTTTAAAATGGAGTGTTTTTAAGGCTTTTCTAGTTTTGCTAAAGGGGTCACTCCCGGTGAAGGGATCGTCGGCCCTTTCCTCGTCGAATGAGGTGCGGGATATATCATATATATCACTGTGCAAAGAAGAAACTATAGAAGCAATCAAAAGACAAACCGAGGGTTGTAGCATCTGCCAGTTATTGCTAAAGGGGTCACTCCCGGTGAAGGGATCGTCGACCCTTTCCTCATCGAATAAGGTGCAGGATATATCATATATACCGTTGTGCAAAGCAAGAACTGTAGCTACCTGTTTTATTTTTGAAATTCGATTCCACAACATCCTAGGTTTCTTTTTCTTTCATTAATCATATTAATGAAGTCCCATCATTTAAGTCCACCTAAACATCACAGATAAATATAACGTACGCTTATGCCATTCGCATTCGCCTCGATGTCCCGTCTGCACCGTTAGGTTAGGTAACTAACGCCAGAATGAGGCAGGGCTAGCGCGGGTGTAAAACATAAGCAACGTCTATATAATATATCATATATACTATATATAGTATTTATCACAGAATATCAAATGATCACATCACAAATAACGCAGCAGAAAATATCATATGAAATATTGGATATACTAGGACGTCCGTGTTTTCAATACGAGCCTGTATAAAACACGGATTCCACGGTCGCGATGAATAACCAAACCCACACCCCTAGACCCCTACGAGAGCGGCAAGCAACCCTACCAATTCTGGAGTTAGGAGACACAGACTCGACTCCTCGAGTTGGTCTCCCACTGGACTCCAGAACCCGGTTACTTGTGCTCTCCTCCTTGGGTCTATCCTAGTGCGGAAAAGTAAATAATATACAAAGGCTGACATCTTCCGCAACCTGGAAGTGCCCCAATAAAAGAATATTACATAAAAGTTTTTACATGAATGAAAATGAAAAACACTCATCTCACATAAAAAAAACCCGGCTATTCAAACGCGACGATCCAATATAACATATCCAGCAACACATAACATCACATATCATCAACGTAAGTAAATATGCCCATTCCAATTGTCGTTGACATATAGCAACGAAACCGGCGATATCACATATTACACTTACGGTCGCAGAAAAGAAAGTGTAAAACTACAACAGTTGGAATCCGCAAACTTATAGACATCACATGCCTAATCAAATGAATTCTTTATACATCGCATGCCTAATAATTATAAACCCCGCATTTTAGTCTCATAATCGAAAACACTTTTCAATATCAAGTCGGGCAATTCAACAAGATTCCCGACATTTTGATCGAATGCTCGTCGCAAACTTTATTAGGCGGCCGCACCCCCGATGCCGTCGACGAAGTGCACCAAGGCGGAACACCGCTGCCGCGAGCACCCGAACGGATGCTTTCGGCGACGGGGTTCTCCTACAGTCACTTGGTCGGGACTATGGGGCGTGGCTGTTTATTAAGTTTACCAGGCGAGTATCCGCGTACGCTACGTGATTGCGACGGACTTTTGATCGCATCAAAATTCCGTGGCAACCGATCAAGTGAGACCAAAGTGCTATGTTTATAGCATTCATACTAGTTATCTCATAACTACTTGTGAATTCCAAACATTGTATCACATTCCAGATAAACAGAAAATGTTAAACTTTCCGATCGAACAGTCAAACACCCAAGTTTTCCCGAAACAGCTCAATACATGAAATAAGTTTAAGAACATTCACTTCGTGCCTCAGTACCAACGGTCCAGCCGTAGAAGGGTCAAGCCAACGCCTCACATGTGGCATGCCGTACTGCCCCAAACCCTAAGGTTCAAAGGGCAGTTTAAGACGGTCACATAATCGAGTTAAGGTTTGTTGTCTTCTAGAGGGTCCATCGCGTTACTTGCACTACTCAGAACGTTCTCAAATTACGGAAAAATCCAACAGTTGGAAATTTCCCGGCAGGGGAAAAATTGGGTATTTATATCCGGTCGAACTTTTTAACAGTTTCTTAAGTATCCGGAAAAACACATAGACAAAGTTTGACAATCCAATCGAATCTACGAACTCCCAATACAACCCAGAAAACTCAACTCCTGAGTAGAAATTAAAAATTCCCAGAAAATACAGCACTAAAAGATAGGAATTACTGTGCAATTTTGAAAAGCTAATGTGACTGTATGGTCGCGGAACCGCCGCACGAGCCATGCTCGTGACGCGCTTCCGCGGCACTTTAGTCGATTTAGGCGCACGTGCTTCACAGTAACTTCTCAAAATCCCTGCTGAATTTTTTGGCTATTTTTAATATGGAAAAATCCACTGTTTGCAAAAATGTACAGAGAAGGGTGAAAGCTAGGGTTTCGGGGTTCGATCGGGTTTCTAACTTCGTCTACACTTTGCCTAAGGCTCTAGCTAGGCCCTGATACCACTGTAGGGTTCCTAGGCACACCCATGAGGTTCCACAAGGCATCAACCATGCCAAATTCAAAAATTAGGTGCCGAGAAACCCTAATATAGATCGTTAACTAGAGTTTAGGCGAAACTACAAGCTACTAAACTGCTTTAGTACTAAGTGAAAGGGGCTACAACCTTTGTAGATCCAGTCCTCCACTTCCTTGGCTCCGTGATGACGTCCCTCCTCTGCAACCATCGGAATCCTGAACTCTCACGGTGGTTTCATTGGAGAAAAGATCGGGCTAGGTCGTTGACTTCGATGCCGAAGATGATCTACGTCGAGGCAACTCTAACTCGAGCTCCATCTTCACCAAGTCATGAAACTTATGAAGAAAACACCATATACTACATGGCAAGTGGTAGAGGATGAAGAAATAGGAAGTGGTTCACTTTGGATTTGGATTTCTCACTTGATTTCATCACTTGACATTTTTCTAGAAAGCTTTTCTTTTCTTCACTTGAAGAAGAAGATGAAGAAGAAGAAAAAGAATAATGAATTAATTCCAAAAAGAAAAATGAAGTGATGGTTATCATAATGCAACCATGGGTGAGTGTAGAGAATAAACTAGGGTTTAGTTAAATGGTTAAATTAAGGATAAAAACAAAATGGCTAAGACTTTGTCAAAACTATCATGAAGCTTCTAGTGTAAAACAAAGAAAGCCTCCCATTTTGTTTTTGCCAAAAGGAATAAATAAATAAATAAAAAAAATAAACCAAACCCTTACCATTAACTTAATCATAGTTTAAAGCAAACACATACCCAAGTTTGCATGTATCATCAAACATGATACAAGCAAGTGCACAAAAATATATCATATATACAATGTGCACAATCTAGTGAGAAAATAATCTTAAGCGAACCAATACTAGTTAATGTAAAGTAATATATCAAATATATAATTATACATTAAATCATTAAATCAACACTTGATTTAACGATCCGGTCATATCGCATGTGACCGACTAATATCCAATGTATCGACTTATCGAATCAATCCTTGATTCGATAACTAGGTTATATCGTATATAACCAATTGATACATTCATCGCGAGAATAGAATATGGTATCACATACATGCATTATTCTCGGTCCCGCACATATCTCATATGCGCTCCCATTTCGTTTCGCTTGAGCCAGGAAACCTCTGTGTAGGACTCTAAAGACTCGTCAATACGCCGGCAGCAGGTGATGATCATATCAAACACCCACAAGCCGCAAGCGGTCTGCTAAACGTAACGGCCACCCGGGTATTGAGCGATTAGAAGATCAACGAGCAAGCCCGCTCACACTCCTGTGAATCCAACCAGTAACACTTACCGTACAGTCTGGTCTGTTCGTCTGATATATCGCATATCTCGCCTAGGGGTGGTAAACGTCAGACCCCAGTAGCTCGATAAGTCATGTTGATATGAGATCTATAACAGTTCGAGAAACTACTAGTAACACTTACCAGTAAATCTCAGCAACCCTGGCCAGGGATTTCCGGCTATAGCCAATCGAACACAGCGCAACATCAACTCCCTATACCGGGAGAGACGAATCCCCTCCTATCGCTCATTGCCTCCATGTGATTCGGGACTGTACCTAAAAACCACCATTTTGCATGCCCTCTTGGACATGGTAAGGTGGAAATCAAAGCACAGTTGGAATCACACAAGACTCTATGACGATCTCAGGTCTACAGACTAACTTATACCAGTGTCACCAGAGAACTGCCATCTGACGTAAGGTATAATACCATCTGGGAGTTCTCGGCAAATCCGTCTAGTGTACCCCGTCACCACTGAGCACCCGTATATCATCTCCGATGTCAAACACCAATGGATATGGGATCATCCATCGCCCATCTGTATGGGTCGAGAAGGTATACGCTAGTCTACTCTGGTATATCGATGCCCCGTCTCGAAACACCTACGACTAGGGACCTTGAAGGATGTACTTATGGACTACCACGTCCCCACTAGTATGATCCGCATCATAGTCCAGGTAGTCAAGTACACATCCTAAGGGCTTTACCAACATGTAACAGAGAGACAATCAGTGTACACGTTAAGGTAAAGAGCAACCAGATAGCATACTATCATGTCGAGCAAGAAAGTCCTCCCTATATATGTCCAAGCATCCACTACTATATACATCCTATGTATAGTAATGGACTCTAGGGCATACATATAACTAACACACACGTGATCCCTCTTACCTTAGTGTTTAACACTAAATTGAAACCTCTGTAGCCAGTGTTTAACATTGATTTTCTTAGTGTTTAACACTAAATTGGAAAACTCTATTTGTAGTGTTTAACACTTATTTGCTTAGTGTTTAACACTAATTTGAAAACTCTGTTCCCAGTATTCAACACTGATTATCTTTTAGTGTTTAACACTAACTTGTCAATCTTATTCCCAGTGTTCAACACTGTTAGTCTCTAGTGTTTAACACTAGCTTTAGCCCAATTGGCTAAGTTTCCAGAGGCAAAGCCTCTCCTTCAATGGACCAACAGAGGGTCAACATTTCAAACATAATTGGACTTAGCCCAAGCTGGCCATAAGTCCTCAATTCAAACTTAACTGGCCCAATGGGCTCATAATATAATAACTGATCTTAGTTTCCAAATTGGACTGCAGATCACTTAATCTACCTTGGTTTAAGGGTACATCTCTTCACTCCTTTGATACTTGTCGTTGTAATTCCTCAACGTCTTCAAAGAGGTGACGGGTCCCGATAACCACATACATTGATACGGACTGTAGGGTCCTTAAACTCATGGACTATGAGGTCCTTAACCTTGACCGTAATGTCTTAAAACTAATATCGGACTGTGGGGTCCTTAAACCCTCGGACTATGACGTCCTTAACCTTGACCGGAATGTCTTAAAACTAGCAACGGACTATGACGTCCTTAACCTTGACCGGAATGTCTTAAAACTAGCAACGGACTATGACGTCCTTAACCTTGACCGGAATGTCTTAAAACTAACAACGGACTATGACGTCCTTAACCTTGACCGTGATGTCTTAAAACTAACATCGGACTGTGGAGTCCTTAAATCCACGGACTACGACGTCCTTAACCTTGACCGCAATGTCTTAAAAATAACATTGGACCGCAATGTCCTTAAACTACCTATTGACCACAATGTCACTAAACTAAACAACAGGGTTCCCCTAATCGCTCTCTTGTCGGATCTAAATGATCCCGTTAAGTTGATCTTAGTCTAAAACTAGACTGATGTATCCTTAACAAACATTTAAGTCGATCTTAGTCTCAAATGAGGCTAACGTATCCTTAAACATAACCCCCAAACCTAAATCTAAGATAATACGGATTTGGACTAGTCCACGCCCTACGGGCGACGACATAACTCAGTCTCCGTATGCAATTCATGGGCAACCAAACACAAATCAAACACACACGACACGAAGTGACCATCTGGAGAAGGAGAAAGTTGTCACCGCAATGCGGTAGCGTAATTAATTGCAGGGGCTTGCGCCTGCAGGGAAGAGCGTCCCCACAATCAAAAACCCCTCAAGTGAGGGGGAATCTAACGAAGTCTGCTACATCGGACGCATCCGTTTAAACCTTCAATACATGGTGCCATAAATCAACTTGGCATCTTCGGAGAGGTGGACGGATAGCACCAATTAGCATCTGCCCCGAATTCCAGGGAAGACGTCCGTCGCGCCGCCATTCGGAGGGGAACAAGACTCTGCCGAAATTTTTGGGAAAATATAATGTTGCTTTTAAATGTTTAATGCCACTTATTTTATTAAAACCACTTGCTTTAAAACAAGTTTTCCTTCACTTCTTTAAAATGGTTTAGATTTCTGGGCTTTTGGCTTACTTGAATTAGGTAGAGTCCTATAGACTTCACATGATTCAAGTGCCAGTCACGTGCTATTTCATGTCGTGACAAAACCATAAGTCACTAAGTAGCCATGCTACAATAAATGCAAATGCACAACTCATCCCTCCATCTCATTTAACCGTTTAAGCAAAATGATTAAAACTAAAATGAGGTGTTATCTTCTAGAAGCACCTTGTAATAAATTACAAGAATACCCATCATCCGTATATACATACCCGTATCTGTATTCCAAAAAATACGAATACAAAAAGACGAAAATAATCCAATAATATAATACTAGGATCCGGCTCAAACCAAAGCCCACTAGTATTATCCGTCCGAATCATGATACGTGCACAAGTGCATGTATATGATTGAACCCTATCGTAAAACCATACGGCCTCTACATCATTTTGCCCGAAGCAGAGAAACCTTCTGTGTGGGACTCTAAAGACTCGTCAATACGCTGGCAGTAGGTTTAACCACAAGCACGTCAGCGGCACTAACTGTACGTAACAGCTACCCAGGTATTGAGCAAAAGGAAAGCCGACGAGCAAACTTATCCTACTGAGCCTGTCCGTGACAATCTCTGTACAGTCCGGTCCGTTCGTCTAAGAGTATCGCATATCGGGTCTATGGGATGGATAAAGTCAGACTCCTAATAACGCGACATTTCGTGTCGGAAAGAAGCCCATCACCAACTGAAAAACTATTGATCCAAATCAGCAATTCTCGTCCACCTTGGCCAAGGATTTCTGGTGATGGTCACCCGTGCACCGCATGACATCAACCCAAATACCGGGAGAGACGAATCCCCGACGATCCGCTCACTGCCTCCATGTGGCTCGGGACTGTACCCAACTAAAACCTGTTTGCACGACTCCTTTAAGCCGTGGTAGGGTAGTAATCAAAGCACAGTGGGAACTCACACGAGACAAATAACGATCTCAGGTCGACGGACTAACCTGTACACATGTCACCTGGGAAATGCTATCTGATAATATGTATAATACCAATTAGCATGTTCCCTGTCCGTCCAGTGTACTCATAACCCAATGAGCATCTGTATACTATCTCAGGTGACTAACTGACACCAATGGCTTATGAGACTGTAACAACTCTGTTTTAATGTACAAAAAATTTGTTTAAAAGTTAATGTACAAATGGAGTATTTGCAATCCTGTGTATGCTATAAGTATTTGATTTGCTTTTGAACAGCAAGAAATAACTTGTAGCTCATTGGTAAAGTCTTGCGCTGCTGTGACATAGCCCCTGTGTTCGAATCCCCTCAGCCACATAATATTTTTGCTGATTTTTCTTTTAAATTTTTTGGAAGCCCAAAAGTTTACACGTGCAATACACGTAAAAATGAAAAGTCAGATTAAATAAACATGTACACTGAGATATATGAAATGACCCCAGTACGTGGCACCCATCCAAGCCCCATTCCCTTCATGATGGCCGGCAAGATGAACTTCTGGGCTGGCGGCGCCAGTCCAGACCATAAGTCATGCCTCCAAAATTTGCACCCTAGTTGCTTGGCCCCCCCTTAACCCCAATACTGTTTGTTTTGCCTGAAAATAAACAAGGAATTAAAATGAGGCATTAATCCAAATTTTAATGCATTTTAATTCTCAATTTTAATACCCTAAACCCTAATTCTATCCTATAAATACTACCCTTTACCATATCACCCTCTATTCTGAAATCTAGCATCAAAACTCCCAAATTTTTTTAATCCAAAAAGTTGTACAAGTGGAGTTAGCTCAAGGTCAAGTTCCGGCGACGACTTGGGACAAATTCGACGACCCTGCGACTCCACAACGCCTACAAAACCTTCCTCCATATATTCTCTCTCAAATCAATCAGTAAGTCCTCTCTCCCCTTCTCCATTTCTAATCTAAAACAACGTTTTTTTCAAAACTCGTCAGAAGCGGAGTTATTCCGACTTTCGATTGTCTTTTCTTTAAAAATTCAACTTTTCTTAAACAACAAATTTACCATCTTTTCATATATTGTTTAACAAACATAAAACAATAATTTGACCAAGTTTCAATTCAAAATTTAAGATTAAACAAATTCTATTTCACTTTCTCAGTAAAATACTATCAAGTTTACATACGACATTACTTTATCGTTTTGCTCTTATTACCTTTAGAAAACTCATGAGATAATGACCTATCTCATCACAACACTCATCTTGACATAGCACGATAGCTTTTATAATAATTTTTGTGGGACAAAACACAATTTACATTAAAATACCTTAAACTATCAAAACCCGTATTCTTTAAATTGTTTTAAGTAATTCCTTGCAAATAAGCCTCTACAACCCATTTTGGGGAATCCGATCGAGATGGTGTGGGTTATCACACGTCCTCGGGGCTAGTATAGCGAGATGCAGACCTCCTCACGGAGCATTCAATCTCGATGGAATTCTTATTACAATTTTTAAGAAAACGTGATTTCTATTTAATAAATAAATTCTATTTTGTATAATTATATATATATAAATATTATCAAAATATCTATTTTAAATATAATACATATTCCATGTTTTCTAATCGAAGGAAAGAATCACAAAAAGATCATGAAAATACCATCGATGTCAATACAAGTCAAATTACATGAAAATACCATATACTATTCAAAATTAGGTTTATATCCACTAGAATATTTCATTTTATAAAAATTAAAACTATGAAAACCCTAAAAATGATAATTAAATACTTGAGGTGTATTTTGAAAATATATCAAAACTATATTTCATAAAAAAAAACCTCAAGTTATATTAATTTACAATAAGGACCCTAGTAAATATAGGTTAAGTGGGACCGGTTCTCTTGAGCCTCAGGAAGCCGGAGAATATGGGTGATTGCCTATCTAAGGTAAACAATCTAAAAAACGGTGTTATCAATACGATAATTGTCTTGGAAAAAGACACAAATCCTGCCGTCCATATGCAGCAGTTACCGATAACTCCAAAACTAATTCAGGATTTAAATTCGTTTTAAAGTGTCTGACTCAGACAGAGTCTCATTCTAATCTAAAATCAATAAATCAATTTATCCTTGAATATGATTCAAGTATAACTCCAATTCAACATAAATCCATTTATACCAGAATTCAATCTATATCAACATGACTCGACTGAACCGAACCATGGATATATATTTGACTGGTCTACATGACTATCCGTCTATATCCTTTCCATTTACACGAACTACTGGTATCATGGTTTCGGCAAGTCGTACATTTATTAAACAAAACAATATACATCAATACATAATACATTACGGGGTTTTAAAGGGATAGACTGGTGTGGAATGTGTTAGAAGTGGCACGAGACGGTCACTTTAATACACCTAATCTGAGTATCCATTGTTGTTGTTCCGTGGCTTAACGGTTCCTTTTGCTCCGTATACCTTAGTCCACAGAATAGTTGGACTCCTCTCGTATACACCGGCATATTCTGTACTAAGCTACAAATAACTGCATTAACATAACAATCAAATAGTATACAGTTATATTCTTTCTGTCTATTCTATTTCTACCTTTCTTTGGGACTTACCGAGCGATTGTTCACTGATGACATTCTTTCTCTCTTCTTTCTTTGGAATGTTGTCAGGTGGATCCGACTCACTGGAGATAGAGCCAGTTCAGAGGACTTGGATCAGTTCAGTGAGGACTCCGAGCTCTAGACTCTTGTATATACTTTACTTTCATGTTCATGTCATTATTTAGGCATTGCTTTCATTATTGTATTTACCTTTTAGTTGTATTGTAAAGAAATGTTTGATAAATAAAAGTTGTTGTTCATTTACATTTCATGTCTTCTTGTGTATATTTACATTATATTGCTTAGTTACGCTTAGCGTGTTTACTTCTGAGTAAATACGTAGCGGGTCTCGTCACGTCTCTTTACCCGTACACTGGGAAGCAGGACGTGACAGATTTTGTTGGTGGCCCATGCAGGCCAGTTCTGCATAGACATGCAGGTCAATACTGCATGAAGTCCTAAGCAATATAACACAAGAATCGGCAACTAAAAATATTCTTTACATTTCATATTCCTTGAGTCTTACAATTTCAAATTCTTTGAATCTATTCTAACCCTATTTTTTCTTTCAAGGTTATGAATCCTCCAAACAATACCAGCACAAACTTCAACAACACACCACCACCTCTTCCAGTTACGCCTACCGTTGCAGCTCCGATCAACGAGCAAACGGTATTGCTTGAGGCAATCTGAAGCCTCCTGGAAGGACAGCAGCAGCAGACTGCTATATTATTGAACCGCACAGAAGCGGAAGCACCTGAAGTGAAGCAATTCCAGGAATTGCAACCAAAGCAATTATCTGGGAAAGAAAGCCCTATGGAAGCTGAAGAATGGGCTCAGAGCATTGAGGACGATCTGGCAGCACCACAAGTGCCAGAGATCACTTGGGTACGGGTTGCAAAACTGCAACCCACCGACAACGCCAGAGTATGGTGGAAGGCGGAAGAAAACCGTCTTGCCCAGCCTATCGAATGGAAAACTTTTTGCGACATTTTCGACGCGAAGTATTTTCCCGAGACTGCCCTATTCACTGCCGAAAGACATGACCGGGACGTTAGGACATCTAGCCTGAATTTTGGGGGCAGATGGTATTTGGATTAATCCGTCCATCTCTCCGAAGATGCCAAGTTGATTTATGGCACCATATATTGGAGGTTTGGACAGATGCGGCCGTTGTAGCAGACTTTGTCAGATTCCCCCTCGTTCGCGAGGGGTTTTTTATTGTGGGGACGCTCTTCCCTCCAGGCGCAAGCCCTTGTAGTTAATTACGTTACCGCATTGCGATAACCACTTTCTCCTACTCCAAAAGTTCATTTCGTGTCGTGTGTGTTTGTTTTATTTTTGGTTTGGGTTTCCCATGGATTGTATACGGAGACTAATTTATGTCGTCGCACGTAGGACATGGATTAGTCCAAATCCATATATCTTAGATTTGGGTTTGTTTTATTTAAGGATCGTTAATCTGGTTTGAGATTAAGATCGACTTAAATGTCTGTGAGCAGTTGGGGCTCGGTTGGTTTTTTGGTAAGGATACATTAATCCAATTTGAGACTAAGATCTACTTAACAAGGTGTTAGGATCATTTTTGTTTCAGATCCAACAAGAGAGCATTTGAGCTCTGTTGTCTTAATTTAGGGACATTTCGGTCCATTGTCGCCATTTTTGGAGGCGAATATTAGTTTAATGACATCTCGGTCCGTTGATCACCATTTTGGAGGTGAGGTTTTAGTTTAGAGACGTCTCGGTCCGTTGATCATCATTTTAGAGGTGAGATTTTAGTTTAAGGATGAGTCGAGTAATGTGCGAGTCATAACAATTGCAATCTAGATTCGAGTCAAGTTGGTTCGAGAGTATTAGATTCGAGTACATATTCGAGTTTAGATTAGAATTCGAGTTTGTATTCGAGTTCAAGTTCGAGTTTAGATTTGAGTTTGGATTTGAGTTCATGTCTTCTCATGTGAATGGATGCAAATTGTTAAACTCTTATGTTCAGGAGAAATCGGCAACTGTTGCACATAGACGGCAGGATTTGTGTCTTTTTCCAAGATGATTGCCATTGATAACCCGTTAAGTTGTCTAACCTGAATAGGCAAGCACTCACTTTCTCTGGCTCCCTGGGGATCAAGAAAATTGATCCCACTTAAACCTATATTTATCTGAAGTTCTTAAAATATTGTTTGCATATCTCGAGGGGGTTTTATGAAAAATATTTTAATATAGTTTAAAAATAAACCTCGAGGGTGATTTATAACATTTAGGGTTTTTATGAGCATGTATTTTAATTATTGGGGTATTTTAATGATAAAACCTAGCTTTTTTAAAGTTTGTGATAATTTTATGAAAACTACTACTTTTGGAAACTTGGTGGTATTTTATTGACAATTTTAATCTTCCTTTTAAAAATATAGTTTCTTAATTTTTTTATTGAAAATACGGATTTATATTTTTATATAATTTTTCAAAAATTAGTTTTTATTAGAAAAAGTCACGTTCTTAAAAACCGTATTTTTATTCCTTTCGAGACCGAATACTCCGTGAGGGGTGTTGCATCTCGCTCTACTATCCCAAGGATGTGCAATAATCCACACCATCTATTAGTGAGTCCACTGACGAGGGTTGTAAAAGAGAAATTACCAAGGATTTCGAAATACCGATTTAAAGAATCCCGTTTTGAAACGGTATGGTATTTTAATAAAAAAGTTATTCTTAAAATTATCTGCAGTTCTAGAATACCGTGCTATGGAACCATAGTGTGCGTGTGGGGTAGGTCATCACCTCGTGAAGATTCTAGGGTTTGGGTATACTAGATATCGAAAGAGGTTAACTAATGTTCATGATATTTTAATGAAAAAAAAGTTCCTTATATGTTTATTTCATATGAAAATTTGTTACAACTAAAAACTAATTGATGTGAATAAGATTAGGATTAGTATAGCATGTTAGTTTGATCTCGTTTGCTTATCACATGGCTTACAAATGTTAAAATGAAAACTATATCGGAGATAACTTCTCTTTTGTCAGTTTGTTTTAAAAATAAGTTTTGAGATAGAAAGAGGGGGGATGAAGAGACTTATGGTTTTTAGAAGGTTAAGAAGAGATTGAAGAAGCTCTCGTGGGTCATGGTTTCATCGAAGATGCTCCGGTCATCGAGTTTGGCTCGCTACTCCACTTGAGGGACTTAATTCCACTTGGCACTTAGAGAGTTTTGAGAGAGTTTTTGCTAGAATTTCAGAATGGTGAAGAGCTAAGGCATGGGGTGGTATTTATAGTGAAGAATTAAGGTTTGGGAATTAAAATTTTAGATTAAAATGCATTAAAAAGATATTAAATGATGAAATGAAGGGTCTCTATCTGATTGCAGGGAAATCAAACAGTGCAGAGGAGTTAAGGGGAGTCGAAGGGGTGTGTGTGTGTAAAGCACGGAGCCAATTGGGCTCATCTTGACCGTCGGCACCGGCCAAATAAGGAGAATGGACGGTCAGATCTTGAGGTTTTGCCTCGAGATTCGTGCCATGTGGGTATATCTGTGTTTAATCCATTTTTCGCATGTTTAATTTTTCTGAAACTTTTCATTTCCCCATGTATTGCACGTGCAACTCTTGGGCTTCCAAAAATTAAAAAAGAAAAATCAGAAAAAAAATAACCGTGTCTGATGGGAATCGAACACATTGACTACGTCACAGCCGTGTTAAGGCTTTACCGGTGAAAAACAAGTTGTTTCTTACTTTTATTAAACAAATATAACTTATAGCTCTTACACAGGCATTAATATCCTTTTCTGTACAATAACAAAAAATTTATGTACAGTGATTTCAGAGTCGTTACAGGTGGCCCCCACAGATTCAAGAGGTGGCCCCCACCCCCTTAGCATGACACTTGGCATGGCGCTTTGTTCCGTGTGGTACTTTGTTCCGTGAGCAAGAACCGGGTCCCGACTCTTAAGGTCACCTATATATCGGGATCTCTAATAGTATTCCATACGTAGATTTGCTTGTCTATCCTTAACCATACCAAATGTCATGTTATGTAGGATATCATGTGTTGGGTTATGTATGGGTCAATACTCATGCAAATTGGTTTCCATAAAGGTACGAACTCACTCTGCTTATATAGGGAGAGGCAAGTGGAAGCAATTATTGTCTCCGGCTTCTTGAATCTTAAGAGAGAAGATACTACTTAAACCCATCTGTTGCCTAATTACTTGAAAATACCAATCTTAGGGATCCTAAGGTATTTATGTGAAAAATATGGCATTTGCAAACTTCAGGGTATTTATGTAAAAATACGCCATTTAAAGTCTCAAGAGGGTTTTATGTAAAATTTCACTATTTTAAAGTCTCAAGGATGTTTTACGTACGGATATTCTATTTTAAAACCTCGAGGGTGTTTTACGTAAAAACACACTATTTAAAATCTCGAGGGTGTTTTGGTAAAATCCCAACTTTTGAAAGTAGATGGTATTTTAGTGAAAAATTAACTATGGTAAAAAGGTAATAGTGGTTGTTTGAAAATTTAACCTTGGAATAATTTGTAATATTTTTTTTAATATATAATTTTGGTAGAGTTGGAATGGTTTTAAAGAACAATACAACTTTTGAAAGATAAAGGGTTTTAATGTAAAACTAGCTCGTAGAAAACTCGATAGTAATTTAGTGCAAGTCTAATCTTTAGAACTTGGTAACAGAATTTTAGTGGCTTAGGATCCGGAAGTGAGTGTGGGGTAGGTTGTTACCCCGTGCGTTATCAACGACTAATGTTTGATTATACAATTACTGTTCGGTATAAGCACTATTGATAGCATTCAAATTGTGGAGTTTTTCTTATATAAGAATGGTAACGAGCCATTCATGTCACTAGCACGATACAAATACGATATTTAAACTAGATTATAAGTCAAGAAGGCGACGGGATATGAGTAGTGAGAGACGGATCCTACCTTTAAATTGAAATACATCGAGTCATACGGTGTCATGCCCCGCTTCCCGGTGTACGGCGAAGGGGACGCGATTGGCCGCTACGTATTTACTCAGAAGTAAATACGCTAAGCGTAACTAAGCAATAAAAGAAATATACACAAGAGACAAATGTAATGAACAACAACTTTATTTATTAACATTCTTTTGTACAATGCATGGAAAAGTAAATACATGGAATAAAGCGATGCCTAAACAGTGGCATAACATAAATGGAAAATACAGAATGTAAAAGAAATGTACAAGTGTAACTACAGCTCGGGATCTTTAATAAACTGGTCCAAATCTTCAGTGCTAGGCTCGATCTCTGAAAGGTCCGAATCACCTGACGACATTCAAAGAAGAATAAGGAGAATGTCGTCAGCGAACAAATCGCTCGGTAAGTCCCGAAGATAAAGGAGAAATAGAATAGACAGAGAGAGAGTACCTTTTAAAGTTGTATTATATAGTTAACGCTGTTGTTTGTAGCTTGGTACAGAAGAGGCTAGTGTATACGAGAGGAGTCTCTATATGCCAGAGACTAAAATACAAGGCTCCGTCGATAATACCACGGAACAACGGCATGGATGTAATTACGTCTTAAGTGACCACCTCGTGCCATCTTTAACATATTCTGTACCAGTCTACCCCTTTATAAACCCCGTGATGTCTTGTTTGTATTGTTGTATTGTTTGAATTATATATTGTATATAGATGGATGACTTGTGTTGTAAATGGAAGACTTTCCGAAACCATGATATCGTATAAATGGAAATGGATGTACTGGATGATCATGTAGATGGATGTATATCCATGGTTCGGTTCGGTCAAGTTGTATAGATTGATAGATTGAACAGATTGAATATGTGGATTAATATTGAATTGTTATATTGTAGATTGTACTTGAATTATATTCAAGTCAGATTTATCATAATGAGACTCAGTCTTAGTCAGAATAATTAGAAAAGAAATTGAAATCCTGAATTAGGTTTTGGTGTTATTGGTAACCGCCGCACATGGGCTGTAGGATTTGTGTCTTTTTCAAAGACGATTACCGTGTTGATAACACTGTTTGTTAAGTTGTCTACCTTAAATAGGCAAGCACCCATATCTCCAGCTCCCTGAGGCTCAAGAGACCGGTCCCGCTTAAACCTATATTTACTAGGGTCCTTAGGGTAATATATAGAACTTGAGGAGGTTTTATGTAAAAATAATTTTGTATAGTTTTCAAAATACACCTCAAGTAATTAATTATCGTGTTTAGAGTTTTCATAGATGTAAATTTTATATATGTGACATCTCTAGTAAATAAGACCTAATTTTCGTAATATAGGGTATTT
This sequence comes from Agapanthus africanus, assembly GCA_030015575.1. Taxonomy (NCBI): domain Eukaryota; kingdom Viridiplantae; phylum Streptophyta; class Magnoliopsida; order Asparagales; family Amaryllidaceae; genus Agapanthus; species Agapanthus africanus. The sequence goes on from JASDDO010000024.1 coordinate 259,132,958, forward strand.
ATTTGCAATATTGAACTTGTATGGAATTTCATGGTATTATCATGTAAGGTGATTCTTTTGATTTAGGACGGTTGGAATATTTATATTATATCAAAATTGGATATTTTGATGATACACACACACACACACACACACACACACACACACACACATATATTTATAAAAATAATTTAATTTATTATTTTTCTAGAAATCTCATTTTCTTAAGATATTTGTATTTTTAAATCTCTCGAGACCGAATGCTCCTTGCGGAGGTATGCATCTCGCACTACTAAGCCCAAGAATGTGCGATAATCCGCACCATCCCAAACGGGTTCCCCAAAATGGGTTGTAGCGGTGCTTTGCAAAGATTTGTAAAAATACGTGATCTTGTAGAAAATGGTTTTAATAGTAAAAGGTATTTAAGCGTAAATTCGTATTCTCGTATTCTATATTCCCGAAATGTATTGTGCTATGTTGCATATGAGTATTGTGAGGAGGTAGGTCATTACCTCGTGATCTATTTAAATGTATAGCAAGAAATATGATGTTTTAATGTCGAAACTAAACTACATGGCATTTTACTGAAAAAATATGATAAAAATTGCAATATGAAATATTTTGCTATGAAACTTATTCATGATGTTTTGTTAATGATTAATAGTCAAGATGTGAGAGTTTGGTCTGTTTGTAGTTAAGAAAATTGGGACTTTTTAAAGAAAACCGAATCGGAAGTCGGATTTAACTCTGCTTCCGTCGGGTTTTGGGAATACTAGTTTTAAGAATAGCAAAGTATAGAGGGAGGAGGGACTTACTATCTTTTGGTTTAGAGGAGAGGAAGAGGGAGTGGAAGTAGGTTCCGGTGCGTCGTTTCGTCGCCGGGAACTCCTAGGGTCGTCGTCGGAAGTTCGCCAGAGCTTCGCCCTTTGCTAACTCCACTTGCACACAAAATTTCTAGAGAGTTTTCTTGAGAGTTTGGACAGAATTTGTGAGTGAGGGGGTTGTGTTTAGGGGTGGTATTTATAGGAAAATTCTAGGCTTAGGGTTTGATAGGAAAATGAATTAAAAGATTGCATTAAAATAGATTTAATTAGGTTTTAAGGTCTCTGTTAATGTGCAGGATAATTAAACTATACAGGGTTATAAGGGAGGCCAAAAGACACGAGTCATAACAAGAAAAATCGGATTTGACTCCGAGTCGACCGGCGTCTCCGGCCGAGTCACGCTCGCTGCCGGCCTGATTCCGGCGAGTCAGGCCGATTCTCGCCGCCACGTGTCGCTCGTCGTTTGGTCTACCCCTTGGGCTCGTTTGTTTTTAGTGTGACTTTTGGGTTTACGGGTTTAGCACGTGTAGACCTTTGGGATTCTAAAATTATTAAAAGAAATCAATATTAAAAATAATATGGCTGATGGGATTTGAACTCTGGTGTTTTGATTCAGCAGTGCAAGGTCTTACCAATGAGCTATAAGCTCTTTCTTGCTACTAAAAAGCAAAACAAACTTATAACTTGTGCTCATGCAAAGGTACCCCTTTCTGTATTTTTATAAAAAAAAAAGTTGTACAGAAAGTTTAGGGTTGTTACATTCTACCCTCCTTATAAAAATTTCGTCCTCGAAATTTGTAAAAGGAAAGTGTAACAGATTCAAGGAAAGTTTGGTGATAGAACTATTGGTAGTGTATGAAGAATAACAAAGTGATATAAGGATTTTAAAAATGTGAAAGAGACTTACTAGTGTTACCTTGGTCAACTGTCTCGGCTTCTACGACTGCTATGATGTAAGCATGTCGCCAGGGCACGTTTCTCCTAGCTGGGGGCACATTCATCTGTCCTCGAGGCATGTCCCTCATTGCCTGTTGGAGATGGCGAGTAGGCTATGCATGTGGTGGAGCAGGGAGTGCTAGATAAGGTGCAGGAGCCTGGATAGCTTGCCGCTGCGGGTAGTTGGTGGGTGTGTGAGCTGGGTTGCGTTTATAAGGACGGTTTCCAATTTCGTGATTGGACGCGCCACAAACTAAACAAAGGCCTTTTGCGCGCCTACAGTCCTTCCACAAGTGTCCTTCTCTCTTGCAATAGAAGCAAAAGTCGGGACTCAACTGGTTATCTGTCACTTCCCGTCTCCTCGGTTCAACAGTTGGCCTTGAAGAGGCTCCTCCTGCCATCTGATTGGCATGGCGCTTTACTCCGGCAGATTGAGGTCTGCCCTTTCTCTTTACTAATGCCTCGTATCTTCGGACAGTCTTCAAAGCCAAATCATGGGTTGGGAAATCCCCTGTAGCTAGAGCAGCTTGGATTTCCGGATCCAACCCTTGCTGAAATATTCTAGCTCTTATCTCAGCAGTCGGTATGAGATGGGCCGCAAACCTGTTACGGTCTTGTGTTAGCTGTGTAGTATGTGATATATTGAAGAGTCGAATTACTGAGACATATCTTACCGATTGAGTATGGTGAACTCAGCGTCATACTCATCTACTGATTTTGTCCACATTGAACCTTGTTGTAGATGGATGAACTGTTGTTCCATGTCAAACCTGGCAGTCTCAGGGAAGTATTTTGCATCGAACATATCTCGGAAAGTCTTCCATTCGATGGGTTAATCAAGACAGCTTTCTTCCGCCTTCCACCGGACCCGTGCATTGTCCGTGAGCTGCAGTTTCGCAACACGGACCCAAGCTATCTCTGGCACTTGTGCTGCTGCCAGATCGTCTTCAATGCTATGAGCCCATTCCTCAGCTTCTAATGGGCTCTCTTTTCCTGAGAACTGTTTGGGGTGCAAAGCCCTGAATTGCTTCACCCCGGGTGCTTCTGCCTCGGGACGGTTCATTAAAAGAGCAGTCTGCTGCTGCTGTCCTTCTAAGAGGCTGTGGATCGCCTCAAGCAGAACCGTCTGCTCGTTTATCTGAGCAGGGACGGCAGGTGTAATCGGTAGTGGAGGTGGAGTGTTGTTGAAGTTGGTGCTGGTGTTGTTCGGAGAATCCATAACCTTGAAAGAAAATTTAGGTTATGACAGATTCAAAGTATATAAAATGATAAGATTCAAGGAATTGTAAAGAATGTTTTAGTTGCTAGTTCTTGTGTTATATTGCTTTGGTTGTCCACGCAGAGTTGAACTGCATGGTAGGGTTTCATACAGCTCGGACCTGCATGGTCCACCAACAAAACCTGTCACGCCCCGCTTCCCGGTGTACGATGAAGTGGATGCGACTAGACCCTACGTATTTACTCAGAAGTAAATACGCTAAGCGTACTAAGCAATAAAAGAAATATACATAAGAGACAAATGTAATGAACAACAACTTTATTTATTAACATTCTTTTGTACAATGCATGGAAAAGTAAATACATGGAATAAAGCGATGCCTAAACAGTGGCATAACATAAATGGAAAATACATAATGTAAAAGAAATGTACAAGTGTAACTACAGCTCGGGATCTTCAATAAACTGGTCCAAATCTTCAGTGCTAGGCTCGATCTCTAAAAGGTCCGAATCACCTGACGACATTCAAAGAAGAAGAAGGAGAATGTCGTCAGCGAACAAATCGCTCGGTAAGTCCCGAAGATAAAGGAGAAATAGAATAGACAGAGAGAGAGAGTAGCTTTTAAAGTTGTATTATATACTTAACGCTGTTGTTTGTAGGTTGGTACAGAAGAGGCTAGTGTATACGAGAGGAGTCTCTATATGCCAGAGACTAAAGGCAAATGGAAGACAAGGCTCCGTCAATAATACCACGGAACAACAGCATGGATGTAATTACGTCTTAAGTGACCACCCCGTGCCACCTTTAACATATTCTGTACCAGTCTACCCCTTTATAAACCCCGCGATGTCTTGTTTGTATTGTTGTATTGTTTGAATTATATATTGTATATAGATGGATGACTTGTGTTGTAAATGGAAGACTTGCCGAAACCATGATATCGTATATATGGAAATGGATGTACTGGATAATCATGTAGATGGATGTATATCCATGGTTCGGTTCGGTCAAGTTGTATAGATTGATAGATTGAACAGATTGAATATGTGGATTCATATTGAATTGTTATATTGTAGATTGTACTTGAATCATATTCAAGTCAGATTTATTATAATGAGACTCAGTCTGAGTCAGAATAATTAGAAAAGAAATTGAAATCCTGAATTAGGTTTTGGTGTTATTGGTAACCGCTGCACATGGGTAGCAGGATTTGTGTCTTTTTCAAAGACGATTACCGTGTTGATAACGCCGGTTGTTAAGTTGTCTACCTTAAATAGGAAAGCACCCATATCTCTGGCTCCATGAGGCTCAAGAGACCGGTCCCGCTTAAACCTATATTTACTAGGGTCCTTAGGGTAATTTATAGAACTTGAGGAGGTTTTATGTAAAAATAATTTTGTATAGTTTTCAAAATACACCTCAAGTAATCAATTATCGTCTTTAGAGTTTTTATAGATGTAAATTTTATATATGTGACATCTCTAGTGAATAAGATCTAATTTTCATAATATAGGGTATTTATTTGCAATATTGAACTTGTATGGAATTTCAGGGTATTATCATGTAAGGTGATTCTTTTGATTTAAGACGGTTGGAATATTTATATTATATGAAAATTAGATATTTTGATGATACACATACATACATACATACATACATACATACATACATACATATATATATATATATATATATGTATATAATTTAATTTATTATTTTTCTAGAAATCTCATTTTCTTAAGATATTTGTATTTTTAAATCTCTCGAGACCGAATGCTCCTTGAGGAGGTCTGCATCTCACACTACTAAGTCCAGGGATGTGCGATAATCCGCACCATCCCAAACGAGTTCCCCAAAATGGGTTGTAGCGGTACTTTGCAAAGATTTCTAAAAATACGTGATCTTGTAGAAAATGGTTTTAATACTAAAAGGTATTTAAGTGTAAATTCGTATTCCCGTATTCTATATTCCCGAATGGTATTGTGCTATGTTGCATATGAGTGTTGTGAGGAGGTAGGTCATTATCTCATGATCTATTTAAAGGCATAGCAAGAAACAAGATGTTTTAATGTCGAAACAAAACTACATGGTATTTTACTGAAAAAGTACGATAAAAATTGCAATATGAAATATTTTGCTATGAAACTTGTTAAAGATATTTTGTTAATGATTAATAGTCAAGATGTGAGAGTTTGGTCTGTTTGTAGTTAAGAAAATTGGGACTTTTTAAAGAAAACCGAATCGGAAGTCAGATTTAACTCCGCTTCCATCGGGTTTTAGGAATACTAGTTTTAAGAATAGCAAAGTGTAGAGGGAGGAGGGACTTACTGGCTTTTGGTTTAGAGGAGAGAAAGAGGGAGTGGAAGTATGTTCCGGTGCGTCGTTTCGTCGCCGGGAACTCCTAGGGTCGTCGTCAGAAGTTCGCCGGAGCTTCGCCTTTCGCTAAATCCACTTGTACACAAAATTTCTAGAGAGTTTTCTTGAGAGTTTTCTTGAGAGTTTGGACAGAATTGTGAGTGAGGGGTGTGTGTTTAGGGATGGAATTTATAGCGAAATTCTAGGGTTAGGGTTTGATAGGAAAAAGAATTAAAAGATTGCATTAAAATAGATTTAATTAGGTTTTAAGGTCTCTGTTAATGTGCAGGTTAATAAAACTATACAGGGTTATAGGGGAGGCTAAAAGACATGAGTTACAACATAAAAAAATCGGATTTGACTCCGAGTCGGCCGGCGTCGCCGGCCGAGTCACGCTCACCGCCGATCCGATTCCGGTGAGTCGGGCCGATTCTCGCCGCCACGTATCGCTCGTCGTTTGGTCTACCTCATGGGCTCGTTTATTTTTAGTGTGACTTTTGGGTTTACGGGTTTAGCACCGTAGACCTTTGGGATTCTAAAAATATTTTAAAAAATCAATATTAAAAATAATATGGCTGATAGGATTTGAACTCTGGTGCTTTGGTTCAGCAGTGCAAGGTCTTACCAATGAGCTACAAGCTCTTTCTTGCTATTAAAAAGCAAAACAAACTTATAACTTGTGCTCAGGCAAAGATACCCCTTTCTGTATTTAAAAAAAATGTACAGAAAGTTTAGGGTTGTTACATACGATAACGTGAGCTCCTCTCTCCTCAAATTTTTGCTGAGCGAATGGCCAGTACTACAGCGTCGGCGTCAAGAAAACGAAGATCGGGTATTTTCTTCAGAATTTTTAGATGTGTATTTTGTGAGAAAATTGAGAAAGAATGGAGTGTTTTTTTATTGAGTTTTGAGCATTAAATAGTCCCATTAACACGACCCGGATCCGCTGCCCCACGCTCGAACCCATGTGTCGCCCGTTACCCATGTGTTTCCTGCCCGCTCACCTTTTCACGTGCTCCGCATGTAAAAAGAGCGTGCCCCCATTTAATATGTTGTGGCTGCTGTTGCATGGGTGCAGCAGCAAGCCCAGGCCGGGTCTGGCCCGCGGTCTGGGCTAGTCTCAGCCCAATTCAATTCTTTTTTTCTTTTTAAAATAAAACTGTTTTAATTTTTAAAAATGGATTTCTAATTGGAAAAATTATTTTAAAATAGTTGAAAATATTGAAAAAATTAGGAAAATTCTTGGAAAATCTATTTTAATGTTTTCTTCCATTTGTAACAAAAATTTGATCAAAATAACTTTCCATTCAGTATTAAAATATTTTATAAATATTTATCCTTTTCTAAAAATTCAAATTAAATATTTAAAAATTACTAAAAATTATATTGATTAGTTTCAAATATAGAAAAACCTTTTTAAAGTGTTTTCTAACAACGGAAGCATTAAAATAATTATTTTGACACGGGGAAAAATTGTAAATGATTTTATTATGTATTTGTAAAACACAGATGTTACAACCATAATCATCATCGTAACCACCACCGTCATCACCACCACCACCTACTGCTCCAACGCGAAACACCTTCGCTCCCCCGGCCTCCAACCACCGCTGCCCCATACCACCTCAACCCCTCCACTGCCGCTGCCCCATCATCACCGTCATCATCGCCACAACCATCACCATTCCCACCGCCATTATCTATTTCTCCACCGTGACCCACCTCCGCTTCCATCGCGACCCACCGCCATCGTCGTCCTACAACCCAATTCTGAAACCCTAAATCTAAAAAAATCTAATTAAGTTGTTATTGTCCTCATCGTTACAGTCGCGCCGCCGTCGCCGTCGCTGCTGCACCGAAGGAGGTTGAGAGGAGGGGATGAGCATGGGATGGTGGTTTGGGTTTGGTGAGGGATGGTGATGATGGTGGTGGGTGATGGCTATGATGATTGTGGTGATGATGACAGTGATGATGGGGCAACGGCAATCGGAGGTTGGGGCAGCAATCGGAGGAGGGGGAAGGGTTAGCGAGAGGGGTAGGCAGCAGGCTTAGGAAAAGTTCCTAGCTTAGCCTCAGGACCCTTAATCCATATATATATATATATATATATATATATATATATGAGAATAATGAAGAAAAGAGACCCTGAGAGGCTTTTTCCTTAGGCGGCGTTAAATATCTATATCCTCCATGATTTTTTTCAACTATCGGCAACCATCATCATCATCTTTATCATGTAAGACATGGATACACCAAATTTCATGTGATTCCACCTCTTTTTCACCATTGAATTAGCAATATAAAAAGTTCTATTGTCGGGAAACCGTTCATTTTTGCACCTATTAAATCAACGGTGAAAAGTTAATGGAATCACATAAAACTTGGTGTATGCACATCTTACATGATAAAGATGATGATGATGGGTGTCGAATATCGGAAAAAATGATGAAGAGTGTATTTTTTCGACGACATATGTGGAAATTCGCTCTTATAGCACCTTTCCTCCATTATCCTCTCTCTCTCTCTCTATATATATATATATATATATATATATATATAAGAATAATGGACGAAAGTGGCTCTGGGAGACTTTTTTCGTTAGGTGACGGAATAAACTACACCCTCCACCATTTTATTCGACGACCGACACCGACAATCCTGATCTTTATCGTCTAATATGTTGATACACCAAATTTCATGTGATTCTAACACTTTTTCACCGTTGGTTTAGCAATGTAAAAAGTTCTATTGTCGGTAAACCATTGATTTTGCAATCACTAAATCAATTGTGAAAAGGAATCACATGAAATTTGGTGTGTCAACATATTAGGCGATGAAGATTAAGATGGACAGTGCCGATCGTCGAATTAAATGGTGAAGGGTGTATTTTTTTGCTGCCACCTAACGAAAAAGCCTCTTAGGGCCTCTTTTCTCCATTATTCTCTCTCTCTCTCTCTCTCTCTCTCTCTCTATATATATATATATATATATATATATATATATATATATATATTTCTTATTGGTGTTCTTTCCATGAGCTGCCATATGTTATTTACATGTGGTAGGAGCGTGAAATTTGTTTTCTTTTTCTTGAACTGGCCCTATAAGTCTAAACAATGCACACAACACACAACACAAAACACACCCACACGCACCCCGTGACCCACGGATTCCTAATATGTGTATGAGCTAAAAGAAAAACCATGAAAGGGGGAGGAAAAGAGCAGATAGAAAAAAGGGAAAAACAAGAAAAGGGATTAAAATGACTCGTTGGGGGTTGGGATAAGGCTATTAAACGAGCCAAATGAGCCGAGATTTAAGTTATTCGACCTAACTCATTTATTTAAACGAGCTTAAAAACTTATTCAAACTCGGCTCGTTTATTTGTCAAACGAGCCCGAGCCGAGTCGTGCCTTGAGCTTTGTCAAACCTATTTATAATCTAGAAAATAACTATAAATTACAAAATATATGAAAAACATATAAATGTTCAATAATATTTTTGACAGCCTGAATAGTTAGAAATATTGGTGTTATTGCTAAATGAACGAGCCAATTCTTGTTTAACACCTTCCTGAAGTCTAAATTCTTTGAATATTGTTATACAACAATACTTGACTAAATATTTATGACGATCTGAATATCGAGATAATATTGACGAGTTAATAGATATCATTTGAATCTAAGATTAATCGACTATTTATTATTGCTATTAACTACTAATTAAGACATTAAATATTGCTAACTAACATCCCATTGTTTCACCTACTTTGTACTTATATACCTTATTGTTTGTTACATTGTACTTAGATATCCTAAAGTATAAACCGTATGGGCTTTTTTTAAATTAGCGATGGATTTGATGGTCAACTGAAGGGAGCAAAGTATTTTCTTAATACTTTGCACCCTTCAATTGACCATCAAACCCATCAGTATTTTAAAAAAGAAAAATACTTTTTCTTCCAGGATGATGGAGTCCATCCCTGTAGGCTACATAGATTCTCATTGGGTAAATAATGAGCATGATATCAACTACATGGGAAATTGCACCTTTTATCCCAATAAGAGTCTTTATAGATGTAACACTCTAACACGATAATACATTATTTTTATTAAATAGATTATATTGGGAATTTAAATTATTGTTATTGTTATTGGGTTATGATTGGTGTTTGGATGGTCATTATGCGAATTATATTGCCTTGATCTCTGGTTCAAATTTGTCACGCCCCACTTCCCAAAAGAAGGTGAAGGATGACATAGCAAAGTCCGCAACCTAACTGTATTGAAGATGGTCTATTCAATACAGTTATGTTAAGCGTATGAATATATAACATGCAGGATGTGTACCAAAACAAAAATAATAAAAGCGAAAGGCATTTATTTCCAATAACCAAACTTTATTACATCCCAAAAGAAAGAGTAAAATAAACTAAGTAGTTTAATTATATCAAAGGAGAAACAAAAGCCCTAAACATGTGGGCAACAACAAAAATTAAATCTAGCTAATCTTCCATCGCCCAGTCTGCATAATCTTCATAAGCTGGCTTCACACCTTGATCTTCACTATAATACCCATTCTTATCTGACGGACATTCCAAAGATAGAGGAAGAAAAGGAAGGTCCATCAGCGAGTTATACTCGGGTAGGATTGCCTCATAAGAAAGTAAAGGTATAGAAACGAACAGATGTATATAATGAATATGATGTACATGCGTATAAAGGTATGAGGTTACATACAAATTAGATATGTGAATATGAGTAGGTTGTGTGAGGTATATGTTTGGTAAAGGTTCAAGTCAAGTCAAATGGATATTCAGTCTAAGAGTTAGATCAGGTTAAACAAGGTGTGTATGGATGGAATTGACGGATGAATATACTCGTATCCTTGAGGTATCCCATGACTAGCTGGAAGCAGTATGAGCTTGTGCTCATGCCTGGAATGGAAATCAATGTGGTAGCGTGAACATCCCCGAAAGGTGTCCCATGACTACGATGGAGCTTTGTCTAGCGTGAATATCACTCAAGTGCACAGGTATTACCACCCTTCAGTTCCATAATAAACAACAAGTCTAAACTGGTAAAATATCCACATCCAAGATACTGAATAACTCGTCTCATGAAGAAAGATAGATAAGGTAACAGGTAGGTGTATCACATGATATGGGTTTGGTGTTGAGTATCAATAGGTATTGTAAACGTTTTAGTTTGTTAAACAAGGGTCCGGATACTCGCGATTACTCCGTTGTGGCCACGGAACAACAACTAGGGAAGTGAAATGTACCGTTTCACTTTCCGGGATCATGATCGAATGGTAGGGGAATCCGAGTTTCGAATTTCCTTGCCTAATCAAACTACCCATCCCCGTGGTTCAGTATAAAGGTTTGGACGAATTAGAGTTAGTGCGTATACCTCTAGGCATGGAATTTCCACATTGTATAGTTGTCCACATTTTGGACTGTTCATCCGGAATATCGGGATCTTCATATTTGTATAGTCGTCCACACTTTGGACTGTTCACCCGGAATATCGGGATCTTCATATTTGTATAGTCGTCCACACTTTGGACTGTTCACCCGGAATATCGGGATCTTCATATTAAGTATTCCATACCTAGGTCCGCGCATTCTAACCCTAACCGTATCATGTTTTGTATATGTCATGTTGTTATAAACTGGAAATTTAAAAAAGTATTGATCTCGTTTAATATGGCCTTCCACAACCACTCGTTTTATTTTCTAAAGTTTGTAAAGTACTTCGTGTCATCTTAGGGAATGCTTAGTAAAAAGAATAATAGTTTTTTAATTATCTTTTATTACTTCTAAGAGAAACCATGAGATTTGGGATATTTATCATTTTGGAAAAACATAATTTTTTACGGAAAAATATTCTTTCGATAAAAGTTTGTGGTGTTTATTTGAAAATCTTTTGCAAGAGATTTTTATAAGGACAAGTTGCAAGAGGTTTTTTTATTTGAAAATCTAGACTGCTCCTAACTGTTCCAAAAGGACAAGTTGTGAGGTCCTCAAATCACCTCTTCACCGCCAATTGTGGCCAGGTAAGCACAAGTAAGGAAAGGAGGGATCCGCTCACGAATCACCGTGAGACGGGACTTTTAAAATTACCTTTCTCACTTGTCTAGCCTAGGCACCACAAAGTCTGGTTTAGATAAACGATCGATGCCTACAACCTTCCTTTGTCCTAGATTGATGTTATTTTAAAATTACCTTTTAATAAGATACTAAATATTCCTTTTGAAAAGATATCGTTATTTAAATTTAGTATTTTCTTCTTTAAAAAGGTTGAAGGGAGTTTAACAATATTATAGTAGTTGATGAAGAAATGTAAGTAAAATATACGTATCTAAAATATTTATTTCCCATATCTTATCTCTTATGGATATTTTAAACAAATATAATATTTTAATTAAACGGAGATAATTTGTGGAAGTAACCTATTTCGAGATCATTTTTATAGTATGGGTAAGTGTGGGTATGTCAGAGGTGAAATGACAATTCATTGGTTATGACATTAAGTATATCAGATTCCAGGTATTATGGGTGTGTAATATACTTTTGTCTACAGAGGAAATTAAACACCGTTTTAAAATATGGGTTAACATTCTCATTATTGAGGGTACAAGGAATAGGTATGCACAAATATTATAACAACATTTTAAATAGGGGTTGATGATTAGAAGTTGGAACTAGATTATTGAGAAAGAAAAGGTGACAGGAAAAGGGGAGAGAGGCGGATCCTACCTTGTGTTTGAGTCGGATGCCGAAGGGTTGAAAACGTAGGCGTGTACAAAATCCTCAATAACTTTGCGCTCAGATTTTTTCTCGGCGATTGGGTGGAGCCGTAGCGTCGGCATCATCGATACGAAGGCACCGGTATTTTTTTCAGAATTTTTGGAGTTCTGAGGTGTGAGAAATCAGTGTTTGAAATGCCTATTTATAGCGTTTTTTTCACCAACCATAAAATCCAAAATTTCCGTTAAAATCCCATCAAAATCCGCGCATTCAATCATTTTCGAATCATCTGTTGATGATTGCGCCCGCCGCCTCTATTTCGTAGCCCTTGGATCTTGATCCAACGGCCGAGATCGCGCCGCCGAGCCCCCGTCTCCTGCCACATGTCGCCACGCATTACGCGTGTGCCTGCGAGTGGAGACCACGCGTTTTCGCGTGGTCCCCACCACGTGGGCGCCGCCGCGAGGGTCTGGGCCGTTGGATCTTGTGATCCAACGGTCTAGGTTAAAGGGGTTTTAAATATATTTTATATATATATAAATAAAATAATATTCTGTTTATTATTTTAAAAATCGAATTTGGTTTTAAAAAATTGTTAAAAATAGTTAAAAATACGTGAAAATTATGGAAAAAAATTCAGAAAATATATTTTGTTGTTATCTTTAGTATAAAAATAATTTTGGCTAAAACTAAGTAATATAACCATTCATATGGTTTTAGTTAGTTATTAAAGTTATATAATATCTAGTTTATCCTTTAAAATATTTTTAATTACGAATTAATTACTTTTATTGATAATAAAAATATGTAGATTATTTTAAGGCGTCATAAAATCTTACTAAAACATTTTAAGCCTATAAAAACAATAAATAGATTTTAGAAATTTCCTTTAATCATATTTAATGCTTTGAAAATTATTAATATTACTTTAAAAATTATTCTTCTATAAAAGGAACACGTAAATAATTATTTGATAGTAGAAATTTAAATAAAATATTTTTTATAAGGTATTAGAAAACCCGGTCGTTACAATCCACCCTCCTTAAAATAATTTTGTCCTCGAAATTTCAGAAGGTAGGTCAAGAAAAGAAAGAAATCACTAAGAAGGGATTATCGCGGTTAAATATTTTGGGTCTCGCTCTCTCGTCCCGTCTTCTCGCTTCCGCATATATCTTGCCTGGTAGTTCCTTCCCCACATAACTCTAGCCAGCTGGATTATCTTGTCCCTCAAGGTTTCATCCTTCTGGTATCCCGACCGGTTGCTGCTTGTAGATTACGCCAACCTTTCCCTAATCTCGGAATGATTAAAAGTATGACTAGGGTTGCCAGCATACCCTCTTAGCTGTGAGATATAAAAGTATTATGCACACCCTCCATAGAAAATAGCAAAGCTAGTCTATACACAAACCCACCGTCTCCTTCCAAGATGTTAAACGGCCGATGAGTCGTGGGCTGAGCTTTCCTCGCTCCCCAAAACGTATCACTCCCCGGTTAGGAGAAATCTTCAGAAATACGTGTTCTCCTGGTTGGAACTCTAGTGGCCTTCTCTTAGTATCTGCCCAATACTTCTGCCGATCCTGTGCTATGCGTAATTGTTCTCTGTTGGTTCTTATCACCTCCACTGTCTCGACAATCATCTCGGGGCCTAGAAGTTCTTGATCCCCAACATCGTCCCAACTTAATGGTGACCTACACTTTCGTCCATACAAAACGGCGAAAAGCGCCATGCCGATACTAGACTGGTAGCTATTGTTGTAAGCAAACTCTACCAAGTACAGATGATCTTTCCAAGATCCTTTAAAATCAAACATACAGGCCCGGAGCATGTCTTCGAGAATTTAAATAACCCTTTCTGATTGGCCATCAGTCCGAGGATGGTAGACGGTACTGAAACTCAGATTCGTGCCCAGACTCTCTTGTAGGCTTTGCCAAAACTGAGATCTGAAACGTGTATCTCGGTTGGACATGATGCAAATCGGTATGCCGTGCAATCTGACAATCTCCTCCATATACCTTTTTGCAAGGCGTTCGGTTGATTGACCCACTCGAAAAGGAATGAAATGCGCCGACTTGGTGAGTCGGTCCACAATCACCCATACAGCATCGTGTCCCTTAGAGCTGTGAGGGAGAGCGATCACAATATCCATAGTAATGTTTTGCCATTTCCATTCGGGTATTGGTAACGGCTGTAATAGACTCGCCGTCCTGTGGTGTTCGGCTTTTACTTGTTGGCAAACAAGACATTTGGATACACTCTTGGTTATCTCCCGGTTCATCCCATGCCACCAATAGTTTTTCATGAGGTCCGTGTACATCTCTTCTTCCCGGATGAACAGAGTATGGAGAACTATGTGCCTCTTTTAATAATTCCTCTCTCATCTCCCCCTTAGGTACACAGAATCTGCATCTATATCTCAAAGAACCATCTTCGTGGATAATGAAGTCCGTCCGCAAATTTGCGTCCACTTGTTCTCTGATTCTTCGCAACCTCGGGTCCTCCATTTGAGCTGTCTTAATCCGTTCGACTAATGTTGAGTGAATTTGCAAATTCATGAAGGATGTAAGTATTCCGGGCATTATCAACTCGGTCTCTAGTTCATTACGATCTTGGCGATTCTTCCAATGACTAGTCAGACTCAAAATCATTGGTTGGCGACTCAAAACATCCGGGACTACATTCACCTTTCCCGGATGATATTGTAAATTTACGTCGAAATCTGCCATTAATTCCAATCATCTTCTCTGCCTCATATTGATTTCCTTCTGGGTGAAGATATACTTCAAGCTCTTGTGATTGGTGTAAATATCTACCCTCTCACCCAATAAATAGTGCCTCCAAATCTTGAGTGCGAAAACAACTGCGGCAAGTTCTAAATCATGCATTGGGTAGTTTCGCTCATGCACCTTTAATTGCCTTGACACATATGCGACTATATCGCCGCGCTGATACATCACATCACCAAGTCCCTTCTCCGAAAAAATCGTTGTGGATGCTTAAAACTTCTGGGTTTGCTAAGAATTGCAAGAATGGTTGTGATAGTTACGATCTACCCTCCTTAGAATAATTTCATATTTGAAATTTTCAAAAGAGTGGCCACTACTAGGCACGGAAATCAGTAACGCTGTCAGGAATCTTCTTTGCTGCATGTGTCTCTCCCGCGAGTTGGTGTATCACTTGATGCATGGAAAGTCTCTATGTTGTCTTTCCACGTGGCATCAGCCTTCTCGGCTGCCATGGTGAAGGTCTGGCATTTGAGTCCATTCCTATGCGCTTGCTGAAAATCATGCTCCTGTGATGCCAAGGGTGGTCCCTTTGGTGATGCCCCTAGGCCGGTTGGTTTAGTGGCGGAAGGTGGCCGGTTTCCTATGTTGGTGCCACATAGCTAGCCGGCTTGTTGACGGGGCCTGACTGTCTCCCTCTCTGAGGACAGTCCCCAACAGCATGATCCGGAGACCCACAGGCTATGCAAAGTTTAATCAAAATGCGACAGTCTCTCATGAAGTGTCCGGCTCTACCGCAATGGTTGCATATAACGGCTAGTTTTCCGAAGATAGTTGGTCATGCTGGTCTCTTAGGATGTTGTCTCCCGTTGAATCTGGAAAATGATCCTTCAAGAATTTGATTGGCTGGTTGCTTAATGCCAGACAAACGGTCATCCTTCCTCATCCATCTCTGAAGGTCTTCAAAGTTTCGTGTCGCCTCTAAGGTTTCATCATAAGTCGAAAGGGTAGCAGAAGACATGGAGGACTGCGTTTTCAGGTCCAATCCTTGTCGAAATCTCTTAGCATAAAGTTCTGGGGTTGCCACCAGATGATGCGCGAACTGACTTAACCTTGCGAACTCCGAAGCGTACTCGTCCACCGACTTATCCTGCATGCTCCCTTGTTGGAAATGTATAAACTCTCTTTCCATCTTTAAGTGTGCCACGACTGGAAAATACTTGGTATCAAAATGCTGTTTGAACGTTTCCCAGTCGATGGGCTCCTTCAATCTACTTTCCTCTGCCTCCCACCATATCCTGGCATTATCCGTAAGTTGTAGCTTAACGATGTTCACCCACGCGTCCTTCGGAATTTGAGCGGCACTGAGATCATTGACTGTTCCCTTGAGCCATTCCTCAGCTTTTAAGAGAGTTTTCTTCCCCGAAAAAGTCTTAGGGTGGAGTGATCTGTACTGCTTTACTCCCGCCGAACCTTATGAAACTGGGGTTAGTGCCTTACTTAATATCTCTGCTTGTTGCTGCCTACTTTCTCGTAGCTCCTGATGAAGGGCAGCTGTCTGCTGCTGCTGTTGCTCTAGTAATCCTTACATCATGTAGCATACCTGCTTGCTGAGCAGCGGCTTCATTGACTCCATTTCTCTTTCTATTGCGGTTATGGTGTCGTCCGGCCATTGATGATTCGAATCAGAATAGATTAGGTTACAAACGGCTGAGGTGAGACAAGATAACAACTTGCATGGAAGAACAACAATTTATGCAAGAGAGAGACTAATAGAGAGAGCAAGAGACACAAGAGAGATTTTTGCTCGAAACTAAGATTTTATTATCCAACTTCAATAAGGAGAGTACAACCGAAAAGTAAGGACATGCCCTTAATGTTCTTACATCGTTTTATTCGGCCAAAGAAAAGGAAAAGACTTATTAGTCTCGATTATGAGAGTTCAACAAGTTGTGATAGGCCCTCGCACTAAGAAAGGTATCGTCGTTTCTATAGTGTCTTGCGGGAACAACTGCCTGAGTTTCTTCGGTCTCGAGTTCCTCCTCACTCGAAACTCCGTCCTTCGGCTCATCCCTAGCAGGAGCCTCGCCCTCCGATTCCCCCTCTATATAGGGTTTTGTCCCTTTGCACGAACATCCTCATCCGGATCATATTCCATAAGATTCTCTTCCGCCGCAGGAGCCTCTTTTTTTGGCCCATCCTTTATATGCTCCTCTTCCACGGGATCTTCTTCTTCGTCTTCGAAGTCCTTGGCCATCGCAGGCTCCGGAGTTGCGGCATCGACTTCTTCATCTTCCGAGTCGCTGTTAGGAATAACCGCCTGAGAGTCTACGAATTCGTTGTCTGAATCTCTAGTTGTAGCTTCAAAAGTAATATCGAACATGTCATTCTCGTCAGAAAGATTTTTCCATGACTTGAAGGGAGGTCATGGTCAGGATACAGAATGTCAAGGAAAGGACAAGGGACATAGGAGAATTATGAAATCGGTATGAATGGATGAGATTCACAAATATAATAAGTCGGTTAATGGTTTCATTTTAGCACACAAAAGGACCTGCATGGGCCACCACAAAAACCTGTCACGCCCCTCTTCCCAAAAAAAGGTAAAGGATGACGTGGAAAAGTCCGCAACCTAACTGTATTGAAAGTGGTCTATTCAATACAGTTACGTTAAGCGTATGAATATATAACATGCAGGATGTGTACCAAAACAAAAATAATAAAAGCGAAAGGCATTTATTTCCATTAACCAAACTTTATTACATCCCAAAAGAAAGAGTAAAATAAACTAAATAGTTTAATTACATCAAAGGAGAAACAAAAGCCCTAAACATGTGGGCAACAACAAAAATTAAACCTAGCTAATCTTCCATCGCCCAGTCTGCATAATCTTCATAAGCTGGCTTCACACCTTGATCTTCGCTATAATACTCATTCTTATCTGACGGGCATTCCAAAGATAGAGGAAGAAAAGGAAGGTCTGTCAGCGAGTTATACCCGGGTAGGATTGCCTCATAAGAAAGTAAAGGTATAGAAACGAACAGATGTATATAATGAATATGATGTACATGTGTATAAAGGTATGAGGTTACATACAAATTAGATATGTGAATATGAGTAGGTTGTGTGAGGTATATGTTTGGTAAAGGTTCAAGTCAAGTCAAACGGATATTCAGTCTAAGAGTTGGATCAGGTTAAACAAGGTGTGTATGGATGGAATTGACGGGTGAACATACTCGTATCTTTGAGGTATCCTATGACTAGCTGGAAGCAGTATGAGCTGGTGCTCATGTCTGGGATGGCAATCAATATGGTAGCGTGAACATCCCCGAAAGGTGTCCCATGACTACGATGGAGCTTTTTCTAGTGTGAATATCACTCAAGTGCACAGGTATTACCACTCTTCAGTTCCATAATAAACAACAAGTCTAAACTGGTAAAATATCAACATCCAAGATACTGAATGACTCGTCTCATGAAGAAAGGTAGATAAGGTAACAGGTAGGTGTACCACATGATATGGGTTTGGTGTTGAGTATCAATAGGTATTGTAAACGTTTTAGTTTGTTAAACAAGGGTCCGGATACTCGCGATTATTCCATTGTGGCCACAGAACAACAACTGGGGAAGTGAAATGTACCGTTTCACTTCCCGGGATCATAATCGAGTAGTAGGGGAATCCGAGTTCCGAATTTCCTTGCCTAATCAAACTACACATCCCCGTGGTTCGGTATAAAGGTTGGACGAATTAGAGTTAGTGTGTATACCTCTAGGCATGGAATTTCCACATTGTATAGTCGTCCACATTTTGGACTGTTTACCTGGAATATCGGGATCTTCATATTTGTATAGTCGTCCACACTTTGGACTGTTCACCCAGAATATCGGGATCTTCATATTTGTATAGTTGTCCACACTTTGGACTGTTCACCTGGAATATCGGGATCTTCATATTAAGTATTCCATACCTAGGTCCGCCCATTCTAACCCTAACCGTATCATATTTTGTATATGTCATGTTGTCATAAACTGGAAATTTAAAAAAGTATTGATCTCGTTTAATATGGCCTTCCACAACCACTCGTTATATTTTCTAAAGTTCGTAAAGTACTTCGTGTCATCTTAGGGAATGCTTAGTAAAAAGAATAATAGTTTTTTAATTATCTTTTATTACTTCTAAGAGAAACCATGAGATTTGGGATATTTAACATTTTGGAAAAACATAATATTTTACGGAAAAATATCCTTTCGATAAAAGGTTGTGGTGATTATTTGAAAATCTTTTGCAAGAGATTTTTATAAGGACAAGTTATAAGAGGTTTTTTATTTGAAAATCTAGACTGCTCCTAACTGTTCCAAAAGGACAAGTTGTGAGGTTCTCAAATCGCCTCTTCACCGCCAATTGTGGCCAGGTAAGCACAAGTAAGGAAAGGAGGGATCCGCTCACGAATCACCGTGAGACGGGTCTTTTAAAATTACCTTTCTCACTTGTCTAGCCTAGGCACCACAAAGTCTAGTTTAGATAAACGACCGATGCCTACAACCTTCCTTTGTCCTAAATTGGTGTTATTCTAAAATTACCTTTTAATAAGATACTAAATATTCCATTTGAAAAGATATCATTATTTAAATTTAGTATTTTCTTCTTTAAAAAGGTTGAAGGGGGTTTAACAATATTATAGTAGTTGATGAAGAAATGTAAGTAAAATATACGTATCTAAAATATTTATTTCACATATCTTATCTCTTATGGATATTTTAAACAAATACAATATTTTAATTAAACGAGGGTAATTTGTGGAAGTAACCTATTTCGAGGTCATTTTTATAGTATAGGTAAGTGTGGGTATGTCAAAGGTGAAATGACAATTCATGGGTTATGACATTAAGTATATCAGATTCCAGGTATTATGGGTGTGCAATATACTTTTGTGTAAAGAGGAAATTAAACACCGTTTTAAAATATGGGTTAACATTCTCATTATTGAGGGTACAAGGAATAGGTATGCACAAATATTATAACAACATTTTAAATAGGGGTTGATGATTAGAAGTTGGAATTAGGTTATTGAGAAAGAAGAAGGTGACAGGAAAAGGGGAGAAAGGCGGATCCTACCTTGTGTTTGAGTCGGATGCCGAAGGGTTGAAAACGTAGGCGTGTACAAAATCCTCAATAGCTCCGCGTTCAGATTTTTTCTTGACGACTGGGTGGAGCCGTAGCGTCGACATCGTCGATACGAAGGCACCGGTATTTTTTTCAGAATTTTCGGAGTTCTGAGGTGTGAGAAATCAGTGTTTGAAGTGCCTATTTATAGCGTTTTTTCACCAACCATAAAATCCAAAATTTCCGTTAAAATCCCATCAAAATCCGCGCATTCAATCATTTTCGAATCATCTGTTGTTGATTGCGCCCGCCGCCTCTATTTAGTGGCCGTTGGATCTTGATCCAACGGCCGAGATTGCGCCGCCGAGCCCCCGCCGCCTGCCACGTGTCGCCACGCGTTACGCGTGCGCCTGCGAGTGGAGACCACGCGTTTTCGCGTGGTCCCCACCACGTGGGCGCCGCCACGAGGGTCTGGGCCGTTAGAACTTGTGATCCAACGGTCCAGGTTAAAGGGGTTTTAAATATATTCTTTTATATATAAAAATAAAATAATATTCTGTTTATTATTTTAAAAATCGAATTTGGTTTAAAAAAATTGTTAAAAATAGTTCAAAATACGGGAAAATTATGGGAAAAAATTCAGAAAATATATTTTATTATTATCTTTAGTATAAAAATAATTTTGGGTAAAACTAAGTAATATAACCATTCATATGGTTTTAGTTAGTTATTAAAGTTATATAATATCTAGTTTATCCTTTAAAATATTTTTAATTACGAATTAATTACTTTTATTGATAATAAAAATATGTAGATTATTTTAAGGCGTCATAAAATCTTACTAAAACATTTTAAGCCTATAAAAACAATAAATAGATTTTAGAAATTTCCTTTAATCATATTTAATGCTTTGAAAATTATTAACATTATTTTAAAAATTATTCTTCTATAAAAGGAACACATAAATAATTATTTGATATTAGAAATTTAAATAAAATATATTTTATTAGGTATTAGAAAACACGGTCGTTACAAAATTGATATAATATTTGCACCTGACCCGCTTGCATATAAAACTAATTTTATTTATTATTGGAGTTTAATATTTTGTCATGAAAGAATATAACTATGGTTATCTAGTTTGTTAGATAGATGATAGTTAGTATTTAATATTTATTTTAAATATATATATATATATATATATATATGCATAGATTTTATTTTCTAAAAATAGTTTGGTAAACCAAGTATTCTACCAAAATGCTTTAACATGTTTTTACCGCAAGGCCCAATCTTGCCGTAAAATTATCATTATATTTATTATTGAGATTTAGTTAATTAACATTAATTATAGATTATTTTAATTCGATTAATTTGATATATAGGAATTAATATAAGTGTCGCTAATTTAATGATATTATGATAGAATTAATTAGTTTCAAATAACTATATAATAGATAACTTAGCAATATGGACCCATAATATACACTGATATGATTGACCCATAGTATTTTGCTTGTCCATCACATGTTATTGTTGTTGCTTGTTATTTATATACATGACATCGCGTTCTTGGAAATGGTATGCTATATTACATTATAATTATATTAATATTAATGATATTTATGATACACCAACGTCTGGGTTTTGCATGGCCCAGATTCATTGACCAAAGCACAAGAGGATCGTGAGTATTTTGAGAAGCTTACCGATCAGTGAGGAGCTTTCTATTGATCTAGTTATTAATTATGGTTTAGTTTCTTTCTAGTATTGAACTTGTTGGAATTATCATTGTGAGCCCATGAGGGACAACTATCAGTTATTGTTTCTTTATTTCATTGGATCGTATTGTTTCCGCTATTGTTTAATGTTATTATTTATTGTGGCTATTGGACATGTTTAAATATAGAAATTTTATTCTGTACTTGATTGCTGCATGACAGCCTTAATGCGGTTATAGAGAGAAATTTCCTTACTGTAGATAGCATGACTGGTTTTATTACGTCTCTATTTTAAAAAATTTTAGGAAGCGGGGCATGACAAAGTTTTGTTGGTATCAGAACCTAGGATTTGGTTACCAGGGCTTGGTTTATTTTGTAGTTGGGTATTGTACCCAAAACATTGGCCTTAAAACCCAGAATTAGGAATTGTTGGGGCCAAAATTTACACCCCGGTTGACCAAATCAAAATCAAAGTCAACCCCATGCCAAACGGGCCCAAGCCCAGGCCAAGTGGGCCTATACCCAAGTCAAGCCCGAACATGAAGCGGCTGGTCTCCCCCATGCCAATATGAAAATTATGTAATAAATAATTTTGATGTAATTTTTATGAATAAATGTAAGGAAAATGGGTATAAAGCCATTTTTTCTAAAGCACATGGCTCATGTGCAAAAGAAATGAGCACATGAGGCATGAGATGGGCAAAATGCCATTTTTTAAAGCCCAAGGGGCTATGTGTAAATTTGTAAGCCTATATAAGGCAACATGATAATGAAATGAAATAGAATAATTCATTCCATCAAAAGCTAGGGTTTTTGTTCCTCCTTCTCCTTCCTCAAGGTTCCAAACCTTCTCCCATTTCTTGAATTAAATCAAGAGTTTCACTCTTCCTTTTCCAAAAAAAAATAGTTTTCACCACAAAACCCTTGAAAGGGAACGCGAATCTTCCATTAAATCTCCAAAAGGGGAGATTTTTAAATCTCGCCCTCTTTTCTCCAAGATTCAGCCAATAGAGAGGAGCAAGAAGGAAACTCATCCCCAAAAATCCCACTTTGGGAAGATCTAAGGCTCAAGAGAAAACCCAGGGCTCAAGGGAGAAGAAAAGGGCCCCCTTTCATCATCTTCGAAAATATCCTGAGAGTTTAACTCCACAAAAAAATAATATATATATATATATATATATATATATATATATATATATATAATCTTTCTTTTAAGCAGTTCAACTCCAAAAGTCAATTGGGAGTACAACTCACAATATAAGGGCTAA
This sequence comes from Agapanthus africanus, assembly GCA_030015575.1. NCBI lineage: Eukaryota > Viridiplantae > Streptophyta > Magnoliopsida > Asparagales > Amaryllidaceae > Agapanthus > Agapanthus africanus. Next base: position 259,155,836 of record JASDDO010000024.1, read on the forward strand.
GCCCCTTTTTCCCGCTGGCGCCCAGCGCCCGCATGCCGAGCACGTGAGGCACTGGCGCCCGGCACCCATATGCCGAGCATGTGAGGCACTGGCATACAACGCCCATATGCCAAATCGTGAGGCGCTGGCGCCCAGCGCCTGCGTGCTGGGCACGTGAGGCGCTGGCACCCACGTGTCCTTTGGACGCTATTTTCCCCTCTTTTTTAATATACATATACACACTCCACAACATTTTCCCCGTTAGAGAAAATTTCTAACGGGGCGCTGCCCCGCATCCCGCAAGGGGGCTGCTAGCCCCTTTGACCCCCAGCCCGCTATCCAGGTAGCGGGCCCCCCGTAAACTCTGCGAGGCCCCCGATATATCCAAAACCCCTTAAGACACACATACGCACACTGCACATTGAGTTCGCATGACCAGTTTGACCCGTCAATCGGAGGTTCCTTCGCTCTAAAGACGAAGGATAATTAACGGAAGCTTAGTCCGCGGCTGTCGGAGATTCAGATCCCTATAATCAATAAACCCCGGCCTACCCTAGGCAGGGGGAATCTGTAATGCGCCTGACAAGCGACGCGTATTCCCATCTCAATAGGGTGACGAAAAACACCCTACAGATTTTGGCATGCCCGGTAGGACATATCTTTCCTCGCATATTCCGGGTTAAATATCCATGTGAACTCAATCAACATATACATTGATTGCCTATACTGAAATTATGCTTCTATTTGCAGGTTAACAACTTTTGATTGTAATCATCGGATGCAAGTTTCTAAGGACAATCTCAGCTCTCAACACAACTCCCATCTCCTACACAATGAAGATGGACGCCAGGACGATCCTCCAGGCCAGTCTTGGGCGGCAGTGGAAGGAGTCGCTGCTACCATTTGGCTTTATTTTGTTCGTGCCAGCTAATGTCGTTCCTGCTCTTCAAGCCCCGGTGATGGATAAACCAGCCTCAAAAGGGAAAAGGCCGAATGTCATGGTTGCGAAGGCAGCCCAAGCACAAATCCGTTTCCGGACGACTTTCCATTGCTTCAGCAGGGGGCAAGGCCATCAACACCAACAAAGCAACAAGGCATCTCAGGCAAGCTCCAGCGGTACCCCTGACAACTGCTCAATCGGGTATCTTCTCTAAGCTCCCCGTTAATCAACTCACGATGGCTTCCTGGATGACGGATGTCTGTCAAGCCCTCAAAATCGAGAAGCTAAACCAGAAAAGGCTCAGATATAGAGCCAACAAGAGGGTTAGGCTGAACGTCATGAGGTTCCAAGAACAGGGTTACCCTACCAAAGATAAAGAGATGGCTGGATATGTGGTCCACACTGTCTACATAGTAGACATGCACAGCAAGAGTAAGGACGGGGCCACTACATCTCAAATCTAATCTGGCATGTGTGGCTGCCACTTTCCAAGACCGGCATCCTCTAGAAGGTAATAAAAAACCCTTCTAGTGAGGCTGATAAGAAGAGAAATCTCTCGGTTCATGAGGATTCGGGCTTGGAAAGCGAAGAGGAGCCAATCTTCCGTCCCAAGACTGTAGAACAGCAACTTCTCCAAGAGCTCCAGAAGTAGCTCAGAAACAAAGACAAGGAGATGGCCGGGCTCTACCCAAAGATTGACGACTTGATAAATGTCGTCTCACAGCTCACGGCCCAAGTCACTTCTCAGCCACCTAATCAAGCGCAGGGTTCTACTCATGAAACGGGGAACGGTGTCCCGAGACAGCCGACGTTTATTCCCTCAAATCCAAAGGTGGGCGAGCCGCATGAAAGTCGGCCGCGGCCTATCTCGGGAAATATCTTGACTACCGATGATAGCAAGCCGCTAACGCAAGATCAAATCATGGATTTGGTCGCCAATAAAGTCAAAACATTGGTAGCCGAAGCCGGAGAGCAAAAAGATGTCAGCAATAGCGGGAGACCATATCCTGCTCGGTACGATCTTGTGGAGTTTCCCACTGGCTATGTCGTCCCCAAATTTGAAAGGTTCGATGGAACTGGAAATTCGAACCGGCACATTGCCCAATTTAAAGCATCATGCATGAATACCGGGGGCAATGATGCGCTTCTTCTTCATCAATTTGTCAATAGCTTGACCGATGTTACTTTCGATTGGTATGCAAGCATACCGGATGGCTCGATCACGACGTTCGCTCAAATAGAATCCATGTTCAAGCAAAGGTTCACGAGCGTCAGCGATAAAATCACCATTTCCGACCTCATAAGGACCAAACCAAAGAACAACGAAAGCAGCACGGATTTTATAACCCGTTGGCGCAATCTCTCCGTCAAATGCGAACCGCCAATAGTGCAAGACCAATCTATCAGTCTCCTCATTGGAAATCTCAACAATTGGATGATCCCATTTCTATACACCGCAGGCCTCAAAACATTCCAAGAGTTGACCAAGAAGGTTCAAATGTTGGAACGCTCAAAGCCCGAGTCCACTCAAGGTCTCCAATTCACAAACAGACCGAAACATCGGAGGGACGACGACCGGAAAAGCGAAAGTTCCCATAGCACCGATTCTCTAAATAAGCAGAGAGCGGGCGGAGCAAAGATTAACAAATATCGAGAGCCAACTTTGGAGGAAAGGAGAAATAAGATCTACTCTTTCAGAAGAGACAAGGTTCCTAAAATATTCAAAGATGCCCTGAAGAATGGATTGTGGCTATCAGAACCAAAAATGCTAAGTGAAGTGAACAGGACTGATCATCCTAACTTTTGACTATACCACCGAGTGCTGGGACACACTATTGAAGACTGTTGCATCTTCAAGGATTGGGTCGAGAAATAATACAAGGCGGGAGAAATATCAATGTCCCCTAGCATGTTGGCAAACAATCGAGTCGCAACTACTAATTTTATACAAACAGAGACCGAGATATTTGGGGAACCGACCACTCTCAATTGTTCACCCTCCCGTGAAAGGGGCGGACCAAGGCAACAAGCTAAAATCCAAGCGAGCAACATTGCCGATGAAGAAGAAATAGACGGGTATACAACCCATACGGTCTACATGATGGAGCTCAGAGGAACAAGTCCTCCTGTTCCCCTCCGAAAGACGGCACACGGGACCGCGATGTCCTGACGCTGAGATTCGGGGCAGATGCTATTTGGTTTTATCCGTCCACCTCTCCGAAGATGCCAAGTTGATTTATGGCACCGTGTATCGGAGGTTTAGACGGATGCGGCCGATGTAGCAGACTTCGTCAGATTCCCCCTCGCTTGAGGGGTTTTTGATTGTGGGGACGCTCTTCCCTGCAGGCGCAAGCCCCTGCAGTTAATTACGCTACCGCATCGCGGTAACAACTTTCTCCTTCTCCAGAATTTTACTTCGTGTCGTGGGTGTTTGTTTTGTTTGTGGTTGCCCGTGGATTGTATACGGAGACTGAGTAATGCCGTCACCCGTAGGACGTGGATAAGTCCAAATCCGTATTTACTTAGATTTGGGTTTGGTGTTTTTAGTTTAAGAATACGTTAGCCGTATTTAAGACTAAGATCAACTTAAACGTTCGTTAAGGATACGTTAGTCTGATTTGAGACTAAGATCAACTTAACGTGGTGATCCATTTAATATATGGCCGTCGGGACTCATCACCTCTCTGACGTCGTTGAAGGATTACAACGATAGGTGTCAGAGGAGATCAGAGATGTACCCTTGAACCAAAGTTGATTTGGAGTTTTATAGTTCCTTTGAATGTTTAAGGATACGCTAGCCGTGTTTAGGGCTAAGATCAACTTAAACGGGATCGTTTAGATCCGGCAAAAGAACGTTTGGAGGCTCTATCGTTCCAGTTTAGGGACGTAGTGGTCCATAAGTAGTTTAAGAACATTGCGGTCCATATTCCAGTTTAGGGACGTGGTGGTTCGCATTCCAGTTTAGGGACGTGGTGGTCCGTATTCCCGTTTAGGGACGTGGTGGTCCATTGCCAGTTTAGGGACGTGGTGGTCCATCTCCAGTTTAGGGACATTGTGGTCCACCATTAGTTTAGGGACGTTTCAGTCCACCATTAGTTTAGGGACGTTTCAGTCCACGAGTTTAAGGATCCCGCAGTCCATATCCATGTGTGGTCGTTGGGACCCGTCGCCTCTCTGACGTCGTTGAAGGATTACAACGAGAAGTGTCAGAGGAATTCGGAGATGTACCCTCGAACCGGAGGTAAATTGATTTAAGAGAGCATTTGCGCTCAGTTCAATTTAACTTAAGGACTTACGGCCAGAATTGGGCTAAGTCCAGTTGAAAATGTTCAACATTTTATTTATTTTTGGTCTATTAGACCTTTACTGGGGCTCTGCCCTTTTATAAATGATGCACAGCATCTGTTTTTATTTGGGCTCTGCCCCTTGCATTGCATTTAATTTGGCCTGTTAGGCCCTTTTTAATTGGGCTTGGCCCTTCTGTAAATGCATTGCATTTTCAGGCGCTTTGCGCCAATCAGAAAGCGCAAGCGCTTGTGATGACGACACGTGTCATGCAAGCGCAGTGCGCTGCGCTAGTGCGCTGCGCTTGCGCTGCTGACACGTGGCGCTCTCCCAAGAGCTTAACAGCGCAGTTTGGAAGTGCAAAGCACTAAGAATCTTTTAGATTCAAGAACAGAAGTGCAAAGCACTATTTGATTTCTTTATCTAATTTAGATCAAAGAAAAGATAAGTTTTTTCTTATCTCAAAGAACCAAAGGTTCATAAAAAGTGCAAAGCACTATTTTTATATATATATATATATATATATATATATATTTTTATTAAAGATCATTGATCTTGTTTTTAGATCTATGATCTGTTCATAAGAGAACTTTCTCTTCCTTCTAAAGGTTTTTACCTTTTTTTTTTCTTGAGGAGTTCTTCAGAGTTCTCTTTCTCTCTTTTTTTTTAGAAAAATGTTGATGCCTTTGAATTGAAGCCTAGGGTCCTTTTTATAGTGCCCATAAATTAGTTAAATTTGTTAAAGAGATTTTTCTCTGAGTGATTTGGGGAATTTTCCCCACCGTTGGATTTTTTATCCAAGAGCTTCTGTTTTACAGAAGAAAATCTTCTTGTTTTAATAAGAACAGAAAATATTTCTTTAGAATTTTAATTCTGTTTGGCGCAGATGCCCCAGCGCGTGACACGTGTCGCGCAGCGCACAGCGCAGCACAACTGCGCTAGCGTATCTACGCTGACACGTGTCGTGCGCATCTGCGCTAGCGCATCTGCGCTGACACGTGTCGCGCAGCGCAGAGCACAGCGCAACTGCGCTAGCGCATCTGCGCTGACACGTGTCGCGCAGCGCAGTGCTTGCGCAACTGAAGCGTTGCTTCCTTTAATTTTGCTTAAAATAGAGCTTTGCTCTGATTGGGCGCGCCTTCTTGGGTGCTGCGCTGATGTATCAGCGCCTGACATGTGGCGCGTTGCGCCCGAGATTTGAAGCGTTGCTTCAAAATTTTGAATGTTGAATTTCCAGCAGAGCTTTGCTCTGATTTGGGGGAACAAATGCCCCCCCCACCGTTGCGCTTACGTGGCCCCAAACGTGAGCGCAGCGGTGGCGGAATTCCAACCGCCGTGGGAACTTTTGGAACTTGAAGAGGCACTTGATGCCTATAAATAGGACCTTTGGTCCCCTACAGATGCTTATCATCTTTCAGATTTTTATTTTCAAAAAAGTTCAGAGCTTTGCTCTTGCCTTCAAGAACTCCAGAGCTTTGCTCTCCTTTCCAAAGTTTTTAGAAAAACTTTAGGTAAAATTTATTCTTAGATTAAATTAATTTTAATTAATCTTAACCAACAGAGCTTTGCTCTCATAGATCTTTTGATCTAAAGAAAATCCCTTCGGGGTTTCACCAGCAGAGCTTTGCTCATTTTCAAAGTTAGAAACTTTAAGTAAAATTAATGTAAATCAAATTAATTTAAATTAATCTCAACCAAAGAGCTTTGCTCTTACAGATCTTTTGATATAAAGAGATCCCCATTGGGGTTTCATAAACAGAGCTTCGCTCTCAAAAAAAACTTATAGATCTGCAGAGCTTTTGTTCATGGGTTCTAATCCCTGAACAGAGCTTTGCTCTCGAGGAATTTAGCCCTCTGTGTATATTATTTTTCTTCTATCGCTAATCTTCCTGTGGTATTTCCTCCAGGCATAATAGCGGTGCATCTATACAGTTTGCACAAGTTCATCACCTATGACGATATTCGCGCACAGGGTCGTCAACAAAACCAGGAGTTTACAGACGCTCAATGTGCAGAGGTCATGGGTCGTCTGAATGCAAGCGGTGGTTGGTTGCTTCTTCGTCGTTCGGCTCTCTTGAAAGTCGTGCTGGGAGCAATATGGAGAGCACTTCCGGGTCTTCACGAGGCCCTACCGCTCAATGCGCTGGATGATGCCGAAGACAAGGTACATTCAGTGTACCTGACGGGGCTGATCTCGAAGAAACGGCGGGACAGCTTCATTGACATCCTACATCAAATCTTCCAGAAGACGACGATAGTTGCTGCTTATCGGAGGCCGGGAGGGCTTGCCGAGGATCTTGACACACAGGAGCGCGAGAGGCTGCGCATAAGAATAATTAGAAAGGCCAGAAGAACTCTGGATGGCCTTACTTTTGAATTCCTCAATCCGTGCCCCGGATCTGAGGTTATACCGTTGTAATAATTTGAATAATGTTTCTTATTCATTGCTTTTATGATTGTAAGAATTTTTAGCAATATGAATGGAACCCCCCTTTTTTTTATTTCAACTTGTCTTATTTCTCGTCCTGAGTCTTCTGCCCATGCATAAATGAGTGCGTCTCGAACGCTTGATCAAATGTAAATCGGATGTTCTTTCTGTCATTTTCTTCTTTCTTTTATTGTTAGCAGGCTGTCTTAATAACCATGGTTGACGGATGATTAGAGCGAGTATCCCGACCCTCTCAAGAAACAGCGATGGCTTAGGCCGCAGGTTCAGATCTGCTGCCTAAGACTTTTCAACTCTATGAGCCATGAGGGTCTCATAGAGACTTTTCTCCCTACGGATCGAGAGGATCTCGTAGGTGGGTTTTTCTCCTTAGGAGTCGTGAGGATTCCTAAGTGTGTTTTCTCTTATAGGTCATAAGGATCCTGTAAGAAAATTTTGTTGGTGTATATGCCCTAGAGGCCATTACTGTATCATACTAGTATGTATATTACTTGATGGAAGCTTGGGATATTCACAGTTGTACAGACAATCTTGCTCAATATAGTAGTATGCTACTTGGTTTGTCTCTGCTTTAATGTGTACATGTGTGTTTATTTATTATATCACCTATACGCATTAGTAGAGCCCTTAGGATCTTTGCTTGATTACCGGCGTTGTGATGGCGATCACACTCGTGGGGGCTGGGTAATCTATAAGCACATCCTTATACACGTCCCTAGTCGTGGGAGTATCGAGATAGGGCATCGATACTCCGGAGTAGACTAGCGTATGCGCTTCTCATCCCAGCTCGGGAGACGGTCTGTCCCACAGCCGTCAGTACGTCGTACTTGAGATAGTATGCGGGTGCTCGTTAGGTTACGAGTACACTGGACAGGACTCGTCGGGAACTGATGGTTGGTATTATACCTATCGTCAGTTATCAGTTCCCAGGTGACATGAGTACAGCTTAGTCCGCTGACTTGACACTGTCACTTCGCCTCGAGTGTGTTCCCACTGTTCTTTGATTGCTACCCTACCACGGCTCTACTGAGTCGTGCAAACAGGTAGTAGTTGGGAGCAGTCCCGAAGCACTTGGAGGCAGTGACGGTTAGACAGGATTCGTCTCTCCCGGTATTGGGAGTTGACATCGCGCTGTGTCTAGGAGAGCCATTACACGAGTAGTCCCTGGCCAGGGCAAGCGAGATATACTGGTAGGTTTGCAGTGTTATCTCAGGGTGTATTGGGCTTCACTCCGACACGACTTGTACCGCTATTAGGGGACTGACGTTTACCGCCCCCCTAGGCCCGCCATGCGATGTATCAGACGAACAGACCGGACTGTACGGAGACTGTCACATACAGGCTCAGTAGGAGTGCAGATGGGGTTCACCTCGTCAGTCTTCTTATCGACATCTACCTGGGGACCGTTACGTACAGCTAGTGCCGCTTGCGGTCTGTGGTTAAACCCACTGCCAGCGTAGTGTCGAGTCTTTAGAGTCCCACACAGAGAGCTATTCGCCTTTAGGCAAAACGAGTAGAGGTCGCATGGTTTTGCGACAGGGTTCGTTCGCATCCGCGCACTTGTGCACGTTTGCTGTCCGGACAGTTTATACTAGCGGGCTTTGGTTTAAGCCGGATCCTAGTATATGATTTGAGATTGGTTTTTCTCATTGTGTTCGTGTTCCTCGGATCACGAATGCGGGTGCGTATGCACAGTTGCTTGAGATTGGGGGAGAGGACCTTGTTTAGGGTTAATGGCTTTTGTCATTTTATTAACCCTATTGTTTTTGTGTGGATTATTGTTAATTGATAATTAGCTTAATTATTGTGCATGGTTGTTGTTGACAATTTGACTTCATTGACTTGTTGACCATGTTGACAACTTGACCATAATCATTTCATTTGGAAGATGCTCTTTGATCTTTGCAAAAATGAAATGATAATGGTCAATTCATGATTTATCATGACAATTTTCAAGCTAATTATCTAATTAAAATTATCCTCACATATTAGTGAGAATGGCTCACTATTTTCTCATTCTCTCATTCTATTTCTCTCTCTTGCTCATCCTCTCCCTCAAGCTCTCTCCCTCTCATGTGTTGAGAAACAAAAAGCTTGAGAAAAACCTTCACTTGATCTTCTCTACTCACTTCTAGGGTTCAAGTCTTAGCATTTCTTGCACTCTAGTTACTCCTAGCTTGGAGTTGAAGCTAAAGGTGGTGGCTTTCAAGTGGATCTTTCTTTGACGGAAGAAGACAAGCAAGATGAACTCTTTCCACCATTCCGACGAGCAAGGAGAGAAGGAGTTCGAGCTCAAGGTATAACTTTTCTACAACTTACTTAGTTGTTAGTTTACTTTAGCTAGTTTTCGTTTAGCAAAGATCCGGCTTTTACGGTCCATGTTACAAACCTTAGAAAAATTTTTGTTTTACCGTTTCCGCAACCCCTAAAGTACTGGGAGAGGTAACGTGGACCTAACAGTGGTATCAGAGCCTAACTAAACATAAACTAGCTTGGTAGTAAAGTGTATCGAAGTTCGAAACGGAAAAATCGAAAAAAACCAAGTTATAAAAATCTGAGTTTCTGTTAAAACTTTTTCTGGTCAAAACAAAATTTGTTATATCCCAAAAATCATCTCAGGCTTTTTAGAAGAAACCCACCAAAAACGACACAGTAACTCACCAGATCGGCCGCGCTTCCGCGGCAATACCTTGCTATTGCCGCGGAAGCGCCGCACTCTGGTGGAGTTGCTGTCTTGTTTTTGGTGCAGTTTGTTTCTTACATGGTTTTAGGATTTTTCTGATATATTATATGTTCCCAGATTTGCCAGAATAGAAATTTGTTTTTGGGGGCCTATAAATCCGTATTTTTCGAACTTCAATATACTTTGACTATAAAGGTTATATCTGTGATGTTCTTATGTATTGAACGTCGGCTAATCGCTATATGTCGATTAGTCGGGGTTATACATATCTGTGATCTGTGATTGTTGTTGATGGTTTGTGTATATGAACTCGTTGGATTGTCGCGAATGAATAGCCGGGGTGGATGTGAGATGAGAGTTTCTTTTTCTTTCATTCATGTAATAAATTTGTAAATTGATGTAATATTATTTGTTTGGCCGCACAACCGGGTCGGGGTTGTAGCCGTCATTGTATAATTCTTTTTACTGTTTTTGCTCCTAGGATAGACCCATGGAGGGGTGCACAAACTACCGGGTAGCTCGAAGTGCCGAGTGGCCTACTCATGGCATTGAGGGAGGTTGCTTCGCTTCGGGTACTTGGCGGGTAGTTTGCCGCACCCGTAGGGGTCTTGGGTGGGGTATTGGCTATTCATCGCGACCGTGTAATCCACTTTTCGTTGCAGGCTCGAACGAATTGCGGATTCCTAGTATATCCAAAGTGTTCATCTGTGATCTGGATTGGCTATCATTGCTATATTGCTATATATAATAACTATTTAGGCGTTGCTTATGTTTTACAGCCGCGCTAGCCCAGCCCCCGCTCTGTCGTTAGTTAAGTAACCTAACGGGTGATGACGGGGCCCCGTGGCGAATGCGAATGGCATAAGCGTACGTCATATTTTGGTTGTTTTCTGCAATGGTAGGATTTAAATGATGGGACGCATTAAAAGAACTAATGCAAGAAAATAAACCTAAAAGACGTTGTTGGAACAATTTTTCAAAAAGCTGTTGTTGCAAGGACGTTCATTTTTGTTTTGCATCGTGGTATTCGGTTATGAATGCCCAGCACCTCAGTCGACGAGGCAAGGGCCGAGATCCCTTCACCGGGAGTGACCCCTTGGACAAAACTTTGCGTCAGGGCAATAACTTCACCATAGTCGATTATTCTTGCTTTGCATCGAGGTATTCATCTTACGAATGCCCAGCACCTCACTCGACGAGGAAAGAGCCGAGATCCCTTCACAGGGAGTGACCTCTTTAGCAAAAGTTTTCGCCACTATGTTTTTCAAAAGGATGTATCACGTTCCTTCAACGATATCAAGTTCATTACGTTAACGGGTTTTTCGCCAAAAACCCAGCCGTAGCCCTCCGTCGTTTCTTATAAGTTATACTTAGTATTCGTGCTGCGTTTGTTGACTGTGTCAAGGCGCAGTGAACGGTAGCTAAGTGTAGCTTATTTGCTGGATACAAAGTGATTGGTTAGGACATTTGTAGAACCTTGTTGACTGTGTCAAGGGTTATGCAGGTGGGTTTAATGCAATCAAGATAATGACGGGATGAACTTGACTAGGACCTTTTGATTTGTTGACTGTGTCAAGATCACTTGGGTCCTAGGGGCAAAAACCACATCGGGAGTTTCAAAAGAACTGAAACTTGCAGATTTAGCATACCTTCTGGAGTGTGGTGACTAGAGTGGATTCCATCTAGGTTATCACACAATGACAGTTGGATCCCGATCCCACTGATGAGTTGGTTTACTCTCGGGAGATTATTTCACTTAACAATCAATGCTATAAACCTAGTAGGTGTCTAGAAAGGTGTTAGCGGGGTTACGCCCCCAGGGAAAAGAGGTTCTTTAATTAAGGAACTTCGCGAAAGCGTTGGAAAACCTCCCTCGAAGTACCGACACTAGCCTGGCTGAAAGGTTAAGCAAGTATTGTGACGTGAATTAAAACCCGACTAGTTCTTCTTTTAAAAGGTTTTAAGAAGAATTTGAGTAAACAGTGGGAGACATCCTGGTTAGATAAATTAATAAACCAATCTAATCTTGCAAGAGCATACGCTGAGTGTTTCTTTTCTCTCTCTCCAGGCAGCAACCCTTTCACGCCCTAATCAAGATAATAAAATGTATCGCTTGACCGATCCGAATTCTTATTCGGGACTGGGGAAAGTTGGTTCAGCTCTAACTTGTGACAACAGTCATGAGTATGAGAATAGGAAAGAGGAAAGTATGGATTTCCAGGATACCCAGTTGAAGAAGAAGCATGGTTTTGCATCTACTTCAGGTGTTCTTGTAATTGAGAACTGTTTTACGGTCAGCCCTACCTCCTGGGTACTTGATACCGGATCAGGATCTCATATCTGTAATTTATTGCAGGGACTGAGAAAAAGTAGGAAAGTTGCACCGGGTGATATGTCGCTCAGAGTAGCGAACGGAGCACAAGTTAATGCGGCAGCCGTCGGTGAATATCACCTAGTATTGCCTAATGGCAAGACTATGATTTTGAACGATTGCTACTATGTACCCTCCATGGTTTGCAACATCATATCAGTTTCTTTACTCGATAAAGATGGATATGACTTTGTTCTTGAAAAGAATATCATGAACATTTACCTTCATAAGGTACTGGTTGCAGAGGGTACACTGTGTAATGGTATCTACGTTCTAAATCAGAATACAGTTCTCAATATACAAAACACACGCAAGAGGAAGAATTCAGATACGAATGAATCCTACTTGTGGCATTGTAGGCTTGGTCATATCGGAGAGAAAAGACTGAGTAAGTTGCATAAAGATGGACTCTTGAATACGTTCGAGTTTTCATCTTATGAAACTTGTCAGTCTTGTCTCAAAGGGAAGATGACCAAATCTCCGTTCACCGGACATGGAGAAAGAGCAAGAGAGCTCTTGGGACTCATACACAGTGATGTGTGTGGTCCGATGTCTATACATGCAAGGGGTGGGTTCTCGTACTTCATCACATTCACTGACGATCTCTCTAGGTTCGGATATGTGTATCTGATGAAACACAAATCTGAAGCTTTTGAGAAATTCAAGGAATTCAGAAACGAAGTAGAGAACCAGACTGGCAAAAGTATCAAGATCCTCCGGTCTGACAGGGGAGGGGAGTACTTAAGCACGGAATTCCTAGATTACTTAAAAGAGAATGGTATTCTCTCTCAGCTTACTCCTCCTTATACACCACAGCACAACGGTGTATCGGAGCGGAGGAATCGTACCCTACTGGATATGGTTCGCTCCATGATGAGTGGTGCTGAGTTACCTCTTTCATTCTGGGGATATGCACTTCAAACTGCAGCACATCTATTGAATCAAGTTCCATCCAAATCCGTGCCTAAGACTCCATATGAAATATGGAGTGGTAAAAGTTTGTATCTTAAACGTATTAAGATTTGGGGTTGCCCAGCTTATGTCAAAAAGCAGAACCCAGACAAACTTGAGGCACGGGCAGTTTTGTGTAAGTTTGTGGGATACCCAAAAGATTCAAGTGGGTATCTATTCTACCATGCAGAGGAACAGAAGATAATTGTTTCAAGAAATGCCACATTTTTAGAAAAAGAATTTCTTGTTAAAAACATTAGTGGCAGCACGGTAGAACTGGATGAAATTCCAGAAACACAAGCTTTAACAGAAAATTTGGAGGAACCGCTAGATTCAATAACCCCAAGCGAACCTCAGCCACTCCGCAGATCTGGTAGGATTTCTCATCCGCCCGAGAGATACTACGGTTTTCTCATAGACGGGGATCGAGAGGATTGCATCTTGGAAGAAGATGACCCTACCAGTTTCAGGCAGGCCATTATCAGTAGGGACTCTGATAAGTGGCAGGAAGCAATGCAATCCGAAATGGAGTCCATGTACGCCAATAAAGTGTGGACCTTGGATATTGCTCCAGCTGGGGTAAAACCCGTTGGATGCAAATGGATCTACAAAAGGAAACTTGGTGTAGATGGGCAGGTGGAAACCTATAAAGCTAGGCTCGTTGCAAAAGGTTTCCGTCAAAGACCTGGTTTGGACTATGACGAGACTTTTTCTCCGGTGGCTATGCTCAAATCCATTCGGATCTTACTTGCCATTGCTGCCTTCCATGACTATGAAATCTGGCAGATGGATGTTAAAACGGCTTTCCTAAACGGTTGTTTGGAAGAGTGCGTTTACATGGATCAACCAGAAGGTTTCGTAGACAGTGGGAGCAGCGGAAAGGTGTGCAAGTTGCTTAAATCCATTTATGGATTAAAGCAGGCATCGCGGAGCTGGAACATCTGTTTTGATGAGGCAATCAAGGAATTTGATTTCATCAAGAACGAAGATGAACCCTGTGTATATAAGAAGATTGTAGGACGAACTGTCGTATTCCTAGTCTTGTACGTGGACGACATTCTTTTGATAGGAGATGACATTCCTATGCTACAATCGGTCAAGCTGTTTTTGTCACAAAGGTTCTCCATGAAGGACCTGGGTGATGCCTCGTACATTCTGGGGATCAAGATCTATAGAGATAGATCCAAGAATCTATTGGGACTTTCGCAGTCCAGGTACATAGAGACCGTACTAAAGAGATTTAGTATGGAGGATTCCAAGCGCGGTAACATACCCGCATTGCACGGAATTACCCTCTCCAAGAAGATGTCTCCTAAGACTGACGAGGAGAGGGTTCGCATGAGCACTATACCCTACGCTTCGGCGGTAGGATCTATAATGTATGCGATGCTATGTACAAGACCAGATGTAGCTTACGCGTTGAGCACGGTAAGCCGGTATCAGTCGGACCCAGGGGAGGACCACTGGACAGCAGTGAAGAACATTCTCAAGTACCTGAGAAGGACTAAGGAGATGTTCCTGGTTTACGGTAATGGAGACCTTAGGGTCGATTCCTTTACCGATTCAAGCTTCCAGAGTGACAAAGATGATAGCAAGTCCGTCTCGGGTTTTGTGTTTACCCTCAACGGAGGGGCGGTATGTTGGAGGAGTTCCAAGCAGGATACCGTCGCAGACTCGACGATGGAGGCTGAATACATTGCTGCAAGCGATGCCGCAAAAGAGGCGGTCTGGATTAAGAAGTTCATTAGTGAACTTCAGGTGGTTCCGTCCATTGTTGACCCAATACCTTTGTATTGCGATAACAATGGGGCTATAGCTTTAGCGAAGGAACCAAGGTCCCATCAGAAATCCAGGCACATCTTAAGGCGGTATCACCTGATCAGGGAGATCATTGATCGACAGGAGATCGAGGTGCGGAGAGTGGACACAAAGGACAACACTGCGGACCCATTCACGAAGGCTTTACCCCAGACTCAGTTCGAGCGGCTGATCGAGATGATAGGTCTTCGATACGCCAGTACATGGCCTTAGTGCAAGTGGGAGATTGTTGGTGTATATGCCCTAGAGGCCATTACTGTATCATACTAGTATGTATATTACTTGATGGAAGCTTGGGATATTCACAGTTGTACAGACAATCTTGCTCAATATAGTAGTATGCTACTTGGTTTGTCTCTGCTTTAATGTGTACATGTGTGTTTATTTATTATATCACCTATACGCATTAGTAGAGCCCTTAGGATCTTTGCTTGATTACCGGCGTTGTGATGGCGATCACACTCGTGGGGGCTGGGTAATCTATAAGCACATCCTTATACACGTCCCTAGTCGTGGGAGTATCGAGATAGGGCATCGATACTCCGGAGTAGACTAGCGTATGCGCTTCTCATCCCAGCTCGGGAGACGGTCTGTCCCACAGCCGTCAGTACGTCGTACTTGAGATAGTATGCGGGTGCTCGTTAGGTTACGAGTACACTGGACAGGACTCGTCGGGAACTGATGGTTGGTATTATACCTATCGTCAGTTATCAGTTCCCAGGTGACATGAGTACAGCTTAGTCCGCTGACTTGACACTGTCACTTCGCCTCGAGTGTGTTCCCACTGTTCTTTGATTGCTACCCTACCACGGCTCTACTGAGTCGTGCAAACAGGTAGTAGTTGGGAGCAGTCCCGAAGCACTTGGAGGCAGTGACGGTTAGACAGGATTCGTCTCTCCCGGTATTGGGAGTTGACATCGCGCTGTGTCTAGGAGAGCCATTACACGAGTAGTCCCTGGCCAGGGCAAGCGAGATATACTGGTAGGTTTGCAGTGTTATCTCAGGGTGTATTGGGCTTCACTCCGACACGACTTGTACCGCTATTAGGGGACTGACGTTTACCGCCCCCCTAGGCCCGCCATGCGATGTATCAGACGAACAGACCGGACTGTACGGAGACTGTCACATACAGGCTCAGTAGGAGTGCAGATGGGGTTCACCTCGTCAGTCTTCTTATCGACATCTACCTGGGGACCGTTACGTACAGCTAGTGCCGCTTGCGGTCTGTGGTTAAACCCACTGCCAGCGTAGTGTCGAGTCTTTAGAGTCCCACACAGAGAGCTATTCGCCTTTAGGCAAAACGAGTAGAGGTCGCATGGTTTTGCGACAGGGTTCGTTCGCATCCGCGCACTTGTGCACGTTTGCTGTCCGGACAGTTTATACTAGCGGGCTTTGGTTTAAGCCGGATCTTAGTATATGATTTGAGATTGGTTTTTCTCATTGTGTTCGTGTTCCTCGGATCACGAATGCGGGTGCGTATGCACAGTTGCTTGAGATTGGGGGAGAGGACCTTGTTTAGGGTTAATGGCTTTTGTCATTTTATTAACCCTATTGTTTTTGTGTGGATTATTGTTAATTGATAATTAGCTTAATTATTGTGCATGGTTGTTGTTGACAATTTGACTTCATTGACTTGTTGACCATGTTGACAACTTGACCATAATCATTTCATTTGGAAGATGCTCTTTGATCTTTGCAAAAATGAAATGATAATGGTCAATTCATGATTTATCATGACAATTTTCAAGCTAATTATCTAATTAAAATTATCCTCACATATTAGTGAGAATGGCTCACTATTTTCTCATTCTCTCATTCTATTTCTCTCTCTTGCTCATCCTCTCCCTCAAGCTCTCTCCCTCTCATGTGTTGAGAAACAAAAAGCTTGAGAAAAACCTTCACTTGATCTTCTCTACTCACTTCTAGGGTTCAAGTCTTAGCATTTCTTGCACTCTAGTTACTCCTAGCTTGGAGTTGAAGCTAAAGGTGGTGGCTTTCAAGTGGATCTTTCTTTGACGGAAGAAGACAAGCAAGATGAACTCTTTCCACCATTCCGACGAGCAAGGAGAGAAGGAGTTCGAGCTCAAGGTATAACCTTTCTACAACTTACTTAGTTGTTAGTTTACTTTAGCTAGTTTTCGTTTAGCAAAGATCCGGCTTTTACGGTCCATGTTACAAACCTTAGAAAAATTTTTGTTTTACCGTTTCCGCAACCCCGAAAGTACCGGGAGAGGTAACGTGGACCTAACAAATTTTTCCCTCTTACGAGTCGAGAGGACTCGTAAGCGGTTGTTTCCCTCCTTGTCGAAACTCGACTCCGGAGAGTGAGACCCATGAATAGTATGCAAGAGACTGTTTAGATCGACTTGCAGGGTCCCATTGTTCAGGAAGCAAGTTTTTTAGTCCCTGCTGCCTGAGGTTTCATCTTGCAAGTTGAGACGAATCGGGAATTTCCCGCGGAGACACTGGTTTCTCTGCGAGCCGACGCGAATCAGGAGGCTCTCGTCAAGGAGTGTTTGTATCCGTGAGTCGAGGAATTTGCTAGGGATTATTTGTTTCCCTAGTGCCAAGGATTATTTGTTTCCTTGGAGTTTGAAACGAGTCAAGGATTTCCCACGGAGGCACTGGTGGCTCTGCGAGTCGACGTGGATCAGGAGGCTCTCGTCAAGGACTGTTTGTATCCATGAGTCGAGGAATTTGCTAGGGATTATTTGTTTCCCCAGCGCCAAGGATTATTTGTTTCCTTGGGGTTTGAAACGAGTCGAGGATTTCCCATGGAGGCACTGGTGGCTTTGCGAGTCGACGCGGATCAGGAGGCTCTCGTCAAGGGGTGTTTGTATCCGTGAGTCGAGGAGTTTGCTAGGGATTATTTGTTTCCCAAGCGCCAAGGATTATTTGTTTCCTTGGGGTTTAAAACGAGTCGAGGATTTCCCACGAAGGCACTGGTGGCTCTGCGAGTCGACGCGGATCAGGAGGCTCTCGTCAAGGAGTGTTTGTATCCGTGAGTCGAGGAGTTTGCTAGGGATTATTTGTTTCCCCAGCGCCAAGGATTATTTGTTTCCTTGGGGTTTGAAACGAGTCGAGGATTTCCCACGGAGGCACTGGTGGCTCTGCGAGTCGACGCGGATCAGGAGGCTCTCGTCAAGGAGTGTTTGTATCCGTGAGTCGAGGAGTTTGCTAGGGATTATTTGTTTCCTAAGCGCCAAGGATTATTTGTTTCCTTGGGATTTGAAACGAGTCGAGGATTTCCCACGGAGGCACTGGTGGCTCTGCGAGTCGACGCGGATCAGGAGTCTCTCGTCAAGGAGTATTTGTATCCGTGAATCGAGGTATCTGCTGAAGACACTGGTTTCTTCAGAGTTGGACTGAACCGTCGAGATTTGGCTTCGTCTTCTGGCGGAGCCTGTTGGGAAAGTATGGTTCCCTCTTTGTTTACGCCCTTGGATTGTATACAGGGATCGATGTGATCTTAACTGTAGGGCCAAAGTTTTATCATCATTTTTTTTGTTTTATCTCCGCGATGCTCTATCATTTCAGCTTTTATATCGCGAAGGTCGCGATTGCCCAATCATTTCGGCTATTCTTCACGGTGCCCAATCATTTCGGCTATTTATTTTATTTTTACTCGCTTCTTTTTATTGCGAGTTGCCCAATCATTTCGGCTATTTTGCATGCATACATTTTTACTTGCTGCTTTTTATTGCAAGTTGCCCAATCATTTCGGCTATTTCGTATGCATGTGCGGCCTACTGGCTTTCCGCCGTAAACCTGGAATTAGACACCGATTTCGGCATCAGCATCGCTACAACTGGGATATTGCCAGGAGCGAATCATTATCTACCTCTGTCGATGTTGAACAAAGGTGGCTTAGCGACTAGGGTTAGGGTCCTGTCGTCTAAGGCTTTTAACTTCATGAGCCGTAAGGGTCTCACAAAGGTATTTCTCCCTACAAGTCGTGAGGATCTTGTAGGTGTATTTTCTCCTTAGGAATCGTAAGGATTCCTAAGTGTATGTTCCTCTGTAAGTCGTAAGGATCCTACAAGAGGGTTTTCTCCTTGTAAGTCGAGAGAACATATCCCCAGTCTCGGATGAGACTTGATTATGGAAATGTTTATTCGCGCCCGTGGATTGTATACAAGGGTAAGTATTGAGCCACTTGTAGGGCAATATCGGAAGTTGTGGGGGTTGCTTAAGCACAGGTTTAGGTCTCTGTAGCTTAAGACTTTCAACTCTTATGAGCCGTGAGGGTCCAATAAGAGAGTTCTCCTTACGAGTCGTGAGGATCTCGCAAGTGTATTTTCTCCTTAGGAATCGTGGGGATCCCTAAGTATGTTGCTCCCTTGTGAGTCGTAAGGATCTCACGCGGGTGGTTTCTCCTTAAAAGGCCGAGAGGACCCTATAAGTGTCCTTTAACGAGGTTGCGCCCTTTCAGGTTTTCACAAACACTCGCCGGTAGCCCTATTGTTTTTACTCACGGAGCCCTCTCGGGTTTTCATCCGTGCCCTTTTGCTTATGGACATACCTTTTTTTTTATTCTTTTTATTTTTATATATATTTTTTTCTTTTTTTTTACGAGGTCGCGCCCTTTCGGGTTTTCACGAACACTCGCCGGTAGCCCTGCTGTTTTTACTCACGGAGCCCTTTCGGGTTTTCATCCGTGCCCTTTTTGCTTATGGACATACCGTTTTTTTATATGTTTTTTTTTATATCTCATCAGCCTAAAGATGCTGCGGTAGTAGTTTAAGGACGTTTCGGTCTGCTATTAGTTTAAGGACATTTCGGTCCGTCATGGAGAAGGCCGGCTACTGCTTATAAAACTTGAGCTTAGGAAGATAGCGAGCGGACATAGTCATCGTCATCTATCATTGACCTAGGCCGTGGATCATTAAGCGTAGTATCTCTTTAGGAAGCGACCGTTTATTGGCCTGAAAGGCCTTTCACCGTGCATGTCCATGAGTAGATAGGCCCCACTCTGGTAGACCTTATCTATGATGTACGGGCCTTCATAGTTTGGCTCGAATTTTCCTCGCTTGGCATGATTGGGGATCATAGGCCTTTTGACCACTAGCACGAGTTCGCCTTGGCGAAATGTCCTCGGTCGGGTCAGTCTTTTATATGAGCGCGTCATCTTTGCTTTATAGGCCTCCAGATTTGTTGCGCTATGAGCCGGGTTTCATCAAGGGCGTCCAGCTCCTCAAGCCGAAGGTGAGCATTTTCTTCGTCCGTCAGCTCGTAGTGGACTGCCACTCGTAGAGAGGGTAACTCTATCTCGAGGGGGAGTACTGCTTCCATCCCAAATACCAACGCGTACGGCGTTGTGCTTGTGGCCGTCTTGAACGTAATTCGATATGCCCAAAGAGCTTCTTGCAGCCTCTCATGCCAGTCTCTCTTATTTCGGGCTACCGTCTTTTTCATGATTTTCGTCAGGGTCTTGTTGAAGGCTTCAGCTAGACCATTAGCTCGCGGATTATAAACCGAGGAATATCTCCAGTCTATATTATGCTGTTGCGCAAAGCGACTAATCTTGTGGCTTCTGTAAGCTGGCCCGTTATCGGAGATGATCCATCGCGGAGTTCCAAACCGATATATGACGTGCGTCTTGAAGAAGTGGAGGATATTTTCCGTCTTCACTTCTCTTAACGGACTGCTTCTGCCCATTTAGAGAAGTAGTCAATCGTCGCCAGGATGAACGATGTCCCCTAGACGATGCTGGTTCGATAGGGCCGACTATGTCAGTCCCCCACATTTCGAATGGCCAGCTAGCCACTGTTGGATGTAGTGGATTTGGATGCTGGTGGATGAAGTCCCCATGGATTTGGCATGAGTGGCATTGCCTGGCATATTCGAGGCAGTCCTGAATCATCGTGGGCCAGTAGTAGCCCATCCGTTTTATCTTCAACTTCATCTTTGGGCCCGCTTGGTGAGAACCGCAGAGTCCGTTGTGAACTTCCTGAACGACTCTTTTCGCTTCGTCAGGTCCCAGGCATCTCAACCATAGAGAATCAAACGATCTCTTGTACAGAGTATCGTTGACGAAGGCGAAAGATAGAGCCCGCTTCATGAGTTGATGTCTTGTGGACGCTTCTTCAGGCAATCGGTGGGACTTAAAGTAGTCTATGAAGACTTCCCTCCAATCCTCGGCCTTTTCCCGGTCTTTTATTTGCAGAGCCATTCTCTCAGTCGTTTCCTTTTCTTCGGGTGATTCCGGAGATATTTCCGCTGGGGTGAGCACTCGACGGCTTTATACCACAATTCTGACGTCATCGAGCTTCTCGTCAGCCAGTTCTTTAGCAAGTTTGGCCAACGAGCCTGCTTTGCTATTTTCCGCGCGTAGTATGTTCTCCAAAGTATAGGAGGGAATTCGGGTCAACAGTTGTTGCACTTTTTCGCCGTATTTCACCAGTTCTGGCTTGCACGTTTTGTAGTCGCCGTTTACTTGACTAACGACCAGTTGAGAATCCCCGTATATGAGGAGGTCTTCAATTCCCATGTCGATGGTGATCTCAAGGCCTGCTATCAGAGCTTCGTATTCGGCTTCATTGTTTGTCCTCGGCTCTGTTAAGGAGAAAGCGAAGCGCATTATCCCTCCTTATGGAGTCACGAAGATGAGGCCTACCCCCGATTTGATTATAGGGGTACTTTGTTTGCGCTTTTTCATGGAAGATGCTCCATCGAAATAAAGTTCCCATTGGGTATCACCACCGTCGATCGCGTCAAACGCATGTTCATCTGGCAAATCGCAATTCAGAGGAGAACCAGCCGATATCGGATGCTCAGCGAGGAAATCAGCGATGGCCTGGCCTTTCACTGCCTTGAGAGGTTGATACGTTATCGAGAACTCCATCAAGAGCAGAGCCCATTTAGCAAGTCGACCTGTCAATATGGCCCTTGACATTAGATATTTGAGAGGGTCCACCTTCGAAATGAGACGGACTTCATGTGCTAATGCGTAATGTCTGAGCTTTGTTATCACAAAGATTAGCGCCAGGCAATGCTTCTCAATAGGAGAGTAATTGCTTTCTGCTCCCAGCAGAACTCGACTTAAGTAATAGAGTGCTCTTTCCTTCCCTTGATCGTTCTCTTGTGCCCATAATGCGCCTAAGGAACCTTCGATGGCGGTCGTGTAAAGAATGAGAGGCTTTCCCTTAACTGGAGCAGCCAATACTGGCGGGTTCTGCAGGTACCGCTAGATCTCGTCCAGTGTGCCTTGGCATTTGTGATCCCAGACAAATGGGGTTCCCTTTGTCATCAGGTGGCTGTAAGGACGGCACTTGTCTGAAAGGTTGGCTATAAATCGCCGTATATACGCGAGCTTCCCTTAGAGAGACCGCAGCTGTTTGAGAGTCCTTGGCGGAGGCATTTCCATAATCGCCTTGATCTTTGACAGATCTATTTCGATACCCCGGTGTCGGACGATGAATCCCAGGAATTTTCCAGAGGAAACTCCGAATGCACACTTGAGCGGGTTCATCTTCAAGTTATACTGTCGAAGGCGTTGAAACACGGTCTTCAAATGCTCGAGATGCTCCTCGTATGATTTGCTTTCAACCACGAGATTGTCGATATAGCATTTGACGATTTCATGTATGAGGTCATTGAAGATCTTTGTCATGGCCCTCTGATAGGTGGCACCGGCATTCTTTAGACCGAAGGGCATCACCTTGTAACAGAATATACCCAAAGGAGTCCGGAAGGTGGTGTGCTTCTGGTCTTCGGGATGCATCTTTATCTGATTATACCCTGATGAACCATCCATGAAGGAGAAAACCTCGTGAGTAGACGTATTGTCTATCATCAGTTCGGTGACTGGCACTGGGAAATCATCTTTCGGGCAGGCTTTATTGAGATCCCGGAAGTCCACGCATATGCGCACCGTCCCATTTTTCTTCATCACCGGGACGATGTTAGCGATCCATTCAGGATATTGAACCTCCCGGATAAAGCCAGAGTCGATCAGCTTCTTGATCTCGGCGTTGATACTCATCTCGAGCTCGAGCCGCATTCTCCTCGGCTCCTGTTTGACTGGCTTGATGTCCGGGGATATCGCCAATTTGTGTACAGCAATTTCTGGATCTAGTCCCGGCATTTCGGAATAGTTCCACGCGAAGCAATCTCTATGCTGCAGAAGCACATCCTTTAACGCAGCTACCCTTTCTTCAGATAGTAACTCGCTGATGAATGTCGGTCGTGGATCGTTTGCCGTCCCCAACCCAATCTTCTTGAGGTTATCTGCAGTGGTATGGATTCCATCTTCCAGCTCTTTTGGCGCTGGTGGGAATTATGAGATTATCTCGTCGCTGTTGTTTTCAAAGCACCAAGGGAGCTCATCTATGTCCTCGGGCTCTTCTTTTAATATTGTAATCATGTGACAGGTGCGAATTCGCTTCCAATCCCAATGTGGAACCGGTTCTTCTTTCGTGGCCTTCGGCTCGTGCTTCTGTGGCAGCGCTACCCTCCAGTTGTCAGACAGAGTGAATTTGCCAAGCCGATACTGATCTTCGACCCAATTCTTGAAGGTGAAGCAATCTTCAAGAGGATGCCCTATTACTCGATGGTAAGAGCAATAGTTCGGGTGTGAGACTTCGCCCGCTTGTTCGGGATGTTTAGACTCCGGCAATGTAAGCATTTGATATTTTAGAGCAAGATCAAGTATCTTCTTCATCTTGTCCCGAGGAAACGAGTACGCTCGACCCATTTTCTTCATGAGGGATAGATCAATAATGCTCAACTCCCGTTTGCGTGGCTTCTTAGCCCTGTTTTGTTGTTGTTGAGAGCCTTTTTGGCCTTTCGACTTATTTCTGCTTTTGCGCCGAGCCTTCTTTATAACAGCTTGACAAGGAGCGACATTTTCATCCTTTACGGCCTGTTGGAGAAGGCGTTGCGTCTTGGCTTTCTCGTAGATGGCCGTCTCGCGGTTGTGATCATCTCGGACTTTTTGACCAGCTTTCTTTATAAGTTTGTCCATTTGTTCCTCGAACGACGGACTGGGCTCCTTTGCATCTGGAACTTTCACTGGCTTAGGATTAGCGTCCTCCCATTGAGCATCCGCTTCTTCATCAAGGTCATACACGACGTAGCAGCCGGGTAGTAACTCTCGTTTCTTTGACCGGATGTATCCAAGCCCTTTTGTTTCCATTCTCCCGTTAGGCAGTTTGCATTGAGTCCCGGGGACGTTCCAGACCCTGTCATAGAATTTGCCCTTTCTAACGGTCTGTTTGAAGGGTATCCCCTGGCGTTTCAGCAGCTTTTTCAAACCTTCCATATAATATCTGACGAGACGGATAGGCTGAAGCCTGTCGAGCGTAGAATCCGCGCCATGCCAGATTCCTTTTTCTACCTTGGTTTCTTCAGAGCGGTAAAACAGAATTGCTTTCTCGCTCTCTCGCCTGGGAGGGATATAGAATGTCCGCAACTCTTCTACACTGTAGATATTAAGTGCATCCAGTTCTTTATGGTGTTTAAGAGGCACTATGGCGACTTATAGACTTTGCTCTTCGTCAGCGGATGTTTGTATTGAAGGTCGAGCAGAGAATACAGCATGGACTTCATCTTCCGAGTCGCTGCCAAAGATCAATGTAGGAGTCGATGGTCCCGGCTTGTTGTGTTGGGGCGGACCTGAATAAACTATCTCCTCTTCCTCCTCAGTATCACTGCCGAAGACAGGGATGGTAGCATTAGTTTTATTCTCCGGCTTGCGACACTTCTCTGTGTCTTCGAAATCCGGTAAGAAGTATTTGGCATCTTCATATTTGCGGACCTCGTTCATAGAGAACGGGTTCAGTTCTCCCGTCACGGTATACTCGAAACCATCCTTAAAATACTTCATACACTGATGTTGTGTAGAAGGGATGATGTTGTACTCGTGTAACCATGGTCGGCCGAGCAAAGCATTGTAGCATGTCTTGGCGTCTATGACGTAGAACTTAATGTCCATGATGAGTAGCCCGAAGCGTAGCGTCAGTATCACAGATCCAAGAGTCTTTGACGATTGGGAGTTGAACCCGGAGATGGTGATCTTGTCCCGAGCAAGGTGCTGGACGCTCATGCAGATTTCCTTCAACACCCGCACGTTGAGTAGGTTAACAGACGACCCATTATCGATCAGGATTTTGCATATTTTTATATCATGGCAGTATCCCGAGACATAGAGAGGGCGATTGTGTTCGCACGTCCTAAGTAGAAGGTCTTCATCGCCAAAAGTAACATCGGCCGTGTGCACTTCCTCCAATTCATCCTTCATCTTTTCCTCGGCCAGGCATGCTTGGAATTGTTCTGGGTCTTGGAGCGCCTTAATCAACGAATCTTGCCTCTTTTGATAGCAAAAGGGCGTCAAGAATGCTGAGCTGTGAAGGCAGCTTCCTCAGATGTGCTAAGACGTTGTAATCCACCTTATTCTTCTTTGGCGGGTCTTTGGCAGCTAGCTCTTCCACCACTTGGTCATCTAAGACGATATCTTCAGAGACCTTTTCTTTCCCTTTATCTTTCATGTTTAAGGGTCCGAGGTTCTTTTCAGGCAACGTTCGATTCCGCAGCCGGATATTTTCGCAAACCTTCGGGTCTTCTTCTTTTCCCGAAGTGGACTCTTTAAAGAGAGAGGTAAGTCCCAGCTCCTCATCAGAATCGCTCCCGAATGTAGGCACTTGTGACCTGCCGGTGTTAACCATGCAACAATCGCCAGTATTTCTTTTAAGCCCTTCGATCGTATTTCTTCGCTCCCGCCGAGTTTTGCGTTTCTCTCGCTTAAAGTGTTGTTGATGAGCAACATATCCTTGCCACCATCTATCGAAAGCTTTGCACTCTTGAGTGGGGTGCGAAATCTTTTGATGATATAAGCAATAGGAGGGGTGCGTTTCCACTTCACCAGTGATGTTTCCTTCAGAGGATGGTAGCTTCATGCCCATTGATATGGCCTTAGCAAACTTTTTCCTCATCTTGAATTGGCTTTTGTCGGTAGCGGAGGTGTTTAGCTCCAACGGGATCGTCTCAGCTCCTTCATCAAGTCGCTGGCGCTTGGCCCTTTCAAATATAGCCGCCTCGCGCTCCCGATCAGCTTTACTTTTCAATCGAGCTTCATTAAGGAATGCGTCAATTACTTCATCTGATGGCCCCAGAACTTTTGGTTTAGGATCTGCCCCCAGCTTTTCGGTGCAAGGAGTCTCCTCATCGTTCGTGATCGAATGGGAAATCATATGACAACTCGCCACATATTCCTCGGATTCATCCAATGAACTTTCTCCCTCATCTTCTTCTTGAAAGACGTGATTGAGGAACTCTTAGAGCGTAATGGGAGTCCGTGCATTTTGGTTGTATTCATCCAACGCGTCAATTTGCTTTTGTAAGTCCGTGCGCTTGTCGCCAGGCTTCACGGGCTTCTTAGATTTCTTCTTCTTTTTTTTTCGAAGATTTTGACGGCTGGCTGCAAGTGTTTGAGCCACCACCATCGGTCTTTGGAGTTGGACGTGGCTTCAACATCCCTTCAATGACCTGCGGTTCCAACGGGTTCTTCTACTTGATCGCTGGACATGTCTGAAAATCGTTTAGCATCCTCTTTGTCTTGGCTGATAATACAACCTCCCAAGGAGCTTCTTCAATGACGGAGCATGTTGCCCCCGGCGTATTCGTCCCTTTAGAGGTGTGGGGCTGCGGGGGATTCACCTTCCATTTGTCAGATAACGCGAACTTGCCCTGTCGGTACTGGTTTTCAAGCCAATTCTTGAAAACGTAGCAATCTTCGATCGGATGGCCTAGTACTCGATGGTAAGGACAGTAGTTGGGCTCGTTGATGTCACTTGGTTGCAACGGACGTTTTGGATCCGGCAGATTTATGAGTCTGTTGCGCAACGCCAGCTCGAATAACCTCCTCGTTTTATCGCGGGGAAAGGAATAAGGACGTCCCATCCTATCCTCAAAGGGTACGCACGGGCGCATATTATTTTGACGAGCAACCGGCTTCGAGTCGCTCGGTTGTTGTTGAGCATTAGCGACGACGATCGCTTTTCCCTTCCTTTTGTCATTTCGGAAGTCCGGCCTTGGAAGAGGGGGTTTATGGCCCATTTGATCCATTTGCGCTAGTTTGTCAATCAAGGCCTGGAAGGTAGTTGGCTTGAAAAACATCATAAATTGTGAGATGGTTGCTTGCGGATCAAGGGTTCCCACAAACATGCCTACCGTAGGAGCTTCTTCAATGCGCTTCTCACACTTCGACCATAAGTTCCGCCATCGTATAGCGTACTGAACCCATGTCTCGCCGGGTTTTATCCTGGCGTTAATCAGTGCCGTCATCGGGGTACGTTCACTGGCGCTTGCGAAACACTGAGTAAACAGCAGCTCCATCTCCGCGAAGGTTTTAATAGAGTCGTTCGGGAGCTCAGAGTACCATTCGAACGCCGTATCTGATAAGCTTCCAACAAACTGGCGAAGCAACAGCTTGTCATCACCGCCGGTGTTGCCGCAGAGTGCCCTGAATTGGGCAACATGTTGATGAGGATTGCCCGTCCCTTTGTAGATATGGAACTTGGGAATTATGTAACCGGATGGGTACTTGATTTGATCGTACCAACTTGGATATGGCCGCCCCGTTTTTACGACCTGACCGGCCGCTTCGGTCGCATGATGACCCCGTATTTGTTGGGCTATGTACTCGTCCAAATCAGCTTTAGAGATTGTATCCTCCTTAGCTGTTGATAGGGCTGGCAGAGGATTTGATGTCTCTCCCCTATCATCTCCAAGGACGATCGGGGGCTCTTCGGTCGGAGGATCTTGCTGTATCATCATCCCTATCATGTCTTGGAAGAGGAGGCCCATACGCTGTATGTTGGCTGCTTGTTCAGCAACCTCTTTGTCCTTCTTTTCCAATATCCGACGAAGGAATTCGGCGTCGGTTTCTTCCTCTTGGCGTTCATCCGAGGACGTTTCAGGGTTTTCTTTTGGCCCTGTAAGTGCGGCCATAGCGTTCATCATTTCTTGGAGCTTCTGCTGCTGCTCCTGAGCCTTGGTCACTGACCTCGTGTGCGGTCTATGACCTGTTGATATGCGGCTATCCTCCTTTCCCGATGCCACATAAACTGTATGAACTATCATGCCCCCGGACTTAGGGCGTTTAGGCTCACCACCTTTGGCATTTGCCATGGGCGCGGGGGTTTTCTCCGGCCTTCTTCTTTTGTGGGCCGTTGAAGTTGAAGGGGCCGTTGCAGTGGGCACCCTAGCGATTGTTGTCCCTTGCTGTTCAATAGAACGGTCTTTTCCTTTTTGCACCTTCATCTTCTTTCGTTGACGAGAGTGATCTGGGTTGATCACAGAGTCTTGAACCCTCCGCCAAACTTTATAAATTCTTGAGGACAGCCGTTGAGGGGGCCGTTCTTGTTTTGTTTCTGGAACTCTCTCCGCAGGTGGAGGAGATCTTTTCAGTGTAGCGGTTGGAGAGTTCTTACGTACCCTCCTCAACAGTTCAAAGCTGTTCCCAGTTAGAACAGCAGCGTTGACTTCCATCTCTGGAGCCGGTGGAGTTAGCCCTAAGGGGGAGTTGCCCCCTGCCTTTCTCACTCGTTGCCAATGGCGACGTCGAGCACGACGAGCCGTTGGGACTGGCTCGGAGATTGAGATAGCTTCTTTTTGCCCCCTGTCTGAATGAGGCGCCGCTGGTGTTAACCTCTTAAAGACTGAATTTGTCTTTTGAGGGGTAATATTCAACCTGTCGAAGACGGATCCTCGAGCAAGGGCAGGAGCAGGAATCGTCAGTCTTGAAAAGACTGACTCTCTGACAGGGGAAGCCGCCTTGACGACTTCTGGAGCAGCGGCTATTGCCTTCCTTGGGACAGCTACCTTAGGATTCACAGGCTTCTTGGTGGGCCCTTCAGAGTTTTGATCCAGCCTATCAAAGACAGAGGTTGTTGGCTTGGTAATGGATGACCCATTGACAGGGGCCGTCGTAGCAGTGAGCCGGTCGAAGACCGACTTCTTGTTCACTTTCGGTGCAGGTATTGGCATAGAGAAGCTTGAAGGCGGGATCATGATCCCAAAAAACAGGCCGGTGGTGGTCTGGGCCACCTGTTCTACCGGCAGAGCGAGGAAGGAAGCCGCCTGGGGTCCGTATGCCACACCTCCTGGTGAGGTGGAGCGTCCGTTGCAGTGGCACTTTGAGCAGTTGGTGCAATTAGAGGCCATTGAATCTTGAGTTCTGCGCCAGGAAAAAGACCAAATCTTAGTAACTTGAAATCCGAAGGCAACCATTAAGAAACCGTGATTGGTTCGCGAAGACAACACACGAAGTGTGGAGTGGAAAGAGGAAAAGGTCCCACCGGGCGTGCCATAAACTGTTCCCCTCCGAAAGACGGCGCACAGGACCGCGATGTCCTGACGCTGAGATTCGGGGCAGATGCTATTTGGTTTTATCCGTCCACCTCTCCGAAGATGCCAAGTTGATTTATGGCACCGTGTATCGGAGGTTTAGACGGATGCGGCCGATGTAGCAGAGTTCGTCAGATTCCCCCTCGCTTGAGGGGTTTTTGATTGTGGGGACGCTCTTCCCTGCAGGCGCAAGCCCCTGCAGTTAATTACGCTACCGCATCACGGTAACAACTTTCTCCTTCTCCAGAATTTTACTTCGTGTCGTGGGTGTTTGTTTTGTTTGTGGTTGCCCGTGGATTGTATACGGAGACTGAGTAATGCCGTCGCCCGTAGGACGTGGATTACTCCAAATCCGTATTTACTTAGATTTGGGTTTGGTGTTTTTAGTTTAAGGATACGTTAGCCGCATTTGAGACTAAGATCAACTTAAACGTTCGTTAAGGATACGTTAGTCTGATTTGAGACTAAGATCAACTTAACGTAGTGATCCATTTAATATATGGCCGTCGGGATTCATCACCTCTCTGACGTCGTTGAAGGATTACAACGATAGGTGTCAGAGGAGATCAGAGATGTACCCTTGAACCAAAGTTGATTTGGAGTTTTATAGTCCATTTGAATGTTTAAGGATACGTTAGCCGTGTTTAGGGCTAAGATCAACTTAAACGGGATCGTTTAGATCCGGCAAAAGAGCGTTTGGAGGCTCTATCGTTCCAGTTTAGGGACGTAGTGGTCCATAAGTAGTTTAAGGACATTGCGGTCCATATTCCAGTTTAGGGACGTGGTGGTCCGTATTCCAGTTTAGGGACGTGGTGGTCCGTATTCCAGTTTAGGGACGTGGTGGTCCATTGCCAGTTTAGGGACGTGGTGGTCCACCATTAGTTTAGGGACGTTTTGGTCCACCATTAGTTTAGGGACGTTTCGGTCCACGAGTTTAAGGATCCCGCAGTCCATATCCATGTGTGGTCGTTGGGACCCGTCGCCTCTCTGACGTCGTTGAAGGATTACAACGAGAAGTGTCAGAGGAGTTCGGAGATGTACCCTCGAACCGGAGGTAAATTGATTTAAGAGAGCATTTGCGCTCAGTTCAATTAACTTAAGGACTTACGGCCAGAATTGGGCTAAGTCCAGTTGAAAATGTTCAACATTTTATTTATTTTTGGTCTATTAGACCTTTACTGGGGCTCTGCCCTTTTATAAATGATGCACGGCATCTGTTTTTATTTGGGCTCTGCCCCTTGCATTGCATTTAATTTGGCCTGTTAGGCCCTTTTTAATTGGGCTTGGCCCTTCTGTAAATGCATTGCATTTTCAGGCGCTTTGCGCCAATCAGAGAGCGCAAGCGCTTGTGATGACGACACGTGTCATGCAAGTGCAGTGCGCTGCGCTTGCGCTGCTGACACGTGGCGCTCTCCCAAGAGCGCAACAGCGCAGTTTGGAAGTGCAAAGCACTAAGAATCTTTTAGATTCAAGAACAGAAGTGCAAAGCACTATTTGATTTCTTGATCTAATTTAGATCAAAGAAAAGATAAGATTTTTCTTATCTCAAAGAACCAAAGGTTCATAAAAAGTGCGAAGCACTATTTTATTATATTTTTTTATTTTTATTAAAGATCACTGATCTTGTTTTTAGATCTATGATCTGTTCATAAGAGAACTTTCTCTTCCTTCTAAAGGTTTTTACCCTTTTTTTTTCTTGAGGAGTTCTTCACAGTTCTCTTTCTCTCTTTTTTTTTTTAGAAAAATGTTGATGCCTTTGAATTGAGGCCTAGGGTCCTTTTTATAGTGCCCATAAATTAGTTAAATTTGTTAAAGAGATCTTTCTCTGAGTGATTTGGGAAATTTTCCCCATCGTTGGATCTTTGATCCAAGGGCTTCTGTTTTACAGAAGAAAATCTTCTTGTTTTAACAAGAACAGAAAAGATTTCTTTAGAATTTTAATTCTGTTTGGCGCAGATGCCCCAGCGCGTGACACGTGTCGTGCAGCGCACAGCGCAGCGCGACTGCGCTAGCGCATCTGCTCTGACACGTGTCGCGCAGCGCCCAGCGCAGCGCGACTGCGCTAGCGCATCTGCGCTGACACGTGTCGCGCAGCGCAGTGCTTGCGCAGCTGAAGCGTTGCTTCTTTTAATTTTGCTTAAAATAGAGCTTTGCTCTGATTGGGTGCGCCTTCTTGGGCGCTGCGCTGATGTATCAGCGCCTGACATGTGGCGCGTTGCGCCCGAGATTTGAAACGTTGCTTCAAAATTTTGAATTTTGAATTTCCAGCAGAGCTTTGCTCTGATTGGGAGAAACACCTCCTACGCCTTATAGCCATGCTGATGACGTAGTTGTTGCCATCCAACACCGGCTCGGTCTAGATGACGAAGAGCCCGCTTATGCAATTAAGCCAAAGAAGCCCGTGGTTCCTGCAGAATCGAGCCCAGGCTCCATTGACCACCATGTCGTTAAACTGGGAACAGTCGGCCACCACGTCGTTAAACTGGGAACAATCGACCTCTAAGTCGTT
Source organism: Agapanthus africanus (assembly GCA_030015575.1). NCBI lineage: Eukaryota > Viridiplantae > Streptophyta > Magnoliopsida > Asparagales > Amaryllidaceae > Agapanthus > Agapanthus africanus. The sequence goes on from JASDDO010000024.1 coordinate 259,187,164, forward strand.
AAGCTGGGGATGTAAAAAAATGTGGGTAAAAAAAGTGTAAAAAAAAGAGAGAGCCAAAATGATAGGGCAATCACGACCTTCGCAATAAGAAAAGCTGAAATAATAGAGCAATCATGGTAAAAAAAAAGGCGAATGATGAGTCGCTCCTGGTACCTTATTCCTGTGCAGCGATGCAGACGCCAACCAAATTCCAAATCCCTAAATTCCCAACGGCGAATGATGAGTCTCTCCTGATACCATATTCCAGTGCAGCGATGCAGTCGCCAACCAAATTCCAAATCCCTAAATTCCCAACGGCGAATGATGAGTCGCTCCTGGTACCATATTCCAGTGGAGTGATGCAGACGTCAACCAAAATCCAAATCTCCAAATGGTGAATGATGAGTCGCTCCTGGTACTATATTCCAGCGCAGCGATGCAGACACCAACCAAAATCCAAATCCCCAAACGGCGAATGATGAGTCGCTCCTGGTATCATATTCTAGTGCAGCGATGCAGACGCCAACCAAAATCCAAATCCCTAAATGGCGAATGATGAGTCGCTCCTGGTACCATATTCTAATGCAGCGATGCAAACGCCAACCAAATTCCAAATCCCCAAACCTCCAAACGGCGAATGATGTGTCGCTCCTGGTACCATATTCCAGTGCAGCGATGCAGACGCTAACCAAAATCCAATTTCCCAAAATTCTCCCAGCCTTACGGTTGGTCCCCAAACTGACTACCGTATACAATCCACGGGCTCAAATAATTCTTATCACACCCATACCTCACTACAATAACCAGTCATGCGGCCGGTCTCCACCCTTGGAATTATTCTCCATTTGGAAAGTCCCACTCATGTGTCCTCACGATACATGAGGAGAACAAACATATGAGATCCTTTCGACTCGTAAGAAAACACTTTCGTAGGATCCTTACGACTCACAAAGGAAAAACACACTTGGGAGTCCCCACGACTCCTAAGGAGAGAGTACACCTACGAGATCCTTTCGACTCATATGGAGAAAATGATTTTATAGGACCCTTTCGGCTCATAAAATTAAAAGCTCTTAAGTAATAGGGACCTAAACCTATCTCGTAAGCCATCGCTCCCTAACAGGAAAAGGCAAATGATGAGTTTCTCCTGGCACCTGTGCTCCAATGTCAGCAATGTTGATGCCAACCCTGTTTCCCCCAATAAGAGAGCAAGGCTTTGTTCAAAATTTGAACTGAGGCGGCGCCTCACGTGCAAGGCACGAGAGCGCCAGTGCTAAGAGTTAAAAACTCTGAGGCAGTGCCTCACGTGCAAAGCACGAGAGCGCCAGCGCCAAGAGTTAAATACTCTGAGGCAGCGGCTCACGTGCAAAGCACGAGAGCGCCAGTGCCACAACTAAAAGTTCTCCACCGTTGGATCAAAGATCCAACGGAGATGATAAATCATCAGAGAACAGAATTAAATTCTAATTGAGGAAATACTCCTCAAATCTTTCTAAATAAGAAAGATCGTGTGCTCTGTAAATCAGAGCACCGTTGGATCAAAGATCCAATAGTGATTAAAAATCACCAAGATACAGAATTAAATTCTGATTGAGGAAATACTCCTCAAATCTTTCTAAACAAGAAAGATTGTGCTCTGTAAATTAGAGCACCTTTGGATCAAAGATCCAATGGTGATTAAAAATCACCAAGATACAGAATTAAATTCTGATTGAGGAAATACTCCTCATATCTTTCCAAACAAGAATGATTGTGCTCTGTAAATCAGAGCACCGTTGGATCAAAGATCCAATGGTGATTAAAAATCACCAAGATACAGAATAAGCTCTGTATGGGAAAGTATTTTCCCAATCTTGTTAAAAACAAGAAAATTGTCTTCTGTAAAACAGAAGTCCTTGGATCAAAAATCCAACGGTGGATAAATTCCCCTAATCAATTAAGAAATCTCTCAATGAGAGATTTCCTTAACCGAATCAACAAATGTGCCTCCACTATATAAAGACCAAAGACTTCAAGTCTTGTAGAGAAGAGCCTCCCATAAGTTTCAAGTTAAAAAATAGAAGAGCAAGCAAAAAGAGCTTTCAGAGAAGAAGAACTTTCTTCAAGGTAAATAGAGATCATAGTATCTCATATGCATACCTAAAGGTTTAACCCTTATAAAAGAACATGGTTCTTTCCCTGGATCTGAGATCCATGAGACAAGTCTCCCACAAATGAGAAATTAATTCTCGCAAGGATGAATTTGTTCTTGGGGATTGAAGATCCAGGGGAGAACAAAGAATTGAACTCTTCAGAAAAATGCACAAAGAAGGAACCAGCGCCAAGTGCTCCACGTGCTCCTCACGTGAGCGCTGCTAAAATAAAGAGTGCTTAGCACTCAGTAGTTGGCGCCCAGCGCTCCACGTGCTCTTCACGTGGGCGCTGCTAAAATAAAGAGTGCTTAGCCAGTGGTTGGCGCCCAGCGCTCCACGTGCTCCTCACGTGGGCGCTGCTAAAATAAAGAGTGCTTAGCCAGTGATTGGTGCCCAGCGCTAAGCGCTCCACGTGCCCCTCGTGTAGGCGCTGATAAAATAAAGAGTGCTCTGCACTCAATGGTTGGCGCCCGGCGCCGAGCACCCCACGTGCTTTTCATGTGGGCGTTGTTTAACATAAAGCGCTCTGTAAGTAGAGCCCAGTGCCATAAAGAGTGTTTTAACACTCAATAAAAAACAAAAAAAAGCGGGTGAGCATCAAAGTCCATATCAATACTCAGCATTGTTGAATAAAAGGGACCGAGCCCAAATAAGTGTTCAACACTTTATTCAAAACTGAGTGGGTTGAGTCCAAATTGACCAAAAGTCCCTAATTCAGATCAACCGAGCCCATGTCCTCACAATTTTTCCAATTTGGTCTTAGCCCCAAACCCAACTACAGATCTTCCAACCAAAATTGGTTCAAGGGTACATCTCTCCACACCTCTGATACATGTTGTTGTAATTCTTCAACGTCTTCAGAGAGATGGAGGGTCCCAATAACCAATAACTCTTGGCGCATCCTCAAACTGATGAGCCAAAATCCACGGACTATGATGTCCTTAAACCATGGACTATGATGTCCTTAAACCAACAATGGACCGTAACATCCTTAAAATAAAACCCTATGGACTATGATGTCCTTAAACTTATGAACCGCAACGTCCCTAAACTAAACTCTATGGACTATGATGTCCTTAAACCAACAATGGACCGCAACGTCCCTAAACTAAACCCCATGGACTATGATGTCCTTAAACATCGGACCGTAACGTCCCTAAACTAAAACCCTATGGACTATAATGTTCTTAAACTTATGGACCGCAACGTCCCTAAACTAAACCCTATGGACTATGATGTCCTTAAACTTATGGACCGCAACGTCCCTAAACTAAACTCTACGGACTATGATTTCTTTAAACCCAATGGACCGCAACGTCCCTAAACTAAAGCAATAGAGCCCAAATGCTCTTTCGTTGGATCTAAATGATCCTAAAATCCTGTTGAGTAGATCTTAGTCTAAAATTCGACTAACGTATCCTCAACAACCGTTTAAGTTAGATCTTAATCTCAAACGAGATTAACGATCCTTAAATCAAACAAACCCAAATCTAAGAAAATACGAATTTGGAAGAATCCCCGCCCTACAGGCGACAACATAAATTAGTTTCCGTATACAATCCATGGGCAATCTAAAATAAAATAAACACATGACACGAAGTGAACATCTGGAGAAAGAGAAAGTGGTTATCTCTATGCGGTAATATAATTAACCACAGGGGCTTGCACCTGCAGGGAAGAGCATCCCGACAATCAAAAACCCCTCGCAAACGAGGAGGAATTTGACGAAGTCTGCTACATCGGCCGCGTTCGTTTAAACCTTCGATACACGGTGCCATAAATCAACTTGGCATATTCGGAGAGGTAAACAGATAAAACCAAATAGTATCTTCCCCCAAATTCAGGCAAGACTACCTATGCGGTTTCATCTCTGTTTTCGGCGATAAACAGATTCTGGCACGCCCGGTGGGACCTTTTCCTCTTTCCACTCCACACTTCGTGTGTCGTGGTTCGCGAAAAAATCGCGGTCTGCTATGGTTGCCTGTGGATTCGAGGTACTAAGTGCCGTGCAGAGAATATAAGATCAATGGATTCCAGCTGCACCAACTGTAACAACAACTCCCGCTCAGTCCCGTCTGGAGGAGTAACTTACGGGCCCCAAGCGGCCTCCATCTTCGTAATGCCGGTGGAACAGGTGACACAGGCCACCACTGGGTTGTTCTTTGGGACCATGATCCCGCCAACAAGCTTCAGCATCCCGATGCCATCACAGGAAGCTCCAAAGAAGTCGGTCTTCGATCGGCTTGCAACTACCGCGGCCCCTCTCAGCGGGTCGGCCAAGTGTACTACCTCAGTCTTCGACAGGCTGAGCCTAAGCTCAAATGGACCTGCGAAGAGGCTCGCAATACCGGAGAAGGCTATCTCAACTCCTACTGCAGGTGAAGTCGTTCAAACTACTTCCCCTACTCGAAAGTCGGCCTTCAACAGGTTGACCATTCCTTCCCAGCGGATGTCAGTTTTTGACAGGCTGGTGCCAATAACAGCCTCTCCTCAAAGCAGGGGGCATGACGAAGCTAGTCCGACGATAAAGGTGATCCCGGCTACACGACATGCTCGACGTCGTCACTGGTGCTGAGTGAGGAAAGCTGGGGGCAGTTCCCCTTCTAGACTTACCCCACCAGCTCCAATGGTGGAAGTTGATGCTGTTGTTCCAACTGGGAACGGCTTTGAACCGGTCAGGGGGGTGCATAAGAACTCTCCAATTGCCGTGTTGAAAAAGTCTCCTCCACATGTGGAGAATGTTACAAAGGTAAACCCGGAACAGCCCACTCAACGGCTGTCCTCCAAAATCCACAAGGTCTGGTGAAGAGTCCAAGACTCTGTAATCGACAAAGATTACTCCCGCCAACAAAAGAAAATGAAGGTCCGGCAAGAGGAGGGTCATCCCACCGTTGTACCACGGGAAGTATCGTCTGCAACAGCCCCCTCAACTTCGACCACCCATAAAAGGAGAAGACCGAAGAAGATCCCCGTGTCTACGACAAATCTCAAGGGCACTGAACCTAAACGCCCCAAGTCTGGGGGCATGGTAGTGCACACCATTTACATGGCTTCAGGAAAAGAGGAAAGCCGTGCTTCTGGGGGTCATCGACCACTTACACGATCGGTAACTAAGGCTCAGGAGCAACAGCAGAAACTCCAGGAGTTGTTGACAAAGATGGCCGCACTTACTGGGCAGAAAGAAAGCCCGGAAGTATCGTCGGATCAATGCCAGGAGCAGGAAACCGACGTCGAGTTCCTCCGAAGAATGCTCGAAAAGAAAGATAAAGAAGCCGCGGAACAAGCAGCTAACATAAAACAAATGGCGCTCATGTTCCAAGATATGGTGGGGATGATGATCCAGCTGGACCCTCCAACCGAAGACCCCCCAATAATCATTGAAGACGACAGAGGGGAGACATCAAACCCTCTTCCGGTTTTATCAGCATCCAGGGAAGAGACGATCTCGAATGCTGCGCTTGATGACTACATAGCTCAACAAATACGAGCTCATCAGGCAAGTGAAACTACTGGCCAAGTCGTCAGAAGTGGGCGACCTTATCCAAGCTGGTACGATCAAATTAAGTACCCGCCGGGATATACGATCCTAAAATTTCACGTGTATAAGGGGACAGGCAACCCATATCATTACGTCGCTCAGTTCAGGGCTCTCTGTGGAAATACTGGAGGTGACGACAAACTGCTGCTTCGCCAATTCGTCGGCGGCTTAGCGGAGACGGCATTTGAATGGTACTTGAAACTTCTGAATGACTCCATCAAAATATTTACAGAAATGGAGTTGTTGTTCACCCAGCGTTTCGCAAGCGCCAGCGAACGCATCCCGATAATGACATTGATCAATGCCAGGGTGAAGCCAGGAGAGACATGGGTCCAGTATGCAATTCGGTGGCGGAACCTATGGTCGAGATGCGAACAACGCATAGAAGAAGCTCCTGCCGTGGGCATGTTCGTAGGGATCCTCGATCCGCATGTGACTATATCCCAGTTTATGATGTTTTTCAAGCCGACCACTTTCCAGGCCTTGATCGACAAGCTGGCCCAAATGTACCAGATGGGCCATAGACCGTCCTCCTAAAAAATGGAGCTTCGAAATGAAAAGGGTAAAGGGAAAGCTACCTTCGTCGCCAACTCTCAGCAGCAGCCGAGTGATCCGAAACCAGCTGCTCGCCAAAACGATAAACAGCAATCACTCGGAGAAAAGCTAAGACGTCCTTACTCATTCCCTCGGGATAAAACGAGAAGACTGTTCGAACTGGCGGTGCGCAACAGGCTTATCATTCTACCAGATCCGAGACGCCCACTCCAACTGGGCGACTTCAACAATCCCAATTACTGCCCCTACCACCGTATAGTGGTCCACCCAATCGAAGGTTGCTTCATCTTCAAAAACTGGATTGAGGATCGGTATCAATAGGGCAAATTCGCGTTGTATGAAAACTGGAGGGTAAACCCGCCACAACCACACGCTCCTAAAAAGATGGACACGCCGGGGGCATCATGCTCATTTATAGAGGAAGCTCCATGGGAAGTTGCTCTGTCGGCTAAAACTAAATGAATGCCGAATGATCTTCAAGCATGTCCGATGATTAGATGGAAAAGCCCGCTAGAGCCTAAGATCATTGAGGGGATGCTGAAACCGCGCCCAACACCGAAAGTTGGCAGCGATAGGCAAAACACCGCCAACCGTCGAAGTCTTCGAAGAAGAAAAAGAAGACCAAAAAGACCGCACAGTCTGATGACAAACGCACGGATTTGCAAAGGCATATTGACGCACTAGAAGAATATAACCAGAAGGTGCGAACCCCGGTCACACTCCAAGAGTTTCTCAACCATATCCTTGAGAGCGGAGATAATGACAACGACGACAGAAACGATTCGTTAGAAGAACCCGAGGATTATGTGGCAAGTTGTCACATGATCTCTCATTCGTCAGTAAATGACGAAGAAGCTTACTCGGCGTCAGAAGATAATATAGAGGAGCTGGGGGCAGGACCGGTGCCAAAATCCTTGGAACCATCAGACGAGATGATTGACATGCTGCTGAACGAAGCCCGTCAGAAGAGTAAAGCTGATCAAGAGCGTGAAATGGCCATATTCGAAAGGGCCAGGCGTCGGCATCAAGTTGAAGAAGCCATGGTAGGGATGAATCGCAAAGCGCTCCAACCAGATCGAAGCAAGCCTGCGGCAGACAAAAATGTGCTTAAAACGAGGAAACGGTTCGCTAAAGCTCTGTCAATGGGAAGGAAGCTGCCATCTTCCAAAGGAAATACTCCTGGCGGTATACGCCTTGACGAAGCGGATGTACATCCTAACTACTGCTTATACTATCAGAGGATTGCACACCCTACCGAAGAATGCATAGCCTTTAAAAAGTGGTGACGGGGATACATTGCTCACCGACAACATTTCAAGCGGATGAAGCGCAAAACTCTCCAGGAGCAGAGAAATGCAACAGATGAGCACAAATGAACTGCCAGCAGCTGTCACATGGTTGATACCAGGGGATCACAAGTTCTCACCTTCGAAAGCGATTCTGACGAAGAAGTAGCCCTCGGCCCTCTCTTCAAAGAATCCACCTCAGGAGAAGAGGAAGAGGTAAGAAACTGTGAGAATATTCAGCTGCGTAACCGTACGTTGCCTGAAAAGAATCTCGGACCCACAAATAAGGGGTCGAACAAAAAACATAAAGGGAAGGAAAAAGTCCCTGAGGATATCACCCTCGAGGATCGACTCGTCGAAGTGCTGGCAGCCAAGGACCTGCCCAAGAAAAACAAAGTGGATTACAATGTCCTAGCACACCTGAGGAAGATACCCTCACAGCTAAGCGTTTTGGATGCCCTTCTGTTGTCTAAAGAGGCGCGAGATTCTCTGATCAAGGCATTACAAGAGCCCGAGCAGTTTCAAGATTTCCTTGCCGAAGAAAAGATGAAGGACGAGCTGGAAGAAGTGTACACAGCTGATATCACTTTCAGCGATGAAGATCTCCTCCTCGGAACATACGAGCACAACCGTCCCCTGTATGTTACCGGGTATTGCCATGACATGAAGATAGGGAAAGTCTTAGTTGAAAACGGGTCCTCTGTCAACCTCCTAAATGTGAGGGTGCTAAAAGAAATCTGCATGAGCGTTCAGCACCTCGCTCGGGATAAAATCACCATCTCCGGGTTCGACTCCCGGTCATCACGAACTTTTGGGTCTGTAATACTGACGTTACGCTTTAGGCTGCTCGTCACTGACATCAAATTTCATGTCATTGACGCCAGGACATGCTATAACGCTTTGCTCGGCAGGCCTTGGTTACACGAATACAACATCATCCCTTCTACACAACATCAGTGTATGAAATATTTTAAAGATGGTCTCGAGTATACCATGACGTGGGAATTAAACCCATTCTCCGTAAATGAAGTCCGAAAGTATGAAGATGCAAAGTATTTCCTACCAGACTTTGAAGACACGGAAAGATGCCATAAACCGGAGAATAAGCAAAAAGCTATCACCACTATTCCGGTCTTCAGGAGCGATACCGAGGAGGAAGAAGAGATAGTCTATTCGGGGCCGCCCCAATGCAATAGGCCGGGACCATCTACCCCTATTCTGGTCTTTGGCAGTGACTCTGAAGACGAAGTCAACGCAGTGTTCTCGATCCGTCCATTAGTGCATCCCCTCGCTGGAGATGATCAGAGTTTGCAAATCTCCATGGTTCCGTGGCAACACTACAGAGAGCTTGATGTGCTTGAGACATATAGTGTGCAAGAGCTACAGACATTCTACGTCCCTCCCAGGCGAAGAAGTGAAAAGGCGATCCTATTCTATCGATCTACGGAGACCAAAGTCGAAAGAGAAGTATGGCACGGTGCCGAACCTGCGCTCGACAGGCTCTAACTCATCCGTCTGCCCAGATACTACACGGAGGGAGTGAGAAGGTTATTAAGATGCCAAGGCGTACCTTTCAAACAGACTCCTCGACAAGCTCAGTTCTTCAACAAGATTTGGAACGTCCCCGGAACTTAGCGAAAATTGCCCAACGGAAAAATGGAAACGATTGGGCTTGGATATATCCAGTCCAAGAAACGGGAGCAATTCCATGACTGCTATGTCATAAATGATCTCGATGAAGAAGGGGATGCTCTTTTAAAAGATGCTGACGTTGAACCAAAACGAGCTCCTTCCATAAAAATGCCGAGCCCGTCGTTTGAAGAATAGATTGACAAGCTAATAAGAGAAGCAGGTCAAAGGGTTCGAGATAACCACAGCCGCAAAATGGCCATTTATGAAACATTCAGGATGCAACGTATCATTCAGCAGGCTACGGAGGATGACGATCCCTTTCACCCCCAACCCGCTGTGCGCTCTCGTGGCAAAAAGAAAGCCCGGCGCAGAAGCAATGATAAGTTCAAGAACAGGGACGACATTCCAAGACAGCAAAACGGATCCAAAAGGCCACGCAATCGAAAAAAGGTCAGTCGGAATCCATCTCTTATGAAAAAGATGGGTCGAGCATATTCTTTCCCTCGAGACAAGACAAGGAGGATCTTCGACCTTGTCATGAAACATCAGAGGATGACATTCCCGGAGTCTCAGCACCCCGATCAAGCAAACGAGGTTCATCACCCTGATTATTGCTCCTATCACCGAGCGATAGGACATCCTCTTGAAGACTGCTTCACCTTCAAAAACTGGGTCGAAGACCAATATCAACTCGGCAGATTCGCTCTATCTAACAGTTAGAGGGTAGCCCCACCACAAAGCATATGCAAAATGCAATGTATATAGCGAGAGTAGAACCAGATCAACACTGGTCTCAGAAACGATCTCGTACCTGTCATGTGATAACGCTGTCGGAAGAAGGAATGCACGAGAATATGGATGACCTCTCCTGGTGCTTCGAAAATGAGGATGAAGATGAGTTGATCTCAGAATTTCAACCAGCGCCAAAAGAATTGGAAGATGGGATACACACCACAGCGGACAACCTGAGAAAAATCAACTTGGGGACGGCAAACGACCCGCGACCAACGTACGTCAGTGAGCTGCTGTCCAAAGAGCAGGTGACTACGCTAAAAGACGTGCTCATGCAATATAAAGACTGCTTCGCATGGAACTATTCCGAGATGTCGGGGCTAGATCCAGAAATTGTTGTGCATAAATTGGCGATATCTCCGGACGTCAAGCCAGTCAAACAAGCACCAAGAAGAATGCGGCTCAAACTTGAAATGAGTATCAATGCCGAGATCAAGAGGATAATCGACTCCGGCTTCATCCAAGAAGTTCAATACCCTGACTGGATTGCCAATATCATTCCGGTAATGACGAAAAATGGAACAGTACGCATTTGTGTAGACTTTCGGGACCTCAACAAAGCATGTCCGAAGGATGATTTTCCCGTACCGGTTACCGAGTTAATGATAGATAACACGTCCACTCACGAAGTCTTCTCCTTCATGGACGGATCATCAGGGTACAATCAAATAAAGATGCACCCTGAAGACCAAAAGCATACCGCTTTCCGGACTCCTCTGGGCATATTCTGCTACAAAGTGATGCCCTTTGGTCTGAAGAACGCTGGCGCCACCTACCAAAGGGCCATAACAAAGAACTTTGATGACCTCATACACGAGATTGTCGAATGTTATATTGACGACCTCATGGTGAAAAGCAAATCGTACGAGGAGTATTGGGAGCATCTGAAGATATTGTTTCAGCGCCTTCGGAAATACAACCTGAAGATGAACCCTCTGAAATGCGCGTTCGGAGTTTCCTCAGGCAAATTCCTAGGATTCATCGTACGACATCGAGGCATCGAAATAGATCCCTCAAAGATCAAGGAGATTATGGAAATGGCTCCGCCAAGAACTCTCAAGCAACTGCGGTCTCTCCAAGGAAAGCTCGCGTATATCCGGCGGTTCATAGCTAACCTCTCCGGCAAATGCCGCTCCTACAGTCATCTAATGAAGAAGGGGACCCTGTTCTTTTGGGATCGCAAATGCCAAAGTGCACTGGACGAAATCAAGCAATATCTGCAGAACCCACCGATGCTAACCGCTCCGGTCAAGGGAAAGCCCCTCATCCTGTACACAACAGCCCTTGAAGGTTCTTTAGGCGCACTATGGGCACAGGAGAACGACCAAGGGAAGGAGAGAGCCCTCCACTATTTGAATCGAGTTCTCCTGGGGGCAGAAAACAACTACTCCCCTATCAAAAAACACTGCCAGGCGCTAATCTTCACGATAACGAAGCTTCGGCATTATGCTTTGGCGCATGAGGTCCATCTCATATCAAAAGTGGATACTCTCAAATATTTGATGTCAAGAGCCATACTAACGGGACGGCTCGCTAAATGGGCCCTACTTTTAATGGAATTCTCGATAACATACCGACCTCTCAAGGCAGTGAAAGGCCAGGCCATCGCCGACTTCCTCGCTAAGCATCCGATACCTGCCGATTCACCCCTAAATTGCGAATTGCCAGACGAGCACATGTTTAACACGATCGACAGGAAGAGAGGAGGGAGTGATACAAGATGGGAACTTTACTTCGATGGGGCATCTTCCATGAAGAAGTGAAAGCACAGCTCCCCCATAATCAAATCTGGGGTAGGCCTCATCTTCGTGACTCCGCAAGGAGGGATAATGCGCTTTGCCTTTTCCTTAATGGAGCCAAGGACAAACAATGAAGCAGAATATGAGGCTTTGATAGCAGGTCTTGAGATCGCTGTCGACATGGAATCGAAAACCTCCTCATATACGGAGACTCCCAGCTGGTCGTTAGCCAAATAAACGGTGACTATCAGACGTGCAAACCAGAGTTGGTAAAATACGGCGAAAGAGTGCAACAATTGCTGATTCAAATCCCTTCCTACGCCCTAGAAAGTATATCCCGTGCGGAAAATAGCAAGGCGGATGCGTTAGCCAAACTCGCTAAAGAAATGGCTGATGAAAACCTCAATGATGTGAGGATCGTTGTACAAAGCCGTCGGGTTCTTGCACCAGCAGAAATGTCTCCGTAGTTATCTGAAGAAAAGGAAGCGACCAAGCAAACGATCCTGCAAATAAAGAACCAAGAAAAGGCTAAGGATTGGAGAAAATTCTTTATAGACTACTTCAGATCCCGTCAAACGCCGGAAGATGCGTCCTCAAGACATCAGCTCATGAAACGAGCTCTGTCTTTCGCCTTCGTCAATGATACTCTATATAAGAGATCGTTCAACTCTCTGTGGCTAAGATGCCTAGGACCAGAAGAAGCAAGGAGAGTCGTCCAGGAAACTCACGATGGACTTTGCGGTTCTCATCAAGCCGGGCCAAAGATGAAATTGAAGATCAAAAGAATGGGCTACTATTGGCCCACGGTGATTCAGGACTGCCTTGAATACGCGAAGCAGTGCCACTCGTGCCAAATTCATGGAGACTTCATCCACCAGCATCCAAACCCCCTACATCCAAAAGTGGCTAGCTGGTTTGAAATGTGGGGAACCGATATAATCGGGCCCATCAAACCAGCGTCATCCAAAGGACATCGGTTCATATTGGCGATAATTGATTACTTCTCTAAGTGGGCAGAAGCCATACCGCTAAGAGAAGTGAAGATGGAGAACATCCTCCATTTCTTCAAGACACACGTCATCTATCGGTTCGGCACTCCGCAACGGATTATCTCCGATAATGGGCCAGCCTACAGAAGTTACAAAATCAACCGCTTCGCACAGTAGCATAACATAGACCGGATATACTCTTTGGTCTATAATCCCCGAGCTAACGGCCTAGCTGAGGCTTTCAACAAAACCTTGACAAAGATCATGAAGAAGACGGTGTCCAAAAATAAAAAGAACTGGCACGAGAGACTGCATGAAGCTCTCTGGGCGTATCGAACTACGTTCAAAACGGCCACAAATACAACGCCATTCGCGTTGGTATTCGGCATGGAAGCAGTACTCCCTTTGGAGATAGAGCTACCCTCTCTACGAGTAGCGGTTCATTACGAACTAACAGATGAAGAGAATTCTCATCTTCGGCTTGAGGAGCTCTACGCCCTCGATGAAACTCGTCTCGTGGCGCAGCAAAACCTAGAAGCTTACAAAGCAAGGATGACGCGCTCATACGAAAGATTAATTAGGCCGAGAACATTCCGCCAAGGCGAACTCGTGCTAGTCGTAAAAAGACCTATGATCCCCAATCGTGCCAAACGGGGGAAATTCGAGCCAAACTATGAGGGACCGTACATCATAAACAAAGTCTACCAAGGTGGGGCTTACTTGCTCATGGATATGCATGGCGAAAGACCCTTCCGGCCAATAAACGGTCGATTCCTTAATAAATACTACGCCTGACGAGTCACAGCCCAGGTTAATAATAGATGACAACGCTTGTGTCCGCTCGCTGTCTTCCTGAGTACCAAACTCTGTAAGTGCTATCTAGCAAAACTTCGCCGCAGAAAACTAACGACGGACCGAAACGTCCCTAAACTAACTATGGACCGTAATGTCCTTAAACTAGCTGCGGACCGAAACGTCCCTAAACTTACAATGGATCGAAACATCCCTAAACTAACAATGGACCGCAATGTCCCTAAACTTACAATGGATCGAAACATCCCTAAACTAACAATGGACCGCAATGTCCTGAAACTAGCAATGGACCGCAATGTCCTAAAACTAGCTACGGACCGAAATGTCCTTAAACTACTACGAACCGCGGCATCCTTAGGCTAACGTGGCAAAAAAATGGTACGTCCATAAGCGAAATGGATACGGATGAAAACCCGAAAGGACTTCGTGAGTAAAAACAGTAGGGCTACCAGCGAATTTGTGAAAACCCGAAAGGGCGCAGACTCGTAAAAAAAAATCATGCACACTTGCGAGGTCCTCTCGACCTTGTAAGGAGAAATTACCCGCGTGAGATCCTTACGACTCACAAGGGAGCAACACACTTAGGAATCCCCACGATTCCTAAGGAGAAATTACACTTACAAGATCCTCACAACTCGTAAGGAGAATCATCTTATGAGACCCTCACGGCTTTTAGAATTCAAAAGCCTTAAGCTACAGGGATTTGAACCTGTTCTTAAGCCATCACATTCCCCAGATTGCCCTACAAATGGTTCAATATTGACCCTTGTATACAATCCACGGACATAAATAAACGTCTCCCCTACCAAGTGTTAGTTATATGTATGCCCTAGAGGCCATTACTGTACATTGGATGTATATTGTAGTGGATGCTGGGACATATATAGGTAGGACTTTCTTGCTCGACATGATAGTACGCTATCTGGTTGCTCTTTATCTTAACATGTATACTTTCTGTCTCTCTGATTACATGTTGATAAAGCCCTTAGGATGTGTACTCGGCTTCCAGGACTGTGATGCAGATCATACTAGTGGGGCCTGGATAGTCCATGAGTATATCCTTGAAATGTTCCTAGTCGAGGGAATATCGAGACGGGGCATCGATATTCCAGAGTAGACTAGCGTATATCTTCTCGACCCATGCGATGGGCGATGGATGATCCCATATCCATTGGTGTTTGACATCGAAGATGGTATGCGGGTGCTCAGTGGAGACTGGGTACACTGAACAGACTCGCCGAGAACTCCCAGATGGTATTATACCTCACGTCAGATGGCAGTTCTCTGGTGACACTGGTACAGCTTAGTATGTTGACCCGAGATCGTCATAGAGTCTTGTGTGTCTCCCACTATGCTTTGATTTCCACCCTACCACGGCTCTACTGAGTTGTGCAAATAGGTGGTTTTTGGGTACAGTCCCGATTCACATGGAGGCAATGAGCGATAGGAGGGGATTCGTCTCTCCCAGTATTGGGGGTTGATGTTGTGCTATGCTCGACTGGCCATAACAGGAAATTCCTGGCTAGGGTTGCAGTGATATACTGGTAAGAGTTATCAGTAGTTTCACGAATGTTATGGACCCTACGTCGGCATGACTTATCGAGCTATTGGGGTCTGACGTTTACCACCCCTAGGCGAGATATACGACATATCATACGAACAGACCGGACTGTACGGTAAGTGTTACTGGTTGGATTCGCAGGAGTGTGAGCGGGCTTGCTCGTCGATCTTCTGATCGCTCAATACCCGGGTGGCCGTTATGTTTAGCAGACCGCTTGCGGCTTGTGGGTGTTTGATATGATCATCATCCGCTGCCGGCGTATTGACGAGTCTTTAGAGTCCTACACAGAGGTTTCCTGGCTCAAGCGAAACGAAATAGGAGCGCATATGAGATATGTGTGGGACCGAGAATAATGCGTGTATGTGATACCGTATTTCATTCTCGCGATGAATGTGTCGAATGGTTGTATGCAATATAACCTAGTTATCGAATCAAGGATTGATTCGATAAGCCGATACATTGGATACTAGCCAGTTATATGCGATATAACCGGATCATTGAATCAAGTGTTGATTTAATGATTTAACGTATAATTTTATATTTGATATATCACTTTGCATTAACTAGTATTGGTTCACTTTAAATGGATTTTCTCACTTGGTATGCACAAGTTGTATATGTGATATACTTTTGTGCACAAGATTGTATCATGTTTGATGATACATGCAAGCTAGGGTTTGTGTAAAGAATTGACCATGGTTATATAAATGGTTAGGGTTTCATTTTATTTGCTTATTTATTTATTCATTTATTCTTTATTGAAAGAAATAAAATAGTGGCTAAGTTTGGATAATCTTTGAAGCTTCATGAAGCTTTGAATGGTTGACTATTTTGTTTGTTTCCTTAACCTTAACCATTCACTTTAACCTTAGTTTGTTCTCTACATCTAACCATAGTTGACATTATGATAAGAATGATTTATTTTCTATTTTCATATATCTTATCATAATTCTTTATCATCTTCTTCTTCATCTTCAAGTTGAAGAAAGCTTGCACCTTCAATGGCAACTAGCCAAATCAAGTGAGAAATCCTAATCTAAAGTCTACCCACTTCCTATTTCTTCATCCTCTACTACTTTCCATATAGTAGAGTGTGTTGTCTTCACAAGTTTCTTGACTTGGCGAAGGCGGAGCTCGAGTTTTGTGATGCCTCGACGTAGATCATCTTCGGCATCGAACCGACGATCAAGCCCGCCCATTCTCCGATGGAGCCGATGCCAGAGTCGTGGATTTGATTTGGACAGCGGAGGGACCTCTTCACGGAGTCTAGGATGTGGTGGACCGGATCTACAAAGGTTGTAGCCCCTTCCATTTAGCTATATTTCCGTATACTTGCTTACTTTGCCTATATATCTAGTTAACGATCCGTTCTAGGTTTTCTCGGCATTAGGAATTTTTGATTTGTGCATGTTTGATCACTTGGGAGACTCCATTAGAGTGCCTAGGAACCCTACACCAAGTTCCACCAATGGCGCGAAATGTCCTCATGTGGTGAACGACACTTGTAAGTCCTCTCGACTTATAAGAAGAAAACACTCTTGTAAGATCCTTACGACTTATAAGAGAACACGCACTTTAGAATCTTCACGATTCCAAAGGAGAAAACGCACCTACGAGATCCTCATGATTCGTAGGGAGAAACACCTTCATGAGACCCTAACAGCTCATGAAGTCAAAAGCCTTAGTCGACAGGATCCTAACTCTGTTTGCTAAGCCACCTTTGTTCGAATCAACAAAGGCAAATGATGATTCGCTCCTAGTAATATCCTAGTTGTAGCGATACTGATGCCTAAATCGGTAACAAACTCTAAGTCTTTTCACGGCAAGTGATGATTCGCTCCTAGCAATATTCCAGTCGCGGCGATACTGATGCTAAGATTTGTATCAGATCTCAGGTCCATACTCGCAACAAAACCAGCGAGCTAAAAATAAAATATATATATATAGCCAAAATGATTGGGCAACTCGTAATAAAAAGCAGCGAGTAAAAAGAAAAATAGCCGAAATGATTGGGCACTGCGAAAAATAGCCAAAATGATTGGGCTGTAAGTCTACGTTACCTACCTCGGTACTTACGGGGAGGCGGAATAAGTAAAAAACAAATTTTTATCACAAGGTAACATAGACTATCTTGAGGATCTTTGCCAAACCATTTCTAACAAACAACTCGAGGTTCTATCTACTATGCTTAGGAGATTATACCTCACGAAAACGGTCCTTCGGTTATTCCCTCCGCTGTCCTCCTCGTCCATGCAAGCTCCGAGGATCGATTCGGATCTTGGTCACCTCCGCGGCCTCCTAGAGTCGAAGATGATCCATCTGAGAGTCTATAGTCCGAGCTCCACCTCAAGCCGAGGTAACTAGGGCAACAAGTTTGCTACTCTTAATGCCCTAGGTGATGTAGAGGAAGAAGATGGGTTTGTTTGTCTATTAGAACCTAATTTGCTCAACACATGAGACTATTAGGAATTTATAGTAAGGAGGAAGAAGAAGCAAACCATGAGAGCTCTCATTTGATGAGAGAGAATGAGAAGAAGATAATGATGCATAAGAAAAATATTTAGTAATCTTTTATCATGATCAATTATGATGGCTACCCTTGATTTGACCATTATCATCTCAAAGATAAATCCAAAAGAATAAGAAGAGTCTAGTGCTTGCAAAATATCTAAGTCAACAATAGTCAACTAGGTCAAATTGTCAAGCAAGGTCAAATGGTCAAACCAATTAGCCAAAACACAATTATCATTAAAAAGATTAATAAACATTTTCCTCACCTCATATTGGTTTTGACCAAGTCAATGGTCAAAACCCTAATGAGACACCTCCTTCTTCGTTCCTTACAACCGTGCATATACACCCGCATCCGCATTCCGTAGAACATGAATACACAGAAGACAAAACTAATCCATCTATACAATACTAGGATCTGGCTCAAACCAAAGCCCACTAGTATTGTCTGCCTGAACATCATACGCGCACAAGTGCACATAAGTGATCGTAGCCCTTCCATAAAACCATACGGCCTCTACACCTTTTGCCCAGTGCAGGGAAACTCTCTGTGTAGGACTCTAAAGACTCGACACTACGCTGGCAGTGGGTTTAACCACAGACCGCAAGCGGCACTAGCTGTACGTAACGGTCCTCAGGTAGATGTCGATAAGAAGGCCGATGAGGTAAACCCATCCGTACTCCTACTGGGCCTGAATGTGACAATCTCCGTACAGTCCGGTCTGTTCGTCTAAGAGTATCGCATGTCGGGCCTAGGGGGCGGTAAACATCAGACCCCTAATAGCGGTACAAGTCGTGTCGGAGTGTAGCCCAGAACACCCTGAGAAACTACTGGAAACACTACCATTAAATCTCGCTTGCCCTGGCCAGGGACTTTGTGTAATGGCTCTCCTTGACACAGCGCGATACCAACCCCCAATACCGGGAGAGACGAATCATGTCTAACCGCTACTGCCTCCAAGTGCTTCGGGAATGCACCCAGCTACTACCTGTTTGCACGACTCCTTTGAGTCGTGGTAGGGTAGTAACAAAAGTACAATGGGAACACACTCGAGGCGAAGTAGCAGTGTCAAGTCGACGGACTAAGCTGTACTCCTGTCACCTGGGAACTGTTATCTGACGATAGGTATAGTACCAACCAACAGTTCCCGACGAGTCATGTCCAGTGTACTCGTAACCTAATGAGCACCCGCATACTATCTCCAGTACGACGTACTAATGGCTGTAGGACAGACCATCTCCCCTGCTGGGATGAGAAGCGTATACGCTAATCTACTCCGGAGTATCGATGCCCTGTCTCGATAATCCTACGACTAGGGACCTGTATAAGGATGTGCTTGTAGATTACCCAGCCCCCACTAGTGTGACTGCCATCACAACGCTGGTAATCAAGCAAAGATCCTAAAGGCTCCACTAATATGTAAAAACGATATGCTAAAAGAAACACATGCACATATTGAAGTAGAAACAAACCAAGTAGTATACAACCATTTTGAACAAGACGGTCTATACAACTGTGAATATCCCAAGCTTCCATTAAGTAATATACAAACTAGTATGATACAGTAATGGCCTTTA
The DNA here is from genome assembly GCA_030015575.1 of Agapanthus africanus. Taxonomy (NCBI): domain Eukaryota; kingdom Viridiplantae; phylum Streptophyta; class Magnoliopsida; order Asparagales; family Amaryllidaceae; genus Agapanthus; species Agapanthus africanus. Next base: position 259,206,269 of record JASDDO010000024.1, read on the forward strand.
GGGCATAAACACTAACAATCTCCCACTTGCACTAGGGCCATGTACTGGCGTATCGAAGACCTATCATCTCGATCAGCCGCTCGAACTGAGTCTGGGGTATGGCCTTCGTGAGTGGATCTGCAGTGTTATTCTCCGAATCTACTATCCTCACATCGATCTCCCGGCGATCTATGATCTCCCTGATCAGGTGATACCGCCTCAAGATGTGCCTGGACTTCTGATGGGACCTGGGTTCCTTCGCTAAGGCTATAGCGCCGTTGTTGTCGCAATACAGCGGTATTGGATCAACAATGGTAGGAACCACCCGAAGCTCCGTGAGGAACTTCTTCATCCAGACAGCTTCCTTTGCGGCATCGCAAGCAGCTATGTACTCCGCTTCCATCATCGAGTCAGCAACGGTTTCCTGCTTGGAGCTCTTCTAACAAACCGCCCCTCCATTGAGGGAAAAGACATAACCCAACATGGACTTGGAGTCATCCTTGTCACTCTGGAAGCTGGAGTCAGCAAAGGCCTCGATCTGGAGGTCTTTTCTGCCATACACCAAGAACATCTCCTTAGTCCTTCTCAGGTACTTGAGAATGTTCTTTACTGCTATCCAATGTTTCTCCCCTGGATCAGACTGATACCTGCTTACAACGCTCAGTGTGTATGCTATATCTGGTCTGGTACACAACATCGCATATATTATAGAGCCTACCGCGGATGCGTAGGGTATAGATGACATGCGAGCCCTTTGCAAATCAGTCTTTGGAGACATCTCTTTAGATAGGGTGATTCCGTGACAAGCCGGTAGGTTACCCCGCTTTAAATCTTCCATACTGAATCGTTTCAGTATGGTGTCGATGTACCTGGACTGCGAAAGTCCCAACATCCTCTTAGATCTATCACGATAGATCTGGATCCCCAGAATGTAGTTGGCATCGCCCAGGTCCTTCATGGAGAACCTCTGTGACAAGAATCCTTTGACTGACTATAGCATAGGAATGTCATTTCCTATTAAGAGAATGTCATCCACGTATAAGACGAGGAATACCACAGTTCTCCCTACAATCTTACTGTAAATGCATGGTTCATCTGGATTTTTGATAAAGTCGAATTCTTTGACTGTATCATCAAAGCAGATGTTCCAACTCCGCGATGCCTGCTTTAGTCCATAAATGGACTTAAGCAACTTGCACATTTTACCGCTGCTCCTACTCTGAATGAAACCCTCCGGCTGATCCATATAGACGCACTCTTCCAAATTACCATTTAGAAATGCCGTCTTTACATCTATCTGCCAGATCTCATAATCGTGGAAGCCAGCAATGGCAAGAAGGCTCCGAATGGATTTGAGCATAGCCACTGGAGAAAAGGTTTCGTCATAGTCCAAACCAGGTCTTTGACGAAAATCCTTCGCAACAAGTCTAGCTTTATAGGTTTCAACCCGCCCATCTACACCAATCTTCTTTCTGAAGATCCATTTACAGCCTACGAGTTTTACCCCTTCTGGAGCAATGTCCAAAGTCCAAACTTTGTTAGTGTACATGGACTCCATCTCGGTCCGCATTGCATCCAGCCATCTTACTGAGTCACCGCTCTGAATGGCTTGCTGTAAGCTAGTAGGCTCATCATTTTCAATGATGCAATCCTCTCAATCCCCATCTATGAAAAAACCGTAGTATCTCTCGGGCGGATGAGATTGCCTACTACTCCTGCGGAGTGGCGCTAGGATGTCCGGTTCTCCTGAAACTTCTGGTTCCACCAAGCTTTCAGTAATAGCTTGTGGTTCTGAAATTTCTTCCAGTTCTATTGCGCTCCCACTTATCTGATTTTCTAAAAATTCATTTTCTAAGAAGTAGGGATGCTGAGAAACAAAAACCTTTTGTTCCTCTGCGGAATAGAAAAGATACCCCCTGGAATTCTTGGGGTATCCCACAAACTTACACAGTACTGAGCGTGCCTCGAGCTTGTCCGCATGCTACCTTTTTACAAAAGCTGGACATCCCCATGTCTTAAGATACTTAAGACATGGTTTCTTCCCACTCCACATCTGATATAGTGTGGTTGGCACAGTCTTGGTTGGAACCTTGTTCAAAAGATATGCAGCTGTTTCTAGTGCATAACCCCAGAAGGATCGCGGTAACTCTGCCTTACTCATCATGGAACGAACCATATTCAATAGAGTATGATTCCGTCTTTCCGATACACTATTGTGTTGCGGTGTGTATGGAGGAGTAAGCTGAGAGAGAATTCCATTCTCTTTTAAGTAGCCTAGGAACTCGGCACTCAAGTATTCACCACCTCGATCAGATATTAGTGTCTTGATACTTTTACCTGTTTGTTTTTCCACTTCATTCTTGTATTCCCGGAATTTCTCAAAGGCCTCGGATTTATGCTTCATCAGGAAGACATGTCCATACCTAGAGAAATCATCCGTAAAAGTAATGAGGTATGAATAACCACTTCACGCATGTATAGACATTGGACCACACACGTCACTGTGTATGAGTACCAAGAGCTCGCTCGCTCTTACTCCGTGTCCAGTGAACGGAGTCTTTGTCATCTTTCCCATGAGACAAGATTCACAAGTAGCATAAGACTGATACTCGAACGGATTCAAATATCCCTCTTTATGTAACTTCGTTAACCGTGTCTTATTGATGTGACCCAGTCTACAATGCCATAAGAAAGCCTGAATTGTTTCCGGAGACTTTCTTTTAAGTGTGTTCTGGACACTGAAAACCTGAGCTTGATTTAATACGTATATTCCGTTTTCTAATGTACCTGACCCAATCAGAACTTGATTTAGGTGGATGTGTACCACATCGCTTACAAAAGTAAAATCATATCCTTCCTTAGAAAGTAAGGATACAGATATGATATTACAGGCTAGACTAGGTACATATAAACAGTTACGTAGAATCAATATCTGCCCACTTGTCAATCCTAGGTGATATTCCCCTACGGATTCAGCGTTCACGCTCATTCCGTTCGCAACTCTGAGAGTCATATCACCTATCCTGATAACTCTATGGTTTCTCAAAGCCTGTAATGAATTACAGATATGAGATCTTGATCCGGTATCTAGTACCCAGGAAGTAGAGTTAATTGACATACAGTTTTCTATTACAAACACACCCGAAGCCGAAGTCACAACATGCTTCGAATCCTGGCTACTGACTTTGCTAGCCCTGCAATCCCTCTGCCAATGTCCTTTCCCGTAACAATAGGAACGTCCCTCCTTCACCACATCTAGTCCCGAAACTTTTGCCCTTCCCTTTCCTTCTACTTCCCTGGTTTCCTTCAAGGTGTAAGTAGAAGGCAGAGACTGTAGAATCAAGTCTGTATTTGGCATGTTCTTCAATGTGGTCTTCAGGTCCATGAGCTCATCAAAATAGCTAGTCTCTGTAAGGACGTTGTCCCCTACAGATAACCCGACAGCCAACCTCGCTTGAAGCAATTCGTTCGAGGTCTCATATCTTGCGATACGAGATTGCTCTCCATATAAATCTTTGTTATGGAGGAAGACAGAAACTAAGTCCATCTTCTCGTACTGCCTTTGGTATGTACCATCAACTGAGACCAACACGAGGCACTTAGCATTCGCACAGTCTTTTTCCGATGTCTTACGGATATCAGTATCCGTGACGATGGAAACTGGTCCTGAGACGGCAGGGGTTGGATTAGTGAAGAGGTGTCCCAGTTTGTCATTGGTAATGGACATCTGGACAGACCTTTTCCAATATTACAGTCAGATTCAGTCATTTTATTATCTAGATGTAACCTATGTCTGGTCACTAGGTCGCTGCAATAGAGAGAGAGAGAGAGAGAAGAAAACACTTAGCATGATGTTCTTGCAAGTTTAGATTGGTTTTTAGTCTATCTAAACAGGATGGCTCCCACTGTTTCTCGAATCCTTCCTTAAACCATAAAAGAAGAGTTAGTCAGGATTAATCTCACCGTATAATACTTGCTTAACCGTTCAGCCAGGCTAGTGCCGGTACTTCGAGAGAGGTTTTACGACGCTTCGCGAAGTTCCTTAATTAAATAACCTCTTTTCCCTGGAGGCGTAGCCCCGCTAACACTGTTCTAGACACCTACTTGGTTTATAGCATTGATCGTTAAATGAAAAAATCTCCTGAGGAGTAGCAGATACTCACAGTAAGATCAGGATCCAAATATTATTGTGTGATAATGCTGAAGGAATCCTACCAACATTATCAAACTCCAAATGGTATGCAGCACTAGCAAGTTTCAATTTCCTTAGAAACTCCCGATGTGGATTTTTGCCTCATGCTCTTATGACCTTGACGAAGGTCAACAAATCATACGTCACATGTCAAGTTCTACCAATCATTGTCCAGGTTAATTTGAACCCACCCGTATATACCCTTGACGAAGGTCAACAAGGTAATACGACTGTCCCAAACCAACGCATCTATCTATGCTACATATGAGCACCCAACAGCTACCAATCATTATGCCTTAACGAAGGTCAACATAGCTTGAATACTATTGAATATTCATATGAAATGACGGAGGGCTACAAATGGTTTTGGCGAAACCGTGAACGTAGTGAACTTGATATAATCGAAGGAACCTGATAGCTTTTAAAAGGAGTGGTTTAAGCTCCGCGTTTTTAAAAGTTTTCTGTTTTTAGAAAAAAAACCGAGTGGTTTTGAAATTGTTCCAACAATTCAGCTTTGGTTTGTTTTTCTTTGCATTAATATAATACGTCCATCAATTAATCTTACCATTGCAGAAAACAACGAAAATATAACGTACGCTTATGCCATCCGCATTCTCCACGGGGCTCCGTCATCACCCGTTAGGTTACTTAACTAACGACAGAGTGGGGGCTCGACTAGCGCGGAAGCAAAACATAAGCAACGTCTACTAGATATCATATATAGATATATACATTCTTTAGATGCAATGATAGTCATTCCAGATCACAGATGAACACATTGGATATGCTAGGAATCCACGTTTCGTTCGAGCCTGCAACGAAAGACGGATTACACGGTCGCGATGAATAGCCAAACCCCACCCTAGACCCCTATGGGTGCGGCAAACCACCCGCCAAATACCCGAAGTGAAGCAGCCTCCCTCAACAACATGAGTAGGCCACTCAACACTTCAAAGTACCCGGTAGTTTGTGCACCCCACCTTGGGTCTATCTTAGGAGCAGAAAACAGTAAAAGAAATAATATACAAAGGCGGCTACATCCTCAACCCGGATGTGCGACCCAAAAATAATATTACATCAATTTACAATTTACATCAAATGAAAGATAAATAAACACTCATCTCACATTCCCGGCTATTCATACACGACGATCCAACAAGTTCATATACACAATCCAATATCACAGATCAAAGATATGTACAACCCCCAATAATCGACGTATAGCGATTAGTAAACGTTCAGTACATATATCACATCACAGAAGATCCGATTAGCTAAATTACTTAGAATTTCGATCGATAACTTGATTTGAAACTACCCCAAGCACAACACAGTACTCAACAAAATCTGAACAGAAACAAACTATTAGAAAAATCACAATATACAAATATGGACAGATTGAAGGAAAAACGAGTTGACTCGGCATCGACTCGGCCGCGGATCCGCGGCTAAACGCTTTGGTTCGCCGCGCTTCCGCGGCGGTCTGACCGATTCACGTGCTCGTTTTTCTTGTGTGTCCTTCAAAAAGCCTGTACGTATTTTAAGGTCCCTGAAATAATTTTTGGACCAGTTTTAAAATCGACAGAAAACGTGCATTTTTGACATATTTTTGCGATTTCTCCGACGATCGAATTTCTAACACTTTGCTAACATGTTAGTAATGGTTTAGCTAGGCTCTGATACCACTGTAAGTCTACGTTACCCACCCCGGTACTTACGGAGAGGCGGAATAGGTAAAAAACAATTTTTTATCACAAGGTAACATAGACTATCTTGAGGATCTTTACCAAACCATTTCTAACAAACAACTAGAGGTTCTATCTACTATGCTTAAGAGATTATACCTCACGAAAACAGTCCTTCGGTTCTTCCCTCCGATGTCCTCCTCGTCCATGCAAGCTCCGAGGATCGATCCGGATCTTGGTCACCTTTGCGGCCTCCTAGAGTCGAAGACGATCCACCCGAGAGTCTATAGTCCGAGCTCCACCTCAAGCCGTGGTAACTAAAGCAACAAGTTTGCTACTCTTGATACCCTAGGTGATGTAGAGGAAGAAGATGGGTTTGTTTGTCTATTTAGAACCTAATTTGCTCGACACATGAGATTATTAGGAATATGTAGTGAGGAGGAAGAAGAAGCAAACCATGGGAGCTCTCATTTGATGAGAGAGAATGAGAAGAAAATAATGATGCATAAGAAAAATATTTAGTAATCTTTTATCATGATCAATTATGATGGATACCCTTGATTTGAATATTATCATCTCAAAGATAAATCTAAAAGAATAAGAAGAGTCTAGTGCTTGCAAAATATCTAAGTCAACAATAGTCAACTAGGTCAAATTGTCAAGCAAGGTCAAATGGTCAAACCAATTAGCCAAAACACAGTTATCATTAAAAAGATTAATAAACATTTTCATCACCTCATATTGGTTTTGACCAAGTCAATGGTCAAAACCCTAATGAGACACCTCCTTCTTCGTTCCTCACAACCGTGCATACACACCCGCATCCACATTCCGCAGAACACGAATACACAGAAGACAAAACTAATCCATCTGTACAATACTAGGATCCGGCTCAAACCAAAGCCCACTAGTATTGTCTGCCCGAACATCATACGCGCACAAGTGCACGTAAGTGATCGTAGCCCTGCCGTAAAACCATACGGCCTCTACACCTTTTTCCCAGTGCAGAGAAACTCTCTGTGTGGGACTCTAAAGACTCGACACTACGCTGGCAGTGGGTTTAACCACAGACCGCAAGCGGCACTAGCTGTACGTAACGGTCCCCAGGTAGATGTCGATAAGAAGGCCGATAAGGTAATCCCATCCGAACTCCTACTGAGCCTGAATGCGACAATCTCCGTACAGTCTGGTATGTTCGTCTAAGAGTATCGCATGTCGGGCCTAGGGGGCGGTAAACGTCAAACCCTTAATAGCGGTACAAGTCATGTCGGAGTGTAGCCCAGAACACCCTGAGAAACTACTGGAAACACTACTAGTAAATCTCGCTTGCCCTGGCCAGGGAATTTGTGTAATGGCTCTCCTAGACACAGCGCGATATCAACCCCCAATACCGGGAGAGATGAATCCTGTCTAACCGCTACTGCCTCCAAGTGCTTCAGGACTGCACCCAACTACTACCTGTTTGCACGACTCCTTTGAGCCGTGGTAGGGTAGTAACCAAAGTACAGTGGGAACACACTCGAAGCGAAGTAGCAGTGTCAAGTCGACGGACTAAGCTGTACTCCTGTCACCTGGGAACTGTTATCTGACGATAGGTATAGTACCAACCAACAGTTCCCGACGAGTCCTGTCCAGTGTACTCGTAACCTAATGAGCACCCGCATACTATCTCCAGTACGACATACTAATGGCTGTGGGACAGACCATCTTCCCTGCTGGGATGAGAAGTGTATACGCTAGTCTACTCCGGAGTATCGATGCCCTGTCTCGATAATCCTATAACTAGGGACCTGTATAAAGATGTGCTTGTAGATTACCCAGCCCCCACTAGTGTGACTGTCATCACAACGCTGGTAATCAAGCAAAGATCCTAAGGGCTCCACTAATATGTATAAACGATATGCTAAAAGAAACACATGCACATATTGAAGTAGAAACAAACCAAGTAGCATACTACCATTTTGAGTAAAACTGTCTATACAACTGTGAATATCCCAAGCTTCCATTAAATAATATACAAACTAGTATGATACAGTAATGGCCTCTAGGGCATATACACTAACATGGGCAATCGCGACTTTCGCGATATAAAAAGCTGAAATGATAGAGCATCACGGAAGGAAATAAAAAAAATGATGAAAGAATGAAACTTTTGCCCTACAGGCGAGTCTATACTGACCCCTGTATACAATCCATGGGCATAAACAAAAAGAGAACCACATTTCCCAATAGACTATGTCAAAGGGAGAGTCAGATCTCGACGGCAACATCTGCATGCCAGAAGATCAACACGGCGTTCCGACCCGGAAACAAGTCAACCAATGACCTCCCCGCCGGAACAACGCTTCGACCCGGAAATAAGTCAGCCAATGACCTCCATGCCGAAACAACGCTCCGTCTCGGAAACAAGTCAGCTAATGACCTCCCCGCCGGAACAACGCTCTGACCCAGAAACAAGTCAGCCAATGACCTCCATGCCAGAACAACGCTCCGTCTCGGAAACAAGTCAGCCAATGACCTCCCCGCCGGAACAACGCTCCGACCCGGAAACAAGTCAGCCAATAACCTCCACGCCGGAACAACGCTACGACCCGGAAAAAAGTCAGCCAATGACCTCCTCGTCGGAATAATGCTTCGACCTGGAAACAAGTCAACCAATGACCTCCCCGCCGGAACAACACTCCGTCTCGGAAACAAGTCAACCAATAACCTCCCCGCCGGAACAACGCTCCATCTCGGAAACAAGTTAGTCAATGACCTCCCCGCCGGAACAACGCTCCGACCGGGAAACAAGTCAGCCAATGACCTCTACGCCGGAACAACGCTCCGTCTCAGAAACAAGTCAGCCAATGACCTCCCCGCCGGAACAAGGCTCCGTCTCGGAAACAAGTCAGCCAATGACCTCCCTGCCGGAACAACGCTCCGACCCGGAAACAAGTCAGCCAATGACCTCCACGCCGGAACAACGCTCCATCCCGGAAATAAGTCAGCCAATGAACTCCCCGCCGGAACAACGCTCCGTCCCGGAAACAAGTCAGCCAATGACATCCCCGCCGGAACAACGCTCCATCTCGGAAACAAGTCAGCCAATGACCTCCCTACCGGAACAACGCTCCGACCCGGAAACAAGTCAGCCAATAACCTCCCCGCCGGAACGACGTTCCGTCTCGGAAACAAGTCAGCCAATGACCTCCCTGCCGGAACAACGCTCCATCCCGGAAACAAGTCAGCCAATGACTTCCCCGCAGGAACAACGCTCCGTCTCGTAAACAAGTCAGCCAATGACCTCCTCGCCGGAGCAACGCTCCATCTCGGAAACAAGTCAGCCAATGACCTCTCTCGACTCGTCTTGACCCCTAGGGAAATCAGTGTCCCTAAACAAACCTCTCAACCCGTAAAAAGAGAACTCTCTTGTGAGATCCTTACGACTCTCAAGAGAAAACACACTTAGGAGTCCTCACAGCCCCTAAGGAGAAACTACACCTACGAGATCCTCTCGACTCATGGGGAAAAACATCTTTATGAGACCCTCACGGGTCATAAAGTTGAAAAGTCTTGGACAGCGGACCGTAACCCGTTTCCTAAGCCATCGCTACCCTACAAGGAGTTCAAGATGAACTGTTATCTATCATCTACAGGCCACATTTGCTAAAGTCACATTCCAATGACACGACAAAGAAAAGAAGACGATGGTATGAGATAAATATGTCTTTTATTTATAAATTCAAGTGAATACAAAATGCATTTCATAAAGGAATCAAAATAAATACATGTTATTCATAGACCGCAAGTTTACAGTAAAAAAGGGGGTTACAAAGACGGTTATTGAGGAGGAGGCGTTTTCAACAAATCAGCCAGCTGCTCGCGCGCTCCTCTCAATCCTTTCTCGCAATCGGCCACCGCGGCCAACTCCGCTTCGACTCGGGCCCGCTATCGCAAACAAGACGAAAGCTTTTCATTGGTTCCCAGCATGACAGCTTCGCAGTCCTGCACGACCCGCTCCGCAGAGTCAAACACCCGTCTCAGCGTCAACCCATCCGAAATGCATCGCTGGAGATTGTCAAAGACATCTTTCAACTGCGCAGCATTCGCTTCAACCTGGGCGCGCAACCGGGCAAATTCACTTGAAGCTACTTCATGTTCCTTTCGCCTCAGGGTTGCCTCTTGTTCAAAATGGCAGATGAAAGGAACACTATTCTCGACCCACGCAGCCCGCTGGGAGTTCAAAGCTGATACTTTAGGAGCGGGACGCTTGAGCTCAATCTCATGCAGGCAAGCCTCGATCTTTCTACAGTAATTAACTCAAGACTCGACGACACCTTCATCATGGAAGTTCACGAGTGTCGCCAGCATAGGATTAACCTCAGCAGCAAAATCTACAGCGAATGCAAGGGTCTCAACGTCAAGATCCTTGACGAATTCGCTCAACATTCGCAGGCTAGTCGCAGCGCCCCTGGAAGATGGGCGTTTAGCTAAGGGCCCTGACGGCATTGGGATACGAGACTCAAAGGGAGCTGGAGCCAGTGCGATTGTTGTAAAATAAATTATGGTTAAATGTCAACTTGAGAGGTAAAGAAAATACACAAACGATGGAGTCTACTATACCGGCCGCGGCAGGTGGCAAAATTGGGAGTATCGGAGGCGCGGCTATTCTCTCATCCCTTCCTCCAATCCGTAACGTTGCGATCAATGCAAAGAAGATTTAGCAACAATACGGCTATTCATAAAACAAAGAAGGAGGCAATAGCTAAAGGATATACTAACCAGTACCAGGAAGCAGAATGACTTCCGACTGGAAGGAGAAATGCGGGTTCAACACCTGGTATAGATGGTCGAAAAGGAATCCTGCAGAGTTGCGACAAGATATTGTCAATACAAGGAAGATGGTCTCCACAGTTAAACTAAATAAATCGCAAACCTATACCTTCCAGCATTTCGGAGGACATAGAAGAAGGCGAGGGAACAACAACCGTCATGGCAGCGACCGGAGGTGCTTCAGATGACACAATCTCAGCGTTCGCTACACCTACAAACAAAATATCGTCAGAAGAAGCTGAATGGGATTGTGAAATAAAAAGGGAACAGTGACTCAATACTTACCTAATGGGTCATCAACCAAAACCGTGACAGAACCATCCCCAGGCGTAGCGGCTTCTTCGCTCTCCCTCAGAGGAGTAGTTTTTGCGCCCATGGCTTCATCCCCTGATTCGATGAGGGCCGTCATGATGCTTGCGATGCCCACTGATATCAGGGAGCCATACGGGGAAAGAGCAGCGGTCTGGACGGTCCCAGATTCTAGAGAGAGGGTAGCAATTTCGGGCACGGTAACCGCCAGGCTTTCACCCGTCATCCCATCACCGAGACTCGGCCCTGCAGAAAATGCATATATCAAAATTTGAAGATCAAATTCTAGTAAAAGGCTCAGTGTTACGATACCTTGCGGCAGCTCTTCAGTTTTTTCCCGAGATGCGCGTGCAATCTGTCTATAAGCGGTAGACAACGCAGGGGAAACATCCGCCGAAAGAGTATCAACAAGGGGGATGCTGCTCGAGCCTGCACCCACGACCAAACTGGCATCGTGTTCCCTCTCCACACATTTCCTATGCTTCTTTTCGGTCTGAGCAGTGAGAAATGATCACCTCAAGATCTCTGACAAAGGGACGTCGTCTCCGAACCAAGCTCTGCCTCCGGAGCCGTTACGGCGTCTGTCATCGGCTGCTTTAGCGACGCCTCCTGCGGTAATGTTGGGAGAGCTGGGGCCACAATAGCTCGCTCTGGAAGCGTCGCTGCACCACCGCTCAGGATCGGTACCGCACTCGGAATAACCTGAGTTAAGGAAGTCCCTGCAATAAAATAAGGGAGAGGGTCTGAGCACGAATAAAAAAGGGGGAATGAAGGCACAATGAGCTGAATTATACCAAGACCCAAAGAAGCTCGGAGCCTCTCTTCCTCTTCGAACATCTTGATGGAAGCCGTGAGAGCCTCTTCGGCAGAAATACCTGTTGAAGAAAAGGGCATTGGTAAAAGCATAATAATAAGGAAGGAATGTACGCGGAAAAATACAACTGAAGTATACCCGACTTCATGATGGTGATCAGCACCGCTTCTTCGCGATCCAGTCACTCGGAGGCCACAAAGGCAGCCTGTAGATCGGTGTCGGTCATAGGCGTGTCGAACAAGCCATCGTTAGTGCCACACTCACACAAGCCTCTACTGTAGGGAGCATGGGGCTCCTGGCCGAGTACAACGTCAGCAGAACAGAGCGACTTCTTCTTTTTCTGTGAGCGAACGCCGGCGGCCGATGACACAAGCTTGCGCTTGACGGGCATTTTTGGGCGACAAGTCCCGATTTCCGTACCCACTCCAGACTCCGGGGACGCTGCAGCTACCGCTTCTACAGGAACACGGGGTAGAGGCTTCTCAGGAAAGGCGCGCGGGACCGCAACCGCAGCAACTTCTCTTAAGGAAGGACCAACAGTGGTTCGTCGCTTTAAGGGGATAGCTGGATTACCGGCAGGGACCGCACCCTTACGATCGAGCAGCAACCGCCTTTCTTCCCTAATAACAGCACCCGTCGCATGCTGGTACCATGCCACGTATGCATTCGAGACTTTCGAAACGCAACTCGGCTCACTGATAAAAAAGTTGGACCCGGTGTTTAACCGCATGAAATGATGCAGCGCACTGCGGATACCCTCTTCCATAGCAACCGGCTCAGCTAAAAAGGCCTCAAGCGGGACATCCTAATCGTAACTCAACTGTTGAGCAAAACGGTGTAGGTTGTACCTCATGAACAGCGCCGATTCGTTCTGCCTAAACACTAAAAAGCCCGTCCTGATTGAATACAAATGCAGAATCTCCCGAGCCTTCAATGTAGGAGCCCCGTCTTTGAAGGTATCGCGCAGCGGCTGCACTGTTTTAGTGGATTCCTTGCCGATAGTTAAGACCTTATCGACGAAGGTCATGCTATCCCCAACCATACGCGGGCGAAAGACTAGACCCCGAGCCTCTCTCTGTGACGGATCTAAAGCAGAAGCGTCAATTAGGAGCATAACTCGAGGGAAATTATAACTGTCGTAGAAACGGGGCCGTTTGTGGACTCCAAAACCGCCGAGCACATGCAGCTCGATCCACAACGTGAAATAATGCAACGGGAGATTTATGGGCTGTACCCCCGGTGTTCACTAATAAAATATCGGGAAAAACCCCAATGGGGCATCACGTGACCAAGGGTCACGTGCTGACACGTGATGGTTTCCTGGGACTCTGTTATAAGAGAATTGAATTCTAATCAACAGGAGTCACGTGCCCACACGTGATGGGCCTTTAAACACACTGAAAAGGATTAAAAGATATAATAAAACAGCAAGGAAAGATCCCAATAGGGCATACACGTGACCAAGGGTCACGTGCTGACACGTGATGATTACTTTGTTCTTTAAAACAGCAGAATTAAATTCTGGTTAAAATGTTTAATCAGAGGGTCACGTGTCAACACGTGATGGGTTCCTAAGCTTTTTGATTAATAGAATTAAATTCTATTTAAATGATCAAACAATGGGATCACGTGCCAACACGTGATAGACTCTTAAGCCTTCTAAACTAATAGAATTAAATTCTAATTAAGAGGGAATCGAGAACCTTAACTGGAAAAATATCTCTCTAAATCTTTCCAAACAAAAAAAGATTGTGCTCTGTAAAGTGGAGCACCGTTGGATTAAAAATCCAATGGTGATTAAAAATCACCAATTTATAGAAAGATTCTATACAAGGAAAGATTTCCCTGCAATTCACCAAGAATAACAAACAGAATATCTTTTGGATTAAAAATCCAATGGTGAATAAAATTCACTGAGTGATCTAAAAGATCATGTTGGTTACAAAATCAATTGAAATCTTTCAATGAAAGATTGACTAAACAAACTGATTCTTTTCTTTCTCGTATAAATAGGAGCCAAGAAGAGAAGAGAAAGATCCTTTGAATTTTTTTTGGAGAGATACAACAACAGAGAGAAAAGAAGATTTCTTCAGAAGAGAAAGAAACCCTAGGTGAGAAATGGGAAAGAGATCTAAGCTGCATAAAACAAAGAGAATTTAATTCTCAATTTAAGAGTTTAACTCTTCTGAGTAAGAACTTAGTTCTTCCTTTGGTTGAAGATCTGCAGAAGCAGATCTCCCCACAAGTTGAGAATTTAATTCTCATCGGGGAGATTCTGCCATGCAGATCCAAAACTTAGAGGGAGAATTGAGTTTAAGGAATTTAATTCCCCCAAATTCATAGGAATTTAATTCCTCTAAATGAAACTAGGGTTTAACCCTACATAAGAATTTAATTCTTCCAAATTCATAGGAATTTAATTCCCCCAAATGTAACTAGGGTTTAACCCTACATTAGAATTTAATTCTTCCAAATACAAAAGAATTTAATTCCTCTAAACAAAATTAGGGTTTAACCCTACAAAAGAATTTAATTCTTCCATATGTATAGGAATTTAATTCCTCAAAACAGAATTAGGGTTTAACCCTACGAAAGAATTTAATTCTCAAATAAAGGACTTAAATTATCCATGCACGTAAACCTGGTCACGTGGCAACACGTAAACCTGGTCACGTGGCAACACGTGACCCTTCCTTTAATGATCAGAAAAGAACGAATGAGGCATGCTCACATGCCCCCACGTGACCCTTTAATGGACTCCTCAGAATAAGAAGGAATTAGCCCAGAGGCAATGCCTCACGTGCTCCCACGTGACCCTTAAAATAAAAGAGAACAAAGCCGAAGGCAATACTGATCTAGGGCGCCTCACGTGTCCCCACGTGACCCCTGACAAATACCCTTTTTAAAAGAATAAAATAGGGGAAGACAGAGGAATTGATGCCCAACGCAGAGGCATTGTCACGTGTCCACACGTGATGATTTCAAAAGACCAAAAGTGTTTAACACTTATTTGAATACTCTTAGAATAAAATAAAGGAAGTCTGGCCCCATCTTCAGACGCCTCACGTGACCCCACGTGACCACTCCAATTTTAGTGTTTAACACTACTTTAAGCGCTTTGTCCTTAGTGTTTAACACTATTTTCAGCACATCACGTGGGAGCACGTGATCGCCAAATATCCTCTAGTGTTTAACACTATTTTAAAGCCAAGTTTAGCCCAAATTGGCTAAATTTTCCAGAGGCAAATCTCCCCTTCAAATAAACCTCAAAATCCAGAGCTATAATGGTTAGTGCTCAGCCACAGACAAAATGTTATCAAAGCCCCTAAACTTTTGTTTAGCATTGCTAAATAATAAGGGGCTGAACCCAGACAAATGTCCAACAGTCCAACAAAGGGCCAACATTTCAAACTTAATTGGACTTAGCCCAAGTTGTCCATAAGTCCTCAATTCAGATTTAACTGAGCCAATGTGCTCATAATCTAATTAATTGATCTTAGTCCTAAATTGGACTACATATTCCCCAATCAACCTTGGTTCAAGGGTATATCTCTTCACTCCTTTGATATTTGTCGTTGTAATCCTTCAACGTCTTCAAAGAGGTGACGCGTCCCGATAACCAATCATTTCATGGACTGTGGGGTCCTTTAAAACCCATGGACTATGATGTCCTTAACCTGGACTGTGGGGTCCTTTAAACCCATGGACTATGATGTCCTTAACCTCGGACTGTGGGGTCCTTTTAAACCCATGGACTATGATGTCCTTAACCTGGACTGTGGGGTCCTTAAGCCCATGGACTATGATCTCCTTCACCTCGGACTGTGGGGTCCTTTTAAACCCATGGACTATGATGTCCTTAACCTTGGACCGTAATGTCCTTAAACTAATTATCAACCGCAATGTCACTAAACTAAACAATAGAGTCCAAACGCTCTCTTGTCGGATCTAAACGATCCCGTTAAGTTGATCTTAGTCTAAAATTAGACTAAGGTATCCTTAACTAACGTTTAAGTTGATCTTAGTCTCAAATGAGACTAACGTATCCTTAAACCCAACCCCCAAACCCAAATCTAAGAGAATACGGATTTAGACTAATCCATACCCTACGGGAGACAACATAAATTAGTCTTCATATACAATCTACGGGCAACCAAAGACAAAACAAACACACACGACAAGAAGTGACCATCTGGAGAAGGAGAAAGTGGTTACTGCGATGCGGTAGCGTAATTAACTGCAGGGGCTTGTGCATGCAAGGAAGAGCATCCCCACAATTAAAAACCCCTCAAATGAGGGGGAATCTGACGAAGTCTGCTACATCGGCCGCATTCGTTTAAACCTTCGATACATGGTGTCATAAATCAACTTGGCATCTTCGGAGAGGTGGACGGATAGCACCAACTAGCATCTGCCTCGAAATTCAGGCGATACGGACCTGCGCGGTCGCGTCTCCATGTTTCGGAGGAGAACAGATTCTGGCACACCCGGTGGGACCTTTTCCTTTTTCCACTCCACACTTCGTGTGTCGTGTTCGCGAACGAATCGCGGTTTAATATGGTTGCCCTTGGGTTCGAGATACTAAGATTTGGTTTTGCTCTCGTGCAGAAAAAAGAAATGGCCTCTAACTGCTCCAGCTGCAACTGCAACTCCCGTTCCACCTCATCTGGAGGTGTAACCTACGGGCCCCAAGCGGCCTCCCTGTTCAAGATGCAAGTGGAGCAAGTAACTCAGGCCACCACTGGGTTATTCTTCGGGACCATGCTCCCACCCATGAACTTCAATGCCCTGCTACCATTGTAGGAAACCCCAAAGAAGTCGGTCTTTGATCGACTTACCACTACTGCGACCCCCCTCAATGGGTCGTCCAGCTCCAACACCTCAATCTTTAACAGACTGGGCCAAAGCTCATTTGGGCCTATGAAGAAGCTCGCGATACCGGAAAGAGTTATCCCTAAGAGGATAGCCATTCCTGCTCATGAAGTCGTCAATGCGGCTTCTCCTGCCAAAGGGTCGGTCTTTACAAGACTGACTGTTCTGGCTCCCGCTCCAGGCGAAGTCCTCAAAGCTGCTTCCCCTGCCCAGAGATCTGTCTTTAACAGATTGGACATTGCTTCTCAACGGACGTCAGTTTTCAATAGGCTGGCACCAACGACAACCCTCCGCCAACACAGGGGGCATGAGGAAGTCACCCCTGCAGCCGAGACAATCCCAATGACTCGACACGCTCGACATCGCCACTGGCGCCGAGTAAGAAAGGCTGGGGCCAACTCTCCTTCTGGACTGACTCCGCCGGCTCCAACGGTGGAAATAGACGTTGCTATTCCAACTGGGAACAGCTTTGAACCGCTAAGGAGGGTGCGCAAAAACTCTCCGACTGCCGTGCTGAAGAGATCTCCCCCACCTGTGGAGAATTCTACAGAAAAGAAGCTGGAGCAGCCCCCTCAGCGGTTGTCCTCCAAAATTTACAAAGTCTGGCGACAGGTCCAAGAATCGGTGATTGACCAGGATTACTCTCGCCGATCAAAGAAGATTAAAGCTCGGCAAGAAAAAAGCCATCCCGTGGTACCACAGAAGATGTCATCCGTCTGGGTGCCCGCTGCAACGGCTCCCTCAACGTCAACCGCTCATAAGAGAAGGAGGCTGGAGAAAGCCACCGTGACCGTAGCAAACCGCATGGACGCTGAATCTGAACGCCCCAAGTCTGGGGGCATGGTGACACATACCGTTTATATGGCTTCTGGAAAAGAGGAAAGCCGTGCTTCTATGGGTCATAGACCGCTTACCCGATCGATAACAAAGGCTCAGGAGCAACAGCAACAAAAACTTCAGGAGATGCTGACTGCAATGGCCGCACTCACTGGGCCAAAAGAAAATCCAGAGACCTCAGAGCATCGTCGGGAACAAGAAACTGATACTGAGTTCCTCCGAAGAATGCTCGAGAGGAAAGAAAAAGAGGCCGCGGAACAAGCGGCCAACATAAAACGAATGGCTCTTTTGTTTCAAGACATGGCCGGGATGATGTTACAGTCGGAACCTCCAGCTGAAGACCCCCCGGTTATCATTGAAGACGACAGAGGGGAGACATCGAACCCTCCTATGGCTCTTTCAGTAGCCAAGAAGGAGACCATCTCCAAGGCCGCTGTTGATGATTACATCGCTCAGCAAATACGAGCTTATCAGGCGAGCGAGACGACCGGGTAGATCGTTAAGACTGGACGACCCTATCCGGACTGGTATGACCAAATAAGGTACCCGTCGGGATATACGATCCCTAAATTCGATGTATATAAAGGGACGGGGAATCCGCATCAGCACGTCGCTCAATTCAGAGCCTTGTGAGGCAACACCGGACGTGATGATAAACTTCTGCTCCGCCAGTTTGTTGGTAACTTGTCGGAAACGGCGTTTGAGTGGTATTCGGAGCTTCCCAACGACTCCGTCAAAACTTTTGCAGAGATGGAGCTGCTATTCACCCAGCGTTTCACGAGTGCTAGTGAACGCACCCCAATAACGGCATTGATCAATGCCAGGGTGAAACCTGGAGAAACATGGTGTTCCCCTCCAAACACAGAGACGCGACCGCGTAGGTTCGTCTTGCCTGAAATTCGGGGCAGATGCTAATTGGTGCTATCCGTCCACCTCTCCGAAGATGCCAAGTTGATTTATGACACCATGTATCGAAGGTTTAAACGGATGCGGCCGATGTAGCAGACTTCGTCAGATTCCCCCTCGTTTGAGGGGTTTTTTATTGTGGGGATGCTCTTCCCTGCAGGCGTAAGCCTCTGCAGTTAATTACGCTACCGCATCGCGGTAACAACTTTCTCCTTCTCCATATGGTCACTTCGTGTCGTGGGTGTTTGTTTTGTGTTTGGTTGCCCATGGATTATATACGGAGACTAAGTTATGTTGTCGCCCGTAGGACGTGGACTAGTCCAAATCTATATCTTTCTTAGATTTGGGTTTGGGGGTTAGGTTTAAGGATACGTTAGCCTCATTTGAGACTAAGATCAACTTAAACGTTTGTTAAGAATACGTTAGTCTAATTTTAGACTAAGATCAACTTAACGGGATCGTTTAGATCCGACAAGAGAGCGTTTGGACTCTATTGTTTAGTTTAGTGACATTGCGGTCGATAATTAGTTTAAGGACATTACGGTCCATTGTTAGTTTTAAGACATCACGGTCGAGATTAAGGACAACATAGTATGTGGGTTAAGGACCTCACAGTCCAACGTTAGTTTAAGAACATCACGGTCGAGGTTAAGGACGTCATAGTCCATGGATTTAAGGACTCCACAATCCGATGTTAGTTTTAAGACGTCACGGTCGAGGTTAAGGACATCATAGTCCATGAGTTTAAGGACCTCACAGTCCAATGTTAGTTTTAAGACATCACGGTCGAGATTAAGGACATCATAGTCCATGAGTTTAAGGACCCCACAGTCCATGAAATGTGTGGTTGTCAAGACCCCTTACCTCTTTGAAGACGTTGAGGAATTACAACGACAAATATCAAAGGAGTGAAGAGATGTACCCTTGAACCGAGGTGAGTTGGTTGAAAGAGCAGATGTGCTCAATTCAAAACAAGTTGAGGACTTATGGCCAAAATTGGACTAAGTCCAATTAAAATGTTTTAACATTTTATTTTTGTTCTGGCCATTAGGCCTTTATTTGGGCTCTGCCCTTTTAATAATGCTAAGCATTGGGCTCTGACATTTTTTTCTTGTATTGAATGCATAGCATTTATCAGAAACCAAGTTTGTTCTGACAGTGAGCCACATGGCGCGCCAGGCGCGTTGCGCCAGTCAAAGAGCGCACTACGCTTCTGTTGGGTAGCACACACGAAGTGGACACATGTCGCGCTAAGCGCTAGTTTGTTAGCGCATTGCGCTTTAAATTTATGAGCGTATTGCGCTAGTCTGTTGGCGCACCGGTGAGTGACACGTGGCGTGCTTGGCGCTGAGCGCCAGCCCATGAGCGCAGTGCTCTGTTTTAGAAGCGCAAAGTGCAGATTGTGTCTCTGGTTGACACATGGCAGGTTTTGGCGCTGAGCGCTGGTCCAATGAGCGCAAGGGCGCAATTCATGAGTGCAAGGAACTTTTCCAGAGTGCAGAGCGCATTTTGATCAATTTTAAGATCAAAGAACAGATTTATGTTCCTCTTAAAAGAGGCTTTGCCTCAAGATTCAAGAACAAAATTTCTTGTTTTATAAAAGGGCTCTGCCTTTATAGATCAAAGATCTATGAATGAAGTAAAATACTTCTTTTGTTTATTATTATTTTTTCATGATTAAATCTTTTGATCTTTTCTTTTAAATCAAATACCTTGGTCTTTTTATAGATCTAAGATCTTTTTAGAAGATGGTTCTTCTTTTTACGAGATGGATTCATCTCTGTTATTCAAGAACACAGTTCTTTTACCTTGAATATGAAGAAATGATCTTCTTCTTTCTAGGAGCTTTCTCTTCTTCTTTTTTTGCAGAGGGTTTTTCTCTCTCTTTTCTATATTCTCTCTCTTCTGTATATCTTTTAGACTTGAAGTCTAGGGTCCTTTATATAGGGCCAAATGATTTGTTAAATCAGTTTTAAGAGATCTTTCTCTGATTGATTTGGGAATATTTCCCACCGTTGGATCTTTGATTCTAAGGCTTCTGTTTTACAGAAGATAATCTTCTTATTTTAATAAGATTGAAAAATATTTCCATAATAGAACTTTAGTTCTAATTAATTAATAATTTATTATTAGTAGATCTTTTGATCTGACGGTGAGGGAATTTTTGATTCCAGCGCTGGCGCACCTTGTTCTAGCGCACCTACGTTCGACACGTGGCGCGCATAGCGCGGCGCAACTGCGCTAGCGCACCCATGTTTGACACATGGCGCGCAGCGCAACTGCGCTACCACACCCGTGTTTGACACGTGGCACGCGGCGCAGAGCACAGCGCAACTGCGCCACGTGGCGCGCAGCGCACCTGCGCTAGCGCACCTGTGTTTGACACGTGGCACGCAGCGCAGAGCGCTGGATCTGAAGCGTTGTTTCAATTTAAATTTTGAATTTGGAAGCAGAGCTTTGCTCTGATTCGGGGTGCGCTGCCTAGGGCGCAACGTACCTGGCGCTAGCGCGTCTGCGCTTAACACGTGGCACGCAGCGTACGGGATCTGAAGCGTTGCTTCAATTTTCGAATTTTGAAATTCAAAAAAGAGCTTTGCTCTGATTGGGGGAAACAAATGCCCCCCCACCATTGCGCTCACGTGGCGCACACGTGAGTACAGCGGTGGCAATATCTGAGCCCTTGGATCAACTCAGAAGTTGAAGTGGCAGTTCAGTGCCTATAAATAAGACCTTTGGTCCTCAGACGATTATCATCTTCTTCTTAAGAATTTTTATTTCAGAGCCTTGCTCTTCTGTTCAAGAACTTCACAAGAGTAAATATTTTTTTCAAACTTTAGGTAAAAATTTTAATAAATTTTGATGAGTTAGGGTTTTACCCATTAACAGAGCCTTGCTCTTGATAGATCTTTGATCTACAGAAACCCATTAGGGTTTCACTAGCAGAGCTTTGCTCCATGGATCTTTGATCTAAAGAGAACCCTTTTAGGGTTCTATTAATAGAGCTTCGCTCTCCAAAAGGATTTTACTCATGATTTCTTAATTCATTAATGGAGTTTTGCAAGATTAAAAAGGGAATTTTATCTTTAATGAGTTATATCATCTTCTCAGAGCAAGGCTCTCAATGTTCTCGGGGAATTTCTTTAACTTCCCCTCATAATTGATTTTGACAGGTGTCGCTCCTGTCTGTAGAGCATTGCTCTCGAGGAGTTTAACTCCCTGTGCCTGTTTTTAATAAGAATTCGCTTAATCAGTCTGTCCGCTAATTTTGTTGATTTTCTTTTTCAGGAGTAATGGACGCTCACATGTATGATCTCGACAAGATTATCTCCTACGGAGACATCCGCTCACTCGGCCGTTCTCAAAATCGAGAATTCAAAAACGTCGAGTGTGCCAAAATTATGAGCCGCTTTGACGCATACAATGGTCGACTGCTTCCTCGACGCTCCTCTCTCCTGAAGCTTATTGTGGGAGCGATCTGGGAAGCGCTTCCTCTATTCTGTACCGGCGTGCCGCTTAGGGCATTGGATGCCGCCGAGAATAAGGTGCACTCGATGTATCTGATGAGCCTAATCTCAAAGAGAAGGCGAGACAATCTTGTCGATCTCCTGCACCAGGCTTTTCGACAGTCGGCCATACTTGCTGCCTATCGGAGGGTGGAGGACATCCGTGGGGATCTCGACGCTTATGGTTGTGAAAGAAAGAATACTAGGATGGTTCGGAATGCCTGGAAGATTCTGGACAAAGTTACTTTTGAGTTCCTCAATCCATGCCCCGGATCTGAGGTTTTGCCATTGTAATTGTTTAGATAATGTTTTTGTTTACTGCTTTCATAATTGTAAGAACTTTTTCGCAGTATGAATGGAAAGTTTCTTATTTCAACGTGTTTTATTTCATGTTTTAAATCTTTTGCACATGCATGAATGGGTATGCCTCGAACGCTTAATTAAATGCAAATCAGATGTTCTTTCTTCTCCTTACTGTGTTGTTGCCTTATGATTTTAACAAGTGTGGCATGTAGATAGTATATAGCTGTCAATCTTGGGCTCTTTG
Source organism: Agapanthus africanus (assembly GCA_030015575.1). NCBI lineage: Eukaryota > Viridiplantae > Streptophyta > Magnoliopsida > Asparagales > Amaryllidaceae > Agapanthus > Agapanthus africanus. Next base: position 259,228,728 of record JASDDO010000024.1, read on the forward strand.
TAAGGTAGTGATGGCTTAGAAAACAGGGTTAGGATCTGTCACCTAAGACTTTTCAACTTTATGAGCCGTGAGGGTCTCATAAAGAATTTTCTCCCTACCGATCGAAAGGATCCTGTAGGTGTAATTTCTCCTTAAGAATCGTGAGGATTCCTAAGTGTGTTTTCTCTTGAAAGTCGTAAGGATCTCACAAGAGAATTTACTCCCTTACGAGTCGTGAGGACCCGCAAGTGATGGATGAAGTTGTCCTTATCCGCATTTCACGGAGTCAGGGGTTGCTCTGGATGCTTCCCACGGGTTCACTGCCGTGTTCTGCGAGGACCAGACTACGCTCTGGACGTTTTCCAGGATATCATAGTTTAAAGACCTCACGGTCGAGGTTAAGGACATCATAGTCCGTGGATTTAAAGACTCCACATTCCGTTGTTTAGTTTTAAGATATCACGGTCGAGGTTAAGTACATCATAATCCGTGGATTTAAGGACTCCACAGTCCGTTGTTTAGTTTTAAGACATCACGGTCGAGGTTAAGGACATCATCGTCCATGAGTTTAAGGACCTCACAGTCCAATGTTAGTTTTAAGACATCACGGTCGAGGTTAAGGACATCATAGTCCATGGGTTTAAGGACCCCACAGTCCGATGTTAGTTTTAAGATATCACGGTCGAGGTTAAGGACATCATAGTCCATGGGTTTAAGGACCCCACAGTCCGATGTTAGTTTTAAGACATCACGGTCGAGGTTAAGGACATCATAGTCCGTAGGTTTAAGGACCCAACAGTCCGATGTTAGTTTTAAGACATCACGGTCGAGGTTAAGGACGTCATAGTCCATGGGTTTAAGGACCCCACAGTCCAATTTTTTGCTCTGGTTGCTTCCCACGAGTTCATTTCCGTGCTCGGCGAGGACCAGGCTCCGCTCTGGATGCTTCACACGAGTTCACTGCCGTGCTCTGTGAGGACCAGGATCCGCTCTGGACATTTTCTATGGGGTCAGAAGTGACATAATCCGCGCTCTAAGTAGCCAGGAATTTTGCTCTGGATGCTTTCCACGGGTTCACTGCCGTGTTCAGCGAGGACCAGGCTCCGCTCTGGATGCTTCACACGGGTTCACTGCCGTGCTCTGCGAGGACCAGGATCCGCTTTGGACGTTTCCACGGGGTCAGAAGTGACATAATCCACGTTCCACGTAGCCAGGAATTTTGCTCTTGATTCTTCCCACGGGTTCACTGCCGTGTTTGCCGAGGACCAGGCTCCGCTCTGGATGCTTTACACGGGTTCACTGCCGTGCTCTGCGAGGACCAGGATCCGCTCTGGATATTTTCCACGGGGTCAGAAGTGACATAATCCACGTTCTACGTAGCCAGGAATTTTGCTCTGGATGCTTCCCACGGGTTCACTGCCGTGTTCGGCGAGGACCGGGCTCCGCTCTGGATGCTTCATACGAGTTCACTGCCGTGCTCTGCGAGGACCAGGATCCTCTCTGGATGCTTCACACGGGTTCACTGCCGTGCTCTGCGAGGACCAGGATCCGCTCTGGACATTTTCCACGGGGTCAGAAGTGACATAATCCGTGTTCCACGTAGCCAAGAAGGGTTGACTTTATCCGCATTTCATGGAGTCAGAGTTTGACTCTCGGTCATCTGTTCACCGTCGAGTCATGGAACTGGGAGTTGCCGCTGTTCCGCTTTTCTTAATGTTGTGTCCGTTGTAATAAGACGAATGTTGAGATGATCTCTAGGCTGTCTATGAGCCATTGAGATTTGGCCTCTCCTTCTGATGAAGCTTGGAGAGGAAGGGTGTGATTCCTTCTTTGTTTGCGCCCCTGGATTGTATACAGGGATTAATGTGGTATCACCTGCAGGGCAAAGATTTCATTTATTTTTTTCTTTCCGCGATGCTCTATCATTTCAGCTTTTATATCGTGAAGGTCACGATTGCCCAATCATTTCGGCTATTTTTCGCGGTGCCCAATCATTTCGGCTATTTTATTTTATTTTTACTCGCTGCTTTTTATTGCGAGTTGCCCAATCATTTCGGCTATTTTGCATGCATATATTTTTACTTGTTGATTTTGTCTGCAAGTTGCCCCATCATTTCGGCTATTTTGTATGCATGTGTGGCTTGCTGGCTCTTCGCTGCAAGCTCGGAATTAGACACCGATTTCAACATCAGCACCGCTACTACTGGGATATTTCCAGGAGCGAATCATCATTTGCTTCTGTCGATGTTGAACAAAGGTGGCTTAATAAACAGGGTTAGGATCCTGTCGACTAAGGCTTTTGACTTCATGAGCCGTAAGGGTCTCATGAAGGTATTTCTCCCTACAAGTCGTGAGGATCTCGTAGGTGCATTTTCTCCTTAGGAATCGTGAGGACTCCTAAGTGTATGTTCTTCTATAAGTCGTAAGGATCTTACAAGAAGGTTTTCTCCTTATAAATCGAGAGGACTTACAAGGGTTGTTCACCATATAGACATATCCCTAGTCACGGATGGGACTTCGTTAGGGAAATGTTTATTTGCGCCCGTGGATTGTATACAAGGGTCAGCGTTGAGCCGCTTGTAGGGCAGTATTGCAGGTTGTGGGGGCTGCTTAAGAATAGGTTCAGATCCCTGTAGGACTTTTGAATCTTATGAGCCGTGAGGGTCCCATAAGAGGATTCTCCTTACGAGTCGTGAGGATCTCGCAAGTGTAATTTCTCCTTAGGGATCAAGAGGATCCCTAAGTGTGTTGCTCTCTTGTGAGTCATAAAGATCTCATGCAGGTGGTTTCTCCTTACAAAGTCGAGAGGACCTTGCAAGTGTCTTTTAACGAGATTGCGTCCTTTCGGGTTTTCACAAAACTCACCGGTAGCCCTGCTGATTTTACTCACGGAGCCCTTTCGGGTTTTCATCCGTGCCCTTTTTGCTTGTGGACATACCATTTTTTTTCTTTTTTTTATTCTAACAAGGTTGTGCCCTTTCGGGTTTTCACAAAACTCGCCGGTAGCCCTGCTGTTTTTACTCACGGAGCCCTTTCGGGTTTTCATCCGTGCCCATTTTGCTTATGGACATACCGTTTTTTCTTTCTTTCTTTCTTTTTATTCTTTTTTTTGTATCAGCTTTGGGATGCTGCAATCCACCGTAGTTTATCGACGTCTCGATCAACGGCTAGTTTTAGGACATAGTGGTCCGTTGTTAGTTTAAGGAAGTTTCGGTCCATTGTTAGTTTAAGGACGTTTCGGTCCGTTGTTAGTTTAAAGACGTTTCGGTCCGTTGTAAAGAAAACCGATTACTACTTATAGAGTTTGGGCTTAGGAAGATAACGAGCGAACATAGGCGTCGTCATCTATCATTGACCTAGGCCGTAACTCGTCAAGCGTAGTACTTCTTCAGGAAGCGACCGTTTATTGGTCTAAAGGGCCTTTCACCATGCATGTCCATGAGTAGATAGGCTCCACCCTGGTAGACCTTGTCTATGATATATGGGCCTTCATAGTTCGGCTCGAATTTCTCCCGCTTGGCACGATTGGGGATCATAGGTCTTTTGACCACTAGCATGAGTTCGCCTTGGCGGAATGTTCTCAGCCTAGTCAATCTCTCGTATGAGCGCGTCATCTTTGCTTTATAAGCCTCTAGATTTTGTTGCGCCATGAGCCGGGTTTCATCAAGGGCGTCGAGCTCTTCAAGTCGAAGGTGAGCATTTTCTTCGTCCGTTAGCTCGTATTGAACTACCACTCGTAGGGAGGGTAACTCTATCTCGAGGGGGAGTACCGCTTCTGTACTGAATACCAATGCGTACGGCGTTGTGTTAGTGGCCATTTTGAATGTAGTTCGATACGCCCAGAGAACTTCGTGCAGTCTCTCGTGCCAGTCCTTTTTATTTCGAGACACCGTCTTCTTTCAATCTTCGTCAATGTCTTGTTAAAAGCCTCAGCCAGACCGTTAGCTCGAGGATTATAGACTGAGGAGTATCTCCAGTCTATATTATGCTGTTGTGCGAAGCGGCTGATCTTGTGGCTTTAGTAGGCTGGTCCGTTATCGGAGATAATCCGTCACGGAGTGCCAAACCGATAAATGACGTGTGTCTTGAAGAAGTGGAGGATATTCTCCGTCTTCACTTCCCTTAGCGGTACTGCTTCTGCCCACTTGGAGAAGTAATCAGTTGTCGCCGAAATGAACCGATGTACTCTGGACGATGCTGGTTCGATGGGGCCGATTATGTCAGTTCCCCACATTTCGAACGGCCAGCTAGCCACCGTTGGATGTAGTGGATTTAGGTGCTGATGGATAAAGTCCCCATGGATCTGGCATGAGTGGCATTGCCTCGCATACTCAATACAGTCCTGGATCATCGTGGGCCAGTAATAACCCATCCGTTTGATCTTCAACTTCATCTTCGGCCCGGCTTGGTGAGAACCGCAGAGTCCGTCATGAGTTTCTCAGACGACTCTCCTTGCTTCTTCAGGTCCCAGGCATCTTAGCCACAAAGAATCAAATGACCTCTTGTACAGAGTATCGTTGACGAAGGCGAAAGATAGGGCTCGCTTCATGAGCTGATGTTTTGAGGACGCATCTTCAGGTGTTCGACGGGATTTGAAGTAGTCTATAAAGACTTCTCTCCAATCTTCAACCTTCTCCTGGTCTTTTACTTGCGAAGCCATTTGCTCGGTCGTTCCCTTTTCTTTGGACGACTCCGGAAATATTTCTGCCGGTGCGAGGACCCGACGGCTTTGCACAACGATCCTCACGTCATCAAGGTTCTCGTCCGCCAGTTCTTTAGCGAGCTTGGCTAATGCATCTGCCTTGCTATTTTCCGCACGTGGTATGCTTTCCAAGGTATAGGAATGTATTTGGGTCAGCAGCTGCTGTACTCTCTCGCCGTACTTCACCAGTTCTAGTTTGCACGTTTGATAGTCGCCGTTTACTTGACTAACAACCAGCTGGGAGTCTCCGTATATGAGGAGGTTCTCGATCCCCATGTCGATAGCGATCTCGAGACCTGCTATCAAAACTTCATATTCGACTTCATTGTTCGTCCTCGGCTCTGTTAAGGAGAAAGCAAAGCGCATTATCCATCCTTGCGGAGTTACGAAGATGAGGCCTACCCCTGATTTGATTATGGGAGTGCTTTGTTTGCGCTTCTTCATGGAGGATGCTCCGTCGAAGTAAAGTTCCCACCGAGTATCACTTCCATCGATTGTGTCAAATGCATGTTTGTCTGGCAGTTCGCAATTCAGAGGAGAATCGGCAGGTATCGGATGCTCAGCGAGGAAGTCGGCGATGGCCTGGCCTTTTACTGCCTTAAAAGGCTGATAAGTTATTGAGAACTCCATCAAGAGCAAGGCCCATTTAGCAAGCCGCCCTGTCAATATGGCCTTTGACATCAAATATTTGAGAGGATCCACCTTCGATATGAGACAGACTTCATGCGCCAATGCATAGTGCCTGAGCTTCGTTATCGCGAAGATCAATGCCAGGCAGTGTTTTTCGACAGGAGAATAACTGCTTTCTGCCCCCAGTAGAACTCGACTCAAATAGTAGAGCGCTCTCTCCTTCCCTTGGTCGATCTCATGTGCCCATAATGCGCCTAAGGAACCTTCAAGGGCGGTTGTATACAGAATGAGAGGTTTTCCCTTAACCGGAGCGGCCAGTACTGGCGGATTCTGCAGGTATTGCTTGATTTCGTCCAGCGCGCTTTGGCATATGCGATCCCAGACGAAAGGGGTTCCCTTCTTCATCAGGTGGCTGTAAGGACGGCACTTGCCCGAAAGATTAGCTATAAATCGTCGGATATACCCAAGCTTCCCTTGGAGGGACCGCAACTGCTTGAGAGTCTTCAGCGGGCATCTCCATAATTGCCTTGATCTTCGATGGATCTATCTCAATGCCTCGGTGTCGGACGATGAATCCTAGGAATTTTCCCGAGGAAACACCGAACGCGCATTTGAAAGGGTTCATCTTCAAGTTGTATTGCTGGAGGCGTTGAAACATGATCTTCAGATGCTCTAAATGCTCCTCGTATGATTTGCTTTTCACCACGAGGTCGTCGATATAGCATTCGAAGATTTCATGTATGAGGTCATCGAAGATCTTCGTCATGGCCCTCTGATAGGTGGCACCGGCGTTCTTTAGACCGAAGGGCATCACCTTGTAGCAGAATATTCCCAAAGGGGTCCGGAAAGCAGTGTGCTTCTGGTCCTCGGGATGCATCTTTATCTGATTGTATCCTGACGAGCCATCCATGAAGGAGAAAATCTCGTGGGTGGACGTATTGTCTATCATTAGCTCGGTGACCGGTAGTGGGAAGTCGTCTTTCGGGCAGGCTTTATTGAGATCCCGAAAATCTACACATATGCGCACTGTCCCATTTTTTTCATTACCGGAACGATGTTGACGATCCAGTCAGGATACTGAATCTCTTGGATGAAGCCAGAGTCGATCAGCTTCTTGACTTCGGCGTTGATACTCATCTCAAGCTTGAGCCGTATTCTTCTCGGTGCTTGTTTGATTGGCTTGACGTCCGGGGATATGGCCGGTTTGTGGACAGTAATCTCTGGATCTAGTCCTGGCATCTCGGAATAATTCTATGCGAAGCAGTCTTTATGCTGCATGAGCACGTCCTTTAGTGTAGCCACCCTTTCTTCAGATAGCAACTCACTGACGAACGTCGTCCCGGATCACTCGTCGTCCCCAAATCAATTTTCTTGAGGTCATCTGCAGTGGTATGTATTCCATCTTCCAGCTCTTTCGGCGCCGGTGGAAATTCTGAGATCACCTCGTCATCATTGTTTTCGAAGCACCAGGGGAGATTATCCATACCGTCGGGGTCTTCTTCTGATAACGTTATTACGTGACAGGTACGAGCTCGCTTCCAAGACCGACGTTGATATGGTTCTTCCCTCGTGGATTTGGGTTCATGCCTTCGTGGCGGGGTTACCCTCCAGCTGCTGGATAGAGCGAATCTGCCCTATCGATATTGATCTTCGACCCAGTTCTTGAAGGTGAAGCAGTCTTCAATAGGAGGTCCTATTGCTCGGTGATAAGAACAATAGTCTGGGTGAGAGGCCTCGTTGGCTTGCTCGGGGTGCTTGGACTCCGGGAGTATGATCAGTTGATGTTTTATAGCAAGATCAAGTATCTTCTGTGTTTTATTCTGAGGAAAAGAGTATGCTCGATTCATCTTCTTTATAAGGGATGAATCCGAATTGCTCACTTCCCGATCGCGTAGATTCTTGGACCTGCTTTGTCGCTGTCGAATGCCTTTCCCTTTCTTTGGTTTGTTTCTGCCTCTGCGTCGTGCCTTTTGTACAACGGGTTGACAGGGAGGAGCATTTTCATCTTTCGCAGCCTGTTGAAAAAGGCGTTGCGTCATGGCTTTCTCGTAGATGGCCATTTTGCGATTGTGGTCGTCTCGGACCTTTTGACCGGCTTCCCTTATAAGCTTGTCCATTTGTTCTTCGAACGACGGACTGGGCATTTTCACGTCGGGAGCCCTTTCTGGTTCAGGGTTAGCATCTTCCCACTGAGCATCCCCTTCTTTATCAAAGTCATGTACGACGTAGCAGTCGCGGAGTAGCTCCCGTTTCTTGGATTGAACATACCCAAGTCCGGTCGTTTCCATTCTCCCGTTGGGCAATTTCCGCTGAGTTCCAGGAACGTTCCAGATCCTGTTATAGAACCGTGCTTGTTGAGCAGTTTGCTTGAAGGGTACGCCTTGGCGCTTCAAGAGTCTCCTTAGTCCGTCTGTGTAATATCTGGGCAAACGGATGGGCTGGAGCCTGTCGAGTGTGGAATCCGCGCCGTGCCAGATTTCCTTCTCCACTTTAGTTTCCCCGGATCGGTAAAATAGGATCGCCTTTTCACCTTCTCGCATGGGAGGGACATAGAACGTCTACAGCTCTTCCATACTGTAGGTATCAAGCGCGTCTAGTTCTTTAAGATGTTTGGGCGGAACCATGGCAACTTGCAAACTTTGCTCTTCATCAGCGAGTGTTTGAATTGAAGGCCGAGCAGAGAATATGGAGTTGACCTCATCTTCTAAGTCGCTGCTGAAGATAAGCATAGGAGCGGACGGTCCCGGCTTGTTGTACTGGGGTGGCCCTGAATAAACTATCTCTTCCTCTTCCTCGGTATCACTCCCGAAGACCGGAATGGTGGTAATTGCTTTGTTCTCCGGTTTGTGACATCTCTCTGTGTCTTCAAAGTCTGGCAAGAAGTATTTTGTATCTTCGTACTTGCGGACTTCATTCACGGAGAATGGGTTTAACTCTCTTGTCACAGTATACTCGAGACCATCCTTGAAATACTTCATACACTGATGTTGTGTAGAAGGGATGATTTTGTACTCGTGTAACCAAGGCCGGCCGAGCAAAGAATTATAGCAGGTCTTGGCGTCAATGACGTGAAATTTAATATTTGTGATGAGTAGTCCGAAGCGCAGCGTCAGTATCACAGACCCGAGGGTCCGTGATGACTGGGAATCGAAGCCGGAGATGGTGATTTTATCACGAGCGAGGTGCTGAATGCTCATGCAGATTTCCTTCAACACTCGCACGTTGAGGAGATTGACGGAAGACCAATTGTCGACCCGGATTTTGCCTATCTTGATATCGTGACAATATCTGGAGACATATAGGGGACGGTTGTGCTCGCACGTCCCAAGGAGGAGATCTTCATCGCCGAAGGTAATATCGGCTGTGTGTACTTCTTCCAGCTCATCCTTCATCTTTTCTTCGGCGAGAAAAGCTTGGAATTGCTCTACCTCTTGTAGCGCCTTGATCAATGAATCCCTTGTTTCTTTTGATTGTAAAAGAGCGTCGAGAATGCTGAGCTGCGAGGGTAACTTCCTCAAGTGTGCCAGAATGTTGTAGTCCACCTTACTTTTCCTTGGCGGGTCCTTGGCGATCAGCTCTTTCATGACTTGGTCATCTAGGGCGATATCTTCAGAGACCTTCTCTTTTCCTTTATCTTTTCTGTTCGCGGGTCCGAGATTCTTTTCGGGCAGCGTACGATTGCGCAGCTGAATATTTTCGCAGGTCTTCGGCTCTTCCTCTTTCCCCGAGGTGGATTCTTTGTAGAGAGGGCCAAGAGTCACCTCTTCATCGGAGTCGCTCCCGAATGTGAGAACTTGTGATCCCCCAGCGTTAACCATGCGACAGTTGCCGGTAGTTCTTCCACGCTCTTCGGTCATATTTCTTCACTCCCGACGAGTTTTGCGTTTCATCCGCTTAAAATGCTGCCGGTGAGCAACATATCCCTGCCACCATCTTTTAAAAGCGTCGCATTCTTCGGTGGGGTGTGAAATCTTTCGATGATATAAGCAGTAGCCAGGATGTGTCTCTGCTTTACCGAGAATGTTTCCTTCGGAGGGTGGTAGCTTCATCCCCATTGATATGGCTTTAGCAAACCTTTTCCTCATCTTGAACTTGTTTTTATCCGCGACGGATGTCCCTTGATTCGGCGGGAGTGACTCGACACTTTCGGCCAGTCGCCGGCGTTTGGCCTTTTCAAAGATGGCCATCTCACGCTCCCGATCAGCTTTACTTTTTAGAAGATCTTCGTTTAGGAATGCGTCGATTATTTCGTCCGATGGCCCTGGAAGTTCCGGTTCAGGACCTGCCCCCAGTCTCTCGGTGTGCAGGGCTTTTTCATCGTCTGTAAACGTGTGAGAGATCACATGGCAACTTGCTATGTAATCCTCATATTCATCTGATGAGTCTTCTCCATCATCTCCGTCTTCAAGGACATGGCCGAGAAATTCCTGGAGCGTGATTGGAGTCCGCGCCTTCTGGTTATACTCTTCCAGCGCGTCGATCTTTTTCTGCAAGTCCGTGCGCTTGTCGTCAGGCTTCACGGGCTTCTTGGATTTCTTTTTCTTCTTTGAAGATTTCGACGGCTGGGTATGCGAGTTTTGGCTGTCACTACTGATCTTTGAAGTTGGGCGCGGCTTCAGCATCCCTTCGATGATCTGGGGTTCCAGCGGATTCTTCCATCTAATCGTCGGGCATGTCTGGAGATCATTCAGCATCCTTTTGGTTTTGGCCGAAAGGGCCACTTTCCATGGAGCTTCTTCAACAAAGGAGCACGTTGCCCCCGATGTATCCATCTTCTTAGGAGTGTGCGGCTGTGATGGGTTTACTTTCCACTTCTCCGACAGCGCAAACTTACCTTGTAGGTACTGATCCTCGATCCATCCTTTAAAGACGAAGCAATCTTCGATCGGATGGCTTACCGTTTGGTGGTAAGGACAATAAATAGGATTATTCACTTCGCTGGGTTGCGATGGTCGCCTTGGATTCGGCAAATTGATAAGCCTGTTGCGCATCGCCAGCTCGAACAGCCTCTTCGTTTTATCTCGCGGGAATGAGTAAGGACGCTTCATCTTCTCATTATAATAGCGTCGTCTCTCTTCCAGTTGATCCGCTAGCTTTGGGGCACTGGGCTGCTGTTGGGTGTTCGCAACGAAGATCGCCTTCCCTTTACCCTTTTCGTTCCGCGGTTCCGGCTTCGGGGAAGATGGTCCATGACCCATCTGGTCCATCTGGGCCAGCTTGTCGATTAGAGCCTGGAACGTGGTCGGTTTGAAGAACATCATGAACTGTGAAATAGTTGCATGAGGGTCTAGAGTGCCCACGAACATGCCCACCGCAGGTGCTTCTTCGATGCGCTGTTTGCACTTCGACCACAGATTCCTCCATCGGATTGTGTACTGAACCCACGTCTCACCTGGCTTCACCCTGGCATTGATCAATGCCGTTATTAGGGTGCGTTCACTAGCACTTGAGAATCGCTGGGTGAAAAACAACTCCATTTCCGCAAAAGTTTTGACAGAGTCATTCGGGAGTTCGGAGTACCATTCGAAGGCTGTCTCCGATAAGCTTCCGACGAATTGGCGGAGCAAAAGTTTATCATCGCCACCAGTATTGCCACAGAGGGCTCTGAACTGAGCGACATGTTGATGGGGATTGCATGTCCCCTTGTACACATGGAATTTCGGGATCGTGTAGCCCGGCAGGTACTTTATTTGATCATACCAGCCTGGATACGGTCGCCCAGTTTTGACGACTTGGCCGGCCGCTTCATTTTCCTGGTGAGCTCGTATTTGTTGAGCAATATAGTCATCCAGGGCGGCCTTTGAGATGGTCTCCTCTTTGGCTGCTGAAAGAGCCGGAGGAGGGTTCAATGTCTCTCCTCTGTCGTCTTCAATGATGATAGGAGGGTCTTCAACTGGAGGTTCTGGTTGTAACATCATCCCGACCATGTCTTGGAAAAGAAGGGCCATTTGTTTTATATTGGCCGCTTGTTCCGCAGCCTCCTTGTCCTTCTTTTCTAGCATTCTCCGAAGGAATTCAGCATCGGTCTCTTGTTCGTGACGTTGTTCCGATGACGCCTCCAGGCTTGTTTTCAGTCCCGTAAGTGCGGCCGTTGTATTCAGCATCTCCTGAAGCTTCTGCTGTTGATCTTGAGCTTTTGTCACGGATCGCGTAAGCGGTCGATGACCTGTGGAGATACGGCTATCCTCTTTCCCGGATGCCATATAGACGGTATGCACCACCATGCCCCCAAACTTAGGGCGTTTAGGCTCAGTGCCTTTGCGTTCTGCCGTATTCATAGGGGCTTTCTCTGGCCTCCTTTTCTTTTGAGCAGTTGATGTTGAAGGGGCCGTTGTAGCAGGCACCCAAGTGGTTGTTGTCTTTTGCGGCTTACCAGGACGGTTTTCTTCCTGTCGGACCTTCAGCTTCTTCTGCCGGCAGGGATAGTCTTGATCAACCACCAACTCTCGGACTTGTCGCCAGATTTTGTAAACTTTAGAAGACATTCGTTGAGGGGATTGTTCCGGCTTCATTTCTATGACGGTCTCCACCGGCGGCGGATATCTTTTTAGTACGGCGGTAGGCGAATTCCTGCGCACCTTATTCAGCAGGTCAAAGTTGTTCCCGGTTGGAACAGCAGCATTAATTTCCACCGTTGGAGCCGGTGTAGTTAGCCCAGAGGGGGAGTTGCCCCTAGCCTTCCTTATTCGGCGCCAGTGGCGACGTCGAGCGTGTCGATCTGACAGGGTTGGTTAGACAATTGGGATGGTTTTGTCTTTCCCCTATCCAGATGAGGCGCCGCTGGTGCCAGCCTCTTGAAGACTGACGTCTTTTGAGTAGCGGTATCCAATCTGTCAAAGACAGACCTTCGAGCAGGAACGGGAGCCGGAATAGTCAGTCTTGTAAAGACCGACTCTTTGGCAGGAGAAGCCGCCTTGACGACTTCAGGAGCAAGGGTGGCTATCTTCTTTGGGATGGCCACTTCAGGTGTCATGGGCTTCTTGGCAGGCCCATCGGAGTTCAGGCTCAGTCTGGCGAAGACCGAGGAGTTGGAGCTGGACGACCCGTTGAGAGGGGTCATGGTAGTAGCGAGCCGATCGAAGACCGACTTCTTGGGAGCTTCCGGTACTGGCATAGAAGCGCTGAAGCTCGCTGGCGGACGCATGGTCCCGAAAAACAATCCTGTGGTGGCTTGGGTGACCTGTTCTACCAGCATCGTGAACAGGGACGCCGCCTGGGGCCCGTAGGTTATGCCCCCAGTTGAGGCAGAACGTGGGTTGCAGTTGCATGTGGAACACTTCGAGCAGATGAACGCCATTGATCCTTGCTTTCTGCACCAAACAAAATGCCAAATCTCAGTATTTCGAACCCAAGGGCAACCATTATCAAACCGCGATTCGTTCGCGAACACGACACACGAAGTGTGGAGTGGAAAGAGGAAAAGGTCCCACCGGGCGTGCCAGAATCTGTTCCCCTCCGAACACAGAGACGCGACCGCGTAGGTTCGTCTTGACTGAAACTCGGGGCAGATACTAATTGGTGCTATCCGTCCACCTCTCCGAAGATGCCAAGTTGATTTATGACACCATGTATCAAAGGTTTAAACGGATGCAGCCGATGTAGCAGACCTCGTCAGATTCCCCCTCGTTTGAGGGTTTTTGATTGTGGGGACGCTCTTCCCTGCAGGCGCAAGCCCCTGCAGTTAATTACGCTACCGCATCGCGGTAACAACTTTCTCCTTCTCCATATGGCCACTTCGTGTCGTGGGTGTTTGTTTTGTGTTTGGTTGCCCGTGGATTGTATACGGAGACTAAGTTATGTTGTCGCCCGTAGGGCGTGGACTAGTCCAAATCCGTATCTTTCTTAGATTTGGGTTTGGGGGTTGGGTTTAAGGATACGTTAACCTCATTTGAGACTAAGATCAACTTAAACGTTTGTTAAGGATACGTTAGTCTAATTTTAGACTAAGATCAACTTAACGGGATCGTTTAGATCCGACAAGAGAGCGTTTGGGCTCTATTGTTTAGTTTAGTGACATTGCGGTCGATAATTAGTTTAAGGACATTACGGTCCATTGTTAGTTTTAAGACATCACGGTCGAGGTAAGGACATCATAGTCCGTGGGTTAAGGACCCCACGGTCCAACGTTAGTTTAAAGACATCACAGTCGAGGTTAAGGACATCAAAGTCCGTGGATTTAAGGACTCCACTGTCCGATATTAGTTTTAAGACGTCACGGTCGAGGTTAAGGACATCATAGTCCATGAGTTTAAGAACCTCACAGTCCGATGTTAGTTTTAAGACATCACGGTCCATGTTAAGGACATCATAGTCCATGAGTTTAAGGACCCCACGGTCCATGAAATGTGTGGTTGTCGGGACCCATCACCTCTTTGAAGACGTTGAGGAGTTACAACGACAAATATCAAAGGAGTGAAGAGATGTACCCTTGAACCGAGGTGAGTTGGTTGAAAGAGCAAATGTGCTCAATTCAAAACAAGTTGAGGACTTATGGCCAAAATTGGGCTAAGTCCAATTAAAATGTTTTAACATTTTATTTTTGTTCTGGCCATTAGGCCTTTATTTAGGCTCTGCCCTTTTAATAATGCTAAGCATTGGGCTCTGACATTTTTGTTTTGTATTGAATGCATAGCATTTATCAGAAACAAAGTTTGTTCTGACAGTGCGCCACATGGCGTGCCAGGCGCGTTGCGCCAGTCGAAGAGCGCACTGCGCTTCTGTCGGGTAGCGCACACGAAGAGGACACGTGTCGCGCTAAGTGCTAGTTTGTTAGCGCATTGCGCTTTTAATTTACGAGAGCATTGCGCTTTTAATCTATGAGCGCATTGCGCTAGTCTGTTGGCGCACCAGTGAGTGACACGTGGCGCGCTTGGCGCTGAGCACCAGCCCATGAGCGCAGTGCTCTGTTTTAGAAGCACAAAGCGCAGATTGTGTCTCTGGTTGACACATGGCAGGTTTTGGCGCTGAGCACCGGTTTAATGAGCGCAAGGGCGCAATTCATGAGTGCAAGGCACTTTTCCATAGTGCAGAGCGCATTTTGATCAATTTTAAGATCAAAGAACATATTTATGTTCCTCTTAAAAGAGGCTTTGCCGCAAAATTCAAGAACAAAAGTTCTTGTTTTATAAAAGGGCTCTGCCTTTATAGATCAAAGATTTATGAATGAAGTTAAATACTTCTTTTGTTTATTATTATTTTTTTATGATTAGAACTTTTGATCTTTTCTTTTAAATCAAAGACCTTGGTCTTTTTATAGATCTAAGATCTTTTTAGAATATGGTTCTTCTTTTTACGAGATGGATTCATCTCTGTTATTCAAGAACATAGTTCTTTTATCTTGAATATGAAGAAATGATCTTCTTCTTTCTAAGCTCTTTCTCTTCTTTTTTTTTTGCAGAGGGTTTTTCTCTCTCTTTTCTATATTCTCTCTCTTCTGTATATCTTTTAGACTTGAAGTCTAGGGTCCTTTATATAGGGCCAAATGATTTGTTAAATCGGTTTTAAGAGATCTTTCTTTGATTGATTTGGGAATATTTCCCACCGTAGGATCTTTGATCCTAAGGCTTCTGTTTTACAGAAAATAATCTTCTTGTTTTAATAAGATTGAAAAATCTTTCCATAACAGAACTTTAGTTCTAATTAATTAATAATTTATTATTAGTAGATCTTTTGATCTGACGGTGAGGGAATTTTTTATTCCAGCACTGGCGCACATTGTGCTAGCGCACCTACGTTCGACACGTGGCGTGCAGCGCAGAGCGCAGCGCAACTGCGTTAGCGCACCCGTGTTTGACACGTGGCGCGCAGCGTAGAGCGCTGGATCTGAAGCGTTGCTTCAATTTAAATTTTGAATTTTGAAGCAGTGCTTTGCTCTGATTGGGGGTGCGCTGCCTAGGGCGCAGCGCACCTGGCGCCAGCGCGTCTGCGCTTGACACGTGGTACGCAGCGCGCAGCGCACGGGATCTGAAGCGTTGCTTCAATTTTCGAATTTTGAAATTCAAAACAGAGCTTTGCTCTGATTGGGAGAAACACATGGGTTCAATACGCAATACGATGGCGGAATTTATGGTCAAAATATGAGCAGAGCATCGAAGAAGCGCCGGCAGTGGGCATGTTCGTGGACACTCTTGACCCTCAAGCAACTATTTCCCAATTCATGATGTTCTTCAAGCTGATCACGTTCCAGGCCTTGATTAACAAACTGGCCCAAATGGACCAGATGGGTCATAGACCGTCTCCTTCAAAGCCAGAGCCACGGAATGAAAAGGGAAAAGGGAAAGCGACCTTCGTCGCAAATGCTCAACAGCAGCCTAGTGGCCTAAAACTAACTGATCGCCTGGACGAGAGACGGCAATTCTATAATGAGAAAATAAAGCGCCCTTATTCGTTTCCCCGGGACAAAACGAGGAGATTGTTCGAACTATCGGTGCGCAACAGGCTCATCAATCTGCCGAATCCGAAACGCCCATTGCAACCCGGTGAGGCTAATAATCGCAATTATTGCCCCTATCACCAAGCGATAGGACATCCAATTGAAGATTGCTTCGTCTTCAAGGGCTGGATTGAGGACCAGTATCAACAGGGAAAATTCGCACTGTCCGAGAAGTAGAAAGTAAGCCCGCTTCAACCGCATGCTCTTAAAAGGGGGACACACTGGGAGCATCGTGCTTTTTTGTCGAAGAAGTTCCATGGCAAAACGAAAAGAATGCTGAAGGATCTCCAGACATGCCCAGCAATCAGATGGAAAAATCCATTGGAACCCGAGATCATCAAGGGAAGGCTGAAACCGCGCCCAACTCCAAAAATTGGTGGTGATAGTCAAAGCACCCACACCCATCCGTCAAAGTCTTCGAAGAGAAAGAAGAAGACCAAAAAGCCCGTGAAGCATGGTGACAAGCGCACGGACCTGCAAAAACAGATTGACGCGCTGGAAGAATATAACCAGAAGGCACGAACTCCGATCACACTCCAAGAATTTCTCAGCCATGTCTTTGAGGACGGAGATGATGACAATGGAGAAGACTCGTCGGATGAGTCTGACGATTATGTGGCAAGGTGCCATATGATCTCTCACTCGTCGATGGACGATGAAGAAGCTCCTTACGCAGAGTAACTGGGGGCAGATCCTGAGCCGGAACTTTTAAGACCATTAGACGAAATGATTGATGCGTTCCTAAGCGAAGCTCTTTTGAAAAGCAAAGATGATAGAGAGCACGAGGTGGCCATATTCGAAAAGGCCAAATGCCGATGACTGGACGAAAGGGTTAAAACACTCCCACCCGATCAAGGTACATCCGCCGCAAATAAAAGCAGGTTCAAGACGAGGAAAAGGTTCGCCAAAGCCATATCGATGGGAATGAAGCTGCCACCCTCCGAAGGAAACACTCCTGATGAAGCAGATATACATCCTAACTACTGTCTATATCATCGAAGGATTACGCACCCTACTAAAGAGTGCATAGCCTTTAAAAACTGGTGGCAGGGATATGTCGCTCACAGGCAACACTTCAAAAGGATGAAGCGTGAAGCTCGTCGACAGCGGAAAAGCATGACAAATGAGCACAAAAGAACTGCCGGCAACTGCCATATGGTTGACTATGGTAGATCGAAAGTCCTCACTTTCGGGAGCGACTCCGACGAAGAAATGACTCTCAGCCCTCTCTTCAAAGAATCCACCTCAGGAAAAGAGGAAGAACCGAAGAGCTGTGAGAACATTCAGCTGCGCAATCGCACATTACCTGAAAAGAATCTCGGACCCATGAACAAGGGGTCAAACAAAAAGGATAAGGGGAAAGAAAAGGTCCCTGAGGATATCATCCTCGATGACCAAGCCGTCGAAAAGCTGACAGCCAACGACCCGTCCAAGAAAAGTAAGGTGGATTACAATGTTCTGGCACACCTGAGGAAGATACCCTCACAGCTCACCATTCTCGACGCCCTTGTGCTATCTAAAGAGGCGAGAGATTCTCTGATCAGGGTGTTACAAGAACCCGAACAATTCCAAGCTTTTCTCATCGAAGAAAAGATGAAGGACGAGTTGGAAGAAGTGCACACTGTTGCGCCACGGCAGCGCCCCGGCCGTCTATCCGAGGCCAAAATGCGGAATCAAAATTTTCTTAACTTTTAAACTGGCGCTACCGCGGACAATATACCCGGATCGTAACCATTAACCGATACTAGCTAACAAGAGAAAGGGTAAGAGATATACCGAGTGATCCGAGTCCTCCGGTCTTCTCGTCGTCGTCCCGATCTCCCGCGGATCCTCCGGTCGTCACATCCTTGCCGGAAAGGCACCACATCGTCTGCATCTTTTACGGGCTCCCACCTCAATACCGATGCAACTCGGGCACGAAGCTGGCAAGTCGATGTGCCCAAGATTTGCTGTAGAAAGTGTAGTGCTTTGTCTCTTTGGGGTTATGTTGCCTTGATGGAGGAATGAAGTTGAGAGATGAACTTGGGGATTTTTGGTAGCAATGGAAAAATGAGATGAATGAATAATTTTTCCCACACCCTCTCAAAATCAAATGAACCACACCACCTCAACTAATGTGGCCGGCCAATCTTATGTGGGAAATGGTGGGGGGGAAACAACTAAGGGAGGTGAGTGTAGGATAAAGAGAATGGTGACCACATCCAAAGTAAACCTCACCATAACAAAAGCACATCCAAACCTTAACCTTTCAAATCTCATTTAATGCAAGTGATGTAAAGAGAATGATGATGGTCATATCATAATCCCACATATGCAAGAAACTCCCTCCCCAAATGTAATTTGCAAAACTGCAAATCCCCCCTCCATCGGAAAAGTCCGGCCGGGAAAGAACAAAGGAAAACCGGCCGGAACGGAATGCAAACTGGCAACTCCAGAAAACTGGTCCCGTAATAAATTACAGGAAAACCCCGATACTGTGCATACACACCCGCATCTGTATTCCGTCCGGATACAAATGCAATGAGACAAAATCTACACTGTACTAAACTAGGATCCGGCTTAAACCAAAGCCGGCTAGTAAAATCCGTCCGATCCTGATCCGTGCAATACCGCACGTATCTGATCGGACCCTGCCATATAACTATATGGCCACTAGTACAAAACTGTCCGATCCTGATCCGTGCAATACCGCACGTATCTGATCGGACCCTGCCATATCTCCATACGGCCTCTACAGCGTTTCGCCCGAAAGCTTGAGTAACTGAAAATGTGGTGGACTCTAAAGACTCGTCAATACTATGGTTGTGGATTTAACCACTAGCACGTCAGAGGTATAAGCCAATACGTGACGGGCCACCAGCTATTGACCAAAAGGGACGTCGATGAGCGAACTCATCTTGACACCCTACTGAGCCTGTCAGTGACAATATCCGTACAGTTCGGTCCGTTCGTCTATGAGCATCGCATGGCGGGCCTAGGGGGTTGGTAAAAGTCAGACCCCCAAAGGCGGTACAAGTCGTGTCGGAGTGAAGCCCAGAACACCCTGAGATACTACTGGAATACCTACCTGTAAATCTCCTGCCTCGGCCGAGGGCTTTGTGTAATGGCTCTCCTAGACACAGCGCGACCTCACCCCCAATACCGGGAGAGACGAACCCCTGCAGATCCGCTCACTGCCTCCATGTGGCTCGGGACTGTACCCAACTAAAACCTGTTTGCACGACTCCTTTGAGCCGTGGTAGGGTAGTAATCAAAGCACAGTGGGAACTCACACGAGACAAATGACGATCTCAGGTCGATGAACTAACCTGTACACATGTCACCTGGGAACTGCTATCTGACGTCTGGTATAATCCCAACTAGCAGGTTCCCGGCGAGTCCTGTCCGGTGTACTCATAACCCAATGAGCACTTGTATACATCTTAGGTGAACCAACTGACACCAGTGGCTTGTGAGACCGGCCACCGCCCCTCGTCGGGGTCTCGACTGTATACACTAGTCTACTCTGGAGAATCGATGCCCTGTCTCGAAACTCCCACGACCAGGGACCTTTTAAGGATGTGCTTATAGACCACCAGCTCTCACGTATATGATCGCCATCATACTGCCGGCAGTCAAGCAAGAATCCTAGGGGCTCTATCAGCGTGTAATAGCGACCTGTAAGGTCACCTAAAGCAGTACACGATGATAAAGGTAAACCAGATAGCATACTATCATCTCGAGTAAGACTGTCATACCGGGATAGGTCCTCCCTCAATCATTGCAATCACGTGCCTGTGATCCAATAATTGACTCTGAGGGCACTATCTCCAACAATCTCCCACTTGCACTCAAGGCTAATTATTGCGATGTCGCATACTCACAGCCCGTGTGTTACCGAACACCCAACTCCTCTACTAGTCAATCTCACAAAGCTCGTTTGCGAAACTATTGCGTTCGAGGAATAGCCTCAGTGAGTGGATCCGCTGTGATGTTTCTTTCTATGTCTCTCTATTTCTCAAGTTCGCGGAGAAGACCATCTCCCGAAAAGAGCAATACCTGCCTTGGAATGTCTGGATGTCTGATGGGACCTAGCTCATTAATGAACTCCAAATCCAAACTTCTTAGACTGTATCGTCAACTGAATTTAATCTGTATCCTGCGCCAGGCCTCCCTCAGTATTGCCTTGGATCACCTGTCCAAAATACTGTCCCTCGTCAGAGGGAGAACTATAACTCTGACAACCTCCTTGTCGTCCATGTCACCTTGGAAGCCTGGAGTGATAACCGTCTCCTAAAGGAGGCAGCCGTTATCATATCCCTAGAACATTCACTTATGTTCTAAAACTGCTTCCCACTGTTCCTCCAGGATTGGATCAATATCAACTTATTGCATCTAGTGCAAGAACAACATCTGGTGTGGTACTTGACATCTCATGATTGACTTAATTGCCTAAGCAAGTGATCTGCCAACCATGCACATCCCTCTCTACTTTAGTCTACAAGACACCTTTAGAGAGGGTGACTCCATTACCTGCAGGTACACTACCATGCCAGGAGTCGTCCATTCTAAATACTTTTAGAATGCTGTCAAAGTACCCTGATTGGGAAACCACCCAAATCTAGATCTAAAACCATAGATCTAGTAACCAGTATGTCTTATAATGTCCAAGTCCCGTGTGGAGAAAACACTGTGTGACAACCAAAGTATAACCGATCGTAGTATAGGAATATCACTTCCTACTTTGTGTATGTCATCCAAAACCCGGATATCACACCCTACTACCTTCTCAACAGATCCATCCCCTATTCTGATGAAGTCAAACCCATGACTGTCATATCAGAAATAGATGATCTATCTCCGCTATATCTGCTTTAGTCTATAGACATAAGCCTGATGTCCACCAATGCTTCCGCTGCTCCTACAGACTACGACAACCCTCTGGCAGAGTCATATAGACGTGCACTTCTAAAGCTAGTTTAGAACGACGCTATACTCATCCTCCTGCCGGGTCTCGCAGCCTGGAACAACAACAATGGCAAGTGTGGGTAAACAAGAACTTCCCTGTCACCGTCCTTGAGGCTACCGGAGTACCTCTCGGGTGCCTGAAGTTACCCACCTTATCTGCGGAGTGGCCAATAGAATGTCAAATCAGATTGAATCTTTAGGTTCCTTATCAAATCTTCAGTAATCGTTTGCGGTTCTGGAATTGCTTCCAGTTCTACCATACTCCCACTACTGTTTTCTGAAAAATAACCATTTCTTTTTTAAAATGTGGCGAGTTAAGAACAATATCACTATTGATCTTCCGGATGGTAGAAAGTCAACCCTCGTCATAGCCTGGGTCAACCCACAAACAGCCATTACAGAAACGTGCCTTGAGTTGTCCAGTGTCTGGTTTTAATCATAAGCCGGACAACTCCCCGTACCTTAACAATGTTAAGATATGAACTGTACTATATCCAATATAGAACCAGAGGCACTGATTTAATTGAACCAGATTCAAATCATGCAGCTATCTCCAGTGCATGTCAACTAAATGGAGAGAGGCCGATCAGCGTTACTCAACTTAGGAATGCTTTCAATTATGAGTAACCCGAAAGAGAAGCAATTTCTCTTTATCATTACTATCAACTGAATACCATACACAAGTATCTACATCTTCGATCACCTTGAAGAATCCCGATACTTGCTACACCTGGTTCTCTACTCTATTCAAATACCTATAACTCCTCAAAACTTAGACCCTGTGTTTCTACGAAACACATGTCTAAGAATTAGAGTAGTTAAAAGCAAACAGAATATAGTATGAGGATCAACCCCACTGTTCTAATGGACACTGGACAATATACAATACTCTGTATAAGTCCCTGAGTCTAACAACTCATTCACTGTGTGTCGTAGGTTGAAAACTGTACTATGGTTAAGAAGAATTACACCGCTGTTCAATGCTCCTTACCTAACCATCCACTGATATAGGTAAATGTCATAGACATAATTTCAAAAGGTATATCCCACTCTATAAAAATAGACGTACAGATATATCAATTTGAAATTGGTGCATAACAACGGATATTCAAAACCAAATATTTGCCGACCGGCAAATAGCCCAGGTGATCTCCTCAAATATCACCGATTACAATGAATCCCGATATAATGAGGATGATCACCCAATTCCCAATAACTTACTCCCACTCATCATCTGTAAAACCATACAGATGTGAGAATCAAACCTGGTAAATACATACCCTGGAGCAAGTGTCTAATCGGGAAATCAGTTTTCTTTTAACAGTACACAGTTGAACTGAAACATTGAAATGTTTCGATGGGGTATCCTGGTATTCCTAGTAATGCCTCTACCATTATCCAGATTCACAACTATAACCGTATAATTCTTTGCCACCTCTCCAAATCCCTTTATATGTCTTTAGTCATTACCTTCTGCACACCCCTTAGGCCAAATGGTTTTCTTCCTTCCCTACCGTTCGGCACCAGCCTATGGTTTGGAAGAAGACTATCCAATAAGCATAATGGGTGTACTGTCCTAATCCTAGGAGCACTCGCAATGCGAGAGAAGGTGAAGATAAAAGACAACCGAATAAACCTTATTCCTATTTTTCCTGAACCAGAATCCATCCCCGAACTGGAACAAGTTCCTTTCGAGTTCGTATATAACCATACGATGGAGTATCCAATAAACTGTGGATCTTCGTAGTGATACGGAGTGTCCTGGAGAAATACAAAGGTGATTTAGGATTGGCGAAGGAATACTTGGTTTGGTCGTGAATATCAGTCGCAATTTACGTTGCCCTCTTACTAATCCCTTGCTTTGTCTTAACTTAATACCTTCTGCACACCATCGTTATGCTAATTGGTTTTCTTCATTCCCCACCGTTCGGCACCAGCCTATGGTTTGGAAGAAGACTATCCAATTTGCGTAATAGGTGTACTATCTCCTAAACCAAGGAGTACTCGCAATGAGAGAAGGTGAAAAGAAAAGACAACTGAATAATCCTATTCGTTTTCTCCAGAACCAGAAACCATCCTCGAAGTCCTTCGAGTTCGTATATAACCATACGATGGTTTTGTCCAATGGAAGTGGACGTTCGTAGTAATATGGGGTGTCCTGGAGAAAAGGATAAAAGTAGGAGTGGCAATGAGGTTTGCAACTCTGACAATCCAAAAGCCAGTGTTAAGAAGGTTCGGTCAACTTGGTCACTGAGTCATAGTCTAAGGGTCGGGTCAATGGTCGCTGCCAAAGAGAGAGAGAAAAGAAACACTCAGCGTGCACTCTAACCTAGATCAGAATGGTTATCACTTTATCTAATCTGGAAACTCCCACTGTAACCTCAAATTCTTCCCCAAACCTGAAAGAAGAATTAGTCGGGGTCACCCGAGGAGTAAACCAACTCATCAGTGGGAATCGGGATCCTACTATCATCGCATGATAACATGACGGAATCCACTCACGTCACCACACTCCAGAAGGTATGCGCATGTCTGGCAAGTTTCAGTTCTTTTGAAACTCCCGATGTGATTTTTACCCCTAGGACCCAAGTGACCTTGACGAATAATCAACAAATCAAAAGGTCATAGTCAAGTTCAGCCCGTCATTATCTTGATTGCGTTAAACCCACCCGCACGACCCTTGACGAATAATCAACAAAGTCGTATGACTGTCCTAACCAATCCACATATCCATGTGACAGAATAGCACAACAAAGCTACCGCACACTACGCCTCGGCGAATAGCAACGACAAACGCAGCGCGAATACTAAGCAATACTGATCTGAAATGACGGAGGGCTACGACTGGTTTTTGGCGAAAAACCTTTAACGTAATGAACTTGATATCGTTGAAGGAACTGGATAACTTTTTATAAAAATATAGTGACGAAAACCGTTACTAAAGAGGTCACTCCCGGTGAAGGGATCTCGGCTCTTTCCCCGTAGAATGAGGTGCAGGATATTCCAACTGAATACCACGATGCAAAGCAAAAGTAATCGGCTATAGTGAAGTTAATGCCCTGACGCAAACTTCTGTCCAAGGGGTCACTCCCGGTGAAGGGATCTCGGCCCTTGCCTCGTCGACTGAGGAGCAGGATATTCCAAATGAATACCACGATGCAAAACAAAAGTGAACGTCCTTGCAATAACAGCTTTTTGAAAAGTGTTCCAACAACATCAGAATAGGTTTGTTTAGCTTGCATTGATCTGAATCAACGCAGTCCCATCAATTGATCACACCACAAAGAACGAAAATATACTGACGTACGTATATGCCATCCGCATTCGCCACTGGGTCCCGTCATCACCCGTTAGGTTAGCTAACTAACGGCAGAGCGGGGACTGGACTAGCACGGATGAAAAACATATACAACATCTACTAACATATATACCAATATATTATATTTCGCTCAAGGCGTGATAAAAGGCAATATCACAGAAATATACAGCATCACAGAACAATACAGATATCTGGAAGCCCCGGGTTTCACAGAGCCGCTGCTGAAACCCGACGTTCCCCTGGTCGTGTGGATAGCCTGTGCAATGAAAACCTAGACCCCTACGGGCGCGGCAAGTCACCCGCCAAAACCTGAAGAGAGGCAGCCCCTTTCAGCACCGTGAATGGACCACCCAGCACTTCACGGAATCCGGTAACTTGGGCACCCCTCCAGGGTTAACCTGTACCCCCTACGAGTGCGGCGAATAGCCCGCCAATTCCAGACTGAAGCCCCCTCCGTCTCAATGCCCTGAGATGCGGGCCCGTTGCCCTCTAGAACCCGGCTATCCGTGCACCCCTCCGCGGGGTAATCCTAGTACAGAAAGTAAAATATACATACACCGGGTACATCGACCGCAACCAGGTCGTGCCCCAAAAGAATAATACAAACAGGCAGTGACGGCAGTCCACATGTCGGACGCTCGCCCCGCAATATCAAATGTATATATAAAACAAAACAGTACTAGCATTGCATCCAGGCTATCCCCCACGACCGATCCGCAACATCACAGCAAAATCACAAAACATCAACGTGAAAATCACGTTCGCAAATCCGTCTAACCGGGCTATAGCAGTTAGACCGGATTTACCGATCGAGTGACATTCACGGTCGCAGATATAATGTAAATACTGTGAAATAATATGTTTAAAATATCCAATCGATCAAAAATTAACAAGTGGGCCCCCAAGCAATACTGTAGCACTCAAAGAAATTCTGGGCCCAATTTTAATATTCCAAAACCCCTATTTTTAGCCCAGAAGCCCACTGCAAAAAAATGATGACATGATCCCTCATTCATGCGGCGGATCCACGGCCTCCAGAGTGGTCATGGCCGCGGTTCCGCGGTCGTACGGAGGGATCGTGTTGTCGAATTTTTCCAGTGTTCTTAGAACTCCCTGCACATCATTCTGAGACAACCTGAAAAATTTTTCGAGCCCGGAAAAAATCGACAGAAAACTGATGCAAGCAAAACGCGGATTTTGGAATTTTGGTCGATCGGATAAGTAAAACACATTAGAACAAGCTAGGCAGGGTTAATGGCGTGGCTCTGATACCATGTTGCGCCACGGCAGCGCCCCGGCCGTCTATCCGAGGCCAAAATGCGGAATCAAAATTTTCTTAACTTTTAAACTGGCGCTACCGCGGACAATATACCCGGATCGTAACCATTAACCGATACTAGCTAACAAGAGAAAGGGTAAGAGATATACCGAGTGATCCGAGTCCTCCGGTCTTCTTGTCGTCGTCCCGATCTCCCGCGGATCCTCCGGTCGTCACATCCTTGCTGGAAGGGCACCACATCGTCTGCATCTTTTACGGGCTCCCACCTCAATACCGAGGCAACTCGGGCACGAAGCTGGAAAGTCGACGTGCCCAAGATTTGCTGTAGAAAGTGTAGTTCTTTGTCTCTTTGGGGTTATGTTGCCTTGATGGAGGAATGAGGTTGAGAGATGAACTTGGGGATTTTTGGTAGCAATGGAAAAATGAGATGAATGAATAATTTTTCCCACACCCTCTCAAAATCAAATGAACCACACCACCTCAACTAATGTGGCCGGCCAATCTTATGTAGGAAATGGTGGGGGGGAAACAACTAAGGGAGGTGAGTGTAGGATAAAGAGAATGGTGACCACATCCAAAGTAAACCTCACCATAACAAAAGCACATCCAAACCTTAACCTTTCAAATCTCATTTAATGCAAGTGATGTAAAGAGAATGATGATGGTCATATCATAATCCCACATATGCAAGAAACTCCCTCCCCAAATGTAATTTGCAAAACTGCAAATCCCCCCCTCCATCGGAAAAGTCCGGCCGGGAAAGAACAAAGGAAAACCGGCCGGAACGGAATGCAAACTGGCAACTCCAGAAAACTGGTCCCGTAATAAATTATAGGAAAACCCCGATACTGTGCATACACACCCGCATCTGTATTCCGTCCGGATACAAATGCAATGAGACAAAATCTACACTGTACTAAACTAGGATCCGGCTTAAACCAAAGCCGGCTAGTAAAATCCGTCCGATCCTGATCCGTGCAATACCGCACATATCTGATCAGACCCTGCCATATAACTATATGGCCACTAGTACAAAACTGTCCGATCCTGATCCGTGCAATACCGCACGTATCTGATCTGACCCTGCCATATCTCCATATGGCCTCTACAGCGTTTCGCCCGAAAGCTTGAGTAACTGAAAATGTGGTGGACTCTAAAGACTCGTCAATACTATGGTTGTGGATTTAACCACTAGCACGTCAGAGGTATAAGCCAATACATGACGGGCCACCAGCTATTGACCAAAAGGGACGTCGATGAGCGAACTCATCCTGACACCCTACTGAGCCTGTCAGTGACAATATCCGTACAGTCCGGTCCGTTCGTCTATGAGCATCGCATGGCGGGCCTAGGGGGTTGGTAAAAGTCAGACCCCCAAAGGCGGTACAAGTCGTGTCGGAGTGAAGCCCAGAACACCCTGAGATACTACTAGAATACCTACCAGTAAATCTCCTGCCTCGGCCGAGGGCTTTGTGTAATGGCTCTCCTAGACACAGCGCGACCTCACCCCCAATACCGGGAGAGACGAACCCCTGCAGATCCGCTCACTGCCTCCATGTGGCTCGGGACTGTACCCAACTAAAACCTGTTTGCACGACTCCTTTGAGCCGTGGTAGGGTAGTAATCAAAGCACAGTGGGAACTAACACGAGACAAATGACGATCTCAGGTCGATGAACTAACCTGTACACATGTCACCTGGGAACTGCTATCTGACGTCTGGTATAATCCCAACTAGCAGGTTCCCGGCGAGTCCTGTCCGGTGTACTCATAACCCAATGAGCACCTGTATACATCTTAGGTGAACCAACTGACACCAGTGGCTTGTGAGACCGGCCACCGCCCCTCGTCGGGGTCTCGACTGTATACACTAGTCTACTCTGGAGAATCGATGCCCTGTCTCAAAACTCCCACGACTAGGGACCTTTTAAGGATGTGCTTGTAGACCACCAGCTCTCACGTATATGATCGTCATCATACTGCCGGCAGTCAAGCAAGAATCCTAGGGGCTCTATCAGCGTGTAATAGCGACCTGTAAGGTCACCTAAAGCAGTACACGATGATAAAGGTAAACCAGATAGCATACTATCATCTCGAGTAAGACTGTCCTACCGGGATAGGTTCTCCCTCAATCATTGCAATCACGTGCCTGTGATCCAATAATTGACTCTGAGGGCACTATCTCCAACACACACAGCCGATATCCACGTTGAAGATCTCCTCCTCGGGACGTGTGAGCATAACCGTCCCCTTTATGTCTCAGGATACTTTCATGAAATCAAGATAAGCAAAATCCTGGTCGACAATGGGTCCTCCATCAACCTTCTCAATGTAAGAGTGTTGAAGGAAATCTGCATGAGCGTTCAACACCTCGCTCGGGATAAGATCACTATATCCGGGTTTGACTCCCAATCATCAAGGACACTCGGGTCTGTGATACTGATGTTAAGCTTTGGGCTACTCATCACGGACATTAAATTTCACGTCATTGACGCCAAGACATGCTACAATGCTTTGCTCGGCAGGCCTTGGTTACACGAGTACAACATCATCCCTTCTACACAACATCAGTGTATGAAGTATTTCAAGGATGGTCTCGAGTATACCGTGACAGGGGAGTTGAACCCATTCTCCATGAATGAAGTCCGAAAGTAAAAAGATGCAAAATACTTCTTACCAGATTTCAAAGACACAGAAAGATGTCACAAACCGAAGAACAAAGCTATCACCACTATTCTGGTCTTTGGGAGTGATACCGAGGAGGAAGAAGAAATAGTTTATTCAGGGCCGCCCCAATGCAACAAGCCGGGACCATCCACCCCTATGTTGATCTTCGGCAGCGACTCGGAAGATGAGGTCAATGTCGTATTTTCCGTTCGGCCATCAATACAAGTCTTTGCTGGCAATGATCAGAGTTTGCAAATTGCCATGGTTCCGTAGGAGCATTACAAAGAACTCGACGCACTTGATACCTATAATGTGCAGGAACTGCAGACATTCTACGTCCCTCCCAGGCGAAGAGATGAAAAGGCGATCCTCTTTTATCAATCCACGGAAACCAAAGTGGAGAAAGAAGTCTGGCATGGTGCTGACTCGACACTTGATAGACTTCAGCCCATCCGACTGCCCAGATACTATACAGAAGGATTGAAAAGGTTGTTGAGGTGCCAAGGTGTACCCTTCAAAGAGACTACTCGACAAACTCGGTTCTACAACAGGATCCGGGACGTCCCCGAAACTCAGCGAAAGTTGCCCAACGGGAGAATGGAAATGATCGGGCTTGGATATGTTCAATCTAAGAAACGGGAACGAGTCCATGGCAGCTACGTCATACATGACTTCGATGAAGAATGAGACATTCTGTTAAAAGACGCTAACCCTGAACCAAAATAAGGTCCCGCCATCAAAATGCCAAGTCCGTCGTTTGAAGAACGGATGGACAAGCTAATAAGGGAAGCGGGTCAAAAGGTCCGGGATGACCATAACCGCGAAATGGCCATTTACGAGAAAGCCAGAATGCAGCGTCTCCTTCAACAGGCCGCGGAGAATGACAATGCTCCTCGTCGCCAACCCGTCATGCAAAAAACCCGGCACAGAGGCAAAAATAAACCAAAGAACGGAAAAAACGTTCGACAGCAGCATAGCGGGTCTAAGAAGCCACGCGATCAAGAATCGAGCAGCCGGGATCCGTCTCTTATAAAGAAGATGGGTCAGGGATATTCTTTTCCCCAAGACAAGACAAAGAAGATATTCAATCTTGTCATAAAACATCAGATGATGACACTCCCGGAGTCCAAGCACCCCGAGCAAGCAGACAAGGTTTCTCACCCAGACTATTGCTCTTATCACCGAGCAATAGGGCATCCTCTCGAAGACTACTTCACCTTCAAGAACTGGGTTGAAGACCAGTATCAACTCGGTAGATTCGCTCTATCCAGCAGCTGGAGGGTAATCCCGCCGCAGAAGCATGAACCGAAAGCCACGTATGCAGCGGGAATAGAACTAGATCAACATCGGTCTTGGAAGCGATCTCGTACCTGTCACGTGATAACGCTATCAGAAGAAGAACCAGAGAATATGGATGGCTTCCCTTGGTGCTTCGAGAACGATGAAGATGAGTTAATCTCAGAATTTCCATCGGCGCCAAAAGAACTGGAAGATGGGATACATACTACTGCAGATGACCTCAGAAAAATCGACTTGGGAACGAAAAACGACCCACGGCCGACGTTCTTCAGTGAGCTGTTGTCTGAAGAAGAGGTGGCTACGCTAAAAGATGTGCTCATGCAGTATAAAGATTGTTTTGCATAGAACTATTCCGAGACCCGGATTGGATCCAGAAATAGCCGTCCACAAATTGGCGATTTCTCCGGATGTCAAACCGATCAAACAAGCATCGAGAAGAATGCGGCTCGAGCTTGAGATGAGAATCAATGCCGAGGTCAAGAAACTAATCGACTCCGGTTTTATCCAAGAGGTTCAGTATCCTGACTGGATCGCCAACATCGTCCCGGTGATGAAGAAAAATGGGACAGCACGCATATGTGTGGACTTTCGGGATCTCAACAAAGCTTGCCCAAAGGACGACTTTCCAGTACCGGTCATTGAGCTAATGATAGATAATACATCTACTCATGAAGTTTTCTTCTTCATGGACGGCTCATCAGGATACAATCAGATAAAGATGCATCCTGAGGACTAGAAGCATACCGCTTTCCGGACCCCTTTGGGCATATTCTGTTACAAGGTGATGCCTTTGGTCTAAAGAACGCTGGTGCCACCTATCAGAGGGCCATGACGAAGATTTTCGATGAGCTCATACATGAAATTGTCGAATGCTATATTGACGACCTTGTAGTAAAAAGCAAATCATACAAGGAACATTTAGAACATCTGAAGATCGTATTTCAGCACCTTCGGAAATACAACTTGAAGATGAACCCTCTCAAATGTGCGTTCGGAGTTTCCTCGGGCAAGTTTTTAGTATTCGTCGTCCGACACCGAGGCATCGAGATAGACCCGTTGAAGATCAAGACGATTATAAAAATGCCTCCGCCAAGGACTCTCAAACAACTGCGGTCTCTCCAAGGGAAGCTCGCGTATATCCGGCGATTTATAGCCAATCTCTCCAGCAAGTGCCGTCCTTACAGTCACCTAATGAAGAAAGGAACCCCGTTCATCTGGGATCGCAAATGCCAAAGCGCACTGAACGAAATCAAGCAATACCTGCAGAATCCACCAGTATTGGCCGCTACCGTTAAAGGAAAACCTCTCATCCTGTATACAACAGCCCTCGAAGGTTCTTTAGGTGCGCTGTGGGCACAAGAGAATGACCAAGGGAAGGAGAGAGCCTTCTACTACTTGAGTCGAGTTCTACTAGGGGAAGAAAGAAATTACTCTCCCATCGAAAAACACTACCTGGCGTTGATCTTTGCGATAACGAAGCTCAGACACTACGCGTTGGCACATGAGGTCCATCTCATATCAAAGGTGGATCCTCTCAAATATTTGATGTCAAAAGCTATATTAACGGGACAGCTCGCTAAATGGGCCCTTCTCTTGATGGAGTTCTCAATAACTTATCGTCCCCTCAAGGCAGTGAAAGGCCAAGCCATCGCTGACTTCCTCGCTGAGCATCCGATACCTACCGATTCTCCTTTGAACTGCGAATTGCCAGACGAGCACGCGTTTGACACGATCGACGGGGAAAGAAGAGAGAATGATACCCGGTGGGAACTCTATTTCGATGGAGCATCTTCCATGAAGAAGCGCAAACAAAGCACTCCCATAGTCAAATCAGGGGTAGGCCTCGTCTTCGTGACTCTACAAAGAGGGATAATGTGTTTTGCCTTCTCCTTAACAGAGCCGAAGAAGAACAACGAAGCCGAATATGAAGCTTTGATAGCAGGTCTTGAGATCGCCATCGGCATGGGAATCGAGAACCTTCTTATATACGGAGACTCCCAGCTGGTCGTTAGTCAAGTAAATGGCGACTATCAAACGTGCAAGCCAGAGTTGGTGAAATATAGTGAGAGAGTGCAGCAACTGCTAACTCAAATTCCTTCCTACACCCAGGAAAGCATACCGCGTGCGGAAAATAGCAAAGCGGATGCATTGGCCAAACTCGCTAAAGAACTGGTCGACGAAAACCTCGATGATGTAAGGATCGTTATGCAAAGTCGTCGGGTTCTCGCACCAGCAGAAATATCTCCGGAATTTTCCGAAGAAAAGGGAGCGACCGAGCAAGCAACCCTACAAATAAAAGACCAGGAAAAGGCTATGGATTGGAGAGAAGTCTTCATAGACTACTTCAAATCCCGTCGAACTCCTGAAGATGCGTCCTCGAGACATCAGCTCATGAAACGAGCTCTATCCTTTGCCTTCGTCAATGATACTCTGTATAAGAGATCATTTGATTCTCTGTGGTTAAGATGCTTGGGATCTGAAGAAGCAAGGAGAGTCGTCCAAGAAACTCACGACGGACTCTGCGGTTCTCACCAAGCCGGGCCGAAGATGAAGCTGAAGATCAAAAGGATGAGCTACTATTGGCCCACGATGATCCAGGACTGCCTTGAATATGCAAAGCAGTGCCACTCGTGCCAGATTCACGGGGACTTTATGCACCAGCATCCAAATCCGCTACACCCAACGGTGGCTAGCTGGCCATTCGAAATGTAGGGAACTGACATAATCGGGCCCATTGAACCAGCATCGTCCAGAGGACATCGATTCATTTTGACAACCACCGATTACTTCTCCAAGTGGGCAGAAGCAGTACCGCTGAAGGAAGTGAAGAAGAAGAATATCCTCCATTTCTTCAAGACACACGTCATTTACCGGTTCGGCACTCTACGACGGATTATCTCCGTTAACGGGCCAGCCTATAGAAACCATAAGATCGGCCGCTTCGCACAACAGCATAACATAGACTGGAGATACTCTTTGGTCTATAATCCCAGAGCTAATGGTCTAGCTGAGGCTTTCAACAAGACCTTGACGAAGATCGTGAAAAAGACGGTGTCTCGAAATAAGAGGGACTGGCATGAGAGACTGCAGGAAGCTCTCTGGGCATAGCGAACTACGTTCAAAACAGCCACGAACACAACGCCGTATGCATTAGTATTCGGCACAGAAGCGGTACTCCCCCTCGAGATAGAGTTACCCTCTCTACGAGTGGCGGTTCACTACGAGCTAACAGACGAAGAAAATGCTCACCTTCGGCTTGAGGAGCTCGACGCCCTTGATGAAACCCGGCTCATAGCGCAACAAAATCTGGAGGCTTATAAAGCAAAGATGACGCGCTCATATAAGAGGTTGACTAGGCCGAGAACATTCCGCCAAGGCGAACTCATGCTAGTGGTCAAAAGACCTATGATCCCCAATCGTGCCAAGCAGGGGAAATTCGAGCCGAACTATGAAGGCCCATATATCATAGACAAAGTTTACCAGGGTGGTGCCTATCTACTCATGGACATGCATGGTGAAAGACCTTTCAAGCCAATAAACGGTCGCTTCATGAAAAAATACTATGCCTGACGAGTCACGGCCTAGGTCAACGATAGATGACGACGCCTATGTCCGCTCGCTATCTTCCTAAGCCCAAACTCTATAAGTAGTAACCGGCTACGGACCGAAACGTCCTTAAACTAACGACGGACCACTATGTCCTAAAACTGGCTGTTGACCGAGACGTCGATAAACTACTACAGACCGCAGCATCCCAAGGCTGACACAAAAATAAATATAAAAAAAGAAGAAAACGGTATGTCCATAAGCAAAATGGGCACGGATGAAAACCCGAAAGGGCTCCGTGAGTAAAAACAGCAGGACTGCCGGTAGGTTTTGTGAAAACCCGAAAGGGCGTAATCTCGCTAAAAGACACTTGTAAGGTCCTCTCGACCTTGTGAGAAGAAAATACCTGTGTGAGATCCTTACGACTCACAAGGGAGCGACACACTTAGGGATCCCCACGATTTCTAAGGTGAAATTACACTTACGAGATCCTCACGGCTCGTAAGGAGAACCCTCCTTTGAGACCCTCACGGCTGATAGGATTCAAAAGTCTTAAGCTACAGGGATCTGAACCTGTTCTTAATCCATCACAACCTCCAATGCTGCCCTACAAGCGTCTTGATATCGACCCCTGTATACAATCCACAGGCGCGAATAAACATTTCCCTAACAAGAGTCCTACCAGAGACTGGGGATATGCTCATATGGCAAAAGACACTTGTAAGTCCTCTCGACTTATAAGTAGAAAATACTCTTGTAAGATCCTTACGACTTATAAGAGACCATACGCTTAAGACTCATCACGATTCTTAAGGAGAAAACGCACCTACGAGATCCTCACGACTCGTAGGGAGAAATACCTTTATGAGACCCTTACGACTCGTAAAGTTAAAAGCCTTAGTTGACAGGATCCTAACCCTGTTCACTAAGCCACCTTTGTTCGACATCGACAAAGGCAAATGATGATTCGTTCCTGGCAATATCCCAGTTGCAGCGATACTGATGCCTAAATCGGTATCAAATCCCAAACTCACAACGTGCCAAATGCATATGAAATAGCTGAAATGATGGGACAACTTGCAACAAAATTAGCAAGTAAAAATATATGCATGAAAAATAGCCGAAATGATTGGGCACCGCGAAAAATAGCCGAAATGATTGGGCAATCGCGACTTTCGCAATATAAAAGCTAAAATGATAGAGCATCGCGGAAAGAAAAATAAATAAAATGAAACTTTTTGCCCTACAGGTGAGATCACATCGATCCATGTATACAATCAGGGGCACAAAACAAAAAGGGAGTCACACCTTCCCCCCAGGCTCCATCCAAAAGAAAGCCAAGCCTCGACGGTTCACAGACAGCCTAGAGATCATCTCAACATTTGTCTTATTACAATAGACGCAATATCAAGCAAAGCGGAACCGTGGCAATTCCCAGTTCCATGACTCGGCGGTGCGCAGACAACCGAGAGTCAACCCCAATTCCGTGAAATACGAATAAAGGCAACAGATCCTGGTTTCATGGAATACGGCCTATGCCAATCCTGACCCCGTGGGAAGCGTCCAGAACGGATCTTGGTCCTTACGGAACACGTCTAATGTCAATCCTGACCCCGTGGGAAGCACCCAAAGCAAATCCTGGTTTCGTGGAACACGGCCTATGTCAATCCTGACCCCATGGGAAGCGTCCAGAGCAGATCCTGGTCCTTGCGGAAAACGGCTAATGTCAATCCTAACCCCGTGGGAAGCACCCAGAGCAAATCCCGATTTCGTGGAACACGGCCTATGTCAATCTTGACCCCATGGGAAGCGTCCAGAGCGGATCCTGGTCCTTGCGGAACACGGCTATATCAATCCTGACCCCGTGGGAAGCACCCAGAGCAAATCCTGGTTTCGTGGAACACGGCCTATGTCAATCCTGACCCGTGGGAAGTGTCCAGAGTGGATCCTGGTCCTTGCGGAACACGGCTTATATCAATCCTGACCCCGTGGGAAGCATCCAGAGCAAATCCCGATTTCATGGAACATGGCCTATGTCAATCCTTACCTCGTGGGAAGCGTCCAGAGCGGATCCTGGTCCTTGCGGAACACGGCTTATGTCAATCCTGACCCTTTGGGAAGCACCCAGAGCAAATCCTGGTTTTGTAGAACACGGCCTATGTCAATCCTGACCCCGTGGGAAGCGTCCAGAGCGGATCCTGGTCCTTGTAGAACACGGCTTATGTCAATCCTGACCCCGTGGGAAGTATCCAGAGCAAATCATAGTCCCGTAGAACACGGTTAAAGTCAATCTTGACCCCGTGGAAAATGGCCAGAGCAACTCCTGACTCCGTGAAATGCGGATAAAGTCAACCCTTGACTCCGTGAAATGCGGATAATGTCAACCTCATCCATCACTTACAGGTCCTCACGACTCGTAAGGGAGAAAACTCTTTTGTAAGATCCTTACGACTCTCAAGAGAAAACGCACTTAGGAATCCTCACGATTCTTAAGGAGAAATTACACCTATGGGATCCTCTCGACCTGCAGGGAGAAAATTCTTTATGAGACCCTCACGGCTCATAAAGTTGAAAAGTCTTAGGAGGTGGATCTGAACCTGACTCCTAAGCCATCGCTGTCCTACAAGGAAATCGAAATAGATTATCCACAAAATGCATTTACTAAAAGGGACACACCATCATGAAGCAAAATATGTCTTTTATTCATGAATCAAAATGAATACAAAGTACAATTTATGAAAGAATAAAAATACTCTCATTCAGGAGTATGTATAAAAGAAGAATAAAAAATATACAATTCTTCAAGCCGGCGGACGATTTAATAGGTTTGCCGGTTCATCCTTTTTCCGCTGGGCCTCGGCTTCATGATTTATTATCATTAAGAGACGGGCCTCCGCTTAGGCCTGTTGAGCCTGGTATGAGGTAAGCCGACTTTCAAGCTCTTTTTTGGTAACCTTATGAGCTTCGACCATTTCGCGAGTGAAAATGACGGCCGTATCAATGGCTACCACCTCCTTGATAGCCTCTTGAAGCACTTGCCAAAGTTCATATGCCCGAGTGGTCTTGGCCGTAAGATTGGCTTGAAGTTCCCTCAGCGCTTTGGAAGCCAGCTCCCTCTCCGAAAACTTTCGGCTGAGCCTCTTCTCGCATGATAGCATGTTCGCAGCGCACCGCTCAATCAGCCTCCGTAAGCTTGCCTTCGCGGCCACAACCTCCGAAGGAAGGCGTGTACATTCAAGAATATGCAAGCAAGCTTCCACTTGACGACAGAACTCAACCCAGACTTGCACCAATGTCTCACTATGGTATGTAGTAAGAAAGGGAAGAGAACCGTTGGCTTCAGCAGCAAACGCTTCGGCCGTGATCAGAATGCCAGCATGAAGGTCTTCAATCAGGGCTGACAGGGAGTGAAGGCTTAGCTTTGCCATCCGTTCCGAGGCATGTAAAGCATAAGGGTCGGGTGGCATGACGATGCGAGATTCCAGCGTGGTAAGAACCGGCAAAGCTGTTAAGATTTATAAACAATCAGCGAGACTTGTAAGCAAAGAGCAGATGGAACAACGTTGAAACTTTACTTACCCACAGTCATGCAAGAAGGGTCTGAAGACTCCCCAGGCCCGTCAAGAATCTTAACTTCGTCATCGGCCTCCAGAACTGGAGAAGACATCAGTATCGTTATATAGAATAATGATAACTGTTGCGCCACGGCAGCGCCCCGGCCGTCTATCCGAGGCCAAAATGCGGAATCAAAATTTTCTTTACTTTTAAACTGGCGCTACCGCGGACAATTAACCCGGATCGTAACCATTAACCGATACTAGCAAACTAGAGAAAGGGTGAGATATACCGAGTGATCCGAATCCTCCGGTCTTCTCGTCGTCGTCCCGATCTCCTGCGGAAACTCCGGTCGTCGCCTCCTTGCCGGAAGGGCACCACATCGTCTGTATCTTTTACGGGCTCCCACCTCAATACCGAGGCAACTCGGGCGCGAAGTTGGCTGACCGACGCGCCCAAGATTTGCTGTAGGTTGTAGTGTAGAATCACTTTGTCTCATGGGGTTTGTGAAGTTGCCTTGATGGAGGAATCAACAAGATATGAACTTGGGAATTTTGGTGGCAAGCTAAAATGAGATGGATGCTTAATTTTTGCCACACCAAAATGAAATCAACCAAATGGCAATTTCTCTCATTCTCCCAACTCAAGTGGCCGGCCAAACATATGTGGGAATTGGTGGGAGGAATCAACTAAGGAAGGTGGGTGTAGGATAAAGAGAATGGTGACCACATCCAAAGTAAACCTCACCAAACTTATCACTCCATACCCTAACCTTTCAAATCTCATTAATGCACCATCATGGATGAATAAAAACAAAGGATGCAAATCCTATCATAATGAATACATTTGCAAGAAACCCCCTCCACAAAAATTATTTGCACAACTGCAAATAACCCCCTCCATCGGAAAAGTCCGGCCGGGAAAGAACAAAGGAAAACCGGCCGGAACGGAATGCAAACTGGCAACTCCAGAAAACTGGTCCCGTAATAAATTACAGGAAAACCCCGATACTGTGCATACACACCCGCATCTGTATTCCGACCGGATACAAATGCAATGAGACAAAATCTACACTGTACTATACTAGGATCCGGCTTAAACCAAAGCCGGCTAGTAATGTTCGTCCGATCCTGATCCGTGCAATACCGCACGTATCAGATCGAACCCTGCCATATAACTATATGGCCACTAGTACAAAACTGTCTGATCCTGATCCGTGCAATACCGCACGTACTGATCGGACCCTACCATATCTCCATACGGCCTCTACAGCGTTTCGCCCGAAAGCTTGAGTAACTGAAAGTGTGGTGGACTCTAAAGACTCATCAATACTATGGCTGTGGATTTAACCACTAGCACGTCAGAGGTATTAGCCAATACGTGACGGGCCACCAGCTATTGACCAAAAGGGACGTCGATGAGCGAACTCATCCTGACACCCTACTGAGCCTGTCAGTGACAATATCCGTACAGTCCGGCCCGTTCGTCTATGAGTATCGCATGTCGGGCCTAGGGGGTTGGTAAAAATCAGACCCCCAAAAGCGGTACAAGTCGTGTCGGAGTGTAGCCCAGAACGCCCTGAGATACTACTGGAATACCTACCAGTAAATCTCCTGCCTCGGCCGAGGGCTTTGCATAATGGCTCTCCTAGACACAGCGCGACCTCACCCCCAATACCGGGAGAGACGAACCCCTGAAGATCCGCTCACTGCCTCCATGTGGCTCGGGACTGCACCCAACTAAAACCTGTTTGCACGACTCCTTTGAGCCGTGGTAGGGTAGTAATCAAAGTACAGTGGGAACTCACACGAGACAAATGACGATCTCAGGTCGATGAACTAACCTGTACACATGTCACCAGGGAACTGCTATCTGACGTCAGGTATAAGACCAACTAGCATATTCCCGGCGAGTCTTGTCCGGTGTACTAATAACCCAATGAGCACATGTATACATCTTAGGTGTACCAACTGACACCAGTGGCTTGTGAGACCGGCCACCGCCCCTCGTCGGGGTCTCGACTGTATACACTAGTCTACTCTGGAGAATCGATGCCCTGTCTCGAAACTCCCACGACTAGGGACCTTTTAAGGATGTGCTTATAGACTCCAGCTCTCACTTATATGATCGCCCTCATACTGCTGGCAGTCAAGCAAGAATCCTAGGGGCTCTATCAACGTGCAATAGCGACCTGTCAGGTCACCTAAAGCAGTACACGATGATAAAGATAAACCAGATAGCATACTATCATCTCGAGTAAGACTGTTCTACCGGGATAGGTCCTCCCTCAATCATTGCAATCACGTGCCTGTGATCTAATAATTGACTCTGAGGGCACTATCTCCAACAATCTCCCACTTGCACTCAAGGCTAATTATTGCGATGTCGCATACTCACAGCCCGTGTGATACCGAACACCCAACTCCTCTACTAGTTAGTCGCACAAAGCCTGTTTGCGAAACTATTGCGTTCGAGGAAAAGCCTCAGTGAGTGGATCCGCCTAGATGTTTCTTTCTATGTCTCTCTATATCTCAAGTTCGCGGAGAAAACCATCTCCCGAAATGAGCAATACCTGTCTTGGAATGTCTGGATGTCTGATGGGACCTAGTTCATAAATGAACTCCAAATCCAAACTTCTTAGACTGTATCGTCAACTGAACTTAATCAGTATCCTGCGCCATGCCTCCCTCAGTATCTGCCTGGATCACCTGTCCAGAATACTGTCCCTCGTCAGAGGGAGAACTATAACTCTGACAACCTCCTTGTCGTCCATGTCACCTTGGAAGCCTGGAGTGATAACCGTCTCCTAAAGGAGGCAGCCGTTATCATATCCCTAGAACATTCACTTATGTTCTAAAACTGCTTCCCACTGTTCCTCCAGGATTGGATCAATATCAACTTATTGCATCTAGTGCAAGAACAACATCTGGTGTGGTACTTGACATCTCATGATTGACTCAATTGCCTAAGCAAGTGATCTGCCAATCATGCACATCCCTCTCTACTTTAGTCTATAAGACACCTTTAGAGAGGGTGACTCCATTACCTGCAGGTACACTACCATGCCAGGAGTCGTCCATTCTAAATACTCTTAGAATGCTGTCAAGGTACCCAGATTAGGAAACCACCCAAATCTAGATCTAGTAACCAGAATGTCTGATATAATATCCAAGTCCTGTGTGGAGAAACCACTGTGTGACAACCAAAGTATAACCGATCGTATTATAGGAGTTTCCTTTCCATGTCATCCAAAACCAGGACATCACACCCTACTACCTTCTTAACAGATCCATCCCCTATTCTGATGACGTCAAACCTATGACTGTCACATCAGAAATAGATGATCTATCTCCGCTATATCTGCTTTAGTCTATAGACATAAGCCTGATGTCCACCAATGCTTCCGCTGCCCCCACTGACTACGATAACCCTCTGGCAGAGTCATATAGACGTGCACTTCTAAAGCTAGTTTAGAACGACGCTATACTCATCCTCCTGCCGGGTCTCGCAGCCTGGAACAACAACAATGGCAAGTGTGGGTAAACAAGAACTTCCTTGTCACCGTCCTTGAGGCTACCGGAGTACCTCTCGGGTGCCTGAAGTTACCCACCTTATCTACGGAGTGGCCAATGGAATGTCAAATCAGATTGAATCTTTAGGTTCCTTATCAAATCTTCAGTAATCGTTTGCGGTTCTGGAATCGCTTCCAGTTCTACCATACTCCCACTACTGTTTTCTGAAAAATAACCATTTCTTTAAAATGTGGCGAGTTAAGAACAATATCACTATTGATCTTCCAGATGGTAGAAAATCAACTCTCGTCATAGCCTGGGTCAACCCACAAACAGCCATTACAGAAACGTGCCTTGAGTTATCCAGAGTCTGGTTTTAATCATAAGCCGGACAACTCCCCGTACCTTAACAATGTTAAGATATGAACTGTACTATATCCAATATAGAACCAGAGGCACTGATTTAATTGAACCAGATTCAAATCATGCAGCTGTCTCCAGTGCATGTCAACTAAATGGAGAGAGGCCGATCAGCGTTACTCAACTTAGGAATGCTTCCAATTATGAGTAACCTGAAAAAGAAGCAATTTCTCTTTATCATTACTATCAACTGAATACCATACACAAGTATCTACATCTTCGATCACTTTGAAGAATCCCGATACTTGCTACACCTGGTTCTCTACTCTATTCAAATACCTATAACTCCTCAAAACTTAGACCCTGTGTTTCTACGAAACACATGTCTAAGAACTAGAGAAGTTAAAAGTAAACAGAATATAGTATGAGGACCAACCCCTCTGTCCTAATGGACACTGGACAACATACAATACTCTGTATAAGTCCGCTGAGTCTAACAACTCTTTCACTGTGCGTCGTAAGTTGAAAACTGTACTTATGGTTAAGAAGAATTACACCGATGTTTAATGCTCCTTACCTAACCATCCACTGATATAGGTAAATGTCATCGACATAATATCAAACGGTATATCTCACTCTATGAAAATAGACGTACAGATATATCAATTTGAAATTGGTGCATAACAACGGATATTCAAAACCAAATATTTGCCGACCGGCAAACAACCCAGGTGGCTTCCTCAAATATCACCAATTACAACGAATCCCGATATAATGAGGATGGTCACCTAATTCCCAATAACTTACTCCCACTCATCATCTGTAAAACCATACAGATGTGAGAATCATACCTGGTAAATACATACCCTGGAGTAAGTATCTAATCGGGAAATCAGTTTTCTTTTAACATTACACAGTGAAACTGAAACATTGAAATGTTTCGGTGGGGTATTCCGGTATTCTTAGTAATGCCTCTTCCATTATCCAGATTCACAACTATAACCGTATAATTCTTTGCCATCTCTCCAAATCCCTTTATATGTCTTTAGTCATTACCTTCTGCACACCCCTTTAGGCCAAATGGTTTTCTTCCTTCCCTACCGTTCGGCACCAGCCTATGGTTTGGAACAAGACTATCCAATAAGCATAATGGGTGTACTGTCCTAATCCTAGGAGCACTCGCAATGCGAGAGAAGGTGAAGATAAAAGACAACCGAATAAACCGTATTCCTATTTCTCCTGGACCAGAATCCATCCCCGAACTGGAACAAGTTCCTTTCGAGTTCGTATATAACCATACGATGGAGTATCCAATAAACTGTGGATCTTCGTAGTGATACGGAGTGTCCTGGAGAAATACAAAGGTGATTTAGGATTGGCGAAGTAATACTTGGTTTGGTCGTGAATATCAGTCGCAATTTACTTTGCCCTCTTACTAATCCCTTGCTTTGTCTTAATCTTAATACCTTCTGCACACCATCGTTATGCTAATTGGTTTTCTTCATTCCCCACTGTTCTGCACCAGCCTAAGGTTTGGAAGAAGACTATCCAATTTGCGTAGTAGGTGTACTATCTCCTAAACTAAGGAGTACTCGTAACTTGAGAGAAGGAAAAAAGGAAAAGACAACTGAATAAACCTTATCCGTTTTATCCAGAACCGGAAACCATCCTCGAA
The DNA here is from genome assembly GCA_030015575.1 of Agapanthus africanus. Lineage (NCBI taxonomy): Eukaryota > Viridiplantae > Streptophyta > Magnoliopsida > Asparagales > Amaryllidaceae > Agapanthus > Agapanthus africanus. The sequence continues at coordinate 259,270,629 of JASDDO010000024.1, forward strand.
TTCCTTCGAGTTCGTATATAACCATACGATGGTTTTGTCCAATGGAAGTGGACGTTCGTAGTAATACGGGGTGTCCTGGAGAAAAGGGTAAAAGTAGGAGTGGCAATGAGGTTTGCAACTCTGACAATCCAAAAGCCAGTGTTAAGAAGGTTCGGTCAACTTGGTCACTGAGTCATAGTCCAGGGTCGGGTCAATGGTTGCTGCCAAAGAGAGAGAGAAAAGAAACACTCAGCGTGCACTCTAACCTAGATCAGAATGGTTATCAATTTATCTAATCTGGAAACCTTCCACTGTAACCTCAAATTCTTCCCCAAACCTGAAAGAAGAATTAGTCGGGGTCACCCGAAGAGTAAACCAACTCATCAGTGGGAATCGAGATCCAACTATCATTGCATGATAACATGACGGAATCCACTCACGTCACCACACTCCAGAAGGTATGCGCATGTCTGGCAAGTTTCAGTTCTTTTGAAACTCCCGATGTGTGTTTTTACCCCAAGCGGTTTATGACCTTGACTAGGTCAACAAACCATAAACCGCCAGTCAAGTCCAACCCGTCATTATTCTGGATTGCATTAAACCCATCCGTACGTGCCCTTGACTAGGTCAACAAGGCCGCACGACTGTCTTAACCAATCCCACTTATGCAACAAACAAGTACCACTTAGCTACCGAACACTACGTCTTGACTAGGTCAACAAACGCAGTACGAATACTAAATAATACCTGTAGGAAATGACGGAGGGCTACGGCTGGTTTTTGGCGAAAAACCTATAACGTAATGAACTTGATATCGTTGAAGGAACTGCATAACCTTTTATAAAAATATAGTGACGAAAACTTTTGCTAAAGAGGTCACTCCCGGTGAAGGGATCTCGGCTCTTTCCCCATAGAATGAGGTGCAGGATATTCCAACTGAATACCACGATGCAAAGCAAAAGTAATCGACTATAGTGAAGTTAATGCCCTGACGCAAACTTCTGTCCAAGGGGTCACTCCCGGTGAAGGGATCTCGGCCCTTGTCTCGTCGACTGAGGAGCAGGATATTCCAAATGAATACCACGATGCAAAACAAAAGTGAACGCCCTTGCAATAACAGCTTTTTGAAAAGTGTTCCAACAACATCAGAATAGGTTTGTTTATCTTGCATTGATCCGAATCAACGCAGTCCCATCAATTGATCACACCACAAAGAACGAAAATATACTGACGTACGTATATGCCATCCGCATTCGCCACTGGGTCCCGTCATCACCCGTTAGGTTAGCTAACTAACGGCAGAGCGGGGACTGGACTAGCGCGGATGAAAAACATATACAACATCTACTAATATATATACCAATATATTATATTTCGCTCAAGGCGTGAATAAAATGCAACATCACAGAAATGTACAGCATCACAGAACAAAACAGATATCTGGGATCCCCGGGTTTCACAGAGCCACTGCTGAAACCCGACGTTCCCCTGGTCGTGTGGATAGCCTGTGCAATGAAATCCTAGACCCCTACGGGCGCGGCAAGTCACCCGCCAAAACCTGAAGCGAGGCAGCCCCCTTCAGCACCGTGAATGGACCACCCAGCACTTCACGGAATCCGGTAACTTGGGCACCCCTCCTGGGTCAACCTGTACCCCCTACGAGTGCGGCGAATAGCCCGCCAATCCTGGAGTGAAGCCCCCTCCGTCCCAATGCCATGAGATGCGGGCTTGTTGCCCTCCAGAACCCGGCTATCCGTGCACCCCACCGCGGGGCAATCCTAGTACAGAAAGTAAAATATACATACACCGGGTACATCGACAGCAACCAGGTCGTGCCCCAAAAGAATAATACAAACAGGCAGTGACGGCAGTCCACATGTCGGACGCTCGCCCCGCAATATCAAATGTACATATAAAACAAAACTGTACTAACATTGCATCCAGGCTATCCCCCACGACCGATCCGCAACATCACAGCAAAAACACAGAACATCAACGTGAAAATCACGTTCGCAAATCCGTCTAACTGGGCTATAGCAGTTAGACAGGATTTACCGATCAAGTGATATTCACGGTCGCAGATATAATGTAAATACTGTGAAATAATGTGTTTAAAATATCCAATCGATCAAAAATTAACAAGTGGGCCCCCAAGTAATACTGTAGCACTCACAGAAATTCTGGGCCCAATTTTAATATTCCAAAACCCCTAAAATCAGCCCAGAAGCCCACTGGAGAAATTGGACACAGTGAGGACACCAATGTGCGGCGGAACCGCGGCCCAAGGGGGGTTTGGCCGCGGTTCCGCGCTTCATTGATCGACTCACTGCGTCGAATTTTTACAGCAGTCTTAGAACTCCCTGCACATCATTCTGAGACAACCTGAAAAATTTTTTAGAGCCAGAAAAAATTCGACAGAAAACTGATGTGAGTGAAAATGTAGATTTTGGAATTTTGGTCGATCGGAAATGCAAAACACATCAAACGAAGCTAGACGAAGTTAATGGCGAGGCTCTGCTACCATGTTGCGCCACGGCAGCGCCCCGGCCGTCTATCCGAGGCCAAAATGCGGAATCAAAATTTTCTTTACTTTTAAACTGGCGCTACCGCAGACAATTAACCCGGATCGTAACCATTAACCGATACTAGCAAACTAGAGAAAGGGTGAGATATACCGAGTGATCCGAGTCCTCCGGTCTTCTCGTCGTCGTCCCGATCTCCTGCGGAAACTCCGGTCGTCGCCTCCTTGCCGGAAGGGCACCACATCGTCTGTATCTTTTACGGGCTCCCACCTCAATACCGAGGCAACTCGGGCGCGAAGTTGGCTGACCGACGCGCCCAAGATTTGCTGTAGGTTGTAGTGTAGAATCACTTTGTCTCATGGGGTTTGTGAAGTTGCCTTGATGGAGGAATCAACAAGATATGAACTTGGGAATTTTGGTGGCAAGCTAAAATGAGATGGATGCTTAATTTTTGCCACACCAAAATGAAATCAACCAAATGGCAATTTCTCTCATTCTCCCAACTCAAGTGGCCGGCCAAACATATATGGGAATTGGTGGGAGGAATCAACTAAGGGAGGTGGGTGTAGGATAAAGAGAATGGTGACCACATCCAAAGTAAACCTAACCAAACTTATCACTCCATACCCTAACCTTTCAAATCTCATTAATGCACCATCATGGATGAATAAAAACAAAGGATGCAAATCCTATCATAATGAATACATTTGCAAGAAACCCCCTCCACAAAAGTTATTTGCACAACTGCAAATAACCCCCTCCATCGGAAAAGTCCGGCCGGGAAAGAACAAAGGAAAACCGGCCGGAACGGAATGCAAACTGGCAACTCCAGAAAACTGGTCCCGTAATAAATTACAGGAAAACCCCGATACTGTGCATACACACCCGCATCTGTATTCCGACCGGATACAAATGCAATGAGACAAAATCTACACTGTACTATACTAGGATCCGGCTTAAACCAAAGCAGACTAGTAATGTTCGTCCGATCCTGATCCGTGCAATACCGCACGTATCAGATCGAACCCTGCCATATAACTATATGGCCACTAGTACAAAACTGTTCGATCCTGATCCGTGCAATACCGCACGTATCTGATCGGACCCTGCCATATCTCCATACGGCCTCTACAGCGTTTCGCCCGAAAGCTTGAGTAACTGAAAGTGTGGTGGACTCTAAAGACTCGTCAATACTATGGCTGTGGATTTAACCACTAGCACGTCAGAGGTATTAGCCAATACGTGACGGGCCACCAGCTATTGACCAAAAGGGACGTCGATAAGCGAACTCATCCTGACACCCTACTGAGCCTGTCAGTGACAATATCCGTACAGTCCGGCCCGTTCGTCTATGAGTATCGCATGTCGGGCCTAGGGGTTGGTAAAAATCAGACCCCCAAAAGCGATACAAGTCGTGTCGGAGTGTAGCCCAGAACGCCCTGAGATACTACTGGAATACCTACCAGTAAATCTCCTGCCTCGGCCGAGGGCTTTGCGTAATGGCTCTCCTAGACACAGCGCGACCTCACCCCCAATACCGGGAGAGACGAACCCCTGAAGATCCGCTCACTACCTCCATGTGGCTCGGGACTGCACCCAACTAAAAGCTGTTTGCACAACTCCTTTGAGCCGTGGTAGGGTAGTAATCAAAGTACAGTGGGAACTCACACGAGACAAATGACGATCTCAGGTCGATGAACTAACCTGTACACATGTCACCAGGGAACTGCTATCTGACGTCAGGTATAAGACCAACTAGCATATTCCCGGCGAGTCCTGTCCGGTGTACTCATAACCCAATGAGCACCTGTATACATCTTAGGTGTACCAACTGACACCAGTGGCTTGTGAGACCGGCCACCGCCCCTCGTCGGGGTCTCGACTGTATACACTAGTCTACTCTGGAGAATCGATGCCCTGTCTCGAAACTCCCACGACTAGGGACCTTTTAAGGATGTGCTTATAGACTCCAGCTCTCACTTATATGATCGCCCTCATACTGCTGGCAGTCAAGCAAGAATTCTAGGGGCTCTATCAACGTGCAATAGCGACCTGTCGGGTCACCTAAAGCAGTACACGATGATAAAGATAAACCAGATAGCATACTATCATCTCGAGTAAGACTGTTCTACCGGGATAGGTCCTCCCTCAATCATTGCAATCACATGCCTATGATCCAATAATTGACTCTGAGGGCACTATCTCCAACAATAACGCCGTGAAGAAGGCGAACATTACTAACCCTGCCCGGAAGATAGGACGATGCGTTGAGGGGATATTGCCTGCGGAGCGGCCATCTCTAGCAGACGTTGAAAAGATTTCCTGGGAGACAGATCGGCGATAGACGCCGCCACCCCGCGCAATTCTAAAAAGACAGAAAAGTTCAGATAATGGAGAGATTATTAATATAAAATATAGGCTACGTTCGATGCTCCTCCCACTCTGGACTGGAAGGATAGCAGCTTCGGCGACCTCCTTCACGCCCCCAGGCACCTCATCGGGGACATGGGCCGGTATAATAACTTCCGATTGGGGAGCAGTGGCCATCGCTGCAGGCTCCAATGAAAGGACGGTGACCTCGACCACCTGTCCCACAGTCTCCGGGCCGTCCCCAGAAAGATCCATGGAATCCACGGCCAATGAAGATGCCTCTTCCGGATAAGCAAGCACCTGGGGAACGGGAGTCACCGAGGGGAGCTCTGTGGCAGGATCAACAGTTGTATCGACCCCCTCCACACTTATTAGTGTCTCATCGGGGATATTTGCGGAGTCCATAATCAAAGCGCGACTCGAACTCAGATCCTCTGCCATTGCCGAAGTCCCTGCAAAGTTTTCACGAGGATAAGGATGTATACATATAAAGCAGTGCAAAATACTACAAAAAAGGGGAAATATAAATGTACCCATGCGCAAAGGAGCTTCTAATATGGCTTTTTCAAGCCGACGTTCCTTCCTAAGGAGGTATGCTCGCCGGGGTTCAAGGGTAGACTCGTGGCCACCGGTCCACAACGACAGCGCATCTTCGGCATCGGCCGAGATAGGCTGCTTTAGGGCTCTCTCGCCTCCATCTTCCAAAGACCTATAAATATTCGCCTTATCGATGGAGGATCTTCGTAGAAGATGACGACAGGACAAGGCCTCTTCGGAACCCTAACATTCTCAGCTTCATCCTGAGAGCGTCTTATAGCCTCAGCCAATTGCTCGGCTTCCTCGGCAGGTGAACCAGGAAAAAGAAGACCACCATCCGGCTCTTGCATAGCTACTGGCTCATCCTGATGAATAGGCTCGGATTCCACTAAAAGGTCGAGCAGGTTGGTGGCCGTCTTCCTTCGCCTCTTGGACCCAGAACTAACACTAGAAGACGATCGCTTCCTTCCCCTTAGTGCCTTGACGCAGCGTTGACCCACTTCGCCTTCGATATCCTCACTCGGCAGTGCTACCGATGACGACACCGCCATTGCTGACGCCGCAGCTGATGACACGGCTACCGGTGCCTTATTGGCCCTTGCTTGAGCTCTAGTACGCAGCGGCATACCAGCTGTGGGAGTTAAATCCACTTCCGTCGCCTCAGGAATAAGCAGGATACCAGTATCTCTCAGGGGAGGGTGAACCACTGCCCGTGGTCGTGGTGGGACTCCCGTAGCCTGGATCGGAGTGGGAGCCCTACATCCGAGGAGCATCCTCCTCTCCTCAGCAATAATGGGACTGACTCGGTGGAGGTACTAGCCCATGAAAGCCCCCACACATCGAGGAATGTAGTCTGCCTCAGGAATCACGAAGCGAGAGCCAGTGTTCAGCCGCATGAAGTGATGAGCGGCGTCACGAACAACTTCCGACGATGGGCTGGGCTCCACTGTAAACGCCTCAAAGGGGACACCCTGGTCATATCCCGGTTGTCGAGCAAAGCGGTGTGGGTTATACCGCATAAAAAGGGCTATACCGTTTTGATGAAATACCAGATAACCCGGTCTGATCGAATATAAGTGCATGGCTTCCTTGGGCTTCAGGGAGGGTACTCCCTCTTTCGACGAGTCACAAAGCTGTTGAATCGGTCCTGAAGGAGCAGAAAGGACTCGATCATTGAATACCATCCCGCCCGCATTGGCATAGGGACTAAGCAGAACACAAATAGCTCCGGACTGAGTCGGATTAGGAGCAGAGGCGTCAACCAACCTCATAAACCGCGGAAAAGTGTAGGCATCATAAAAGCTGGGTCTCTAATGCGCAGCAAATGCGCCTAGCACGTGCATCTCAATCCATGACGTAAAGTAATGAAGAGAGAAACTCACCACGTTCACGCCTGGTGTTGAGGTATTAGCTGCAGCGCTTAGCCCATGATACAAATGTGCTAGCCCCGCAATGCCCACGGCTAGTCGCGTCCCTCCAGCGATGCGATGAGCAGGGTAAATGACCGAAGCTCTCATGAATCGATGGTGCGTTGGAATGACGAACCAGCTGAGCCAGACGCTAATAAAACCCACGAAGAAAGTCTCTTCGTCTATGCCAAGAGCTGCGATCGACTCAAAAGGTACAGCCAACAGGATTGGAATGTAGAACTGCGGCAAATCCTCTGCTTTAGCCGGTAGCTTACTTAAACCGAACCCGAAGGGGTCGTTGATACTCGCATACTTCGGAGCCGTCTTTGATAGAACGTCTCCGCGAAGGAAGCAGGCGATAAAGCTTTTGAAAGTGATGCCCTGCTCCTCTGACTCTATAAATAGCTTCTCAAAAATGCCCAAAGTCTTGATTAGACTTGGGTGCTTGTGGCGGACGGCATTTTCAGTTGACAGGCCGTCAAGCATAGCAGGCTCGGTTTCGAAAACATACTCATCAGGAGACAGCAGTTCTTCATAGAGCGTCCCCCTGATCAGAAACCCCGAGATCTCGCGAAACTCTTCCAGAGAAATTGAAACTTCGCGGTCCCCTAGCAAGAAAGTGTTGGTGGGAAGATTCCATTGGTTTAAGAAAGCCTTAACCCACCAGATATGGGGGGACTGATAGTGGAAGAGAGGCGCGTACACCGCCTGATAGAGCCCGGCCCTCTGCAGTCGCGCACGATGGGCGGACAGGATATAACGAGCCCAGAGAAGGTAACCCGTAGGTTGTCGAGGAGTAAGCCCTATTTTGTAAACCTGTCCCTAGGGCTGGGCTTCACCTTGGCAGATACGACGCCCTAAGATGACTATAGCTGGCACAGGGTGGTTTGGAATCCCAGTTGTTGACGGCTCGAGCCGTCCCGTAGGGGTCCAGTTCAACATCTCCACAGCAAAGGCGATCCGTGGACGCTGCATCGGCAAGAATGGATAGGTAGGCTTTGTTGGTATCTCGCAAAGAAAGCTGCGGCGACCACGAATGATATGACCGTACCAGATGCCCGATAAAAGCAAGTTGGTACAATTAGGATCGTGAGCTCTAATCATCGCCATCACCTCTTCATCAGACGGCGACTGAGGAAAGGAAGCCTCCGAGCGGGTGAAAGGGAAGTACGGAAGAGAAGCCATTGTTCCTGAAACAGATGAAAGGAAACTGTTAATGAAGCCCACACGTGTATATATGTTTTTATAAATATATGTATATAAAAAAGGGCAGTGGAAGAAAACGATAAACAACTTATTTTATGGGACCATTGGTTACAAAACACAGGGGCCCCACAAAATCAAGATGGCAGCTCACTAATGATGAGGCAGGGTAATCATTATGAGAACAAAAGGAAGATTCTCAATAAATGAATAGTGGATTTCAAACAACCCTGCATATTACCCCAAGGAGAAAAAAAAACCATTACAGAAGCTCTGTGCAAATCGAGAAGGATCTCTGCAAGAACAACTCGGGATAAAAAATCCCAAGAAGTCTTCTTTTAAGAACTAAGTTCTTTAGAGGAATTAAATTCCTTTTGAACGGAGGAATTAAATTCCCAGAAAATATTTTCAGAGCTAAAGCTCTTTGGAATGGAATTAAATTCCAGAGAGAAGACAAGTTTCACCACCGATCCCTGAGATCAGAGAAACCCTAACAAAAGGAGTTTATTATCTAAAGATTAGACATTATTTTAACTTGGAAAGATGGGTTCTTGTTAAAGGGAAAAAAACCCTTGGTGTGAATTTAAAACCCAAAGAAAATTTCTACAAGAAATTCTTCAGCCGTCCAAGATCATTACCTTAAAGAGAAATCTTTTGTTAACAGAGTTAAACTTGGGAAATTTTTGAAACAGAGAACTGAGCTCTGGGAAGGAGAATTAAATTCTCATAGGAAAATAAGCAAAGAAGAAGATGAAGAGTGGAGGCGCTTCTGAAGAGACCCCTGCATTTATAGGATGTGATGGGAAACGGTTCATCTACCCCCTTCCCTAGGCAGATCCAACGGCTACAAAAAATGACAGCGTTGCACTCACGTGCAAACACGTGAGAACAACGATGTGGGGGCATTTGTTCCCTGATAAAATATCGGGAAAAACCCCAATGGGGCATCACATGCTCACACGTGACCAAAGGTCACGTGCTGACGTGTAATGGTTTCCTGGGACTCTGTTATAAGAGAATTGAATTCTAATCAACAGGAGTCACGTGCCCACACGTGATGGGCCTTTAAACCCACTGAAAAGGATTAAAAGATATAATAAAACAACAAGGAAAGATCCCAATGGGGCATCACGTATGTACACGTGACCAAGGGTCACGTGATGATTACTTTGTTCTTTAAAACAGGAGAATTAAATTCTGGTTAAAATGTTTAATCAGGGGGTCACGCGTCAACACGTGATGGGTTCCTAAGCTCTTTGATTAATAGAATTAAATTCTATTTAAATGATCAAACAATGGGATCATGTGCCAACACGTGATAGGCTCTTAAACCTTCTGAACTAATAGAATTAAATTCTAATTAAGAGGGAATCGAGAACCTTAACTGGAAAAATATCTCTCTAAATCTTTCCAAACAAAAAAAGATTGTGCTCTGTAAAGTGCAGCACCGTTGGATTAAAAATCCAATGGTGATTAAAAATCACCAATTTATAGAAAGATTCTATATAAGGAAAGATTTCCCTGAAATTCACCATGAATAACAAACAGAATATCTTTTGGATTAAAAATCCAATGGTGAATAAAATTCACTGAGTGATCTAAAAGATCATGTTGGTTACAAAATCAATTGAAATCTTTCAATGAAAGATTGACTAAACAAACTGATTCTTTTCTTTTCCTATAAATAGGAGCCAAGAAGAGAAGAGAAGGATCCTTGGAATTTTTTTTGGAGAGATACAACAACAGAGAGAAAAGAAGATTTCTTCAGAAGAGAAAGAAACCCTAGGTGAGAAAGGGGAAAGAGATCTAAGCTCCATAAAACAAAGAGAATTTAATTCTCAATTTAAGAGTTTAACTCTTCTGAGTAAGAACTTAGTTCTTCCTTCGGTTGAAGATCTGCAGAAGCAGATCTCCCTACAAATTGAGAATTTAATTCTTATCGGGGAGATTCTGCCATGCAGATCCAAAACTTAGAGGGAGAATTGAGTTTAAGGAATTTAATTCCCCCAAATTCATAGGAATTTAATTCCTCTAAATGAAACTAGGGTTTAACCCTACATAAGAATTTAATTCTTCCAAATTCATAGGAATTTAATTCCCCCAAATGTAACTAGGGTTTAACCCTACATAAGAATTTAATTCTTCCAAATACATAGGAATTTAATTCCTCCAAACAAAATTAGGGTTTAACCCTACAAAAGAATTTAATTCTTCCATATGCATAGGAATTTAATTTCTCAAAACAGAATTAGGGTTTAACCCTACCAAAGAATTTAATTCTCAAACAAAGGACTTAAATTATCCATGCACGTAAACCTGGTCACGTGGCAACACGTGACCCTTCCTTTAATGATCAGAAAAGAACGAATGAGGCATGCTCACGTGCCCCCACGTGACCTTTTAATAGACTCCTCAAAATAAGAAGGAATTAGCCCAGAGGCAATGCCTCACGTGCTCCCATATGACCCTTAAAATAAAAGAGAACAAAACCGAAGGCAATACTGATCTAGGGCGCCTCACGTGTCCCCACGTGACCCCTGACAAATACCCTTTTTAAAAGAATAAAATAGGGGAAGACAGAGGAATTGATGCCCAACGCAGAGGCATTGTCACGTGTCCACACGTGATGATTTCAAAAGACCAAAAGTGTTTAACACTTATTTGAATACTCTGAGAATAAATTAAAGGAAGTCTGGCCCCATCTTCAGACGCCTCACGTGACCCCACGTGACCAATCCAATTTTAGTATTTAACACTACTTTAAGCGTTTTGTCCTTAGTGTTTAACACTATTTTCAGCACATCATGTGGGAGCACGTGATCGCCAAATATCCTCTAGTGTTTAATACTATTTTAAAGCCAAGTTTAGCCCAAATTGGCTAAATTTTCCAGAGGCAAATCTCCCCTTCAAATAAACCTCAAAATCCAGAGCTATAATGGTTAGTGCTCAGCCAAAGACAAAATGTTATCAGAGCCCCCAAACTTTTGTTTAGCATTGCTAAATAATGAGGGGCTGAATCCAGACAAATGTCCAACAGTCCAACAAAGGGCCAACATTTCAAACTTAATTAGACTTAGCCCAAGTTGGCCATAAGTCCTCAATTCAGATTTAACTGAGCCAATGTGCTCATAATCTAATTAATTGATCTTAGTTCTAAATTGGACTACAGATTCCCCAATCAAGCTTGGTTCAAGGGTACATCTCTTCACTCCTTTGATATTTGTCGTTGTAATCCTTCAACGTCTTTAGAGAGGTGACGGGTCCCGATAACTAATCATTCCATGGACTGTGGGGTCCTTTTAAACCCATGGACTATGATGTCCTTAACCTGGACTGTAGGGTCCTTTAAACCCATGGACTATGATGTCCTTAACCTCAGATTGTGGGGTCCTTTTAAACCCATGGACTATGATGTCCTTAACCTCAGACTGTGGGGTCCTTTTAAACCCATGGACTACGATGTCCTTAACCTGGACTGTAGGGTCCTTAAGCCCATGGACTATGATGTCCTTAACCTCGGACTGTGGGGTCCTTGTAAACCCATAGACTATAATGTCCTTAACCTTGGACCGTAATGTCCTTAAACTAATTGACCGCAATGTCCCTAAACTAAACAATAGAGCCCAAATTCTCTTTTGTTGGATCTAAATGATCCTGTTAAATTGATCTTAGTCTAAAATTAGACTAATATATCCTTAACTAACGTTTAAGTTGATCTTAGTCTCAAATGAGACTAACGTATCCTTAAACCCAACCCCCAAACCCAAATCTAAGAGAATATGGATTTGGACTAATCCACGCCCTATGGGCGACAACATAAATTAGTCTCCATATACAATCCACGGGCAACCAAAAACAAAACAAACACACACGACACGAAATGACCATCTGGAGAAGGAGAAAGTGGTTACCGCGATGCGGTAGCGTAATTAACTGCAGGGGCTTGCGCCTGTAGGGAAGAGTGTCTCCACAATCAAAAACCCCTCAAATGAGGGGGAATCTGACGAAGTCTGCTATATCGACCGCATCCGTTTAAACCTTCGATATATGGTGTCATAAATCAACTTGGCATCTTCGGAGAGATGGACGGATAGCACCAACTAGCATCTGCCCCGAAATTCAGGCGAGACGGACTTGCGCGGTCGCGTCTCCGTGTTTCAGAGGAGAACACCCAGCTGAGTGGTGTCTGCCGTTAAGCTGAGGCCATGATACAGGTGAGCCAGTCCAGCGATCCCGACAGCCACTCGCATCCCGGTAACCATTCGGTGAGCCAGATAGAAGACGGATGGCCTCATATAGCGAGGGTGCATTGGGAGCACAAACCAGCTTAACCATAGGCCGAGGAACCCCAAAAAGAACGCATCTTCGTCGATGTCTGAAGCTGCGAGCTTTGCAAAGAGGACGACCGGAGTGTCTGGGAGGAAGAAATTCCTTTGATCTGTGTCCGCTGTCGGCTGGCTATCCAAGCCAAAACCAAAAGGATCATTAAGCTTGGCGAATTTCATGGATTGTTTTGACAAGGCTTCCGGGCGAAGAAAGCGGGCGATGAAAATCGCAAAGCTGACTCCGTGCCTTCCGGACTCGAGGAACAGACTCTCGTAAATATTCAACACCTTGATTAGACTCGGGAATCGATGTTGAATAGCATGTAAGGTTCTTTAGGGCGGTAGCAAGGTTTCGGGAGGCATCGTCCATGTCATTTTCAAATTTTTTGTCGTTCTAAAGAACCCTAACTCTAGAATCTTAACTAGAGAATTAAACAAAACGATATGTAAACAACTTTACAACTAAGTGAATGAGGAATACAACCTTTGTAGACCGGTCCTTCACTTCAAATGCTCCGTGTAGATATCCCTTCGCTGCGAGTAATGATCTCCCGAACTCTTGAGAGGATTCACAAGGTGAAAGATGCAAACTTGCTCGAAGTCTTCGAGGCCGAAGATGATCTACGTCGAGGAGACTCAAGCTCATGCTACCTCTTCACTAAAGCAAACACCCTAAACTAAATGGCTAATAGTATAGGATGATGAAGTAGGAAATGGGCTCACTTTAGTTTTATTTTTCTCACAATATTTTCTCACCTTGAGAAAAGCTAGTGAGCTTTCTCATGAAGAAGAAGAAGCTCAAGTGAAGAAAATGAGAGAATGAACTCATGAGGTGAGAAAATGAACCATGGGTGAGTTAGTGTCATACACTAACCCATGTAGAGAATTGACCATGCTTGAGGATAATGGTTAGGTTAATAAATATCTACATGTGAAACAAAAATGGTGGACTTGGTCAATGTTTTCCACAAGCTTGTAGCCATGCCAAATATCCATCCATTTTTGAATTACTTAGATAAATATAAACCTTAGGATTATCCTAACTATAGTGTAAGTCTCATACACCCATGAAGCATGTGGCATCTAGCATGACACAATAAAATGTACATTAATATATATCACATATATACAATATGCACACAAGTGAGAAAAAGAATACTTAGTGAGCAAATATTAGTTAATGTAAGTTAATATATCAAATATATAATTATACATTAAATTATAAAATCAACACTTGATTTAATAATCCGGCTATATCATATATCATATGAATCAACTTATCGAATCAACAATTGATCCGATAACCCGACTATATCTCATATAACCGACTGATATCACATATCGCGAGAATATAATGCGGTATCACATACGTGCATTAATCTCAGTCCCGCACATATCACATATGTGCTCCTACTTCGTTTCGCATGAACCAGGAAACCTCTGTGTAGGACTCTAAAGACTCGTCAATACGCCGGCAGTAGGTGATGATCATATCAAACACCCACAAGCCGCAAGCGGTCTGCTAAACGTAACGGCCACCCGGGTATTGAGCGATCAGAAGATCAACAAGCAAGCCTGCTCATACTCCTGCGAATCCAATCAGTAACACTACCGTACAGTCCGGTCTCTTCGTCAGATATGTCGCATATCACAGCCTGGGGGTGGTAAACGTCAGACCCCAATAGCCTGATAAGTCATGCCGATGCAAGGTCCATAACGGTTCGAGAAACTACTGATAACACTTATCAGTAAATCTCAGCAACCCTGGCCAGGGATTTCATGTTATGGCCAATAGAGTATAGCGTAACATCAACTCCCAATAACGGGAGAGACGAATCCCCTCCTATCGCTCATTGCCTCCATGTGACTCGGGAATGTACCCAAAAACCACCTTTTTGCACGATCTGTTGACCGTGGTATAGTGGAAATCAAAGCACAGTGGGAATCACACAAGACTCTATGACGATCTCGGGTCGACAGACTAACCTCTACCAGTGTCACCAGAGAACTGCTATCTGACGATAGGTATAATACCATCTAGGAGTTATCGGCGAGCCCGTCCAGTGTACCTAGTCTCCACTGAGCACCCGTATACCATCTCTGATGTCAAACACCAATGGATATGGAATCATCCATCACCCATCATATGGGCCGAGAAGCGTATACGCTAGTCTACTCTGGAGTATCGATGCCCTGTCTCGATACTCCCACGACTAGGAACATTTGAAGGATGTACTTGCCGACTACCTCTGCCCTACTAGTATGATCTGCATCATAACCCTGGTAGTCAAGTACTCATCCTAACGGCTTTATCAATATGTAATAGAGAGACAAAAAGTATACATGTTAAGATAATGTGCAACCAGAAAGCATACTATCATGTCGAGCAAGAAAATCCTCCCTATATATGTCCAAGCATCCACTAAAATATACATCGCATACATAGTAATGGCCTCTAGGGCATACATATAACTAACATAGCATTCTCCGGAGTGAGACCCATCACCACTGATTTGGTGGCAAAGATGTACTCGTCAGGGGAAAGTATTTCCTCGTAATGTTCTCCTCTGACGGGTAGGCCCAAAATTTCTGTAAATTCCTCCAAGGAAATCGAAACCTCCCGGTCCGATAAAAGAAAGGTGTGAGTCGGGTATTCCACTGTTCCAAGAAAGCCTTGACCCACCATACGTGAGGCGTAGGATACTGGAAAAGAGACGCGTGGATAGCGGGGTACAACCCGAGCTTCAGCAGCTGCGACTTTTTGGCCGACAAGATGTATCGAGCCCACTGCAAGTATCCGGCTGAATGGCGAGCAGTCAAGCCTATCATGTATGCCTGTCCCTAAGGGCGTGACTCGCCTTGATATATGCGCCGTCCCAGAATATCTAAAGCCATCGGCGGCTGTACAAGTATCGAGCCCATGGAGGGCTGGAGGCGTCCATCCGTAATCTAGTTAACCTCCTCCACATCGTAATTCACCTGGGGTGAGTCAGCATAATGAATGGCAGAAATTGGTTCTGAAGGCACCGCACAAGAGAAACTGCACCAACCCTGAATAATTTGGTTATACCACAACCCCCATAAGTGAAGAGACTTCTACTCCGAGTCGCGATCTTTGATCAATGCAAAAACTTCCCGATCCACAGGTGCGTCGGCGTATGCGCTCTCTGGGCGAACAAATGGGAAAGAAGAGTCAAAAGAGATAGTACCTGCGTGAAAAGAAACGAGGGTTAGATGTCAATACTACATTACAAATTCTGACATCTGGTACTTTAAATTTGTACCACCCTGCAATGCAGGAAAAAGGGACCAAGGGGGACCCACAAAATTAAAGTGACGGCTCATCTTTAATGAGACAGTCAATCGTTAAGGAGAAAATCATAAAAAGATTCTCATTTAATGAGAAACTCATTGGGCCAAGGAGTTAAACTCCCTCGAGAGCAGTGCTCTGCAAACAGAAATGACGTCTGTCAACTTTAATTAGATCCTAACCCCAAAATTCTAAACCTCTGATCCAATAGACCCCTAAGTCATTAAACTGGGAACAGATGACCTCTAAGTCGTTAAACTGGGAACAGATGACCTCTAAGCCGTTAAACTGGGAACGAGGGAAATCCCCTCACTGCAGATGATGATTCGCTCCTGGTACCATATTCCAGTATAGCGGTGCTAATGCCAAACCAAAACCAAAATCGCCAAATCCTTTCATGGCAAATGATGATTCGCTCTGGTACCATATTCTAGTGTAGCGATGCTGATGTCAACCCAAATCACATCAAATAAGCAAGACAACTTCAACCTTGACATTGCAAGGAGTGGAGCAAGTCAAATCAAGCACTAACCGTCCAAATCGCAAAAAGGGCAGCAACGACCTCCCCTTCAGAATTATGCTTTGACTCAGAATCAAGTCAACAAACGGCCTCTACATAAAAAACAGTGACACTTCGTCTCGGGGAAACGTCAAACTGACACTCCGTCTTGGGGAAACGTCAAACAGACACTCTGTGCCGGGAAATGTCAAACAGACATTCCGCCTCGGGGAAACGTCAAACAGTAACACTCTATGCTGGGGAAATGGCAAACAGACACTCTGCCTCGGGGATACGTCAACCAGTGACACTCCGTCTCGGGAAAACATCAAACTGACACTCCGTCTTAGGGAAACGTCCAAAATAGACACTCCGCTTCGGGGACACGTCAACCAGTGACACTCCATGCAGGGGAAACGTCAAACAGACACTCCGCCTTGGGGACACGTCAATCAGTGACACTCCGTGCCGGGGAAATGTCAAACAGACACTCCGCCTTGGGGATACGTCGACCAGTGATACTCCTTCTCGGGGAAACGTCAAGCTGACACTCCATCTCGGGGAAACGTCAAACAGACACTCTGTGTTGGGGAAACGTCAAACAGACACTCCGCCTCGGGGACACGTCAACCAGTGACACTCAATGCCGGGAAAACGTCAAACAGACACTCCGCCTCAGGGATACGTCGACCAGCGACACTCCGTCTCGGGGAAACGTCCAAAACAGACTCTCCATGCCGGGGAAACGTCAAACAGACACTCCGCCTCAACCAGCGACACTCCGTCTCGAGGAAACGTCCAAAACAGACACTCCATCTCGGGGACACGTCAACCAGTGACACTCCGTACCGGGAAAATGTCAAACAGACACTCCGTGCGGGGGACAAGTCAACCAGCGACACTCCGTGCCGGGGACAAGTCAAACATACACTCCGTGCCGGGGAAACGTCCACCAGCGACACTCTATGCTAGGGACAAGTCAACCAGCGACACTCCGTACCGGGGACAAGTCAACCAGTGACACTCAATCTCGGAGACACGTCGAGCACTAACCGTCCAAGTCGCAAAAAGGGCAGTATCAACCTCCCTGTCGGAATTATGCTCCGCCTCGGAATCAAGTCAACCAACAATCTTTGCGTCAGAATCACGTTTCGTCTCAGAATGCACCCCGTGTCGAAATCATGCTTCGCCTCGGAGTATCTGCCTTCCCTGTCAGAATTATGCTCTGTCTCGGAATCAACCAACAACCTCTGCGTCAGAATCACGTTTCGTTTCGGAATATACCCCATGTCAAAATCATGATTCTCCTCGGAGTGTCCTCCTTCCATGTTGGAATCATGTTTCATCCTGGAATCAACTTCTGCATCAGAACTATGTTTCGTTCGGAATGTTTATCCCTGCACCGGAATTATGCTTCATCTCAGGATATAATGGAATTATGCTCCACAAATCGGAACGATGCTCCGACCTTCGGAATTATGCTCCGCTCTTCGAAATGATACTCCGACCCCGGAATGATGCTCCGCCCCCAGAATGATGTTCCACCTTGAAGTCCAACTTCAAGATCCATCAATTTCACGCACACAACTCATATACGCAGTGTGCATTTATTGACGGGGGGTGCTTTGTTGGGGCCAAAATTTACACCCCGGTTGACCAAGTCAAAATCAAAGCCAACCCCAAGCGAAACGGGGCCAAGCCCAGGCCAAATGGGCCATGCCCAAGTCAAGCCCAAACATGAAGCGGATGGGCTCCCCCATGCTAATATGAAAATTATGTAATAAATAATTTTGATGTAATTTTTATGAATAAATGTAAGAAAAATGGTCATAAAGCCAAATTTTTGTAAAGCTCATGGCTCATGTGCAAAAAAATGAGCACATAACGCATGGGATAGGTAAAATGCCATTTTGTAAAGCCCAAGAGGCTGTGTGTAAATTTGTAAGCCTATATAAGGCAACATGATAATGAAATGAAATAGAATAATCCATTCCCTCAAAAGCCAGGATTTTTGTGCCTTCTTCTCCTTCCTTAAGGTTCTAAACCTTCTCCCTTTTCTTGAATTAAATCAAGAGTTTCACTCTTCCTTTTCCAAAAAGAAATAGTTTTTTCATCACAAAACCCTTGAAGGGGAATGCGAATCTTCCATCAAATCTCCAAAAAGAGAGATTTTTCAATCTCACCCTTTTTTCTCCAAGATTCAGCCAATAGAGAGGAGGAAGAAGGAGACTCATCCCTAAAAATCCTACTTTAGGAAGATCTAAGACTCAAGACAAAACCCAGGGCTCAAGGGAGAAGAAAGGGGCCCCCTTTCATCATCTTCGAAAATCACTTGGGAGTTTAACTCCACAAAAAAATAATATAATATATATATAATAATAAATCTTTTTTTTAGGAGTTCAACTCCAAAAGTCAATTGGGAGTACAACTCCCAATATAAGGGCTAAGCCCCCTTTTCCCGCTAGCGCCCAGCGCCCGCATGCCGAGCACGCGAGGCACCGGCGCCCGGCGCCCGAGTACCGAGCAAGTGAGGCGCCGGCGCCCGGCGCCCGAGTGCCGAGCACGTGAGGCGCCGGCGCCCATGTGCCGAGTACGTGAGGTGCCCAATGCCCGTGTGCTGGGTACATGAGGCGCTGACACCCACACGTCATTTGAACGCTATTTTCCCTCTTTTTTATATACATATACACACTCCACAGCACTTTCCCTGTTAGAAAAAATTTCTAATGGAGCGTTGCCCCGCACCTCGCAAGGGGGCTGCTAGCCTTCTTGACCCCCAGCCCACTATCCGGATAGCGGGACCCCCATAAACTCTGTGAGGCCCCCGATATATCCAAATCCCCTCAAGACACACATACGCACACTACATATTGAGTTCGCATGACCAGTTTGACCCGTCAATCGAAGGTTCCTTCGCTTCAAAGGCGAGTGGTAAATAACGATAGCTTAGTCTGCAGCTGTCATAGATTCGAATCCCCACAATCAATAAACCCCGGCCTAGCCTAAGCATGGAGAATCTGTAATGCACCTGACAAGCGACGTGTATTCCCATTTCAATGGGGTGACGAAAAACACCCTACAGGAATGTGTCCTGCCACATTACTGCATTGTTATTCGTGAATCTATAGTTTATTGACTCCTTATTTCATTGAATCGTGTTTCCGTTGCTAATCCTCTTCAATTGTTCTTGACTTCAGAATCATGGCGCGAAAAGATTTATGGGCATATCAGAGGCGTGTCAACAATGCCGCGCTACTTGAGGTCATACGCGGCATGCTGGAGAACCAGAAACGTCAGAAAGAACTGAACCAGCGACAGGTTGAGGCTTTCTAAGAGAGCTTGAGGATGGCCCAACAAACTATTATCACGGCAGCTGAGAGAGCGGCAGTTCCTATACCAGCTTAGCATGAGAGTACTGTTGCGGACTTCAGGAAGCTCGGTCCGGCAACGTTTACAGGATTAGAGGAGCCATTATCGTGTAGTGGCTGGTGAATACATAAAATCCTTTAGTTGATGCACTGATTCCGAACGAAAAAATGTGGATGTGGTACGCATCAAGTTGGTGGATTATGCTCGCAAATGGTAGCTTGTTGAGGAGACACGTTTTGTAAAGCCGGTCAGCTGGACGACTTTTACATGGAATTTCTTGGAGAAATTCTTTTCGCGGTCTGCTAGAGAGGAAATGGAAAAGAAGTTTATTGGCCTAAAGAAGAATGGTTGATCTGTGGATGTACATGCGGCTGAGTGGACCCGACTCAGTCGATTTACAGGGCCCTTGGTAGCTAACGAGGTGGATAGGGCAAGGCAGTTCATGCACAGTCTAGACGTGGATATTCAAAGGCATATCACATCGTTGGGGTTGACCACTTCTCAATTTCTTACGATGGCTAGAGAACAATAGAGATTATCAGAGAGAGAAAAGGGTACTCATCGACAGGAGGTTATGGTGCGGAAGACCTTGCATGCACCAACCAGAGCTTCTGGACGTAAGGGCATTCCGGTCAGGAGACAAGGGACATTTCCCATGAAAAGGTCATTCGTTTCAACTCAGAGTAAGAGCTTGATTTGTGATTATTGCCAGCTACTCGGCCACAGTCAGAGAAATTGTCGTAGGAAGAACGGACAGTGCTTAGTCTGTAGAGTCGCTGACCATTAGGTCAACACCTGTCCGTTGAGAGTTCAGTTGAAGGGAAATGCTCTGTTTGCACCTCAAAAGCATGCGTACGGACGAAAACAGATTACTCAGGGACCAAATCAGGGACGGACCTTCACCTTGACAGCCGAGAAGGCAGCGATTTCGGAAGAGGTGGTTACAGGTATTCTACTTGTCTTTAATTGTCCTGCATTGGCATTATTTGATTCTGGCGCATCCCATATTGTTTTATGTCATCCAAGTTTGTTGGTTTGCACTCTATCCCAAACATGGTTTTACCTAGTAATTGGAACATAGAATGGGAAAATTGTATCTAGTAAAGAATGTAGGAAGTGTCCCATCATAGTTGTAGGGTGTTTCCGTCACCCCCATTGAGATGGGAATACACGCGCGCTTGTCAGGCGCATTACAGATTCTCTCTATCTAGGGTGGGCCAGGGTTTATTAATTGTGAGGATCCGAATCTCCGGCAGCCACGGACTAAGTTGCCGTTAATTACCCCTCGCCTTTGGAGCGAGAGAACCTCTGATTGACGGATCAAACAGGTCATGCGAACTCAATGTGCAGTATTGTGTTTTGACGGGGTTTTGGATATATCGGGGGCCACGCAGAGTTTTTACGGGGGTCCCGCTACCCGGATAGTGGGCTGGGGGTCAAGAGGGCTAGCAGCCCCTTTGCGAGGTGCGGGGCAGCGACCCGTTAGAAAAAAATTTTCTAGCGGGGACAATGTTGTGGAGTGTGTGTGTGTGTGTGTGTGTATACATATATATATATATATATAATAAAAAAAATTAAAAAAGAAAATGGCATCTGAAGGATGCGTGGGAGAAGGCGCCAACGCCTCACGTGCGCAGCACGCGGGCGCTCGGGCGTGGGCGCTTTGGGCGCTGGCGCCTCACGTGCCTGGCCCGTGGACGCTCGGGTGCTGGCGCGAGCGCTTTGGGCGCTGGCGCCTCACATGCCCGGCCCGTGGGCGCTCGGGCGCTGGCGCTGGCGCTCACGTGCCTAGCACGTGGGCGCTCGGGCGCTTATGCTTTGGGCGCCGGCGCCTTACGTGCCCGACACATGAGCGCTCGGGCGCTGGCGCTAGTGCTTTGGGCGCTGGCGCTGGTGTCTCAAGTGCCCAGCACGTGGGCGCTTGGGTGCAGGGCGCTAGCAGGAAAAGTGACTTGGTCCCTGCACTGGGAGCTGTGCTCCCGATTTGACTTATGGAGTTGAACTCCCAGAAGGTTTGATTTGTGGAGTTAGACTCCAAGAAATCCTTGTAAATGCTCAAGGGGACCCCTTTCTTCTCCCCTGAGCCTTGTATCTTTTCCAAAATGGGGTCTTTGGAGATGGGTCTCCTTCTTCCTCCCCCCTGTTGACCGGATCTTGAAGAAAAGGGAAGTATGAGATTTTAAAAATCTCTTATTTTTGAGATCTGATGGGAGATTTGAGTTCCCCTTTGTGGATTTTGTGGTGAAAAACTATTTAGTTTTGGAGGAGGAAGAGTAAAACTCTTGATTTAATTCAAAAGAAACAAGAAAGTTTAGAACCTTGAGGAAGGAGAAGGATGCGCAGGAACCCTAGTTTTTGGGGAGAATGAAAAAGTGTCCTTTTTATTCATCATCATGTTGCCTTATATAGGCTTACACATTTACATATAGCCCCTTGGGCATTACAAAATGGCATTTTGCCGATCCTATGTCTCATGTGCTATTTCATTTTGCACATAAGCCATGAGCTTTAAAAAAAATTGGCTTTATGCTCATTCATGCATAAAAAATTAGATCAAAATTATTTATTACAATATGGGGGAGGCCGGTCGCTTCTTGTTCGGGCTCGACTCGGGCATGAGCCCACTTGATCTGGGCTTAGGCCCACCTGACTTAGGGTTGACCTTGACTTTGACTTGGTCAACCGGGGTGCAATTTTCGACCCCAACAATAGTATGTGGACGGGAATTGTTTGCGGATTTCTTGGTGATCGATACCGGCAGTTATGATGTGGTGTTGGGGATGGACTTTCTCGGCACCTTTCACGCTCACATCGATTGCAGAGCTAAGAAGGCGGTTTTTCAAATTCCTAAACATCCGGAGTTCGAATTCTTGGGAAGAAGCAAATCAGTCGGGCCAGTCGAATTTAGGGCTAAGCTGAGAAATGTTGTTTTTTCGATGATGGAAGTGATCAAGGAGGAAACACCGGTGATAGTTCAGGATTTTATGGATGTGTTCAAGGACATCTCGGGTTTACCGCCAAAACGAGACGTGAAGTTCACGATTGATCTCATTCCTGGAGCATCGCCAATTACGAAGGCTTATTATCCGATGGCACCAGTGGAACTGGAAGAAGTGAAAAGATAAGTTTTTGAATTATTAGAGAAGGGTTGGATTCGCAGCAGTGGTTCACCGTAGAGAGCTCCAGTTCTTTTGGTCAAGAAGAAAGATCCCACACGGCGAATGAACATCGATTATTGAGAACTAAATCAGGTGACCATCAAGAATAAGTATCCTATTCCGCGTATCGGCGAATTATTTGATCAACTCAGTGGCGCGAGAGTATTTTCAATGCTAGATTTGCGATCGAACTATCACCAAGTGTGGGTGAAGACGGAAGACATTTGTAAGACGAAGACATTACGAGTATTTAATGATGTCGTTTGGAGTTACTAATACATCGGCGGTATTTATGGATTTAATGAACCGGATCTTTTCGCCACATTTAGATCAGTTCGTAGTGGTGTTTATTGACGATATTCTGGTTTATTCGAGAAGCAAAGAGGAGCATGAAGAACACTTGAGGATCGCATTGCAGACATTAAGACAAGAGAAGTTGTATGGTAAGATGAGCAAGTACGAGTTTTGGCTCGATGAAGTGAAGTTCTTGGATCATGTCATATCCGGAGATGGAATCACGGTTGACCCGGAAAAGATTGTGGTTGTTCGTGATTGGCCGACTCCAAAGACTATAGTGGACATTAGCTTCCTTGGGATTGCTGGTTATTATCAAAGGTTTGTGGAGAACTTCGCACAGATAATAGGGCCATTAACCAAGTTAACGCAAAAGGAGGCATCATTTGTTTGGTCCAAGAAGTGTATGCAAGGTTTTGAGACGCTGAAGCAAAGGTTGACAACCGCTTCTATTCTAACCGTGCCAGATGGTTCCGAAAGTTTAGTTATTCATAGTGATGCATCGGGAAAAGGTTTGGGATGTGTATTGATGCAGCATGGAAAAGTGGTAGCTTATGCATCAAGACAGTTGAAGACTCATGAGAAGAACTACCTAACCCATGATTTGGAGCTAGCAGCAGTCATATTTGCGTTGAAAATTTAGAGACACTATTTATAAGGCAAGAAGGTCGAGGTGTTCACTGATCATAAAAGCTTAAAGTATGTGTTCACACAGAAAGAGCTTAACATGAGGCAACATAGATGGTTGGAGCTGATGGCTGACTATAATCTTGATCTAAAGTACCATCCAGGAAAAATAAATGTAGTGTCGGATGCTTTGAGTCGGTTGCCAGTAATACAGATGTTGACTTCGCAGAAGGAGATTATAGCAGATTTTCAGAGATTCGAGTTGGAGCTCGTATTACCGAATTCTTCGGGACAGTTGATGCAAGTGCGAGTACAGTCATCGTTGATTGATAGTATTAAGGCTGCATGGTTGCAAGATCCTAAATTGCAGGGCAAGTTGAAGCAGGACTTTGAACGGATTTATTGATTCATGAAGATGGTTCTTTGAGGTATGGAAGTCGATTGTGTGTGCCTAATGGAGAAGTTCGTGAATAAGTCATGAAGGAGGCTCATAGTTCTGTATATTCGGTACATCCGGGAGGCACAAAAATGTATAGAGATATACGACAGCACTTTTGGTAGGAAAGCATGAAAAGAAAGATCGCTCGTTTCATGTCGAGATGCTTGGTGTGTCAGCAAGTGAAGGCTGAATATCAAAGGGTCTCCGGTTTGTTACAACCACTTCCGATCCCCCAATAGAAGTGGGAACATATAACAATGTATTTCGTAATAGCATTACCATTAAGTCTAAAGGGCAATAATGCAGTATGGGTGATCGTCGATCGACTGACCAAGGCGGCTCACTATATACCGTTTCGAGTTGATCGGTTGACGGAGGCTTTAGCAAAGAGATATATGCAGGAAACTATGAGATTGCATGGAGTACCAGTGAGTATTGTTTCTGATCATGACACTCGGTTCCTGTCATATTTTTGGAGGAGTTTACAAGAAAGTTTGGGAACTCGCTTGATTTTTAGCACGGCCTATCACCCTCAGACAGATGGACAGTCCGAGAGAACGATCCAAACTCTTGAAGAAATGTTGAGAGCTTGCATGATAGAATTCAAAGGTTCATGGGAGGATCATTTACATTTAGTGGAGTTTTAGTACAATAACAGTTTTCAGACAACTATACAGATTGTTCCATTTGAAGCATTGTACGGTTGTAAGTGTCGCTCGCTAGTATGTTGGGACGACGTTGGAGAAAGAAGACTGTTGCGACCAGAGTTGATTTTGCAAACTATGGAGAAAGTTAACTTGATTCGTGATCACATGAAAGTGGCTCAAGATCGACAAAAAAGTTGGGCAGATACTGGAAGAAGGCCATTAGAGTTTGTTGTTGGTGATCATGTGTTCTCGAAGATATCACCAACAAAAGAAGTGATCCGGTTTGGTAGTCGAGGCAAGCTTAGTCCTCAATTTGCGGGGCCTTTCGATGTCATTGAGCGTATTGGAGAAGTGGCGTATCAATTGGCTTTACCGCCGTCCTTGGAAAATGTGCATGACGTGTTTCATGTCTCTCAAATTTGCAAGTATGTTCGAGATGAGACGCAGGTCCTAGATCACTCGAAATTGACAGTGAGGAATAATTTGACTTATGAAGAACAACCGATGGCTATTATAGATCGACGAGAAAAGATTCTCAAGAATAAAGCGATCCCTTTAGTTCTTGTTTCATAGGGAAATCGTTCGCATGGAATCTACATGGGAGCGTGAAGAGGAGATTCAACAAAAGTTTCCACGCTTGTTTTCTTGATTCCGTGTTTCCTTGTCCTTTCTTGTTTCATGAATTTCGAGGACAAAATTCTTTTTATGGTTGGGTATAATGTAACACCCTAACACGATAGTATATTATTTTTATTAAATAGATTATATTGGGAATTTAAATTATTATTGTTATTGGGTTATGATTGGTATTTGGATGATTATTATGATAATTGTATTGCCTTGATCACTGGTTCAAATTGATATAATATTTGCACCCGACCGCTTGCATATAAAACTAATTTTATTTATTACTGGAGTTTACTATTTTGTCATGATAGAATATAACTATGGTTATCCGGTTTGTTAGATAGATAATAGTTAGTGTTTGATATATATATATATATATATATTATCTAACATTAGTTTGGTAAACTAAATATTCTACCAAAATCCTTAAGTTTAAATTCTACTTAAAATATGGTATGTGTTTAGTTACCATAATATTTTTATGAGTATTTAAATTTTATTTGCTAATCTAATAATATCTTATATAATATATTGTCTCACATTATTTTGTAACCTAAGATATATTCTTTGTTGTGATAGTATATGGTTAATTATAGATATGATCCCTTCAAATCTTTTAAACATATATTTTTCCTATGCAAGTTAACTAAATTATGTATGTGTGTGTGTGTAACAACTCTCTCTCTCTCTAATACACACACACACACACATAACTTTAACCCTATACATCCCATCCTCTCTTTCTCCCTCTCTCATCAAAATCCCCTTCGAACCCATCTCCTTTCCTCCTCTGACCAAGCCGAGAACCCCAACTCCCGGACTTAACCACTATCGCTGCCTACTCACACCTGAGCACCCATCGCCTGCTTCTTCTTCAATAGCCGACACCTCCTTCTGGCAGCACCCATCATCTTCACCGAGCCTTGAACCCATCAAAAAACCCATGTCACGCCCCGCTTCCCGGTGTACAGGGAAGGAGACGTGGCGGGCCGCGACGTATTTACTCAGGAGTAAACACGCTAAGCGTAAATAAGCAATATAAGTGAATAACACAAGAATAACAAGAGATATAATAAAACAACAACTTTTTATTGATAACCATTTTTTACATACAACTGAAAAGTAAAGTGCAATGAAAGAAGGTGATGCCTAAATAATGGCATATGAACTGAAAGAAAAGTAAGTACAAGTAGGAACTAGAACTCTTGCTCCTCTGTAAACTGCTCTAAATTGTCCTAGTTGGGCTCGATCTCTTGAAAGTCGGGTCCTCCTGACAACATTTCAAAGAAATAAGAGAAAGGAATGCCGTCAGCGAATTAGCGCTCGGTAAGTCCCAAAAGATAGAATAGAATAAACAAGTAAAGAGAATAGAACTGGTAAATTATCCGTTTGTTATGTTAACGTAGTTGTTTGTAGGTTGGTACAGAAGGTATCAATGTATACGAGAGGAGTCCAACTTATCCCGTGGACTATGGTAACCTGTAGTACAAGGCCCCATCGACAAAACCACGGGACAATAGCACGGATGTTCATGTAGTGTCTTTTTGTGACCATCTCGTTCTACTTCTAATACATTCCGTACCAGTCTACCCCGTTAAAACCTCGTAATGTATATTGTATTGATTTGTAGTTATCAGACTTGCCGAGACCATGTTATAAGTTGTTCATGTAAACGAATCAGGATGTAAACGGATAGTCATGTAGTCAAGTTCAAGATATAGCCATGGTTCGGTCAAGTCAAGTCATGTTGCATGTTCGTATTGTTCGGTATTCATGTTCAGGTTCAAGTATTCATGTTTGGTATATTGGATCCATGTTGAATTGGAGTTATGATTGGATTCATATTTGGATTGTATTCAGATTAGACTGAGACTCAGATTGAGTCAGACACTTAAACAGATTTGGATCATGAATTAAATTTCGGTGTTATCGGTAACTGCTGCATATGGACAGCAGGATTTGTGTATTTTTCCAAGACAATTACCATTGATAACCCCGTTTTAGTTTTCTGCCTTAAATAGGCAAGCACCCACTTTCTCCGGCTTTCTGAGGCTCAAGAGAATTGATCCTACTTAAACATATATTTACTAGGGTCCTTAATGTAAATTTAATATAAGTTGAGGGACTTTTATGAAAAATATTTTTAAATATACTTTCAAAATAAATCTCAAGTATTTATTTATCGTATTTAAGGTTTTCATGGAGTAACTTTTAAAAGGCGAGGTATTGTAGTGAATATATACCTAGCTTGAATAGTTCAAGCTATTTTAATGTAAAATTTGACTTGTATTGATTCTTGATGGTATTTTCATGAAACTTGTCATTCTTTATATTCTAGAAAAACATGGAATTTTATTATCTATTAAAATAGATGGTTTGATAATATTTATATAATTATTAAAATTAATTTTTATTATTAAATAGAAATTCTCGTTTTTCTTAAAAATTGTATTAAAATTCCATCGAGATCGTATGCTCCATGAGGAGGTCTGCATCTCGCTCTACTAGTTCCGAGGATGTACGATAATTCACACCATCCCGATCGGGTTCTCCAAAATGGGTTGTAGAGGCATAATCGCAAGGAATTAAGTACACAGTTTAAAGAAATCCGGTTTTTAATGGTTTAGGATATTTTGATAAAAAGTCGTATTTTGCCACAAAAACATTGTTCAAGAGAATCGTGCTATGTCAAGATGTGTGTATGTGAGAGGTAGTTCATTACCTCGTGAGATATTCTAAAGATATGATAAGCTAAATATTTAAAAGATGTCATATGTAAAGTTTGTGGTATTTAAACGAAAAACGCTAATTAAAGTTACATAACATGATATTTTAAGATGAAAATTGTTCTCAATGTTTGTTTCATGATTACCAAGCAAGATATTGTGATATGAACGAGCGATTCTTAAGAAAAATTATGATTTTAAGGATTTTAGAATCGAATGTCGGAATAACTCCACTTCCAATAAATTTTGAAAAGAGAACTTTTTAAGGTGAAAGAATACAATAAGAAGTGGGATTTACAAGTTGTGTGGGTTAAGAATATGTAAGTCGATGTGCAACACCCCACGACTTGCGGGGAGGTGGAAATATGAAAAACGATCTTGTTCTTTGCTTAAACATCGACTAACCGCATGAATCGAAGCTAAACGATAACTAACATCAAATATAGAAGTTCTAAACTACTATGTGAAGTGATTATACCTAAAGAACCGTGTCCTTCGTCTTTACGAACTCCACCTCCTCCTCGGCCTTCTCCAAGTAGTAGACGATCCACCACGAGAGCTTTACTCCAAGCTTTGCCTCCAAACTTGAGGCAACTAGGTTTCTTTAAGTGCTATCAAAGTACCTAGATGATATAGAGTGAGGTTATGGTTTAATTAGTCTAACTAATCCTTGTACTCAACACATGAGAGGGGAGGATTAGGGTTGAAGAGAGAGAGCTTGAGGAGAGAGAAGATGAACATAATAATGAAATGAGAAAATGAGCTATCATAATATATATCAAGCATTATTGTTTTTCAAGAAAAGAAAAGAAAATGATTTACAACCATGCTTGATAAATATTTAATGGTGATTCATCTCCATGAGTCATTAAGCATTTATGATGCATTAATGACATGGATGAATCATCCATATGACTCACTAATCTCATTTAATGTATATGCCACCTTAACCCCCTTAGTCACCATCTTCTAGAAGCTTCTCGCGCAATTACGAGAACGCCCCTCCTATTCGTGAAAACACGGAAAAACTTTAGACTGTATAAATCCAATAACCGGATACTAGTAACTGGCTTAAACCAAAGCCGACTAGTAAAAACTGTCCGAAAGTCGTACGTGCGTAAACACACGTATGCGTCCGAACCCTTGTCGTAAAACCATACGACCTCTATATCGTTTCGCCTGGAGTAGGGAAACTCTCTGTGTGGGACTCTAGAGACTCGACTACTACGCTGGCAGTGGGTTTAACCACAGACCGCAAGCGGCACTAGCTGTACGTAACGGTCCCCAGGTAGATGTCGATAAGAAGGCCGATGAAGAAACCCATCCGAACTCCTACTGAGTCTGATGTGACAATCTCCATACAGTCCGGTCCGTTCGTCTAAGACTATCGCATATCGGGCCTAGGGGCGGCAAGCGTCAGTCCCCTAATAGCGGTATAAGTCGTGTCAGAGCGAAGCCCATTACACCCTGAGAAACTACTGAAACCTACCAGCAAATCTCGCTTGCCCTGGCCAGGGACTTTGCGTAATGGTTCTCTGACAAAGCGCGATATCAACCCCTAATACCGGGAGAGACGAATCCTGTCTAACCGCCACTGCCTCCAAGTGCTCGGGACTGCATCCAACTGCTACCTGTTTGCATGACTCATTTGAGCCGTGGTAGGGTAGCAATCTAAGAACAGTAGGACACACTCGAGGCGAAGTAGCAGTGTCAAGTCTGCGGACTATGCTGTACCCATGTCACCTGGGAACTGTTAACTGACGACTGGTATAAAACCAACCAACAGTTCCTTATGAGTCATGTCCAGTGTACCCGTAACCCAACGAGCACCTGCATACTATCTCCAGTACGACGTACTGACGGCTGTGGGACAGACCATCTCCCCAACTGGGATGAGAAGCGTACACACTAGTCTACTCCGGAGTATCGATGCCCAGTCTCGATAATCCAACGACTAGAGACCTGAATAAGGATGTGCTTGTAGACTACCCAGCCCCTACTAGTGTGATTGCCATCACAACGCTGGTAATCAAGCAAGATCCTAAGAGCTCTATCAATACGTATACTCACATATTAAGATAGAAAAACCAAGTAGCATACCACCATGTTTAGCAAGACTGTTATATACATGTGAATATCCCAAGCTTCCATTAAGTAATATACAAACTAGTATGATACAATAATGGCCCCTAGGGCATATACACTAACAGAATATAGGGAGGAAGAGATTGAGATTGCCGTGGTATCGCGGAGTTGCCGGAAACGTCCCGAATCCTCGCCGGAAATGGAACTAGGGCTAACTCCACTTGTACTCTTCTTTGACTTAGAAAATTTTGAGATTTTTTGACAAGAGATTTCAGAATGAAGAGAGCTAGGGTATGGGGTTGTATCTATAGGATGAAATTAGGGTTTTGAAATTAAAGAGTGAATTAAAAATGCATTGAAATGGGATTAAAGGGTGAATTCAAACTTTCTGGATAAATGCAGGAAAAACAAACAGTACTGGGGTAGTGAGGGTAGGCCAAGAGACCGGTGTGCAGAGAATGGGGCCATTCCCTACGGTGGGGACCGGCGGTGCCGGCCTAATGCTTGATCTCGCCGGCCAAACTAAAAGGGTGGGGGATTGGATTTGAGCCACGTGTCCTGGTCTGTACATATAATATTGTGCACATGTTTGATTTTCTGTGACTTTTCATTTTATATGCAGAGCACGCGTAAAAGTTTGGGCTTTCAAAAAATTTAAAAGAAAAATCAGTAAAAATATATGTTGCTGATAGAATTCGAACACAGAGGCTGTGTCACAATAGTGTAAGGCTTTACC
Source organism: Agapanthus africanus (assembly GCA_030015575.1). Classification (NCBI taxonomy): domain Eukaryota; kingdom Viridiplantae; phylum Streptophyta; class Magnoliopsida; order Asparagales; family Amaryllidaceae; genus Agapanthus; species Agapanthus africanus. The sequence goes on from JASDDO010000024.1 coordinate 259,301,491, forward strand.
AATGAGCTGCAAGTGTTTTCTTATTGTTCTTAAGCAAGTATAACTTTTAAATTGTGCCCAGACTTGCAAATTCCTTTCTGTATTTTAAGAAGAAAAATTTTGTACAGAAAATTCAGGGCCGTTACACCCCACAGCTCCATCAATGCCTTCACCAACCAAGAACCCTCGAGCAGTCCTTGTCACCTTCAGCCCCAGCGAAACTTCATCCCCGAACTCGACGGCTTCCCTTTCACCTCATCTCGCGGTAGCTCCTCGCCTCCTTTTACCGCAGATTCAACCGAGCATCGCCACTACCTTTATCGCCGTCGATCGAGCCCAACTTCAGAGCAGGGGGTACAACCAAGCTCTTTTGAAGTTGATCCCTGAGTCTTGTTCCCTAGCCAAGCATCAAGATTGGATTTTGATTCGGGTCGTGGTCTGCATCTTCGTCGTTTCCAATGTTTTGTTCGTCTCCAAGACAAGTATTTACTACTTGCTTTACATGCTAGCTACGACGATGACCGTCGTAGTATTATCTATCAGCAAACATATGTTATAGCAGTTTAGAAATAACAGATTGCATCGATTATGAAATGGCAATTATTTCTAAATACTTGCTACATGCTAGTGTCACGCCCCAGACCCAATACAGAGAGTATTGTCCGCTCTGGCCGAAACCGCACGGTTTTTCCTTTTAGAGCGAACCGGACCCGACCAGGGGCCACTTCCTAGGAGGTCACCCATCCCAGAACTTCCCTAGCTCGAGCACGCTTAACTACGGAGTTCTCAAGCTCCTATAGTGCCGGTTCACTTAAAAGGCGCCTCTATATTTAAGAGTGGTATCATTCCATTTATAGTACAGATCTGCCCCCTTTCGGAATGTATTCCGAAGAGTCCCCATTATTCTACAGTGGGTCCCACGGACTCAAGAGGTGGCCCCCGCCCACTTAACACGACACTTGGCGTGGCACTTTGTTCCGTGTGGCACTTTGCTCCGTGAGCAAGAACCGGGTCCCGACATTCTCCCCACCTTTGAACAATGGTTCGTCCTCGAACCACAAACCTACTATTGAGGGACCAGCTCTGATACCATTCTGTCACGCCCCAGACCCAATACAGAGAGTATTGTCCGCTCTGGACGAAGCCGCACGGTTTTTCCTTTTAGAGCGAACCGGACCCGACCAGGGGCCACTTCCCAGAAGGTCACCCATCCCAAAACTTCCCTAGCTCGAGCACGCTTAACTACGGAGTTCTCAAGCTCCTGTAGTGCCGGTTCACTTAAAAGACGCCTCTGTATTTAAGAGTGGTATCATTCCATTTATAGTACAGATCTGCCCCCTTTCGGAATGTATTCCGAAGAGTCCCCATTGTTCTACAGTGGGTCCCACGGACTCAAGAGGTGTCCCCCACGGATTCAAGAGGTGGCCCCCGCCCACTTAACACGACACTTGGCGTGGCACTTTGTTCCGTGTGGCACTTTGCTCCGTGAGCAAGAACCGGGTCCCGACAGCTAGTTACGACCGGATCATATTTGGCGTAACAATATTATTATTATTAATGTCTTATAATTAAATTGATCGTAAATCTCGTTTAATGATATATTGAGATCTGAATCGTGATATGTCGACGACCTTGATCTGGTCATAATATTTGTTTTAACGTGTTTTTACCGTAAGGCCCAATCTTGCTGTAAAATTATCATTATATTTATTATTGAGATTTAGTTAATTAACATTAATTATAGATTGTTTTAATACAGTTAATTTGATATATATGAATTAATATAAGTGTCGCTGACCTTGATTTGGTCATAATATTTGTTTTAACATGTTTTTACCGTAAGGCCCAATCTTGTCGTAAAATTATCATTATAATTATTATTGAGATTTAGTTAATTAACATTAATTATATATTATTTTAATACGGTTAATTTGATATATAGGAATTAATATAAGTGTCGTTGATTTAATGATATCATGATAAAATAGAAATATTACATAAATGGCAAACGATTAAATGATTGATATCAACCGATGCATTAGCTACATATTACACTGATAATTATGCTTAGGATATAATCTTTTTAGACATGTTACTTTGACTTATTGCTTGATTGGTTATATATGCTATTGACATGAAACCATGAAATCATGTTATTGTTATTGTATTACTATAACATCATGTTAATCTACGTGTAACATAATATTTACCCATACGTTAACAATCCTGATATTGGCTTGTTTGACCTGACATGTTGTCTTGAAAGACATGACTTGTACATGCTTGTTCCTATGTTAGCATTAGATAAATGTTACACTTATACCTGACATGAACATAAATCTAGGGAAAAGGGAAATTAAGAATGAAACAAAATTGTAACTCTGGTGATTATTTACTTGTACCGTTTTTCCGAGCGTGGACGGGATATACTTGTACCGTTTTTCCGGGCGTGGACGGGATATACTTGTACCGTTTTTCTGGACGTGAACACTGTTGAGTTACAATGAGAATTTCATTAACTGGTTTCAAATACCTATATGATAGATAACTTAGAAATATGGACCTATAGGATACACTGATACGATTGACGCATCGTATATTGCTCGTTCATCACATGCTATTGTTGCTGCTTGTTATTTATATAAATATGACACCGTGTTCTTGCAAATGGTATGCTATATCACATTATAATTATATTATTATTAATAATATTTATGACGTACCGACGTCTGGATTTTACATGACCCAGATCTACTGACCTTGGTACAGGAGAATCGTGAGTACTTCGAGAAACTTGCCGACCAGTGAGGATCTTTCCACTAATCTAGTTATTAGCTATGTTTTAGTTTCTTTCTAGTTTTGAACTCGCTGGAATTATCGCTGTGAGCCCATGAGGGACAACAATGCTATTGTTTCTTTATTTATTTGGATTGTATTGTTTCCGCTATTGTTTCATATTATTATCTATTGTGGCTATTGGACATGTTTAAATATAGAAATTTTATTCTGTGTTTGATTACTGCATGACAATCTTAATGTGACTATAGAGAGATGTTTTCTTACCGTAGGTAGCAAGGCTGGCTTTGCTACGTCCTTATTTTAAATTATTTTGGGAAGTGGGGCGTGACTATAAATGATGTGGATTCTATTAGATGGGTAGAAAAAGAAAAATGCTTAACCTATCGGGCATGAAATTCTATCATAATCTACCCAAGAGACAAATTCCTTGGGCCCTTGTTTGACATTGATATCTAGGTGTTGTGGGTTCCACCTTTTTGTTTATTGGGTAGATTGTGGTAGAGTTTCAACCTCGTAGATACTCGTAGAAAAATTATTTCTCAAGTATTAAAGATTTTAACTTTATGGTATATAAGTGCAGCAAAAAATTCAATAATTAAACGGATACTATTTAGCAATTAACCCTTAAATATTGGAGCCTACACTAGACCTTAACGAGCCAAGCGGAGCTTCAAGGGTTTTTTACCAGACCTAGGTTAGGCTGGCCCAACTGAATCTGGGACTCGAATCTCGATTACTTGCACCTCATCGCTTCCAATGGCGACTGCGATTCCATCGAGATCCTTCGCCGTTTCTCCTTCATCTCGCCAATGCCCTCTTCTGCGCCGCGGCAATGACCTCATTTTCTTCAATCGCAACCGCCGGAGGCCACCTCTCCGCTTCCGAGCCTCGTCGGAGTCGAGATCCGCCGCCGTCGAAGTGATAGGGATCGGCAGCAGGAAGGACGCCGTCATAGATTTCTGCCTCTCGAATCCATCAGCTTCTTCGTCTCGGCTCAGATTCTGGTAATCATAGCCTTAAACCCTCAATATCTATGATATGATCAAAGTCGATTTTTTTGGTTGTTGGATATTTTAACTGAAAACGTTGCATTGCCATTCTGCAAATATTAGCGTGTGAATGGTTGTGTGATGAGGGTGACCCACTTGATGTTCACTTAGGATTAATTGTTTTTAGAGTTTGATGTTCTTTTCAAACAGACTACAAGATGCAGTTGCGGATTTGGTGTATATAAGACGACTAATGATAAGGACTCAATTCTACCAAACATGAAACTTTGAGATAGACGTGAACAAGAATTTCAATATGAGACGAGATTGTTAGGTTTGCTGGCTTATAGATCAATCGCTTACTATGACACATTCCCTTCTTATATTTTCATTTGACGTAATATCTTCTTGTCCCTACATAAGATGCATTTTGCAATGAATAAGGTCTTGGAATTAGGTAGTCCCAGGTACTCCCTTTGTACTACTTTGGATTGAGAATGTTTGTCAGAGGAGAAAGAGAATCCTGAAGCCGAATTGGGAATATTTGATTTACAACCAAAGTTGGTCCTTTAATTTTACCATACGCAACAGTGAGAGTTTCAGTTGTAACTATTAGTTGAGGTTTCGATCAGAAACCTGTGAGTTTCAGCTATTGGTTCGGTGGGAGATGGTATGAAACAAGGCAAGTAAACTTGCTTTCGGTTAAAACATGGTACAAATGTGTATTTTGTGTATTTTCTATGCTATTGTGGATCATTATAGTTGCAGTCATAGCACTTGGAGGGACAAATTGAGAAAGATTCTTATTCTCTGTTGTTAGATTGGAATCAGATGAAGATTGTTAGCTTGCAGCCATTGAAGAAAAGAGGAAGAGGAGAGGAGGTATAGGAGATACGCCTTGGAAAAGATTAATAAGAGAATTGAAAATTTATTATAGATGTGGAAGGTAGAAAAATTAATGAATGATGTGTCGACTTCTTATGAGCTAAAGGGAGATTTTGTGAGTAACAAAAGAAAAAAGAATTATTAATTACTGTTGGAAGAAAGAGACGTTAGAAAACACGATTTGTTTATTATTTATTTGTTAATCGATGTAGGAATTTGGCATTGTTGGTTTCATGAAACATTCATTGTTCTATCCATTTATATGAAAAGCTAGCCATACAACATAAGCACGGTCCTTTACACTTCAATTTATATAGAAAAGTCAAATTATAGTTCTATGACTTATCATGCATGGTAACCAAGAAAACTCCATTTCAAAATTTATTAACAAATTGAACACTAATAATATACTAATACATAAATAAGTTCTTATATATACCAAGGTTTTAAATCGCATATGGCGGTCCATGGCGGTCGGAGGGTTTCATAGCGGATATCGGATAACGGCCTTTATAGCGGCCTTTATATATAAATGGTTCTTCAAGTGTTATGGAACGAAGTTCATTACAGAATTAGATTAAATAACATTTCACATAAGTTTCCATTATGGGATGGCCTTATCTGAGCCGTCGCGAGCTGCCGTCGAGGTCTCGATCGCTGTTGAGCAACCCTAGAATCGCCCCTAAAAAAATTTCCTCGCTCTGGTATCTGATTGGGTGAATGAGAGGAGAGGGATATGCTAAGGTCAGTTTTATTAGGTAAACGGGTCATATTTAAAATCCCCGATCCAAACCCAAACCGCAATAGCGCCGCTACCTAAACTGCAATAGCGCTATGTCACCCGCTATGTCTCTAACCGCTATAACATCATAAAGGTGCATTACATATAGCGCTCGAGTGTCCAAAAACGCTATAGCGGCCGCTATGGACGCTATTTAAAACCTTGATATATACACAAGTACATGCGTGTATGTGCATTTATAGTTATTTATATATGAGTTGGACCATTCTCTTCTTGTGAGGAGAGGGAATCTTTTACTCCCATGTTTTTGACCGTTGGATTTTATCTAGTGGTGGATAAAGTGGGATGATGTCATCACCTTTTTCGTGGATGTCAACTTATTTGTATCCAACCGTTGAATCACAAATCCAACGATGAAAAGCATATGAGGAGAGAATCCTCTCCTCCTAAGAGGAGAATAGCCCAGCCCTGTATATATACCTGAAATCAAAGCCTAGACTGAAATCAATATGAACTTTAACCAAAACCTAACGGGCTAAATCTAAAACATACAATGGGAAATCCATGTACACACGTCTGAGGCACAATCATATGAGACAGTTGCAAAAACATGGAGTGATTGCAATTGACTTTGTTAGTCTTATAAATAATTTGGCAGATCCTCTAACTAAAGGTCTTTCTAAAAGACAAGTGTTAGAGACGTCGAGGGGAATGGGGTTGAAGCCTATTAATTAAATCATCTCAATGGGCACCCAACCTTGGATTGGAAGCACCAAGAAAAGGTTCAACGGGTAAAAGCGATATTGATGGGTGATTTGTTGAAGACTATAAAAATGTGAAGCAATTCTTACCGGCCCTTTTTCTATGACAATATAGTGCAAATAAGTAGAAGGGATTGAAACAAAAACCGAGTTCTTCAATCATAGTTGTAATGCAATGCCATAACATCATTAACATGGTAGAAATTTAGTAAACAAGAGGTAATTAACTTTAACAACTTATTCAAAGAATGAATCATCTCAGTTGAGTGCCACTCTGCGAGGCTGCATACTACGAAACTCATCAACCATCGATTCAATTGATAACTTTTATGCAATATCTCATTTTGATGTACACAATCAAATAATCTTTCAGAAAATCATTATCTTTTCTAGTGATACTTGTATTTTAACAATATTAATTGCTGAAATTACACGTTCAGCAGATGCAGTTAAAATTGAAAAAGTCAAGTAATTGAAGTAGTTGATCAAGTATATAAAAGTCCTTGAGTTCTTTGCTGTTGTAATCATTGTTGATAAAATTGAATGATTCACGATTCGAATCTTACTATTCGATACGATTCGGACAAATTCTGATACATATCGCAAAGTTGTATCAAGTAGTAATTGATTAAATTTTTTAAATGGGATGATGATGTGGATAGCTTGAAATAAGAGAATTTATTGAGAGACTTCTCTCTTTTCTTGAATTCTTTTATTAAAAAAATAGAGAGAATCAATTGATGGCATGATCTACACCTTTGAAGTCTGCATTATAAGAGTAGATGTTGTCTTCTTTTTCATTGATCTAGGAAAACTATGCCAGTTTGATTAATTCATCTTTATTATCTAAGCTGCATCTCGTTATATCAGAAGTCAATCCATATTGCCGTAGAACGTTATTGTTTCTTAAGCTTATAATTGATTGTTCATGCACACCATTTCTATCTATGAACTTCAAAGTTTTCACAGACACCATTAAGTCGTGAAGTCAATTGTGAAATGGTATTGTATTATGTGCAACAATATGGAAACCTTTGTAGGGGGTTGCTCCCCTTAAGTTTTGATATTATACTCAAGTTTGTAACACACATCTATATTTAGGACTGTTCATTTGAGGGATTCTCAGAAGGTGCAATTACTTCAGAGATGCCATGGAACAGGTTTCATATGCAACCTAAGTATTGTAGTTACATTCATCTTCTTCTTTTTCTTATAAAGTTGTATGTTTCTTACCTCCCTAAATTTGAAGGTCAGATTGTAAGTCCTGCAAATGTTGAATACTCACTGTGCATGGCAACATTCCAGTTTCAAATCTTACTGCTAGTCAGTGCGGACCGTTGTACACCCACACCGAATTAGGTGTTATCAGTAAGATTTAGAAATAAATCCTATGAAGCAAACATTTCATTGTTCCAAATAACACATGTTTTTTCAATTAATTGTTTACAACTTCACACACATCCCAGAGAACATCTAAAGGACATGGAAAACATCCTAGTAAATACTATGGAATGTATTGTATTGATTTGACCTCCACAATGTTGTACTATCATTACCCATTCACTTTTTTTTCAATCACAACTAATTTGTATTGCCTACTCATCAATTTTAGTTTTATAGTATTTTTAAAATGCTTTGTAAATCTGAGGCATAGGGTTATCACCTCAACCCAGAAGCTCTGAAGTTTCATTCAAGTTTTAAATCTTTACGCTAGCCAGTGTTGTACACACACATACATAATGGGTTACTAACAATAAGGCTTATAGATTTAGAAACCAACACTATCAACTTCATAATATTTAGATCTACATTGGGATGTTTGTGGACAATTATGAAGCAAACATTCCAAATCACACTCGTTTGTTGCATTAGTTGTTCACAACTTGACACACATCCTAGAGTACATTGGAAGGACATAGAAAGCATCTGAGTAAATACTATGGAATGTATTGTATCGATTTGACCTCCACAATGCTGCACTATCACCATTCATTAACTTCTCTTAATCACAACTAAATTTTATTACTTTGTTATCAATTTTAGTTTTAAAGTTTCATTAATAATGCTCGGTAAATCTGAGGCATAGGGCTATCACCTCAACCCAGAGGCTTCTTTTGCATTTCTCCATCCAGTAGTGATTCTACAATGATTGTCTTCTCATAAATCTATGATTATTCAATTGATCTTGAATAGTGATGATTGTTGGTGGAATTTTCAACTACTAATTCTAATTGAAATCTAGGTTAAATGTTGAATTCTATTGTATTTTTCACATACTAAAGTGGTTATACATCCTCTATATAATTTCTAATATGAAATTATGTGGAAACCTGATTGAGTAAATATTCAATAACTGGCTTGTGAAGAAGAAAACAACAATGCATCCATCATGTCTTCATCTCGTGTTGCTGTAAAGAGATCTGAATATATCCAACAATATATAGATCATGATCCATGACTTGCCAAGTGACCAACGGCTACCGGACTACAGTGGACAGGATTCACAAGGATATGGATACAATCCTTTTTTTGTAAGCTATCCATCAAAAGCCAATGTTATGGAACGTGATAAGTGATTTTATGCTTGAGGACCGCATAACGCATAAGCAAATTATGTGTCACATATGCGAATTGTATTATTTAAAATAATAAAATCCAAATATATATAAATGATAAAAACAAATGAGAAAAATATTAAACATGGATACAAAATATCAGTGTCCGTAATTTCAATGTTATGAATATTGATGAGCTATAAGTTATTAATTTATTTCAAATATGCAAAAAGACAATGATATCATGATATTAATACAATGCTAAGAAAAAGAACGCATCTAAACTATGCATAAATCCATGCAATTTTATCATAGATTCATAACAAAACACTAAATTGATTTCTAAGAACGAAAAATCAAAATGAAAATAATTTGAGGATAATAAATTCATCAATCATCACAAGCAGTAAATAGTTAAAAAAACAATTAAATCGTTATCGTCGCATACTAGCAAAATAAATATTTAATTAAAGTCGATATCATCCAACAATTCAAGTTCATTAAATATTTAGGAGGAAGTTCTTTTTAGTCGTTAAATATTTCTATATTTCACCCCTAATTTGATTCCGTTATCCAAAAAAACTCATGTTAGTCATTTGTTAAGTTGGACTGACTTTGGTTAAACTAATAGGACAACAAATTAAGAGAAAAGGGGCTAAAATAAGTATCATCTTCCTTTTTTAATCATTTAATGTTCATCTTTTCCAAATTTTCACCAAACTTCATCTTGATGTCAACATCATCCGTAATCTTTTCTAATTCTCCACACTTAATGTTCCCGTGCCCTTCTGCATCTATCTAATCTATATCTATATACAATACTAAAGTGGAGATTGAGGTAGTGAATTTTAAAAAAAAGTAAAATTTTGAATTAATTTCTATTATATCCAACTTTGATTTCATCTCAAATTACAGCTACATAACCTTTAGGGGGCTATATCTAATTATATATAATTCACTAGAGTTCACTCCCAAATTGTGTGGACCCTACTGAATTATGGCATACAACTCCTTTAACAAAACCAAATATCATTGGCATAAACTTATATTCGTTACAATACTTCTAAAATTAATATTCTTGAGTATAAATGAAATGCAAACTTTTTGGTTATTTCCAGTTGTATCCAAAATTATTCGTGCATCCAACCTCATCCCAATTAGGTGGGCAGGCCCCATGCATTAACAAAGTATTGTTTATTATAAGTCAAGAGTCAATCCAAAAAAAATTGGTTTGCATATACACAGTCTTGAAGAGTGTTTTTCGTTACCCAGTTGAGATGGATGAGATCGCTTGTCAGGCGTGTACATGTACTAATTTTCCCTGCCTAAGATAGGCGGACGTTTATTGATGGTGGGTATTCTAATCTTCGGCAACTGCGGAAAAAACCGCTGTTAATTGCCCATCGTTTTGAAACGAGAGAACCTCTAATTAACGTGTCGTGATGGATCATGCGAACTAAGTGTGAAATGTGTGTTTAAAGAAATGCAATTTTGTTCATTTTATTTTTTTGTTTATTTATTTTTATTTATTTATTTATTATGGAGAACGATTTAGATGTCTCGGGGAGGGCCGAACTCCCTTCCCCCACAGGAGGAACTAGTTTTGGCTCCCTCCCGGCTCCCCTAAGGGGCCGGCTTCTTCCTATTAGGGAGGGCCAGGTCTCCAAGGGGGTTGGCTCCCCTATTAAGGAGTGGCCGGCTCCCTTTTAAGGGAGCGGGTACCCTTTTTGGGGTACCCGACGGTACTAAACGTGATAGGGGTGTCAGGGTCGGTCACCCCCGCGGCGTTTCGTTTCGTTTTATTTTATTTTGTTATCTTTTTCTTTTTTTCTTTATTATCTTTTAGATTAGTTTTCTAAAAACTAAGTGCGGATTTCGACGAAATTTCGGCGGCATAACCGCTAGATTTTGTTGTTTTATCGTTTTATTTGGGAGAAATATAGACCGAAATCCATGTTTTCTTACATATGGGTGAAGCGCGGATGGAAATCCATGTTCAAAGATGCGAGCACGAATCGAAATCATATCCTTGAAGATTTTCCCGAGGGAGGCCCAAAGGCTTTCCCTTTGGTGGGGTCACCCTTAACTTCTCCTTAATTTATCAAAAGAGCTACCTTGATTCTTGAAAACTTGTGCTATGGATCTTCAATGAGGGAAATGGGTTCCTTTTCTCTCGTTTAGGCCTTGGATCTTCACAAATAGGGTTTTGAAAGGTGGGTTCTCTTTCTTCCTCCTTTACTATTTTGAAGAGGAAGGAGAAGGTCCAAAAGCTATCTTTTTGTTGGCTTTGATAGAAAGATGCTCCTTTCAATAAACTATTGGTTTTATACTATTTGTCTTGTTAGAATAGTTTAGAGTATATTATTATGAGGGTACACCGTACCATGATGCCTGAGCATCAAGTAATTGTAATTTTTATATAAAAAGACCATTGGTCACATAATAAAGTATCTAAATTTTTTCTCTTTTATCATCTAATATGGTATTAGAGCGGGTCTCCTAAACCCTAACCGTAATTCTCAAGAATAAAAAAATAAAAAACCTGCCACCGCCTCTTCCTCTTCGCCCCACCCCTAGATCATCGCCTCGATTGCCCTCGTCTCGCCCTTGCCTCAACGCCCCCAGATCGCTTCTCCGCACCCATATTGCACTCGGTTTTTATCCAGATCGCACTCAGATCGCCCCACACCGAGATCTTCCAGCCCTCGACATTTCCAGCCCTCGACGCTTCTCGTCTTGCTGGATATCAAAATCCCGTGATGATTTGATCTTCAGATAAAATCTGCACTTTCTATTGCTTGTTTTCTTTGCGTGTGACGTTAAATATGACATACAACAAGATTGATCGACATGTTTCCAATTACAGAACGGATCTCCGTCTAACTATCTTGACTCCCTATCTTTAATAATTTTTTGGAATGAGCGCACGTCATTGAACGAACCTTCAAAGTAGCGGCCTTCAGCACCAGCTCTTTTAGGAAGCTTTATCAACATCTGATGCGCAGTATTCATCTTGGTTTCAAAATCACAACAAAGTCCGCACTTGGGTTACAAACTCAATGGAGCCCAGCTGTTATCGGGCTATTATGTATCTCTCTACTGTGAAGGAGATGTTCCATCTCAAATCTCTTTACTCGTTAGAAGATAGCCTTCAGTGGCTCTATGACATTTCCACGAACTCACTACCGCTGCTCCAGTCTGCTCACTGTTGGAGCTGTCTAGGTAGGAGTTCCGATGGCTGGGACGAACGAGATGGACTCGAACTGAAGCGGCTGCTCAATCCATTGTTGCATAAGTCTTGACGGAAACGTCACTCGGGCCGTTGTCCTCATTGTGCATGCGATAGGGGTCACGTCGAAAGCTAAATTTGTCTTTGAAGACATTGTTGTTAAGTTGTTGATTGTTGTTTGTTGCTTGTTGTTGATCGTTGATGATTTGCATGAAAGAATATGATTTCAGTACAAACAACGTTGTATATGTTGAATGAGTTCGCATGAACGCTTGACCCGAAACATGGGAGAAGAGACAGGTCCCACCGGGTGTGCCAGAAGAATCTGTAGAGTGTTTTTCGTCATCCTGTTGAGATGGATGCACTCGCTTCTCAGGCGTGTACTGATTCCCCTTGCCTAGGGTAGACGGGGGTTTATTTAATGTGAGAATTCTAATCTCCGGTAGCCGCGAACAAAAATGTCGTTAATTACCCCTCGTTTTGACGCAAGGGAATCTCTGATTAATGGGTCATGACGGATCATGCGAACTCAGTGTGAAATGTGTGTTTAAACAAACGCAGGTTTGTTCATTTCATTTTTTGTTTATTTATTTTTATTTTATTATATTTATTTATTTATTATGGAGAACGGTCCTGATGCCCCGGGGATAAGAAACTCGGGCTTGATCCCGGTCGCCCCTCCCCCTTTGGGGAGGGGGGAAATGGTTTTGGCTCCCCCTTGGGGGGTCGGCTTCCCTAAGGGAGGGTCGGCTCTTTTCCATTAGAGGGGGCTGGCTTTCCTTTTTGGGGAGGGACCGGCTCCTTATAAGCGAGCGGTACCGCTTTTGAAAAGGGGTACCCGGCAGCGCTAAGCGTGATGGGGGTGTCCGGGTCGGGCACCCCCGCGACGTTGTTTCGTTCTATTTCATTTTGTTATCTTTTTCTTTTTTTTTATTTATTATCTTTTAGCTTAGTTTTCTAAAGAGACTAAGTGTGCGGATTTGACGAAATTTCAGCGGCATAACCGCTATATTTTGTCGTTTTATCGTTTATTTGGGAGAAACATAGACCGAAATCCATGTTTTCCCGTGTATGGGTGAAGCACGGATGGAAATCCACGTTCAAAGAAGAGAGTACGGATCGAAATTCATATCTCCGAGGGTTTCCTTAAGGGAGAGTCCCAAAGGCTTTCTTTTTGATGGGGCCACCCTCAACCTCTTCTTATTTTGTCAAAAGAGCTCGCTTGATTCTTGAAAACTTGTGTTATGGATCTTGAATGAGGGAAAAGGGGTTCCTTTTCTACTTTTAGGCCCTGGATCCTTCTCTAATAGGGTTTTGAGAGGTGGGTTCTCCTTCTTCCTCTTTTCTTTACTTTTTTGAAGATGAAGGAGGAGGCTCAAAAGCTCTCTTTTTGTTGGTTTTGACGAAATGATTAAGCTCCTTTCAATAGATCTTTAGGTTTTATGCTATTTGCCTTAAGAAAACTGAGAAATTTTTTGCTTTTGAGGATGAAGAAGACCTTGAAGAGAGAGAAAGAGAGTGAAGGCACAAAACCCTAGAATGATATGAGACGAATCAAATTTGTTATTTATTCATATGTTTTGCCTTATATATGCTTACATTTTTACATATTGCCCCCTGGGCTTTACACAATTGACTTTTTGTCTTTTCCATGCCCATGTGCTAATTTCTTTTTGCACATAAGTTATGGGTTTTACAAAAATTTGACTTTTTGCCCATTTGCCTTACATTTTCACTTATTTACAAATAAATACTTATTATATTCTTCTCTTTTCTTTCTCTTTCTTCTTGATGGCCGGTCGGCTTTGTTCGGACTTGAGGCGGTTTGGGCATGGACCCACTTGCTTTGTCTTGATCCCGGATTGACTGGGCCTGGGTTGATTTTGATTTTAATTGTGACTTGACTTTTTTCATTTGGGCAAAGGGGTGATTTTTTATCCCAACAAGTCTCATGATTATGTAGTAAATCTTTGTGGTTATTTTGGATTGAATTTTGCATAATTTAGTTGAATATCATAAAACATATAGAATGTATTTTACCGAGTATAATCTAGAGATTATATTAATAGATTTGCAAGAATTATTTGATAATACTTGACAATATCTGATTATCTACTAAATTTTTGAGTTTCTTTTCGATTGAATATTGCATAATTTTGTTTAATATCATAAAACTTATAGAATGTATTTTTACTGAGTTCAACATACAAATTATATTAATATATTCCTTCAACAATTTATTTCTTTTACAACGGCCATCTAATATTCAACATTCCATATATTGTATATGTATATTCAACATTCCATATATTATATATGTTGATACTTATAGTCTTAGGAAAATTTTAAAATTCACAACTTTCTAAATCTAGTTAAGCATGTAAGTAGATTGATCTTTATTTAAATAGAAGTTGTTGTAATTGTTTGTAGTTCTTATCACTATATCAACCTAAAGCTTGAAATGTTCGAAAATGTAATATTAAACATGTGTGCATTAACCTATAATGAGCGTAAAACAGAAGAATAAAGAAATCGACTTGCTCATCTTTGTAAACATAAAATACTCGTAAAATGTAGGAATAAAGCTTACATAGCATATATGTATTGATTTCTTTCCCAACCTCAACAAAAAGAGAGATGTAAATAAATAATATTAAAGTAAAGCTAAAACACATTTTCTCCAAATTGAACGTAGATTATCTAAGAACCCTGTGCAACACACACAAGATTTTAACTATAGTAACTGAGATCAAATATGGAACATCTCACTTATATTGAAATGTTAAAGTATTCTATCAATTTGTCATTTTTGGCATCCAAATAGCCTAAAAGAGCTTTAAGATTTTGCCTTCAATTTGTTCTCATCTAGGGTTTTGCATATGAAGTTTCTCCAACAATACCATTAAATTAAATCCCAATTGGCAATGTTGCATTGAATTTGACAAAAAGTTTCATCTCTATTTTCAATTTTATAATGGTTTGTGTGATATAATTTAAGGTATGTTTTTTGTTAAGTATGGGACGATGGTTATGACTTAGTTCTAACACACATTGTGCTTGAAATTTCAAATAGAAATAATATTTGTTCATTTAAAAAAGCCCTAATTTTATAGGGACAAATAAGATTTGACAGTGATAAACCATTCAAAGAGGAGATGGGAGTTTGAAGATGTACATTAAAGACAAATTGACCTTTTAGTAACTTAGTTATTCCCCAAATCTTAAACTAACACCACTAACTGAATATTCTCTTTTGATACTCTTAAAAGTAACCATAGGGAGTTATTTGGGAAACCCAAACAGATTGAGGGTGAAATAAAGAAACATGAAGTTTTTGGGGGCAGAATATAGAAATAGCTAAGTTTTCTGGGCGATTTATAAAAAAAAGACGTAATTTTAGGAACCTCGATCGACGACCACAGTTACCGAATCCACATGAAAATTGGTCTACCCTTGTTTAAACCACGGAGACCAAGATGGACAGTGCTGATCATCCAACAAAAACTGGTTGATTGTAAACTTTAAGGTGACGCCTATCCTAAAAACTTGTCCCCATTTAAGCACTTTCTTCTGTATGTTGAAATTTTGCCAGTATGTACTATTCTTAGCATATATTATCCAAATGGGTCTTAACTTTTTCATTACTGGGATTAGTTCTTTGTCCAATCATTGTTACCATGTTGAAAATTTATTTTTGAAATAATGATTCCCTTGTAATATAATCAATAGTTGGGGGAATATCTTGATTATTGTGTTTTCCGCAGAAATGGTTCTTAGAGATGTGGAGTTTCCACTGTCGCTGCAGCCAAGCCCTCCTGCTGTAATTCTTGTTCGTACTTTTCTTTACTATCTATTTTTCAGCTTATTTGCTCAACCGCTCAATGCTTTGAGGTACAAATATGAACTTTTATACATCACTAAGGTCAGTTTTTGGAAAATATAGTCATTTATTGTTTACATTACAAATAGCAGTTGCATCATAATTCAGAAAATATAGCCTAAACACATTTCAAGGTCTCCCTTCATGTGGTAAAACAACCCAGAGAGTTCTTTTCCCGTACATTGTTTGAGGTGTGTATGGTTTATACATTTTAACTTTTATCCCATTTGACACTTGCAATCAATAAGCAATTTCCTACCCATTCATGCAATATGCCATGAAAGTGACAAACTTAACTTGCATCTTTTCACTCGATTAAATTGTTCTTAGGATGTGGTTGACATTGTGTATATCTGTCTTTCTGCTAAAAAGGATCTAAACTCATAATTCAGACCAAAGAGTCAGTGGTTTGATTTAACAAAGCTAGCTTGTTTACCCCATCCCTCTTTGTATTTCTAATTTTGAAGCACATTTTACTAGATATTTTGCTGGCTGTAGAAGGATTGGATTGAAAACTAGGTATCAGTTTTTGTTCTGTGAATGACACGAGAGGGAGAATTGAAAGTTTTGGTCTAGCCTGTAAATAACAGTAGAAACTCAGGCTTCTACCAAGTATTGCAATGATCTAATATTAGTTATGTAGTTTCTACCAAGTATTGCAATGATTTAATATTAGTTATGTAGTTTCTACCAAGTATTGCAATGGTTTAAGATATTTTGTTGGCTATATGCTGAAGGATTGAATAGAAAACTAGGCAACAGTTTTTGTTCTGTGCATGACAGGAGAGGGAGAATTGAAAGTTTCGGTCTAGCCTGTAAATAACAGTAGAAACTCAGGCTTCTACCAAGTATTGCAATGGTTTAATAACAGTATAAACTCAGGCTTCTACTAATTATTGCAACGGTTTAATACCAGTATAAACTCAGGCTTCTACCAATTTGATTTTACAAACATTTGATTTTATGCAATTTAAGAGCATTCAAAAACCTGAAAGCAGCCTAAGTTTCAGGAGAGGAACTAGAGAGAACAAAACAACCATGGGAGAAATTTCACAGCTTATCATACCAATCCTGATCCCTAATCTACGAGTTGGGTTGAGAACCTTAATCCAGTAGATGAGATGGGGAGTTGTGGAAGAATTTTATTTATGCGGAAATGTTGAAAGAGATGGAAGATGATGTTTTTTGTTGGAGACTTATTACGCATTAAGATGACTTGTTAATATTATGCATTAAGGCTACCTGTTATGAACGTTGCTACAATTTTCTTTCTGTCGTTTGCTTTTTTGCATTTCTTGGAATGTGGTGGCAGGGGAATCAGCGCTGCTAGCCTCATAGCTTGTTGTATCATGCAACCTACTGCTGTTATTTGCATTGATGCATGATGCATCTAAACCATAAATGTTTGAGCTTTGAATGATTGTTTATGCAAACTCTCTAATCAAAAACCCATTAATTACTGCTTCTAAAAATTGTTCTGTAACAGTCAACTAAATTACTGTAATAGGTGGCAAGTGCAGGATTTGGCATAGATCATATTACTGCAATGGATCTTTTAAACAGCATAAAATCAGCTGGTGGGTTGACTGTTGCAATTCTGTTGAAGCCCTTTAGTTTTGAAGGTCAAAGACGACTGGATGAGGTAGTACTGAACTTTGCTTGTTTATTTGTCTTATGTTGAAATATAAGTCCATGTTATCACTCAAATTAGATAGCCTTAATAATACGTAATGCCCTGAAGAACTCTCATGGGAATCTTTTAAAAGGGGGCATGAGAATATGCTTATATTCAACAGGGGAATGTCTGTGTGCGCATGCATGTGAGCATGTGAAAAATCCATGGATAGATTGTTATTCTTCATCTATATAAATTGCTTTGGTTTAATAAAAGAATTCAATGATTGGTTGGTGCAGTGCTAGAAGTGAAGTTCCATAAAAGCGCGAGCCAATTTAAATAAAAGGTTTATAAGTGTCAGTAATATCATCATGTTTGATGTTTGCTGTTGGTGTACTAATAATACACATTTTCCCCTTAAGATAATTTAAGATTAATCTGGAAAAGTTGTGTCGATTTGCAGTTTTCCTTAACAAATGTTCCATGTATGTGAACTGTAGCCTACACTAAGCTAATGATGAATTATCTGTGGTAACTGTTACAAGATATGCATTGGAAAACTTAATAATTCCATCTTGGATTGTTAGGTGGATAGATTTTCTGTTATTTCGAAACAGATAGGTTGAACTATTTAGGAACTTATCTCAAACAAAATGTAATTTTCATGGAGGCCTCAACTGTTACTGTGGCCTTGCTTTGAGTTCTTATATTAGCTAAGAGTTAGGAGTTCTCCTAGCACTAAAAATTTCATCCTATTATCTTTTCTGTATGGGTTTTAAATGCAAAATATCAGAAGTGATTTGTATCTGGAGCTTTACATTGCTTTTCTAGTGCATCAGGAAGGAGTTAAAGTTTTAATTACTTTTGTCTGGTTCTGTTGGGCATCGCAGGTAGATAATTTGGTGAACATGCTTCAAGATCACTCACACTTGTATATTGGTGAGCCCTTTATTTTTATTTTTAATGTACATTTAAATTTGATATTACTATATTTTTAGTAGACAGTTTATTAAATGCTACTTCTATGTATATTTAGTTTTACGATAATTTTGAAATAGAAGTATCATACTTGTCTTGACCTACCAAAATAGACATCAAACTATTTTCAATGACTCAAGGAAAATTGAATTCATGCCTGTAACAGCCTGGTGTCCCCAAACCTACTATCGTAAATGTGATGCTTAAACGCCTAGATGTATATCATGCCATATTGACACATTTTGTATTTAAGTATTTCTCTATTCATTCAAATAAAATTTAAGAAAATAATAACGAAAAAATTGATTAGATCCTGTCAATGTTCTAAATATCGGATATCAGTTTCATATGGGCACAAAATTTCATATCGGATATTATGATATATTAGGAGATATTTTCTAAATATAGAACTGTAATTTTTTTGTATTATAAATATCATAAATGTAACTCAATATTAATAGTCGGCTTGGCTTTCTTAAATAAGATTTTCTTTAATAACTCGGTGATAGAGCGTTCATATTAAGTGACTGGCTTGTCGAACTTTGAAGACTATAAGAGAAATTCTAAGTCGAGTGTATGAAGGTTTAAATCTAGAATTTCTCGAGTACAAGAGATGAAATGTTTGGAATTGTTGGGTTTTTTCTTGACTTAAATTATTTCTCCATTGCGGATTGGGTTGAATACTGTTCAAATATAATCTAAAACCCCAATAAATCCAAAATAAAATTTATTAAAAAATTGCGATATTTCAATTGATGTCAAATAATAGATATATCGACCTGTATGCAAATATATCGGCTGATATTTTCCCAAAACTATAAAATGATATTACATTTGATAAATCCTATGAAGCACGAAAATAGTCATGTGTACGGACACGACAAATTTGTAAAAAGGACACGGAGACACAACTATATTATTTTATATTTTTAATTATATAGATGTTAAACAATATATAAATAACTATGAGAAGAATCATGCACTATTCTAACTTTAAAGTATGATGTAAATAAAATTTGCTTAATTCCAGAAAAAACTACCAATTCTTTGCCTCGGTTATGAGCAACTACCAAATTCTCTCAAAATTACGAGAAACTACCATGTTTTGAAAGTTTTGTGGTAGTTTTCTGCAATAATTTTTAATGTGTCACCTTATTTATAGTAGTTTTAGTAGTTTTTGAAAGTTTAATGGTAGTTTCATATAGTTTTTGAAAGTTCTGGTAGTTTCTTGTGTATTTAACAAGAATTTGGTAGTTTATCGTAATTAGGTCTAAGTATTTTGTAGTTTTTGGAATTAATCCAATAAAATTTAAGGGTACATCTTTCATCTATAACAATAAGTATTTCTGAGCATAAATGAGTATGTATGTATGCATGAAACTAAAATAATTCAAAAAATACAATCATTAAAGTTAAAACAAACATCGAAGCGGACTTTCATAGGCCGGACCTCATCATTTGCATTAATTTGAACATTTATTTCTAGATCTAGTTCGAATGAGAGATTCAATATATTTAATATTTTGGTAACCTCAATGGTATCAAAATTGTTCATACATATACACATTCTTATTTCTTACCACCTTATGTTATCTTGAACCGTCGGACACGTCTAATTTGGAAGGATACGGCTTAAGTGTGTCGGACACGTTATCAAGGGGAGTGTCCAAGTGTCCGATATGTGTCGGAGGTGGCGACACGTGTCAGACATGGGCACGGCGAGCAAATAGAAATGTCCATGCTTCATAAATCATATTGTGTCTTCTCTATTTCCGATATATCCGCTGAAGGCGACACGTGTCGGACACAGACATGACGAGCAAATATAAATTTCCATGCTTCATAAATCATATTGTGTCTTCTCTATTTCCGATATATCGGCCGATATTTAGATCATTGGATCCTGTCATAATGAAAAGTTGATTTGAGTTCTTAAGCTTGATATAATTCACAAATAAAGCTTGTATGCACACGGGGGCCGTAGATTGCATAAACAATTAGCTAGATTTGTTTTATTCAGAACTAATTTTATGTGGTTGCCACCACTTCAATTTGATGCGCACTTCTACTTTTATAGCCAACATTTTGCAGTAAAATTGTGGTTAAGTTAATCATAGTTTTCTGCTTATTCTCAATTTCCAATAACTAATTTTTACTTTTTATATCAGTTGTTGAGGCTGATCCTTTACTTAAAGGAGAAATGAAAACTCTAGCTGAGGCTTTAGACAGTGCAAATAATGCTGTCTTATTGACTATGAATACGGTTTCTGTTTTGATGTCTGTAAGTTGCTTCCAATGATAACCCTCCAAATTATTTTAGTGTTCTGGCTAACCATGTCAAATTTATTTGATACATCAGGAGGTGAATTTGAAGATTCTTAATACACATGATGGATATATGAAGTCAGTCAAATCATTTGAAGTGTTGCAGGTAAAATACGCCATGGTAAATTTTTCTCACATTGATTGCTTGTGACATTTCTTCTATTTGCTAATAAAGCATATGCTACCATTATAATTCTTGAAAATTGACATTTCCATAAATAGCTTTTAGAAATCTATGGAGAAGCTAAAGTTGGTTTTGGAGCTGGTTATAACCTGAAGTCAGCAATTACACAGGCTGCCTTCGATTGTCCCTTCCTTTGTGGTGAGTTGAAGGTATATCATATTCTGCAGTTAATGCATCATTTTCCCATATTCACCCATTGTTAGGCTGTTCTTTGTATAAATTGTCCGATGAATCGTATGTGTAATTGTAGAGTTGTCTGTTTAGTATATTATAACATATTATTGTCTATCCTGGATTGAGTAATAATAATTTAGGTCCTACCTTGTAATTTTAGAGAGCAGTTTCATTCATTATAGCTTGGTGTGGATTGTGTTAGTTAACATAGCTGCATAGAAGAGCTTGTAAACGAACTGTTGGGAGTGGTTGTCTAGATATATATTAGATATGTGTCTGACATCCCATGCGTAAGCAACGAATTTTAGTTAATCTGTTTGTGCACATAGATGTCCGTTAGCTCTTTGGAGAATATATGCTATTTGCTCTCCTGAAAATTCCAATTTTTTTTCCGAATTTGAGCCCAATAAAATGAGTGGTTCTTAACATTTCCATATATGTGTATATATATATATATATATATATGTCTGTGCGTACATACATGCGTGCATGCATGCATGTGTAAACGGTAGCGTAAAGCATAGCGTTCTGTCTCTAAAAGCGAAAATAGTGTTGCGTAAAGTGTAAGTTACATGGAATATTGTTAATTAACTTTAATAATTTTATTTATTCATACTAATTCATAAATTTAAGTAAATTAGTTTTAAAATTAAAAAATAGATTTACATGAGTTAAGAAAATAATGTAAAACCTCCTGCAATTACCATAGCAAATTCCTAATTTTCAATATGGCAAGTTTACATTCATACTTAGGTATTCAAAGTAATCTAGTAAAATTAGTTTTTTAATTTTATTTTATAATTTTTAGGTTATGGTGAATTGAAAGTTGGAGAATGTATCATATAAATACTATATTTCTTTGATCTATTGAAGTTCAAATCCATTAATAACAAAACTTCATATGTAAATTCTTATTTACAAATATAGGCTATGCTATTGCTATCAAGTCATAGCGTAACGTAAAATAACATAAGTTATTTTATATTTAAGTTATCTGGTTGAGCTACGTAGCAAATATGTTGAATTATGTTATGTAACGCAAAATAACGAGTGACATAACGATTTTTTCTTTCAACATTGATATATATATGTAACAAAAACTCGTGCGCCCATTTTTTTACAGCGAGCTCTTGTTGTCGTCGTTTCAATGTGAGTTCATGTGTGCAAAAAAGCTTTCTCAAGATGGATATTATGGAAGTGTACTTATGAACTCGATAAAACCTTTCCCCAGAGGATTAGAGACCAAGGTAATGTTGGTTGCATTAAGAAAGAAAATGAAAGAGTTGTTGGGGTAAAAATTTAGACCCCGGTTGACCAAGTCAAAATCAAAGTCAACCTCAAGCCAAGTGGGCCCAAGCACAGGTCCAATGCCCGGGTCGAGCCCGAACATGAAGCGGCCGGCTTCCCCCCAAGCCAAAATAAAAATTTTGTAATAAATAATTTTAGTGTATTTCCTTTTTTTATTTTTTTTGAATAAATGTAAGAAAAATGGGCATAAAGCCAAATTTTTGTAAAGCCCATGGCTTATATGCAAAAAGAAATAGCACATGAAGCATGGGATGGGCAAAATGCCATTTTTGTAAAGCCTAAGGGGTTATATGTAAAGTGTATAGCGTATAAAGGTAAAGATAATGAAAATATCTCAATAACTTTTTCTCTCTCCAAAGATCTGTGATCTTCTCCTTTCTCAAGATTTTAAAACCTTCTTCTTTCTTTTGAATTCAATCAAGAGTTTTACTCTTCCTTTTCCAAAACTAAATAGTTTTTCACCACAAAACCCACAAAGGGGAGCTTGGATCTTCCATCAGATCTTAAAAATGAGAGATTTTTAAAATCACCCCCTTTTCACCTAAGATCCGGCCAACCGAGGGGAAGAAGAAGGAGACCCAAATCCCACTTTGGGAAGATCCAGAGCTCAAGGGAGAAGCCCCTTTCATCATCTCCAAAAACATCTTAGGAGTTTAACTCCATTCTAAATCCTCTTTCGGGAGTTTAAATCCTATTTCTGGGGTTAAAAGCCCCTTTTTCTCGCCGGCGCTCAGGCGTCCAGCGCCCACGTGCCGGACAAGTGATGCGCTAGCGTTCGAGCGCCTTGCATTCAAACGCCCAGCGCTAAAGCGCCCACGTGCCGGGCAGGTGAGACGCTAGCGCTCGAGCGCCTTGCGCCCAGCGCCCACGTGTCGGGCACATGAGGCTCTAGCGCTCGAACGCCTAGAGCCCATGTGCCGAGCACGTGAAGCGCTAGCGCTCTAACGCCTAGCGCTCAAGTGCCGGGCACGTGATGCGCTAGCGCCGATGCGCTAGCGCCCAGCGCACGGGCGCTAGGCACGTGAGGCGCTGGCCCTACGCGTCCTTTGGGCGCTTTTCCCCTTATATATATGTATATATGTATATATAGATACACTCCGCGACACTGTCCCTGTTGAGAAAAATTTCTAACGAGGCGTTGTCCCGCACCCCGCAATGGGGCTGCTAGCCCTCTTGACCCCCAGCCCACTATCCGGGTAGCGGGACCCCCGTAAAAACTCTGCGGGCCACCCGATATATCCAAAACCCTTTTAAAACACAACATTGTACATTGAGTTCGCATGACCAGTTTAACCCGTCAATTGGAGGTTTCTTCGCTCCAAAGGCGAGGGGTAATCAACGGCAGCTTAGTCATCGGCTGCCGGATATTCGGATCCCCACAATCAATAAACCCCGGCCTACCCTAAGCAGGAAGAATCTGTAATGCGCCTTACAAGAGCGCGCGTATTCCCATCCCAATAGGGTGACAAACATCCTACAGATTCTGGCACGCCCGGTGGGACATTTCTCCCCTTCCATATCTCGGGTTAAGTGTTCATGCGAACTCATTTAACATATATGCCGATGTTTGTACTGAAATAATGTTTTTTTTCCGTGCAGCAATCAACTTTCAACGACAATGTCTTCCAAGACGAATTCAGCATCCAACGCGACCCCGATCTCGTACGTGGTCAAGATCAATGCTCGTGTGGTTCTCCCCGAAGCTTCAATCGACAGTGGGAGGAACTGCCCCACCAGTTTGGTTCCGTCGTCATCTACCCTACCGGAAGCGCTCATCTGGCAGAAAAGCCGGCAAAACAGGTGGCCCAGCCGGTCTTAAGGGGTAAGAGGCCGAATGTTGTGATCGCCACAACCGAAATTTAAGCGGTGTCTGAACGACTATCTGGTGCTCCAGCTGGGGGCAAGACTTCTGGTACAAAGGGCAATATCAAACATTGCGGATGAGCTCGGGCGATGACTCCAACAAATGCACGATCAGGCGTATCTCCAAAGTCTTCCATCGCCCGGTCTACGGCGGCTTCCCGAAGAGCCATAGCCAGCCAAGTGCTCAAAACAGAAAAGCTGAGACAGAAGCGGCTCAGGTATCGAGCCAACAAGAGGGCCAGGACTTCGGCCATGTGGAATCTTGTGAGGTTCCAAGAGGAGGGTTATTCCACGACGACGGCTGAGTCGGCCGTAAAAATCAGCAATTCCTTCGAACCTCTGAAGTGGGTTCAGAAAAATGCTATAACCGCCAGAATCAAGAAAACAGCAGTCCGAATACTGCTACGAAGAGACGTGTCCCGGCCCCAACAGAAAAAGTATGACACTGTCTCTTCAAGAGTCTATCAGGCGCTTTGTGCCGCACGAAAACAGCGGGGCAAAATAAAAAAGGAAGCGTCATCACCATTCAAAAATCCGGCCAGGCCAGCCGTCTTCAGTGGACTGCCCGTTACCGAAACAGGAGGGTCAAGACAGCGATATGTGAGATCAGCAGCCGATAATAAAAAGACGGCTGGATATGTTATCCATACGGTCTATATGGCGGGTGGGCGCCCGAGCAACAACCTTCGCAGCAAATGCAAGGATGGGGCCACCACATCCTAAGCCCAATCTGGCTTGAATGTGGTTGCCGCATCCCAAGAACAGCCGCCTCCGCTGGATGATGAAAACCCTCTCGATGAGGATGACAGGCAGAAAGACCCCTTAGTCCATGTGGAGTCAAGCTCAGACAGCGAGGAAGAGCCGACTTTCCGCCCCAGGACCGCGGAGCAAGAGCTGCTTCAAAAGCTTCGAAAACAGCTCAGGACCAAAGATAAAGAGATAGCCAAGCTCTATTCGAAAATTGACGACCTAACTAACTTTGTGATGCAGCTTATGGCTCAAGTTGCTCGAGTGCCTCCCAATCAAGCACAAGTTGCTACTCATGAGCCGGATGATGACAATCCGAAGCGGCCGATGCCTGTCCTTTTGGGTCCAAAATTGGTCGAGCCGCACGAAAACTGGCCACATTCCGCTTCTGGGGACGCTTTGACCCCAGATAACACTATCCCGCTAACACAAGATCAGATAATGGATTTGGTCACCAGCAAGGTTAAAACATTGGTGGCCGAAGCTAAAGCTCAGAAAGAAATTGGCAGTAGTGGACGGCCATATCCCGCACAGTACGATCTGATCGAGTTCCCGAGCGGCTACGTCATTCCTAAGTTCGGAAGATTTGACGGGACGAGAAATGCAAATCAGCACGTCGCCCACTTTAAAGCATCGTGCGGAAATATAGGGGGCAATGATACGCTCCTTCTTCGTCAGTTTGTCAACAGCCTGACCGGTGTCGCTTTTGACTGGTACGCGAGTTTATCAGACGAGTCCGTCGTTACCTTTGCCCAAATGGAGTCTCTGTTTCGGCAAAAGTTCATGAGTGTCAGTGATAAAATCTCCATTGCTGATCTTGTGAGGACCAAGCCAGGGAAGAATGAAAGCAACACCGACTTTATCGTCCGATGGCGTAATCTTACAGTCAAGTGCGAATCGTCGCTGGAGCAGGACTAGTCCGTCAACATTCTCATTGGGAATTTCAGCAATTGGATGGTCCCATTCTTGTGTACAGCAAGCCTCAAGACGTTTCAAGAGCTAACCAAGAAAGTCCAAATGTTGAAACGCTCGAAGCAAGAGTCTACCCCGGACTCTCAAAGAGACAAGATTTGGAAAAGCAAGCGGGACGACAACCGTAGAAGCGGGAGTTCCAGCAGTACCAATGTCTTCAATGTGTCCGATAATGAAGAAAAGCGAAGGGCGGGCGGATACAAAACCAACCGATCTCGAAAGCCATTGTTGGGAAGAGATGGGCCTTCCCTAGAGGAGAAAAAGAACAAGATTTACTCTTTCAGAAGGGACAAGGTCCGCAAGATATTCAAAGATGTCTTGAACAACGATCTACAATTGCCGGAGTCGAAAAGACCTCAAGAAGCAAAAATGACCGACAATCCCTTGTATTGCCCATACCACCGAGTAGTGAGCCATGCGATCGAGGATTGATATATCTTCAAGGACTGGGTCGAGAAGCAGTATAAGGCTGGAGAGATCGAGCTGTCAAAAGTGTGTTGGTGAACAATCAAGTTGCAACCACCGACTTTATACAGACAGAAGCTGAAGCCTTCCGGGGGCAGACAGGCAAACCCGCTGCCCTGAGAAATGAAACGGACTCACCGCGGCCTCCGTGGAGCACGCACATATCTAATAAGACGAAGAAAATGCTAAAGCTACTTCGGAAAGAGCCCAGAACGGAATGGGAAGGGCAGAAGAAGCCTACCGTACCAGCTGCCAATCTGGCTCCATCAAGCTCAAAATCCAAAAAGCTCAAGAAGAAGAGAACAGCTCGACGCGAAAAAGAGTCTGCAGGGAGATCGACCATTCAAAAATATATTGATTCCCTCGAAGACTATGAACAGAAGGAAAGAACTCTAATTCAATTGAAAGAGTTCTTCCCTGTAGAAGCGGCTGAGATTCTGGAGGAGTTAGAAGAAGACTCCAATGAAGAGATCTCTATAGTGACATGCTACGTCATCCACCTAGACAGTGACTTTGAAGAGCTCTGTTTTCGCGAAGAGGATGAAGATCTCGCCACTAAGGCCAACCAAATCCAGCTCAGAAGCGGCGGGGCTCTACCGCCAAATCAGGGCAACGTCCCAAAAGGGAAGGAAAAACAAGTCGCTAATGAAGAAGATGGCAGAGAACTTGCTCATGAAGATTCGAGTCCTTCCCCAGTAGACTATAATGTCTTGGCTCATCTCCGAAAGCTTCCTTAGCATCTACGATGCCTTGGTTCTATCTAAAGAGCTTAGAGATGTTCTCATTCATGCTCTACAAAACCCTAAGCGGTATCAGGCTTGCTTTGCAGAAATTAATATGAAAGAAGCACAGTACGCTCTGCATGCCGCCGCAGTCACGTTTAAGGACGAAGACTTGCTACTGGGAACGACTGAGCATAATCGGCCGTTTACGTGACCGGGTACAGTGACGGAGATCAGATTAATCGCATATTGATTGATCCGGGGTCCTCACTGAACATCATGAACTTGCGGACTCTGAAGAGTTTGTCAATGGACGTCCGACACCTGTTAAGGGAAAGGATTGTCATTCAAGCCTTCAATCAAAACTGCCAACAAGTTCTGGGGTCTATAGCTTTGCCAATTAAATTTGGCGATCTGCAAACTGAAGCTAAGATATACGTGATTGACGCTGACACGTCTTATAAAATTCTTTTGGGACGACCGTGGCTTCACAATTACGGTATCGTTCCGTCAACTCTCCATCAATGCATGAAGTATACTAGAAATGGCGAAGAAAGACGCATTGACGGAGACATCCAGCCGTTTGGTGTGCATGAAGTCCGATATGAAGATTCTCGGTACTTTATGAACCACCAAAATGCTAAGCCACTACTGACTGAGGATAGAGCGGCCCCAAGACTCAAAAGCAAATCTGAGCCGGCTGTCACTTTCAAAAGCAAAATCGCTCAAATGCACCCGCGTTTCGGTAGCGACATTGATGAGTCCGACGCTGGAAGTCCGCCCTTCCGTAAAACTCGCCCTTGTTTCGGTAGCGATACGGACGAATCCGATACTGAAAGCCCATCTAGCAGCAAAGTCCGCGCTCATCTTGGCAGCGACACTGAAGAGTCGGAGGAAGAGGACTTGCCGTGCAACAGCCGTGCAGATTGGACCCCCATGCAGCAAGCGAAACTACGAGAGACCTTCGAAATTGCAGAAGGGCCCCTGGCCATCAAAAGGGTGCCGGAACGGATGTGCAAAGAGCTCGATGCATTGCCAGTCTCTACCGTAGATCAGCTGAAAACTTTCTACGTTCCCGGAAGGAAAAGTGGACAGAAGGGCATCCTGTTTTATGGGTCAAACCCTGTTGTGCACTCGGACGATTTGTCGGTCGCGTGCCTTCCCTATAAGAGGCATAAGAGCCGTCCTCAATCCCAGATACTATGCATTCGAGATGCGGGAATATTTCAATGGGTGCGGATGCCGGCTATATCAAACCGAGTCTGAAGCAAAGTTTTATGAAGGGCTATGGCATCCGCCTCGGGTCCGAGCACTCATCGATGGACGAATCCCAGATAGACCGGGCATAGGTTTCATCCAGCCTGATTCTAAGGCATGCTACATGATCCATGTCGGGGAAGCCAGCGAAGAGTCAAATGATGAAGACGAGCTGGTCGAGCCATAAGAAGCCCTTCAAGAGCTCGAAGATGGCGGACAAGCAACCTTCGATGAGCTAACCGAGATCAATTTGGGAACGGCTAATAATCCAAGGCCGACCTAGGTCAGCTCACTCCTATCAGAGGAAATGAAGGAGCAGATAATTGCCCTGCTGCATGAGTTCGCCGACTGCTTCGCGTGAACATACAAAGAAATGCCCGGCCTCTCCCCTGAAGTGGCCGTGCATATGCTGGCTAGATCTCCTGATGCTAAGCCAGTCAAACAAGCTCCTCGAAGAATGAGAAGGGAGCTAGAAGAAAAGGTCATCGAGGAAAATAAGAAACTTATCGATGCTGGCTTCATCAGAGAAGAGAAATATGCGGACTGGATCGCATGCATAGTCCCAGTGAAGAAGAAAAATGGCCAGATCCGAGTTTGTGTCGATTTCAAGGACCTCAACAAGGCATGTCATAAAGGCGACTTCCCGCTACTGGTCATGGAAATGATGGTCGATGACACCTCAAATTATGAGCTGTTCACTTTATGGATGGCTCGTTTGGATATAATCAGATCAAGATGTCACCTGAGAATGAGAAATACAGCATTTCGAACCCCGATCGGAATATACTGGTACAAAGTGATGCCGTTCGGACTGAAGAACGCAGGTGCTACATATCAAAGGGCAATAACCAATATCTTTGATGACCTAATCCATGAAGTCGTCGAATGCTATGTTGATGATCTGGTCGTTAAGATTAAAGCCAAGGCCGATCACATCCAAGATCTTAGGACCGTTCTCACCAGACTGAGGGAGTACGATCTGAAAATGAATCTTCTGAAGTGCGCTTTTGGCGTGTCATCGGGAAAATTCCTGGGCTTCATAGTATGACTTCGGGGGATTGAAGTTGACCCATCAAAGATAAAGGCCATCATAGAGATGTCCCCTCCAAAGAGTCCGACGCAGGTAAGATCTTTTCAAGGCAAGCTTGCTTATATACGGAGGTTTATCTCAAATTTATCGGGGAGATGTAGGCCCTTCTCAAAGTTCATGAAGAAAGGAGCTTCTTTTGTCTGGGATGTCGAATGTCAAGAAGCGTTCGAAAGCATCAAACAGTACTTGTTACACCCTCCAGTGCCGGCCGCTCCCGTTTCAAATAAACCGCTGATTCTCTACACTGCCGCACTAGATGAGTCACTTAGTACGCTCCTTGTCTAGAACAACGAGGAGGGAAAAGAAAATGCCCTCTACTACCTCAGTCGAACTCTAGTTGGGGCGGAACACAACTATTCTCCAATCGAAAAGCAATGCCTGGCTCTGATATTTGCTGTGAAGAAGCTGCGGCACCATCTGCTCGCTCATCGGGTTATGCTGATCTCCAAGGTCGATCCGCTCAAACACTTGATAACCAAAGCAAGCCTAGCCGACAGAATGGCAAGATGGGCTGTCATGCTACTTGAGTTTGACATAGTTTATACTCCCCAGAAAGCAGTAAAAGGGCAAGCTCTTGCGGACTTTCTCGCTGCTCATCCCATACCAGAAGGGTCACCGCTCAATTGCGAGTTACCCAACGAACAAGTGCTGCACCTCGAGAATGACGAGCCATGTTGGGAGCTCTACTTCGATGGGGCCTCATCGATAAGGACCTCCAGTAAATCAAGCGTCCCGGAGATAAAGGTAGGGATAGGATTGGTGTTCATCACGCCATCGATGGGAACCTTACGGCGTTCTTTTGCCCTCATCGAGCCTCGCACAAACAACGAGGCTGAGTACGAGGCTTTGATAGCTGGCCTGGAGCTCCCTACAGAAATGGAAATCCTTTGGCTACGAGTCTACGGCGATTCCCAGCTTGTTGTTAACCAAGTAAGTGGCGACTATAAAATATACAAACCCGAGTTAGCTCGGTACAGAAGCCGAGTGGGGGAACTCATGAAACGGTTCACTCACATTGAACTAATGAGAGTCCCCAGAGCGTTGAACGGAAAAGCCGACATACTCGCTCGACTAGCTAAAGAGCTGGCTGATCCTGACATGGACGAAATTCTAATCACAGTCAGGAACCGGCAAATTCTGCTTCCAGCCACTTTGCGTAAAGAAGAAAGCATAGAACACGAGAACACTCCTGCCGAAGAAGTTTCGATCATCTAAGACGAGCCCGATTGGAGAGAACCCTTCATAGAGTGCCTCCGATACGACAAGCTGCCCGAAGGAAAATCTGCGAGGATTCAGTTGAAGAAGAGAGCTCTCCGATACGTGTTTGTAAATGACACGCTATACTGCAGGTCATATGACCAACTCTGGCTCAGGTGTTTGTTATTGGCCGAAGTCCAGAAAGTCATGAAAGAAGTTCACTCGGGCGTTTGCAGTGCTCACCAATCTGGCCCCAAGATGCGACTTCAAATTAAATGGCTTGGGTATTACTGGCCCATCATGATACGGGATTGCGGAGAGCATGCAAAGAAATGTCATATCTGCCAAATTCGCGGTGATTTCATTCACAAGCATCCCAATCCGTTGCATCCTACGGTGGCGTCGTGGCCCTTCGAAATCTGGGACACCGACATAGTTGGCCCAATTGATCCTCCGTCATCCAGAGGCCACCGGTTCATATTGGCCGCAACTGACTATTTCTTCAGATGTGCTGAAACTGTCCCGCTAAAAGAAGTCAAGACAGAAAATATTCTTACGTTCTTCCAGCATAATATTTTATACCGCTTCGGTAACCAAGAAGAATCATTTCTGACAACGGGCCTTCTTTCAAGAGCTTCAAAGACTCAAAATTCGCTACTCAACACAAGATAGACTGGAGATATTCCTCCATCTATAATCCAAGAGCCAATGGGCTAGCCGAAGCCTTCAATAAGACTCTATATAAGCTCATGAGGAAAAATGCTTCAGCCAACAAGAGAGACTGGAATCTCAAGTTTCACGAGGCGTTGTGGGCATATCGTACCACACACCGTACTCCAACTCAGTCCACTCCATACTCATTGCTCTTCGGAGTGGAGGCGGTCCTCCCCCTCGAAGTCGAAATTCAAAGCTTAAGAATGGCCGTTCAGCACGAATTGATGGAGGAGAAAAACGTGCTCTTTCGGCTCGAAGAGCTCGATGCCCTCGAAGAAAAGAGGTTCGCGGTGCAGCAAAATCTGAAGCTATATCAAGCCCAAATGCCATGGGCTTATAACAAGATAACCCGTCTCCGCGCTTTCAAGAAAGGTGAATTGGTGTTGGTCCTCAGAAGAACGATCATCCCCAATCGACATGCCAAGGGAAAATTCGAGCCAAACTGGGAAGGACCATACATCATTGAGAAAGTGTTCGACGGAGGATCCTACAAACTAATAAGTGCCGAGAGAGAAAGGCCCATGCCACCCATCAATGGCCGATATCTCAAGAAATACTACGCGTGAATGCTCCAAGTCGCAGGCGAATTGAGCACACTAGCCCTACGGTCCGGATCACACATCCTGCAAAACTGTATACAATCCATGGGCTTAGACGACCTCTATCTCTCCCAAGTCCTGCCGGTGAGACTTCTTTTAAAAGTCCCACCAGCGCGGAAAAAAAAACGGTATGTCCACAAGCAAAACGGGCACGGATGAAAACCCGAAAGGGCTCCGTGAGTAAAAACAACAGGACTGCTGGCGAGTTTGTGAAAACCCGAAAGTGTACAGACTCGTGAAAAGAGATAAAATACACTCGCAAAGTCCTCTTGACCTTGTGAGGAGAAAATCCTTGTGTGTGATCCTTACGACTCACAAAGGAGCAACACACTTAGGAATCCCTACGATTCCTAAGGAGAACATACACCTGCGAGATCCTCTCGACTCGTAGGGAGAAAATGCTTTTATGAGACCCTTACGGCTCATAAAATTGAAAAGCTTTAGGTGATAGGGATCTAAACCTGTCTCCTGAGCCATCGCTCCCTAACGGGCAGCAAATGATGAGTCGCTCTTGGCATTTCGCTTCAGTGTTAGCGGTGCTGATGCCGACCAAAAACTCAAATCCCAAGTTTCCCAACGGTAAATGATGAGTCGCTCCTGGCATTGCTTCAGTGTTAGCGGTGCTGATCCCAACCCAAAAACTAAATCCCATGTCCTCCCGGTGCAAGTGATGAGTTGCTCCTGGCATTATTCCAGTGCAGCAATGCTGATGCCAAACAAGATCCAAATTCCAAATCCCTAAACGGCGAATGATGAGTCGCTCCTGGTACCATATTCCAGTGCAGCGATGCAGACGCCAACCAAAATCCAATTTCTCAAAATTCTCCCAGCCCTACGGTTGGTCCCCAAACTGCAAAACTGTATACAATCCACGGGCTTAAATAATTCTCATCATACCCATGCCCCATTGCAATCACCCGACCAACGGCCGGTCTCCACCCTTGGAATTATGCTCCATTTGGGAAGACCCACTCATGCATCCTCACGATGCATGAGGAGAACAAACCTTACGGGATCCTCACGATTCGTAAGAAAACACCTTCGTGGGATTCTTACGACTCACAAAGGAAAAACACACTTAGGAGTCCACACGACTCCTAAGGAGAAAGTACACCTATGAGATCCTTTCGACTCGTATGGAGAAAATGCTTTTATGGGACCTTTACGGCTCATAAAATTGAAAAGCCTTAGGTGATAGAGACCTAAACATGTCTCCTAAGCCATCCCTCCCCAACAGGAAAAGGGCAAATGATGAATTGCTCCTGGCACATGTGCTTCAATGTTAGCAACGCTGATGCCTACCCTAACCCAAAAATATCAAACTCCAATCCAATAGACCCTAAGTCTTTTTAAACTGAGAACAGATAACCCCTAAGTCGTTAAACTGGAAATAAGGAAATTCCCTCACGGCAAATGATGATTCACTCTTGGTGCCATATTCCAGCGTAATGCTGATGTCAACCCAAATCACAATCAGCAAGTCAACATCAACCTCAACACCGCAGAAAGCGGAGCAAGTCAAATCAAATCCCGACCGTCCAAGTCGCTAAAAGGGCAGCGCCGACCGTCCAGATAGCTAAAAGGGCAGCGCCGACCGTCCAGGTCGCTAAAAGGGCAGAGCCGACCGTCCAAGTCGTGAAAAGGGCAGAACCGACGGTCCAAGTCGCTAAAAGGGCAGCACCGACCGTCCACATCGCTAAAGGGGCAGCACCGACCGTCCAAGTCGCTAAAAGGGCAACACCGACCGTCCACGTCGCAAAAAGGGCAGTGCCAGCTTCCCAAAAAGTGGGAACCGAATCAAGTCGTCTCCACGTAAAAGAAGATCAATCAATTTCATGCACACGACCCATATGTGGTGTGCATTTATTGATGAGGGGCAATTTGTTGGGGTAAAAATTTACACCTCGGTTGACCAAGTCAAAATCAAAGTCAACCCCAAGTCAAGTGGGCCCAAACCCAGGTCCAATGCCCGGGTCGAGTCCGAACATGAAGCGGCCGGCCTCCCCCCATGCCAAAATAAAAATTTTGTAATAAATAATTTTAGTGTATTTCCTTCTTTTTTTTAATAAATGCAAGAAAAATGGGCATAAAGTTAAGTTTTTGTAAAGCCCATGGCTTATGTGCAAAAAGAAATAGCACATGAGCCATGGGATGAGCAAAATGCCATTTTTGTAAAGCCCAAGGGGCTATATGTAAAGTGTATAGCCTATAAAGGCAAAGATAATGAAAATATCTCAATAACTTTTTCTCTCTCCAAATATCTATGATCTTCTCCTTCCTCAAGTTTCTAAAACCTTTTTCTTTCTTTTAAATTAAATCAAGAGTTTTACTCTTACTTTTCTAAAACTAAATAGTTTTTCACCACAAAACCCACAAAGGGGAGTTTGGTTCTTCTATCGGATCTTAAAAAAGAGAGATTTTTAAAATCACCCCCTTTTCACCTAAGATCCGGCCAACCGAGGGGAAGAAGGAGACCCATCTCCCAAAAATCCCACTTTGGGAAGATCCAGAGCTCAAGGGAGAAGCCCCTTTCATCATCTCCAAAAACATTTTAGGAGTTTAACTCCACTCTAAATCCTCTTTCGGGAGTTTAAATCCTATTTCTGGGGCTAAAAACCCCTTTTTCTTGCCGACGCCCAAGCGTTCAGCGCCCATGTGCCGGGCACGTGAAGCGCCAGCGCTCGAGCGCCCAGCGCCCACGTGCCGGGCACGTGAGGCGTTAGCGCCCGAACGCCCAGCGCCCGGCGTCCACGTGCCGGGCACGTGATGCGCTAGCGCCCGAACGCACAACGCTCAAGCGCCCGGCGCTCACGTGCCGGACACGTGATGCACTAGCGTCTAAACGCCCAGCGCTCAAGCGCCCAGCGCTCACGTGCTAGGCACGTGAGGCGCTGGCCCCACGCGTCCTTTGGGCGCTTTTCCCCTTATTATATATATGTATATATAGATACACACACTCCACGACACTGTCCCTGTTAGGAAAAATTTCTAGCGGGGCGCTGCCCCGCACCCCGCAAGGGGGCTGCTAGCCCCCTTGACACCCAGCCTGCTATTCGGATAGCGGGATCCCCGTAAAAACTCTGCGAGGTCCTCGATATATCCAAAACCCCTTCAAAACACAACACTGCACATTAAATTCGCATGACCAGTTTAACCCGTCAATCGGAGGTTCCTTCGCTCCAAAGACGAGGGGTAATTAACGGACAATCAATAAACCCCGGCCTACCTTAGGCAGGGGGAATCTGTAATGCGCCTGACAAGCGCGCGCGTATTCCCATCTCAATGGGATGACGAAAAACGCCCTACAAGAGTGTTACCCTAGGATGATGAAATTAAAGAAAGGTGGAGTAGTTACTTCCTTTTAACAAAAATAATAATCTCAAACTTAAGGTAGATATAAACAATATTGGTAATAATAGAAACATTACATATTGTCGTAAAATTATGCTTACGGAGAATAACCTATTAATATCTACACATTAAGATTTAGAGGTGATGGCCAAAATTGTTCAAACTATTGTGAAATTGTGCTTATGAGTCATGTAATAAAACTATAGGAAAGTAATCAAACATAGATATAGAATAGAAACGTCTATATCTAAAATCAATTTGGTTTTATGCTAGTTTACAATGGAAGTGATCTATTTATTAGGCGGTTGATTAAGGATTATAGAGAGAAGAAAAGAGATTTTAGAGATGCTTTTTATTGATTTAGAAAACGCTTCTGATAGGGTCTGTAGGGAGATAATATGGTGGGATCTAGAAAAGAAACTAGTGTCTCATACGTATATTGATGTGACTAAAGATACTAGCGTTTTGCATGTGCTATGCACATGACTACAAACTCATGGCAACTATTTTTCATTTCAAATAGCCTTTTGCTTTTCCCAACTCAAAATGCTTCCTAATAGCAAATAGAAGTTTAAAATTAAAAGATCAAAATAGTAGAAATTTTTGGGGTAAGGACTAGCTATCATACACATATTGTCTTATTGGTGACTATTCATAATTATTGATATAGCTGTAAGTATACTGGCTGATGCCCGCTATATGCGTATTGTGTTGGGAAGTGGTACATCAGTATGGAATGATTGTACCAATACTGTATTGGGACCATATGTTGTCTATACATGATTTACTAGCTATTGTAAAATTATGCTTACGGAGGATAACACATTACACATAAGATAGTGGTGATGGACAAAATTGTTCAAACTATGATGATATTGTGCTTATGAGTCATGTAATTAAACTATTGGAGAGTAATCAAACATAGATGTAAATTAGAAACGTCTATATCTAAAATCAATTTGGTTTTATGCCATTCTACAATGGAAGTGATCTATTTATCAGGCGGTTGATTAAGAATTATAGAGAGAAGAAAAGAGATTTTAGATGTGTTTTTTTATTGATTTAGAAAACGCTTATGATAGGGCCCGTAGGAAGATAATATGGTGGGATCTAGAAAAGAAACTAGCGTCTCATACATATATTGATGTGATTAAAGATACTAGCTTTTTGTATGTGCTATGCACATGACTACAAACTCATGGCAACTATTTTTTTCTTTCATTTCATATAGCCTTTTGCTTTTCCTTTATTAACTAAAAATGCTTCCTAATAGCAAATAGAAGTTTAAAATTAAAAGATCAAAATAGTAGAAATTTTGGGGGTAAGGACTAGCTATCATACACATATTGTCTTATTGGTGGCTATTGATAATTATTGGTATAGCTGTAAGTATACTGGTTGATGCCTGCTATATGCGTATAGTGCTGGGAAGTGGTACATCAGTATGGAACGCTTTTACCAATACTGTATTGAGATTATATGTTGTCTATACATGATTTACATATAGTGTTTGTTTATTTTATTAAAGGGTTTCTATATATTTTTTTTATATAATTAGTTTTCCAATTATATAAATACAAAAATTTTAATAAACTAAAATTTAGATATTCCTCTTTCACATCTCTTCCCTTGGTACATATAAACTTTCAGATAAAACCATTTGACAAAACGACTGTAATGAAAAAGTTAATGGGTCCTACGTTTTGGTAACTATTCAGCCCTATTTCTTGTGACTTATGAGTAATAAATAGGAGAGGAAATGAGGAGAGAGAAAGGAGATGATTTGGACTCTCATGAGTAAAGTATGACTTAAAAGAATTTTTAATATTTTTTTGGACTTTTCCTTGATATAAGAAGTTACCAACTCAAACTCATACCCCTTGGGTTTGAGATATAGAGATGCATGATAAACTAAATACTAAAGTGAGGACGATTGGAAGAGAGTCATTTCTTGTTACCATAGGTTTATATCATGGAGTGGCATTAAGTCCTTTATCTTTTTGCATTAGTTATAAATGAACTTACTAGACTTCTTGAATATTACATCCCAAGGTGTATGTTGTTTGTTGATGATATTGTTTTAGTAAATGAATCCAAAAAAGAAATAATTTTTAAAGTAAAAAATTGAGGTGTCTTAAAATCCGAAGTATTTAGAACTAACCGAACAAAAACAAAGTACATAGAATATAACTTCAACAAGACGGTGCAAAGAGATGGGCATACGGTGCAAATAGATAGCCAAAAAGTATCTAAAAATAACCATTCTTGTTACTTAGGATCTACAATTAATTATGATGGGGAGATCAAAGTGGATACATCTCATAGGATCAAAGTGAGATGGTTGAAGTCAGAAGTGCTTCAAGAGTTTACGTAATTATAGGTTTACTTTTGAAATTGAAAGGAGCATTCTATTAGACGACTTTAATGCTGACACATTCTCATGGATCAGAATGTTGGGAAATTAAGAAACATTATGTCCAAACAATGAGAGTGAGAAATGAGAACGTTAAGATGGATAAGTCGCAATACACTAAAAGATAGGTTAAGGAATGAGTGTATTCGTAACAAGGTTGGAGGTCACTTCTATTGATAAGATGAGAGAAAACCGATTGAGAAGGGTAGGACTTGTGCAAGGGAGACCAATGACCCATTTAGAAGAAGTGACAAAATTGCAGTTACTGATGCAACTAGGGGGAGGGGTAGCCTAGATGAACATGGATAGAGAAAATTAAGAATGATACGTTAATCTTTAATTTAACCAAGAAGACGGACCTTAACAGAGCAAATGAAAGAAACTGATTCATATAGCCCTCCTCAAAATTTTGAGATAAAGGCTTGTGTTGTCGGTAAAACCTTTGCTCTTGTGCGGTAGTATTCTCCAATTTATTTCCTTCTCTTTGGTGCCTCCATTGGCTTCGATTTTATACCATGCTAAAGTGTACTTTTCTACACTCTCTATGAGCCATTGTAGGTAGAAAATGTTGCAACAGCATACTGAATGTATAATTGCAGTTCCGTTGTAAAGTGTGCTTGTTACTTAAAAGGCTGGCTTCTGAGACAGATGCTCTGGAAATTTATGGAGATAGAATAGAATGCTGGGCAACCGCTGAACATATGCCACATTTTTGGAAATTTATGAAAGATTAAACTGAGTGCAGATATCACATTTTGTTATTATCTTTTCCCCTTTTTTCCCTCTCTTTTGATGACCTTCTAATTCTCCAGTAATATCTAATAGTTTGTTTTCCGCAAGTGCCTGTTGTAGTAGAACATTGACAGTTTTGCATTTCATTATTCTATCTGTAAGTATCGTGACTTTTCTGTTGTGCAGGACTTCAATGGTGTAGTTCTTTTTACTCTTAGCAGTGCTTGTGATATGGATGAAAGTGATTTTCCATCTGCTATTCTTAGCTTTCGCGAGTTTACAGAGTTCGCTGGGGACATTGTTTTTTCTAGAATCCATAAACCTAATCTGGAGTCAAATCTTATTGTAGTAGGGTTGCTCATATTCGGGTAAGATATCAAGAAATTTATCGGAGCACTTGATAATTATATTGCTCAGCTCATTCATTTTTATATGCTAATCAAGGCTAACACAGTGCTTGAACTAGATTAGAGTAAAAGAGGACCAGTACATCACATACATTAGTTCTATGTTGTTTTTGTTTATTAGATAGTAGATACAACTCTTTGGAACCATATAAGTTTCTCGATATACTGTAATGAATAGTTTAAAATCCTGGAAAGAAGCAGAGAGTGCCATTACTTTTTCATTATAACATATCTTTAATCTTGAACTTTTGGGTTGCGCTTGGTACATAGAATGGAAGATTATCGAGAATCCTCACATTCCCGGGAATGGGATTACCGGGCTTCTAATTCTAAGGAATCTTGCATTAATGTGCTTGGTATACTTTAATTATTCCCGGTAATATATGTATGTGCAATCGTCGATCGGCGGCGAGGCTGGAGGAGGGCCGGTGGATGGCGGCGAGGCCGGCGACAAACGACCGATGGACGACAGGCCGGCCGGTAACGAACTACGGCCGGCCGGCGGCGGACATCCAATGGGCGCAGCGATCAGCTGATCGGCGGCGGGCTGGGCCAGCCGGAGGGTGGCAAGGGAGGCCGGCGGCTGGTCATGGCTAGGGGTGTTCACCAAGTCGGTTTGGACCCGTTACCCGTTCGAACCTGCCTGCTTTAAACGGGTTAAATGATCGTTCTAAACCTGCCCGAAAGTGATTGGTTCAAAACGCGAAACTGCCCGCATTTCAGTAGGATGGGTTTTAAATTTCTTATAGTCCGCCCGAATCTGAACACGTACCCTCCCGTAACCCGTACCGGCCCGAAACTGACCCGTCCGCTTAATAAACATCCGAGCCGTTGATAAAATTTAATTATATGGCGAAGACCAACATTCTATACTTATATAGATTATTCAATTTTATTCTCTCAAATCTAAAGTTTAATTGAGCCACATTCTTTTTAGTCTTTTCCCTTTTTTTTATCTTTTCATCTTAAATTAAATACGAAATCCTTTTATTTTTCGGTCGTAGAATCCAAACTAAGATTTCAATTTCTCATATCAAGAGACGGTAGAAGACTATGGTTTAATTACGATTAGGAGGTTGGAGAAAGCTAGGGGTTTATGGTTTATTCTTTATTTCATATAAATTAAATATCAAATTTAATATGTGAAACCCACAATTAACTCGAAACCGTGTTTAACCCGTCCGAACTAATGAAACCGGGGCCCGAAACCCGCCCGAATCCGTTGGGTTCGGATGCAGGTTTATCACCCGTTCCAATGGGTGGGTTTAAAGTCACTAGAAAGCTCGCTCGCACTAGCAGGTTCGGGTTCATTTATGGTCCCAAAACGATCCAACCCAATCCATGCACAGCCTTAGTCATGGCTCATTTTATGTTAGACGGGAATATTTCTTGGTAATTTAGGATAGACATGTTTTGGGAGGAATATGATTACCATGAAATGAGATCATTTGATTACCACGGTAATTCTATTCCGGGAATGTCTTTTACACCTAAACAAGTATGGTAATATTTCGTGGTAATTTAGGACGAACATCTAGATTATCTCCTATCAAGCGCACAATATGAATCATTTCCTTCTATTTTGCTATGATAAGGGTTTTCTCGTCAATTTAATTACTAGCATTAAGAAGTTAAAGACATTAATTTTCATACTTTCCATAACTTTCCGATTGCAAGCAATCCTTATAGTTTATTGTAAATAATGATGTATCTTCCATTTGGGTATCGGTTTTTCAGGTTTAAACTATAAACGTAATACCTAATTCACCTAAATAACCCAAAACCTTATATTCTTTCACCTAAAATCTAGGTACCCAGATTGATCGAATTGCTCGATCGTCTCTCAATTGCTCTCTTCTTCCTCTCTCTGTCCACTCAGCCAAATGAACGAAAAATCAAATTTTAATTTATCTCAATTTTAATCTCTTATGTTGTTCCATCTCAACAATCTGGATACGTGCTAGTACATCTTAATTTCTTTTAATTATTAGGGTTTAGTTGAATGTTAGATTAACTACAATTAATACTAGAGTTTCATTAAGTGAATACCCTCCACTTTTGAAGCTGTTCCAGCGAACACACTTATTTAAATGTTGACCCTACAAATTTTTTTATTTATTTATGATTTTTTCTCCTAAGTTTTAGAGAAATGAGAATGATGGCAATACGATTCCTTTTCTTCCACTTGGTAGCATTATCTAAGCTTGTGTCTTTAATTTTGAAACCAAGAGAAAATTTGACGAGCTTAATTAAGCATGTCTTATCAACATATGCTTTCGGAATATCCCTACTTAATGAAACATCATTGCATATTGTAGTTTCTTTCATAGGTTGACTTCTTCACCCATACAAAATACTATACCCGAATGGCATAAAATGCCAAGAGAAATAGAGAGAAGGAAGCTGAAAGAAACAAAGAGAAACCGAGAAGCTGAACAATTCAATTAGATTGGTTACTTGATTTTGGGTGAAAGAATAGTGGGTATTTGGTTATCTAAGTAAATTGGGATTTGGTAACGGGTTTGAACATTGAAATTCATTATCCAATTAAACACAAAAAACCTAAATCCCTAAATTTTCCCTTATTTCAAATTCCAAACCTTATTTAGAAGAAAAAATTACGAGAGCAACTACTCTACCGGGGGGGTGGAGCTCTCGTAGGGGCAGTTTGGTCGTATATTAAATAGTATGATTCGGATACAGGTACATGACACGATGCGAGTCGGATTTGCCAATTCATAATTTCCAAAACTCTAGATTTCATTGTGGTATGCTATTTTTTTGTTCATAAATATATAAGCATAACATCAAAATTATAAGCATATAAGAATTTAAACTAACAATAAAATTTTCACGAGTCTAGGAACGCACGACTATACATTTGTCTTAGTTATTGATGCAACTCGATAAATTTGAAGTATAATCTAAATCTTAGAATGTGTCAAAATAAGCCCGTAAGTATTCTCGATGAATCTAAATGAAACAAACTGTGAAAAAGGTCATGACCCCCACTCTAATTAAACCGTGAAAAACGCCTAATTAACAATAATGAAACAACTTTGGTAAGTTAGAAAAACTACAGCAGTAAAATTCTCTTCAACTAGATAGTCGTTAAAGTAAGAAAAGAACCTCGATTTTATGAAGTATGGACACAGACATGAATACAGATACCAATATGGGATACATTAATTTTGTTAAAAGAACACATAAATATGGATATATTATTTATCTATATTTAATTATAAATGTATTAAACAAAATATAATAAACTACGAGATAAAATATGAAATATGTACTAGTATAATTGGTAAGGGTGAAACCGGACTGGGTTGGACTGGTTTTGACAATTTTTTTACCTGATCCGAAAATTAACACCTAAACCTAAAACCCGTCCGAACTCGACTGGTTTATAATGCACTAAACCTGAACCCGCTTCCGATTCCGGGCGGGTTTCGGCGGGTTTATACGGGTGGGTCGGTTTTTGCGGATTTTCGAGTTTTGCCCATTATAATTTATCAAAAAAATTAAAAGTTTAATACTTGAGTATATTCTACCAACGCACAAAATTTTTACTTTGATAAAACTATATAAATTATATGTGATAAATTTATAAACTACACTTAAAAATTATACTAACTATATATATACAATAAATCACAATATGTATTTTATAATATTTAAAATTAAATGTCTATGTAATACATCGAGTTAGATCTATATAGGAAGCAGGTTTGGTTCGGGTCGAGTCTAGATTCGGACGGGCGGGTTTTACACTAAATCCATATCCAACCTGAATTATTTTATCTAATGTTCAACCTGCCTGATCGGGTTCAGGCTGGTATAGGATTTCCAAAAAATCAGGAAAAACTGTGTCAGGTTCGGATCAAACCCAACTCGACTTTTACCCCTAGTTGTCATCCATAAGCATTAGTTTTCAATCAAATACATATATAAAACTAAAAGTATAACACATAAGAATGCAATCCGTAAAATTTACAACAAAGAAAATATTGATTCTTTGTAATTGCA
The DNA here is from genome assembly GCA_030015575.1 of Agapanthus africanus. Lineage (NCBI taxonomy): Eukaryota > Viridiplantae > Streptophyta > Magnoliopsida > Asparagales > Amaryllidaceae > Agapanthus > Agapanthus africanus. Next base: position 259,344,452 of record JASDDO010000024.1, read on the forward strand.
GCCGATGACATGTACCTTATTTCATCATTTGCACTAATTTGGACAATTATTCCTTCTAACTCTAGTTCGGCATGTGAGATTAAAATATTTAATATTCTTATCCTTGAAGATATCAAATTTGTCGACGCATATTCCACATTCTTATTTCTTAACCCCTTGCGCTATGTAGAAATGCCAAACATGGCCCAAACGTGTCGGATACGATGTCAGGAGCAGTGTCCAATATGTGTCTGATACGGACACGACGAGCAAATAAAAATATTCGTGCTGCCAAGATTCAATTTGATCTAAATAATCAGAAGTAAAAAGGTTGATATATATAATGATATACCATGGTCCGCCATGTCACTAATGAAATACATTAGTTTAGTATCATATGCAGTAATATTTACAGAAAATAATTATCAATTAGAGATATCAAGAAATAGGGATCACAATTAGTTCTCAGCATAAAGTAACGTTTTGTCTCCATCATTGATAAGGATGAGGGAAGCTTGCTTTATTAAAAAATCTTTGGTTTAGTTAGGAAAAGATTAGGTTTGTAACAAAACGAATGAGAATGGGACCCACAATGTAACATTTAATATATTGCAGGAGGAAAGGAATGAGAATGGGACCCACAATGCAACATTTAATATATTGCATCACATAGCTCCTCGTTCACTTATGTGCTGAAGTTGGAATTTGAAGAGTTCATAAATTAAATGAATAAAGAAAGGACAGAATGAGAAGATAAACTTGAAATGACCAAAAGGGGGAAATGGGAAGAAAAATTAGGGTTTATGAAGTAATCTTTGCTGGAATATTGTGCCTACCCAGCTTTCTGTTAGAAAGTAAATAGAGAGATCTCTGCATTGCATGCTGTGTTTATCAAACAATTTGACCGTTTATATGAGCATAACCCAAAAGGTTGGTGTATATCACTCTGTAATATAGCAGAAAGTCGGAACACGTTTATAGCACTACCTTGAATTATATGAAATGGGGGTATCAGTGTGATAGAAGTGTACCGGTAGAGAGAGAAGTTGATTACATACGCTGATGCATCCGTAGTCATCTGGATTCTGGAAGCTTTGCACATCAATAACATCCTTGCGTTTTGGGGAACTCAAAATTCAGCATGGATTAATTGCAATGTTGCTACGATCTGTAAGCTGACTTAAATGAGAACTTGATGTGTCATCTTTGCCTTAAATTTAGCGATAGAATTATCTTAGGAGGAATGCTCAAGCTTCCAAACACAACACAACACAAGTATGTGTTACTATGGAATGCGATTTCTGTGAATATCAGAATGTGGATTGAAAAATAGGGGCATCTCATTCCAATCTTTAGATAGAGAAGAACTGAGAACTAGTAACTGAGCTCAAAGTTAAATCTCATGATAAATACCCAAAGATTCAAATTTAACTTGCTTTCCGGCTTTCGAGAACAGGGTGTACTAGTTGTTGAGAGTATTAATTCCACATATTGGTGGTTACCACTTATTTTACTTCCTAGGCATGGGAGAGTTGGTCGTATAGCATGAGATTCGTGACTATTAAGTCACAAGTTCAAGGCATGCAACCAACACAGTGGGGCACAAGGGAAGAGACACCAACCCTATTTATTATATAGAGAGTTGGACCGACAAAAAAGTACCCCCACTTCTTTTTTCCCATGATATACTGCTAGTGGGAACTGAATTTATTTTCAGATCAAAAAATCAGTAGGGAAGGATCTCGCAAAGCTGATTGAGGATGATGGTGTAACCATTAAGCGTGATCAATTGACACCTAGGAAGTTTAGATAAATGTTGGATCATCTGGAAGTCTTTTATCCCTTTAAAGGAAATTAACCGCTTTAGAGGAAATAATATTTGGTGTTATCTCAAGACCGCTTCAAATAGCTTGAAGCACTTGAGAACATCCTCATCAGTCGTCATTCTCCTATTACAATTTTTGCTGGAATTTATCCATGTTCCAAGAAGAATTCTGATATGACATTCTCACCTAAGTAGACATGCTTTGTGATCTTGTAGGTTGCAATACACTGGCAATTTTGTGGTGGCTGTTTGATATGTTCAGATTTGCTAGATTATGATAGCAATTCTGGCAGTTAACAGTAATTTGTGGACTGCTAAAAGAATTAATTGGTAGAAAGTTATTTTATATGATGTGCTTGAGCACTTGAAGCTGATTATCATCTCCTTCCTATCTTCTACCTCTCCCCTCCAAAATTCCTTGTTCCCAGTTCATGTTTAGCTTTCCAGAAGTTCCTTCCAGAAAATTTTATTAGCAAGCCCAAAGCATAATTAAGTTAAGATTTCCTTAATCCCATTCTGCAGAACAAAAGTAATATAAGTTCTATCAGTGGGGACTCTGCAAATATTCGTTCATTCTTTCTTTTCAAAGTTTTACTGCATTATCGCATAACAAATGGCTCCAACCTGAATCTTTATGTTATGGACCTATATAGTAAAACGGACAAAAACTTTACGTTTATTGCATACTTTAGTTCTTTTTCTTCGATAGAACAGCAAGTTGCATGTTCTCTTCTAAACTTTAGAAATTATGGCAATGATCAGTTGCAAAGGAAAACAGGTTCGACAAAAGAAGAGCTTTTTGTCTGGTCTGGCTCTACATTTCCCCTTTCTATTTTCCTTCTTTGGGAGAGAATTTTCAGAACCAAACGGCAATCCTTCATCTTATTCCCATAACAAACCATCAGTAGATGCCATCTTCTCGTCTGATACTGAGAGCATGCCATTGCATTTAGTAAACAGTGTTCCTGAAGCAGACATCAAAGATAAGGAAAATGGACATTTTCGAGGGTATGATGCAATCTTATTTTCCATGCCAGTGCTTTATTTCTTTGGCCTTTTGATAATCATCTTTCAGAATGAATAGTGTGCATAATAAAATAATTTTCTTGTTTTAGAGAATTAAGTCATAGCAATAAAAGAGTTGGAGGAGATCTATCAGAAGTTAGCTGTGAGCGAGTCCCTAAAAATATGAATCAAACTAATGCAGGTATGTGCATCTCCTCTATGATTTGCTCTAGTTATTTGTATCTTGTTAAATTATCTGTTTGACTACCTTAATCATACTTCCATTCATTATTATTCTATCAAATATCGCTTTCAGCAGCTTTAATTTATTGATCTGGATTTCTCTACTACTCAGATGCAGATGTTCACATAGAGAAAGACAGTGGTTCAAGTGTTGGTCCTGGGTTCCACATTGCACAACTTTGGGCTAAAGAACGAGCAGCTTTTGTTGGATCTAACCAGATTGACAGTCCGGAAATTTTCACTCTTCCTATTGGTGTAAAATCCTCTGAGCTGTGCTCTAATCGTGGTGCATATCCAGATTCCATGCTTCAGAAATGCTCCATCGACATGAGCACAGAATCTATGCACGCTGCAAATTTCTCTTCTGGGGATGCATTGTCTGATACAGGTCTAGAGGCAATCACAGAAGTCTATAATAACGCACTGACAATTCTAAAGGGAAGAAATATGGATGAGCCTAGAAAACGTAGACTTCTTTCTGAACGTGCAGCTTCCATGCTGGTAATCTTTATAACTCATCCACATTAAATTAGTTACAGAACATTTCTCATACAAGTTCAGCTTAGTAATTATGTATTAGCGAAACTACCAAATTGGTGGTTGCAGTGTGAGGCACCTTTTATTGTAACAGCGACCATAATTAAACCTTAGGATGGGCCAATAGAAGAGGGAAAAATATTTAAAACACATATATTTGTAAAATCGATCTACGAAAGAAACCAATATTATCACTAATAAGGCAGCCAATTACTAGATATGAGTCAAGATATCATACCTAAAATTAAGGAAAGTGATGTGAGCTGCACTTCCATTCCAGTTGAACTTTAGAATTTAAGGATACTGCTAATAGCTATCACCGTCAGGTTATTTGGAGCGATAAGCATCTAGAAACAATCTTATGACAATCAAGTATTTAAGTATGGCAATTTAATGTGATACTACCTTTTTGTGGTCATCTTAATGGTAATTGTGAAGTTTGTTAGGGGGGAGAGTGGGGATTAAGAGAGAATGTTTTAGGGAAATGTAATGGATAGATTGGGCCAATCCTAATCCTCCTCTTTATATAGGCAGTGTCATTTTACTATTACACCCATACTTAGCATCTAATTATATATAAGAAATCCGTGTACATACGGGTATTCTAACACCTCCTCTCAAGCTGGAGCATATATATCATACACACACAGCTTGTTACAAATAAACTGCACTATATTCCTTCCTAAAGGTTTTTTGAATAAATCTGCTGACTAATGAGCAGATTGAATATAGCAAGTGTCGTTGATTCATCTTCAACCTTTTCCCTCACAAATTGGCAATCAACCTCGATGTGTTTTGTTCTCTCATGCAATACAAGATTAGAATCAATATAGATTTCAGTCTTATTATCACAATATAGCCGCATAGAGAATGTGGGCTAAAAAACAAGCTCTCCAAGCAGAAAGCGGATCCATACAAGTTCACAAATAGTATTCGCCATGGCTCGGTATTCTGACTCAGCACCGATACGAGACACTACGCTCCACTTCTTACTCTTCCAGAAGACCAAGTCACCTTCTACAAACACTCAATATCTTATAGTAGATCTGTGATCAGATGGAGACTTAACCCAATTTGTAGCAGTGAATCCTGCTACCCGAGAATATCCATGATCTGAATACAGTAAACCCTTCCCTGAAGTTGTCACGACCCGAAAGAGCACGTGACTGGCCCTTGAACCATATGAAGTCTATAGGACCCCATCTGATCCAAGTAAGCCAAAATCCCAGAAATCTAAAACCATTTAAAGAGTAAATAAGGAAAACTGGTTTTGAAAAGTAAAGAAATCATATTTCGAAAATCAAAGTTTTTAAATAACTAAGCCGAATGTGTATTTTTAAAATGTGTAACCTTTCCTGAAAATTTCGGCAGAGTTTCCTTTGTAAAAACTGGCCCCGAACAGGGTACAACAAGAATAATATGTATATGAGATGATAAAAGGCATCCCCAAACGGGAGCTAGCTCTTCGTCAAACGACGGTCACAACCACGCAAGCAATAATAATATACAATGCCAAAGGGCGAGGATCAAAACCCAAAAAAAAAGAAACTCAAACAGCCAGAAAACCGTAATACTACTAGCGCGACTCTAAGGTCGAAATAAAACAACACTGTTTTCTAAGTCTGAAACAATAAACAAGTTTTGGTTGATGGAAATTCTAGATACAATAAATAATACATGAGCGATGGCGGTTCTGATACAAAGAACCCACCTACCAACGCAAGTCACCCATAAGGAAGCAGTGTGCCAGAAATGCCGCTATGGAATCTGTACGGCAAAACCTGCAAGAACTGGGGCACAACGGGGGTGAGTTGCCAACTCGTGAATAGAAAATATCTACAAGCAGAGATCGAATGCATGACCCATCCTAGGTCAATACGATCAGATATACATAAACCTCAATATGAATAAAACTGAAGCATGCTAAACTGGCAATGTAATCTCTATACATGAGTGTAGTGCCAAGTGCTCGTGCTAGTGCCTCAGGTAATCGCATGTCATGAATATGAGGTATAACCAATGTAATCAAATCTGCACACTCGTGGATCCCGTCCACTCGTCACCCACTGACAATAACCACCATGCATGTAAATATCATGAATCATGTGCATGGGAAATAATATGAGGATATAACCACCCGTGTCCCTCGCGACACATCAAAATCATGGAACCAGGGTGCCCAGCATCGACACCTGAAAACATCATGAAAACTGTGCCCAGCATCGGCACGTAAATCCTCATATATCGGGCTCCGTCAGTCCGGATCAGCCCGCGGGCTCTGTCTGCGGTATCGGCCCTAGGCCCCGACAGTATGCCCAAAACATCTATCGACTCTGGTCGGTATCCTCCGGATAACCGTCAGGTCCAACCAATCACCGGTAGGTACTCGCCCGCCTCCAGGCTCAATCGGCAAAGCTCATCGATCATCTTGCTGAGGGGAACCATACCGGGTCCACCATGTACCCGCAATCGGCTCATCCACGCCTCGATTCGGGTTACACATGTCGCTCTCAGCACCGAGAAAACACATGGTGGACGCACTGAAATATCATATCAAGGGTAACCGGGTTTTTAAAGAAATGACATATTCTCTTTTGAAATACCCTCGGTTCCCAAATCCAGAAATATCATAGAAACAACATATCTCAATGCGTACAGTCAAAGCACGATGTATGCGGCATGTAACAGTAATGCAAGCATATCAGTAAGTCATGCAACATGGAATAATAATGTGCACATGTCGAGGGAGACCGCTCTTTTAAAAGGAATCTGTTTTTAAAGAGTATCTTGCGGTTCCCAAATCTCCAATCAAGCTAGAATCATCTATATATGTGTACAGGTATAAGTGTACAATATGCCATGCCAGAATCATATCAAGAATGTAATAGTACTATAGTGTAGTGACATGGCAATTATCGATGATGAGTGTGTGAGCCGGCAACAAGTGTACGTGGAACATATGCATCATCGATAATGGTGCTGGTGTCCTAGCAGCATGACTGAAATATAACCACAGTACAAGCGATGCAATGCAAATAGCATGAATATGCGGAATCGAATAATCAACGCAAAAGTAAAGAATCTACACCAATCTGTACAAGTCATGCAGGGGTGCCATTTGAAATAAGACGAATCAGGGCTTTTGGAAAAACAAGGGCTACGGTGTTTTAAGAAAAGATACATCATTTGAAAATATCCGTATGACCCTTCTGCCTATCTTTAAAATATCCTCGATTCGTTAGTTTGAAATAGGTATGACTCGGTCCAGTCTAATGTCTACTAAGTAATCTAGACAGGAGGGGTAAGAAACCACCTAATTTGAGTCAAAATATATAGATATGATAGTCGGTGATCCCGCCTCAATAACATATCGTAAGATATCCTCGAGTCATGAGTGCGGATCTATCATCAATATCGGCTCGTACGGTAGATCGTCGTACGGCATCCCAATAGCTGGGTAGGGATCAATATCACAATACCTCATCACATATCAGGTATCACTATCATCAGATCGCATAATCTGGGGTACTACTCTAAGTCTAGTACAAATCGATACCATCTATAAAAATATGAATGCGGGTAAAGCACATGTCCAAAGGCCCCCTAAAACTATCATATCGCACCTCGAAGACAAGCTATGTCACATCGCCGATCTCACGGCCTCACATCAAGTATCATCTCAACCACGTATCATCCTCAAATTCCGTATATAAACACATAGTCCCATACCCATGTGTAGATATACGCACCATCATATGCACTCTAATAAATGAAAGAATGAATGCAAGTATGTGTGTAAATGTATGTGTGAGTGCAACCACTACTCTAGGGTTCGCACTATACTAAACCAATATATTCTTATCATCAAAATATCATTATTACCATCAATAACCCTAAACAACACAATATAAATATTCGTGTGTATACGTATTCGTATACATCACCACGGACTGCGGGGGTGCTATACGCCATCCACCCGACTTCTCCCCGTAGATATAAATCTACTCACCTTGCTTCTCGTGTGCCAAAGCCGATGTCGCTATCTTCACCTCCTTTGCCTCAACATCACGCGGGGTACCTACAAGTATATCACAATGCTAAAGCACATGAAAATCACATCGGAAACCAAAATAGCACACGCTACCCGCATAGGTAAAAACCCATCGACTCGCATGTAAACACAATCAAAATCCACTTATCGTTGACGTCCAAACGCCACCCGACAGGAATGAATCACCAAATACCAAAATCCATGCTAAAACAAGTCCCAAATTATACACCAACATAGGAAAATCAACCCAGATTTTACCCTAGATGGAATCAGTCAAAACTAGACATACTCAGGGTCAAAACTAGAGGAAATGGGGGCATGCACAGAAAACGAGGCAATTCCTTAAAATACCTTATTTTAGAATTTTCCATAATTTTTCCCCATTTATCTGTATTTAATTATACCAGAATATTAAAATATTCATTAAAATAATATTAAATTATAAAATTTCCCAAAAATCATATTTTATTATTTTGAAGACGTTACAATCTACCCCCCTTAAAGAAATTCGGTCCCCGAATTTAAATTTAAAACCCCAAATTCTAAAACATTTCGATACGAATTCCAAGTCGTCGGGGCTCCGAAATCATCTATACATAAAACATCATAGCGCAATGCATGCGCATGAGTACTGTGCAGATAACTCAAAAGCAACACTCCATCAAGCATCCGCAATCATCGGAGTCATGGTAACGACACAATGTCAAATCCAATACAAAATCAATATGATATGGACCAAGACTATACATGTAGACACCCAATCTATACATGTAATTAGCTGATGCAACTGTATGCCAAATCTTTTTAAGTCGCTGTGCAATGCGCGTAACACTGCACAGTGGCGGACATTTTTCATAAGAAAGTAACTATATATGTATATATATATCCTTTGTTTAATAAGCACGTTCCGCCGTTTTGAAAACAATCAGAAGGGTTTCCTTGGTTTTTTTTAAAACGTTTCGTGTCATATCGGACACGTAGGTATATACTGAGACTATAGCTCGCTTTTCGGAAATCCCTTCGATAACTATCGATGCATGCAAAATATATCCAGGCACTGTCCACTGACTAGTCCTGCTCAGTATGAAAGCAAATATCCCACATCATAAAAATGTACTGCTCCAAAAAGAATAAATTCCAAAAATGCACATAACACCACCCTGTGCGTCTGACGCGCACGGAAATCAAAATCCATATATGCGCTAAACATGTGCACAAAACAACATCTAGGTGCAACGGGTGTGCACGAAGCATCTGTCATAGGCAACATGTGCCTGACAGCCAAAACAGGTGCATCTGACATGCACGAAGAATCTCGATTTAGTGCATCTGGTGTGCCCCAAAATCGTATCTCAAAACATGCGCCCAGCATGCGCGAAAATCCAAATCGGTGCATCCATCATGCACGAATGAAAATCTAGACCCTGCGCACTCAATATGCATGGAATCACAAAATCCAATAGCAACGTCGAATATGCGTAAGTCCAGTCAAAAGCACGGAGTGCAAGAATCCACATCAATATCACAATCAAAATCGACATACCGAAAGGCATCAAATCGAAGTCAGGTGCAATTGTAATGCACAAAATATAAATCCGGTGCAACAAAGGCACGAAATATAAATCTGATGCGGTAAACGCAAGAAACATAAAACTGGTGCGACAAATGCACGAAGTATAGAACTGGTGCATCCCATGCACAAATATCAAGCAATAACTCAAATACGTAAGCAGCAACACCAAGTGTACCCAGGTATAAAGGAAATCATAAACGTGTGCAACTGCGTGCACAAAACACACATCAATGCACTACAAGTACATATAAGCTATACCGAGTGCAAAAATCGAATCGTGTGCGTAACATATGCACAACATCAAATCAACCGTATGAAATCCATAAGGTCATAAGCAGGTGCAGCCAAGGCACGAAACGATATACAACGCGGCTCAATCGAAATCAGGTGTACCGCGATGGAAAACTCACAACCGCGTGCATCACCGTGCACAAATCAAAACACTAAAAGTGCATGAAACTATGCTGGAAGCATAAATCAAATCACCGGCATAAAATAGGCATGAAATCACAATCAATACCTCAAGAGTAATAACTATGTGCAAGGTATAAATACCCAGTAGGTGCAACCATGGTGCACGAAATCAAATATCATGAAACTCGGTCATCAAGACTAAATCATGCGAATAGATCGCCCAAAATACCGAAATCCAAAGCAACGGATACGTGATAATCAAATCACAAAATCACAAATCATAATTACCGTCGTCGGTATACCCTCCTTCAGGGTCGAGAAGGTACCGGTACATCCGATGCTAGCGGCGCAAGATATCTACTTGCCTCTTGCTCGCGGCTGGCGTCCTCTGCCTCTGGTTCCTGATCTTTCCTGTAGATTACCAACTCGCAATCCATCGGCTCATCGGCCCGGTCAGGTGTGCTGACAGGAACGATTCCGTTCTTGCACTTCCCTGGTCATCTCTCGGTCAATCCTCACGACCGCTCGTAAAGCAGCACATCTCTGGCGCCGACCTCGGGTCCTCTGAATGCATATCACACATCCGATCCTGGGTGCAACTCTTATTGCAGCAGTGTACTGGAAGGAATCCTACTCAAGGTCTCTTCTGATCTTACTTAGGCCAAACTGTAAGGAGGCTGGTACTCTGGCGAAATCTTTTCTCGCTCTCTGGACCTCTGCGTCCTTAGTACAACATCTCCTCGGAAGCTGGTCGCATCTCTGCGCCTCTGTATGCATGTCCGGCCTTTAATCTTAACGGGGTGTAGTGACAGCTCTCCTGCCTCTCGCACGAACTTCTCGTCCCGCTTGTCTGTATCATCGACCATTCGACGTCGCGTCTTTATCTGCACACTGCAATGTCCTCGGCTACGGTCCACCCGAAGTCTCTAACACGGACTCGAAATCACGAACTCAGTATCTTCATCACTCAGTAGAAGATATCTAGCCGAACACGTCCTCAGCGTGCATATCGCATCTCTGATGTCAGCGGAGTGGAACGTCATCTCGTCGAAATCTCGTGCAAACTCTTTACTCCACCTTGCTCCACTATCGACTGATTCGGACTCATCTCATCATGGCTACACAAACTGCGCTCCGACGGCTATGCTCGTATCTGGAGTCTCCCAAGCAGTGTCCCATCACATGATATCCGAATGATGTCGAATCATCCGATCGACTCGTCAGGACCTCACAATCCCCCAAGAGCTCAACATCTCGGGTACAGTTTAATAGTATCGAGTACATGCCACAGCGTCGGTGGTCCAGCCGTAGAAGGGCAAACCCAAGCCTCACTAATGGCGCCGAGGAACTGCCGCAAACCCTAAGGTTCAAAGACTTTCACACGGTCATTAAGTCGAGTTAGGGTTTCATTCTTCTAGAGGGCCCATAGAATCACCTGCATGTCTTTCCGTATACTTTAAACTTGAAAAATGGGTTCCTGACCTTCGATCGTCTCAATCGACTCTCAACGAATCTGCGTGAAGTCGCCTCTAGCTGGAATCAATCTACCTGATGACCTCGCATCGGGGTAGGCGAACGAACCACACGTCTTAGTCATTAATCCTCGGTGACTAGCAACTCACTATCATATCTCTAAGAATATGCTCATGTTGCAGTAGCTCAAATCATCTGGGCGATATCTCATCATTCACAGCAACAACTGGCTCATTCGTCGGTACGCTAAGCAGCGCCTCACCCATCCTGGATAAGCGATAATATCAACGGTCATCATAACCTGGCTGGCCTCTATCAGTGGCTCAATCCTCTGGTACCGACCGGTATGTCCTAGAAATCTCGCAACAGCGATCTGTCAAACGCCCAACGTGCGGAAACACAATAAGACGACGCCTCAATACAACCGTATGTCTCTGGAATCACGCCCCGGTCAGTCCTCGTCCGCGACGAGCTCATGCTGACAACTCGAGCCGTAGCTCACTCTGCCCGTGCAATCGCGGCAGCAAAACCATAACCAGTATCGATGAAGATAGATCATAGGAAGGAATATGACACAATGCAAGGAAATGTAAAACCTAAGGTTTCTTAAGCGGAGTGGCGTGTCGTAAGTATGCCGCGGAACATACCCACGGTACGTCACTCTACTTTAGTCACCTATTCCATCAACCAAGGGTCATCCTACACGACGAAAGTTCGGGTCTAATACCCCCTCGACCAAGTCTAAGTTCCGTAAGGTCAAGCCTAAGTTCCTTATATAAATAACGCCCTAGGCTCCACATAGTCAAACTCAGACTCGAACCAAGGTCAACCTAGCGCTCTGATACCAACTTTGTCACGACCCGAAAGAGCACGTGACTGGCCCTTGAACCATATGAAGTCTATAGGACCCCATCTGATCCAAGTAAGCCAAAAGCCCAGAAATCTAAAACCATTTAAAGAGTAAATAAGGAAAACTGGTTTTGAAAAGTAAAGAAATCATGTTTCGAAAATCAAAGTTTTTAAATAACTAAGCCGAATGTGTATTTTTAAAATGTGTAACCTTTCCTGAAAATTTCGGCAGAGTTTCCTTTGTAAAAACTGGCCCCGAACGGGGTACAACAAGAATAATATGTATATGAGATGATAAAAGGCATCCCCAAGCGGGAGCTAGCTCTTCGTCAAACGACGGTCACAACCACGCAAGCAATAATAATATACAACGCCAAAGGGCGAGGATCAAATCCCAAAAAAAAAAAAGAAACTCAAACAGCCAGAAAACCGTAATACTACTAGCGCGACTCTAAGGTCGAAATAAAACAACACTGTTTTCTAAGTCTGAAACAATAAACAAGTTTTGGTTGATGGAAATTCTAGATACAATAAATAATACATGAGCGATGGCGGTTCTGATACAAAGAACCCACCTACCAACGCAAGTCACCCATAAGGAAGCAGTGTGCCAGAAATGCCGCTATGGAATCTGTACGGCAAAACCTGCAAGAACTGGGGCACAACGGGGGTGAGTTGCCAACTCGTGAATAGAAAATATCTACAAGCAAAGATCGAATGCATGACCCATCCTAGGTCAATACGATCAGATATACATAAACCTCAATATGAATAAAGCTGAAGCATGCTAAACTGGCAATATAATCTCTATACATGAGTGTAGTGTCAAGTGCTCGTGCTAGTGCCTCAGGTAATCGCATGTCATGAATATGAGGTATAACCAATGTAATCAAATCTGCACACTCGTGGATCCCGTCCACTCGTCACCCACTGACAATAACCACCATGCATGTAAATATCATGAATCATGTGCATGGGAAATAATATGAGGATATAACCACCCGTGTCCCTCGCGACACATCAAAATCATGGAACCAGGGTGCCCAGTATCGACACCCGAAAACATCATGAAAACTGTGCCCAGCATCGGCACGTAAATCCTCATATATCGGGCTCCGTCAGTCCGGATCAGCCCGCGGGCTCTGTCTGCGGTATCGGCCCTAGGCCCCGACAGTATGCCCAAAACATCTATCGACTCTGGTCGGTATCCTCCGGATAACCGTCAGGTCCAACCAATCACCGGTAGGTACTCGTCCTCCTCCAGGCTCAATCGGCAAAGCTCATCGATCATCTTGCCGAGGGGAACCATACCGGGTCCACCATGTACCCGCAATCGGCTCATCCACGCCTCGATTCGGGTTACACATGTCGCTCTCAGCACCGAGAAAACACATGGTGGACGCACTGAAATATCATATCAAGGGTAACCGGGTTTTTAAAGAAATGACATATTCTCTTTTGAAATACCCTCGGTTCCCAAATCCAGAAATATCATAAAACAACATATCTCAATGCGTACAGTCAAAGCACGATGTATGCGGCATGTAACAGTAATGCAAGCATATCAGTAAGTCATGCAACATGGAATAATAATGTGCACATGTCGAGGGAGACCGCTCTTTTAAAAGGAATCTGTTTTTAAAGAGTATCTTGCGGTTCCCAAATCCCCAATCAAGCTAGAATCATCTATATATGTGTACAGGTATAAGTGTACAATATGCCATGCCAGAATCATATCAAGAATGCAATAGTACTATAGTGTAGTGACATGGCAATTATCGATGATGAGTGTGTGAGCCGGCAACAAGTGTACGTGGAACATATGCATCATCGATAATGGTGCTGGTGTCCTAGCAGCATGACTGAAATATAACCACAGTACAAGCGATGCAATGCAAATAGCATGAATTTGCGGAATCGAATAATCAACACAAAAGTAAAGAATCTACACCAATCTGTACAAGTCATGCAGGGGTGCCATTTGAAATAAGACGAATCAGGGCTTTTGGAAAAACAAGGGCTACGGTGTTTTAAGAAAAGATACATCATTTGAAAATATCCGTATGACCCTTCTGCCTATCTTTAAAATATCCCCGATTCGTTAGTTTGAAATAGGTATGACTCGGTCCAGTCTAATGTCTACTAAGTAATCTAGACAGGAGGGGTAAGAAACCACCTAATCTGAGTCAAAATATATAGATATGATAGTCGGTGATCCCGCCTCAATAACATATCGTAAGATATCCTCGAGTCATGAGTGCGGATCTATCATCAATATCGGCTCGTACGGTAGATCGTCGTACGGCATCCCAATAGCTGGGTAGGGGTCAATATCACAATACCTCATCATATATCAGGTATCACTATCATCAGATCGCATAATCTGGGGTACTACTCTAAGTCTAGTACAAATCGATACCATCTATAAAAATATGAATGCGGGTAAAGCACATGTCCAAAGGCCCGCTAAAACTATCATATCGCACCTCGAAGACAAGCTATGTCACATCGCCGATCTCACGGCCTCACATCAAGTATCATCTCAACCACGTATCATCCTCAAATCCCGTATGTAAACACATAGTCCCATACCCATGTGTAGATATACGCACCATCATATGCACTCTAATAAATGAAAGAATGAATGCAAGTATGTGTGTAAATGTATGTGTGAGTGCAACCACTATTCTAGGGTTCGCACTATACTAAACCAATATATTCTTATCATCAAAATATCATTATTACCATCAATAACCCTAAACAACACAATATAAATATTCGTGTGTATACGTATTCGTATACATCACCACGGACTGCGGGGGTGCTATACGCCATCCACCCGACTTCTCTCCGTAGATATAAATCTACTCACCTTGCTTCTCGTGTGCCAAAGCCGATGTCGCTATCTTCACCTCCTTTGCCTCAACATCACGCGGGATACCTACAAGTATATCACAATGCTAAAGCACATGAAAATCACATCGGAAACCAAAATAGCACACGCTGCCCGCATAGGTAAAAACCCATCGACTCGCATGTAAACACAATCAAAATCCACTTGTCGTTGACGTCCAAACGCCACCCGACAGGAATGAATCACCAAATACCAAAATCCATGCTAAAACAAGTCCCAAATTATACACCAACATAGGAAAATCAACCCAGATTTTACCCTAGATGGAATCAGTCAAAACTAGACATACTCAGGGTCAAAACTAGAGGAAATGGGGGCATGCACAGAAAACGAGGCAATTCCTTAAAATACCTTATTTTAGAATTTTCCATAATTTTTCCCCATTTATCTGTATTTAATTATATCAGAATATTAAAATATTCATTAAAATAATATTAAATTATAAAATTTCCCAAAAATCATATTTTATTATTTTGAAGACGTTACAGAAGTATTCTTCAAATACCAAAGTATCCGTATCACAGTGTCCCAATGAGCAACTCGAGAATCAGTCATGAAGTGGCTCACAACACTAACAACATATGCAATATCAGGTCGAGTGACGGTGGGGTAATTCAGCTTACTGATCAATCGTTGGTATCTTCCGGGATCTTCAAA
The DNA here is from genome assembly GCA_030015575.1 of Agapanthus africanus. Lineage (NCBI taxonomy): Eukaryota > Viridiplantae > Streptophyta > Magnoliopsida > Asparagales > Amaryllidaceae > Agapanthus > Agapanthus africanus. The sequence continues at coordinate 259,359,972 of JASDDO010000024.1, forward strand.
CAAATCACCTTGTCCCGGAAGTAGCTTAATATTAGGATCCATTGGAGTCTTTATAGGTCCGTATCCTAACATCCCAGCTTCAGTCAGCATATCAGCATATACTTTCGCTGTGAGATATAAATGCCATCCTTTGATCGAGCAATCTCGATACCCAAAAAATATTTAAGGCTTCCAAGATTCTTGGTCTGAAACTTTGTTTGAAGGTGGTGCTTAAGCTGTGCTATACCAGCCATACAGTAACCACTATGTTATCAATATATACCACCAATAGAATGCGAAGGCCATTAGTGCTATTACGGTAGAGCACTGAATGGTCATGAACACACCGTCTGAGGCCAAACGAAACAATCACCTTAGTAAACTTCCCAAACCATGTTCAAGGAGACTGTTTCAAGCCATACAATGACTTCAATCGACAAACCAAACCAGACTGCTCCTGGCAGTTGCTCTCCTCTACCAAAAAAACATGGAGGAACGTATTCTTCACATCAAGCTGGCGCAACGGCCATTGATAAATAGCCGCAAGAGATATAAGTAGACGAATATAGGTCATCTTGGCCATGGAAGAAAAAATCTTATCATAATCAACTCCATAATTCTAGGAATATCCTTTAGCAACCAAATGTGCCTTCAAGCAGGAAAGGGTCCCATCAGGATGAAACTTCAAGGTATAGACCAAGCGGCACCCTACTACCTTCTTCATAGTCGGAAGAGGAACCAAATACCAATTCTGAGTCTGTTTTAGGGCGAGTATCTCATCAATCATAGCATTAGTTTACCCTTTATGAGACAACATTGGAGAGGGACTTGGGTAAAGCATGAGAGTCGAGAGAGGAAAGAAACGCCCGATATTTGGGAGATAAATGAGAAACCGCCACATGATGTGCTATAAGGTGAGAAGTCCAGTTTCGGGTGTCTTTTCGTAAGACAATAGGAAGATCAATATCAGCCTCCGGTTGAGCTTGAGACTCAGAAAGATCAGTAGCTGGAAGCTGAGGTTTAAGAACCGTATGTGCTCGACGAGCATACACCCTTGTAACCGATGGTGTGAAGCCTAAAAGTGGGGAATTAGGGATGAGAGGTGGGTTAATGGAAACAGTACGGATGATCTTCAACATGGGGGTGGAGAATCAACCGGCTCGGAAGGGGTGCTCTCTTGTGACAGAAGATATGAGATATCTAAAAAAAGTCATTGTCCATATCTATAGGAGCATGAGATATAAAAAAGTATGGGGTGAGCTCATGAAAAATCACATCGGCCGATATAAATCGATGACATAATCTCACTATAATAACGATTTCCCTTTTAAGTCCGAGAGTATCCAAGAAAAACGCACTTAATAGCCTTGGGGTCCAGTTTAGATTCCCAGGTTGTAGATCATGAACAAAGCAGACACATTTAAAGACCTACGGAGGAACAGGGAAAGCGACCACCGAAAGGAACAATATAAAATGAGGAATCTGTCTATCTAGAAAATAGGAGGGTATACGATTGAATAAGTAATTAGCGGTAAGAAATGCATCCCCAAAAGGATTTAGGCACTTGCATATGAAACAAAAAAGTACGAGTGATCTCTAACAAATGCCTATTCTTCCTTTCTACCATCCCATTTTGTTGGGGTATAAGAACAAGAAGATTCGTGAATAATGCCAAGTTTCTCCATATACGCCCTAAAAGGTGTATTAAAATACTTGGTATTATCACTCCGCAAGTACCAACAGTGACCCCAAATTGAGTCTGAACTTTAGAACAAAAGATCTGAAAATGAGAAAACACTTCATTCATAGATTTCATCAAATATAACCACGAGACTCGAGAAAAATCATCAATAAAAGTCACAAAGTAGCGAAAACCTCCTTAGGCAATAAAGCATGACCTCCAAACATCAAAATGAACTAAATTAAAGGGTTTTTCACCTTTTTAATTGATACGAGATAGGTAGCTAGAGCGATGATGCTTATCCAACTCACAAGACTCACTCTAAACTATACGAACTATCGAGAGAGGAAACAATCCTCTTCAAGATCTGCAGAGAAGGGTGACCAAATCGACTATGGACATTAAAGGCAATGTGGATACTGTTGGGTAGGCTATAGAGCGTGAACGCTTTTCGAGGTGGTACGACCCATCAAGCTCAGTCCCTGTGCCAATAGTCCGTCTCGTCCCAAACTCCAGAAAAATACATCCACCAGAAAAGAAAGTTGTGTCACAGTTCAAATCTCGAGCGAGATGGCTAATAGAAAGTAAGTTGAAAGGAAAGCCATGTAAGTATAAGACAGTAGAGAGAGATAACTGTGATATGGCACGAACAGACCCTACTGGTGCATTTCGCTAAGGTCATTGGGGTACACCAGGCCTTATCCTCTATAAGGACAATATGCCTCTCTCCTGTCATATGATCCGTCGCTCCTGTATCGATCACCCGAGGACGACATAATAAAAGCTGTATGGTTACCTCTTGAAAGACCCAAAGCGGTCACCGTTGAAGCCCGAGGTGCAACCGATCCAGTATGGTTACTAGATGCAGATGAGGTCACAAAAAGCCGCAATCGAGCAATCTCCTCTATAAACTTAACGGAACTCTCGGATGTTGAATCCGTCGAAGTACTGGAAGATGCGAAAGATGAATTCCTAACATGTGCATAGATAGTGAGGTGAGGAGGCTGGAAGGCTTTCTATTCAACTTCTAGCAAGTACTGCGAATATGTCTTTCCTGAAAGCAATAATGACAACGAGGCTCTCTTCGGCCTCTCCTTCTACGACCTACTCCCCCTCTCCCTCATGAAGAGTATTAGGTGGGAGAATTCTCTGACCTGATAAGAGAACTTGCTCACAAGATGCAGGCTGTTCATCAGTAATCTCCGACTGAAATATCCGATGGAGCTGATGATAAGTGGCCACAAGGGTAATATCTGTTTTCCCAAGTAAGGCTGAACGTGCAGACTAATATTCGGGCTGTCACCAAGAAAAATGATCATGAAAAGGGCTTTATGTTGTCGTCTCATCTCCATAACGTCACTAGTGATCGGGATCAACTCCAAGACCAGCTGGGCGCGACGCCAAAACTCCGATGCAATGAGTTTCTTGCTGAATCTTCTACAACTGATGCACCAAGTCAGTCATTCGAGAGACTCTGTTGAGAAGACTAAAGTTCATGAAGCTGATCCTATATCATCTTCACGGATCCTAAGTGAACAAGCCTCCGCCTCCCAATCGGCGGTAATCGGATCAGGGGAGGCTTCGTCAAGTGGTCGCCCTTTCTCTCCTTGATATCTCTCTACCTTAATCTTCTAGCTATGAAAATTCTGAACATCAAGCTTAAAATCCACCATCTTGATGGCTAAAATATCGGTGGAAGAGTTCGGTTTGCTCCTGGATTTACTCCATCTCCAAGAATCAAAGAACCACTCAAAACAAGCAAGAAACGGTGATCGATCTTTCAAGATCTGATCCACCCTACCAATACCAATCAAGCAAACAAACACCAATCAATCGGATCCGATCTTCGAGAGCACAAGCTCCTCAATAGGACAATCAACTGAGCAAATCATCTCATCAAATAGATGCAAGAAACCACCTCAATCGATTAAAAAACGGCAAGAAAATACCTTGCTCGGACAAAAACAGCAACCAATCAAACTAAAATCTCTATAGACAGTGAGAAAAATTAAGAACCAGCGAGAAAATTCCAAAAAAAAACTCGCTCGGCTCGAGTTCAAGTTGATCAAGAAACTCATAGCAGAGGGAAGACATCAAGTCGAGCCAAATCAAGGTATCTCGAGTTCGATTTCTTCAGATCTGACCTCGAAGACGACTGGAAAAGCTCGACTTGGCCTATTTGACGTCGATCGACATCGTTGGAGCTCGCTGGGGGTCCGGCAAGGAAGGGGCACAGCGACGGCGAATAGGGCTAAGGTTCAGTAGCGGCTGCGGTGAATAGGGCTAGGGTTTGTTGTTTGGTGTTTGGTGTTTGGATGGTGATGAATGGCTAGGATTAGATGTGAGAATGGTGAGTGGCTCAATCCGCTATGATACCATGTGAAGTTTGTTAGGAGAGAGAGAGAGAGGATTAAGAGAGAATGTTTTAGGGAAATATAATGGATGGATTAGACTAATCCTAATCCTACTCTTTATATAGGCAATGCCATTTTGCTATTACATCCCTACTTAGCATCTAATTACATATAAGAAACCCGTGTATAATACGGGTATTCTAACAGTAATAAACATAGCAATTTTGCAAAATAAGCGGCGGACATACATAAGTTATAGGGGCATGGTAAGAATTAGCCAAATAAAGTAAGAATTAATACAGGTTTTAAAACTTTTTTTAGGGTCACACTTCTTAGGTTTTTCCCATCTTTAGTTCCGTAGTGGTGTAGAGACGTCATTGCCCATTTTTTGGTCTGCTCTGATCATTATAACAAGTTTAATCATGTCATGGTCAAGTTTGGTTACTGTTGATCTTAAAGTCAAAAGAAAGAATGTATATATTATATAAGTTTTAAATAATGAGGACATTAAACGACCTGCACTTCTGGTCACTGTCATGTATTGTGGAATTAGCAACTGGCCAAGTGCATACTTATATCGTGGTTACTTCCTGTGTGATCTGTCCATGGTAATAGATATATTCTACCACCAATTCATGTTCCTGGTTATCCACTGCTAATTGAATCAACCATTACATTTTAAACTGCTAGAGTTGCTGCCCTGAGCGACAGAATGAATTTGTCCAGTGAGTATTTTCGTCTCAAATAAGAAGTATAGAAATATGTAAGAACTAAGAAGTACAATACAAGCAGCAAACTCTAGATATACCACTCTAGCATTTTTTGTAGATTTTTTCGCAATTCATGTCGACCTGTGTATTCTGGACGTAATAGTAACAATCAAAATAAAAATCATTTTATTTTACCCTGTAGTTGGCAAGGATTAGTTATTATGTAGTAGTGTACATTTGGGAAAGGGAGACGAATCTGATTTATATGCTACTGTATACACAGTTCTTACACAATGCAATCATATCCTGAAGTATATGTCCTTCAGTATATGTCCTTCAGTGACCTTTTGTTGATATCAATTGTATCTATCCCCCTCAACAGATCAAAAGAAGAAGAATTGTCTTTTTACCTGGGTTATTAAGCAAAATTTCAAATTCCATTTGTCAATTTGGTATGTCTCTTGAATGATATATCTAATTATGATCTTTGTATAATTTAAAGGGTAATTGAAACCTGGATTATGCAAAAAGAATTAATATCATCATCTTCGAAATTATCTCGGTGGTGGAATTCATTTATTGGAATTTTGCTTTGCTATGAAGATTGAGTACAGTTTGTTTTATTTATTTTTAATTAATAACAGCATTCGATGGAATCTCAGGTTAAAGCATCCTCAATAAAGAATAAGATTTCATTAAAATGTGTACTAAATGCATTATCCTGTTATTCACAATGTTAATGCGTCACGGATTGAGATATATGGGCAGAAGAGTTATTGAGTAGTTGTGAGAAAATGCTAGCATTTAAAGAGTCATGTAGCAGATGCTCACTCACATACTAATTATGTGCATCAATCCGGTATCATTGGAAAACTTTCCTCATAATTTTAGTAAGCTATGCGGAAAACTTCCTTGCAGGAATCAGAACGAGAGTTACCCAAGAGCTGGGCTCCTGTCATGGAACTAGATTACAGAGGAGGAATATATAGAGGGCGGTGTCAAGGAGGTATTCCTGAAGGCAAGGTATTCCTTTAACAATTGGAATAATCAACTATTGTCTAATGTCTTCTTAGTCAGCACAAGGTTGAAAATCCAAGTGAGAACTAGTGGTCTTGGCTAATCTGTATAGCTTTTTCAGGGCTGTCTAACTTTCCATGATGGGAGTTTCTATGAAGGCATGTGGCGTTATGGTAAGAGGTCAGGCCTAGGTACGTTCTGCTACACAAATGGAGATGTGTTCCAAGGAGCATGGAGAGATGACTTCATGCATGGAAAGGTGATATATTTTCACATGGACCACTTGGCAAGGTTGTATGGACATGGATACGATATGATTTGATACGGTGACACAACGAATTCCCAATACATAGGATACATGGACACGACTATATATATAATCTTGGCTTATTTACTGAAAGCTTCCAATAGGTTAGGGTTATTTTAACAAAACTTCCATTATCTTTGAAACTACCAAGAAACTGCCATGACTTGACGGTCAATGTTACTGTTCGTGTCAAATGGCCATTTTGCCATTCTCATAATATAATTAGTTAATTATAAATTATATTTAAATAATTATTAAATGTAATTAAATATTAATATCATAATTAATATGTTTTTTACGAAAGCCGGTGGTGGTCGGAGGGAGGTAATGTCGAGGGAGGGTGGGGGTCGTCGGAGGAGGGGAAGGGGTCGGGGTCGGGCGACAAAGGGGATAGGGGTGGTGAAGAAGAAGAAGAAGATGGGTGGTGGTGGTCGGGAGGAGGCGAGGTCGTCGGAGGGGTTGGTATCGTCGAAGGAGGGGGAGAGGGTCGGGGTCGGCAGCAAAGGGGATGGAGGCGACAAGGGGGATAGGGTGGTGATGGGGAAGAAGAAGAAGATGGGTGTTGATGATAATGGTGGTGGTAGTGGTGGTAGAGGGGGATGATGATGAAGATGATGGTGGAGCGAGGAGAGGGTGGCGCCGCCGGTGGTTGCCGGTGAGGAAGATGCTATGTTTTTTTTATTTTTTAAATATTAGGTTTAGGGTTAGAGGAAGGATATTTTGGGGTTTTTAAAAAAAAATTGCTGATGTGGCAACTTAGTTGACGTAGCGCTGACGTGTCATTGTTCCGTTAAGTTTGGTGGTTTCTTAATAGTTTTAAAGATAATGGGAGTTTTGTTAAAATACCAAACCTATTGGGAGTTTTTAGTAAATAAGCCTATAATTTTATAAAAATAAATAAGATATCAAATCATTATGACTATATTAAATAAGAAAAATTAACAAGTCTAGCATGCTATACGCTAATAACATAAATATGTTTATACACATATGACACGTATAGAACATATACTATACGTATGTGGCATATATACAATGTGTCCGTTACGCATCGTGTAAGTATCGGTGTCTGATACATGTTGGACACGGATACGACAACACGTTGGAAATGTCCATACAACCTAGCCGCTTGGGTATTCACTTGGTTTAATTTCAACTCTTTTTTTAACTTGAGTATATTCCATGATTCTTGGTAATGCTATTTTTGGATTTTCACTTCCATAGGAGACATGCCTAATGGAAAGGGTATTCTCTAGTTTTGTCCATAACCATTTACCCAAAATTTTAAGCTATTGGATTGTGGGATAATAGTATATATAAAGCGAGCATAACGATTAACACACCTCCTCTAGTGGGCCTTTGGACCACATAAAAAAGCCTCCAGTGTAAATGCTCGCTTGTAAAGGCAAAATATATTGGGATGAAAATATATGTGCCGTTGGAATATATTAATATATTCTAGAGTATTCTGAGTATGAGTTGCCATATGTAATCAGGGAGCAATCTATATATATTTGAAAGGCTACAGATAGGAGGTTAGGGTCCGGTCTTATCCATAATCATTCCCCAAATCTCTTTCTTCCCTCTCGCTCTCGCTCTCCAAACCCTAAATAACATGGTATCCATTGATCTAAACCCAAATCAAATCTCCTCCCTTCATAATAACTATGAAAAAATAAGCCAATACTGCTTCATTGAGCCGTCGCCGCTACTTGTGATCTTCGATCAACCTGCCTTCACCACTCATCTTCAGGGCCGACCCGCCTACACCTTCAGAGCACGTCACCGACCTCTACCTTCAAAGCTCGCCGCTGATCTCTTGATCTTAATATCAACATTGAACTTTCTTCACGATGTAAGTGAAATATGCTCCTTACAGCATCTTCAAGATCTCCTCGATTTTGAGCCTGACCCAAGCCCCCATTTTATGATTTGCTCCTTATAGAGAGATTCAACCATCCAAGCACTTCTTCGAGATTGACAACCTCTCGAGCTCATCATTTCAAGATCCGAGATCTTTTCTTAAAGATTTGACATATTTGTGGTGTGTTTTAAGCATTTCACTCAATCTTTTTATCTAGATCTAAACGCATGAGCGGTGAAATATGAACAATGGTGGTGTTTTCGCTAGAATCTATAGCATGGATTGTGCTGTTGAGATGATTGTGGTATCGAATACTAAGTTCGGGTCCGAATTTGTGTTTTGAGCTGGTTGTTGTGATCGGTGATTGGATCTTGGAAGATCAATCACTATCTTTGGTTTAGGATCTTAGGACATCCGGTTTATTGATGTTTTTGATTGGATCTCTAAGGAGATTGATCTCTAAGGACATCCAGTTTGATAAAGATCTTTCCCACTTGGGTCACTGGAGAGCAGAGTGTACCAGAGAGCAAGTTGCTCTTATCAAATTTGATCATATGCCTACCTTTCAACCACCGGAAGGACGTGGAGGTAGAGGCGAAGCTGTCCGGGTTGGTAGAAGAGATGATAGGACTCAAGGAGAGGCGTTTTTGCGATTAAAGGTAGGCGGTAGGAATGACATATTCGGGATAAACGCTGAAGGCTGCATGAAAAACCTCTTCAGCCATCTCGCGGAGCATGTGTCACCTCAGCTCTCTCACTCCTTTATCAATGGCACCTAGCGACTCAGAATCATCCGATGTCTTGTTGAGTAAGGATGAGATTTCATCGTTGCGACCTCTTCTGTCCTCATCAAGCTCTACAACATTCTCTTCGTCTACACCTCATATTGCCACATGGGTAGTGGTAACTTCATGTTGCTCAAGAGGAGTCTGACCTAGTTTGGCATCTTAACAAGTTATTATCTGGCTTGATGTAGTCCCTTTGAGCTTGGTTTGGAAGATTTATATAGGTGGTCATTTTCCTTAGCCGTAGCCTATATGCTCATTATCATTGTCTTTTATCACTCTCCTCATGGGTTATGCATTTTGCTAGTGGTATATGTTGATGATATGGTGGTGACATGTTGGTATTGCAAAAACTAAAACTACATTTCCAGAATTGGTTTCAAAAAAAGGATCTTAGAATCCTCAGATATTTCTTGGGCATTGAAGTGTCTCGATCTAAGAAGGGCATCAATATTTTTTAACAAAAATATGTGACTGACAAGTTATCCGAAGCTTGGATGTTCAGAACATTGGATTGTTAGTAATTTTAGTGTGTAGGAATCGGAAAGTACGAGGGAACAAGTAAATTGATTTATTGACTCTTAAGACACAATCGGTTTTCTTCAAGGATTTACTTGTCCCCACTCAAATGAGTTTACTTAAGAGTTTTTAAACAAAGGTCCTTTAGGATACAACGGAATTCGAAAATCCTGCCATCAGCAAAAATTGAAGAAACTTCGAAATTCTATTCGAAACAGAGAAGTTGTCGTATTGATGACTCGAGGCTTCTTTTTATAGACTTGTAAAAGACAACCATTTGAAAAATAAAGACTGTTTGGAAAAATTGCAGAAGTTAGTTTTTAAGACAACATTTGAAAATTCAAAATCAAAAATCAAGAAAACAGAATTCAAAATTCAAAAAGGTTAAATTCTGAAGCCAAGCCCAAGATGCCCCTGTGTGCCTATGTTCCCAATCAAGACTTTAAGTAAATAATAATATTATAAGCTCGTTAGAAATAAGCCCACTTGGTCCATAACCCATTTAAACCAAAATGTATGTAATAGGATATGAACTAATATATTGTTAGATTTTCTACTCTCAATTCGACGTGGGACTAAAATATAACCCACAAAGCTCAAAAACTCCAATAATCCCCTACTTGATCTTGTTCTTCTCATCAATATTCTCTATTGATATGTTTATGCATAGTTAAAGGATATTTTCGGTTTAAACCTTTAGTTAGTATAAATATTACAAAGCGAAGTGAAGTTTCCGGTTGCTAGGTATTAAACTATCTCCTCCTCAATATACTACTGGCAACATCACACGCATATTTATATCCTGTTTCCTTAAGAATTTCATCCTTAACACAACTAATGGCTTTGTTATCCTTACTCAGAAAACAATCCCAAAAAGAAATCCTAAACTTCAATGAGAAGCGGCACCACTTCTATGTTTTCATATGTGAACACGTTTCCTACATGAGTAAACTTCATTAAGAGTCATGAGCTCATCACTCAATTTTGACGACTGCGTTTGTTTCCAATCGCAGGACTTAAATAACTAGTGTTCGTGGTTATATGTAATTTGTTCTTACCCATTAAACCTTATACTAGTAGATTTCTAGTGTAAAATTGGGTTACCATTACTAATTTACTGCTAAACTTTATTTAATGGATTTCAGTCTCATATCAATTGGCGTCGTCTTTACCAAATCTCTGGCCAGTCCCTTGATAAAAGGATCTGCCAAGTTTTCACTAATTGCCTCACATACTCATGTTTAAGTTTATATGCCTTGATTTTCCATTACAAATACTACTATATGCTATCTACGATGTTGCTTCGTTATCACAATATATGGATATTGGAGGCATGGAATTAGGTCATAATTTAATATCCAATAATATACCCCTAATCCATTCAGTCTCTTTGCCCATTCAGTCTCTTTGTCGGCCGTTGCCAATGTAATAAATTCAAATTCCATGGTTAAATGAGATAAACAAGTTTGTTTCTTTGAAGCCCGTGAAATGGTACGTCCTTCAAGGGTGAAAACCTATCCGAGCATAGATTTATTATCTTCTGAACCAATTATCCAATTTGCATTGGAGTATCCTTCTATTACCGTAGAAAATTTATTACAAATTAAGCCATATTTCAAAGTTCCCTTAAGGTATCCAAATACTCCCAATAGATTTCTAATATTCTACTCCTGGATTATTAGTGTGTCGACTGAGTTTAGAGACTGTAAATGCTATATCCGGTCTTGTGAAATGTGTCGCATACATTAAACACCCAATAGCACTTGCATATTCAAGTTCTGCTATTGCTTTGCCGGAGTTCTCCTTTAATATAACACTAGAATCAAAAGGAGTATAATATGACTTGAAAGCTAAATGATTAAATTTGGAGATTATATTCTCAATATAATAAGATCGAGAACCGCGCATAACTCCCACTATGTTGTACAACCTTAATTTCTAAAATGGTATTAACTTCTCCTAAATCTTTCATTTTGAACATAGAAGTTAGATGCTCTTTAGTCAATAAGCAGTTTTTTTTTTCTAAACTTTTAGGAAGAGGAATGAATTTCATTTATGACAAGCTGGACATATATGATATGTATGTTCCAGCTTAAGGAGAGTGTTAGAACATGCTATGATATTATAGAGTATTTTGAGTACAAGTTGTCATATGTGGTTAGAGAGGAATGTATAAATATCCTAAAGGCTATAAAAAAAGGAGGTTACGAGGCTTATTCCTAATCATCCAAAAGCATTCCCTAAATTTCTTTCTCTCCTCTCTCTTTCTCCAAACCCTAAATAACATCAACGACGATGAGATTTGAACTCATGACCTCTTGACACCTTATACTCTGATAACATTTCAAGAATCGGTATACCTAAAAGCTTAAGTTGTTGTGTTGTGTGATAACAATATACATCAAGCTAACATGATGCTTAACAAGTTTCAAGCCTGCCTTACTAAGCTTGATCTCTTGTGGTGTGCATGTGTTTGAGATAATCCATGGTGGAATTATAGTGCATTCACAAGTGCTTCCAGCGACCTTCATGATGTTTGGAATTTAAGATCCACCGGGGCATGTTTTGTTATCTGCAAATTAATATATTTAAACAGATCTGCAGAACCTCACGGATTTGGGGAGTTCCTGATCTCAGATCAACAGCAAACCTTAATCTCTCAGTAAATGGGATTTGTGCATATGCTACTTTTTGCAATACTTCAAGGACCTATTATAGATGAATTAGAAGTGGTTCTTTGTTAGAGATGGATACGGGATATGCTATTCTAGATTATTTGAAGCAGTCGTGCATAATCTCATAGATTTAAAACAGATCTTACACATATCAGGTATTTTCAAGTAATTCAAACGGATCTTGTGTAAATGGGATTCATGCATATGCCACTTTGTGCAATACCTGAATGACCTATAATAGATGAACAAATAGTGTGGTTCTTTGTTAGAGCTGGAGAGAGGGTACATGCTTTTCTAGATTGTTTGAAGCAGGTGTGCATACTCTCATAGATTTCAAACAGATCTTACGAACATCAGGTGTTTTAACGTTTTGGGGTTGGGAGATAATGATTCCAAAACCTATAACAAAATGCTAAACATCGGGATTTACCGATAATGAAACCCCACAATTTTATCCCTTTGCTTGATCACTTGATTTCAGCTCCTTTCAGTCACAAGTCCGATTGTTAATCCCTTCTTGATTACTTGATTTCAGCTTCTAATTTGATGAGAGCAACAAGGACAATTTGTGGAAGAAATGGTTTAAAAGAGGTTTGCAAGCCATGAATAGTGGCTCTGACAGAGAGATGGAAAGGAGGAAAACTGTCTCTATCCAGTAATTAGGAAAAAATCCCTTCAACAACATACCTGCAATGATAAGGCGTGGACACCAGTAGGAACTTCAACAACTGAACTAGCATGTTATTATGTGTCCCACAATGCTGGTTAACTTACTAGTGTTCAAGCGAGATGAAATATCAAGATGGATGAGTGTTAAGATGCTAAAAGACAGGATAATAAAAGAATGCGCAATTCATTAGAAGTAATATATAGATTTGGCTGAGGATAAAAAGGGAAATTTATTGAGATGGTTTGGACTTTGGAGATGTGCAGCAGGGTCCAAACAATGTGTCTCTTAGGAACATGGTTTTAAACCTTAACTGATCTAGATCCAAGAGATTTCAATCTCAAATTTGACCATCTGAGGATCGATATGGAGATTAAACCTCAATACTGTGTTTAACAACTGATTAGTGGGGTTTTACTATTAGTTTTATTAACAGGTTAGTGTTCTTATTAACAGGTTGTTTTATTTGACATCATTAAAATCGAAAAATAATTGTCAAAAAAAATATATTATTGTTACAATGATTAAAAAATCATTTTAAACATAATTAGTTACTGAAAAATATGTCATGGTATTTGTAGTTATTTTAATATTTATTGACAAATTATTGATACTATTTAAAAATTCTTAGTTAAACGATAAAAATAAATGATATTTTGATCCAAGATGGCCAATACAACCGAAATTGCTTATCCCTATACCAAAAATGACTGTCCGCAGCCGGTACTTATACGGAGATTTAAAACCTTGGTAAGGTGTAATACAATCTTAGATGCTGGAGAGAGGACAAGGACTACAGCTAGACTTAAAAGAACATATATCTTGAGCCATGAGAAAAAGAAATGGGGGAAGATGATTTTTAATTAAGAAAGGAGATAGATTTATCTGAATGGAGCAAACGGTTACTGACTTACTAAACCCAAAGTTTAACATGAAGACTTTGTAGTTGACTTGACTTTGCTGTTGAGTGGTAAGTAATTTTTCATTAGTAGGATATGTACAGATAGTGAATATCATTAACAATAGAATCCAAACAAGATACTTCACTGTTATAACTATTAAGAAAACACCAACCAAACCATTGAGTTGCAGTAGGATTATAGTATTCAAATGGTTTTGTTGGTGGTAGTGCTGTACTAAGTATTGTCATTGTGGAGAACTCAACGGGATAATTATATATACTAATGGCTATACAGAAACAAAATTTAAGCATGAAGAATACAAGCTACATGTTCCCATCCATTTTTTCCCATGACAGGCTACGTTGTGTTTTATGTGTAGAAAAGCTTGCTCTGGACTCTGAAATCCTTTACTTTTTTGGCATAGAAAAAGAGAACTGATTATTTTTTCTATCCCAGGGTTGGTTCTATTTTCATACTGGGGATCGTTGGTTTGCAAACTTTTGGAAGGGAAAAGCAAATGGAGAGGGAAGATTCTATTCAAATAATGGGTGCATCTTTTTTGGTTGTTTTCAAAATGGTTGGCGTCATGGCGATGGCCTATGCATAGATGCTGATGGATCAAGGTACTGAGATTTTTTACTTAATTGACGAATATAAACTCTGATGAGTTGCTGTTTACTTTGATAATTCTGATGATTTGAGTTTATGGGCTGGAAAAAAAAAGCTAGCTGTTGGAACAATGATACTTACTATTTCACATGCATGCGTGCCTGCGCGCACACGCGCACTCACACCTTCAATCAAGAGAATTTATATTGTATAATGACAGTTATTTGGATATAATGTGAATTCATTGACAATTTTTTTTCTTGTTGATACATTTCTCTTTAAATTGCACAAAAAAACGTAACACCGTTAGGTTTTCTTCTCAAGACTTTTTCATTGCCATTGATGTGGGACGATATGGAAATATTATTCATGCCACTGGATTGCTCGAGATCTAAAGAAACCTGCAAGAGAAAACACAAATCACTCGCAAAGAAATAGAAGAAGAGTTATGTTTGCTTCCGTCAAACAAAGCCTTGGCTTTTATCAATAATAGAACATAGAATTCCTAAAAGAAATAGTACTCTAAATATGCTTCTGCTTCAGCCATGAAATTACATTGATACTGAGTTCATTGGATGTGAAAATCAATTGGGAATGTGTCTTATTTCACATTAGAACTAAGTATTGTTTTCGTTGATTCAATTCTAGTTATGCTGACTATGAAAATTTCTTTGAATATGACATTAGCTAACAATACATCAGCTTAAGCTTTTAACTAAAGTGATTTCTTGACATGGTGATTATAGCATAGCACTAACAAATAAGCCTGACTTCAAACCTCAAATTTGGTGTAGTCATTGTGACTCAGCTCTAAACATCCATAATTATATCAAGATAAATGCAGCCAAGGCTTTAGATAGGCATAACTCCTAAATTAAAACAATTTGCCTCTTTGATTCATAACTGTTGCATTATGGTTCAAGTCTCTCATATGGTATGACCTTATCAAAGCACTAGGTATTGGAAGTTCCTCATATCCCACCAGCGAAATTATTTTTATTTGACTCTGTTTTATTTTTCAATGCCTTTCCATGTGAGTCGTGTTCTGTTGGAGATCTTTGCATACGGTTTGAAGGCCCGTGTAGATCATAGATTCACAATTTCAATTTGTCCTTTCTCCAAAAACCGAAGGGAGAAAAAATAGACAGATGTGTATTAATTAAAATGCTCATATCACAAAAAAGGCATTTAATCAGATATTTCAGTTTTCTTGTAGATACACCTATTTGCACTTATTATGGCATATCCTCTTGCTGCTTTATGGTCATGGAGCTTCATGTCCTATTTCTGAACGATGCTAACCTATATTTTTTTGGCATAGAATTCTCAGGAAAGTTTAATAATTCTTGATGAAAGATACCAGATTACTGTCATCTAAGCATGTATTTTTACATTTGTTAGGTGGACTGAGATCTGGGACGAAGGTGTTCTCATTAGCAGGACTTTGATGGAGAAGGAAGCTGACAGATAGTTGATCGCTACCTTTTTCAAGAATTTCATTTGTTTAAAATCATTTTGTAAGGGCGTGCATGCTTATTTGTATAGTGACCGATCAACTTCCAAGACATTGTGTACAGTGCATGTTATATAGTAGATTCTTAGGTGACTCGAAGAGAGGCAAGCTTGATTTGATGCAAAGTGGAGAGAGATTGAGCTCACGCGATGACTGTCAAATCCTCGCCCAGAAGGTACTGCAAGTAGACAGCAAAATTTAACGAAATATTCTGGAGATTAACTTGGTGAGAGAGTTGATGAAAGCATAGCTTAAAAGAGAGAAGATAATCCTTGTATCCTTGTTATCTTTTTAAAATATATTCCAAAATTTTTGATGTAGAAATGAGTGGGTTTTGTAATATGCTTTTGCAGATCTTTAATTTGATCAATTTCTCTAGGTATTCATTGCTCTCTGCCTGCGTTTGCTCTGTTTTCGTGTATGGGTGTATGGCTATGTTCAAGATCAGAGAAAATTCTGTATTCAACCCGTACTCAATCTGCTCTGATTGTGGAATTTTCTTCCAAGGTCTCGTCTCCAAATCTTTTTTGTTCTATGCCCCAAATATTGGTACTAAATTCAGCATTTCTTGGGGATTTAAGGTGCTAGGGTTTCGAGGCGCTATGGCTTGATTCCGGCCTTATATTGAAGTGGCATTAGAGTTGTGTGATCATGTAGCCGCTCTTGTGTTGGGGATGGATCCCCCACCCTAGAAAACTCCCCTTTCTTTTCCGTATCCTCTCTCTCTTTTTACTTCTGTTTTGGCTTGAAGAGATGGAGGGTTGAGGTGACCGGATATCAAGGATGTGTGTAGACTTGGTCTTCTGTGGTCAGATCTGACTGGATCTGGCGTGAAAAGGCTGAATTTTGATGTGGATCCGATATGAGTAGGTTTTTCTTGATCTCTCCCTTTTGTTGTGGGTTTGAAAAAAAAAATTATGGCCAACGTGGTCTGACCTGATGCTCGGGTCCTGTCAATGGTGAATGGATCTGATCACAGCAGGGTCGGGTGTGGTGGTTGATCGATATGTATAAGTCTGCCTCTTAAGGAAAAGACTTCAACCCTTGGGTGCTCCAAAATTTGATGACAAGAAATAGTAAGAGAGAAGTGGATGTGTGATCTGGTCAAGGTGCTCCGATCAAGGGGCTGGGCAACTGAAGACTTGAAGTCCAATCTAGTAAAAGGCAAGGCGTAGGTGTTAGAAAAATTGGAGTCTGATTTGGCATTCGGTTACTGATCCAGGACTAGCTGTTCGAAGACTTGCAATCTGATTCAACAAAGGGTGGCTCAATCAAGAACCATGCATCCGAAGGCCTAGACTTTGGTCCGACAATGTTGAAATCCGATCAAGGAAAATTAAAGATTTCGGATTTCAAGCGACGCGATGCTACATGGCGGAGAAGGCTCGTCGAAGAGTAATCACAAAGAAGACACATATGTATATAAGCAGAATCATCTAGTGTTAAGAAGCATGCCAAAATATGTGTAGAGGACGGCTAGTGTGAAACACATAGTATCTAATTTGTATAAAAATACCTTCAACTTTCTCAATTTCCGCTTTACGATAACCATCTTAATCTAATTTTATTGCAGAAAAATACTTCCAACTACCACTTCCGACTACATAAATATACCCTGATGTTACAAGTGTTGATTTCAGTAGCAACATGACCAAATTAGTACATGAACTTTCCATTTTATTCCTGCTAGATGCTTTTGAAAACGTCCGGCTCTCTTTTCCTTCTTCGTTTGTTTACTTAATATTTTAGGGCTAGGGCCAGGGGTAGGTTTATTTTGCATTAACCATGTGATTAGGATTTTTTTAATTCTTTATTAGGGTTTTTATTTATAATTGGAAATGTGGTTTGAGATTAGGGATTTCATATGATTATGAGGTTGCAGAAGAAGAAGAAGAAAATTGCAAAGCCCACAATTGGAAAATATCCATATTTTCGGTGAAGGAAATACTAATGTTGACTTTTTGACCGATGCTTGAGCACTGGATAGTGTTGTCGGGCTTGATGAGATGACATTTTCAGGAGATCCGTTGAAGTTGGTCCGTTATCATGCCAGATTGCTTCTTTGTTGGATTTTAGAAAACACTCGGGAAGAAGGGGGAAAAAAAGAGGTTTATGATAGTTTACTAAAGAAATACACAATAAAAATGCCCGGAAAATAAAATTAAACTAATACCAACAATCTATAAGCTAGATTATTCTTTCTTTCCATTAAAACTCTCATATATAGTTTGGAGCAATCCTCCCAAAAAGTAAAAAGAATATCCAAAATGTGATGAATGCTTTTCATGCTTGCTTTCTAAGTTACTTTTACTTCTCCCATGGAATGTGCTTTCTCTCTCATCTCAGTTTTCTCTCCCACAAAAGAAACCCAAGTGTATGTTTTATTCAAAACTTAATCTATGAAACATCATTTCACGCTATAAATTGCGACACCTCCTAAGTTTGTTCTACTATATATAGCGTTCGAAAATAATTTGATAGTTTAAAGCATGGCAACTTCTACTATCATCAAGAGATCAGATAGCATTGCGGAGAGCATGTCCGAAGCTCTGAAAAAAAGCCGATACCATATCAAGCGATGCCTAGCAATGTACACGTTTTTCATTAAATTTATACCATATTGATATGTTCTCTGTTTTCTTCATCAAAAATGAAAAAATTGCATGTTTTTGATTTGAAACAGGTATGTTTCAAAGGGCAAAAGGCTACTGAAAACCCAGCAATTGATGGAAGAATTGGAGAAGTCGATGGACGATGAGAACGAGAAGGAGAAGCTGTTGGAGGGTTTTCTTGGTGACATCGTCTGTTCTACTCAGGTGATGATCACTTTCTTGAAAAAATAACGAAAAATCATCACGTTTGTAAGAAAATCTTTTGGTGGCAAAATGGTTTTTCAAGTTTCCTTGGTTATTCGTAAACCATTCCATGCTGTTAAAAAAAATTTGACCCTCATGTTAATTACTGATATACTAAACATTTTGAATAACCGCTACAAATTAGTTGTACAAAATTTGCTTAAATCCCATGTACATCAAGTTGTCGCTTCAAATTTCGCAGGAGGCGGTTGTAATTCCTCCGCTGGTGGCTTTCACGGTTAGACCTAATCCCGGAATATGGGAATACGTCACGGTGAATTCAGATGATCTTGCAGTTGAAGGAATCGCCCCTTCACAATACTTGAAGTTCAAAGAAACCATATACGACGAGAAATGGTACATTCTAAATGAAATCAAATTTAAAGAATGCATTTCATAATACCATAAAATATCAGGATATATTAGATAAATACCATAGACTATATATATTGAAAAGGAGGCAAAAAAACCCATAATCTTACTCGTTTACAAATAAATACCGTAAACTTTCAAGGTTTTCAATCTAATGTCAGATGTCTTTAGCCATCACTATAAGAACGATATGGTGTACACTAAAATGAGAAAAGCTTATGATATATTTTTTTCGAAGGCTAAGTTCATGGTATTTAATTGCAATTATCATATTGATGGTATTTGTATGAAAAATAATTCTTATAGTTCATGGTATTTCAATGAAATCTTTAGCGCATTCTTACAAGCCTTCAATCATTTTGAGTTGTAAAATTTTGCAGGGCAAACGACGAGAATGCGTTTGAACTAGATTTCGCACCATTCCAAAGCTCAACACCTCACCTCAATCTCCCCTCATCGATAGGAAATGGACTTCCATATGTAGCCAGATTCTTATCATCTGAAATCCACCAAATAAATTCCAAGAGCATGAAGAAATTGCTAGACTATTTGATTTGTCTAAATCGCCACGGAGAAGTAAGAAATTTCAAACTTCTTTTTTTTTAAATGTACACCGACAAATATAATAGTATTGTACTATTTTTCGCAGAATCTTATGATTAACGATAGCTTGAACACAATAAACAAACTTCAGATGTCACTTCTTCTAGCTGAAGTTTTCGTATCAGGTTTACCCAAGGACACGTCATTTCAAAAGTTTGAGCATAGGTGATCATGCAGAAAATCATTTTGAAAACAAAAAAATTGGATAAATTACGTAAACTACCCTCGACTCTATCGTTGTTTTCAAGTAAACTAACTTAAGTATGAACTTTGGTTTTAAGTAAGCCTACTATAATTACCGGAAAAAATAAAATCTTGAAGTTGGTTTTATGAAAACCTGAGACAGTTGAGGGTAGTTAAGTGTAATTTAGCCAATTATTGGATCAAGTCACAAGTTTTTAATTCTCGGTTGTTTAGATTTCAAGAATGGGGTCTAGAAAAGGGATGGGGCGATACAGCTGAAAGAGTTAAAGAGACGTTGAATTCTCTCTCTGAAGTTCTTCAAGCTCCGGATCCTTTAAACATGGAGAAATTCTTCGGTAAAATTCCTACGATTTTCAACATTGTGATTTTCTCGATTCATGGTTATTTCGGACAAGCCGATGTTCTTGGATTGCCCGATACCGGCGGTCAGGTATATTTAATATTCAAAATCTAGTTCACGAGTTCGAATTGGGTGCTAAAATTGAAAGCTCAAGTAATTTGTTTCTTTAAATATTTTTGTTGACAGGTTGTGTATATTTTGGATCAAGTTAGAGCTCTTGAAGAGGAACTGCTCCTTAGAATTAAACAACAAGGGCTTTCAGTTGCTCCAAATATTCTTGTGGTAAAGTTTAAAGCTTCCATTGATCTATGATTTAATTTCACTAAATTAGAAAAAAGTTTTTTAATTACAAGCAAGTGAGTAACTACCAAAAGCTTTCGTATCAACAGTTCAACACTACCCGTTTTTCACTAAGTACCACAACATCATTTTACTAATTTGTTGATAAATTTAGGTATAATTCACTAAACAACGGGTACTTAGAATGAAGCTTTTTGGTCGTTTTCAAAGTTTTTGGTATTTTAGTAAAAGAACAGGTGTAGTTATGGTTGTTTTGTGAAATTAAGCCTTGATTTAATACCCGATGCATAATCCAATTATTATATATTAAATGGAACTAAATATGTCAACTGACAAGATCTATATTATAAAATATATTAGTTGCCCGATGTAATACAAAATCTATAAATATTGGAACATTGTTTACAGATGACAAGATTGATACCGGAAGCCAAGGGAACTAAATGCAACCAAGAACTCGAGCCTATTCTCAACACGAAGCACTCAAACATCCTTCGAGTGCCTTTCAAGAACGACAATGGAGTTTTGAAGCAATGGGT
The DNA here is from genome assembly GCA_030015575.1 of Agapanthus africanus. Lineage (NCBI taxonomy): Eukaryota > Viridiplantae > Streptophyta > Magnoliopsida > Asparagales > Amaryllidaceae > Agapanthus > Agapanthus africanus. Next base: position 259,380,767 of record JASDDO010000024.1, read on the forward strand.
CTCTCGTTTCGATGTCTACCCCTACCTTGAGAGATATGCTCAGGTATGTGATTCACTACAACTACACATCCAGATTTCTTCGAATGATCAATAAAATCTCTTTTATTTATATTTTCACTTTTTGAATTTTAGGATGCGACCATGAAAATTCTTGAACATTTGGAGGGAAAACCAGACTTGATCATTGGAAATTATACCGATGGAAATTTAGTAGCATCTCTAGTTGCAAGCAAGCTTGGAATTACTCAGGTGCATTAATATTTGATATTTTAAGATATTAACATGCACACAAGATTTCATTAATGCAACACTTTCTCATTTTAATTTTTATTTTTTCCATAGGCGACAATTGCGCATGCCCTTGAGAAAACTAAGTATGAAGATTCGGATGTTAAGTGGAAAGAAATGGACCCGAAATACCACTTCTCGTGCCAATTCACAGCCGATATGATCGCGATGAATGCCACTGATTTCATCATAACAAGCACATACCAAGAAATCGCAGGAAGGTCAAAAATCAGACTACTTGTTTTGTAAATCTTGAATTTTATATAAAATTATTAAGCATTTATTGCGGTTTGCAGCAAAGAAAAGGCGGGGCAACATGAGAGCCACTATGCATTCACAATGCCAGGGTTGTGTCGATTCGTGTCAGGAATTGACGTTTTTAATCCTAAGTTTAACATCGCTCCTCCTGGGGCTGATCAATCCGTGTACTTCCCATACACGGAGAAGCAGAAGAGACTAACTCAGTTTCACCCGGCTATCGATGAACTTCTATATAACAAAGAGGACAACAATGAACACATGTAAGTTAACATCTCTCTCTCTCTCTCTCTCAAGTCGAACATAGGAGTATTTCAGTTAAATTGCGGGAAAGCTTTGTCATATTTCAGTGATCTCATTGACAAAGTTGACTCGGATTATCATCCAAACACCTATCACCACTCAATGCATTATTCTCACATAAGACCTCTAGGGTCAATCTCGACATGATCTAAAAGAGAGAATTTTATCTGACCATTAAAAATCTTAATTGAACGATGACAAATGGAAAAACAAGGTAAAGATGGGGAGTTTTATATGCTGTTAACCTTGATTTAATTGTATGATCAGAGGATTCCTAACTGACAAGACGAAACCGATCCTCTTCTCAATGGCGAGGCTAGACACGGTGAAGAACATCACTGGGCTAGTAGAATGGTATGGAAAGAGCACGAGACTAAGGGACTTTGTCAATCTCGTGGTTGTTGCAGGATTCTTCGATCCATCAAAATCAAAAGACAGAGAAGAGATATCTGAGATCAAGAAGATGCATTCCCTTATCGATAAATATCAATTAAAAGGTCAGATGAGATGGATATCGGCTCAGAATGATCGATATCGCAATGGCGAGCTGTACAGATGCATTGCAGACACAAAGGGCGCTTTCGTGCAGGTATGATCTCCACAAGGGAAACACAACCGAACCTAAAAAATACTCTGATTTTCGATCCAAAGTTCACTGGTAACTTATTGTTTGTGTTTGTCGCAGCCTGCACTCTACGAGGCGTTTGGGCTTACAGTGATAGAGGCGATGAACTGTGGCTTGCCCACATTCGCGACGAACCAAGGCGGGCCTGCTGAGATCCTTGTTGATGGGGTTTCAGGGTTTCATATTGATCCTAGAAATGGCGATGAATCTAGCAATAAGATTGCAGAGTTTTTCGAGAAATGCAGACATGACACTGGGTATTGGAATAAGGTTTCGAACGCTGGGCTGCAACGTATTTCAGAATGGTAACAAATATAAAATGATACTGATTCCCAGAGTGTTTGAGATATCCAGATAATTGATGTTAGGAGATTTTGTTGCAGCTACACATGGAAGATATATGCAAATAAGGTGTTGAATATGGGGGCTATGTATAGTTTTTGGAAAGAATTGAACAAGGAAGAGAAGCAAGCAAAGCAGCGATATCTCGACATGTTCTACAATCTCCAGTTTAGAAACTTGGTGAGCTTGGCAACAGCAATAAACTTGAAAGTTTGTCTGAATTTTTTCTAAAATTTGTTTGTGTTGTCTTGAGTAGAATTTGCTCTGGTTTCTGTCCTTCATAAGCTTATTAAATTAGATTTCTCATGCTTGCAGGCGAAGACGATGGCAATCCCAGGGACTCAAGTCCAGCTGGAGCCCCAAACTCAACCTCAGCCAAAGGCTCCGGCGATGGCTCAAATACTGGCAATACAAAGGCAAATTTGCCCATTCTTTAAGTTCTTAGATAAGATATTCAATAAAGGCAGCAACTAACAACTGGCTATTGCAAAGATACCAATTCCAAGGTATTTCGACTTCCCCCATCAAGCAGTTTTCTTCATCCAATTTTTCAGGCAACTCATCTAACAAGTTGCTACATATTATGCCATAGGTGTTTTCAATCAATCCTTCGACCGACTGATACACAGCGGAGTCGGCAGCACCAATACTCATGAACAATGTAAATAAACAAGAGGGAAATTTATTCATTAATAAAATACTGTTGTCTTCATAATGATTGGAAAAATACTGTATTGGAATCTTTCTTAATCCTATCAATACCAACACAACAATCACATTGTTTTGTCATGATATTATCCATTGATAAAATACTGTTGTCTTGGCTTCATATTATCAACGCACAACATCATCCATTATTACACAACATAACTCAGCAATAGAACATAACCTTCTTCACATTGTCTTTAAGAGTTGGAAGGGGTTTAACATTTCCAGCCCCTGGGGCCCGCATGGGGCGCTGCTGCTGCATCCCACGGCCAGCTGCTGATGCAGTCGCCATTGAGCCGCTGTCTGATGTATCTGGCTCCATGTAGAAGCGGGCCCTGAACGCAGCAAGATGAGCATAATATGCAGGAGGCACTGCCAAAGAAATTAAATGTCAGTAACAAAGTCCAACAGTTCAAATTGTAAAAATAAATGGACATTATGTTAACTATGGGTGGTTTTCACTAAATTATCTTATATAATTTTAATGGGAACAAAAAAATCTTTTAAAACCAAAGTAAAGGGTGTAAAGGGGAGTTAACTGCAATGAAAAGTTTTACAGTGTTTAGTGAAAATTAAAAAACTTATGCTTAATGGTAAGTTAACCTCATCCAAACATCTATATATAAAACTCTACAGGTTGTGGGGTTCACAAATATCAAAAGATGAACATACCGATGGACACAGAGCGAGTGCACCTTGCATAGCTGGAATTTTTTTTAAAGAAACCATGAATCATTTAGTATTTAAAAATAAAAAGCTGAAGGGTGAAGAGTACGATTTAATTTAATCTCATTACGTGTAGCATAGGTTATTTGTAAGTGATTGCAATGCATCGGCAGTGAAATTATTCTCATCCCACAAGACATGGTAATGAGCAGGGCGACTTGTTCCCTATAGAGTAACAAAATTGATATTAGATTAAAGATACAGAAAATATGAATCAGTTAAACTTGAAGCGACATTACCTGGATACCAGCATGGCTACAGAGATAAAAATCAAATTCAGTCGGGTGGCAGATCTTAGAATCCACAACAGTGCCTGCAAGTTGATGACACCCGTAAATAAAGGAGGCAAGAAAATAAATTTTGCAATTTGAATCAAATAAATATCATTATATGTGGTATGAATAACAAGAAAGAAGTAACCTGGTAAAATGTTTCCACTCCTATCGAATGAATGGGTATCAGCATGATTGTTTGCAAACAGCCTGGTATGGTGGCGTTTTTGAACCACAACAAAAGTTACTGGTGGCTGATAATCAGGCTCCAGCGACGCACATGCCTAGCGAGAGAGAGAGAGAGAGAGAGAGAGAGAGAGAGAGAGGAAAAAGAAGAAGTTTATTATGACATAAAAGTTTGAGACCTCCACACACATCAGTTAATCAGAAAAAAACTTCTCAAGCGCTTATACCTTCCGTATGGCATCGAGTTCATGCAGCAAGACTTGATAAAATTGCCCCTCACTAACACCGTCCCTGTATAAAAGCATTATCAATATTTTTTAGCAGAGGACGGTGATGACAATTTTAACCAGATAAAAAAACAGGCACTGTAGGATGCAATCTTCAAAGACGCTGGCAAACAGGCAGTAACACCACTATGAGTGTTGCTGCACAGCAAGCTTTGATTTTTCTATTAACCATCAATGTTACCTGTAAAATATAATCCTTTGGGGCTTCTGACCAGTTGCTTTCTTAAAAGAAATCAGAAGTTCCCTGAAAATATTCAGATCTGGATAAGCTCCCCCACCACTCCCGAGAATACATACACAAAAAAAAAAAAAAAATCAAGCGTGGACCAAAAGACGCGTATACATACTTGACCATCCCACCAGAGACCTGGCCTCGCTGAGGATCTTGCCACACTTTAAAAAGATCCTGAATCAGTTCCTGACGATGTTGTTGAGCACAAACCAGCCCAGCATACTTTGTAATCTCAGGCCAATCTTGGGATGCCACAACCTACATAATAAGAATATGAAACATTCATGAATTGCAGTTTAGGGCATAACATAAAGCACTAAATCAAATCTTCATATAATAAATTAAAGAATGTACCGCTGCAATAGAAGGGCTGGAATCTTCCCCAGGATGAGGATGTGTAACATCTGCACCAAAAATAATGGTGGGCCTGTCGCTAACTAAAGGTATGCGCCTCGAAATAGCATCCATAAGAACTGTGTTTCTGCCACCAACCTTTTTACACAAAAGAACCACCAGTATCAGCAAATTCAAAAACAACTCTTTATTATTTGCCAAAGGGTGATTGGTGGACTTGAACTTTACCTCCTTTTTAAACATATAAAAAGAAACAAAGACAAATTCCATGTCAATTATTAGCAGGTCGCATTTTATTCTCTCACTAACCACTTAATTCTTATCTTTAACTAATCCCTCTCTTTGCCAAATGCACTAATATGATGATAATCTAGTATAGGTAAAAAAGAAAACTAATCAACTAAATTATAGGTAACCTCACCTTTACATTTATCTTAAGAGAAACATTTGCAAGATACTGCTTGCTCATCCTAAAGACATGCTTGGTCAGGCAGCATTGAGAGACTACCCCAAGGTCGGTTTCACAAATTCGTTTCAGATCCCCTGCCACAAAGGAAATAATACAAGTTTAGAAATGTAAATATGTTAATAAGTACAGATATGAGGAGTGACAAGGGTAAAAAAATTATATGATACCATATAGTGAACCATTATTATCAGGCAATATCACTATTAGCAGATCCAGTTCTTTGCCCTGAGGTTGCAGAACGTTCATGGCATCGTGATAGCGTGCTTTCAGAGCTCGTTCAACTTGATCAGGCCGAGCAGTTAATGGGGGGAGGACAGGTTCTAAGGAGAATTGCTGCATGAAGTTGCACGAATTGACTTTACATATTGAGAAACATGATGTAATGGGAAAACAAGTCAGTACATAACAGAAAAGAAACTTTAAGATCTAAGCATGCATACCATTCCAGAAGTTTGGCACATTTGAGCTAGTTCATGACAGAAGCCTCCAGCAACGTTATCTTGAATGTTCCGTGCAAAATTAATGCACGTCCAGTTGTTCACTCTCCCACCATTCACCATTTTCTGTATTAAAAATGCACAAAATGAAAAATAATGCAATTCATTACTTAAATTTTAAATTTTAAAAAATACAATTCAGGAATAAACAGAAAGATGCTAATTTCAAGAATTTAGTTTGAGAAGAAGATATCAACAGGGAAAGAGGGGGGCGGGGGATGTTCAAACCGAGCACACTGTTTATACATAAGTATCAGTTTGCATGCAACTGATGTACCAGCCTACAAAATGAAAAAACAAACTTTGAACTAATACCTTGTTCATCATATTCCATTGTCCTACCCTTGGTAAGACATCCCTCTCCCTCCCAGTATCATGATACTTCAACTGTGGGACAAGAAAGATAAGAATGGATTCATATATTCAATAACCAAGAGTGTACAATAAAAGGGTTACATATTTAAGATCAATTATTTTTTCTACTTACCCATGGGGCAGGTAATATGCGTGCCTCAACTTGTGCTAGTTTGTCGCTGATTTTAATCCCAAACTCTTGTGCATAGGGATCCTGATCGTACGCATTGTGACGGACCGTCTGCAGAAAAAAGTATTTTGAATCAATAAATAATAAGTGATATCTAAATCAACCTAAACTTCAAGAATATATTAATATACGGTGATCATTTAAATGTCGGACAACATTACTCACAGATAATATCTAAAGATACAACTAAGTTAGGCAGTTTTAAGCATGTGAAAGCAGCAAGGAATAATCAACATCATATGAATAAACAAAACACCACCACAAGTTCGAGCTGAAAGTCCTGTCACTTGGCATCTTCCAATTGCTGCTTCACAAATTAGCAACTAGGCAAGTTATTGATCTAGTTTTTAGTTTTCAACACATAACTAAAGGCATTTGGTCATTCGATAACGTAGATTCTACATGTATAGGAAAACAACTATCCTCCAACTCAAAGATCCATTTTCTAATGGTGTTAAAAAATAGTTTAGACATAATTTCATCCCTATGTTGAAGGCATTGATTGAGATCAGTGAACTTAGATCCGTAAATTATTCAAGAAGCATTCATAACGCCCTAAAGAAATATATTAAATTAACGCCTTACATCAGTAATATCTATCTCCCGATCTCGAGGACGCTGGCAGGTGACCTTAAGAAGAGCAGTTATCTGCCTTTCATTCAACCTCTTAGAATACCTTTGACCTTCAACAATTTTGCAAACCTGGAACAAGCAATACACAAAAACTCACTTTATGTCGCTTTAGACGCGTCTGTCAAATGAGAATGCTTTGACATGCATAACAATATAGAATTGATATATTTACAAATGTATCACTTTTTCACACATAAGAGGGTGAACTGAAGAACATACTGACCTCCATGGGCAGATAATTTGGTCTCTGCTGATTGCCAACTTGCAAGCAAGGCCAGTTTGTGTGTTGAATAGTAAAATTATATGTTTCTTGAAAGTACTGCACAACAGACTTCATAGTTCCCCTTTCATCAACTGGGAAACTGTTTATTTCCACAATTATATTAGAAATCAAATGATAACAGACTACATTAGAAACTAATTCACCAACATTAACATAATGCACAGAAAATAATTTCAGGAAAAAAAAACATACACCAGCTCTCTAGTGGTCTGTGAGGTTATTCCAGATATCCGATATTTTCTTCGCATGTTCCCACGATGTGTAACCTCAACTTTTATGCCCCTAAGAGCTTTCTTGATCTGCAAATAAAATACAAGAAGAGGAACCGCAATATTATGGAAAGAACTGACATAAAAAATTATACTATTTATGTTGATTAAAAAATTGAGTAAGGTTAATGCAAATTGTGTTAAAAATAAACTGAAAATATAATATAAGAATCCCACATAGTTGGATATAAAAATAGGCTAAACAGGTGAAAACTGCACAGGAAAGAATGCATCTTCCCATGCAAACTTTATATAATTGACCTACCAAAGATGTGAAAACAGACAATGGCATCTTTTAATTAAGTCGTGTCAATAGCTAATTTTAAAACAGAACTTCAAAATAAATAAAGGACTACACGAAAAAATTCTTGATCAATGTAAATAAGAAGATGAAAGTAGACCTTGACACGGTCAGAATCGGACAGCGGTCGTGCCATGTCACGATTTAAAAGTTGAGAAACAAAGTCAGTGACTGGCAGTGGCTCAATGAAAGCAGTTGATGACATATCTGCAGGAGAGAAGAATGCTTGTTAGAGGGAGGGGAATTTTTTAACTTTGATGCATGTATGTGCAAAAAGAACATTAGAAATTAGTTATCTACAAGGCCAGAACACATTTGTAAAATGAACATACTTCTTGATATACAAAGATCCCGTATATTTCGTTCCATAGTTGGGGGAACCTTAGTGTGCTATGTTTTTATACATTTCAACATCACATTTTAAATTAACTTATCTAAAGCATAGATTTAAGTTAAAAGAATACCAAGTCAGAAAAAAAAAGCATTGGCCTCATTACCAATGTTTAGGGAAAGGCCCATCTGTGTTGGGCGAATGCTCTGGTAAAAGCCCCGCCAACTTTCAAGCCCCTCACCAAGTTTCTGGCGCCTTCCAAGATCAGGCGAATAGAAAGAGCGACCAACTGGGCAATACCTAGTAAGCCATAACAATGCATGCATTTTCACTTTTTGTCTATATTATGTTTTCAAAAGAAAAAAACGGTTGCAGCGAAATAGGCAAAAATAATTACCTCGCAGTAGGCAATTCACGCAGCACAATGTCAAGAACTTGAAGGGCTTCTTGCGGCGCATCCGCCTGTCTTCCAGCTAGAAACATCTCGAGATGATGGAGATCAGCACGGGTAGCAAACTTGATTACAATTTTGAAAGTTCTTTGACGCCTGCTAGGAAAAAAAATCCACTTTTTCACTATGCCAAATATAAGACATACTGTTGATTTTCTTTAAAAATAATACCTCTCGGAGCCTGAGCCATCATCTTCATCAGTAAGAATAACTTGAAACTCTTTCGAGGGAAACGGCAGTGGTCCTGCAGTATAAAGGCTCTTCCTTCCATCATATGCCGGAAGTCGCCCTCCCAGATGGGTCTCACGGTATAGTTTCACCAGCTCTCCCATCACGGCTCTGCTCACACCTCGTGAGGTAACTTCTGGGGTGATTGTAACCTGATCCAATATGATTATAAAAAATGAAAATTCAAATATAAAGAAAGAAATCACTTATAAGAAAACAGGAAACAAACTCACATCATATTGGTGAAGGTCTTTATCAGGGAGTTCGGCAATAAAGTGATTTGCCTTCACCAGGCACTTGACACCAACAATACCCTTGCTCGGGCGCAAAGGAAACCTCATAGATTTGCTTGATGCAATAGGCAGAATCGCCTGGCTTGATTCAACTTCACTTTGAACAGAAAGCTGTTGAAATTGTTGTGTTGCTTGCTCAACAACAATCTCTTCTGATCTTGATGAAGAACTAGGTTGTGAAGAGCCAGTATGATACAGTGGAGGAGCTTCCGAAGCTTGGTGCAGTTCAGGAACCGGTCTAGATGGACCAGCTGAAGCAGGGCCCGCTCCACGCCCCCCTCCCATGCCATGGCCGCCCCTGCGCCCACCATAATATTGTTGAGGTGACATACCACCTCGTGCCTGGGGCCCACCACGACCCTGGTATTCAGAGGGATGGGGCCCTCCACGACCCTGGTATTCAGAAGGCGGGCCCCCTTGGTAACCTCCACGAGCAGGTGGGCCGCCACCGCCACGACCCTGATGGTATCCTCCACGGCCTCCATACTGCTGTTGTTGGGGTGGGCCCCACCCTCGTCCACCACCACCACGACCTCGCCCAACGCCTCCAGTTTGCCCTTGTTGTTCTGATGTCTCTCCCCTTGTCATCTCGTCTTCCACTGTAAAATGGCCAGAAAAGAATAGATAATAAATGAACTGAAATCAAAATATCATAGCTGCAATAAGAAAACAGCATGTGAACCAAATCAGCGCTTGTAACATAGGGATGAATATAGAGCTACCAGATAATATAATTTGAGGAGGAGGAGGAGGGGGGGGGGATTATTTTTGGTACAAATTCATGTAGAAAGTCATGAAAACCAAATCACTATATCCATTGCCTACTATCTCTAAATATGACCCAAAAAAAGGGTTATCACCGACTGCGAGAAAAAAATGAATTAATGCTAATATCTATATTTAACACAAAAAAATTGTTTGTTTAGAGTATCCTACACGATTTAACACATGCACCATATTGCACTGCACAAAACAGACAAAAAATAAACTGCCCTAAAATATACCACACAATTAAAGATTCTACACCAATAAAATAATACCAAGAATGTTCATGAAGCAAACAGACAGTCAAAAAGTAAAATACCAATTAAATATATCAAATATGTAAAACATAGAGACAGTTAATGTTTATTGGTCTGTGAAAAGAAACAATTCTTATTGCAAATTTTGGGCTATGTTTGGGTTAAGAGGAAGAAAGGAAAGGAAATAAGAAAGATTTAATAAAGATCCTGTAGGGAACATTGGATCCATTTCATTTTCTACGCTTTATTTCGCTTTCTTCTTCCAAACCAAACATAAGGTTATGTGAGACTTAAAAACTCTAAAACATGAAACTATTTGAAACGAAGAAGGTAGTAGAACTTGGAAAATCAAGACTCAATGGATTTACTTTACAAATTAGCCAAGGTAATACAGACCAACTCACTTATCAGAAAAAAGTTAAGGCAAAGATACAATCAATAAATTTCTCTTCGGAGAAACAGAAGAGAAAATATAGTTCTGCCTAGTACATCGATCACCCTGAAGACAAATAAGAACAATTGATAAGAAGGTTGTCAATCAGAACCAAACAAATACACCAAAATTATGCCCTCCATAAAATCTGCAGAATTAGTACATCTAATTCTTGTATGCAAATCTTCATCAATTGATTGCTTAAAATAAAAAAATATAATTCTAATATCTAAACTTAATGCAGAATTGATGTCAAAATGGAAAAATCACAGTAAATAAAAAAAATATGTTACAATAGACACTTTGAAAATTACATAAAATATCTTTAATGTATAAAGCATTTTATAATAATATAGTAACATTAGAGTTCAAACAACGCCTCTTATGGGCCCAAGCCTTAGTTGCGAACTATGCACTTCAAACAAACGCAAAGATGTACGAAAACTACGAAGTGATGGTAGTTGGGCAATACTCTGATCAACTTCACTAAGTCTATTGGGAAACAAATGGCTCGCTTGTATGAACAAAGGCAAGGCTCCAAGAAGAAATTAGAAGAGAATATTGAGTTTTGATTGTATACTTGTTACCACGAGAGATCAGACAAAACGACTAATTATAATAAGACTCGGAAACTAACAAATACAGAGAACCCAAGAAAATTTCCCTCCATAAATTCTGCAAATGGGTAAATCTAATTGAAATCATGCAATTAATTGGTCAAAATAAATGAAATCATTCCAATATCTAAGCATTAATGGAGATTAACTATAAATAAAAACACAATAACCACATACATTGTCTCCTTCCAAGCAAAAAACATATTATATGATACATGAACTGAAAGATTACACAAAATAAAACGCTGTTTTATGCCGCATTCCTACATAAATATAGTAACCCTGTAAATTTCATTACATAAATAAACTGTGACGGGGGGGGGGGGGGGGGTGGAGGGGGGGGGGGGAATCAACTTACATTTAAGGAAAGCCTAAAACTACAAAATAATTAAACAAGTTGAGACCTTTAGATCTACACCAAGCCAAGAAATCGAACAACAGCAACAATGATCCTAAAATGTAGGACAACTACTTTTTTCCTTTCTGAATCCCCAAAAATGAAACAAACTACCTTTAAAAACGCAAACTTTACCACCAAAAATCCCCCAAAAAAAAATAACTGAAATTGCAGGAAGGAAACTTCAAACGAGATCGTACAAATTACAATGTCAAAAAACTAATCGATCTTTGTCCACTCGAAGATCGCGCAGATCCAAACCCTAGCCCTAAGAAATCGAAAGCAAACAACAAAGCGATCGTCAAAACCGCTTTACCTCAGTACAAGACCACCAACAAGGAGATCAAAACCGCTTCCAAATCTCACTCTCTTTCTCTCTCTCTAAAAATTCTCTCTCTCTAAATAAAAGGAAGAGTGCATCAGTAGGCAGCAACTGATAAAAAAATTTTAAAAAATTCTTTTACGCAAAAAAGGAGAGAAAAACCCACGAGCGAAAGCCTATGCTAAAAGGGACAAGGCCTCTCTACTCTTATTTAAATCCAAACCGACGCGTTAAAAAGGCAACTGCTCCATGAAAAACCCAGATACGCACCCACCGCTGAATAGGGCCCGCATGCACGGTGTAATAGTAGGTTTTGTTACACGTTTCGTTTGTGGTTCCCACATGTCGGTTAGTGGGTGAATATCTGGGTGTGCAGTTTTGCTTTTGTTTTCCGCCGTTGGCGACGAGGACAGGAGAGAAGGGGTCACATGATTGGTCCCGCTGGGAATAGGTTGTCGTTTACGGTAAAAAGAGAGGGAGTGGGTAAAAGTGAAGGTTAGATTTGCAGGATCCGATGTGGCTCATCTTGCAGCAAACAGCCTTGGGTCCGTTTTGGATGATCGACACGTGTCACATCTCGGTTCTGGTTTTGGATTGTTACCGATTGGATCCATTCATAAATTATGATGAAGTTTTGGGTAAGACTCATGTGGGAAAACAAGGAAAGGTGTTTAGGATAGAAGCAAAGATTTGGAGCATTTGATGCATTGGTCCGAAGGATTTGGTGATGATTTGGGTGGTGTACCTCGATTGGTTAAAAGTATATATGTTTAAATATGGAATTGGAAATCAATAGATGTGATGCATGGGCATCCACTCAAAGGATGTCCAATAAGAGTAAAGAATTTTCGGAAAGATAAAAATCATTTATTGGTATCTTAAGAGAGGAGAAAAGGATTTTAAATAATTTATTCCATTTTAAATTTTTTTTAAGAAAAGAAAAGAGAAGAGAAATTGTTTTAAAAAGAATTTGTTGTCTAAAAGTAATTTACTCAAAACCCTTAGCCCAGCTCAGCCAAGCCCAAGCCAAACCAGCAGGTCGTGTATGCGGATTTGGGCTCGTGTTCGACCCGTTAAGGTTTAGTGTGTGTGTGTCACGTCTTGCTTCCCAAAATATGGAATACAAGGGATGATAAGGCCAGCCATGCTCCTGAGGTTCATGAAATATCATGCCGTATTCACACTTCGGCTTCTAGCATTATGTGGTAATCAGTAATCATAGCACAAGTAATGAGAAATGCAGTCACTAATTCTATCAAAACAGATATAAAACAACCAGATAGAGTCAAAGGGCGTGATAGCGCTGACGTCGCTGATCTAGATGTCTGCAATATTCTCGAGGTAAGGAAAGTCATGATCCGAGCTAAGTCCACTTCTCATTCTGAGCATGCATACTCAGGTCGTCAGAGCGACACAATAGCAATGTATATATACATATGTGTAATACGTGCAATGATGATAAACATGAAGCAGCAAATATAGAGTAATGACGTAAGCATGAAATAACTGGTAGGGGTCAACAGTAAAGCATGCGTATCGAATTAGTAATCAATGCAATGTCCATATCACTAAACCTATCAATTTCTAAGTCTCGAAGTCCATGTCACTGTAATGCCCTATGTATTATCCGGTATACCCATATATACCAGATAAGCATGGGGACCCACTGTAAAACAATGGGGAATCTTCGGAATACATTCCGAAAGAGGACAGATCTGTACTATAAATGGAATGATATCACTCTTCGATACAGAGGCGCCTTTTAAGTGAACTGGCACTACAGGAGTTTGAGAACTCCGTAGTTAAGCGTGCTCGGTCCAGGGAAGTCCTGGGATGGGTGACCTCCTGGGAAGTGGCACCTGGTCAGGTCCAGTTCACCCCGAATGACAAAACCGTGCGGTTTCGGCCAGAGCGGACAATACTCTCTGTATTGGGAGTGAGTCGTGAAAGTCACTAAACTTATCATCGGTCCGAGAGTGAGCGTCAACCGCCGCAGGAGTATTCCCAATCCAAGGGTAAGCCCCAGGGGTAAGGAAACGGGGGCCTGAATCACGATCAGTAAGAATCAGAAACACGATCAGTACAAATCCCGAAATCCCGAAATATGCCGGCAGTGGGACTCTCGAGATTCCGTTGATCGAACTCACACTCAAACTACCCTACACCCCGCGGTCTACATCCAACACCGACCATGAATCTAAATACTGGTCGCTCCATGAACAAGTCTACGCGAGAATTGGAGACAGGGTCTCCATCAAGTATGTCTCGACCGGTATCCAAGATAAATGGACAGTGCTCGATGTCTTACCTATGACACTAATATAAGTGCTTCCATACCCGTCGCATACCGGTTATAGTTACACTTATATATGCCTCATAGGCGTCGACAATGCAATAACTAACTAGTTCCGCTGATTGTGTACAAGTATGTGTCACTTCCATTATTCAATCACGCTTTTACACTAATATACTTGCAATATCAATACTCTCTGTATTGGGAGTGAGTCGTGACAGTCACTAAACTTATCATCAGTCCGAGAGTGAGCGTCAACCGCTGCAGGAGTATTCCCAATCCAAGGGTAAGCCCCAGGGGTAAGAAAACGCGGGCCCGAATCACGATCAGTAAGAATCAGAAACACGATCAGTACAAATCCCGAAATCCCGAAATATGCCGGCAGTGAGACTCCTGAGATTCCGTTGATCGAACTCAGACTCAAACTACCCTACACCCCGCGGTCTACATCCAACACCGACCATGAATCTAAATATTGGTCGCTCCATGACAAGTCTACGCGAGAATTGGAGACATGGTCTCCATCAAGTATGTCTCGACTGATATCCAAGATAAATGGACAGTGCTCGATGTCTTACCTATGACACTAATATAAGTGCTTCCATACCCGTCACATATCGGTTATAGTTACACTTATATATGCTTCACAGGCATCGACAATGCAATAACTAACTAGTTCCGCCGATTGTGTACAAGTATATGTCACTTCCATTATTCAATCACGCTTTTACACTAATATACTTGCCACAATCACGATCAGTAAGAATCAGAAACACGATAAGTACAAATCCCGAAATCCCGAAATATGCCGGCAGTGGGACTCCCGAGATTCCGTTGATCGAACTCACACTCAAACTACCCCACACCCCGTGGTCTACATCCAACACCAGCCATGAATCTAAATACTGGTCGCTCCATGACAAGTCTACGCGAGAATTGGATACAGGGTCTCTATCAAGTATGTCTCGACTGGTATCCAAGATAAATGGACAGTGCTCGATGTCTTACCTATGACACTAATATAAGTGCTTCCATACCCGTCATATACCGGTTATAGTTGCACTTATATATGCCTCATAGGCGTCGATAATATAATAACTAACTAGTTCCGCTGATTGTGTACAAGTATGTGTCACTTCCATTATTTAATCACGCTTTTACACTAATATACTTGCCACAATCCAATCACTAACATTTATCACTTGGTAATATGACACGGTCACTAGAATATCGATGCAGATGAACACTGTTTACAAAGATATAACAGTCATGCAACATGATAGGGATACAGTAAATGCACTACTGAATACATAAGGAAACGCGGCCATAAGGAAACGCGGGCCGAATCACGATCAGTAAGAATCAGAAACACGATCAGTACAAATCCCGAAATCCCGAAATATGCCGGCAGTGGGACTCCCGAGATTCCGTTGATCGAACTCACACTCAAACTACCCCACACCCCGCCGTCTACATCCAACACCGACCATGAATCTAAATATTAGTCGCTCCATGACAAGTCTACGCGAGAATTGGAGACAGGGTCTCCATCATGTATGTCTCGACCGGTATCCAAGATAAATGGACAGTGCTCGATGTCTTACCTATAACACTAATATAAGTGCTTCTGTCACGCCCCGTTTCCCAAAATACGGAATACGAGGAGTTAACGAGGACAGCCATACTCCTGCGGTCGAGGAAATATCCTTCCGTGGTCACACTTCGGCTTTTAGCACTACGTGGTAATCAGTAATCGATGCACAGGTAATGAGAAATGCGGTATCTAAATCAAAAGAACTAACCAGATGGAGATCAAGGAAGTATAGCTCTGGGCCGCTGATCAAGATGTCCGCGATGTCCTCGAGGTATGTCAGGTCCTGGTCCAAGCTAGATCCACTTCTCACTCTGAGCATGCATACTCAGGTCGTCAGAGCGACACGATAGCAATATATATATATATATATATATATATACACACACAAATGTGAACACGTGCAATAATGATGAATATGAAACCGTAAGCATGGAATAATGACGTAAGCATGAAGTAGCCAATACAGGTAGCTAATAAAGCAGGTAAATAGTAAAGCAGTAAACAGTATGGCAGGTATGTTGAATCAGTAAGCAATGCATGCCAATGTCACTAATCCTATCAATCTCTAAGTCTCACTGTACAGGTCGCTAAACCTATCGTCAGTCCAAGTGTGAGAGTCAACCACTCGTGAGTATCCCCCACCCAAGGGTAGGACCCAAGAGCAAGGGAACACGGGCTCGAGTCGCTCGCTAATAATCAGTAATATCCCCATGTATCTCCAGAATCGCTGTATGTGCCGGCAATGGGACTCCCGAGATTCTGTTGAACTCACACTCAAACTACCCCACATCCCGTGATCTACATCAAACGCCAACCATAAACTCAAATATCAGTCGGTTCATGACAAGTCTATGCGAGAATTGGAGACGGGATCTCCATCAAGCACGTCTCGACTGATACCCAAGATAAATGGACATTGTTTGGTGCCTTACCTATGACACCTATATAAGCGCTTCCATAATCGTCCCATACCAATTATAGTTACACTTATACATGTCTCATAGATGTCGACAATGCAATATATCAATAGAGTCCGCTAATTGTGTACAAGTACGTGTCACTTCCACTTATTCATTCATGCTTAAACACTAACGTACTTGCCACAATCAGACCACTAATACTTAACACTGGTTAATGCACATGATCACTAGGTTACCAATGCAGTGACATCTATATGATGTGATGAGAATACAATAATTAAGGCATGATTAAGATATCATCAGTCAGTGTCCTACCACTTGCATAATTTATCATAGGCCGTACATGCAGAATTAAGCGAAACAATGTAAAGGGGTACACAGTATGTTTAGTTATCTATCCATCAAAATTTGTTTCACGTTAATCGGGTTTCAGGATCGCTAGATATGGCCATTTCATATTAAGTGTTCACTGCTGGAAATCCAATTTCAGAATTGGAATTCCGTTTCGTAACACAAATTACTCCCAGTTGGGATCAAAATTAGGCGACGTTATAATTGAACAATATTTAGGGTTATCGGTTAGGTTTCCGCCGCAATTGGAGGATCAGTAATATACTATCTCAACAGGGAGTTATGATCAGGTTAAGGTTGAGGTGTAAAATCTGTCACTGCAGAATTCAGCTAGACACGACGACATTATAAAATGTGCTAAAAATATCAAACAGAACAGGAATCCAGTATAACCAGTGGAGTAAGAAATCTAACTTAATTTTCTAAGTAACGATATAGGGTTCCGCACATTCTCGCATTTGAACAGGTATATAGCGATTTAAAACAGGGGTTAACCGGGATTACTGCTCTGGACTGCAGTCCAGAATCGTAATTCTACCCAGTTATCTTTATCATAATTAGTTCAATTTCAGAAATAAACTATAGAGTACTGTATATTAATCTGTTAGCTTCGATACGAGCCATGGAACGCTCAAATCCGATTTGTAAAAGATTTAGTATGAATTTAACGGTCAAGCGTGTTCAGGAAAATCCTGATTTCGCAATGGTTATCGGGGGTAACATTTTATAGGTGAAACGATATTGACTTTCCACCAAATTTCTGTGGTACCTCTATGAACAGTAAAAAGGGTTTAATGATCACTAGTTCCGCCATTTAAAGTAGGTTTTAGTTCCGGGTTTTGCAGCGAGCAAACAACTCAACCTGTTGGGATCTTATGTTATACACCCGAATTCAAGACGATTTCTATACGCATTTCCCTATACCATTATCATTGGGTTCCAACTTAATACCTAACAATTCACATCAGGTTCAAGCAACAAATGTATCGGTGTAACTCGAACAATACTCGCTACAATTGCATACATATGTATATATGTTAGTAGCCTAATTAATCCTTAAACTTAGTATGTAATAGCATGTAGCAAGTGATGAGTTCACTTGCCTGGCGATGATTCGACGGCGGTAATATGGTAGCGACGGCAACGGCACAAGCAGCAGCAGCAACAACTAGGGGTGCTCGGCTATGGAGAGGAGCTTGGCCGCAACACAGTGACATGTTGAAGGAGGATGAGATGATGGTGATGACGAAGATTGCGGCGTAGAGAGGAGATGGTGATCGGCGATGGTTCAAGAAGCTCCGGCGAAGGTGGCAGCAAGGGCTCAACTAGGTAGCAGGGTTTCCCGGGTCTGTCCTCAGAGCAGCGGAGCTTCGAGGTTGAGGGAGGGAAAGGTGCCCGTCGGAAGTGGAGGAAGCTCCGGTGCGGGGGGTTGCAGGCGAGGACGGCAACGAGCGCGGGCGTGAGTCGCGAGATTCGGGTAATGGATTCGAGTGTGGCGGGGTCGCTCAGAGTTGGGTCGTCGGGGAAGAGTATGAGGCGTAGGCTTCAGTAAGGAAGGCGAGGAGGGCGGCGTTGGTTGGCCGGAGCAGGTGAAGGCAATGGGTGTGGGCGAGGGGTGCTCGGGGGAGATAGTCGGAGCTCCGGTGACGTGGGGACAGCGAGGGTGCTCGTGAAAGGAGTGGGTGGCTGGCGTCGGATTCCGGTGTACAGGTGAGGGGGTGTCAGTGGTGGGTGTCACTGTATTGTCGAGGTCGGTGGAGAGAGGTGCTCGCAGGTAGAAACGTGAGGAAATGAGGGGGTGAGAGAGAGAGAGAGTTGCGAGATGGAGACGGGGTCGAGGGAGGCTTCACGAGCGCGCGCGTGCATGGGGTCGTGGGGACGTGGGCGCGAGGGGGGCCGGAGCGTGGGAACGACTGCGTCGTGGGGGAGAGGAAAGAGCTGGAAAGGATTTACGAGGGAGGAAGAAGAGGGGGAAAGCGGGCCGGGCTCGAAATAAAAGAAAAGGAAAAGGAGGGGGCGATGGGCCTGGAAATAATAAAAGGAAAAGGGGAGTTAGGGCTTGGGCTTGGGCTGGGAGAAATAAAGAAAAAAGAAGGGGAAAGGGTTTAGGGTTTTTAAAAATAATAATTATAAAAATAAATAAATTTTGTAAGTAACAAAAATACGGTTATTGGTATATAAAAAGAATTGGGTATTATATCATACCACCCTTACAATAATTTCGTCCTCGAAATTTAAAATAAACGATAAGCTATAAATAATATGCGAAAAACCACAGAATCAAATACTACTAAATAGTGATCGACGTAGAAGCAGCTAGATAAAATCAGAATTCTAAATATATATATATATATATATACATACGTATATAAAAAAATAGCGCAGTTAAAATAATAAGCATAAGGCATAACCATTTATTATAGCAAACTATAAGCACAATACCCGGGAAAATAAAGTAACAATAATAAAATAGTGAAGGATTTGTCGATAGGTTAAAATATTTTAGAATAATGTATCGATCAAACAATTTTAAAATAACTTAGAAAACCCACATGGTGAAAATAAGAGACATAGAACAAAATAATATGCGCGATATATGTTTGCGCTATTGGAAATGTGAAGGATGGTAAAGCATTTAAAATGGGTAAAACGGAAGTAGTTAATAATACGCGATTTTTTTGTAAAAACGAAGTAGTGAAAGTTAAATTTCGAATACGATGTCACTGAATGTAACCATAGTAATAAGGAATAGCACTAATAATGCATAAGGTCTAGTCAGGGTAGGGATTACAAATGGAGTATGGTCCAAAAGTCGGGGTGCGGAACTTCAATCTGGATGTCGAAGAGGCTGGGGTCGGGTCAGTACAGGGTGTAAGGGTGAACAGTAATGAATCTCAGGAGGGAAAGAAATGTATTGGGGAGGGAGAACAGTCAATGCATCATGCGAACCAAAAATCAAAAGACTAGCAGACTCAGAAATTTTATTATCATTCCAAAAAATTCCAAACAAGGCATTCTCGAAAGATAAAAGATGGCCCTAAACTATACATAGATTTATTTAGCCAGAGGAGACAAAAGCTAAATCACGTCAGTCGCGGTTGTGGAAGTTTAACAGGTTACGGTAGGCTCGCGTGCTCAGATAGGGGCGTCCATTTCCACATCGCCTCGCAGGGATTGCTACTGGAGGTTCTTCTGCCACGGGGTCTTCTTCTTCTGGTCTTTCTTCCTCGGCTGGAGCTTCTTCATCGAGATCTGCTTCCACGTGATTCTCTTCTTCTGGATCTTCTTCCATGGGATTTTCTTCCACTGGATTCTCCCCAAGGTCTCCCTCTCATGGATTTTCTTCTATTGGGTCCTCGTCGGGATCTTCCTCTATTGGGTCTTCTTCGGGGTCCTCTTCTTCATCGTCAGAGTCGCTGATTATGTCGACTTCTGGGGCCGCGACTCCCTCATCCTTGGAATCGCTGTTTTCGAAAATAACCCGTGGGCCGTTGATCTCGTCATCTGAACTTACCAGCATGCAATACAAGAAAACGCATGATCGTGTGTCCTCATCTAGAGGTGGTGCTGCTCCAGGGTGGGCCATGGCCTGAAAAGGAAGAGTCATGATTAGGCAGTGGAACACACCAAGAAAATGACTAAGGATACGGAGCACAAGGAAAATATGCGGTAGGTAAGGACTGAAAAATCAAAAAAATTAGAATACTGATGCAATAAGTAGTATAAAGAAAGCGAGTGGCAAAGGGACGATACATACATCACAACTCAGAATTTTATTGCATTCAACTAAAAGTTCAACGGATACAAGGAAATATTTACAAAAGAGTGACAATATTTTTATTGAAAGCAGAAGGGTGATAATTCTTCTTTGATATCTAGACCGCTGCATTTTCGTCACGCGAGTTGAATCCTACGCTAGGTCCGTACTATCCTCGAAACTCGAACTATGAAATAACCATTACTTAGCAGGAGTGGAGAGTGTGGACGAATCTCCTCCTTGTAGTTCCTTCCTTTTAGGGCAACCATTGACAAGATATTCGCTGGATCCATAAATTAGGCACTGTCCTTTGGCGCTGCGACAGTCTCTCTGAAAGTGTCCTGGCTTCTTGCAGTATCCACAACTTTGAGTCTTCCGCTGCTTCCGTTGCTGGGGAACAAGTGGGCGCTTCATCTTCACCTCTTTTCCTTGTTTAACGGGGATTCCCTTACGAGTGGAGGCTTCTTCTGGTGCCTGAGTCATCTGCCCTCTTAATCCTGCAGCTAACAGGTCGTTCGTTCGCTTCTGGGCTTCCTTCAAACCTTGCAGTACATTCAAAATCTTGACGGTCTGATTTTGGGGAGTGGAGATAGAAGAAGAGTCGTTGGAAGACATAGTCCTGAAACAAAAATTTTAGGACGGCATAAGGTACAAGGAGTAAAAATCAGAACAAGATATAGAATAGACAACGAAACAAGAATATCGGGTGAGTTGAAACTCAAGCGAGCGGAAATCAAATGTAGAACTTCAAGTCACTCAAATAGAGTACAATATTGTAACTATGCTGCAGTTCATAATTACAATCACGTAACTCTACTAAGTCACCCAAAACTCTAACGGATGGAGTCAAAATATGGCATGACGAATAATAAAGATTCGGGTCAAGGGTAACATTTCACAATCTGGACCGAAAGAGCGACTTAAATTGTCAAGCTCTACTCGGAAATTGCAATCCCAATCATAGCAAAACCTGGCTCTGATACCAACAAAACCATGTCACGCCCCGCTTCCCAAAATACAGAATACGAGGAGTTGACGAGACCAGCCATGATCCTACGGTCGAGGAAATATCCTTCCGTAGCCACACTTCGGCTTCTAGCACTACGTGGTAATCAGTAATCAATGCACAGGTAATGATAAATGCAGTATCTAAATCAAAAGAACTAACCAGATGGAGATCAAGGAAGTATAGCTCTGGGTCACTGATCAAGATGTCCGCAATGTTCTCGAGGTACGTCAGGTCCTGGTCCAAGCTAAATCCACTTCTCACTCTGAGTATGCATACTCAGGTCGTCAGAGCGACACGATATATATATATATATATATATATATACACACAAATGTGAACACGTGCAATAATGATGAATATGAAACTGTAAGCATGGAATAAAATAATGACGTAAGCATGAAGTAGCCAATACAGGTATCTAATAGAGCAGGTAAAAAGTAAAGCAGTAAACAGTATGGCAGGTATGTTGAATCAGTAAGCAATGCATGTCAATATCACTAATCCTATCAGTCTCTAAGTCTCACTGTACAGGTCGCTAAATCTATCGTCAGTCCAAGTGTGAGAGTCAACCACTCGTGAGTATCCCCCACCCAAGGGTAGGACCCAAGGGCAAGAGAACACGGGCCCGAGTCGCTCGCTAATAATCAGTAATATCCCCATGTATCTCCAGAATCGCTGTATGTGCCGGCAATGGGACTTCCGAGATTCTGTTGAACTCATACTCAAACTACCCCACACCCCGTGGTCTACATCAAACGCCAACCACAAACTCAAATACCAGTCGGTCCATGACAAGTCTACGCGAGAATTGAAGACCGGATCTCCATCAAGCACGTCTCGACTGATACCCAAGATAAATGGACAGTGTTTGGTGCTTTACCTATGACACCCATATAAGTACTTCCATAATCGTCTCATACTAATTATAGTTACACTTATACATGTCTCATAGATGTCGACAATGCAATATATCAATAGGGTCCGCTGATTGTGTACAAGTACGTGTCACTTCCACTTATTCATTCATGCTTAAACACTAACGTACTTGCCACAATCAGACCACTAATACCTAACACTGGTTAATGCACATGATCATTAGGTTACCAATGCAGTGACATCTATATGATGTGATGAGAATACAATAATTAAGGCATGATTAAGATATCATCAGTCAGTGTCCAACCACTTGCATAATTTATCATAGGCTATACATGCAGAATTAAGCAAAACAATGTAAAGGGGGTACGCAGTATGTTTAGTTATCTATTCATCAAAATTGGTTTCACGTTAATCGGGTTTCAGGATCGCTAGACATGGCCATTTCATTTTAAGTGTTCACTGCTGGAAATCCAATTTCAGAATTGGAATTCCGTTTCGTAACACATATTAGTCCCAGTTGGGATCAAAATTAGGCGATGCTATAATTGAACAATATTTAGGGTTATCAGTTAGGTTTCGGCTGCAATTGGCAGATCAGTAATATACTATCTCAACAGGGAGTTATGAGCAGGTTAAGGTTGAGGTGTAAAATCTGTCACTGCAGAATTCAGCTAGACACGACGACATTATAAAATGTGCTAAAAATATCAAACAGAATAGAAATCCAGTATAACCAGTGGAGTAAGAAAGCTAACTTAATTTTCTACTTAACGATATAGGGTTCCGCACATTCTCGCATTTGAACAGGTATTTATAGCGATTTAAAACAGGGGTTAACCGGGATTACTGCTCTGGACTGCAGTCCAGAATCGTAATTCTACCCAGTTATCTCTATCATAATTAGTTAAATTTCAGAAATAAACTATAGATTACTGTAGATTAATCTGTTAGCTTCGATATAAGCCATGGAACGCTCAAATCCGATTTGTAAAAGATTTAGTATGAATTTAACGGTCAAGCGTGTTCAGGAAAATCCTGATTTCGCAATGGTTATCGTGGGTAATATTTTATAGGTGAAACGATATTGGTTTTCCACCAAATTTCTGTGGTACCTCTATGAACAGTAAAAAGGGTTTAACGATCACTAGTTCCGCCATTTAAAGTAGGTTTTAGTTCCGGGTTTTGCAGCGAGCAAACAACTCAACCTGTTGGGATCTTATGTTATACACCTGAATTCGAGACGATTTCTTTATGCATTTCCCTATACTATTATCATTGGGTTCCAACTTAATACCTAACAATTCACATCAGGTTCAAGCAACAAAGGTATCGGTATAACTCGAACAATACTCGCTACAATTGCATACATATGTATATATGTTAGTAACCTAATTAATCCTTAGACTTAGTATGTAATAGTATGTAGCAAGTGATGAGTTCACTTGCCTGGCGATGATTCGACGGCGGTAATATGGTAGCGACGGCAATGGCACAAGCAGCAGCAGCAACAACTAGGGGTGCTCGGCTATGGAGAGGAGCTTGGTCGCAACACAGTGAAGCTCGGGTTGAAGGAGGATGAGACAATGGCGATGACGATGATTGCGGCGTAGAGAGGAGATGACGATCGGCGATGGTTCAAGAAGCTCCGGCGAAGGTGGCAGTAAAAGCTCGGCTAGGTAGCAGGGTTTCCCGGGTCTGTCCTCGGAGCAGCGGAGGGGTGGAGCCGTCGTGGCAGAGGAGGCGACGGGTGAGAGAGAGAGAGAGAGAGGGAGCTGGAGGTTACGGCTGCGGGTGGGGGTGTGGAGGTTCGGGGTCGTTGGAGGTAGCTTGGAGGTTGAGGGAGGGAAAGGTGCCCGTCGGAAGTGGAGGAAGCTCCGGTGCGGGGTGTTGCAGGTGAGGACGGCAACGAGCGCGGCAATGAGCGCAGGTGTGAGTCGTGAGCGTCGGGTAATGGGTTCGAGTGTGGCGAGGTCACTCAGAGTTGGGTCGTCAGGGAGGAGTATGAGGCGTGGGCTTCAGTAAGGAAGGCGAGGAGGGCGGCGTTGGTTGGCCGGAGCAGGTGAAGGCGATGGGTGTGGGCGAGGGGTGCTCGGGGGAGATAGTCGGAGCTCCGGTGATGTGGGGACAGCGAGGGTGCTCGTGAAAGGAGCGGGTGGTTGGCGTCGGGTTCCGGTGTACAGGTGAGGGGGTGTCGGTGGTGGGTGTCGCTGTGTTGTCGAGGTCGTGCTCGCAGGTGGAAACGTGAGGAAATGAGGGTGAGAGAGAGAGAGAGTTGCGAGATGGAGACGGGGTCGAGGGAGGCTTCGCGAGCACGTGGGGTCGTGAGGACGTGGGTGCGAGGGAGGCGGGAGCGTAGGAACGACCGCGTCGTGGGGGAGAGGAAAGAGCGGGAAAGGATTTACGAGGGAGGAAGAAGAGGAGGGAAAGCGGTCCGGGCTCGAAATAAAAAAAAAGGAAAGGGAGGGGGAGATGGGCCGGGAAATAATAAAAGGAAAAGGGGAGTTAGGGTTTGGGCTTGGGCTGGGAGAAATAAAGAAAAAGGAAGGGAAAAGGGTTTAGGGTTTTTAAAAATAATAATTATAAAAATAAATAAATTTTGTAAGTAACAAAAATATGGTTATTGGTGTATAAAAAGAATTGGGTATTACAGCTTCCATACCCGTCACATACCAGTTATAGTTACACTTATATATGCCTCATAGGCGTCGACAATGCAATAACTAACTAGTTCCGCTGATTGTGTATAAGTACGTGTCACTTCCATTATTCAATCACGCTTTTACACTAATATACTTGCCATAATCCAATCGCTAACATTTATCACTTGGTAATGTGACACGGTCACTAGAATATCGATGCAGATGAACACGGTTTACAAAGATATAACAGTCATGCAACATGATGGGGATACAGTAAATGCACTACTGAATACATATGTGCAACCGGTGTCGGTTGGATTTGAAAATCATTAAAATCACACATGCATAATTTGGCGAAACAATATAAAAGGCGTCAACAGTGCATTAAATTATCTCTATAGTAAAATTGGTTTTGAGTCAATTGGGTTTCAGATCTGCGAGTTATGGTCGTTTCATATTAAGTGTTTATTGCTGGAAATCCAGTTTCTGAACTAGAAGTCCGTTTTGTAACACGTAATACTACCTGTTGGGAGTATAATTAGGCGACGCTACTGTTGTGTAATATTTATATTTATCTGTTATGTTTCCAACGCATCAGACGGATCAATAATATCCACTGTACACAGTGAGATATGCACCGTCTAAGGTTAAGATATACATTCCATTTCTGCATGAAACTGCAGTACACCTCTACGGTTTAAAAGGTGATATGTTCATCCATGCGATTGGATTTCATAATAGTTCATGATATTTATACGAAAATATGACTTCTAAAAGTATGGAGGCACCACGGTTTTAAAGAATAAATAGTTACGGAAAATTCTGACAGCACCTTCTCTGCATTATCTAAACTCCGAAATCGGGACACAATAAAACTACCGAAAACGAATATAGAATATTATGGAACCATTATTCTATACTAAACATGAAACGAAACCTTAGTTATATGTAATATGGCCACTGATTGTGCTAATGATATCATCATACGACCACTACTACTTGCATATTAATCCTTCATATATGTACACGTTTCAGCATACTAATATGCAGTACTCAACTGTATGCTAAAGCAGCACTATACATTGTTATAAGATTTCAATATAAAATACTACAACATTATTAATGAGTAGTAATAGTGATTGCAGCATATTATAGATATAGTTCTGCATAAAGTAGTACAAATGCATATTAAACATAGCCATCGTTTTAGTATTAAACAATAGAATTCATACATGCATTCATAGAAATATATTTTGTTTATGCACATATTACTTTATAACATTATGTATTAAGTTCAACGGTCATGTAAATTTTATTTGGCTATAGTTTTAGTATCTATCAAATCAATTATGAAATTATCATTAAGAAATCATATAAATGCCAAGTCGTCCGACTTAGGCGAGCAAGTGATAAACACTTGCCTCAGGGTTCCACCGGTGCACGGCTTGCAACGAGAACGCGAGAAAACGACGGAAATCTTGTCACGCCCTGCTTCCCGGTGTACGGATAAGAGGACGTGGCGGGTAACGCGACGTATTTACTCAAAATAAACACGCTAAGTGTAAATAAGCAATATAATAAAGTACACAAGAGAAATGACAAGAGATGTAATTGAACGACAACTTTTATTTATTAAACATTTCTTTACAACATAACTGAAAATGTAAATACGAGAATGGAAAGCAATGCCTAAACAATGGCATGAACTGAAAGTAAAGTATATACAAGAGTCTAGAGGTCTGGATCTTCTGCAAACTGCTCCAAGTCGTCTGAACCGGGCTCTATCTCCCGAGAATCGGTTCCACCTGACAACATTCCAAAGAAAGAAGAGAAAGAAATGTCGTCAGCGAACAATCGCTCGGTAAGTCCTAAAGAAAAGCAGAAATAGAATAGACAGATAAGAAAGAATATAACTGTATAATATTTGATTGTTATGTTAACGCAGTTGTTTATACCTTGGTACAGAATATGTCAGTGTATACGAGAGGAGTCCGACTTACCCCGTGGACTATGGTATACGGAGCACAAGGAACCGTTAAGCCACGGAACAACAGCAATGGATATTTAGTTAGGTGTATTAAAGTGACCGTCTCGTGCTACTTCTAACACATTCCGTACCAGTCAACCCCTTTAAAACCCTGTAATGTATTTTGTATTGATATATATTGTTTTGTTTAATAGATGTAAGACTTGCCGAAACCATGATATCAGTAGTTCATGTAAACGGAAAGGATATAAACGACTAGCCATGTAACAATGTATATTTATGGTTCGGTCAAATCAATTCATGTTGATATAGATTGTATTCTGGTATAAATGGATTTATGTTGAATTGGAGTTATACTTGAATTGTATTCAAGGATGGATTGATTTTAGATTAGACTGAGACTCTGTTTAAGTCAGGCACTTTAAAACGAATTGAAGTCCTGAATTAGTTTTGGAGTTATCGGTAGCTACTGCACATGGACGACAGGATTTGTGACTTTTTCCATGCCAATTACCGTATTGATAATCCCGTTTTTAGTTGTCTACCTTAAATAGGCAAGCGCCCAAATTCTCCGGCTCTCTGAGGGAGAACCGGTCCCGCTTAAACCTATATTTACTAGGGTCCTTATTGTAATTTAACATAATTTGAGAGGGTTTTGTGAAAAATAGTTTTGATATATTTTCAAAATACATCTCAAGTATTTAATTATCGTCTTTAGGGTTTTCATAGATATAATTTTTAAGAATGATGAGATAGTCTAGTGGATATAAACCTAACTTGAATAGTATATGGTATTTTCATATAATTTGACTTGTATTGATTCTTGATAGTGTTTTCATGAAACTTCTTTTCTTTTGATTTAGAAAACATGGAATATATTATATATTTAAAATAGGTATTTTGATATTATTTCTATATATATAATTATTAAAAATAGAATTTATTTATTAATAGAAATCACGTTTTCTTAGAATTTTTAATAAAAATTCCATCGAGATCGCATGCTCCGTGAGGAAGTCTGCATCTGGTCCTACTAGTCCGATAGATATGCGATAACCCACACCAACCAAATCGGATTCTCCAAAATGGGTTGTAAGGACTTAATCGTATGGAATTAATTAAAACAATATAATTTTTGATAGTTTAAGATATTTTAAAGTAAAATTGTATTGTCCCACAAAATATTGTTCCAAAATCCATCGTGCTATGTTAAGATGAGTATTGTGATGAGATAGATCATTATCTCGTGAAATTTCTAAAGGTAATATGAGAAAAATGATGAAATAATGTCGTAGGTAAACTTGGTGGTATTTTAACGAAAAAATGAAATAGAATTTGTTTAACATTAAATTTTGAATTGAAACTTGGTCAAATTATTTTTTTATGGTTGCTAAACAATATATGAATAGATGGTTAATTTGTGGTTCAAAAAAGTTGAGTTTTTAAAGAAATTAGAATCGGAGGTCGGATTAACTCCACTTCCGACGAGTTTTGAAAAGAGAAGTCTTTTTAATAGAAAGCGAGGAGGGTAGAGGGGAATTACTGATTGATTTGAGAGAGAAGAGATGAATGAAGGTTTTGTAGGCGTCGTAGAGTCGCAGGGTTGCCGAATTTGTCCCGAGTCATCGCCGAAACTTGACCTTAAGCTAACTCCACTTGTACAACTTCTTGGACTTGAAAAATTTAGAGAGTTTTGGCAAAAAGGTTTCTGAATGAGGAGGACTATGGTGTAGGGTTATATTTATATGAGAAATTAGGGTTTAAGGTATTGAAGAATGGAATTAAAATGCATTAAAATTTGGTTTTAAGGCTCATTTTAATTTTCTGGAAATGTGCAGGGAAATCAAACAAACTAGGGTTAATGGGGGAGTCTAAGAGGTGCCAGGGTAAAAAATTTAAAGCATTTGGGACGGGTTCAACCGGCGGCACCGACCCATGGTGAAATCTCGCCGGCCAAGTTGTGTGGGTCTGGGCTTGGATTCATGCCACGTGTTGGTGTCATTCCATATATCTCAGTGCACATATTTGATTAATCTGACTTTTCATTTTTACGTGTTTTACACATGTAAACTTTCAGGCTTCTAAAAGTTTAAAAGAAAAATCAGCAAAAATAATATATGGCCGAGAGGATTCGAACACAGGGGCTACGTCACAGCTGAAAGTGTACGCTAGCACTCCACTTGGTTTTACAAGCCTCAAGCATACCATTTTTTTAATTTTTCAGGGTGCTAATCTACACTAAACAAGATCGTTAACTAGATGATTAGGGTTTTAGGTTTGATATCTATTAAACTAAAAGAAAGTGAAGATGGCAATATCCTTATAGATCGAGTCATTCATTTCACATGCTCCATGTAGTAGTCCCGCAACTCCACTAGGCTCCACTTGAGGGTTTGGATGAGCTTCCTCCGATTACCTTCGTGTCGAAAATGATCCACGCAGAGTCCCTCCAACTCAAGCTATCTCTACACTAAACTTTTTAGTGTAGAAAACACGCTACACTTGATCGCTAATCAAGTATAAGATGGTGAAGTAGGGGTTTAGAAGCTCACTAATTTGTGTTCAAGTTTCATTATTCACATCACATGTGAGGGTTGAAGCTTGAACCATGGTGGAGAGGAAGAAGAAGAAGAGAGCATGAGAGCAAGAGAGCAACCCTTGCAAAAATGGCTAAGTGTTGGAATGAATCAAGTGAATGGATGGCAACCCCTTGACCCCTACTCATTCAAGCATGGAAAATAGCAATATAAAATTGCAACCATGCTTGAATAGTGAGTCAAGATGAATAAAGAAAAGAAAATGCCATACTTGAAACCATGCTCTCGTTTTCCACCACATTTCTATTTTTCTCAAAAATAGAAATTCAAGCCATATTTCATTATTATATATATATATATATATATATCATATATATTAATATATATTATAAAGAATAATTAGTGAGCTAATAATATTAGTTATGATATAATTATATCACATATAATATATATCACATTATTAAATCAACACTTGATTTAAAAATCCGGTTTTATCACATATAACCGACTAATATCATTTATCCGTGTATCACATTATCAAATCAACACTTGATTCGATAATATGGTTATATTACATATAACCTAACTCGATAACAGATAACTGTCAGATTACAATACGGTATCACATACACGTATTTAATCAGACCCACACACATATCACATATGTGTCCTATTTCGTTTCGCTTGAACCAGAGAACTTCTGTGTGGGACTCTAAAGACTTGTCAATACGCCAACAATAGGTGATGATCATACCAGTCACCTACAAACCGTCAGCGGTACTAGCTGGACGTAATGGCTACCCGGGTATTGAGCGATATGAAGATCAACAAGCAAGCTTGTCCGTACTCTCCATGAAGTCTATCAGTAATACTACCGTACAGTCCGGTTTCTTCGTCTGATATGTTGCGTATCATGTCTAGGGGCGGTAAACGTCAGATCCCAGTAACGTGATAAGTCATGCCGATGTCTGGCCTATAACGGTTCGAGAAACCACTGATAACTCTTATCAGTAAATCTCAGCAGCAGCCCTGGCTAAGGACTTCCAGTTATAGCCAATCGAGTATAGTGCAACATCAACCCCCAATACCGGAAGAGACGAAACCCCTCCTATCGCTCATTACCTCCATGTGACTCGGAACTATACCCAATATCCACCTGTTTGCATAACTCCTCTTGAGCATGGTAGGGAGGAAATCAAAGCACAGTGGGAGCCACACAAGACTTTATGACGATCTCGGGTCTACAAACTAATCTGTACCAGTATCATCAGAGAATTGCTATCGACGATAGGTATAATATCAACTAGGAGTCCTCGGTGAGTCCGTTCGGTGTATCCATTCTCCAATGAGCACCTGTGTATAATCTTTGATGTCACACACCAATGGATATGGGATCAACCATCGCTCTCCAAGGGACAAGAAACGTACACACTAGTCTACTCTGGAATATCGATGCTGTAACACCCTAGTTCATTTATACAAATTCCAGTTCTCGTATTTCCTTATTTGTGGCATTTTCCTGATTTATCGTGTTTTGGGTGTGAATAGTATTTTACATTAGTATTTGCATCCGACCCGACCCGCTTGCTTGAAACTTGTTTGATTCATGTTTATGAATTACCTTGACTTGTTGGGTAGACCGGTACATATTCATGAATACTGCATACTGGTATTTTATCTGGCATTGCATCTTTTACCATATAACATTTTAAGTCACATAAAATATTCTAAAAATACATTGCATGGCCTGCATGATACCCCTAACCCCGTAGTAGCATCCGCGCATCTTGTTCTCGTCCCGTTTAGTGAAACGGACTGGTTTGGATGGCTACACGCACGTACGTGCATCCGTTCTTAGGAGTATGCATTTTCGTTACCCGGACATTCATTTTTTAATTTTGGTCGTCGCATATATTTTTCATATTTCGAAACTGAATTTTTAGACCCGACCCGGGCGTGTTTTAGACTAGATTTGTATTTGCCAAAATATCAAATTTTATTAATATTATATTTTAACTATTATAACTGTTAAAAATTTATTTAA
Organism: Agapanthus africanus; assembly: GCA_030015575.1. NCBI lineage: Eukaryota > Viridiplantae > Streptophyta > Magnoliopsida > Asparagales > Amaryllidaceae > Agapanthus > Agapanthus africanus. The sequence goes on from JASDDO010000024.1 coordinate 259,412,448, forward strand.
CTAAAATATATTTTCTAAAATCCTAATACAGACAAATTCTCTCTCCTCTCTCTCTCTCACTCCTCTCGATCTCTCTCTTCTCTTTCTCTCTCTCTCTGCTGTTATATATATTATATAACTAAATATTTTTAAATACCCTATTTCCTTTAACCCATAACACACGTCCTCTTCTCTCTCTTCCTCCTCTTCTCTATTTTCTTTTCCCGCCACCTCCTCGCTCGAACCTACGCCCCTCGCTCGCCTCGCCGCCGATCACCCTCATCGGCCTTCCCTCATCCTTGTCTCCTCAACCTCTCCTCTACGACCTCCTCGTCGACGCCTTCACTTCTCCCGAGCCAGCACAAAACCCACACGAACCCATCACCTCCATCACCTCCACCTCGCCGGAGCTCCAACCACCCTCGTCACCGCTTCCATCTCCTCATTCTCCTCTTCCCTTTCCTATCTCCTCTCCTCGCTGCAAACCATCAACCCTGAGAACTCACATCTGAACCCGACCCAAGAACCCCCACTTTCATCGCCGTTAAAACTCGCCGGAGACCATCATCGTTGTCTTCGTCTCGCCTGCTTAGCCTCTACCTAGATATCCTATATCCAGTGCATAACCAAACCCCAGTTCCCTTTTCTTCTTCTTTTTCTTCTTCTCTTCTTCTTGTTCTTGATTCCGCATTTTCCGGTGATCGCTGAAGCCGTGCCGCTTCCAACGATCCGAGTAACCCTGTGGACATCCCCTACCTGTATGGTCGCATTCTTGCATTACCTGGTTCTATTCTGTACGTGTGCGCGTGCATCGAAACTTTTACCGACATTGGACGTTACCGTGCGTATCCGTCACGTGATCCATCGACGCAAGTTTATCTTGCTACATGCTACATTACTTTATATACATCTATTTTAATAATTATAACACTGGTATTTTAAATCATGCATCCCAAGTTCTCGTTTTACAGTTTTCCGACATCCGTATACATCCGTACGTATTATTTTACATCTAGCGCATGCAAACCTATCTTGTTACATATTATACTACAACATACTGCATCCAATTGAATATAACAGTTCATATAGTTTAAATTGTACATTCCGTATTTACCAGTTTATCATTTTATGGTTACATGATATCCGTTTGCATCCATATTATATAGAATACATATAGCTGCATCTACAGATCACATTAATACATAATACTGTTAAATTAACACCCCATGTTTAATAAAGTGCATCCTAATTAGTAATAGAACTATAAATGTAACCCTAATTGACAATTGTGCATCTATATCATTGATCTTATATCTATTTGCATACCATGTCACATTATCTCATTTTATTGTTATATTAGTACTCCATCCTTAATTTTGTGCACCCATGCTTACTACAATTTGATTATGAACACCCACTTGATACCTGTACACTACTTGGCATGACCTGATACACTATTTGACATAACTTGATACATGTGCACCACCTGACAGGACCTGATATATTACTACTTGACTTATTACCTGATCTTGTTACTAATACCAATAATCTTGACCTGTTGTCCCTACGGACATATCCTGTTGTCTATTTAGACAGACTTGTACCTGCTTGATCCTGTGTTGGCATTAGCTCCAGATTTATCAATACCTGACTTACACACATAACTTGGGGTATGGGGAAATCAAGATTGTAACTGAACGTAGCTCAAAAGGCTATTACATCCTGTACCGTGGTCCCGTGGGGTATGAACGGGACATAGACTCACAGTCTATTATATATTATACCGTGGTCCCGTGGGGAATGAACGGGGCATAAACCGATGGGTTACAATGAGAATTATATTAATTGATTTCGAATAACTTTAGAGTAGATAACCCTATAGCACAGTTTAGACTACTCACTGCACTTCACCCGTTTATATCCTGTTGACTGATCTATATTCATGTTACTGTTACTGATGACTTGTTACTGTTCATACTCATGCCTGCATGACTTGTTATCCCCTGATTATTTTATTGTTGATATTATGACGCACTGACGTATGGGTTTTGCATGGCCCAGATCCGCTACCCTGATCAGGAGTATTTCCGCCATCAGGCCGAGCAGTGAGGATCTAGTTAGTATCCATTTTAGTTATGTTTACTTTCCAGGTGTTATTGCTCATTGGATCTATTGCTTCCGCATATTATTTCATGACTTGTTTATTCTGGCTTATAGACATGTGTTAGATAGTTTATTACTGTTCTTGATATCTCTACAGCTGTAATGTGACCGTGGATGGATATTTCCTATCCACAGGTAGCATGGTTGGCTCTGTCACGTGCCTATCGTAGCGCACTCTGGGAAGCGGGGCGTGATAGGGTTTGTTTGGTATCAGAGCTCATAGGATATAGGTTAATCGGGTTTTGATTCTTTTGTAGTTGGGTATTGGACCAAATACACGATTCAGAATACTCGTGATTAAGAACATCTCCTGCCACATTGTTATCATGATTCTTGAATCATATCTTTCTCTTGATCATTTGCCTTTACGATATGCAAACCACTTTGCATCTCGACTTGAAACTTTTGGTTCCCTATTGTTTATCTCTAGGATTTGGACGACTTGAGTGGAGTTATGTGATTGTAACTATGAACTGCAGCATGGTTACAACGCGGTACTCTATTTAAGTAACCTGGAGTCCTAGTCTTGATTCACTTCCTTGTTTCATGGTCGTTATATTGCCTTGCTTCTCTTGCTTTCCAGTTCATATTTTATTGCAAGCTTAAATCCTGTTTATCATGCTTATCTTCTTCAGTATCTTGGCTTCGGATGAAGTCATTTCGGTATCCTACTTGTTCATGTTTTCCTGCAATAGTATTATTCAATTCTGGTGCATCCTTTTGTTTGATGTTGTCTTGGGAATGGATTTTCTCGGCACTTTCCACGCTCACATAGATTGTAGAGAAAAGAATGTGATTTTCCAAATTCCCGAACATCCGGAGTTTGTTTTGCTGGAGGTAGCAGTTCCGTCGGGCCAGTCGAATTTAGTGCTAGGCCGACAAATAGTGTTCTTTCGTCGATGGAAGTTGATGAGGAGGAAGTGCCAACTGTAGTTCGAGAGTTCATGGACGTGTTCGAGGACATCTCGGGTTTACTGCCAAAACGAGATGTGGAGTTCGCGATCGATCTTGTTCCTGGTGCAGCGCCAATCTCAAAGGCGTACTATCCAATGGCACCAGTGGAGTTGGAAGAAGTCAAGAAGCATTCTACCGAATTACTTGAGAAGGGTTGGATTCGCAGCAGCAATTCACCTTGGGGAGCTCCAGTTCTTCTAGTCAAGAAGAAAGATGGCACAAGGAGGATGTGCATCGATTGTCGAGAATTAAACCGGGTGACTATTAAGAACAAGTACCCAATCCTTCGCATTGGTGAATTATTCGAGCAACTCAGTGGCGCGAGGGTATTCTCAAAGCTGGATTTGCGGTCCGGATATCATCAGGTCCGAGTTAAATCAGAGGATATTTGCAGGACCGCGTTCCGGACTCGGTATGGACATTACGAGCATTTAGTGATGCCATTCGGAGTCACGAATACACCGGCAATATTTATGGACTTGATGAACCGAATCTTTTCACCGTTCTGGACCAGTTTATAGTGCTGTTCATTAATGATATTCTGGTCTATTCGAGGAGCCTTGAAGAGCATGCAGAACTCTTGAAGATCGCACTGCAGACATTTAGGCAAGAAAGATTGTATTCAAAGATGAGCAAGTGCGAGTTTTGGTTTGAAGAAGTGAAGTTTTTGGGGCATGTCGTATCCGGAGATGGAATCGCCGTTGATCCCGAGAAGATTGCAGCAGTTCAAGATTGGCCGATTCCAAAGAACGTAGCAGAGATCAGAAGTTTTCTTGGACTTGCTGGATATTACAGAAGGTTCGTGGAGAATTTTGCTCGTTTTGCTGAGCCTCTGACCAAACTTACGCGCAAGGAAGTACCATTTGTATGGACAGATAAGTGTGCGTCAGCTTTTGAGGCATTGAAGCAAAAGTTGATAACCGCTCCTATTTTGACCGTACCAGACAGTTCCAAAGGATTGGTGATTCACAGCGACGCATTTGGGAAAGGTTTGGGATGTGTTTTAATACAGCATGGGAAGGTTATAGCTTACACATCGAGACAGTTGAAGACCCATGAGAAGAATTACCCGACTCATGATTTGGAGCTTGCAGCAGTGATTTTCGCTTTGAAGATTTGGAGACACTACTTATTGGGCGAAAGGGTCGAAGTATTCACTGATCACAAAAGCCTAATGTATGTGTTCACGCAGAAAGAGCTTAATATGAGGCAGCGTAGATGGTTGGAGCTGATGGCTGACTACGATCTTGATCTTAAGTACCATCCGGGAAAAATTAATGTAGTGCCGGATGCGCTTAATCGGTTGCCAGCAATTCGGATGTTGACTGCACAGAAGAAGCTTATTGAAGACTTTCGGAGATTCGAGTTGGAGATCGTGCTACCGCATTCTTCGGGACAGTTGATGCAGCTGCAATTACAATCGTCGTTGATTGAGAATATTAAAGCAGCGCAGTCACATGACCCAAGATTGCAGAAGTTTCGAGAACAGGTTGAAGCAGGACTTCGAACGGACTTGTTGATTCATGAAGATGGTTCGTTGCGATATGGTAGCCGTTTGTGTATGTCAAAGGGAGACATTCGTGAAGAAGTTATGAAGGAGGCGCACAGTTCAGCGTATTCTGTACATCCTGGAGGCATGAAAATGTATCGTGGCGTATGATAGCATTTCTGGTGGGAAGGCATGAAAAGGGAGATTGCCCGCTTTGTAGCGAAGTGCTTGGTGTGTCAGCAAGTTAAGGCTGAACATCAAAGGGTTGCTGGTTTATTGCAACCACTTCTGATTCCTCAATGGAAGTGGGAACATATAACCATGGATTTCGTGACAGCTTTACCGCGATGTCCAAAGGGCAACAATGCAGTTTGGGTGATTGTTGATCAATTGACCAAGGCAGCTCATTTCATATCATTTCGAGTTGGTCAGTCAACGGAAGCGTTGGCAAAATGGTACATACGGGAGATTGTGAGATTGCATGGAGTACCGGTGAGCATCGTTTCCGATCGTGACACCCGATTCTTATCGCACTTCTGGAGGAGTTTACAGGAAAGTTTGGAGACGCGATTGAAATTTAGCACAGCTTATCATCCTCAGACAGATGGCTAGTCAGAGAGAATGATCCAAACTCTTGAAGATATGTTGAGAGCTTGCATGTTGGACTTCAAGGGTTCATGGGAGGATCATCTACACTTGGTGGAGTTTTCTTACAATAACAGCTTTCAAGCGACTATTCAGATGGCTCCATTCGAAGCATTGTATGGTCGCAAGTGTCGTTCACCTGTTTGTTGGGACGACTTGGAGAACGAAGATTGTTGGGACCAGATTTGATCGTGCAAACAGTGGAGAAAGTTAACACTATCCGGAATCACATGAAAGCAGCACAAGATGGACAGAAGAGTTGGTCCGACACATCGAGAAGACCTCTAGAGTTCGCTGTTGGTGATCTGGTGTTCTTGAAGATAACACCGACTAGAGGAGTGATTCGTTTTAGGAGTCGAGACAAGCTTAGTCCTCGATTCGTGGGGCTTTCGAGATTTTGGAGCGTGTTGGGGAGGTGGCTTATCGATTGGCGTTACCATAATTTTTGGCAAATGTTCATGACCTGTTTCATGTATCTCAACTCCGTAAGTATGTTCGAGATGAAACACACGTGCTGGATCTTTCGGAGCTGACATTAAGAGAGGATTTGACCTTTGAGGAACGACCGATGTCGATTGTTGATCGAAGAGAAAAGGTCCTTAAGAACAAGGTTATCCCTCTCGTACTTGTTTCTTAGGGAAATCGCTCGCATGGAGAATCGACTTGGGAACGAGAAGACGAGATTCGACAGAAGCTTCCACACCTATTCTTATAGATTTTTGATTGCTTATCTTTTCTTGTCTTGAGAATTTCGAGGACGAAATTTTTTGTAGTTGGGTATAATGTAACACCCTAGTTCATTTATACCAATTCCAGTTCTCGTATTTCCTTATTTGTGGCATTTTCCTGATTTATCGTGTTTTGGGTATGAATAGTATTTTACATTAGTATTTGCATCTGACCCGACCCACTTACTTGAAACTTGTTTGATTCATGTTTATGAATTACTTTGACTTGTTGCGTGGACTGGTACATATTCATGAATACTGCATACTGGTATTTTATCTGGCATTGCATCTTTTACCATATAACATTTTAAGTCACAGAAAATATTCTAAAAATACATTGCATGGCTTGCATGATACCCCTAACCCCGTGGTAACATCCGCTCATCTTGTTCTCGTCCCGTTCAGTGAAACGGGCTGGTTTGGATGGCTACGCGCACGTACGTGCATCCGTTCTTGGGGGTATGTATTTTCGTTACCCGGACATTCATTTTTTAATTTTGGTCGTCGCATATATTTTTCATATTTCGAAACTGAATTTTTAGACCCGACCCGGGCGTGTTTTGGACTAGGTTTGTATTTGCTAAAATATCAAATTTTATTAATATTATATTTTAACTATTATAACTATTAAAAATTTATTTAACTAAAATATATTTTCTAAAATCCTAATACAAACAAAATTCTCTCTCCTCTCTCTCACACTCCTCTCTCTCTCTCTCTCTCTCTCTGCTGTTATATATATATTATAAAACTAAATATTTTTAAATACCCTATTTCCTTTAACCCATAACACACATCCTCTTCTCTCTCTTCCTCCTCTTCTCTATTTTCTTTTCCCGCCACCTCCTCGCTCGAACCCACGCCCCTCGCTCGCCTCGCCGCCGATCACCCTCGTCGGCCTTCCCTCGTCCTTGTCTTCTCAACCTCTCCTCAACCTCTCCTCTACCACCTCCTCGTCGACGCCTTCACTTCTCTTGAGCCTGCACAGAACCCACACGAACCCATCACCTCCATCACCTACACCTCGTCGGAGCTCCGACCACCCTCGTCACCGCCTCCATCTCCTCATTCTCCTCTTCCCTTTCCTATCTCCTCTCCTCGCTGCAAACCATCAACCCCGAGAACTCACATCTGAACCCGATCCAAGAACCCCCACTTTCATCGCCGTTAACCCTCGCCGGAGACCATCACCGTTGTCTTCGTCTCGCCTGCTTAGTCTCTGCCCAGATATCCCAAATCCAGTGCACAACCAAACCCCAGTTCCCTTTTCTTCTTCTTCATTTTCTTCTTCTCTTCTTCTTGTTCTTGATTCCGCGTTTTCCGGTGATCGCCGAAGCCGTGCCGCTGCCGACGATCCGAGCAACCCTGTAAACGTCCCCTACCTGCGTGGTCACATTCTTGCATTGCCTGGTTCTGTTCTGTACGTGTGCGCGTGCATCGAGATTTTTACCGACATTGAACGTTGCCGTGCGTATCTGTCACGTGATCCATCGAGGCAAGTTTATTTTTCTACATGATACATTACTTTATATACATCTATTTTAATAATTATAACACTGGTATTTTAAATCATCCATCACAAGTTCTCGTTTTACAGTTTTCCGACATCCGTATACATCCGTACGCATTATTTTACATCTAGCGCATGCAAACCTATCTTGTTACATATTATACTATAACATACTGCATCCAATTGAATATAACAGTTCATATAGTTTAAATTGTACATTCCGTATTTACCAGTTTATCATTTTATGGTTACATGATATCCGTTTGCATCCATATTATATAGAATACATATAGCTGCATCTACAGATCACATTAATACATAATACTGTTAAATTAACACCCCATGTTTAATAAAGTGCATCCTAATTAGTAATAGAACTATAAATGTAACCCTAATTGACAATTGTGCATCTATATCATTGATCTTATATCTATTTGCATACCATGTCACATTATCTCATTTTATTGTTATATTAGTACTCCATCCTTAATTTTGTGCACCCATGCTTACTACAGTTTGATTATGAACACCCACTTGATACCTGTACACTACTTGGCATGACCTGATACACTATTTGACATAACTTGATACATGTGCACCACCTGACAGGACCTGATATATTACTACTTGACTTATTACCTGATCTTGTTACTAATGCCAATAATCTTGACCTGTTGTCCCTACGGACATATCCTGTTGTCTATTTAGACAGACTTGTACCTGCTTGATCCTGTGTTGGCATTAGCTCCAGATTTATCAATACCTGACTTACACACATAACTTGGGGTATGGGGAAATCAAGATTATAACTGAACGTAACTCAAAGGGCTATTACATCCTGTACCGTGGTCCCGTGGGGTATGAACGGGACATAGACTCACAGTCTATTATATATTGTACCGTGGTCCCGTGGGGAATGAACGAGGCATAAACCGATAGGTTACGATGAGAATTACATTAATTGATTTCGAATAACTTTAGAGTAGATAACCCTATAGCACAGTTTAGACTACTCACTGCACTTCACCCGTTTATATCCTGTTGACTGATCTATATTCATGTTACTGTTACTGATGACTTATTACTGTTCATACTCATGTCTGCATGACTTGTTACCCCCTGATTATTTTATTGTTGATATTATGACCCACTGACGTCTGGGTTTTACATGGCCCAGATCCGCTACCCTTGACACAGGCTGATCAGGAGTATTTCCGCCATCAGGCCGAGCAGTGAGGATCCAGTTAGTATCCATTTTAGTTATGTTTACTTTCTAGGTGTTATTGCTCTTTGGATCTATTGCTTCCGCATATTATTTCATGACTCGTTTATTCTGGCTTATGGACATGTGTTAGATAGTTTATTACTGTTCTTGATATCTCTACAGCCGTAATGTGACTGTGGAGGGATATTTTCTATCCACAGGTAGCATGGTTGGCTCTGTCACGTGCCTATCGGAGCGCACTCTGTGAAGCGGGGCGTGACAGATGCCCTAGTCTCGATATTCTCTCGACTACGAACAGTTAAAAGATGTACTTTTGGACCACCCTGGCCCCACTAGTATGATCTCATCATAATCCTGATAGTCAAGTACATATCCTAAGGGCTTTATCAACATGTAAGAGACAGACAATATAAAAATACGAGTCTGCATGTTAAGATAAAGGTAACCAGATAGTATACTATCATGTCGAGCAAGAAAAACCTCTATATATATGTCCAAGCATCCACTATATAAACAATAATGGCCTCTAGGGCATACATATTCCTAGCAATCTCCCACTTGCACTATGGCCAGTTGTTGTAGTATCTCATACCCAACGTCCTAAAAGTCTCTCGAATAGCATCTGAGGGAGGGCCTCAGTGAGTGGATCCGCTGTGTTATCCTCTGTTTCAACTCTCCTGACCTCGATCTCCGGGGGATCAACTATTTCCCTGATCAGGTGATACTATCTAAGAATATGTCTGGATCGCTGACGGGACCGGGGTTCCTTGGCCAAAGCCACAGCTCCATTGTCATCATAATACACAGGTAGTGGATGCTCAATGGTAGGAACCTAGTTCATCTCATGAACTTTATTCATCTAAACAGCCTCTTTGGCAGCATCGTTGGTAGCGTTGTAATCAGCCTCTATCAACGAGTCTGCTACGGTATATAGCTTGGAACCCTTCCAACATACCGTCCCTGCACTGAGGGTGAAGACAAAACCCGGGACTGACTTTCAGTCATCCTTATCACTCTGGAAGCTCAAATCGGTAAAGGACTCTACTTGGAGTTCACCATTACCACACACCAAGAACATCTCTTTAGTCATTCTCAAGTACTTAAGAACGTTCTTCACAGCTGTCCAGTGCTTTTTCCTAAGATCTTTTCGATACTTAATCACTATACCCGGTGAGTAAGCTACATCCAGTCTGGTACACAACATCGCATACATGATTGACCCGACTACCGAAGCAAATGGTATCCCCTGTATGCGAGCCCTCTCCAAATCAGTCTTGAGAGATATCTCTTTGGAAAGAGTGATTCCTGAACAAGCGGGTGCATTACCACGCTTAGAATCTTCCATACTAAACCCTTTTAGTATGGTGTCTATGTACCCGGACCGGGACAATCCCAAATCCATTTAGATCCATCTCTATAGATCTATATCTCCAAGATGTAGGAGGCATCAGTTAGATCTTTCATGGAGAACTTATGTGATAAGAGGTGCTTGACCGAGTGCAGCATAAGAATATTGTTTCCTATCATGAGTATTTCATCCACGTACAATACGAGGAAGACAACCATACTTTCTACAACCTTCTTATATATACATGGTTCATCTACCTTTTTGATGAAATCAAACTCTTTGACAGCTTCATCAAAACAGACGTTTCATCTCCGTGATGCCTACTTTAATCCGTAAATGGATTCAAGCAGCTTACACACGCTTCCGCTGCTCCCACTGTTTACGAAGCCCTCCGGCAGTGTCATATACACGCTCTCTTCTAAATCACCATTTAGAAAAGCGGTTTTGATGTGCAGTCTGCCAGATTTCGTAGTTGTGGTATGCAACAATGGCAAGTAGGATCGTGATGGACTTAAGCATAGCGACATGAGAAAATGTTTCATCATAGTCGACACCAGGTCGTAGACGAAAACCTTTTGCTACAAGTCTAGCTTTGAAAGTCTCAACTTTTCCATTTACATCAAATTACTTTCTCAAAGATCCTCTTGCTCCCGATGGGTTTTACCCCTTCAGGAGCAACTTCTAAAGTCAACACTTTGTTGGTGTACATGGATTTCATCTCGGATCGGATAGCATCCAGCCATTCACAGAGTCCCTACTCGTGATGACCTGCACGAAAACTGGTTGGGTCATCAACATCCATGATGCAATCCTCGCTCCCACCGTCTACAAGAAAACCTTAGTATCTTTCTGGTGGATGAGAAACCCTACTAGATTTACGGAGTGGCTGCGGTTCGTCGGGAACTATTGAATCCTCTGGTTCCACCAAATCGTCAGTTATAGTTTGCGTTGGAGGAACTTCTTCCAGTTATATCTCATTGCCACTAATTTCTTTCACAAGAAATTCCTTTTCTAAAAAGGTGGCATGTCGAGAAACAAAACACCTTTTGTTCCTCAGTGTGGTAGAAGATATACCTGTAGGGTGTTTTTCGTCACCCCATTGAGATGGGAATATGCGTCGCTTGTCAGGCGTACTACAGATTCCCCCTGCCTAGGGTAGGCGGGGGTTTATTGATTGTGAGATCCGAATCTCCGGTAGCCGCAGACTAAGCTGCCGTTAATTACCCCTCGCCTTTGGAGCGAGAGAACCTCCGATTGACGGGTCAAATAGGTCATGCGAACTTAATGTGCAGTGTTGTGTTTTGAAAGGGTTTTGGATATATCGGGGGCCCCACAGAGTTTTACGGAGGTCCCGCTACCCGGATAGCGGGCTGGGGTCAAAGGGGCTAGCAGCCCCCTTACGGGGTGCGGGACAGCGCCCTGTTAGAAATTTTTTCTAACGGGGACATTGTTGTGGTGTGTGTGTGTGTATATAAAAAAAGGGGAAGAATAGCGTCCAAAGGACGCGTGGGTGCCAGCGCCTCACGTGCTTAGCACGCGGGCGCTGGGTGCTGGCGCCTCACGCGCTTGGCACGTGGGCGCCGACGCCCTACGTGCTTGGCACGCGGGCGCTGGACGTCAGCAGGAAAATGGACTTTGTCCCTGCACTGGGAGCCGTGCTCCCGATTTGACTTCTGGAGTTAAACTCCTAAAAAGAGATTAATTTATGGAGTTGAACTCTAACAGATCTTGAATGGAGTTAAACTCCTAGAAATCTTTAGAAATGACAAAGGGGCCCATTTGTTTCTCTCCCCTTTGGCCCTGGATCTTCCCAAGATGGGATTTTTGAAGATGGGTCTCCTTATTCTTCCTCTCGATTGACCGGATCTTGGAGAAAGGGGATGAGATTTAAAGATCTTCCATTTTTGAGATCTGATGGAAGATCTGAGCTCCCCTTTGTGGGTTTTGTGGTAAAAAAACTATTTAATTTTGAAAAAGGAAGAGTAAAACTCTTGATTTAATTGAAAAGGGGAAGAAGATTTAGAACCTTGAAGAAGGAGAAGGAGGCACAAAAACCCTAGAATTTTAGAGAATGGAAAAATTTGTTGAGATATTTTCATCATCATTGCCTTTATAGGCTACACACTTTACATATAGCCCTTGGGCTTTGCCAAATAGCACTTGTGCCACCCCATGCCTTATGTGCTTATTTCTTTTTTGCACATAAGTCATGGGATTTACAAAATTTTGGTTTTCTGCCTACTTTACATATATTTATTTCTAAAAAATTACTTTTAGACTAATTTATTGCATCATTTTTGGCATGGAGCCGGCCCCTTCCATGCTTGGTCTTAACTTGGGCTTGGTCTCGGGCCCACTTGACTTATGGTTAACCTTGGTTTTGACTTGGTCAACTGGGGTGTAATTTTTTACCCCAACAAAGTGCCCCCCATCAATAAATGCACACCACATATATGGGTTGTGTGTATGAAATTGATGGATCTTCTTTCGCATGGAGATTGACCTGATTTGGTTCCCGTTTTGACGACGTGGAGGTCGATGCTGTCCTTTTTGCGACGTGGAAGGTCGGTGCTGCTATTTTAGCGACGTGGACGGTCGGTTCTGCCATTTTTGCAACGTGGACGGTCGGTTCTGCCATTTTAGCGACGTGGACGGTCGGTTCTGCCCTTTTTGCGACTTGGACGGTCAGTGCTGGCATCTTCGCGACATGGACGGTCGGTTCTGCCCTTTTTGCGACTTGGACGGTCAGTGGTGCCATTTTCGCGACGTGGACGATCGGTTCTGCCATTTTAGCAACGTGGACGGTCGGTTCTGCCCTTTTTTGCGACTTGGACGGTCGGTGCTACCCTTTTAGTGACTTGGACGGTCAGTTTTGCCATTTTAGCGACGTGGACGGTCGGTTCTGCGATTTTAGCGACATGGATGGCCGGTTCTTCTCTTTTTGCGACTTGGATGGTCGGTTCTGCCCTTTTTGCGACTTGGACGGTCGGTGATGCCCTTTTAGTGACTTGGACGGTCGGTTCTGCCATTTTAGCGACGTGGACAGTCGGTTCTACCCTTTTTTGCGACTTGGACGGTCGGTACTGCCCTTTTAGTGACTTGGATGGTAGGTTCTGCATTTTAGCGACGTGGACGGTCGGTTCTGCCATTTTTGCGACTTGGACGGTCGGTGCTGCTTTTTTAGTGACTTGGACGGTCGGTTCTGCCATTTTAGCGACGTGGACGGTCGGTTCTGCCATTTTAGCGACGTGGACGGTCGGTGCTGCCCTTTTAGCGACGTGGACGGTAGATGCTTGATTTGGCTTGCTCCGCTTCTTGCGGTGTCAGAATTCAATTTGACTTGCTTCGCTTTCCGCGGTGTCGGGATTTGGCTTGTTTTCGAGGTGGAGCTTGATTCCGCTAGGGAGGGTAGATATCCCGAGGTGAAGCATGATTTCGAAACGGGGTACATTCTGGGATGAAGCATGATTCCGCCGCAGAGGTTGTTGGTTTGATTTGATTTGGGTTGACATCAGCATCGCTATACTGGAATTTGGTACCATGAGCAAATCATCATTTGCCATGAGTGGATTTGGGGATTTTGGTTTTAGTTTGGCATCAGCATCGCCACACTGGAATATGGTACCATGAGCGAATCATCATTTGCCTTGAGGGGATTTCCCTCGTTCTCAGTTTAACGACTTAGGGGTCATATGTTCCCAGTTTAACAACTTAGAGGTCATTTGTTCCCAGTTTTACGACTTAGAGGTTATATGTTCCCAGTTTTATGACTTAGAGATCATATGTTCCCAGTTTTACGACTTAGGGGTCTATTGGATCGGAAGTTTGGAATTTTTGGATAGGGGTCGGTATCAACGTTGCTAACACTGAAGCATAGGTGCCAGGAGCAATTCATCATTTGCCTTTCCCTGTTGGGAAGTGATGGCTTAGGAGACAGGTTTAGGTCCCTATCACCTAAAGCTTTTCAATTTTATGAGTTGTAAAGGTCCCATAAAAGTATTTTCTCCCTACGAGTCAGAAGGATCTCGTAGGTGTATTTTTTCCTTAGGAGTCGTGGGGACTCCCAAGTGTGTTTTTCGTTTGTGAGTTGTAAGGATCTCACAAAGGTGTTTTCTTACGAGTCGAGAGGATCTCATAAGTTTGTTCTCCTCATGTATCGTGAGGACACATGAGTGGGTCTTCCTAAATGGAGCACAATTCCAAGGGCGGAGACCGGTCGCTGGACTGGTGGTTACGGTAGGGCATGTGTATGATGAGAATTATTTGAACCCGTGGATTGTATACGGTAGTCAACTTGGGGATCAACCGTAGGGCTGGGAGAATTTTGGGAAATTGGATTTTGGTTGGCGTCTGCATTGCTGCACTGGAATATGGTACAAGGAGCGACTTATCATTTGTCGTTTTGGGATTTGGAATTTGGTTGGCGTTTGCATCGCTACACTGGAATATGGTACCAGGAGCGACTCATCATTCACTATCGGGAATTTAGGGATTTGGGATTTGGTTTGCGTCTGCATCGCTGCACTGGAATATGGTACCAGAAGCGACTCATCATTCACCGTCGGGAATTTAGGGATTTGAGATTTGATTAGCATCTACATCGCTGGACTGGAATATGGTATTTGGAGCGACTCGTCATTCGCCATTTGGAAGGCTTTTTTTTACCGCAATTGCTCTATCATTTCAGATTTTCTTATCGCGAAGGTCACGATTGCCCTATCATTTCGGCTGTTTATTCGCAGTTTCCCCATCATTTCGGCTTTATTTTCTTATTTATTTTACTCGCTGATTTTTATTGCGAGTTGCCCCATCATTTCGGCTTTCCTTATTTCTTTTATTTACACATTTTTTTTATTTACACGCATTTTTTTACATTCCTAGTTTAACGACTTAGGGGTCGTATGCTCCTAGTTTAATGACATGGTGGTCAGCTCCTTTCATGGGAAGGAAGATGTTTGAGAGAATCAGGTTCCCGAAGGACTTTGGTCTCCGTTTGTATGAAATTAGCAGTCGCAGCTTGACTGTTTACTAACACGCCTTTAGACAATTCTATCTCTCCTGCCTTGTATTGTTTTTTGACCCAATCTTTGAAGACGAAGTAGTCCTCAATAGCATGACTTATCACTCTGTGATAGGGGCAATATTTAGGGTCGTCGGTCATATTCGCTTCTTGCGGTCTCTTTGATTCTGGCAGTTGTAGACCATTTCTTAGAGCATCTTTGAATATTTTATAGATTTTATCCCTTTTGAAGGAATATACTTTATCCAGCTTCTCTTTTAGTGGAGATTCTCCTCCCTCTCCGAACACTGGCTTCCGAGGCTGGTTGGCATTAGGCCCGCTCATCCCTCGCTTATTTCGGTTAACCGAAGTGTTAAAAGATTTAGCATCGTCAGAATTTCTGTGCCATGCCCCGCTTCACAGTATACTGGCAGAGGACGCGACGAGGCTGCTACGTATTTACTCTGAAGTAAACACGCTAAGCGTATCTAAGCAATATAAGTAAAATTCACATGAGATAGAGACAATAGATATAATTGAACAACTTTATTTATTAACATTATTTTTACAATACATCTGAAAAGTAAATACATGAAATGAAAAGCAATGTCTAAACAGTGGCATAACAGAAATGGAAAGTACTGAAATGAAATGTACAAATAACTAGAGCTCCGGGTCGAAAGATAGCTGGTCCAAATCCTCGCTGGTGGGCTCGATCTCCAGTGAGTCCGAATCACCTGATGACATTCCAAAGAAGAAGAAAGAGAATGTCGCAGCGAATAAATCGCTCGGTAAGTCCCGTAAATAGACAAGAATGGAATAGACATAACAGAGTATTTATTGTTATAATGTTGTATTTAGTGTTAGCGCTATTGTTTGTAGCTTGGTACAAAAGAATGCCAGTGTATACGAGAGGAGTCCCACTATTCCGGAGACTAAGGTATACGGAGTACAAGGAATCGTTCAGCCACGGTACAACAACAATTAAATTCAGGTTAGGTGTATTATGGTTACAGTTTCGTGCCACTTCTAACACCTTCCGTACCAGTCTACCCGTTATAAACCCCGCGATGTCTTGATTGTATTGTTGTATTGTTTGAATTGTATATTGTATATAGATGGATGACTTGCCGAAGCCATGATATCAGTAATGGAACAGATATAATGGATGATCATGTAGATGGATGTATATCCATGGTTCGGTTCAGTCAATATAGATTGATTAGATTGAATAGACGGATTCATAGATCCATGTTGTATTGAAGTTTGATACTTGAATCATATTCAAGTTAGATTAATTATATTGAGACTCAGTCTGAGTCAGACAATTTGAAAAGAAATTGAATCCTGAATTATGTTTTGGTGCTATCGGTAACCGCTGCACCTGGACGACAGGATTTGTGTCTCTTTCAAAGATGATTACCATGTTGATAGCACCGTTTGTTAAGTTGTCTATCTTAAATAGGCAAGCACCCATATCTCCAGCTTCCTGAGGCTCAAGAGACTGGTCCCGCTTAAACCTATGCTTACTAGGGTACTTATTGTAATTTAGTATAACTTGAGGGAGGTTTATGTAAAAATAATTTTGTATAATTTTCAAAATACACCTTAAGTATTTTATTATCGTCTTTAGAGTTTTCATGAATATATATTTTATCAATGTGACATTTCTAGTGAAATAAACCTAATTTCATAATATATGGTATTTATTTGTAATATTGGAATTGTATGGTATTTTCTTGTAAATGTAATGTTTTTCTTGAATTTTGGAAATGTGGAATTTTATAAATATTAAAAATAGACATTTTGATATTAATTACATATATATTTATTTATTAAAAATATGAGTTTTATTTATAATAGAAATCATATTTTCTAAAGAAAATTGTATTTTAAATCTTTCGAGATTGTATGCTTCTTGCGGAGGTCTGCATCTTACTCCACTAAGCCCGAGGATGTACGATAATCCACACCATCCCGAACGGGTTCCCCGAAATGGGTTGTAGAGGCGCATTTGTAAAGATTTGTTAAAATACACATCTTGTAGAAAAAGGTTTTTATAAGTCGGAAGCAGTTATGTGTAAAGTCGTATTTTTTCCAAATCTATGTTCCCAAATTTCATTGTGCTATGTTATATATGAGTGTTGTGAGGAGTGGGTCATTACCTCGTGAGTTTTCTAAGCTAGCATGGTTAAAATGTATAAATATGTCGATATGAAACATAAAGATATTTTAATATAAAATTAAAATAAAACTGGTTATGCTTATCATTTTAATGTCAAACTTGATCTATTGTCTTTGTTAATGAATATTAAACAATATATCAAAAGTTGTAGGTTTGTTATTAAGAAAATGTTGTATTTTTTAAAGAAAAGAGAATCGGAAGCCGAATAACTCCGTTTCCGACACGTTTTAAGAATTAAGAATTTGAGAATAGCAAAAGAGAAAGAGAAGGGGGACTTACTGGATTAGGGTCAAGAGAAGAGAAAGAGGAAGATTAGGGAAGCACCGGAGCGTCGTTTTGTCACCGGAAACTCCTCGGATCGTCGTCGGAAGTTCGTCGAAGCTTCGCCCTTTGCTAACTCCACTTGCACACAAAAAGACTTAGGAATTTTCTTGAGAGTTTGGGCAGGGATTTGAAAGTGAGGAGGGGTGATTTGAGAGATGGTATTTATAAGAAAAATTAGGGTTTAGGGTAATGAAAGGGTGTATTAAAATTTTGTATTAAAATGGATTAAATGGGTGTTTTAATTTGCTCAGTAAATATGCAGGGAATTTAAACAATACAGGGGTTATGGGAGGAGTTCAAGGTCGCAACAGGTAAAAAAATTTAGGGTTTCAACTGAGCCAGACCGGCGCCGCCGGCCCGAGTCGGCCGCGTCGGGCTGCGTCTCCTTGCCACGTGTCCTTTGTACTTGGTATTGACTCGTGGACCCGTTTGTTTTATGTGTGACTCTTGATTTTACGGGTTGTGCACGTGTAGACTCTTGGGCTTCTAAAAAGATTAAAAAAAATCAAAATAAAAAGATAATGTGGCTGATAAGATTTGAACTCTGGTGTTTTGGTTCAGCAGTGCAAGGTCTTACCAGCGAGCTACAAGCTCCTTCTTGCTGTTCAAAAGTAAAACAAATTCTTATAGTACTCACAGGAAATGTAAATACCCCAAGTATACATTAACTTTTAATCAAATTTATGTACACAAGAATCAGAGTTGTTACAGTCTACCCTCCTTACAAAAATTTCGTTCTCAAAATTTACAATTTATTTTAAGGACTAGTTTACAAATAAGTGAGGATATCTTGCACGCATCTCATCTTCTCTTTCCCATGTCGATTCTCCTGGAGTGTCATTTCTCCACATCACTTGAACCAAATTGACTTCCTTGTTCCTAAGTGACTTCACTTTGCTGTCCAGGATCTCAACAGGTTGTTACTCACAAGATAAGTCGGGCAGTACAGTGAGCTCAGAATGATCGAGAATATGGCTTGGGTCACTCACATACCTTCTGAGTTAGTGTAATACCCAACACCCTTTTGTACGTCTATATCCGTATTTCCTTTTCATCTATAAAAACTTTATTCACAACTATGTATTATTTTAAAACTTCCCAATCCATTTTAGTTCTCCACTCTCTTATTTTAATTTTCCCAGCCGGTCTCTTCATTTTGCTTTACTTATTATTTCTATTCCGGCCTAACCCATTTTCCCTCAGCCCATTTATCCTAGTGAGCCCATTCCCTATTTATTAAATTTAAGTTTTCCTATTATTCTTAAAACCCCAGCCTATTCCATTTTTCATATTAAAATCTTAATTCTAGCCCAAGCCCAAAACTATATTACATATTCCCTAAGCCCAACGCAGATTAAATTAATTTAACATTCAAAATTCTCAGCCTAATCATTTTAGCCGACCCTTCCTTTCACTTCTCGGCCCACTCACCATTTTCTAAATAAAATCCTTATTAAAATTTCCCAGCCCGTTTCCCTTTCCTCAGCCCATGAAAGATTTATTATGATTTCCTATAAGAATTGTCGGCCCAGCCCACTCCCTCTCGGCCCAGCACCCTTCCCTATTCACCGCGCCCGCTTCACCCGACCCGACCCGCTCCTGTTTATCTCCCTTTCACCTCCAACGGCTACTTTCTTTCCCTCGCACGCGACCCGTTCCTTCACCGTAACCCACGCCGCCTCCTCCGCCCTCGCTCGTGCGCCGTTACTCCCCATGACGCGCGACCCCGTCTCCATATCTCTCCTCTCGTACACACCCACTCACTCTTTTCCTTACCTCACTATCTCCATCTCCCTCGTTCTCCTTCTTCCTGCCCTCTCGACCCACACCCGCAACCGCCACCACCGCCAGCATCACCCCTCTTCTCGCTCCTCCCTCGCTCTCCCTCTCCAACTCACTCCTCACCTCCTCTCTACATCCATCGAGCCCTCCCAACTCCCAGCCTCACTGATCCCACAACCCATTTCCACCTCCACCGCCGGCGTTCATCCCACCACTTCGCTCGACCAACGACGACGACAGCCACTCATTCACCCTCCTTCTCCCTTCACAACTCTACCCCATCAACTCGAGATCCCCTGCACCCACTCCCTTGCACCCACTCACCTGCACACGAGCCCAGTGCACCCGAACCGACCACCACCTTGCACCCCTCGACGCCGGCGAACTCCCCACCACATCGCCGACTCCCCTACGACCCCTCAGCATCATCACCATCACAGTAATCCCCTAGCCACTGCTTAAACCTCTCTTTCTCTTCAAATCTCAAAAACCCATTTTCCAAGCACTTCACTGTGCACGTTGCCGGAGCGACGCCGTCGACCGTCGTCAACCCCAGTACACTCACAGAGGGTCATCAAGCACCCCTCAACGTCCAGTGACCGTGCAACGACTCCGGACAACTCCGACGCAAAATCCGCATCTCGATCCAAGCTCGCGCAAATCCGTTTCATGGCGTACATCACGCGTTCGTGACGCCGCTACTACCGTGCGACCCCGAGGCGTTCCTAGGCAAGTATTTTACTTGCTTACATGCTATTTACCTAAGTTACGATCTTTAATTACTTATATCATAAAGTTGCAAGTTTAGATCAAATATGTGCCATACCTGTTCGACGCGTGTTCCCAAAGAAAATACTTTTCTAAAATGATGGAACTGGATTAATTACTTTGGCCCTTGCTGCGATGAATACTTTGTGCAAGTTTCGTTGGAAATTACGACCGTTAAAGATTAAAACAACTACCCTCAAGTTTAACCGTAAAACTGGAATTTCCTTGTACCTGAAAACAAATAAAATCGCCATAAATTATATACATACTGGAATGGTGCGTTCGAGGGCTCAAATCGAAGCCGACTCGACGAACTTTAACCTTATACTGGCTTCCTGGTATTCCTGTACTTAAATCATGATGATATTTGGATCGGAGTGCGACTCTGGACTGCAGTCCAGAGCGACTCCAGTTGTTGCTTGCTGTTCCGTAATGGGTACCACAAGATCTCCTTAACTCGTAGATTGTGGAACTCCACTTCTTATCATAGGTAAATCTGTTAGCTAGACAACACAATTAGTTTCATTCTGTTCCGTTACCTTTTGATATTTAATCTGTAATTTAATAGATCGGGACGCATAACAGTCCCAGCAGAATCAGAACTGACATATTGGTATTGAATAGTGTATATCTCCTGACGTACAGATGAGATCAAAGATCCGTCTATTACGTTGAAAACATTACTGAAAACTCTAGATTTCATCCAACTGTAGTGTCGCTAAAATCTGATCCAAACTGGGATTAAAATGCGTTGCGAAACAGATTTCTGATTCTGAAACCAGATTTCCAGCCGTGAACGCTTAAAATGAAATGGTTATAACTATTGATCCTGGAACCCGATTGGCTTGAAACTAAATTTGATGGATGGACAACTGAACATACTAATTATTACCTGTTTATTGTTTCGCTAAACTATATACGTACGTTTCATTATAAATCGTGCAAGTGATAGAATAATACTTTATGACACCTTAATCATACTTCATATACTGTTTACGTATCATATCATACCCATATCATTGCAGTGATAACCTAGTGATATCGTGTATTTACCCAGCGTTAGATTTTAGTGATGATTGTTGCAAGTACGTCAGTGTTCGTGTATCCGTGATTAAGTGAAAGTGATACGTACTTGTACACAATCAGTGACCCTATTATTCTATTGCATTGTCGACGTCTGTGGGATGCGTGTACGTGTGACTATAAGTGGTATGGGACACTTATGGAAGCGCTTGCACGGGTGTCACAGATAAGGCACCAGACTCTGCCATTTATCTTTGGTATTAGTCGGGACGTGCTTGATGGAGGTCCTGCCTCCAGTTCTCGTGCAGACTTGTCACGGATCGATTAGTATTTAGGGTTATGGTTAGCGTTTGATATAGACCACGGAGTGCGGGGTAGTTTAAGTGTGAGTTCAACAGAATCTCGGGAGTCCCATGCCGGCTTATATATTTAGGGAGATATATGGAGATTTACAGGGTATGTGATATTCACCGTGATATACATGTTACATGTTGGGCCCGTGGTCCCTTGCCCTTGGGTTCTACCCTTGGGTGGAGGATACTCGCGAGTGGTTGACTCTCACACTTGGACTGACGATAGGCTTAGTAACCTGTGCAGTGAGACTTAAAGACTGATAGGGATACTGGCATTTATATACCTTGTATACTGTGTTGATATACGTGACATATCGTTCTACTGCTTTACTGTTCCGCTGCATTGATTACTGCATATTCATATTCATGCTGTCATTGATTTACTGTTTCACATATCTATTACCACTGTTAGAACTGTCACTTGATTTTATATATATTATATTGCTATTGTGTCGCTCTGACGACCTGAGTATGCATGCTCAGTGTGAGGAGAAGATTTAGCCTGGACCAGAACTAGACGTGCATCACAAACTTCTTGACTTGCCTTTCCGAGTTACATTTGTTTGTTCCACTTCAGGTCAGTCTTTACATTGTTTCTTTCAGTTACTGCATTTCTCATTACCTGTGCATCATTTACTGTTTACCATGAAAAACTTGAAGCCGAAGTGTGACTACGGCAGGACATTTCCTTGACCGTAGGAGCATGGCTGGCCTTGTCTACCCCTCGTATTCCGTATTTTGGGAAGCGGGGCGTGACAGTTAGGATATGTGGAACACATTGTGCACTCTTTCCAATGAAGGTGGAAGTGCCAAGCGATAAGCCACTTCACCGACTCGTTCGAGTATGTCGAACGGTCCAATGTATCTTGGACTTAGCTTACCCCGTCTTTCAAATCGAATCACTCTGCGGTTTAGAGATATCTTCATGAATACATGATCTCCCGGCTGGAACTCTAAATGAGGGTGCTTTGCATCAGCCCAGTGTTTCTGTCAAACTTGGGCTATACGCATTCTTTCTCTGATAGTACGAACTACGTCAACCATTGCTACTATCATCTCAGGTCCAAGGAGTTCTCTATCACCGATATCGTCCCAACTTAATGGCGATTGACACTTCCTTCCATAAAGTTTTGCAAAAGGTGTCATTCCGATGCTTGCTTGGTAGCTGTTGTTGTATGAAAACTCCACAAGATATAGGTGATCTTCCCACGATCCTCCGAAGTCTAACATACACGCTCTGAGCATATCTTCCAAGATCTGAATAGTTCGCTCAGACTGACCATCTATTTGTGGATGATAAGCTGTGCTGATGTTCAGACTTGTTCCCAAGCTCGCTTGCAGACTTTACCAAAATTATGATCGGAACCTGGTATCACGATCGGAGACAATGAAGACCGGTACTCCATAAAGTCTCACAATTTCCTGTATGAGTTCATGGGTATCAGAGATAGTATATATTTGAAGATTTAAAATCTTACTTAGATTCTTACCTCCATGTACTTCTTTGCTAGTATCTCAGTAGATTGGCCAACTCGAAATGGGATGAAATGAGCCGATTTTGTGAGTCAATCCACAATAACCCATACCGTATCGTTACCCTTTGTGCTGTGAGGAAGTGCAGTTACAAAATCCATTGTGATGTATTGCCATTTCCATTCCGGGATAGGTAACGGTTGAAGTAATTCAGCTATCCTGTGATATTCAGCCTTTACTTGCTAACACACCAAGTATTTAGCGACGCTTCTGGCTACTTCACGCTTCATTCCATGCCACCAGTAATTTTGACGCAGATCCTTGTACATCTTTGTACCTCCAGGGTGTACTGAGTAGGGAGAGCTGTGAGCTTCTTTCATTAACTCTTCCCGAACAGAAGCTTTTGGTACACACAATCTGCTGCCGTACCTCAATGATCCGTCTTCATGGATGATAAAGTCTGTTCTGAGTCCATTATTCACTTGTTCTATGATCTTTTGCAACTTAGCATCACCTGCTTGAGCTGCTTTGATCTGATTGACAATTGTTGATTGAACTTGTAAATTCATCAAGCTTGAAGCGTTACCTGGCATGACTACTTCAATCTCCATCTGATGCAATTCCTGTTGAAGCTTCCACTGGGCAGTGAGATTCATTGCTAATGGTTGGCGACTAAGGGCATCATGTACCATATTCACCTTCCCTGGATGATATTGCAGGTTGATGTCAAAGTCCGCCATGAGTTCTAACCATCGTCTCTGTCGCATATTAAGCTCCTTCTAAGTAAACACATATTTCAGACTCTTTGCGATCTGTGTATATGTTCACTCGTTCACCAAGAAGATAATGGCGCCAAATCTTAAGAGCAAAGATAAAGGCTGTCAATTCCAAATCATGCGTCGGATAATTGCGCTCATGAATCTTCAGCTGTCTTGAAGCCTAAGCCACAACCTTACCGTGCTGATGTAGAACACATCCTAATCCCTTACCGGATGCATCGCAATGCACTTCGAAACCTTCAGATTAGTCCGGTATAACGAGAATAGGCGCTGATGTCAACCTTGACTTGAGTTCTACGAAAGCCTGCTCGCATGATTTTGACCACACGAATTCTTCATTTTTACGTGTGAGCTTGGTCAGGAGTGTTGCTATTTTCGAAAAGCTTTCAATGAACCTTCTGTAATATCCAGCTAGACCCAAGAAACTTCAAATGTCCTTCACTGACTTTGGTGTCGGCCATTCGCTTACTGCTGAAACTTTCGCTGGATCCACAGAGATTCCATCGCCTGATACGACATGTCCAAGAAAACCAACTTGATCTAGCCAAAACTCGCATTTGCTGTACCTGGCATATAGTTGATGTTATCGTAGAGTTTCCAGGACAATTCGTAGGTGCTCGACATGTGTCACGACCCAAAATTAGCACGTGACGGCTCTTAAACTACGTAACATCTCCAGGCATAACGTAATTCAAGTAAGCCAAAAACCCAGCAATCTAAACCATCAAAAGTAATAAGTGATAATAATATTGTTAAAACTTTTGAAATCTCAATCAAAATTCTTTAAAGTCCAAATTTACTTCCTTTAAAATTTGGCAGACCTCCTTTGTAAAACAAGCCCCCCAAAAGGGCACAACATAAATATATAAGTAAAGCATTCCCAACGGGAGCAAATTCACGCCCGAAGGCGGAAAACAACCACCACAATAGATATACGATGCCGTAGCGAAGAAAAAAGACGATATAAAGTGAACAGCATGAAAATCTCCAAGTCACAAATAATATACAATATCGTTCTCACAACTCATCTCTAAGTCAATACATGAAAATGGTAGATGGAGAGTACTGGATACAACGAATATACAATGAGCAACATCGGATAACCGCAAAACCCACCTATAGCAAAATTGCACCCAGTCAGCCGTAGCGGTATCCGCTGCAAAAGATGATACGATAGATGAAAGCCGTGCCTCTGACTGCACTGAGGGAAAACCTGCACAACCCTGTGGCACAACGGGGATGAGTTGCCAACTCGTGAATAGTAAATAACATATGCAGCTAATCGCAAGTATGCACGTACTGCGCTAAACTATCACATGCAAGCTGATAGCAATAAATGACAATATGTATATGCAACGGTCATGAAAGGTACTCTATCAGGTACTATTAATACATGAAGCAATGCATATCAAAATAAAAGCGGAGTATGGAATAGAACATGTCATCCTCAAATCGGGCACATAGGCCCCTCACATCGGGCACATAGGCCTCTCATATCGGCCATAATATCGGCCCCTAATCTCGACCATAAGATCGGCCCCTAATCTCGACCATAAGATCGGCCCCTAATCTCGACCATAACATCAGCCCCACATCGGCCCCTAATCTCGACCATAATATCGGCCCGACCATTGAATCAGCCCACATATCGACCATAATATCGGCCCGGCCATTGAATCGGCCCACATATCGACCATAATATCGGCTCATATATCGACCATAATATCGGCCCGGTCATTGAATCGGCCCACATAAATAATGAATAAGTATATTTGCATAGATCATTATGATGATATATTTATTATAGGTATACATATATAACAGCGTTCTATACCACTGATATATATATATATATATATATATATATATATATATTAGGTGTACATATATAACAGCGTCCCATACCATTGATATATATATATATATATATATACATGTATATATATAGCGTCCCATACCACTGATTTATATACACATGAGCAAAACATCCAGAAAATATCATATGAAATCCATATATCAATGCGAAATCCATGAAATATAATATATGCAACATGAAACAATAATATGAGCATATAAAGGAAAAACCGTTATTTAACTGCAACAAGTTATTAAGTATATCATGCGATTCCTAATTTCTCCGAAACCAAACGCAACATCATATAAAGGTGAACATGTAGTTATAGCCAGGTATGCGTAACCATGTCGGTATAGCAAGATATGTGTATCTACCTATCGATAATGATGAGATACCCTCCAGGTATGTGTGTAGCTATATCAAGCTAGGTATGTGTATATACATGTCAATATTGATACAATACCCTCCAGGTATATGTGTAGCTATATCAAGGTATACGGATGTACATGTAAGTATGTATGCAAGATATACATGTAGCTATGTCTCATATGTGTATATACATATCTCTAATGGTACAATACCGTATAGGTATATAGGTAACTAGCATGTAGTCATGGCAAGGCATATGTGTAAGCATGCAGGTATACCGGTATGCTATATGTCATATGCATAATGAAATATGAATCAATGTCTCAATGTCCCTAACCAATACAATCTCACGTATGTATACGTGTTGTGCGTGTCATGATAATTATTGACGGTGTGAGTGGCATACAATCAGTGCTCGTACAACATGAGCCGTCAATAATAGTGCAGTATCCAAAGGGTACAAATCCAAGCACAACAAGTAATAGTATGCAATGAAGTTTATGCATAAACTCTATATGTGCAATATAAACATACGGCTAATATCATATCATATCTAGCCCTGACGCATAATGCTATGCGGGCGATTCCCCTGTAGATGTTAAATCTACTAACAGATGATCCTGAGGCTAAGTAAAATCAACCACTCGCTTTCCCTTCTTCGCAACGTCCGAAGTCCCCGCCTGCGTCCCTAAGATCATAAAACAACATAACAAGTATATATAAGCAATCGATCAATAACATGTACAAACTACGTTTTACCGACGCACCAACTCCAAACATACTCTCAAGTGTTCGTTTAGTGGCTAACGTACGTAGCGACACTACGAAACCAACTTAAGAGCAACAGCTACACAAGGACACGAACCGTATCGGATAACATAACGCGCGTAATCGAAACACTAGAAACAAGCAAAGCGATCCTAGATTTTGCTAGCCAAACAATTTGTAAAAGTTACACATACCACAAGACCACACATAACCCCAGAGACCCCTACCCCAAAACACAACACCTCAGACCCTACTCTGGCCGCAAATTGCGGCCAGAACCAATAAAACTGCGGCCTAAAGTTAAGAGAATGGGCTCAGGTTTTTACGGTGGGTTCTAGGTCACTACACAAGGTCACTGTGATAGGAACTTTTCCAACAAATAGCTGGTTTGATAGCAGATCATCCGAGACACCAATCTACACTAAAAATACGATATTTACCCGAAACTAAACTTTACACGTTCTAAACTGAAACGAACAAGCTACGCAATATTAAGAAGACTTATTTAACAGATAGAGATCATTATCTACTCCCACAAGCTCAAAAATCCTAGCTTTCCAAGCTCCAAGGCATCCAAGAGGCAAAACAAGGTTTATGAAGTGATTTGGTGATGTTTTGTGAAGATTAGTGAAGGTTTTGTGAAGCGAATGATAAGTGTTCAGTTGAGGGTTGAGGGAAGTGAAGAGAAATGAGAATAAGATCAAGTGAGAGAGAATGAAAATGAAATGATGAAGAGAGAGTGTGAGGTGAGAATAAGGGTGAGTGCACCATTGCATTAACTCTCACATAAATGCAAGTATGGCTCTCATGACTCACTATTGCCACCTCCTCCCAAATCCAAAACAAAGCTGTTTCCCCCAATTAGAGCAAATCTCTGTTCAAATTTCAAATTTTGAAATGAAGCAGCGTTTCATAACAGCGCCAGCACTGAGAGTGAAAGACTCTGAGGCAGCGCTCACATGCAAAGCGCATGAGCGCTTGCGCTAAGAGTGCTGCAGCGCACCACGTGCAAAGCACGTAAGCGTCAGCGCTAAGTGCGCTGCACTCTAAGCAGCGCATCATGAGAGCGCTAGCGTTAGAACTAAATGTTTCCAACCGTTGGATCAAAAATCCAACGAACATGATTAAAAATAATCAGTTGACCAGAATAAAATTTTGTTAAGGAAACATTCCTTATAATCTTTCCAAACAAAAAAGATTTTGCTCTGCAAAATCAGAGCACCGTTGGATCAATGATCTAATGGTGATTAAAAATCAATAAAATACAGAATAAATTCTGTGTGGGGAAAGATTTCCCAATCTTGTTAAAAACAAAAAGATTTTCTTCTGTAAATCAGAATCCCTAGGATCAAAGATCCAACGTGGGAAACATCCCCAAATCAATTAGAGAAAAGTTCTTTTCAACTGATTGAACAAATCAGTCTTGCCTTATATAAAGGCCCCAAGACTTTAAGTCTCATAAAGAGGAACTCCCCAATAAACTTTGCGAAATTTCAAAGACAAAAAGCAAGCTCTCAGAAGAAGAAGATTTTCTTCAAGGTAAAAAGAGAACAGAGAGATGAAATCATCTCATATAAAAGAAGAATTTACTTCTTTTTCTAAGATGATAGATATATAAGACCAAGGTCTTTCACAACAGAGATCAAAATATCTCATCATAAAAAATAAGGGGAAGAACTTAACCTTCTTCAGATCATAGATTTATAAGACAAATTGTCTTTCAGAGATTATAATATCTTATTATAAAAAGGGGGGAGAATAATTCAATTCTCTTAGGACCACAGATCCAAAAAGGCAAAGCCTTTTCACCAAAAACATAAGAGATTGAAACATCTCCTATATTCTTAGATCTACGAGACAAAGTCTCTTATAAGAAAGAGAATTTAATTCTCAGGACGCAAACCTGCCTAAAAAGAGCCATAGCGCTCCAATCAAAAGAAGTGCTTCAGCGGTCCAAAACTAACGCATAGCGTTGCAGAGCCTTAGCGCTCCAAACTTCACCAGAAGCGCAATGCGCTCATTGACTGGTGCTCAGCGCCAAACACGCCACGCGCTCCTCACGTGTGCACTACTTTACCAGAAGCGCAATGCGCACATTGACTGGCACTCAGCGCCAAGCGCGTCACGTGCTCCTCACGTGCGCACTACTTTACCAGAAGCGCAATGCGCTCATTGACTGGCGCTCAGCGCCAAGCGCGCCACGTGCTCCTCACGTGTGCGCTATTTCACCAGAACCGCAATACGCTTATTGATTGGCGCTCAGCGCCAAGCGCGCCATGTGCTCCTCACGTGTGCGCTACTTCATCAGAAGCGCAATGCGCTCATTGTCTGGCGCACAGCGCCAAGCACACCACGTGCTCCTCACGTGTGCGCTACTTCATCAGAAGCGCAATGCGCTCGTTTTCTGGCGCACAGCGCCAAGCGCGCCACGCGCTTCTCATGTATGCGCTAAATGAACATAAATTGTTCTATAAAAAGCCCAGAGCTATAATGAGTGCCCAGCACTCGGTAAAAGACAAAAACAATTGTCAGAACCAATGCTCAGCATTCTAACTGAATGGGCCGAGCTCAAGTTGGCTACAGAACCCTATTTCAAATCAATTGAGCACATATGCTCATAAATCTTTGATCTTAGTCCCAAATTGGACTATAGATCTCCCAACCAACATTGATTCAAGGGTACATCTCTTCACCCCTCTGATATGTGTCGTTGTAATCCTTCAACGTCTTCAGAGAGGTGATGAGTCCCGATAACCAGACATTCTACGGACTGTGGGGTCCTTAAACTCATGAACTATGATGTCCTTAAACTTTACAGACTATGATGTTTCTAAACTACTACGGACTGTGGGGTCCTTAAACTCATGGACTATGATGTCCTTAAACTTTACAGACTATGATGTCTTTAAACTGGACCGCAAAATCCCTAAACTAAAACAATAGAGCCCAAATGCTCTTTTGTTGGATCTAAACGATCCCGTTAAGTTGATCTTAGTCTGAAATTAGACTAACGTATCCTTAACAAACGTTTAAATTGATCTTAGTCTCAAATGAGACTAAAGCATCTTTAAAACCAACCCCAAACCCAAATCTAAGAAAATACGGATTTGGACTAATCCACGCCTTACGGGCGACAACATAAATTAGTCTCCGTATACAATCCACGGGCAACCAAAAATAAAACAAATACACACGACACGAAGTGACAATCTGGAGAAGGAGAAAGTTGTTACCATGATGCGGTAGCGTAATTAACTGCAGGGGCTTGTGCCTACAGGGAAGAGCGTTCCCACAATCAAAAACCCCTCACAATGAGGGGGAATCTGACGAAGTCTGCTACATCGGCCGTATCTGTCTAAACCTCCGATACACGGTGCCATAAATCAACTTGGCATCTTCGGAGAGGTGGACGGATAAATCCAAGTAGAATCTGCCCCCAAAATTCAGGCCAGACGTCCCAACGTCCCGGTCGCGTCTTTCGGCGGAGAACAGATTCTGGCACGTCCGGTGGGACTTTTTCCTCTTTCCACTCCACACTTCGTGTGTCGTGTTTCGAGAACGAATCGCGGTTTGACATGGTTGCCTTTGGATGTGAAGTAATAAGATTTAGTATTTTGCTCCGTGCAGAAAAACAGAAGATCAATGGCTTCAAACTGCACTAACTGCAATTGCAACTCTCACTCCGTCCTATCCGGAGGAGTGACTTACGGGCCCCAAGCGGCCTCCCTTTTCACAATGCCGGTGGAACAAGTGACCCAAGCCACCACTGAGCTATTCTTCGGGACCATGATTTCACCAACAAGCTTTATCGCTCATGTACCATCGCAAGAAGCTCCGAAAAAGTCGGTCTTTGATCGGCTTGCAACCACCACGGCCCTTCTTAGCAGGTCGTCCAACTCCAATGCCTCAGTCTTCGACAGGCTGGGTCAAAGCTCAAGTGGGCCCGTAAAAAGGCTCGCAATACCAGAGAAGAACACTCCAACTCCTGCTATAGTTGAGGTCGTCCAAGCTGCTCTCCCTACTCGAAGGTCGGCTTTCGACAGATTGATCATTCCCTCTCAGCGGACGCCTGTCTTTGACAGGCTGACGCCAACAACAGACTCTCATCAGAACACGGGGCATGGAAAAGCTGATTCAACAATAGAGGTGTTCCCGGCCGCTCGCCATGCTCGCCGTCACCACTGGCGCCGAGTAAGGAAGGCTGGGGGCAGCTCTCCTTCTGGACTGACTCCACCAGCTCCGATGGTGGAAATTGATGCTGCTGTTCCAACTGGGAACAGCTTTGAACTACTTAACAAGGCGTGCAGGAATTCACCAACCGCCGTGCTAAAAAATTCTCCTCCTCCTGTTGAAAAGATCACAAAGGCGAAGCCGGAGCAGCCCACTCAGCGGCTGTCCTCCAAAATTTACAAAGTCTGGCGACAGGTCCAAGACTCCGTGATTGATCAAGACTACCCCTGCCGACAGAAAAAGATGAAAGCTCGGTGAGAAGGGGATCACCGTGTCAAGACACAGAAGGTGTCATCTGTTCGGGTGCCCGCTGCAACGGCTCCCTCAACTTCAACCGCCCATAAAAGAAGGAGGCCGGAGAAGACCCCTGCGTCTCTGGAAAATCGCAAGGACGCTGAATCTAAATGCCCTAAGTCTGGGGGCATAATGGTGCATACCGTCTATATGGCATCCGGAAAAGAGGATAGCCGTATCTCCACAGGTCATCGACCGCTTACGCGATCAGTGACTAAGGCTCAAGAGCAACAACAACAAAAGCTCCAAGAGATGCTAACAGTTATGGCCGCACTTACGGGACCAAAAGCAAGCCCGGAGATATCATCGGAGTAGCGTTATGAGCAGGAAACAGATGCTGAATTCCTTCGGAGAATGCTTGAGAAGAATGACAAAGAGGCTGCAGAACAAGCGGCCAACATAAAACAAATGACCCTTTTATTCCAAGATATGGTGGGCCTGATGATCTAGCGGACCCTCCAGCCGAAGATCCTCCAGTAATAGTTGAAGATGATAGAGGAGAGACATCAAATTCTCTGCCGGCTCTGTCAGCAGCAAAGGAGGAGACCATTTATAATCTGTAGGGTGTGCCAGAATCTGTAGAGTATTTCAATCCCCAACCGGGCGTGCCAGAATCTGTAGGGTGTTTTTCGTCACCCCATTAAGATGGGAATAGCGTCGCTTGTCATGCGTACTACAGATTCTCCCTTCCTAGGGTAGGCAGGGGTTTATTAATTGTGGGGATCCGAATCTCCGGTTGTCGCGGACTAAGCTGCCGTTAATTATCTCTCGCATTTGGAGCTAGAGAACCTCCGATTGACGGGTTAAACAAGTCATGCGAACTCAATTTGCAGTGTTGTGTTTTGAAGGGGGTTTGGATATATCGGAGGCCCCATAGAGTTTTACGGAGGTCCTGCTACCCGGATAGCGGGCTGAGGGTCAAGAGGGCTAGCAGCCCCCTTACGGGGTGCGGGGCGACGCCCCGTTAGAAATTTTTTCTAACGGGGACAGTGTTGTGGAGCGTGTGTGTATATATATAGAAAAGGGAGGAATAGCGTCCAAAGGACGCGTGGGTGCCAGCGCCTCACATGTCTAGCATGCGGGCGCTGGGCGCTGGCGTCTCACGCTCTTGGCACGTGGGCGCTAGGCGCTGGGCGCTATTCCCACGTGCTTGGCACGCTGGCTCTGGGTGCCAGCGCCCCACGTGCTTAGCACGCGGACTCTGAGCGTCAGCAGGAAAAGGGACTTTGTCCCTGCACTGGGAGCTATGCTCCTGATTTGACTTCTGGAGTTAAACTTCTAAAAAGAGATTAATTTATGGAGTTGAACACCAACAGATCTTGAATAGAGTTAAACTCTTAGAAATCTTTAGAAATGATCAAAGGGTCCCCTTTGTTTCTCTTCCCTTTGGCCCTGAATCTTTCCAAGATGGGATTTTTGAAGATGGGTCTCCTTCTTCTTCCTCTCGGTTGACCAGATCTTGGAGAAAGGGGGTGAGATTTAAAAATCTTCATTTTTTGAGATCTGATGGAAGATCTGAGCTCCCCTTTATGGGTTTTGTGGTGAAAAACTATTTAATTTTGGAAAAGGAAGAGTAAAACTCTTGATTTATTTGAAAAGGGAAAGAAGGTTTAGAACCTTGAGGAAGGAGAAGGAGGCACAAAAACCCTAGAATTTTAAAGAATGGAAAAAGTTGTTGAGATATTTTCATCATCTTTGTCTTTATAGGCTACACACTTTACATATAGCCCCTTGGGCTTTGCCAAATGGCACATGTGCCACCCCATACTTTATGTGCTTATTTATTTTTTGCACATAAGTCATGTGGTTTACAAAATTTTGGCTTTCTGTCTACTTTACATATATTTATTTCTAAAAAGTTACATTTTGACTAATTTATTGCATCATTTTTGGCATGGAGCCGGCCCCTTCCATGCTTGGTCTAAACTTGGGCTTGGGCTCAGGCTCACTTGACTTAGGATTGACCTTGGTTTTGACTTGTTCAACTGGGGTGTAATTTTTGACCCCAACAACACCCTCACGAATGTTTGGGATATCCTACAAACTTGCACAGAACTGACCTTGCCTCAAGCTTGTCCGGATTATGCTTTTCAACATAGGACGGACAACCCCATATATTAACTCGTTTAAGAGATGGTCTCTTCCTATTCCATATCTCATATGGAGTGGTAGGCAACAGATTTGGTCGGAACTCTATTCAATAGGTATGCAGCTATCTGAAGTGCATGTCCCCAAAAAGAAATAGGTAACTCAGCAGTACTCATCATAGAGCGTACCATATCTAATAGGGTGCGATTCTTCCTCCCTGATATACCGTTGTGCTGTGGTGTATACGAATGAGTAAACTGAGAGAGAATCACATTCTCTTTTAAATAATCCCAGAATTCCATGCTCAAGTATTCTTCTCCCGGATCATATCGAAGGATTTGAATACTTTTACCCATCTAGTTCTCAACTTCGTATTTATATTCCTTGAAATTCTCAAAAGATTCAGATTTGTGTTTCAACAAGAACACATGTCTGTATCTTGAGAAAACATCGGTGAATGTAATAAAATATGCGGAACCATCCCTGGCATGTGTAGACATAGGACCGCATACATCACTATGTATCTGTCCAAGAGTTCAGTAGCTCTTTCTCCGTTTCCAATAAACAGAGATTTGGTCACCAAGCCTTTGAGACATGACTGACAAGTTTCATAAGATATAAATTCGAACGGATTCAAATATGCATCCTTATGGAACTTAAGCTAGTCTTGCCTCATTGATATGACCTAGTCTACAATACCACAAGAATTCGTTTATTTCTGAACTGTTCATCTTGTGTGTGTTCTGTACGTTAGAATTGTGGTTTGATTCAGAACATGTATACTGTTATACAACGTATCTTACCCAATCAACACTTGATTTTAGGAAAATATTCATAATATTTTGGTACGGAACAACAGTCGCTCAGAATCAATGTATTGCTATTTAATACAAAGTGATATTTGCCAACTATCCTGGCTGCAACAATTGCACCATTCTGTACTAGTAGAGATATACCACCCTTTCCCAGTTCTCTACCTATCTGTAGCCCATGTAATAAATTATATATATAGGATCCTGATCCGGTATCTAATACCTAGGACGTAGAGCAAACTGAGAAACGGTTTTTGGTTACGAACACACCCGAAGACTATGCATCAACATACTTTTTCTTCATATGGGCATGGGAATCCAGATATTCTCCTATTTCTTGCTCAGACTTATGACAATCATAAGATAGAGCGGAACCTAACCCAGTATAATAAGTAGGTTCGATCAATACATCTATATTATTATCTTGATTAAGGCATTTCATTGGTCGCTACCAGGAGAGAGAGAAGGGTAATCACTTTGCATGCGCTCTTTGTAAGATTAGATTAGTTTTTATCTAATCTGGATAGCTCCCACTGTTTTTATCAAATCTTCTTTCAAACCCTAAAAGGTAAGATTAGCTGGGATTAATTACACCCTACAGGTTCGCCAATTATTCGGCCAGCAGGTATCGGTACTCCGAGGGAGGTTCCCCATGCTTTCGCACGGACCTAATTAAAATAAACCTCGTTTCCCTAGAGGCATAACCCCGTTGATACCTTTCTAGACACCTACTGGATTAACTAATTGTAAAGTGCAAAACTCTCTCAGGAGTAACTCTTACTCGCAGTGGGTATCAGGATCCAACTATCCTATAGAAGGTATGCAATCTCATTGCAAATTTCAACACTTGAAATTCCCGATAATGGTTTTTACCCCTAACCACTTATGACCTTAATATAGTCAACAAATTATAAGCATTAGTCAAGTACAACCCGTCATTTCTTGATTGGATTAAACCCACCCTCACGACCCTTAACAAAGTCAACAAAGACGTACGACTACGCTTTAACATGGTCAATAAAGCCGTACGGCTACCTTAATCCAACCGCATCATATGGTTACAGATAAGCACTAATTAGCTACCGCACACCACGTCTTAACATAGTCAACAAACGTAGCACGAATACTAAAATAGCACTTATCTGAAATGACGGAGGGCTACGCAGGTTTTTAAGAAAACCATGAGCGTAATAAACTTGATATCGTTGTAGAATCTAGTGATTTTGAAAAGGAGTGTTTTTGAGGTTTTTGCTAATTTCACTAAAGAGGTCACTCCCGGTGAAGGGATCTCGGCTCTTTCCTCATCGAATGAGGTGCTGGATATTCATCAAGGAATACTACTATGCAAAGCAAGAATTAGGGAAGTTTTTAAAAACAAAACCGAGCGAGTTGTAGCATTTGCTAGTTTTGCTAAAGAGGTCACTTCCCGTGAAGGGATCTCGGTTCTTTCCTCATCGAATGAGGTGCTGGATATTCATTAAGGAATACCACTATGCAAAGCAAGAACTAGAGCTACCTTGTTTAAAAATTTGATTCTACAACATCTTTAGGTTTCTTTCTTTTCATTAATCTCATTAATGAAGTCCCATCATTAAATATTTCCTAAACATTAAAGAAAAATGAAACGAAAATAGAACGTACGCTTATACCATCTGCATTCGCCATTGGGCCCCGTCATGCACCGTCAGGTTACTTAACTACAGACAGAGCGGGGGCTGGACTAGCGCGGGTGCAAAACATAAGCAACGTTTATTATATATCATATATATAATATCACATTCGTCTTACGCAGTTATATGATCACATCACAGAACCAAGCAGCAGAAGCAACATATGAAATATTGGATATACTAGGATTTCCATGTTTTAGATTTAGCCAGTAATGAAAAACACGGATTCCACGGTCGTGAAGAATAGCCAGACCCACATCCCTAGACCCCTACGAAAGCGGCAAGTAACCCTACCAATTCTAGAGTTAGGAGACCCGGTCTCAACTTCTTGAAATGGTCTCCCACTGGACTCTAGAACCCGGTTACTTGTGCTCCCCATCTTAGGTCTATCCTAATGCGGAAAAGTAAATAATATACAACAATGGTGACATCATCCTCAACCCG
Source organism: Agapanthus africanus (assembly GCA_030015575.1). Classification (NCBI taxonomy): domain Eukaryota; kingdom Viridiplantae; phylum Streptophyta; class Magnoliopsida; order Asparagales; family Amaryllidaceae; genus Agapanthus; species Agapanthus africanus. Next base: position 259,448,705 of record JASDDO010000024.1, read on the forward strand.
GAAGTGCCCTAATAAAATAATATTATATACAAATTTTACATGAATGAAAATTGAAAAATTCTCATCTCACATAAAACCCCCGGGCTATTCAATCACGACGATCCAATAAAACATATCAGCGACACATAATATCATATATAATCAACATAAGTAAATACGTGTATCCTAAAAACTCGTTGACATATAGCAATGAGATCGGGATACACCACATATTACACTTACGATCGCAAAAAGGAAATGTAAAACTGCAATAATTAGAATCTGCATATCCTTAGACATCATAAACCCGGAATATCTTATATTTCGAATTTCATGCCTAACCAGATAAATCTTGTATTTTAGTCTCAAACTGAAAACGCTTTTCAATTACTTAGTTGGGGATTCAACAAGATTCCTGACTACATTATCGAATACCCGTCAGAAACTTTAGTAGATGGCCGCACCCCCGATGCCGTCGACGAAGTGTACTAGGGCGGAAAACCGTGGCCGCAAGCACCCGAGTGGATGCTTTTGGCACCGGGGTTCTCCTACAGTCACTTGGTCGGGGCAATGGGGCGTAGCTACCTGGCAAAGTTATTTGGCGAGTATTCGCGTACAATACGCGATTGCGACGGAGTTTTGATCCGAATCAAGATTCTGTAGCAACCGATTATCCGAGACTAAAACACTAGATTTACAAACAAACTAGTTGTTCACCGCCGAAAGATGGGAGACGGAACAGCGTAGGTTCGTCTCGCCTGAATTTAGAGGCAGATGCTATTTAGTTTTATCCGTCTACCTCTCCAAAGATGCCAAGTTGATTTATGACACCATGTATCGGAGGTTTGGACAGATGCGGCCGATGTAGCAGACTTCGTCAGATTCCCCTTCATTTGAGGGGGTTTTGATTGTGGGGATGCTCTTCCCTGCAGGCGCAAGCCCCAGCAGTTAATTATGCTACCGCATCACGGTAACAACTTTCTCCTTCTCCAGATGGTCACTTCGTATCGTGTGTGTTTGTTTTATTTTTGGTTGCCCGTGGATTGTATACAGAGACTAATTTATGTTGTCGCCCGTAAGGCGTGGATTAGTCCAAATCCGTATTTTCTTAGATTTGGGTTTGGGGTTGGTTTTAAAGATGCTTTAGTCTCATTTGAGACTAAGATCAATTTAAACGTTTGTTAAGGATACGTTAGTCTAATTTCAGACTAAGATCAACTTAACGGGATCGTTTAGATCCAACAAAAGAGCATTTGGGCTCTATTGTTTTAGTTTAGGGATTTTGCGGTCCAGTTTAAAGACATCATAGTCTGTAAAGTTTAAGGACATCATAGTCCATGAGTATAAGGACCCCACAGTCCGTGGTAGTTTAGAGACATCATAGTCTGTAAAGTTTAAGGACATCATAGTTCATGAGTTTAAGGACCCCACAGTCCGTAAAGTTTAAGGACATCATAGTCCATGAGTTTAAGGATCCCACAGTCCGTGGAATGTCTGGTTGTCGGGACCCGTCACCTCTCTGAAGACGTTGAAGGATTACAACGACAAATATCAGAGGAGTGAAGAAATATACCCTTGAACCAATATTGGTTGGGAGATCTGTAGTCCAATTTGGGACTAAGATCAAAGATTTGTGAGCATATGGGCTCAATTAATCTGAATTAGGGATCTGTGGCCAACTTGGGCTCGGCCCATTCAGTCTAAATGTTGGACATTTAATTAGGCTCGGTCCTTTTTCATTTAACAATGCTGAGCATTGGTCCTGACAACTTTTTGTCTTTTATTGACTGCTGAGCACTTATTATAACTCTGGGGCTTTTATTTAAAGAACATTTTGTGTTCCCTCAGCGCACACGTGAGGAGTACGTGGTGCGCTTGGCGCTGTGCTCCAGTCAATGAGCGCAGAGCGCTTCTTGTGAAATAGCGCACACATGAGGAGCACGTAGCGCGCTTGGCGCTGTGCGCCAGTCAATGAGCTCAAAACGCTTCTGATGAAGTGGCGCACACGTGAGGAGCACGTGGCGTGCTTGACGCTGTGCGCAAGACAATGAGCGCTGAGGTGCTTCTTTAAATTTGGAGCGTTAAGGCTCTGCAGCGCTGTGCGCTAGATTTAGAGCACTGAAGCGCTTCTTTAAATTTGGAGCGCTAAGGCTCTGCAGCACCGTGCGCTAGATTTGGAGCGCTGAAACGCTTCTTTTAATTGGAGTGCTGGGGCTCTTTTTAGATAGCTCTGTTCTCTGAGAATTAAATTCTCTCTTATAAGAGACTTCGTCTCGTGGATCTGAAAACAAAGTTCTTATTTTATAGGAGATGTTTCAATCTCTTATATTTTTGGTGAAAGGCTTTGCCTTTATGGATCTGTGATCCTGAGAGAATTGAATTATTCTCCCCCCTTTTTATAATGAGATATTATGATCTCTTTTTTGAAAGACAATTTGTCTTAAAGATTTACGATCTAGCATAAGAACTAAGTTCTTTTTCTGATGAGATGGTTTGATCTCTTTATTTTACCTTGAAGAAACTCTTCTTCTGCTGAGAGCTTGCTCTTCTCTCTGAAATTTCTCAAAGTTTATGGGGGGTTCCTCTTTATGAGACTTGAAGTCTTAGGGCCTTTATATAGGGTAGGCTGATTTTTTGAATCGGTTGAAGAGATCTTTTCTCTAATTGATTTGAGGATTTCTCCACCGTTGGATTTTTGATCCTAGGGTTTCTGTTTTACAGAAGGCAATCTTCTTGTTTTTAATAAGATTGGGAAATCTTTTCCCATACAGAATTTATTATGTATTTTGGTGATTTTTAATCACCATTAGATCATTGATCCAACGGTGCTCTGATTTTCAGAGCACAATCTTTCCTGTTTGGAAAGATTCTGAGGAATGTTTCTTTAACAGAATTTTATTCTGGTCAATTGATGATTTATCATCTTCATTGGATCTTTGATCCAACGGTGGGGAACATTTAGTTCCAGCATTAGCGCTCTCGTGCTTTGAATGTGAGCGCTGCAACAGAGTCTTTGACTCTCAGCGCTGGCGCTGCCAGTGCTAGCGCTCTCGTGCTTTGCACGTGAGCGCTGCAACAGAATCTTTGACTCTTAGCGTTGGCACTGCTAGCGCCAGCGCTCTCGTGCTTTGCACGTGAGCGCTGCAGCAGAGTCTTTGACTCTTAGCGCTGGCGCTATTATGAAGCGCTGCTTCATTTCAAATTTCAAAATTTGAACAGAGCTTTGCTCTGATTGGGGGAAACAAATGCCCCCCCACTGTTGCGCTCACGTGGTTCACATGTGAGGCAGCGGTGGCAGCATCTGCGCCATTAGATCAACTTGGAAGTTGAAACGGCACTCAGTGCCTATAAATAGGGCCTTTGGCCCTTGAGATGATCTCTGTTCATCTTCTTTCTTGTTTTCTGAGAATTAATTCTCCTTCAGAGCATTGCACTTTCCCTTAAGAAATTTCTTAAGAGTCAAAACTCTGCCTAACTTAGGTAAGAATCGAACTTTTTAACAGAGCTTTGCTCTCCTTAGATCATAGATCTAAAAATATATTTTTAGGGTTTTATCCATTAACAGAGCCATGCTCATCTTTAAATCATAGACCTAAAAACTTTAGGGTTTTTATCCAGAGCCATGCTCATCTTTTAGATCAGAGATCTTCAAGATATATAATCTTTTTATTTTAGGGTAATTTTAACCTATAAACTGGAACATTGTTCTTGAAGAACTCTCAGAGTTCACAGATCTTGAAGATCTCAGAATTTTTAATTCATTAAAAACTTTACTTTAAGTTTTCTGATGGGTTATTCCATCATTTTTACAGAGCATGGCTCTTCAGAATTTTTCTTGAGGAATTTTTATTCTTTTCATCATCAGAGCTGACAGATGCCACTCTGTTGTAGAGCTGTCACGCCTCGCTTCCCGGTTTACGGCGGAGGGGACGCGACGAGGCCCGCTACATATTTACTGTGAAGTAAATACGCTAAGTATATATAAGCAATATAAAGGTAAATCACAAGAGACAAGAGATATAAAAATAACAATTTTATTAATAACATTCTTTTGTACAATGCATGAAAAGTAAATACATCTGAAATAAAAGCGATACCTAAACAATGGCATAACAGGAAATGAAAATACTGAATAGAACAAGGTACAATGTTTAGAGCTCGGGGTCTTCGTGAAATTGATCCAAGTCTTCATCGGTGGGCTCGATCTCTGACGGGTCCAAAACACCTGACGACATTCAAAGAAGAAAGAAATAGAATGTCGTCAGCGAACAGGTCGCTCGGTAAGTCCCAAAGATAAGAAGAATTAGAAAAGACAGAATAAGAGGTATCTTCTAAAGTTGTATAATATTGTATAATATTGTATTTACGCTGTTGTTTGTAGCTTGGTACGGAAGGATGCCAGTGTATACGGGAGGGGTCTGAGTATGCTAGAGACCAGGGAAAACGGAATGTACAAGGAACCGTTAAGCCACGGTACAACAACCACGGAATATAGGTTAGGTATCTTAATCTTACCGTCTCGTGCCACTTCTAACACCTTCCGCACCAATCTACCCCTTAAACCCCGTAGTGTTTTGATTGTATTGTTGTATTGTATTGTGTAAGTTGGATGACCGACCAAAACCATGATATCAGTAAACAGATTATAACTGCATAAACAGATAAACGGAATAACGGAATAATGGATGTATATCTATGGTTTGATTCAGTCAAGTTGTATAGATTGTTAACTGGATTCTGAGATTCATGTGTTCATATTGAGTTATAATATTAAAGAATGTAGATTGACTTGAATCATATTCAAGTCAGAAATAATCAGACTCAAACCGAGTCAGACCAAAAGAAATGTAAGTCGAAGTTCTATAATTGTTAGGGTCCTTATTGTAATTTATAAAACTTGAGTGGGTTTTATGTAAAAATACTATTGTATAGTTTTCAAGATACACTCCAAGTATTTATTATTCGTCTTTAAGTTATGATGAGTGTAATTTTATTTTATGATACTACTAGTGAAAATATCCTAATTACATAAATAAATGTATTTATCTGTAATATTGATTTATTTGAAATTCATGGTATTTTAATGTAAAATTTAGTCTTGTGATTTTTAGAAAAAGTGGAATATTTATATTATAACAAAATATATCTTTTAATGATAATATACATATATTTATACAAAAATAATTTCAATAAATATTTTATATAAAAATATCATTTTCTTAAGATATCGTATTTTAAACCTTTCGAGACCGAATGCTCCTTGCGGAGATCTGAATCTCGCACTACTAAACCAAGGGTGCACGATAAACCGTACTATCCCTAACGGGTTCCCCAAAGATGGGTTGTAGTGGCGCTTTGCAAATATTTATAAATACTAAACCTTTAGAATACGGTTTTATTAAAGTAAAAGGTATTTATTTGCAAAAGTCGATTTTCCGTATTTTAGGTTTTAGGGTTTCTTATTTCAACTAGACTAATTTTAAATGATCTAAACAACAAGTTGTTAGAAGTCTCAAATCGCCTCTTCACCGCCAATTATGGTCAGGTAAGTACAAGTGAGGAAGGAGGGATCCGCTCACGAATCGTGAGACGAGCCTTTTAAAGTTACCTTTGCTCACTTGCCTAGCCTAGACATCACAAAGTCAGGTTTAGATAAACGATCGATATCTACAACTTATCGTATTTTCCTATTAAAAGATATTTGTTTTAAAAGTGTAGCAACCTAAAACTTTTAGAAAAGGTTTTATTAAGAAAATGGTATTTAATTGTAAAATCTTGTTTTATCATATTCTAAGTTTTCAAGGTAGCATGTTATGTTTGCATATGAGTGTGTGTGGAGGTAGGTCATTACCTCGTGAACTACTTTAAGGTATAGTAATGTTAAAGGGTTAAATGTGAAAACTAAATATTATGGTATTTAAGTGAAAGAATACGATATATTGTAAAAGCTATCATTTCATGTGAGAAAAAATGTTCAAATTAGTTGTTAAGTGATTAATAATCAACATGAAGATGTTTAAGCATTATGGAATTGGTGATAAGTGAGATTTTATAGAA